>CM046881.1:492889161-494220696 GCA_025667525.1 Glebionis coronaria
GTTTTTAATACATAATTACAATAAGATTTAAGTATGAAATGGGGAAATATGCAAAATAGGCAAGTTTACTTGGATATATATACAATTGCCCCTTTTATTAAAGTTTGAAAAAGTTTGACAAACACTCGAGCTGAGCTTTTAAAAGCTTAAGCTTGAGCTTAGTATATTTTCGAGCTATTTTTTGAGCTTAAGCTTAGGCTTAAGTTTGATAAAAGTTTAGCTTGATCGAGTTAAACTCAAACTCGACTTGAGTTGTTTGATAAAAAATTAGTTTGACTGCAACCTTAAAACATTATCATTACTCCCTCTGTCTCATTATAAGTGTTCATTTTGACTTTTTTCGGTCTTCATAATTCAACTTTTACCATAAATATTTTCATTTGTGTTATATGATACCGGATGAAAATTATATATAATGAAAATGCTTTTAAATTTCAATCCATACATATATTTTTCATCAAGTATTGTATAACACAAATAAATATATTTATAGTTAAAGTTGAATAGAAAAGAATGAAAAAAATCAAAATAGACGTTTATTATGAGACGAATGTAGTATCATTTTTGAATCAGTGGGTTTAACTGAAAAATTGCACATAGACTAAACTCGACATGCATAAGCATAACTAATTACTGTAATAGAAAGACAAACGAATGACTAATAAAACATTAAAACAAAGTGTATTATCAGGAATCGGTTAAGGTTTTTAGTGATTTAATATTGTGCTATAAAATACAAGAACCGTAGAAATGGAACATATAATGGACTTAAAGAAAAGGATTTAACAGCTACTCTTACATCATTGTAGTTGTTTTTTATTGTTTTATATTTTATAACATACCATGAAAACTCCCCCTAAACAAAGGGTTGATTTAAACATTTCAAAATTTTATTAATATATTTTAAAATATGTGTGTCGTGACTATTTATCCTTAATATATATATACATCACTAAATAATTTAAGCAAATGTGCAAATAAATTAGTAAAGTGTGCAAATCAGCGCTTCTAAACAAATATCAATAATTCTATCACAAAATAAATCTTCATATTTTAATTATTTGCTCAAAGTATACCTAGGTTTAAATTTTGTTTTGAAAATAATTTATAGACTTCAAGACTAGAGTAGTACTTAGAGGCGAAAATAAATGCGAGTTATAAGGGTTATTTGTGTTTCTAGCGAAAAAAATTTACTACAAAATTTTAAAAATATCTAGATTTTTTTATAATTTGCCAGTGTTTTAAAAAAATATTTTATAATATAATTTATAAAAAATATTAAAATATGTTTATGACTCGAACTTTCTCACTCCGCCCCTAGTTTTACTCAAAACTTAAACGGATCATAACCATCCCCTTTGAATTTTGATAGATGATATAGACTTGACCAATACATATTTATTTGTTAGCACCAAGTGATGATGTGACCTCTCACATTTAAATTTGTTTTGTTCCATCCACTCTTCACTGCTTATCAAATCATCAAAATTAACTTGATCAAGACAAATCCAGCTCTTTATTTTAATCAAATTCATAGCTTATCATCAAATGCATTCTAGTTTATAGATGGATACATGAAAACACAGACAGATTTAAATAAAATATCCAAATGTCATATTCATTGATAAAAACAAGTAAATACAGACTTAAAGAGCATGAAGGTTGGCCTGGCTTTTAGGGTGTTATACAATCAACTACCAAAAGTTATAAAATTATTGTGTCTCATGCTTGTCTCCTTGGATAATATAATAGTGGATTCCTTGTACCCTCTTTTTGTATCCCCTCATATGACAAACTAAGTAAAAGTTAAACAAAAGTATGAATTATTATGATTCATGATAATCAAGATATTTTTATGAATGATGTTAGGTTTGTGTTTATGTTTTTTTTAGAGAGCTACACTTTTTCAAGAAAAGAAACAAGTGCACATATTAAGTCCACAATAAAAGCTAATGGTGACCAAGTGAGTTCACCGAATTAGGGCGTGTTTGTTTCGGCTTATATAGAGGCTTATGGCTTGTGTGGTTTTCGGCTTATGTTTCATAGGCTCTTTTTTTTTGCTTATTTCGAATCTTTTTTGCTTATATAAGATTATCATGTCATAATAAACTTATATAAGCCCGTAGATGGTGTGTAAAGAAACTAAACTGGGGCTTGACCATCCAAATAGATTTACTTCAAAATCCGTTGGGACCTTGTAGATAACTAAAGCAAGCTAGGCTAACTCGAAATTTCCTTCGAACAAGTTTAGCGCCCTAAAGTTCATTAGCTTAAAATTTTAATAAACCGCATCTTTGGTATAAAATGGACAATTGCTATTACCCAATTCAACTTATTAAAACAAACCTAGGCTCCTAGCATCAAGATGCATCAACCATACAAATCACGACCACAACGGTCACACAGGCTTTGAGCTTGTGGGGCAGTAGGCTTAGGCTTCTCTTTCACCAATTTGGGGAGGTCATGCTCCAAGACATCATGAAACGCCTTAGCTCCTTCTCGGATTTCGTCCAAACTGCACAAATTATAACATTATATTACTGTATGATTAGAGTATTTAACGAACAGTAAATGCAACAGTATCCTTTTTCTATTGTAATTCAATTTCAATCCATACGCACTTCATACCACAAAAATAAAATGCAAATGTATCTTTTGGAACAAGACCAACAACATTAATATTTCAGAACTTAGTTGGAAAGTAAGTGTAGCTTGAATCTTGTATAAATACACATAAAACATTGCAGTTAATTATAACTGCTTTTTTTATTTAAGCTACCCAATTATTCGAAACCTACTTTAAAGGCAACACGTCATCATACGATGTGTGCAGTTCTGTTCATACAAATTCTGGCCCAGAACAAAAGTATGTCCTTAAATTTCTTATTTTTCAAAGTTTTGTTACTTTATAGACCTGAAAAGTAGATGGGAGCATATTGTCTTTTTCAAAAAAAAAAGAAAAACTCAAGTTATCAAACAAATTTTTGGTTGGATTTGGTAAAAACGAAACGCGATACCTACTAAAGCAATTTGAATAGGTGAGTGGCCTGAATAAGAATAGTTGGGTTGGATCACCTTCTACAACACAACTTCTGCATTTTTATCGTAGAAGAGTAGATGACGAAGTTTGACTCATTAGGTGCGTTTGGTATGCTCTTATGGGAATAAGGGAATGATAGTTTGAATGATAGTTAATGTTTGGGATACTAAGGTGGTTATCAAAAATTGGAATCATATCTTCATTCTTAGGCTTTTTCATACGAGGCTATTGTGCCTCCTTTCTAATTTCATTCCCATAGTCATTTCATATGATTCCGAAATCCATGCCGATTGTGATTCATGAAACGATACCAAACATGAATGGGTTGAACTAAAGCTATACTTACTTGTAAACAGGTTGATAAGGTCAGATAAATCGTTTCAGTTATAAAGAGAAATAGTACACTGGGTCAACCCAATCTAATTGGAGCAGTAAGTTATGTGTTTTGACACAACCCGTTTTGATCCATTACCCAACCCAGCCCATATTGCCACCACTTTAGAAGAGTAGCATTTTATCATCATTTGTAACTAACAACTTGATATTATGAAAGCATACCTTATGGAAAGGGGAGGAGTTAATCGAATAGTAGCATTATGAGTTGGCTTTGCAAGAATCCCTCTTTCCTTCAGCTTTATACACAAATCGTATGCTGTTGCAGGGAATAAAGACTTGCTATAGAGCTCTACTGCGTTGAATAATCCTTTTCCTCTTATATCCATCACAATATCAGGAAATTGCTGCTGCGTTTTTTTCAACAATCGCCTGAGTTCCTCACCCATTTCAGCAGATCTGAAGTGTCGTCACATATACTTAAATTAATGCAATCATAGATCCATGGTCGGAGTACAATTATCACAGATTAGGTTAAAAGAAAGGACAAGTAGTTCATTTTGTTTGACACATGACAATCTATTTTGTTCAAGCATTTATCGAATTATTAAAAACTATATTTTACAACTTCAAGTCTTAATAATCAGAATAAATATCGAAAATACACATCCAAACACCCATACATGCTATTTGGTTGTATTTTCTCATACACAAACGATGCACTATGTTAAGAGAATAACTTTCTTACCTCTCGGCAAGTTTCTCATCTTGTACCACCTGCAATGATGCAATGGCAACAGCACTAGCCAATGGGTTTCCTCCAAATGTACTAAAATTAAAAGTTAATCATGTTACTTGTAAGAATACAAAAAATAAAAATCATCGAAGTTTTTAATATATGATGATTGCACACATACCTCCCATGCTCCCCTGGTTGTATGCAAAGCATAACATCTTTGTCTGCAAGAACCGCACTTACTGGTATGACCCCACCGCCCAATGCTTTCCCTAATATCTGAAATAACAAACACAATATGAAAATGATCATAAATGATTAAAAATCCACACTAAATAGAATATATATGATTAAATCAAATATGTAGAACTTACAATAAGATCAGGCCGCACGCCTTCCCAGTCACATGCAAGCATTCTTCCTGATCGAGCTATCCCGCTTTGTATCTCGTCTGCGATCATCAAAATGTTATGCTTTGAGCAAAGTTCTCTGACAGCCTTAAGGTAACCATCGGGAGGAATTATAACCTAGCAAGACAAATTAAAACCATCAATTTAAAGCAGTAAAGATCCAAACATGGTTCATGTTTGATCTCTTAAGGCTCAAAGTGTCAAACGGGTCACGGGTCTAAAGTTGACTAAAGATCATTTCTTAATGTAACTTGATCAATTTATTAAAAACACTTGTATTATAGATTAATAATTATTATTATGATACAAAACAAGTAATAACTGTTCAAGCTTAAGCTTGAGCTTGAGGTTAATGTGGCACTCAGTCACATTCCATTGTACTTGTTTTTTTGGGAGTTAATATATTTTACCGGGGTGAAGTCCCTTTTACCCAAAAAAGAAGTAAAAAAAATTGGATGTAGAGTGGATCATGTAAACCAAGTCTGACCACACTATCAACTTAGCCCTGTGACATAACACGGCATCTCTGAAATGATTATGTAAATGAGAGGTACATACCCCAGCCTCTCCTTGTATGGGCTCAAACAGAAATCCAGCTATATGATCTCCTTTTTCTGCATAAAATAGAGGTGAAGATGACAGATAATATAATTACTCAGACAAATATAATAAGCATATATTTGCCTGTTTGATCATAAAGAACTGCAAAAGTATAAACCTTCGAAAAGCTTCTTTAGAGCAGCTTCATCTCCAAAGTCAACCTTAAGCTGACCAGGTAACAATGGCCAAAATCCACGAGTGGCATCATTATCACAGCTCATTGAAATAGCACCCATTGTACGACCATGGAAACAACCACAACATGAAACAACGATAGCCTACACATCGATGCCATTTAATTCAGGAAAATTGATAATTGATACTAAGAAAATAATATCTGTGAAAAAGCTGAAGGACCCTAAAAATATGACTACTAAATTGCTACCTGATCTTTAGGAATTCCTTTTTTCTCATAACCCCACTTTCTTGCTAACTTTATAGCAGTTTCAACTCCTTCAGCACCAGTGTTCATTGGAAGAACCATATCATATCCAAATAATTTCGTTAGATACTCTGCAAAGACTGGAAATTTGTCGTTGTAGAAGGCTCTAGAGCTTAGAGTTAAGGTTTGCGCTTGCTCGACTAATGCCTTCATGATCTTTGGATGACAATGTCCCTGCCAAAACCAATAAGCCATTTCAAATGATCTCTAATTGCAATGCTATATAAGAATATGTGATCTCAAGTAACAATCACGTATGCATCTAACCTGGTTAACTGCAGAGTAAGCTGCAAGGAAGTCGAGATACTTTTTGCCTTCTGGATCCCAAACAGCTGACCCCTTTCCATGAGAAAATACAACAGGCACCGGATGATAACTGAAAATACCAAATAAGTAGAGTAAAATTATCCATCTTTAGTTTTTTAAGTGCTTGGAAAATTATACAGTTTTTATAAAGTTCGAAGCTCCGCCACTGGCTTAGACATAAACTGAAACGACATAAGCTCATAAGCCCAAAAATAAGCTTAAACACACACCCTAAGCTTATATAACTGGATGAGGTTTTCCTGTTCAGGTAACCCGGGAAGGGTGAGCTTTTTGACTCAAATGCACGCTGACTCACCAAGTTAGTCCTCGGACCGTTTTGAACCCTTCCATGGCCAGCCCCAAATGCACACACCCTAAGATTATATAACCAACTTAATTAAGAAATCCAAAAGGCTAGGGGGGTGTTTGTTTAAGCTTACTTCTGGGCTTATGTAACTTGGGCTTATTTTTCACAAGCTCAACTAAACATATAAATGGTGTGTTTGGCACAAAGCTTATAGGGGCTTATTGGGGCTTGAGCTTTCAAAATAAGCTTTGTTTGTCACACAGGCTTATAGAAGCTTTTATTAACCATAAGCCTCCATAAGCCCAAGCCACATGGGACGGGCTTATAGCTAATCAAATTACTTAAGTACCCTTCAAAATATAATAGATCATCACGCAAAAGCCAAAAATGTGAATTAATTTGATTTATTTTTATTGAGTTTACATTAATAAGTCTAGCTCTAACTAAGTAATTCGGCAAACCGGTTTATAAAATTATAAGCTTCAGCTTCCAGCTTATAAGCCCCCGCCCATTTCGGAAAACATAGTGCCATAATCAGAGGCATCAGGGGCGGACCTATGTATTAGGTCCGGGGTGGCGGTGCCCTCCATGGCTCGACAAAAAAGACGCGGTTACAGTGTATTTTTTTTCGATTTTGACAGTTTTTTTTAAATGCCCCCATTCGAAACGTAAATTGCCCCCACTCACATATTGAAATCTAACTTTTGACATTCTAAAACCTAATAATCCTCCATTTTTAAGTTAAAATATTTATTCGGATTCTAGTTTTTTTCCCGCTGTCCAATTTTCTGGGTCCGCCACTATAGGCATGCAGTTTCCATCAAAACTAGTTATGACAAAAACAACGATCCACATACGAAAAATCAAGAAAAGCCACAAACTAAACATTAAACATATAAAACAAATTTTAAATAATTGGATAAAGAAGGTGGGTAATAGTATTAGTAGTTACTTATGGGCACTGTAATCATGTTCCAAACCAATAAGTTGACGAGAAGAAGATGACGTCACGACACTACTTTCTTCAGCAACCGTAGAAAACCGTCGAATAACACTCGGTGTGGTTTTGATCCTGTTTAATAAAACCCACTGTAAACATCTCCTGGTACCCATATGAATCTATAATTTGGTTTTGTTCTGATAAAGATGATGAATATGGAGTGTGTTTCTGAAATACTATAGAAAATAAAGGTGATGATAATACGTGTATATGATTGTGGTTTAAGAAATGTAATGCTCACAATTTATTACTTACTACTACTGTTTTTGTTTTTGTTTTTGTCTGGAAATTCATTTATTTATTATATGTCACTCGGCTTTTGCTTGTGTTTGGATAACATCAAATCGATTCCACAATTCTTCTACCGTTCTACGTAACTATAGGATACGTGATAAGCATTGGTGTGTAACTGTGTATTAATGACTTTCTACAAGCTTATTCTAAAGATTACTGTTTATTATATACCAATTATAATATTCCGTGCACACGTGATTATAAATAAATTAAATTAAATTTAATATTTTATTTTAATATAACAAAATATGTTAAAAAATTATGTTTAATATTTTGTAATTATAATATCATTAGGTTATAAAGTATAAAGAGTGTTTGTTACTTTTTAAAAATTATTTAAAAAAAATAAAAATTTTTAATTTTCACTTATAATCATATAATTTTGTTGAGAATCTAAGTTTGTTAGATTTCCCTTAGTCATACATTTAAACTTAAATTAAGCTGTTTGATATTTACTTGTCTGTGCCTAGGTGACACGCAAGTAACACAAGACTCACAGAGTTCTAAGTCTCTGAGAGCAACCACGGAGGAGTCCATGTCAGAGACATTGTCAAGGAAGTCGAAGATTACTTGAATACATACTCATTGGCTGTGATGGATAACAACCAAGATGTATCAGGGACTCTGAGTGGTTGAGTGTTAACAGGGGTGACAATACCCTGTTAACACTCAGTACACTTTGGATTTACCTAAGTGTTTAGGCGGGAAGTTTTACAGCCTAAAGTATGAGTCTATGAAGAAAAGGGAAACTGTGTCAGCTTTGTTTTCCTAAAGCATTGTGTCAGACTAACAAGAATAGAAGAGCATCTTGTGACAGATGTCTGACATTGTCTGTTTTGTGTAGTCACCATCAACCAGCACTAGAAGTCAACCTCGTACCACTATAGATAGGTTATGTAGCCAAGAGTTAATGTGGTTCACTTTGTTAGATTTCACACATTAACTCTTTAGAACTTATAGAACGAACAACTGTGCCTGTGTTCTTAAGTTAGCTTTATTTTGTCCAAAGTGTACACAACACATTGTCATCAAACAGTGTTATCCATAACACATGTAATACTTGTTATACAATAATAAAGTCTTACGTTTGAAAAGTATTTACTTGTGTTAATTATCTTTCTTAATCGTTTCAAGCTAGGTTTAGGGACTTTCAATTGGTATCAGAGCGGTATTTGATATTAAAACCTTCATAAAATTGTTCTAAGTTTTATAATCAAGATCCACCATGCCTGAAACGAACAACACCCCACCACCAAATTCGCTTTCTGGGAACAACACACCGCCACTTCCAAATTCACCAAGAGTAACCCCCACTCAAAATGAAGACGATCTTACTCAATTTCTCGATTCAAGAGGTGGATCTCATGTCACTAATGTGCCAGTGTTTGATGAAGATGACTTTGCAAGTTGGAAAAGTCAATTTCTTGTCTATCTAGATGGACTTGAATCATTTCTTCTAGAAATTCTAGAAAATAGACCATATGTTCCCATGACACTTACCTCTACTGATGAGAATCCTCTTCCTAAACCTCTTAAGCAGTGGACTCCAGCTGATAGGAAATTGGCAAACCAATATAAACGTCTCAAAAGGATTATCATCTCTGTTAATGCAAAGCAATGCCTAAAAACATTGTTAGTATTAATTAATCTTTCTTAGTTTTGATCACGACAAATTACAAAGACATTTATTGTCAAACACAATCATAAAACGAATTATCTAACAAACACTATCATCAAGGTAATAATCATTACACTAACATATCTTAATCATTCTTAGTGATCATAAAAGTGATTAGCATTAAAACTCATTTTTGTCAAATGTAACAAAAGATTTTTAATAAACTTTATTTTTAAGAAATTTTTTTATTAAAATGAAAATATAAATTTGAATATGGCATATTCCAAATGCCATAAGAATATCATTGAAGGTTTAAACAGCCTCAGATATTTCAAATTCACTAAAAGACAAAAAGGAGCAGAGTCTACACTTCGCGGTTCCTTAAGTGCCTACGAGGTTCCCTATCGATAAGGAACCGCCTGGGTAATTAAGGAACCGCCCCCAGATAGCCGTTTTCATTTGTCTTCTATAAATAGTTGATCAAATCTGCATTTTCATTAACCCTTTTTAGACATCTCTTTCAGCCTTCTTTCTCCTATCTAATCCTAGTCATTTGTAAATGATCACTTAATCTGTTAAGTATGTTTACTTATGATTATCCCCTTGATCTCCTTCTTTACCTTGTCCAAAGAGAAGATCACTCACACACTTATGATGTGAATAAAGATGAAGCTTTGATGAAGATCATCCTCTCCTAAAGATCTAGTCATGTTCCTCATTTGTTTATTTGTGTCTTGTGTAGATCCAATGTATTTGTGAATACTTGAACTAGTTGTGTTCATCCAAGCTATGTGTATATACTTGGATTAGAGTTGTGTAAATCCTTTGCATATGTGTGTGCTTGGATTTGTGTTGTGTATATCCAAGCTACATGTGTGTACTTGGATATGTTTAGTTGAGTTGTAATAAGTTGTGTTAGTTCTCACTAAACTATAAAGTGATGTGGTTGTGTCTTGTGAGTTCTCACTAAACTATAAAGTGATGTGTAGTTGTGTTGTGTGAAGTTCTCAGTTAGCTTCAAAGTGAAGAGTCGTGAAGATTGGTTCTAGCTTTGGATTAGAACTCGACATCTAGCCTTGTGTCGGAAAATGGTGAATTAGGAAACGTTGTGAAGATTGGTTCTAGCTTTGGATTAGAACTCGACATCTAGCCTTGTGTCATAAAATGGTGAAGTGGGCGACGTTGTGTAGATTGGTCCTAGCTAAGATTAGGTCTCGACATTTAGCTTAGTGTCGGAAAATAATGTAAGCAACGTTGTAAGGGTTTCTCCGCCAAGAAGCGAGCTTGTGGATATAGTGGAAATCTCGAGTAAGGTGTACTCGAGGAGTGGAGTAGGAACGAGGATAGAGCCTCGTTGCCGAACCACTATAAATCTTGGTGTCTTCCTACTAGGTTGTTTTATTCCTTACTCATTACTTACATTTAACATCATTACACTTATTACTTATTGTTAATGCATTAGAATTGAACCTAATCATTATGCAACTAGCTTTCAAGTAAAAGATAGTTTTGGCACTCACCTAATTGAAAGGAATTTTAATTAGGAGATAAATCGATGAGAAACTATTCAACCCCTCCTTCTAGTTTTTACAATTGGTGTCAGAGCGATGGTGACACAAGATCTTTGAAGTATATTGTACTTTAAAACTTGGATCGATCCATTGTCTCCTCAAATTAGAAGGTTAAGTTGTACTAAAGTTTTTCTTTGGTCAAAACTATTTTCTTTATTGAAACTAAGCCTTTTAAATTGATAATATTGCATCTCATTTAGATTAGTAGTATTAGTTCATTTTAGATTTACTCTTGAAATGTATCTACTAGTTTGCATCTTGTTATGTGTAGGTACTTATGAAGATAAATCATTCAATTGATTGTGGATTGAGTTACTTACACTTGTAGAAGACTCATCTTTTTTGATTTCCAACATCATTGAATGATGATATTAAGATGGATAGGAGTGATACTAGTCCTTGAAGACTTAGTAGTTACTATTAGTCATAGTTGGGCTTTGCATTGATTCCTTGAAAGCTTGGAATGCAATTTGTGTCCAAGGTACGTTTTCGTTCTTCCACACGCCCTATTGATCATTCTTTTGATCATTAATTGACTATATGCTTATTCTTGGCATCCTTGCCTTGACATTTGTTTATGGTTTGTGATTCTTCCCTTTTTCCCTCTCAAACCTTCATTGTTTGCCTTGACATTTGTTTGTGGTTTGGATCACTATGGAGATGTAGAGTGAGTTAGTAGAAGCTTAAAGTATCAAGCATGATTTCCATGGTTTGCACCCTTACGGTTAGTAGGCCCAATAGCATGTGTAACTTGTGCAATTAAGCTCATCTCTAGGATGATTGATGAATCCCTTGAGATACCAAACTACTTCATTAAGTTGTAGGTGGATTTTACACATTTGGAATTGAAATATTCCAAGGATATTGTTATTGTTAATCCTAGCAATAATTATCCGATCATGTGGGAGAGAAAGTGAATCTATATTTTGCTCACATTTTGAAATAGAATAAGACTACTCTTGAAAATGATCTTATTCTATGTATCAAAGTTGCTTGATATATTTCATTACCAAAGCCGTTTAGACATTCGCCGGAAAGGCACGTCTTAAACCACTATATATGACACAAGCTCTTCGTCTCCTCGATTTGAAGGTCATTTGTCTCTTGTGCAATGTTCTTGGTCTTGATTCACTTCTCTTGACTCATCTCCCCTTTGCTTCTTTGCTACGAGTAGTCGTTTGTCCGTTTCGGTCTTTTCCTATCTCGATTCAACTCGTAATCCTTCAATAAAGCATTATTACCTAGTGTTGTGGTGGTCCAATGATTTCCTAAAGACTTAAGACATATTTTAAGGTTTTTAGAAAATTTTGGTTTTAAAAATTTCTTTAATTTTTCTTGTTAAAAACACGCCACTATAGGCGGTTCGTTATCGACACAGTTCAAACCGGCGGTTCCTTATTGATAAGGAACCGCGTCCAGTACACGCGACTAAAGAGTCAGTTTTTATTAAATATCACTTTTTCAAAAACTCCTTCTCTCTCTTCTCCAACATAGTGACGGGAATACCCAGTTTTCCACCATTGTTGTGTTTCCAAAACCTTCAATTACTCAAGATTAATTGATTTTGATTTGTGGGTTTCACTCATCCTTCATCCAAGATCAATTATCTGTAAGTTATTTCTTTCATTTTCATCTAACTTGTTCTAGGGTTCATACATTCGTAATTGGAGATTTTTAAAATTGACATTGAATTAGAACCTTACTAGGAATAAGAGTTGACATAGTATTGTTACTATGATTCCTTAGGTTCATATTCATTGAGATTTCACTAAAACCCACTTGTAGAACAAATCCTAATTTTGACTAAAGAATTTTGGTTGATTGGTGGAATTGATATGAACCCATGAACAAGTTGGTAATGGCATTGTTAAATGCTTACCTAAAAACCTTGTTTTGAAAAACAAATGTTCAAGTTCATTATTGATCTTACATGGTCAATGTGTCATTGTTAATGATGAACTAGGTACATTTTGAATATGAGAATGATAAGGATTAAACCTTGGTTTGTCAAGAGATTGATAAAACACATTCTCATCTTTTCAGTTTTTGGTTTATATGTAACATATGAGTAATTGGGGAAATACTTTTGTGTTTAATTTTGGTACTAATCATGCCTTCGGAATTTCAACAAGATCACCAATACAATAGACGCTATGAGGTTCTCTTAAGCGACCTAAATGATTGTATGGTTCGTTGGGCCGACATCCTTAGGGGGGATGTATTTTGTCTTGGCGGAAACCGGGGTCATATTCTGGCGTGTATGGCGCACATGTTATGTTGCATCGCTACCAACGCCAAGTACAATCTCGCATACTACATCGCTCGACGAATCACTTATGCTCTTTCCAAACCCAAAACAAATCTTCCCTATGCCATGCTCCTTACTCGCCTTCTTAAGAAGGTTGGTAAAGACTATCCTGACATCAACATTTCTCGCTTTCGTTCGGTCGAACGTGTCATGCTACCGATTCAAAAGGTACAACCACGAAAAGCTAGAAGTGATCGAGGTTCGAGAAAGTCCGATCCACAAGATTCCGATGATGAGTTTGATATGTCACCAAGTGATGGTGGTGGCGTAGGCACAAGTGCTCACATTGGTTCTTCGAGTAACTCTCACCCATTCATGGACACTTTCATGGAAGGGTTTGAAGAAATCATCCCTCCTCACCACTTTGCCACTAGTGGACTTCCAGAAAACTTTGGTCTTGAGGATGTCTACCAGCTAATCTTAAAACCCAATGTGAGTTGTATGATCATCGAGTGGAGTCAAGAGGATCGTTCAAGAGCATAGCCAAATTAATCAAGGGACTTGGCAAGAAGAATAAGTTAAGCCTAGATTATCAAGGTTAACATGTTTGTGAACATGTTTGAATTGTTGAAATTTTTATCCTTATTCTCCTTATGTGTTTGTTAGCTTCCTAGATTTTGATTAATAGTTATCTTTGGCTTGCTATTTACTTGTGTGAAATCTGGACTAACCAAAGTTTGAGGAAGTGCACATTTTTGACATCTCTGGTCGCGGTTCCATATCAAACCCGCGGTTCCTTAGCATTAAAGAATCGCGACCCTACATAAGGAACCGCCTGTCACTGTTTCGACATAATCTTTGTTTTACATTGTTTTCCTTAATCTGTGTAAAACTTTGATAAATTTTTTACAAAAACCTGCACTTTCCTAAACTAGGATACCTAATTTCATTATTCACCTAAAATGATTTTAACCCATTACTAGTTTGGATCATTCCCTTCTCTTCTTAAACCCTCTTTTGTAGATTGTGTTCTTCATCCCTTCAATTCTTCTCTAAACCTTAACACACAACCATGGTGTCCACTAGAACATCCACTTCTTCCAAAACTTCCGCTTCCAAAAGAAGCCTTAAAATTATGATTAAGTTACCTAATATTGTTTCTTCATCTTTTCACACTCCCAAAAATGAGATTTCTCCTATTCTCATTTCCTCTTCACCTTCACCACCCCTTGCTCCATGCAAGACAAACTCAACCCATGGTACTAACCATTCACATGGTTCTACCTCATCTTCATTCCAATCAAGAATGAATGAGCTTTTTTCACCTTTCACTCCTAGTCCTCCTTTGGATGGGAATACTCAACCTCAACCTCTACAAAGCATTCCCTTTGTCCTTGAGCCTTTGGTTACCTCTCCTTTCACTCCACCAAATTCTCCCATTTCACCCTTGGACACTATGCCTCCACCACCTCCACCCTCAAACACTAATGCTCCTATTTTGGGCATTCTTATTCCTCACTTCAGGGTGATCCTTACTTCTTTGGGTTCCTAGAAGCTCATGGTGCAAACTGCCCATGTTGTCTCTATAATAACTACATCATTCAAAACCTAAGGTTGGAGATGTTTGGTCTTCATAGAAGGTTGCATTATTTCTTCCTTGCCTTGTTCTCCATGCCTCCTCCTCTTAGGAGATGAATGATGGTTTTCAAAATAAAATTCTTTTTAAAGAAGGTCAAGCCAAAGAGGACTATGCATTCAAGACCTAGTTTTAGCTAACTTTGTATTAGTTAGTTGTTAATTTATTTCTTGTATTTCCTTTCTTTTCGTTCATGATTTTCTCATAGGGATGATCTATGGATTTAGTTTTATGTGTTTTAACCTATGTGGTCACATTAATCAACTTCAATTTATTTAAAATTAAACCTAAATCTATCACAGCCTCTAAAAACTTGACTTAAAATTAGATCAAAATGTTATCTAAATATTTTGTCACCCTTTGTCAAGACATTCTTTGTGAATGTGTTGCTTTAATGCAACCCTAGCATACTCTAGTGCTAAAAGAGGTAAAAATCCAAGATTTGCAAAATTTTGAAAAAGTCTTCTTTTTCTCAAAAAAATTTAAAAATCATGGTCTCTGGTCCATTGGACGCGGCTCCTTAGCCCTTAGGCGGCTCCATATTGATATGGAACCGCGGGCTCCCTTAAGGAACCGCGTATGGGAAAGCTACTTTTAGCTTATTTTTGGTCTTTCTTTTTTTACCAGTGTCTTGGTTAAGAATCTTTGTTTACCCAATTTGGCTAAACATTCCCTAAAACTTTTTGTTTTCATTTCAAATCTTTGCCTTGTCTATTTTCTTTAAATTCTTCTCTTTTGGGAGTTCTTCTCTTCATCCCTCATAATGCCTAACTCTTCTATTCCTAACCTTGACATTTCTTTGTCACGGTCTTCTCAACCTAAAGCTTCTTCATCTAAGCTTTCAAAGAAACCGAAAATGTCGGTTCGACCCGTTTGGATAAAAAAGAACAAGAATCCTCATGATTCTTCTTCTCCAAAATCCTCCAAGAACTCTTCTTTCTCTCCGATTAAATATTGGAATGAGACTTACTCTATAAATCCAATTACCGGAGAAAAGGAAATTCTTCCACCACCACCTAAACCTTTCAACTCTCCTCAACTCAATGACCTATCTTTTTTCCCTAATCTCACTAGGCATTGTGAAAACATCTCTTATCCATTATCTCCCTCTCCACCAAACTCTTATTTTGATGGACCTCCCCCATCTAACGACTTTGTTTTGCATCATGGTTCCTCGTGTGCTTGTTGTCGTTTTCAACAAATTGAACTTGCTCATATCTATGACAAGCTAAATTTCCTTGAATTCCTCCTCAGTCGACCTCCTCTCAAAGTTTCCGTTCCCGTGAACAGAACTTCGAATGATGCTTCGTCGTCTTTTTTTTTCAACTAAGGCACATTTTGTACTTTAGTTGTTTGAGTCAATAAAACTTAAGCAATCTTGGAAGATTATCACTATTAGAGTAGTTTATGCTTTTTGGTTTATTTTCCATATTTTTTGCTTTAAATATTCATATTGTGTGTATGAATATTTCTCTTGTATGTTTTTCATATTTGTGTAATATGAATGTTATGTGTGTTATCTTTCACGCTAATTCTTTTTCACACATTTGTTAAAAAGTTGATCATGGTTAAAACTGACAATTAATTATGGGTGATTCCATAAATTCTAAATTTTAACCCTTTGACATTTTAATCATCTTTGATTAGTTTGGATGTTTCTTTTCTTCCTTTATTCCACCAATTGAACTATGATGTTGTCAATACACACTCTTTGGACATACTTAGCAAATACTTGCTTCTAATTTGAGATTTCTTTTCCTTCTCTCTCTCAAGTTAGTTAGTAGGTAGTGCACATATATACATTGGTGTTTCTTTTCTTTCCTCTAACCTTTGTGTAGCATCTCACCTTAGCTTATTTACTTGGTGCCCCAAGCAAGGGGGAGTAAGCGCCAAGGGGGAGCTACTAGCAAAGTCTGGTTCTTTTCTTCTTCAAAGACTTGTGCTAACCTTTTTGCTTCGACAAAGGGGGAAAAATGATAGTGATAAACTAGTTAATAATTCGAATAAACTTGTATTTTACGTAAATGATTTTATATTCCGTCGTAATCAAAAAGGGGGAGATTGTTAATACAAAGCAATGCCTAAAAACATTGTTAGTATTAATTAATCTTTCTTAGTTTTGATCACGACAAATTACAAAGACATTTATTGTCAAACACAATCATAAAACGAATTATCTAACAAATGCTATCATCAAGGTAATAATCATTACACTAACATATCTTAATCATGCTTAGTGATCATAAAAGTGATTAGCCTTAAAACTCACTTTTGTCAAATATAACAAAAGATTTTTAATAAACTTTATTTTTAAGAAAATGTTTTATTAAAATAAAAATGTAAATTTGAATATGGCATATTCCAAATGCCATAAGAATATCCTTTGAAGGTTTAAACAGTCTCAGATATTTCAAATTCACTAAAAGACAAAAAGAAGCGGAGTATACACTCTGCGGTTCCTTAAGTGCCTACGTGGTTCCCTATCGATAAGGAACCGCTTGGGTAGTTAAGGAACCGCCCCCAGATTTCCGTTGGCATTTGTCTTCTATAAATAGTAGATCAAATCTACATTTTCATTAACCCTTGTTGGACATCTCTTTCAGCTTTCTTTCTCCTATCTAATCCTAGTCATTTGTAAATGATAACTTAATGTGTTAAGTATGTTTACTTATGATTATCCTCTTGATCTCCTTCTTTACCTTGTCCAAAGAGAAGATCACTCACACATTTGTGATGTGATTAAAGATGAAGCTTTGATGAAGATCATCCTCTCCTAAGGATCTAGTCATGTTCATCCTTTGTTTATTTGTGTCTTGTGTAGATCCAATGTATTTGTGAATACTTGGACTAGTTGTGTTCATCCAAGCTATGTGTAAATACTTGGATTAGAGTTGTGTAAATCCTTTGCATATGTGTGTGCTTGGATTTGTGTTGTGTAGATCCAAGCTACATGTGTGTACTTGGATATGTTTAGTTGAGTTATAATAATTGTGTTAGTTCTCACTAAACTATAAAGTGATGTGGTTGTGTCTTGTGACTTCTCACTAAACTATAAAGTGATGTGTAGTTATGTTGTGTGAAGTTCTCACTTAGCTTCAAAGTGAAGAGTCGTGAAGACTGGTTCTAGCTTTGGATTAGAACTCGACATCTAGCCTTGTGTCGGAAAATGGTGAATTAGGCAACGTTGTGAAGATTGGTTCTAGCTTTGGATTAGAACTCGACATCTAGCCTTGTGTAGTAAAATGGTGAAATGGGCGACATTATGTAGATTGGTCCTAGCTAAGATTAGGTCTCGACATTTAGCTTAGTGTCGAAAAACAATGTAAGCGATGTTGTAAGGTTTTCTCCGCCAATAAGGGAGCTTGTGGATATAGTGGAAATATCAAGTAAGTTGTACTCGAGGAGTGGAGTAGGAACGAGGATAGAGCCTCGTTGCCGAACCACTATAAATCTTGGTGTCTTCCTACTAGGTTGTTTCTTTCCTTACTCATTACTTACATTTAACATCATTACACTTATCACTTATTATTAATGCATTAGAATTGAACCTAATCATTATGCAACTAGCTTTCAACTAAAAGATAGTTTTGGCACTTACCTAATTGAAAGGGAATTTAATTAGGAGATAAATCGATGAGAAACTATTCACCCCCCCCCCTTCCTTCTAGTTTCTACAATCTCCTGTCTTCCAAAACACATCATGAAATCAGTGATTCAATGTCCAACAGCCAAACAAATGTGGACATACCTCATCCTAGGTCATGAAGGACCCTCTGAAACAAGAGAAACCAAGATTCAAGCACTCGGGCTTTAGTTTAATGCGTTCAAGTCACTTGAAGGTGAAAAGGTGCAACAGACGTATACAAGGCTGAAGATCTTGTCAACGACCTTGCTATGAATGAAGTCACCATTGCACAAGCTGAAGTAAATGCCACATTTGTCAATTGCCTTCCTAGAAAATGGTTGAGCATGAATCAGACTCAGAGAGCCAATAACTCCATCAAGAATGATACGTTGGCTCAGCTTTATGGAAAATACAATTATGAAGAAGGGTTGATTGATACCATATACAAATCTATGTCTGAAAGATTTTTAGTTCAGGGAGAAACATCCAAAGCCTTGATTTCTACCTCACAATCTCATGACAACGACACTGATGTTGAAGAAGACACTCGCGGCAGCCAAGAATTCATGACAGACCTCAATGCAGAGTTTCATGAAAGAGCATTACTAGCTAATCAAAGAAGATTCTACATAAGGCCAGGGAGAGTAGGATCGGCTAGTAAACAATCTGATAAATAAAAAGAAACTTGCTTTGCCTGTGGAAAACTTGGACATTTTCAAAAAGACTGTCCATCCACAAAAACATCCTCACCATCTTACCCTTCACCATTCAAACCTTACAAGTTCAAATCACAACAAAACAACTCATCTCACCAATCTAATTCCTCTGATAATGAGAAAAAAGATTACAAAAACAAATACAAGGCACTAAAGGCTGAGTTGGAACATATGAATTTGAAGCTAGAAGCTCTGTCAAAGAAGAAAGGGGGTGATAAAAGGACAGAGAAAGGGTTGGTAGCTGAAGCTTATGATTGGAATGATGAGCCGCAGACATCGGATGAAGAAGACACTACCAGGGTCAGGGCATTTATGGCAATCGCTGAGGATGAACCAACTATTGGAAAAGGAGACGCTAGATCAGGACAATGGGTTGAAATCACAAT
The DNA here is from genome assembly GCA_025667525.1 of Glebionis coronaria. Lineage (NCBI taxonomy): Eukaryota > Viridiplantae > Streptophyta > Magnoliopsida > Asterales > Asteraceae > Glebionis > Glebionis coronaria. The sequence continues at coordinate 492,908,430 of CM046881.1, forward strand.
GAAAAAGGTACACAGGCTTATCTCTATGTGTGAAAGTGATGAACATAAACATGTCCTTGATTATACCATTGTTGATTTACACTTTGTTGAGGAACAAAGAAAGAACCTGCTTGATAAATTTCACTCTGTTAAACTTGAATTGTTAACTGCTAAGGCTGAATGTGAAACTTTAAAACAAGTTAACTCTGAAAACATAACTCTTCAAAATGAGGTTAATAAGTTGTCTTTAAGAAACAGTGCCTTAAATGATCAAGTAGCTGAACTACACAAGGTTATAGAAAAATGACTGTGCAGTAGGTTCATTATAAATGAATTACTTGATGATGAACTTCCAGCTGACATAACTAGGACTGTTACTGCTAAAAGAAACAAAATGAAGGCTCATAGGAAACCCAAAGAGATTGTTTTCAAATATATAGAGACTATACATATGTCTGACCCACTCTTAGCCAATGTACCTGTCTCTGAAGATGCAATTGATAACACTGCACCTTTACCATCTTTACCTAAACTCTCTGGAGTTGAACTTAGCAGCTCTTCTAGAGGAGCTAAGACTGAACCCAAACCAGATGTTGAGACTCCACCAGCTAAGATTTTTGATGTACCTGTAAAGCAATCTGTTAAGCAAAATGTCTATAAGCCTGTCTCAATAAACCCTGTGAACAAAGTTGAATCCTCAACTGAAGAACGCATGTTGTCTTTGATTAAAGAAGTAGAACTCTTAAAAGAACATATTAAGCCTTCCACTGAATGCTCTACTTCGTCTGAACCTAAGTCTATTATAGGAGAACCCAAAGGTGAAAAGTTTGTCAAACCTTACTGTAATGTGTGTAAGAATTCTCATCACATGACCATAGATCATGATAAACAAATGGCTGTTAAGAGATCACAGACACCTTTTAGGGGTAGACAACAGGCTACTAGGAGACCATCATGTAATTACAGACCTTACCCTCCATGCAAATATTATGAATTTACAAACCATCACTTAGATGAGTGCAGTGACTTTCCTAGATGTGACATCTGTAGAAGGTACACCCATGACACAGCCAATTGTCCTTCACATCGTCACAAGTTCTACAGGAACTCAAGAGTTGCTAATCAGCAATTCAGGGAACCCACTAGAAAGTGGGTTCACCATAGGAACTAATCTGTTTCTATATATCTGTGTAGAAACATCTCGAGGAATCGGTCTGGTATCTAGATAGTGGTTGTTCTAGACACATGACAGGAGCTCAACAATACCTGCACAGATATTCAAAAGAGCCTGGTCTTAAAGTGGTGTTTGAGGATAACTCTTCAGGTGACACAGAGGCATATGGCTCAGTTAACTACAATGGAATAACCTTCACAAAGGTTGCATATATGATATGAGCAAAAAATCATATCAATTAATCAACAAATCACCCTAAAACACATGGAAAATACCTAACTTTTGTGCTATAAAGCGGAATTATGTGGTATGTTTTGTGTTTGTGTATAAATAGGTAAGAAGGATACATTTTCAAGCAAACAAGAAGAAATCAAGCTTATTTGGATGAAAAAGACAAAGAAGGATCAAAGATGACAAGACTTTGAAGATAAAGGACCTATCTTGACAACATTCCAAAGTTGAAGGACTCAAAGTGTAAATTGGTCAAAGTCAAGATTAAAGTAAAACATGGTCAACTCCAAAGTCAAGCAAGTCAAAGGGTCAAATTAGACAAGAATACAAGTGGAAGGACCAAAAATGACATTGGAATGAAGATTATAACTCATTTGGACATTCTGCCAAAGTATAAGGACTTAACTTGCCAAAAATTACACCAAAAATGGTCTTGATCCGTGTTTATTGCCAACAGCCAATGAGAATGCAAGAAAATGAGCACACGGATTGCCAGCTATCCAAGCCACATCACCAGCTCATTAATGAGCCGTCTAGCTACAGTAAAAGTCCACTAACTCATTATCCAACCAATCAGAAAGGGACACTCAATAATGCATTATATCCAAAATGGATAACAATCCATGTGTTCACCTGAGATCCAATCAGATAATTCCACGTGGCATATTCTTCATCAAATGAACCCAGAATCGTTCTTGAGCTACACTGAATTTCAAGAAATGATTTCTACATGAAACTTGCTCGTTTTTAAGAGAGGAACACATTGGGAACACTTAATCAAGCTCAAACTCAAAGAATCAAAAACCTCAATTCATGAAGAACACAAGAATCTGCAATTAAGAGATTGGTGACACATGGCAGCCTGCTATTGGTGGGGATACGTCATCAACCCCAAATCATTCTCATTTCTTGTCTATAAATAGTGATAGAATCTCTCATTTGTTGTAAGTAGCTAAGTGTGAAATTTTCACACACTTCCCATTTTTCTCTCTCAATCCTGTTAGTTAGCTGTTAGTGTAACAAACTCAAGAGCTTGACAAACTCTTGAGTTAGTTATAGTTAGTTGTAACTACTTACCTAATCCTGTAACAAACTTTCACATTCAAATCAATAAAATTCCCTCCTTTTCCTTCAATCTTCTTATCAATTCCTGCATTCCTGTTGAACTTGTTGCTGTTATGAGTTTCTTGTGATCACATTTGATCATAAGAAGCTTTTGGTTGAAGAATTGTAGTTGTTCATTACCATTTTAGTTGCTGAGTTGATAGTAGCAGATTGTGGGTTGATTTGATCAGAAAGATGAATGTAGATGGTTGATTAGTAGATTTTAGTGCTAAGGTGGTGGTTTAGCATTGTTTAGGAGGCTCAGCGCCTACCTACTCCATCAATGGAGGCTCATTGCTAAAAGGTTTCATGATTCTTAGTTTGGTTCCACTTAACAGTCCTATGCATGCTAAATTCTAGTGTAAATACTATATGTTGCTTTGATCAAGTGTGATTAGCCTGTTTTGGATTGATTCAGTTGTTTAGATAGATACTTGTTAGATTGGTAGCTTGTTACTTGCTTTTACTTGTTACCGTTATCCATTTCTTCAGTCACATAGCTTGATTTAGCATTTTGAGTACTAGCCTGTTATATTGCATATTATTGGTTCATTTGTGCTTCATATTGATCATTGAGTTTGGTTAGATATTAGTCTTAGCTCTGTTCAATCTTTAGCTCAAAATCTCTTTACAAAATTTGTTAAAAGTTCAGATAAGTGGTGTTTGGATTTGTAAACATTTTGTAGTTCAAGTTTAGTTTACTGGTTAATCATAGTTCATTTCACAACCTTTAGTCTTTTAAAACAAGTTTGGGTAGTTTTCAAGTAAAAAATAAGGTCAAACAAGCAAATGGATGTTAAAAAGTTTGGGTCAGTTTTGTGAACAAATTTCATCAGAAAAGTAGCACTTTTCAATCTTATGCCATAGTTTCATTTCTTGATAAAAATCAGTCAAACCAGTTTCTATATGTCCTTTAACATCTAAAGTTTCATTGTTGTGAAGGAAATCATACAGTATCTTAATTTAAGTGAGAAATCAGCTTTTTCATAAGCACTTAAACCATTTCAAGTTTCTGTAACAAAGTAGCTAACTGATTTCTTGTTCTGGCAATTCTACTTCATAAATCTTGGGATTTTGTTTCACATTCCTGTTTAGAAACATGCCTTGATTAAATTATGAAGTTTTCAGTTTTTTCACTTTTTGGTCAAACTTGGCCAATAAGCTAGGTTTCAGCTTATTTGCAATTTCTTGCTTAAATACTTGATCATTTTTCATAAGAAAAGACATTCCAGACTCTCCATAAGCTGTTAACAAGATTTAACTTAAAAATTGAAATGTGCATGTCTGGATTTCATTATAGCTTATTCTTGGCTTATTGGAGTTGGCTTATTTGAGTTCCAGTGCATTTCAAGCTTTTTCCTTGTACTAGCCTAAGTGTTTTTGGAATTTAAGCAGTTTAAAACTTGTTAGAGCTTAATTTGTGAATTTTTGAGCTTATACGAGCTTATTTGTCCAATGAGCCCATTTTTGGTGAAATTTCCCATTTAATTGCATTCTAGTCCCTATAGTTTGTTACTGTTTGCATTGGTAGCTAAATTTCCAATTAATTAGGGTTTGCTTAATTTCAGTCCTAAACTTTTCATTACTTGTCATTTTTCAGTTAAGCAGTTTTGAAAGTTGTTACAATTTGTTAATATTTGTTAGAATTTACATAATTGGTCCTTTTACTTTCTGAGTTTTACATTTCAAGCAATTCAGTTTCATTTACTTACATTTTTAGCACATTACTTTTCTAGATTTACAATTTTTGTCCTTTTGTGAATAAAAATTTGGTATGTGCTAATTGTTTTACGGTTACGTAGCTTACTATTTTTCACATTTTTACTTGCTTGATTAAATAGACATAGAAAATACAAATAACCCTATCAACCAAAAATGATAATAAACCTAATATTGTTAGGACTTTCAATTGGTTAAGAATCGAGAGTAACGAACTTCAATTTACACAATTTTAAATGGCGCCGCTGTCGGTTCTTTGACTTTACGAGAGACTATCGATTGACGGTTTTCATTGGCTTTTGGGAATCGTTCACCTCGTGAACGTTATTTTTACGTATCATAAATAAAAAACATAAAAAAAATCAAAAATATAAAAATATAAAAACTAAAAAATAACAAAATCAATTCTTTTCCTAAAGAATTGACCAAAAAAATTTTAAAAAATCAAAAAGCAATCTTTTTCCTAAGAGATTGCACCTAAAAATATATATTATTGGATTTCCTCGGTTTTTATGTACATATAGTATTTTCTTTAAAAAACCCCAATAAATACAAAAATATTTTCTCTATATTATTATATGTAAATACGTATACGTATAAGAACAACCAATACACATATTCTCCATAAGTATTGCCAAGGCAATACACCGTGTTAAGGGGCGTTCCGGTCCTTGACACGCGTATCGATCAAATTCAATAAAGCAAGAATAGATAAATACTTCCAATAGGCAATAATTCGAAGAATACAAACTACAAAGTGAATAGAAAGGCGATGTGATATAAAATGCCATCTAAGGGTCAATAGGTACTTAAGTGCTTCGCGCCACCTAACCCCCCGTTCACTAGTGAGTATTCTAAGAAGGAAGGCTTCATTGGGGGTCTTGCACCCAAGTAGTAATTACGTATATTATACTTTTTTGTGGATATTTCATATTAAAACTCGAAGAGGATAATCCCTTTCTCTTCAAAGTCAAACGAGAGCTTCTCTCTCATTCCTCGAATTGAGTTGCATGCTCACTCACGGGCGTGCACAAATACCGATTGGTGTACAACCCCTTCCTCCGAAAAGGAAGAAAAAGAGAAAGAGTAGGAACACCACCGTCCATCAAGCCGATCCCGAGAATCGTGCTTTGATCCACACACAACAAGAAGCCATGTCCGGAGTTGATACTCGACCTTTGATGGAGCACTTGCAATCCAATGTGCAAGGATGTGCCGATGCTATCAAGATACCTGATATTCCCGCAAACACATTTGAGCTAAAAACATCCATGATTAACTTGGTTTCAAACACACCATTTTTTGGGAACAAGAATGATAACCCACATGATCACCTTAAGAAATTTCTTGCTCTTTGCAACACCATTAAGTACAATGGAGTTCCCCATGATGCCATTAAGTTGATATTGATACAATTTTCACTAGAGGGTCCGGCTAAGCATTGGTTAGATACACAACCACCCGAGAGCGTTACCACATGGGATGGTTTCACTAAGAAGTTTTTGAATAAGTTCTTTCCCCCCATCTAAGACTACGGCTTTGAGGAACTTAATTATAGGCTTTCAACAAAAACCTAGTCAAACATTTAGTGATGCTTGGGAGGAGTATAGAGAGTTATTGAGGAGATGCCCTAACCATGGATTGGATGAAGTTAACCAAATCAATACTTTCTACAATGGCCTTAGACCTCATCACCAAGACTCACTCAATGCTTCCGCGGGAGGAAATATTCTTCTTAAATCCATTCAAGACGCTTGGGACATAATTGAGACTAAAACAATGGTGCAAACTAACACACAATTTGATGAGAGGGTACATGTCATTCAAGAAGGAGGTTCTAAACCATTTGAGACTCAACTTATTTCATCTATCCAAGAATTGACTCAAGCTCAAAAGGAAAGTCAAACAATTATGCAAAACACACAAAAGATGCAACAAACCATGATGAATGACTTTATGAAACTTTCTTTGGGCAATAATTCCACCAATGATGTGCATGCTATTACTCTTTCATGTGATACTTGTGGAGGTCCCCATTCATATCAACAATGTGATAAGGTGCAAGTATATCAAGGGGAGTGTTATGCATACCAAGAGGAACATAGAGAACATTTCAAACCCAACATCAATAAAAATAACCTTTCTTATAAGTCTCAAAACTATCTTGCACCACCGGGGTTCCCACCCCAACCACCCACCCAACTTCAACAAAATCCCCCTCAATTGTTACAAAGGAACCAAGGTCCAAGACCACAACACCAAGGGAACAATTACAAAGCACCTAACACCTTTCACAATCAAGGAAATAACTTTTATCCACCAAATCAAGGATTTAATGCACCACCTCCACCCTATCCAAACCAAGGTTTTTATCAAGGGAATGTGCAACCTAACCCCATGGATTTGATTCTTCAAAAGCTTACATCCTATGAGAGACAAATGAAAGAGGCTCAAGAGGAAAACAATAAGAAATTTGCTCTTCTTCACAACCAAATTATGTATAATCAAAGACCACAAGGGGCTTTACCATCTAACACACAAACAAACCCGAGGAAAAATTTCAATGCTATTACAACAAGAAGTGGAAAAACAACAAATGATCCTTCACATCCTACACCTTCTATTGTTAAACCCACTTTGGTTCCCACTTGTGATAAGCCTTCTACATCTACTTCACCACCTCCAAACTCTACTACGTCATCAACCACACCTTCTGAACCTATTCCCACTTCTCCTTTACCTTCCACAACTCCAAATGAAGAAGCTAACAAAGAAAAATCTTCCACTACAACACCTACAACACCTACACCTAAACCAAATCTTCCTTACCTTTCAAGATTGAAAAAGGACAAATTGAAAAACAAGGATGACATCCAAGTCTTAAATTTCTTAAGGATTGTTAATGCAATAATGACTAAAAACGTTACTTGCATTTTTCGGTCTCGCTTAGTTTTAATTACGACAATATGTAAAAACAAGCATTTACGAAAACAACGAAAAACGAATTCTTGAGTTCAAGTATTTTTCATTTTACCCATTTTCACTTAAGGTATGGATAAACAAGTACTAACCTTAATCAAGTGATCAAGTGATTTAATCTTTTCTTAAAACTCACTTTTTATTAAATGTGACAAGTTTTTATTAAACTTTATTTTTAAGAAAATGTTTTATTAAATTAATTATTTGAAATTTGAAAATGGCATATTCTTATTCTGTTAAGAATATCCTTTCAGGATATTTTTATACCCAGATAAGACCTCCACCACTAAAGGACAAAAAGGAGCGGAGTCTAGTCCGGCGGTACCTTAGCGCCTAGGCGGTACCTTATCGATAAGGTACCGCGGGCTATGATAAGGTACCGCGGGCAGATATAGCCGTTGGCTCCTTTATCCTTTAGACCATTCTCATCTTTTCACCTCACCTCTTTTGCACATTTATTTCCAGATTCAAACCCCTTCTTTAATCACTCAAATCTTTGATCATTTGTTTGATTATTACTTGTTTAAGAAGTGAATCTTGTTCTTCCATCCCTTCCTCTCCAAGTGTAAAGAGAAGAACACTATCCTAGTGAAGTGTTGAGTCCACCACCAAAGATTCATTGAAGATCAATTTTTATATACTTGTAGTTGTGTCATAGTTGTGAAGATCCAAGTAGTTGTGTCTATTTGGAAGTTGTGTATGTACTAAGTATAGTTATGTAGATTGGTCCTAGCTACGATTAGGGCTCGACTTTTAGCTTAGAGTCGGAAATTGGTTAAGCGACGTGTACGGTTTTCTCCACCATAAGGAGCTTGTTGTGTAGTGAACTCTCGAGTAAGGAGTACTCGAGGAGTGGAGTAGGAACGAGGAGTGAGCTTCGTTGCCGAACCACTATAAATCCTTGGTGTTCGGTTTGATCTTTCTTTACCCTTAACTCTTTACATTCCTTATTCTTTTTGTATATACATGTGTTAATATTAGATTAGCTACACTATCATTCTTTATTCTTTGTGGATATATTTTTGTTAGTATTAGTTTAGTTACACTATCATTGTTCATATTTTTGCATAAGAAGATTTCACATATTTCCTCAAGCCTAAGTTTTTTGAAAAAGGATTTTTGGAAACCATATTTTAACAAGTAAATTATAAGAAACTATTCAACCCCCCCTTCTAGTTTCTACAATTGGTATCAGAGCGGGTTGCTCAAGAATTTTTAAAGTATATTGTATTTTAAAACTTGAATTGATTTATGGATTCTAACAAGTACCTAGAAGGGCAATCTATGCAAAGACCACCACTTTTTGAAACCGATAGTTTTATTTATTGGAAAAATAGATTTGAAACTTATGTGAAATCAAAAGATTTAGATCTTTGGCATGTTATTACCAATGGTGATTTTTTACCCTTTCAATTTAATGAAGTTTCTAAAACAAAAGAATTAGTCACTTTTGACAAAGCTAATGATGATACTAAAAAGAAACTTTCAAAAAATAATGAGGCTAAAATGGTGATTTATAATGCTTTGCCTAAGAAAGAGTATGAAAGTGTAACACCCCCACAATTGTTATGCGCAGCGGAACTACAACAATGGGTGCTACACAGTATTCATTGCACACAAGATATATCAAACGACGCTAAAAAGACGTCGACTTAAAACTTGAAATTTAAAATTTTTAGATGATACATGTCCACAGTTTTTCCAACCCCAAATAGTACACAGAGTTAAGCGTTTTCGGTCCCCATGAATCTCAACCCAAAAACTTCAGTTTTACCACCACATGACATTAAACATAAAAATTGCTTAAGTAGAAAAAGGAGGGAAAAACAAGCGGACTCCAAGCCGTACACACAACATCCATCCCATGCATGCTCCATCCTACACCTCAGCGGTTACCTGAAACACATGCCAAAAATTTGGTCAACGAAAACGTTGAGTGGAATTCATAGGTTTTACAATCCATTTGAACGTATATATAATAAAAACCATTCGTGATCATTTATAGTCTTGTCGATCAAACAAACTATAATCAGGATACTGACAATTGTGTTTAAGCTCATGACACTAATCCGTTAACTCAATCACCCGCGTAAATAATACCGGCGTGATTCAGATGAAACCAGTGCCCCTTCTAAAGGCATCAGTTGCAATTATACCTTATTTCTCATACAAAATAATCTACCGCAAAACTTACTAAAAGTACAGCTTCTCGGCTAGCATTGGGTCGTTAACCCCGTAGTACTACAAATTGCATAAGCGGCTATTTCCCCCTACTCGAGGGCAGGACAATAGTTAATAGTTCATGATTTTAGGGACTTTTGCAACTTTGGTACTCAACACAATTTCTAAGGCAACTTTCGGGTCTAACAATCATTCATGATATACGTTCCTTTTAAAAACTAGCATGCATTTCCCTCGCGGGTAAAACAATTTGAAATAAGTATAAGCGAGGCTATAAATTCACACCTTAGATATTAAGTAGTCGGTAGTTCGAGGGATGATCACTGACGATGAAACGGATGCCCGGTTAAATCAACACCTATCACAATTAACGCGTAATGAGTAATCTCATTTAAATACTTACGGTACTGTATAAAATACATATATACAAGTCACTTAGGACAAGTATAACTCACGCCAAAAACAAAAACAACAAGTATCACTCATTCTATACCATTCGTTCTTATTACCTACGTTGTCCATTTTTACTCGTTCTCGCCGGTACTTGACTAAAGTACGGGCTGTTTTACCTTATTAAACCACACTTATAAAATTTGACAAAATTTCCAAAAATCCTATATGACCTGTAGATAACATGTTTTTAAGCCCAATAAAAGTTTTTACTTTTACGACCCGTTACGCAACTCATTTCCACGACTACATTTTACGGGCTGAAATTGCGCTTCGACCAATTTTGACCTCTTTGACCTATATGAAAAATACCTTTGACTTCTTTGACACCTAAGTCAACATATAGACCCATTTACACAGGTTAGGGACCAAATTTTGACCCTTGACCATTTACCAATTTATATTTGTGACCCTCGGGATTTGACTAAAACTTTGCAAAAATTCGGATTGTGGAAGTCCTCGTCTCCCGGTACCCGATCTTTAAAATGTCATAACTTTTAGCTCGTTTTGAGTCACGGGCTCTACCTTATACCAAATTAAAGCTAGAAAGACCCTCTACAACTACATTTAGTTTTCAAGTTCTGGAAAAAAAATAATTTTTGTGAAATGGACCAAATGTTTCTGCCTAAAAATGACCATACCAAAAACGCACTTAGACTTGATTCCAAGACTTCTAACCAACACTAAACATCATCCTAAGCCTTCCCAAACATATCCTAACATCAATTTCAATCCTACCCCTATTGATCAACCAATCTCAAATTCAAAAATTCAAAGAAATGTACATGCAACTAATAAAACCTATGTGAATCATCCTTAAACATCAAACCAAACACAAGAATAACATGCAAAATCAACAACCACCATGGCTCCCCAAACAACCCCTTTGTCGTGGGGTTTGGGTGACCCAATCACCACAACCAAATTAATTTTGGTGGGTTTTCTTGGTGTTTATACTTCCATAACACTTAAAATCAACATGCATTAGCTCATTTAGCCACAAAAACGAATTTGGTTCATATGGAAAAATCTTGAAAAATTTTTATCAATGCATGTGGGATTTGAGCACATGAACATGTGGGGAATGACCAAACTAAGTGTGGTCTAACCTTAGATTTTTGAAAAATCAAGTGGAAGAAGATTTTTGGTGGATTTTCTTGTGGGTTTGGGGTGTCCGTCGGTTTGAGAGAGAGAGGAGAGAGTGAGTGTTTGATTTTTGGTGCAAGTGTTGTATGTGTTTGTGTGTGTTTCAATTTTGGCCTTTTTGGTGGGTTGGGAGGGACCTTGTTGCAATTTTTAACTTCTTTTGGCCTTAAATGAAAAACGTCCTCAAAACTTTGCGGGTTCGACCCATTTGTCAATTTTGAAAATTTTACGGGAGTCGGAAATCTTCCTGAACGCTCCAAAATATTTTTGGGATACTTTAAATGTACTCGGAAGGCTATAAAACTCACCCGACTCAACTTAACACGAACCGTAAATAAAATTCTCGAAAAATTACATTATCGATAAATCGTCAAAAATTATATAAAATTGGGCATCCTTCGGGATCGTAATCGTCATCGTCCTTCTTAAAACGTCAATCGTAAAAATTATAACCTCGAACATTGGCTTTAACCAAAATACTTATAAATATAGAAATTAAAATTTATTAAAAATTTCAAAAATTAGCGTAATTTAGGGTAACGTTAATGACCTCGATTCTAGGGTGTCACATCCACCCCTCCTTAAAGAGAGCGACGTCCCGGCGCTCGCCTCTTCTTGTACTCACATTTCGTGCTACTGGAACAGATGAGGATACCTTTCCTTGAAAAAGTCCTCACGTTCCCAGGTGTATTCCGGTCCACGCTTAGAATTCCATCGAACCTTCACAATGGGAATCCTACTACGCTTCAACCGCTTGACCTCCCGGTCCATAATTTCCACAGGTTCTTCCACAAAGTGCATTTTGTCGTCTAGTCGAATCTCGTCCAAAGGAATCACCAATTCCTTGTCCGCCAAACTCTTCTTCAGGTTCGATACGTGAAACGTGTCATGAATAGCACTAAGCTCGGTCGGCAATTCTAACTTGTACGCTACTGGTCCAATTCGTTCAACGATCTTAAACGGTCCAATATACCTCGGACTCAACTTTCCTTTCTTTCCAAAACGAATTACACCCTTCCACGGCGATACCTTGAGCATAACCATATCTCCAACTTCAAACTCCAACGGTTTCCTTCGGTTATCGGCATAACTCTTCTGTCGGCTTCTCGCAGCAAGTAGTCGGTTCTTGATCTGCACGATCTTCTCTGTCGTTTCTAAAACCATTTCGGGTCCAGTCAATTGACTTTCCCCCACTTCACTCCAACACACCGGCGATCTACACTTCCTCCCATACAATGCTTCGAACGGTGCTGCCTTGATACTCGCGTGATAACTATTATTGTACGAAAATTCCACTAGAGGCAAGTGGCGTTCCCAACTTCCTCCAAAATCGATCACGCATGCTCGGAGCATGTCCTCCATCGTTTGAATCGTTCGTTCACTCTGGCCGTCAGTTTCCGGGTGATAAGCCGTGCTTAAACTCAGTTCAGTGCCCATCGCACGTTGAAGCGATTTCCAAAATTCCGACGTAAATCTACTATCGCGATCCGAAATGATCGATAACGGCACTCCATGTCTACAGACGATCTCCTTCACGTACACGCTGGCGAGTTTTTCCATGCTGTCCGTCTTCTTCATAGGTAAGAAATGAGCAGATTTCGTCAACCTGTCCACAATTACCCATATCATATCGCTTCCACTAGGAGTCCTAGGTAAACCCGTTACGAAATCCATTGCGATTTTCTCCCATTTCCATTCTGGGATTTCCGGTTGTACCAACAATCCAGATGGTTTCTTATGTTCTGCCTGAACCTTCGCGCAAGTCAAACACTTACTAACGTAACGAGCAATATCTGCCTTCATATTCGGCCACCAGTAGACTTTCTTCAGGTCGTGGTACATCTTATCCGATCCAGGATGTATCGAATACTTCGACTTATGCGACTCATTCATAACCAATTCTCGAACTCCAGGCTTTCCTTCCTCAGATGAACACAGTGGTAACCAAATCCGATTCTCAAAATATCTTAGTCCGTCAGACCTAATCACGAAAAGAGGTTTCAACATTCGTCCCAAGTTTTCGGCTTCAACATTCCCTTTCATTAGTCCTCTCTCCTGAGCCTTCAGTATGGTTTCGGTTAAGTCAACGCTCTCACTCACCACTAACGCTCTAACCCTCAAAGGTTTCTCCCGTTCTTTCCTACTCAGTGCATCCGCTACAACATTCGCCTTCCCAGGGTGGTAGCGAATTTCGCAGTCATAATCACTCAATAGTTCAACCCATCGTCTTTGTCGCATATTCAACTCCTTTTGATCTAAAATGTGCTGCAAACTCTTGTGATCAGTGAATACAACACACTTTGTCCCATACAGATAGTGTCTCCACAACTTTAACGCAAAAACTACCGCTCCTAATTCCAAATCGTGCGTCGTGTAGTTCTCCTCGTTCTTCCTTAATTGCCTCGACGCGTAAGCTATCACCTTCTCACGTTGCATTAACACTGCTCCATAACCTTTACGAGACGCATCACAATACACTACGAAATCTTCGGTTCCTTCAGGCAATGATAAAATCGGTGCGGAACATAACTTATCCTTGAGCGTTTCGAAAGCAAGCTCTTCCTCAATTCCCCATTCATACACCCTATTCTTTTCGGTAAGCCGCGTCAATGGTTTTGCAATCAACGAAAATCCTTCGATAAACCTTCTATAATACCCAGCTAAACCCAAAAATTGTCGAACTTCAGTCGGCGTCGTCGGTGCTGACCATTCCCTGATCGCTACGATCTTAGCAGGATCTACACGAACTCCCTCACTATCAATCACATGACCTAGAAACTGCACTGATTCCAACCAAAACTCACACTTAGAGAATTTTGCATACAGCTTCTCCTTCCTTAACAACTCCAAAATCTTTCTTAGGTGCTTCTCGTGCTCCTCCTTACTCTTAGAGTAAATAAGTATGTCGTCGATGAAAACAATAACAAACTTATCTAGATACGGCTTGCACACGCGATTCATAAGATCCATGAATACAGCAGGCGCGTTCGTCAACCCAAACGGCATCACTCGAAATTAAAAGTGTCCATACCGCGTACGAAAGGCGGTTACAGGAATATCCTCCTCTCTTACACGCAGTTGATGATACCCTGATCTTAAATCGATCTTTGAGTATACACTGGAACAGATCAATTGCAAGGCTCAATTAAGTCGATTTTAAAAGCGTAATTTCCTAACTTCAAGGTACACCCCTTTCAGTATAGAATTCGTGCTAACAATTTTTCCATCGGCTAATTCAACATTATAACTAGTCGTTAACAACACCGGTTCTCTATCGATATGACGACTAAATCTAACGTCTACAAAACTCTTGTCGGAGCCAGAATCAAATAAAATACTAGCATAACAAGCGTCTAGCAAAAACGTACCGGTAACCACATTGGGACCTTGTGGTTTATCAGCAGTTCCCACTTGATACACAGCTGCCGCATTATTACCTCCCCGCCTGTTTCCTGCCTTCGGGCAATTCGCTTGCACATGACCCCTTTCTCCACAACTATAACATCCCCTCATCCTGATAGCATTAGCCCCAGTGGCTACTCCTCCCGTTCGACAACTAGAAGTCCTATGACCTGCCTTTCCACACTTGCCGCATGCCGGCGGGCAATTTCCAACATGATACAAGTTGCACTTACCACAATGGGGATTCACTTTCACACCTCTAGGGTTCGTCACTGCCCTCATCCCTTCGTTCCTTCTCTGATTAAACTGCTGATTACGGTTCGGCCCATGGTTGTTTCGATTTCCACCTCGGTTCTGGCCTTGGGATTGATTACCTTGTGCCGCTTCCCATTTCCTTTTGTTGCCCTCAGCAATGTAGTTCTGCTTGTCCTGAAGCTTAACGTCCATCAAAGCGTGAGCCATTTGAACCGCTTCATCAAACGTTCCAGGTTTTGACGAAGTTGTTTCACCTTTGATGTTGCTAGATAAACCCTTAATATACTGCTTCATTTTCTTGGCATCATTGGCAAATATGTCCGGACACAAAAGACTTAACTCATTGAATCTCCTGGTGTAAGCAGCTATATCGTTGTTCTTCAAGGTCAAGTGCCTCAATTCGTCCTCCAATTGCCCCAATTCCTCCTCTGGGCCAAACTTCTTTGTCAACAAAGCTTTGGTCGCATTCCACGTCCTTGCATTCGCTACAGCCAATCCAACCGTAGCTACCTGGGTATTCCACCAACTTAACGCATCATCCAGAAACGTAGCAGCTGCAAACTTCACTTTATCCGCTTCTGCACAACCACTGATTTCAAACGTGCTTTCAACCTTTTCCAACCATCGTCTAAGTTCTAAAGCTCCACCCGTTCCACGGAACTGCGTGGGACCGCACTTCATAAAGCTAGAATAGGTACACACTCTCGGGGCTTGCTGTCTCCCCGCGTTCCTTCCTGGATCCTGATTTCTCCCAGCTCGGTCCGCTTCTAACGCATTTGCTATAGCTTCCTGAATCATGGTGTTAACACGATCGGCAGTCAACTTTGGAGGCATGGTGTTATCGAATATCTCTTTCTGCAAGACAAGGAAAATAGAAAAACAATGTAAGTATTCATATCAAGTTTCCCAGACATAAAATACATACAACGACACATCACTACGGAGTTACTAATATTCATCAATTCACACCACAAAAGATCAAATTTAAGACATATCACAGATCATGAAAGGTAACATAGATTGTATTGATAATTAACCAAAATCGTGACAAGTAATGCCACTACAATCGTTCACCACAAAACATCAAGTACTTGAGTTTCTCGTCATAATACCATCATACAAAGGTCTAAAATAGTTCTATTACAATGATCAAAGAAAATACAAAACAAGTAACTAGGCAGGTGGTGATCCACACGGCCTCTTGGATGGCGGCTCGTCGTCGTCTTCCTCGGTTTCCTCATCACTTACGTCCTCATCCACATCATCCACTTTTCCCTTTCCTTTATCATCTGGCCCACATTCCATTTCCTTTTTCGTCCCTGATGTGGATCCACACTCAATTGCTACCTGACTTCCTACCGAAACACAAGCACCTCTAGTAGGCGGCTGAATCATGAAGTCATTCGCCTCCATCTCCAAATCGTCCACGAATCTCCAATCCGGGGGCAATGAATCCCTCACACGATGCTCCCAACTCTGCATCCTCGACAACCTCATCTGATCCTCCCTAACACGGTCAAGACTAGCACTTAAATTTGCAACCATTGATTTTAAACTGTTGATGGCACTTGTGTTCATTATCCCATCATACGCAATTCTTAAAGTCCTTTCCAACAGTCTTTGATGTTCCCTTTCAGTCTTATCAAACTTCTTAATCACCCTAGTCTCAACTACAAACCGCTCATACATCAACCTTTCCATCCTTCCCAAACGACCTGCGGGATCCCAGTAGTGTCTCGGTCTCGGAAAGTAGACCCTTGTAATGTTCTCATGAATCGATGGCGACTTGCTGGACTCTCCACTGCTCCCAATACTTTCTCGAACAAATCCTGGCACGGTTCTCAAATAATCCTTACAATTGTCCATCGGGCGATCAAAGGGTTGCTGCTCATAACGACCGGTCGGTGGTACCTCATAACCCTTCGGCGAATTCGGGGATTGAAACAAATCGGGTTCGGTCTGGCCTACGGCATCCTCGGGAATGCCATCATCCAATAGCTCCTCGGGCTCTTCTTCGGAATCCTCATTCTCGTCACTACTCATGCTGAAGTTATCCACCTCACTTTCGTCATTGTCATTTTCCGGCCCTATGTCGTCTTCTGGAGCGATCCATCCATTATTATTGTCCGGCGGGTTCGGAGGAAACGGTCCCCCTTCGTGACCTATGACGTAATCGTTTCCGTTATCGTTGGGCGGTACCTCGGCCATTCCTGCAATAACAGCGAATTTCGGAGGGTACATAAGTAATTATACAATAATTATAAATATATGCATGCAAATGCAATGCAAAGGTGGTACATATGCCCAAAATGTAATAATATGATGCTCATGCATGATTAATACAAAAAATTACGATGTCGGATATTTCACGTAAAATTCAACGTCTACATATAGTAATTCCATACTTATATAATAATTACCCACATATATACTTCACTCAAAAGTATACGTCAAATGCCATAAATACAACAATAAATCTTACCGGAGCCATGCAGGATAGTTGTGTGTGCTTGGACCCTTTCTTACGACACCAAAAGTTATAGTTTAGGATTTTCAAAAACGACCTAGTTCTCTATAACTCGTGGCTCTGATTACCAATCTGTAACACCCCCACAATTGTTATGCGCAGCGGAACTACAACAATGGGTGCTACACAGTATTCATTGCACACAAGATATATCAAACGACGCTAAAAAGACGTCGACTTAAAACTTGAAATTTAAAATTTTTAGATGATACATGTCCACAGTTTTTCCAACCCCAAATAGTACACAGAGTTAAGCGTTTTCGGTCCCCATGAATCTCAACCCAAAAACTTCAGTTTTACCACCACATGACATTAAACATAAAAATTGCTTAAGTAGAAAAAGGAGGGAAAAACAAGCGGACTCCAAGCCGTACACACAACATCCATCCCATGCATGCTCCATCCTACACCTCAGCGGTTACCTGAAACACATGCCAAAAATTTGGTCAACGAAAACGTTGAGTGGAATTCATAGGTTTTACAATCCATTTGAACGTATATATAATAAAAACCATTCGTGATCATTTATAGTCTTGTCGATCAAACAAACTATAATCAGGATACTGACAATTGTGTTTAAGCTCATGACACTAATCCGTTAACTCAATCACCCGCGTAAATAATACCGGCGTGATTCAGATGAAACCAGTGCCCCTTCTAAAGGCATCAGTTGCAATTATACCTTATTTCTCATACAAAATAATCTACCGCAAAACTTACTAAAAGTACAGCTTCTCGGCTAGCATTGGGTCGTTAACCCCGTAGTACTACAAATTGCATAAGCGGCTATTTCCCCCTACTCGAGGGCAGGACAATAGTTAATAGTTCATGATTTTAGGGACTTTTGCAACTTTGGTACTCAACACAATTTCTAAGGCAACTTTCGGGTCTAACAATCATTCATGATATACGTTCCTTTTAAAAACTAGCATGCATTTCCCTCGCGGGTAAAACAATTTGAAATAAGTATAAGCGAGGCTATAAATTCACACCTTAGATATTAAGTAGTCGGTAGTTCGAGGGATGATCACTGACGATGAAACGGATGCCCGGTTAAATCAACACCTATCACAATTAACGCGTAATGAGTAATCTCATTTAAATACTTACGGTACTGTATAAAATACATATATACAAGTCACTTAGGACAAGTATAACTCACGCCAAAAACAAAAACAACAAGTATCACTCATTCTATACCATTCGTTCTTATTACCTACGTTGTCCATTTTTACTCGTTCTCGCCGGTACTTGACTAAAGTACGGGCTGTTTTACCTTATTAAACCACACTTATAAAATTTGACAAAATTTCCAAAAATCCTATATGACCTGTAGATAACATGTTTTTAAGCCCAATAAAAGTTTTTACTTTTACGACCCGTTACGCAACTCATTTCCACGACTACATTTTACGGGCTGAAATTGCGCTTCGACCAATTTTGACCTCTTTGACCTATATGAAAAATACCTTTGACTTCTTTGACACCTAAGTCAACATATAGACCCATTTACACAGGTTAGGGACCAAATTTTGACCCTTGACCATTTACCAATTTATATTTGTGACCCTCGGGATTTGACTAAAACTTTGCAAAAATTCGGATTGTGGAAGTCCTCGTCTCCCGGTACCCGATCTTTAAAATGTCATAACTTTTAGCTCGTTTTGAGTCACGGGCTCTACCTTATACCAAATTAAAGCTAGAAAGACCCTCTACAACTACATTTAGTTTTCAAGTTCTGGAAAAAAAATAATTTTTGTGAAATGGACCAAATGTTTCTGCCTAAAAATGACCATACCAAAAACGCACTTAGACTTGATTCCAAGACTTCTAACCAACACTAAACATCATCCTAAGCCTTCCCAAACATATCCTAACATCAATTTCAATCCTACCCCTATTGATCAACCAATCTCAAATTCAAAAATTCAAAGAAATGTACATGCAACTAATAAAACCTATGTGAATCATCCTTAAACATCAAACCAAACACAAGAATAACATGCAAAATCAACAACCACCATGGCTCCCCAAACACCCCCTTTGCCGTGGGGTTTGGGTGACCCAATCACCACAACCAAATTAATTTTGGTGGGTTTTCTTGGTGTTTATACTTCCATAACACTTAAAATCAACATGCATTAGCTCATTTAGCCACAAAAACGAATTTGGTTCATATGGAAAAATCTTGAAAATTTTTTATCAATGCATGTGGGATTTGAGCACATGAACATGTGGGGAATGACCAAACTAAGTGTGGTCTAACCTTAGATTTTTGAAAAATCAAGTGGAAGAAGATTTTTGGTGGATTTTCTTGTGGGTTTGGGGTGTCCGTCGGTTTGAGAGAGAGAGGAGAGAGTGAGTGTTTGATTTTTGGTGCAAGTGTTGTATGTGTTTGTGTGTGTTTCAATTTTGGCCTTTTTGGTGGGTTGGGAGGGACCTTGTTGCAATTTTTAACTTCTTTTGGCCTTAAATGAAAAACGTCCTCAAAACTTTGCGGGTTCGACCCATTTGTCAATTTTGAAAATTTTACGGGAGTCGGAAATCTTCCCGAACGCTCCAAAATATTTTTGGGATACTTTAAATGTAATCGGAAGGCTATAAAACTCACCCGACTCAACTTAACACGAACCGTAAATAAAATTCTCGAAAAATTACATTATCGATAAATCGTCAAAAATTATATAAAATTGGGCATCCTTCGGGATCGTAATCGTCATCGTCCTTCTTAAAACGTCAATCGTAAAAATTATAACCTCGAACATTGGCTTTAACCAAAATACTTATAAATATAGAAATTAAAATTTATTAAAAATTTCAAAAATTAGCGTAATTTAGGGTAACGTTAATGACCTCGATTCTAGGGTGTCACAGAAAGAATTTTTATGTGTGAAACCGCTAAAGATATTTGGAACACTCTTTTAGTAACCCACCAAGGTAATAGCCAAGTCAAAGAAAGTAAAATCGATCTTCTTGTCCAACAATATGAACAATTTGTCATCTTAGAAGATGAAACTATTGATAGTGCATTTGCTAGGTTTAACACCATTATGACTAGTCTAAAAGCACTTGATGAAGGTTTTTCTAGCAAGAACAATGTTAGGAAGTTTCTAAGGGCCTTACATCCAAAGTGGAGAGCAAAAGTCACGGCTATTGAAGAGTCGAAAGATCTCTCAACTTTATCACTCGATGAACTCATAGGAAACTTGAAGGTTCATGAGATGATAATTTTGAAGGACTCAGAATTAGTAAAAACCAAGAGTGAAAGGAAATCTCTTGCACTTAAAGCCAAGAAGGCACAAAGTGACCATGATAGTTCCTCGGAAAGTGATGACGAGGAGTATGCATTGGCGGTGAGAGGTTTCAAGAAGTTCTTCAAGAGACGAGGTCAACACGTTAGGCAACCAAACTATGACAAGAAACCATTGTCAAAGAATCGGTTTGTCAAGAACGAAAAAGGTGATAGGAGTTGCTTTAGATGTGGTGATCCAAATCACTTCATTGGTGATTGTCCAAAGCCCGCTCGTGATAAGAACCACACGGCATTCGTTAGTGGCGCTTGGAGCGATAGCGGTGAAGATGATGATGACAACCCCAAAGAGGAGAAATGTCTTATGGCTCACACTTCTAAAGAGGTACATTCCGAAACCGAATATTATAGCAATGATAGTTCCACTTTAGATGATATTGAATTTGAAGGCAAATATGATAGCTTACACAAACTTAGTCTTAAATTCATAGAAAAGAATAAAACCTTAAAATCAACCAAAACTAAGCTTGAAAATGAGATCAATGAACTTAGGGAGAAATTGGCTAAACTTGAGAAAAATAAAGAGGTTGATTTAGGTTGCTTAAGTTGTGAGAAACTTAGATTAGAGAATGATGATCTCAAGAGCACCTCCATTAAATTATTGAAGGTCTACGAGATTATTGGCTTATTCTATATCATTGATTAGATGGATTAATGTGGTTGATTGATTGATTAATAAAGAAGAAATGAAGGAATTAGATGAAGGATTAGAGAGAGAAAGGAGAGAAAAGGGGAAATGTAGAGAGAGAAAGAAAAGATTGAAATATGATTAATGTGGAAATGGTAATCAACAACCCCCTCCTAACATGCTAGGAGGGGTTATATATAGCCCACCCTACATGTGGGCTATATGGACTATACAATAATTAAATAGATCACGAGCCCATTACATAATTATCGTTGGAGCGACCGATCCTTCATAAATACGTAAAAACGTATTTCTAACAATCTCCCCCTAAGGGAGGTCGCTCCAAGAAACAAAGTTCTAAATAGTCTATAACTCGTGATCTATGCTAACTAAGATGTGACCGAGACTTTATTGGGAAAAACGTATTTCCAACAATCTCCCCCTAAGGGAGGTCACATCTTTTTACAAAATCTTAAACCTAGCATCTATGCTTGAGTCTTCGATCTTGTTCTTGTGAATATGCTTGATGTGATCTTTGACTTTAGTCTTGAGCATGTTTCCTTGCCTTGACCTTGTGCATTCTTCACTTGTGATATTTGCCTCTTTGTGACTTCATGTTCCACATACTTATACTTTTAAATTCTTGAAAGCTTCAGAGTTTGATACAGCGGAAGACTTGACCTTCAGGCTTTCTTGAATTTGTTGAAGTACTAATTGTATGTAGTATAAGCATGTGGTGACGACTTCTTCTGGATTGTACACCGCAATGCCACCTTTTTGTTACGCTGCATAAGACAGTTAGCAACAAACAATATACACGGATGAAATGGCCTTGAACATTTCATTCTAATTCGGTAGCAATTTACCTCCGGTCGGTGAAGACCGTTGGACGATATTAAATATCGTACTTGTGGCAGGTAGTTTCAATAAAGAACCTCCTTGACAAGATTTCGCGGGTAAACCCGTTCTCTTTACTCGACCGTCCAAAGCTGACTGCGAACGTAAAGAGTGAATCATTTGGATAAATATTATCCGCATGATTTGAAGCCATCAATTCATGTTCCTGGAACAAGTGAAGTTCAATTAAGAACCGCACCATCGTTGCTTTCCAGTTGTCACTAGCTTGATTCATATAGAATCTTGCAAGTTACCTACCAAGTGCTGTTTGATGTTAACACTAGAAGGATTTCCATTCGTCACTGTAAATACTTAATAGTATTACTCTGAATGTTCTGGCAAGATCATTAAGATATTGCGTAGAGGCCTGGAACGTGTTTAAATTCATTTAAGAATTAAACCACTGTTGCTTTCCAGTTATCACAAGTTTGATTCATAAAGAATCGCACAAGTCACCTACCATGAGCTTTTTGATATTCGCTCAAGAAGGATTTCCATCTTCATTGTAAATACTTTCGTATTACTCGGATGTTCAGGCAAGATCATGAAGATTTTGCGTAGGACTCTTAAGATCTTTCTTACTTTTCACAGTGTGTGAAGAAGCAAGGAATATGAAAGTGTGTCCTAATGAGATATATGATGATCTCAAATGGCTCTAGACTCGATCGTGCATTTTGGATTTTTAGTGATCGGAGGCTGGAGAGGAGTGCCACCTTTTCAATACCAATTTATTCGGAGTGAATAAATCAATAGATAATGTGTTGATCTCCGTGTGATTAAAACAAATACCTTTTGAGAGATATTTGAGTTAGCTGGGAAGGGTTGTGCATTGCATCACTGGGTCCATGACGTCTTTCTTCAATATCGAGAATCATTAGCAAAAATGATCTCAATAGCATATGTATTGACCCGGTTTCTGCCTAAAGTTGTAAGGAGGGCTTCTTTCTTTACACCCTTTATCTTTACATTTCTTTTTCATTCTTCAACCCCTTCAATGCTTACCAATACGTCATCACTAGCACCTTGTTGTGATTGTTCCAGTGCTAGCTTAAGTATTTGGTCGGCATTCAGCTACGTTCACATTCTTTCTCCATCTTTCCTAGGACTTCTATTTCTAGCTATGGAATGTCCTTGGGAAGATTCCTCCGGTTCTAGAGAAATCATTGGACTTTAACCTATCCTACCATCCTTATGTCACCACAATCTTCACCGTCGTGAATAGAGATGTTTTGGGTAAGTGTATGTCACCATGAAATCCATTTTTAAAGTGCAAATCCATTTTGCTCCCCCTTAACATATGCTACGATATTCGAAAACATTTCGCACATGTCGGGATGAGCTAACACGTTAAGTCAAACCATTTGTGATTGATCATTTCCCATATTAAATCACATTTTCTCCCCCATATTAAAAATATTAACCCAATCGATGTTTTTAATATCAATTGATTTAATAGCATTTTAAGAAAAATTTGGGAAGAAAAATGCAAATCCAATTATCTTCATGAATTTAACAAGCTCCCCCTCAAATTAATGAGGGTGTACTTGAAACGTAAATTAAATACCTTTTAAACACAAGTGTAAGGTATTCATTACGTGCAAAGATCATATATGATAATGAATTCACAAGATTAGCAATTTACGAGGTTGGACCTGAATGATGGAGAACATCAGATGAAAGATTCACATGGTTCTTGTTCACGAATGTTGGTCTCCTCGTCACGTTCCCGAGAAAATTAATTCCCGTTGTTGAGTCAAAGCTTTCCGGTGAAATGCTTGACTTGATTATGAAAAGCGGGTTACTATCTGAAATAATAGCAAACCATATGGAGCATGTTTTAAATCTTTTAAACTTCTGCTCGAACTTTATTTACAACCCCGTGTCATTATTGAATGACATTTCTAGGTTCGTAAATATTATCGATTCCAGAAGACATGCTCGTTTTATCAAAACATTTTTGAACACACAATTTTGAAAGATTTAGAAAAACCTTTTGAGAAATTCTCGAAAAATTGTGTTCAAAGTTTTGAAAAAACCAATTACTTGAGCTTAAGATGTGGAATATCTTAGGAACGAGCTCAAGTCCGAGAAGTTGTAAACTTCTCGTTGTTAAGGATAAGTTTATCATCGGCGATAAACTTTCCTTTTATCTGAAGAACGAGTCCTAAGCTGACATTTACTTAGAAGTCGTTTTCATGAGCTTGAAAACTTTGACTGTTTTAACGGAAAGCTCATGACCGAGAAAGGTTAATTTCTCGTTACGAGGAAAAGTTCTCTTATTTAAAAGATACACTTTCCTTTATGAGCTTAAAACTTCGAATGTTTTAAGACAAGCTCATGACCGAGAAAGGTGAATTTCTCGTTAAGAGGATAAGTTATCATAAACGATAAACTTTCCTTTATTTTAATTTCGAGTTACAGTCTGACATTTAACTGTAAGTCATATACACGAGCTTAAAACCTTTGAATGGTTTTAACGTAAGCTCGTGTCCGAGAAAATTTAATTTCTCGTTGTAAGGATAAGTTTATCATCGGCGATAAACTTTCCTTTCTTTGATGCACGGGTTATCGTCTGATATTTAACGATAAGCCATAATGCATGAGCTTAAAAACTTGGAATGTTTTTTATATAAGCTCATGCCCGAGAAAAATGAATTTCTCGTTTTTAGGATAAGTCATCATCGGGATGAACTTTCCTGTCTTTGGAGATCGAGTTACAGTCTGTTATGTGACTGTAAGTCCTTGTTTGCAGCTTAACCATGAATCCCCTGAGACATTTGTTTCTCTGATATCTGCTTCTTCAGCAACCAAACTCTAAGAGTGTCCTTAGTTGAACGGTACACAACGATTGGACCGCTTCGTTCTTTTGGAACATCAACTTTGGTACCTGCAATCTCATTAGGAATTTGCATGCTTTGCCGTGGGTTAGCGATATCAATTATAGAAGCACATGGGGGTTCACAATTGGCTTTACTTGTTTCAGAGACGACCTGAGTAGATGATTCACTAGTCTTGGCTGGCAAACGTTTCCTTTTATAGAAAACCTTAAGTTTAGGCGTAAGTGAAGTATCATCTTTATCAGTTTCCTCCCTAGTAGACTTAGTAGAATCGGAGACTATCCTAGTTAAAGGGCACTCGTTTCCTACAATAGTGAAAGTTCTACCAGTGGGGCGCCACATTTTACCAAAGGGTTTGATTTTAGCGACCCACTGGGATTTAAGTCTAGCACGGGAGTTCACCTCATTAAGCAATTTTTTGATGCAAGCATCATGATTTGCCGTAAAGACACATTTTCTACATGTTTTACAAGTAGCATATTTAATGTCCGAGTAAGATCTAGAATCCCTAGATGATTGATTGATGCTCCTAGGATTGGACATGCTACGGCTAGCAGTGTTGGGTAAACTAGAAGGCATCTGACTAGGTTTGAAATTCCTATCTCTTACATGTGTCTTTTGCTTAGCTTCCCTAAGATCAGATTCATGGCAAACGTCATTTGAACTAGTTCTAGACGTGGTCTTGGTATTTTTAGGGAAACTAGAGGCAATCATATGATTTGGTCTTGCTAAAGCTGGAGTGATCACATTGGGCCTAGTTGCTGGAGTGACTGGTCTAATAAGATGAACCAAATCAACTTGGGAGGCAAACCGCGGTCTCGAGGATTGTGGTCGCTCGGATCTAAATGCAGTAGGTTGTCTGACAATCGGTTGTCTGACGAACTGATTTGTAGGCGGTTTCCCCAAGATTGATGGTTTTTCAAGCTTAGTGTCCACACTAGGTCCTTTACTTTTCCTTAACTCGTTTTTCAACGCAGCTATAGCAAAAACCTTTTCCTGTACTTGGGCCTTTAAAGTCTCATTTTCTTTGAGCACGTTATCTTGGGATGCCAACTTAGATTCAAGCAGTTGAATTTGTTTCAAAAGATTATCCTTTTCAGCTTTAGAATCTAGAACAGTTTGATCCAATTTTCTTTCAAGAACAACGTTTGACTTTTCAAGTTTTTCAAAGTATGTTTCAAATTTGTCCGTTTTCTTAGAAAATTCAAGTTTGGCATCCTCAAGATCTTTAGATTGCCGAGCTACGATCGTTTCGAGCTCTTTAATCTTAGAATCAGAATCAGTTAACGAGGCAGTTATAAAGCATTTATCATGATGAACTGTAGCATTTTGAACACTTTCTCCCCCAATATGACTCACATCGGATGAATCATAAGTGGTATTTCTATCACTCGTGTCCATCCCATGTTTGTCATAATTAGGTTCAGAATGCTCAATATGCGGCATGTCATCAGCATATACATCATAAACCACATTACATTGTACCATGTTTGCAGGCTCTGCGTCATAAATGGGTAAGGTGTCATCAAGAGAAATCTCGTGAACATTCCCTGACGTGCCACTGGCATCATGTTGTCCTCCTGATTCTTTGCTCGTGCCATCCTTAGGCTCCAAGTTGTCAACCGTATGACCATTATCCTCTTGCATCTGCGTCATTGATTCTTGCACTCCATTAACATACACTTGTTGAAGTTGTGATCTTTGATATATCGAAGACGAGACCGATGACATGAGTTTCAAAATCGTATCACGGAAAACTCGAAGCTCGGTATGTGTATCTCGAAGAAACGATTGGCAAATCATTGAACTTTCAGGCTTGATGATATTAAATTGGAGGAAAGGCGTGAGGTGTGTCACAAGAGCCTTATATGCAAGTACCGATGCAGAGTGATTAAAGTTTCCATGGTTGAGTTGCTCGGCGAGTTGGGTCAAAGCGGTAAAAATGGAGTCGATGAATATATGACGATCTTGTCCAAAGATTGTCACAAATTCGCTCCCTCCTTGAATCCCCGAAAGAGTGACAAGATGAGACTGGAGTAGTTGAAAGGAGGTGATGCCACTTTTCTTAACTTCGTTTTGCCTTAAATACAACTCTCCCTTTTGACACGTCGAATCGAACGAATCCATTAAAGATCGATTAAAACGAAAGACCCGTAAATAATACTTAAAATTCCTCGATGGATGATATAAATGAAGCTCGTCACTTTGACTCGTCACGTGTTTCTTGAAATCCGGCCACAATAACGTTTATCCCGACAAATATTTTTTCACGATTTGCCAAAAATTAACTTAATTTAAAAAAGAAAATTTTGATTAAAAAATTTCTATCAAAAATATTTTTGTAAGATAATAAAAGATAATAAAAAAATTTCTAGTAAAAATATTTTTGTAAGAAATATTTTTGAATAAAAGATAATAATATAAAAAAAATAACGTCTTACTTTTAAAAAATAGACTTGAAAATATGAAAATATATAAGAAAAATTACTTTGAATAAAACACTTTACTTAACTAAAAATAAAGTAAAAAGGAAAAAAATAAAAAATCAAAGCGTTATTTGTGATATAACTGGATGGAAAACGTGGCCTCAAAACTTATCCTTCCTTGAATTCTCCGTTTAACAAGAAAACACGTGGTCCAATAAACTGCCTCCACCGCCCCACTCCTTTGTTTTCTCCGTCTGAACAAAAACACGTGGCCCAATAAGGTTGCTTTCACCGCCCCACTTATCCTCTTCTTGTTTACTCCGCCTAAATAAAATATATAAACCGAATATTTCTCTCTCTCTCCTCAAATCTATCACAAAACTCACAAAGAAACACACTTTTCTCTCTCTCGCCGTCTAAACCTGATCTCTCTCTCAAACTCAAACACAGAACCAAATCAGAGAAATCTTATCTCTCTCTCCTCACAATAACCACTTTGTAAATCACACTCACTCTTAAATATTATATCTTCAAGATAATCTCAATCCGAGCAGCTTCAAGATCTTTGAGAAGATCTCGGGTAGGTGTTTCTGTTTAATTATGTTCTAAGCTTTGTCTCTCTCATCTGTAGTGTCTTTCTGGTCTAGTGTCGAGTCTTTGGTGATTGTGGTGGTTTGGAGTCTGAGTGAGGGTGTTGTGAGTGAGGTGTTGTTTGTTTGGTTGCGAAGGTGAGGGGGTGCAAGGGTGCGAGGGTGCGAGGGTGAGGGGGTGTTAGAGTGAGTTGAGGTTGTTGGGTGAGTGAGTCAGATGAGAGTTTGTGAGTGAGAGGTTCGAGTCTGGAGGGATGTGACGAGGGTCTGGAGTCAATGAGGGAGGGTGTGGGACTGGTGTGAGTGTTCGATGGTGTGTCGGTGAGGGAGTGAGGGTCAGGTTGAGTTTGTCAGTCGAGGCTCATGAGTTTGAGAGGGAGTGAGGGGCGTGTTTTTGGAGTCGGGGCTGTCGAGAGGGTGTTTTTGGGTTTTTCTGTGGATTTTTTGGAGAGTTGTTTAGTATGATTGATGTGAGTTCGAGAGGTGAGAGCAGTCGACAAAACGAAACAGTGAGTCGAGTCGAGTGTGTTTGGGTCGATGTGGGTAAAGTCAGAGGTCGAGTGTGGTTCGAGGGTCGAGTCTTGAGTTGTGTTGGAGTCGTGATGAGACGATGTAGCAGGTGTGGGGAGAGTTTGTTTGTTCGAGGGTCTTGTGAGTTCGAGTATGGTTTTCGAGAGTCGAGGGTGTTTGAGGGAGTTGTAAGTTTTATGTTTGAGTTAGTAAAGAAGATTTTGAGTGAGTATCGAGTCGAAGGTCTTGTTTTGTGTTAGTCTCGAGGGAATGAGTCTAATTAAAAGACGATGATTTGCCCAATATGTCCGTTATGTTTGAAATGGTTTCATTCGGAACTTTTCATTCATTCGGAAGAGTTCCGAATGAAACCATTTCAAACCATTTCATTCATTCGCTCTGATACCAATTGAAGGTCTACGAGATTATTGGCTTATTCTATATCATTGATTAGATGGATTAATGTGGTTGATTGATTGATTAATAAAGAAGAAATGAAGGAATTAGATGAAGGATTAGAGAGAGAAAGGAGAGAAAAGGGGAAATGTAGAGAGAGAAAGAAAAGATTGAAATATGATTAATGTGGAAATGGTAATCAACAACCCCCTCCTAACATGCTAGGAGGGGTTATATATAGCCCACCCTACATGTGGGCTATATGGACTATACAATAATTAAATAGATCACGAGCCCATTACATAATTATCGTTGGAGCGACCGATCCTTCATAAATACGTAAAAACGTATTTCTAACAATTGGAAAAGTTCATGAAAGGTACTAGTGCTCTTGATGATATGTTAAACAAACAAGTTCATTCTAAGGAAAAACTTGGTCTAGGTTTTAACTCAAATGAAGCCTCAACTAGTGAACCAAAACAAGTCAGGTTTTCACAGAAAACACCTTCTGGACGCGGTTCCACATTGTATGGCGTGGTTCCTTATCACTATGGAACCGCGGCCATAGATAAGGTACCGCGGCCAGAAGTTGATTTTTGTGAAAACTCTGAACTTTCTGAAAAATCTAAGTTAAATGAAAAAACAAAGCATCTTACTGTTAATAAGGTTCAATTACCCATACTTGACGACAATGCTATTAGTAAGTTCTATAAACCGTTAAGTAAACCTCTTATGGGAAATAGAAGTTTATCTAGACTATCTTCTACTCCACCTAGAGTACGGAATGAGTCTAAGCCTAGAAGTAGAACGACAACGCCTACAAGAGATAATCAAAACAACTCACGACCGAGAAGTAAAACTCCAACACCTAGAAAGAATAATAATAACTCTAAACCTAGATCAAACACACCTAGTAGAAGTAATGAACAAAAAAAAGGTTACATGAATTACTACCCTCCTCCATTTTGTTCTCCATGGGGAATCCCCACCTCATTCATACATCCCAACCAAATGCAAGGGATGTTTGGAACTAACAATTTTGGACCCATGAGATATTGGGGACCAAATGTTTGATCTTGTGTGTTGTTACCTAGATATGCTTGGGAATTGATTTGGAGCCCGATGAGTGGATTAAGGATAGTGGATGTTCTAAACACATGACGGGTAATCGAAGTTTGTTCTCGCATTACAAAGCATATGATGGAGGTAACGTCACATTCGCTAGTAGTCTACGTGGTAATATCATTGGCAAAGGTACGGTTTCTCTTGACTCCATGACCATTGAAAATGTTGAGCACGTAGATAACTTAGGTTTTAACCTTTTAAGTATAGGTCAAATTTGTGATAATAAGTGTAAGGTCATCTTTTCGGAACATGACAGTGAAATCGTAAAAGATGGAAAAGTCATTGGAAAAGGTGTTAGAAAGCATGGGCTTTATGTCATGAAGGTTAATAAGAAGTCAAAAGACAACATATGTCTTGCGACTATAGATGATAGTTCTACTCTTTGGCATAGGAGATTAGGTCACGCTAATATGCGTTTAATTCAATCTTTAGTCTCTAAGGAGTTGGTAAGACACCTCCCCAAGATTAAGTTTGATAGTCACTTTTGTGATGCTTGCAAAGTTGGAAAGCAAGTTCACTCAAGTCACAAAGCCAAGAATTTGGTTTCGACCTCTCGGTGCTTAGAGCTCCTACATATGGATCTCTTTGGACCTTCCGCCATACGGAGTTATGGAGGTAACCTTTATACCCTAGTTATAGTTGACGACTACTCTAGATTCACTTGGACTAGATTTTTGGCATCTAAGAATGAAGCTTTCGATCACTTCGAAATATTTAGTCGGAGAATTCAAAATCAACTAGGATGTTCAATTGTTTCTATTAGGACGGATCATGGTAGGGAATTTGATAATGAAGTGCAATTTGGTGCCTTTTGTGAAGCTCATGGTATTACCCATAACTTCTCGGCTCCTCGCACTCCACAATCAAATGGGGTAGTTGAAAGGAAGAATAGGACTCTCCAAGAGATGAGTAGGACGATGTTAAACGAGCAATCTTTGCCTCAAAAGTTTTGGTGCAATGCCGTAGATACATCGACTTATATTCTCAACCGAATTCTTATTCGACCTTTCCTAGGAAAGACCCCCTATGAGATTCTTAAAGGTAAGAAACCCTCATTAGAATACTTTAGGGTGTTTGGAAGCAAGTGCTTTATCCTCAACACCAAAGACTACCTTACCAAGTTTGACCCAAAGTCTTACGAAGGTATCCTTTTAGGTTATTCCCAAACTAGTAAGGCCTACATAGTCCTAAATAGAACCTCAGGGGTTATTGAAGAATCACTCAACGTAACCTTTGATGAAACCCCTCCTTCACCCAAGACACCACCATTGGTTGATGATGACTTGGATGAATTAGAAGTAGTTAAAGCCAAAGAGGTTAGAAAAATAGGAGTTGAAGACCTTAGTGTTGAAAAGGAAGTAAACATTAAGGAGTCTAGGGATCATACTCTCAATAATGTCATTGGTGACTTAAATCAAAGGACCCTAAGATCTCAAGTCCAAAACCAAAGCAACTTCTTTTGTTTTGTCTCCTTGATTGAACCTAAGAATGTTAAAGAAGCTTTGACGGATGAGAGTTGGGTCATTGCGATGCAAGAAGAATTGAATCAATTCGTTGCCAATGATGTTTGGGAACTTGTTCCTCCACCTAGAAGTTCTACCATTATAGGAACCAAATGGGTATTTAGGAATAAGCTAGATGAGAATGGCGTTGTGTCTCGTAACAAGGCTAGACTTGTAGCTCAAGGCTATAATCAACAAGAAGGGATTGATTATGACGAGACATATGCACCGGTAGCTAGATTAGAATCAATTAGAATCCTTTTAGCCTACGCTTGTGCCTTAGATATTAAGCTTCAACAAATGGATGTAAAGAGTGCATTTCTTAACGGTTTGATCAATGAGGAGGTATATGTGGCTCAACCTCCCGGCTTCATTGATTTTGAGAAACCGGACCATGTTTACAAGCTTAAGAAAGCACTTTATGGACTCAAACAAGCACCCAAAGCTTGGTATGATAGACTTAAAGCGTTTCTTGTTAAACATGAGTATACCATGGGTATGGTAGACAATACACTCTTTACAAAGAAGAAAGGTCCTCACCTCATAATCGTACAAATATATGTTGATGACATTATATTTGGCTCAACTTGTCAAGAATTGTGTGATGACTTTGCCAAAATCATGCATGATGAGTTTGAAATGAGTATGATGGGAGAACTTAACTTCTTTTTAGGACTCCAAATTAAACAAATGGACGATGGTATTTTCTTTAGTCAATCTAAGTACGCTAAAGAAATGCTAAAGAAATTTGGATTAGAAGAATCTAGACCAATGAAGACCCCTATGGCCTCGGATACTAAACTCACCGTAGATGATGATTGTGAGTCGGTAGACAACACCAAATATAGAGGTATGATTGGTAGTTTGTTGTACCTAACGACAAGTCGACCGGATATCATGTTTAGTGTTTGCCTTTGTGCTCGCTTCCAAGAGGCTCCCAAAACCTCTCACCTTGAAGCGGTTAAGCGTATCTTCCGATACATTAAAGGCACTATACATTTAGGATTATGGTAATTTAAAGGGACCGGCGTAGAAACCATTGTCTACGCGGACTCGGATCATGCGGGAGATTATGTGGACCGGTAAAGCACTAGTGGAGTTTGTACCTTCACGGGTTGTTGTTTAACTTCTTGGTTCTCCAAGAAACAAACCGCTCTTGCGATATCCACCACGGAAGCCGAGTATGTGAGTGCCGGTAAAGCATGCCAACAAGCTCTATGGATGAAGCAAGCGCTTGTTGATTACGAGATTTCCCTTGATGATGTTCCCATCATGTGCGATAATAAAGGCGCTATAGACCTAAGCAAGAATCCCGTGCAACATTCGCGAACCAAACACATAGAAATTAGACACCATTTCCTTAGAGATAATGTTCAAAAGGGGAACATTACTATCGAAAAGGTGCCCTCCGAGGACAACTTAGCCGATATCTTCACTAAGCCACTTAAGAGGGAACCTTTTTATTACTTGCGTCTAGGTCTAGGATTAATGGAACATCTTCCTTAAATTCTTTTCTTCTTGTGTGTTTTCTCTTACCACCTTGAGTCCTTGAGTCTTTTAAGATTCTTTTGAAAAATCTTCTCATCTCCTTTTCAAAACTCTCAAAGTCTCTTTCGAAAACGGTTGAGAAACTCGTTTGACATTGTTAATTCAATCTAAAAACGATTTGTCATAGATTCTCGCTATTAATATAGAGCTTACATAATTCATATGTATGATTCTCTCAAACATAGCAAGAACAAGATTGAATCATGGAGGATCATTGTGTCATAAGGTCTTGTCTTACACACCTCCTACATTGATTTTTGTTTATCAATGTATTTTGGTCAAATCTCTATTTGGTAAGTTTGCATATACTTTCCTTGTCTATCTTAGCTTTTAAGCACATCCCTATGATAAGTTAGACTAGAAAAATAAGATTTGCTGAAAAATCTTTCTCCAAACACCAAACCCTGCTTCTGCAGGCGGTTCCATAAGTGAGCCGCGGTACCTTATTGATAAGGTACCGCCACCATAGATAAGGAACCGCCTACAGTGGCCTTCCTTTTCGGGTTTTTGTCTGAAACTCCAGATTTGCTCCAACCTTTTTGAGAATCTTTGTTTCAAACCCTTTGACCACCCCAAAAATACCCTAAGCCTTCCCTATTTAAACCATAAGCATTTTGCATTCTTCACATCCAAAATGTATTATTCTCCAAATGAAAGCCTTGAATCTCCTCCATTTTCTCCAATTGCTTTAAATCCAAACCCACCCAAGAACACTCTTAATCACATTTCTCCTACCAAGAATGTTGATTGTGGAACTTCCTTTCTTCCACCACCACCCTTTAGTGTTCTTCCTCCTTCTCATGATAATGTCATGCACCATGGAACATATTGTCATTGTTGTGAATATCAACATCTTGCTATGGCACACATCTATGAGGAGTTGAGCTACATTAAAAGTCTCTTAATCAAGCCTCCTCTTCATTTTGATTATGAGATCTCCAACAAGCCACCACCACCACCCTCCGCTATTACCTTGTCTTTCATATAAGCATTGGTTGCTTATCCTCAAGACACCAAATTCAAGCAAATCTTAGAATTCTAGAATAACTAGGATTAGATTTATGCTTTTGGCTTGTTTTTTTTCTTTTTTTTTTCATATTTCCTTGTATGATGTTTCTTTAGTAACCTATCTTGGATCTTTGTCTTTGTGTTTTCTTCTCTTTTATTTTTTTTGTGACCTATTGCTATATATTGTTGGTTGTTTCTTTTGTTCAACTAACCCTTCTATGTAGCTTGTCACCATATCTCGATTCCCCGGTGCCCCAAGCTAGGGGGAGTAAGCACCAAGGGGGAGTCTTTGCAAAGTCGTTTCTTCAACACCGGCTTACGCAACCTTTTTGCTTCGACAAAGGGGGAGAAATGAATAAACTCGTCTTCGAAAATCTTGTTTTTTGTGTGATTGAGTTTATGTATTGTCGGAATCAAAAAGGGGGAGATTGTTAATGCAATAATGACTAAAAACGTTACTTGCATTTTTCGGTCTCGCTTAGTTTTAATTACGACAATATGTAAAAACAAGCATTTACGAAAACAACGAAAAACGAATTCTTGAGTTCAAGTATTTTTCATTTTACCCATTTTCACTTAAGGTATGGATAAACAAGTACTAACCTTAATCAAGTGATCAAGTGATTTAATCTTTTCTTAAAACTCACTTTTTATTAAATGTGACAAGTTTTTATTAAACTTTATTTTTAAGAAAATGTTTTATTAAATTAATTATTTGAAATTTGAAAATAGCATATTCTTATTCTGTTAAGAATATCCTTTCAGGATATTTTTATACCCAGATAAGACCTCCACCACTAAAGGACAAAAAGGAGCGGAGTCTAGTCCGGCGGTACCTTAGCGCCTAGGCGGTACCTTATCGATAAGGTACCGCGGGCTATGATAAGGTACCGCGGGCAGATATAGCCGTTGGCTCTTTTATCCTTTATATAGTGGACCATTCTCAGCTTTTCACCTCACCTCTTTTGCACATTTATTTCCAGATTCAAACCCCTTCTTTAATCACTCAAATCTTTGATCATTTGTTTGATTATTACTTGTTTAAGAAATGAATCTTGTTCTTCCATCCCTTCCTCTCCAAGTGCAAAGAGAAGAACACTATCCTAGTGAAGTGTTGAGTCCACCACCAAAGATCCATTGAAGATCAATTTTTATATACTTGTAGTTGTGTCATAGTTGTGAAGATCCAAGTAGTTGTGTCTATTTGGAAGTTGTGTATGTACTAAGTATAGTTGTGTAGATTGGTCCTAGCTACGATTAGGGCTCGACTTTTAGCTTAGAGTCGGAAATTGGTTAAGCGACGTGTACGGTTTTCTCCACCATAAGGAGCTTGTTGTGTAGTGAACTCTCGAGTAAGGAGTACTCGAGGAGTGGAGTAGGAACGAGGAGTGAGCTTCGTTGCCGAACCACTATAAATCCTTGGTGTTCGGTTTGATCTTTCTTTACCCTTAACTCTTTACATTCCTTATTCTTTTTGCATATACATGTGTTAATATTAGATTAGCTACACTATCATTCTTTATTCTTTGTGGATATATTTTTGTTAGTATTAGTTTAGTTACACTATCATTGTTCATATTTGTGCATAAGAAGATTTCACATATTTCCTCAAGCCTAAGTTTTTTGAAAAAGGATTTTTGGAAACCATATTTTAACAAGTAAATTATAAGAAACTATCAACCCCCCCCCCCCTTCTAGTTTCTACAAGGATGTTCAAGCAACTCAACATAAACATTTCTTTTGCGGAAGCTCTTGCTTACATGCCAAAATTTGCTAAGATGTTCAAGGATCTACTCTCCAACAAAGAAAAATTGGTTGATTTGCCCAACACATCCCTTAATGAAAATTGTTCCACCGTGTTACTCAAAACCTTACCAACAAAACTTGGAGATCCGGGGCGCTTTTTGATACCTTGTAATTTTCCTGGGGTGGAAAATTGCATGGCTTTGGCGGATCTAGGGGCAAGCATAAACCTCATGCCTTTATCGGTTTGGAAAAAACCCTCTCTTCCTGAGCTCACTCCCACTAGGATGACATTTGAGTTAGCCAACCGTACCATAGCTTACCCGGTAGGTATCGTGGAGGATGTGTTTATAGGTGTGGATAAGTTTACCTTTCCGGCCGACTTTGTAGTGGTTGATTATGACATGGACCCTAGAGTTCCTTTGATTGTTGGTAGACCGTTTTTGAGAACGGGTCGTACTTTAATAGATGTGGCGGAGGGAGAACTAATTATGCGAGTTGAGGATGAGAAAGTGGTGTTTAAGTTAGGGAAAGTGTGTGATAAGAAAGTGATTAAGGAGTCTAAACCTTGTGAGACCATTAACATAGTTGATGTGCTAGATGAGGTGTGTGATTAGCATTTTCATGACGCTTGCAAGAGTAATAGTGAGAATATGCCCCATGTTGAGACCGTGGCCTCAATTGCTCCCTCCTTAACACCTTTTGGAGAGAGTGATTTCATCTTGGAGGAATTTGAGTCCAATTTTCTTGGTAATGATGATTCTCCCACTAATTGGGAAGAAGATATTCTCACTATCCGAAAGTTTCTCAATGAGGACCCCATTCCTTCACCCATTCCACAAGAAGTAACCAATGATGATCCATCCATAGTTAAGCCTTCCATAGAGAGTCCACCTCCACTTGAACTTAAGGACCTTCCATCCCACCTAGAGTATGTTTTCTTAGAAGGAAAAGACCAATTACCCGTGATCATTGCTAAAGATTTGAAAGAGGATGAGAAAGAGAAACTCATAGAAGTCCTTAAGAAACATAAGCAAGCCTTAGCATGGAAAATATCCGACATAAGGGGAATTGATCCACATTTTTGTACACACAAAATCCTTATGGAGGATGATTACAAACACGCCATTCAAAGCCAAAGAAGGGTTAACCCTATAATTTATGAGGTCATTAAAAAGGAAGTTATCAAACTTCTTGATGCGGGCATGATTTACCCCATTTCCGACTCTCCATGGGTTAGCCCGGTACATTGTGTTCCTAAGAAGGGTGGAATCACCCTAGTACCCAGTGAGAACAATGAGCTTATTCCTATGAGACTTGTTACGGGTTGGAGATTTTGTGTTGATTATAGGAAGTTCAATGAGGCTACTAGGAAAGATCACTTCCCATTGCCTTTTATGGACCAAATGCTTGAACGCTTAGCGGGAAATGAATACTATTGCTTTCTTCATGGATTTTTGGGTTATTTTCAAATACCCATTGACCCTAAGGATCAAGAAAAGACCACATTCACTTGTCCCTACGGTATATATGCTTACAAGAGAATGCCTTTTGTCTTGTGTAATGCACCGGGGACATTTCAAAGGTGTATGATGGCAATTTTCCATGATATGATTGAGAAAACTATGGAGGTTTTCATGGATGATTTCTCTGTCTTTGGAGATTCATTTACCTCTTGTCTCACCAATTTAGAACGAATGCCTAAGCGGTGTGAGGAAACCCGTTTAGTTCTTAATGGGGAGAAATGTCATTTTATGGTGAAAGAGGGAATTGTTTTGGGACACAAGAGATCCAATAAGGGATTAGAAGTGGATCGAGCTAAAATTGATGTGATTGCTAAGCTTCCCCCACCCACTACGGTTAAAGGTGCAAGGAGTTTCTTAGGTCATGCGGGGTTTTATAGACGCTTCATACAAGATTTCTCTAAGATAGCAAGACCGGTGACTCACCTCCTGGAAAAAGAGGCTCCTTTCATTTTCAACCAAGAGTGTTTGGATTATTTTGAGACTCTTAAGGAGAAATTGACTAAGGCTCCCGTTTTGGTTTCTCCAAATTGGGAATTACCTTTTGAGCTTATGTGTGACGCTAGTGATTATGCGGTGGGGGCCGTGTTAGGAAAAAGAGTGAATAAGCATTTTCAACCTATACACTATGCTAGTAAAACCATGACCGATGCACAACTTCATTATACTACCACGGAAAAAGAGTTGCTTGCTATAGTTTATGCCTTTGAGAAATTTAGACCGTACCTTGTGCTATCCAAAACCATAGTGTATACGGATCATTCCGCTCTCAAGTATCTCATGACAAAGCAAGATGCTAAGCCTAGGCTTTTGAGATGGGTTTTATTGCTTCAAGAGTTTAAGATAGAGATTCGAGGTAAGAAAGGAGCCGAGAATTTAGCGGTGGATCAATTGAGTAGACTTGAGCATCCTTTTCAAGGAGATTTTCCTCATAAGGAAATTAACGAATCCTTTCCATTAGAGGAGCTCATGTGTATCTCTTCTCAAGAGGATGCCACCCCTTGGTTTGCGGATATTGCAAACTATCTTATGGGGAATGTGCTTATAGAGGGTCTTACTTCACAACAAAAGAAGAAATTTCTCAAGGAAGTGAAGTATTACTTTTGGGATGATCCTTACCTCTTTAGTCAATGTGCGGACCAAATCATTAGACGGTGTGTAGATGGTCCCGAGGCATTCAAGATTTTAGAAGCTTGTCATAAGGGACCTACGGGTGGACATTTTGGGCCCAACTATACCGCCAAGAAAGTCTTTGATTCGGGTTACTATTGGCCTTCCATTTACAAAGATGCCCAAGAGATGGTGAAATTTTGTGATGTATGTCAAAGACAAGGAAAAATTACACAACGTGATGAGATGCCACAAAACTTCATTCAAGAGTGTGAGATTTTTGATTTGTGGGGAATAGATTTTATGGGACTGTTTCCGTCTTCAAAGGGAAATAAGTATATACCCGTAGCAGTGGATTATGTGTCAAAATAGGTTGAGGCCAAAGCCTTACCTACTAATGATGCTCGAGTTGTTGTGAGATGGGTTTTATTGCTTCAAGAGTTTAAGATAGAGATTCGAGATAAGAAAGGAGCCGAGAATTTAGCGGCGGATCACTTGAGTAGACTTGAGCATCCTTTTCAAGGAGATTTTCCTCATAATGAAATTAACGAATCCTTTACATTAGAGGATCTCATGTCTATCTCTTCTCAAGAGGATGCCACCCCTTGGTTTGCGGATATTGCAAACTATCTTGTGGGGAATGTGCTTATAAAGGGTCTTACTTCACAACAAAAGAAGAAATTTCTCAAGGAAGTGAAGTATTACTTTTGGGATGATCCTTACCTCTTTAGGCAATGTGCGGACCAAATCATTAGACGGTGTGTAGATGGGCCCGAGGCATTCAAGATTTTAGAAGCTTGTCATAAGGGACCTACGGGTGGACATTTTGGGCCCAACTATACCGCCAAGAAAGTCTTTGATTCGGGTTACTATTGGCCTTCCATTTACAAAGATGCCCAAGAGATGGTGAAATTTTGTGATGTATGTCAAAGACAAGGAAAAATTACACAACGTGATGAGATGCCACAAAACTTCATTCAAGAGTGTGAGATTTTTGATGTGTGGGGAATAGATTTTATGGGACCGTTTCCGTCTTCAAAGGGAAATAAGTATATACCCGTAGCAGTGGATTATGTGTCAAAATGGGTTGAGGCCAAAGCCTTACCTACTAATGATGCTCGAGTTGTTGTGAAATTTTTGAAGCAATTGTTTGCTAGATTTGGTGTACCTCGGGCTATCATAAGTGATCGAGGTACACACTTTTGTAATGATCAATTCACAAGAATTATGAAGAGATATGGAGTTAATCATAGACTTTCTACCGCGTATCACCCTCAAACCAATGGTCAAACCGAGGTTACAAATCGTGGTTTAAAGAGAATTTCGGAAAGAACGGTGGGAGAGCATCGAGCTTCTTGGTCGGATAAGCTTGATGATGCTTTGTGGGCTTTTAGGATGGATTTTAAGACACCAATTGGTTATACTCCATATAGGCTTGTCTATGGAAAAGCATGCCACCTTCCATTCGAGTTAGAACATAAGGCTTCTTGGGCTCTCAAGTGGGCTAACTTTGATTTAAACCAAGCCGGTTCACATAGAAAGGATCAACTTAATGAAATGGATGAATTGAGAGCCAATGCTTATGAGAACTCATTGCTTTATACGGAGAAGACTAAGAAATTGCATGATGCTAAGATCAAGAACCGTGAGTTTAAAGTTAGAGAGCCGGTTCTCCTCTTAAACTCAAGGTTGAAACTTTTTGCTGGCAAGCTTAAGTCGAGATGGTCCGGTCCATTCACTATTGCTCAAGTATTTCCATATGGAACTATTGAGTTGTCACAACCCGATGGTCCCAATTTTAAAGTGAATGGTCATCGTGTGAAGCACTATTTTGGGGAGGACATTTCCGTGGAAATGGTCCAAGAGATCCCCATTTTCCCCATGAATTAATTAATTGTGGGAAGAGTCGAGCTAGAGACTCCTTAAATCAAGCTTGAATAACTAGGTTTAGAAGTTTTTAGATCTAGAGTGTTGTAGGTTAAAAATAAGAATAGCAAGATGATGAGAAGTGTAGGGGAGACCTTCTTTTGTCTTCATGTTGTTTGTAGGGTTGCTCACTCATCACGTGTTTTGGAGCTTATGGAGGAGGCCCTTGTATCCGGTTCACTTTGTTACTATTGTGATTTTTCATAGACACCTTGTGCTTTAAAAATGAATTCACTATAGTTGATCTTTCCTTAACTTGGGTTAAGCAAAGTCTATTCATTGTCATAAGTGTAGGGGAAGTTTTATACTTCCATGCTCTTAAACATTGAGGACAATGTTTAGCTTAAGTGTAGGGGGTCTTCTATCGAAGTGACCTTACCTAGACTTTGTCATTGACCTTCATGATAACTTGGAAAATTAATTTTTCAAACA
This sequence comes from Glebionis coronaria, assembly GCA_025667525.1. NCBI lineage: Eukaryota > Viridiplantae > Streptophyta > Magnoliopsida > Asterales > Asteraceae > Glebionis > Glebionis coronaria. The sequence continues at coordinate 492,949,088 of CM046881.1, forward strand.
TTTTCCAAATTTTTGATCTACTTTGGCCACCAAAAATATGCATTCATAATTTTTGCATTAATTATTTTTCATTTGCATAACACATTTGCATTGTATATATTTCTTCTTTTATTTTCCATCAAAAATATTGGAAAAGGAAAAAAATATAATAAAAACATGGTTTAACAAATTTAGACTTCTTTGACATATTAGGCCCGCCATGGATATTTTGACTCAACCCGAGTTTGCTTATCTTAGCACTCTCTAGCTAGTATCCTTAACCATGTAGTCCTTCGTTGGTCTATTAGGCTAAGCATCCACCACTCTCATTATTTGAGATTTTAAATTTGTGGAGAATGGGAAATGATAGAGTTGAAGCAAGTATAAAAGGGCTAGATAAACTTCATGATAATTACTTGTGGCTAAACCCTTCTCTTCTTTACCTCTATTTTCTTCGCATGTATATATGTTAATAAATAATCATGAACGGTTTTAATTGGTTTGTAATCTCTTATGCATTTTTGTCTAATCATTCATGGTTGGTATAAGTACGTCTTAAGATTCTATGTTAGAACGTTTTATGTGTACTAGAGTTATGTCATGCTTAATACTTAGCGGGTGTTTTTCCTTTTATTCTTTTCAAATTTCTTTGTGAGAAATAAAGAAAAATAAGAGCGGCTTACAAAAAAATGAGTGGCTAGAAAAAAAAAGAGAAAAAGAAAAAGAAAAGAAAAGAAAAAAAAAATAATTATACAAGACTCCCAAGAGGGGCAGTGAAGTGTTAATTATAGTAACTATTAGATTCCAATATTACCTTGACGGGTTGCGGGGATTTAATAGTTGCTCCAATCCAATATTACCTTGACGGGTTGCGGGATTGAAGATCCAAAGTCTCAAAAAGATGGAGGATGTAAATTATTGCGTGAGTTTTATTTTTCTTTCCTTAGCGAGTGTGTAGCTACTTATTAATACATGACATGAGAATTTTACACATAAGGCGAATGACTTATTACTCTTGAGACGGACTTATATTAATTGTGAGCGGTTTTTCAAGTAATGGATGAGTGGATTACTTAGGATTAAAACCGTGCTTCCTTATTTTTGGATTTTACTTTCTTATACTTCACGCTTCAAATAATGACAAATTTGACCAAAAGCAATTTACTCAAATAATAACCGGTTCCACATTTAATTGTCATGAATAAGTTGATGCACCTTTTTACTTGTGAATGCAATTATCCCATTTTTAAGCTTGGTATGGGGAAAGTGAAACTTGAGGGTGATAAGTGTCCATGGTACCAAAGCCCTAATTTAAGTCATTGACTTCTTTATGAGTTTTTCCATTAAAGTCATTTCAAGAAAAGTCCAAAGATGTAAATAGAATTGTTTCTTTTGCATTGCATTGTTTAAAATCAAAATCATGCATCATATAGAGTAGCATAGTGTATTAGCATTCCGTATTGGCCAAGGTGGGTTAATTATGAGGAGAATGTAAATTTGTGCTTTAAAATATAGCATTGCATGAGGTCATGGCAATATTCAAGTGTAGGGGATTTGATATGAGCAAAAACTCATATCAATTAATCAACAAATCACCCTAAAACACATGGAAAATACCCAACTTTTGTGCTATAAAGCGGAATTATGTGGTATGTTTTGTGTTTGTGTATAAATAGGTAAAAAGGATACATTTTCAAGCAAACAAGAAGAAATCAAGCTTATTTGGATAAAAAAGACAAAGAAGGATCAAAGATGACAAGACTTTGAAGATAAAGGACCTATCTTGACAACATTCCAAAGTTGAAGGACTCAAAGTGTAATTTGGTCAAAGTCAAGATTAAAGTCAAAGATGGTCAACTCCAAAGTCAACCAAGTCAAAGGGTAAAATTAGACAAGAATACAAGTGGAAGGACTAAAAATGACATTGGAATGAAGATTATAACTCATTTGGACATTCTGCCAAAGTATAAGGACTTAACTTACCAAATATTACACCAAAAATGGTCTTGATCTGTGTTTATTGCCAACAACCAATGAGAATGCAAGAAAATGAGCACACGGATTCCCAACTATCCAATCCACATCACCAACTCATTAATGAGCCGTCTAGCTACAGTAGAAGTCCACTAACTCATTATCCAGCCAATCAGAAAGGGACACTCAATAATGCATTTTATCCAAAACGGATAACAATCCGTGTGTTCACCTGAGATCCAATCAGATAATTCCACGTGGCATATTCTTCATGAAATGAACCCAGAATCATTCTTGAGCTACACTGAATTTCAAGAAATGATTTCTACATGATACTTGCTCGTTTTTAAGAGAGGAACACATTGGGAACACTTAATCAAGCTCAAAATCAAAGAATCAAAACCCCCAATTCATGAAGAACACAAGAATCTGCAATTAAGAGATTGGTGACACCTGGCAGCCTGCTATAGGTGGGGATACGTCATCAACCCCAAATCATTCTCATTTCTTGTCTATAAATAGTGATAGGATCTCTCATTTGTTGTAAGTAGCTAAGTGTGAAATTTTCACACACTTCCCATTTTTCTCTCTCAATCCTGTTAGTTAGCTGTTAGTGTAACAAACTCAAGAGCTTGACAAACTCTTGAGTTAGTTATAGTGAGTTGTAACTACTTACCTAATCCTGTAACAAACTTTCACATTTAAATCAATAAAATTCCCTCATTTTCCTTCAATCTTCTTATCAATTCCTGCATTCCTGTTGAACTTGTTGCTGTTATGAGTTTCTTGTGATCACATTTGATCATAAGAAGCTTTTTGTTGAAGAATTGTAGTTGTTCATTACCATTTCAGTTGCTGAGTTGATAGTAGCAGATTGTGGGTTGATTTGATCAGAAAGATGAATGTAGGTGGTTGATTAGTAGATTTTAGTGCTAAGGTGGTGGTTTAGCATTGTTTAGGAGGCTCAGCGCCTACCTACTCCATCAATGGAGGCTCATTGCTAAAAGGTTTCATGATTCTTAGTTTGGTTGCACTTAACAGTCCTATGCATGCTAAATTCTAGTGTAAATACTATTTGTTGCTTTGATCAAGTGTGATTAGCCTGTTTTGGATTGATTCAGTTGTTTAGATAGATACTTGTTAGATTGGTAGCTTGTTACTTGCTTTTACTTGTTATTGTTATCCATTTCTTCAGTCATATAGCTTGATTTAGCATTTTGAGTACCAGCCTGTTATATTGCATATTCTTGGTTCATTTGTGCTTCATATTGATCATTGAGTTTGGTTAGATATGAGTCTTAGCTCAGTTCAATCTTTAGCTCAAAATCTCTTTATAAAATTTGTTAAAAGTTCAGATAAGTGGTGTTTGGATTTGTAAACATTTTGTAGTTCAAGTTTAGTTTACTGGTTAATCATAGTTCATTTCACAACCTTTAGTCTTTTAAAACAAGTTTGGGTAGTTTTCAAGTAAAAAATAAGGTCAAACAGGCAAATGGATGTTAAAAAGTTTGGGTCAGTTTTGTGAACAAATTTCACCAGAAAAGTAGCACTTTTCAATCTTATGACATAGTTTTGTTTCTTGATAAAAATCAGTCAAACTAGTTTCTATATGTCCTTTAACATCTAAAGTTTCATTGTTGTGAAGGAAATCATATAGTATCTTAATTCAAGTGAGAAATCAGCTTTTTCATAAGCACTTAAACCATTTCAAGTTTCTGTAACAAAGTAGCTAACTGATTTCTTGTTCTGGCAATTCTATTTCATAAATCTTGTGATTTTCTTTCACATTCCTGTTTAGAAACATGCCTTGATTAAATTCTGAAGTTTTCAGTTTTTTCACTTTTTGGTCAAACGTGGTCAATAAGCTAGGTTTCAGCTTATTTGCAATTTCCAGCTTAAATACTTGATCATTTTTCATAAGAAAATACATTCCAAACTCTCCATAAGCTGCTTAATAAGATTTAGCTTCAAAATTGAAATGTGCATGTCTGTATTTCATTATAGCTTATTCTTGGCTTATTGGAGTTGGCTTATTTGAGTTCTAGTGCATTTCAAGCTTTTTCCTTGTACTAGCCTAAGTGTTTTTGGAATTTAAGCAGTTTAAAACTTGTTAGAGCTTAATTGGTGCATTTTTAAGCTTATACGAGCTTATTTGTCCAAGGAGCCCGTTTTTGGTGAAATTTCCCATTTAATTGCATTCTAGTCCCTATAGTTTATTACTGTTTGCATTGGTAGCTAAATTTCCAATTAATTATGGTTTGCTTAATTTCAGTCCTAAACTTTTCATTACTTGTCATTTTCAGTTAAGCAGTTTTGAAAGTTGTTACAATTTGTTAGATATTTGTTAGAATTTGCATAATTGGTCCATTTACTTTCTGATTTTTACATTTCAAGCAATTTAGTTTCATTTACTTACATTTTTAGCACATTACTTTCCTAGATTACAATTTTGTCCTTTTGTGAATAAAAATTTGGTATGTGCTAATTGTTTTACGGTTACGTAGCTTACTATTTTTCACATTTTTACTTGCTTGATTAAATAGACATAGAAAATCCAAATAACCCTATCAACCAAAAACGATAAAAAACCCTATATTGTTAGGACTTTCAATTGGTTAAGAATCGAGAGAAACGAACTTCAATTTACACAATTTCAATATGTGAATGGTCTTAAGCACAATCTCATCAGCATCAGCCAATTGTGTGATGCTGACTACAAGGTTTTGTTTACCAAGACTCAAGGAACCATATTCAACCAAAATAATGATGTGGTGTTAATTGCACCAAGAAGAAGAGATGTGTATGTCATCAATATGACCTCTTGCTCAGAAGACAACTCAAATTGTTTTCTTGCTAAGGCCTCTGAAAGTGTAAATTGATTGTGGCACAAAAGACTCTCTCATTTCAACTTCAAGAACATCAACAAGCTAGCCACACAAAACTTGGTTGCTGGTCTACCACCTGTGACTTTCACAAAAGACAAGACTTGTTCAGCTTGTGTTAAGGGAAAGCATCACAGGTCATCCTTTAAGACTAGGCAATCATTCTCTATTAACAAGTGCTTACATCTCCTTCACATGGATTTGTTTAGACCTGTAAAACCACAGACCATCAATCACAACAAACATACCTTGGTCGTTGTTGATGAATTCTCAAGGTATACAGGGGTTTTCTTCCTTAAAAGGAAAAGTGATGCAGCTGATGCCATCATGTCCTTCATCAGGCAGGTTGAAAACATGAATGAAGTTAGAGTAAAAGCTATAAGAAGTGATAATGGGACTGAATTCAAGAATCAACAGCTTGAAGCTTTTTGTGATGAAAAGGGAATATCACAAAACTTCTCTTCAGCTGGCACTCCTGAACAAAATGGAGTAGCTGAAAGAAGAAACATAACATTGATTGAAGCAGCTAGAACCATGCTGAATTGTACAGCTTTACCAATGCAATTCTGGGGAGAAGCTGTCCACACTGCCTGCTATACCCAGAATAGATCAATCATTGTTAAACGAAATGTAAAAACTTCTTATGAAGTTTTTAGAAAAAGAGCACCAGATGTCAGCTACTTCTATGTCTTTGGTTGTCCTGTCTTCATTTATAACTATAGGGATCAACTTGAAAAATTTGACAAAAAAGCTGATGATGGTTTCTTCTTAGAATACTCTCCAACAGCCAAAGCCTTTAGAGTATTCAACACAAGAAGACAAGAACTAGAAGAAACCTTTCATGTCACATTCAATGAAGATGATGACGTGCTACAAAGAACATGAACAAAAGGTGATGAAATTGATTTCAACGAAAACAGGTCTTTCCCAATAGATGAGTTCTCTGAACCAAGGTCTGTCTTTCATCATCTTCCTCACACTGATACTCTTACCATATGTTCCTGCATACGACCCAATGTCAACTCACAACATTGATGTTCCCACTAGTACTTATTGAAGAAGAACATCCGCCTTCCACAAGCCCTTGTTCCACCTCAGCTGAAGATGACTCACCTATAAATCATGATCAAGAAGATTCTCATGTTGTCTGTGAATCATCACATCTTGAAATAGTTGATGCAGACACAGACATAGATTATTTTTGAAGAGAGTCCTCCTACTCAACAAGATGAAACTCAAGTTCTACTCTCATCCTCCATACCTGCTCCTGTCTATGACTCCCCAACTCCTCAAAGCAAATGGTCAAGAGATCACACATTCTTCTTGTCAACATTATTGGTGAACCAAATGCTGGGGTTACTACTAGACAGAGAATTCATTACTCAGAATCAGCCTCAAACAATGAATGTTTGTTTGCTGAGTTTCTATCCCAAATTGAACCCAAGCGTGTAGCTGAATCCCTTGTTGAAGAAGGTCGGGTTGCTGCAATGCTGGAAGAAATCAATTAGTTTAAAAGAAACAAGGTATGGACTCTAGTGCCAGCTCCACCTGGTAAGAACATCACAGGCACTAGATGGATATATAGGAACAAGATGGATGAGATTGGTAACATCATAAGGAACAAGGCAAGGTTAGTTGCACATGGGTTTACACAGACTGAAGGGATTGATTATGATGAAACATTTGCACCAGTAGCAAGACTTGAAGCCATCAGAATCTTTCTTACTTATGTTGCATATATGAACTTCACTGTGTATTAAATGGATGTTAAAAGTGCCTTCCTCAATGTAGATTTGGCTGAAGAAGTGTATGTTGAACAGCCTGAAGGATTCGAGAACAACGAGTTTCCCAACCATGTGTACAGGCTTCACAAAGCAATGTATGGGCTGAAACAAGCTCCAAGGGCATGGTATGAAACGCTGTCTACTTTTTTAACTGAAAATAAATTTGTCAGGGGTTCCATTGATAAAACACTTTTTACCTTCAAGGATAAAAGTGATTTCATCATTGTACAGATTTATGTGGATGATATCATCTTTGGGTCTACAAATGTTAATCTTAGTAAATGTTTTGCTAAATTAATGACCAAGAAATATGAGATGAGTATGATGGGTGAATTAACTTACTTTTTGGGTTTTCAAATTAAACAATGTCCTAAAGGAATTTCAATTTGTCAAGAAAAGTATGTTAAGGATTTACTTAAAAAATATGACTTGGCTGATTGTGCATCAGTGAAATGCCCAATGCTTCCAGCCAACAATTTAGGTCCTGATGAGTCAGGGGTCTCTGTTAATGAGACTATGTATAGAGGCATGATTGGGTCACTCATGTATCTCACAGCCAGCCGCCCTGATATCCAGTTCTCCACATGTCTCTGTGCAAGGTACCAAGCTAACCCAAAGGAATCCCATCTAGTGGTTGTTAAGAAAATTTTCAGGTACCTCAAAGGAACAACCTCTCTAGGTCTGTGGTATGCCAAAGAATCAGGCTTTGATCTCAAGGCATACTCAGATTCAGACTACGTTGGGTGCTGCATTGACAGGAAAAGTACCTCAGGGAGCTGTCAAATCCTAGGAGGAAAGTTGGTTGGATGGAGTGCAAAGAAGAAAACTCTGTGGCAATGTCATCAGCTGAAGCTTAATATGTTGCAGCTGCTAGTTGTTGTGCTCAAGTACTTTGGACGAAGGGTCAACTATCTGACTATGAGATTCTATATGACAAAGTACCCATATTCTGTGACAATACAAGTGCCATTGCTATCTCAAACAACCCTGTGCTTCACTCTCGAACCAAACACGTAGATATCAGGTATCACTTTATCATGGATATTATAAAAGGAGATATTGAGCTGCATTTTGTTCCCACTGAGCTGCAACTAGCTGATATATTTACCAAGCCTTTGGCTGAACCCCACATGCTAGTTGTTGAGCTGGGTATGCTTAATATCTCAAAGCCTGTGGCTGATATTTAATGTGTGTCATTAAGTCTGAGCAAATATTAAATTTTTTTATATGAAACTAGGTAGTTACGTTCCAAGTAAATGCTAAAAACATTCTCAATATTTAATTCATACTTTTTTTATAAACGAGGAGACAAACAGTTTTGAAAGGTCAAGGGACCCACTTGTGTGCAGTCCTTTTCCCACTACACATTTAATGTTGTTGAATAACTGTTTAAAATTTTGAATATAAATGTTATCCCTAGGTTTTTTCACCTAACTTTTCCTCATTATTCACAATTTGCCTCTCTCACTAAAACCTCTCTCTAAACCCTCTCACCATCTTCATCCTCTCCAACTCTCGCATTAATGGCGTTTCCAGTACCAAAGGCATCTAACGTTACCTTCGAGATCAACGAAAGCATTCTTGCATCTAACAACTCAGTAGGATGGCTAAAGGCTCATAATGACACATACCTAGATCTGGTGAACTTTATGAAGAATTGTGACGTTGTTGAAGCCTTCACCAGATCTCTTTCAGTCTTCTACCAAGAACACCTTAGAGAATTCTGGTACCTTGCTGAAGTTCTTGATGATGACACCATCTCTTTCAACCTCTCTTGTCAAGAAAACCCCTTTGCTTTTTTTGTTAAGGATTTCTCCACCTTGGCTGGGCTTAGACATGGAGATGAATGCCTAAAAACCGTCGACAAAAAGGCTGTTAAGGATGACCTTGCCACTCTCAACCCCAAATCTGACACTCACCAAGACCTCACACTCGCTGAAGTAGTTGTTAGATCTCCCCTAAAGATCAAGTATTTTACGCCTATATGGAAGGTTATATTCTCACAAATCGTTAAGTCCTTGGGATGAATGCAAGGCTCTCAAGACCAGATGTCCTTTAATCATCAGACCATTGCATATGGGCTGATATGGGGTGTTAATGTAGATTTTGGAAGTATTGTTTTCTTAAATCTAGTGGAAAAGCTGAAAGGAACAAATCAATCCAGGGAAAAGAATATTTGTTATGCTTGATTTCTCTCTCTTATCTTCGAAAGTCTTCTCGCTCATAACTACCACAACTCTGAGCTCACAACTATGAAGCCTTACCATATCACTGGGGCTATATACAAAGTGACTGGATCGAATTATGTGTCAGCGACAACCCACATGAAGATAGTTGACGCAAAACAACAAGTTGTTGTTTAGCCTTTGATCCCTTCCGTTGAGAAGGTGAATACAGCAAGTGAGTCTGGAAAGTCTGTGTCCTTGACCTATGGGCAACTCACTTCGTTGTCCAAAGAAACAACTGGCCGACAGACTAAGAAGAAGCCAAACCCCTCTTCTTCCAAAACCCAAACTGTCCTTAAGGACAGGTGAAGAAGATTGTAACAATCCTAACTCCCTATGTTCCAAGATTGTCTGTGGACACAGAAACCTCAGCTGATTTTCAACAAGATTCTAGTGTCTCTACCTCAGCAGGAAACCCGCCTAATACCACTGATATCTCACAGGTAATCTTTCACACCCCACCATGGCGGAATGTGGGGCGCGACGTATGGATATCATCATGTTAGCCCTATATTTTATATAGTCGAACAAGAATGTAATAGGTCATCTCAGTCGTTAAATGGTCTTGTATTGTAATAGGTTAGTCGGGAAAACCGGGCTTGGACTTTAAGCAAATATTGTATAAGTTAGGGGCGTAAGCCCAAAACAAAGCCAAGCCCGGCCAAAGATGAAGCCCACAAAGGCCTTAGGCCGTGGCATATATAACCCTCTTCCACATGTGGAAGAGGGTGTTGGTTACCATTTTGTTTCTCTCTCTAAAAGTGTTTAACCTTCCAAATTCTCTCTTGTTTCTCTCTCTACTTTCTTCTCTTTCTCTCTCTAAATATATCTTCTAAATCTTGTGTTATGGATTGAATGGGAACAACAATTGGTGTCAAGAGCCTATAGTGGATAGGTGATTGAAGATTCGTGTATGGTGTTCTTGATTTTTCGTGGCCTTTTTTATCTACATCTCACGTCCAAAATTTCTTTTTGTGTTTTTTATGGTCTTTTCTTGATACAAATCATCTACATACTAGTATTAGTGATTTGGGTATCTTGGTTTTGGCTAAAACACAAGTCTTTTGGATCAAAAGTTGCGAAACTTCTTGTTTTTCTTCATTCCGAAATTCAAGCAAGTGTTACCATCGGAAAGTACAAAGTGTGAGGCTCGATCGCAATAATCCAAGGATTCCACTTTGCGATCACCCTGATTTCGATACCTTATTCCGATCTGGATATTCCGATCGTACATTGCGATCTGGGATTCCGACGGGTTTAAGGGAACTTTGAGTCGTTACTCTGCCAAATTTGTTTCAGCCATATTCCGATCTGAACATTGCGACAGTGCATTGCGATAGGACATTCCGATCTGAACATTGCGACAGTGCATTGCGATAGGACATTCCGATCTGAACATTGCGACAGTGCATTGCGATAGAACATTCCGATCTGAACATTGCGACAGTGCATTGCGATAGGACATTCCGATCTGGACATTCCGATAAGTATTCCGATGGACATTCCGATGGGTATTTTGTTTGAGTAATTTTTAGACTTAGCCACTATCTAGACTAGTTTCGGAACGTAGTTTACACGAAGATTAAAAATAAAAAAAAATAAAAATAAAAAAAAGAGTTAAATTTTTTTAGGTCAAGTAAAATCAAATTTTTTCCCTACTAGTTTTTGGCTATTTCTAACTCAAATTCAAAATTTGGCGATACAAAATTTTTCGGCTTACCGTTTTGTCAGACTGAGAAATTTATTGTCGGACTGAGAAATTTTTTTTGAATTTTCGGAATTTCAATTTTAACCACACATCATCACAACAAATCCACTAAGATCTGCAATTCATCCACAAGTATTCACCATGTCTAACAACAACATCAACATTGCAACTGCTAATCAAATTCGTTTGGAACAAGGTGGCAACGGTAACCCACCTGTGCTCACTGCCGGTTGCTACGTTCAATGGAGATCTCGTTTTCTCAGATTTCTCGATGGAAAAGAAAACCGAACTGCTCTTCGTCACTGCCTTGAGAATCCACCTCCAGTTTTTGAATTCAGACCAATTACAACACAGGCAGAGGATGGTACTTCATCAACTATACGAGCTATGGAGGATTTTAACACATGTTCTGCTGAGAAAAAGAAACTCCTCCAAGTTGAAGCTGATGCTGTAAATTTCATACTCACTGGAATTGATAACGATATCTATTCCACAGTTGATGCATGTCCTAATGCTATGGAAATGTGGAATGCAATTCATCTATTGAAGCAAGGTGAGTCAATCAATGTTCAAGATCTCGAGACTAATCTACTTTGGGAGTTTGGAAAATTCACATTTGAAGATGGTGAATCCATTGACTCATATTACTCGAGATTCTACAAAATGATGAATGAGCTTGTCAGAAATCAGTGCACCATCTCCAATCATCATGCCAATGTTCAGTTTATACTTCAACTCAAACCGGAATGGCAAAGGTTTGTGACTTTGGTCAAACAAAGGGAGGATATCAAGACTATATCTTACCACAAACTTTATGATATCTTGAAACAACATCAGAATGAAGTGAATGAACTAAGGGCTGAAAAGGCAGAACGGTCTGCTAATTCTATTGCTTTTGTGGCTGCTACTTCAACAAAACCCGTTCCCCGTCAACAACCACCTACTCATTCCTCAAAGTCATCAAGCTCATCCACCAAACCTCTAGTTGCTGCTAAACACAAAGCAAAAGCAAATGTCCCCACTCCACCTCCAAAGTATGACACCGAGTCAGATGGAGACAGTGATGATGAACAAACTTCAAGGGACAAGAAGATTGAAGAACTCATGTCTTTACTCACCACAACTTACAAGAAGATCTACAAACCTACCAACAACAACCTCAGATCATCATCCAATGCTAGATATAAGGAAGTTGATCATGCACCTAGGTATGATCGTGATGCTAGGTATGATAATCAGAGGATGCTGAATCAAGTTGGGGCTAGAGATACTGTAGGCACTCCGGTTGTGCAGAAGACTGGGATTCAATGCTTCAACTGTAAGGGATTTGGGCACATGGCTAGGGAATGCAAGAAGCCAAAACGGGTTAAGGACTCAGGGTATCACAAGGAAAAGATGCTGCTGTGTAAGAAAGAAGAAGCATGAATTCCACTAACAGCAGATGAAGTTGACTGGCGTGATGACACTGATGATGAAGCCGGTGATCAAGAGCTAGAGGCACATTATGTGTACATGGCAAAGATTCAAGAAGTGCTTCCAGAGACAGCTGATACTTCTGGACCTATCTTTGATACTGAGCCAATTGAAAAGGTACCAACAAATGATAACTATAATGTGTTTGCTAATGAACGACGGCATCCTGAGCAACCCGAAAGCATCAATGACACATATGTAATGGACACGGAGGATAGCAATATCTCTACGGATTCACAGCATATGTGTAATGATGAAGGTAATGCTGCTCAGGATACTGACTCGGATGAGGACCGTGATTTGCTTGCGTCTATAATTGATTCTTTAAAACATGAAATTGAGGAAAACAAAGATGCTAATAAACGTTTGAAGCAAGCAAACACATCCTTAGCCGAGGAGATAGACAGGCTTAAAGAGTGTGATTATGTAAAAGAAGCTGATCGACGAGTTGCAATAGCTAATGGTTTGGTATATGAACGTAAGGTGCTCAACGAACAATATTGTTCTGAAGTAACACACGAAATTCATATGTCAAAACAGAAGATATCGGAACTTGAAGAACAACTGCTGCTACATAAACTCCAAATTACTGAATTAGAGTCGGTTAACAAAGAACAAACTGAGCTTTATAAAACTCGTGAAGAAAAGGATATTGAAAAAATTCTTGCTTTGGAAAAGAGAGTCGACACGTTAAACAACATTGTTTACAAAACGGGCCAGTCTATTCAAACTATGAATATGCTCAATAAAAATATGAAAACGAGTTTTGTCAAGCCTGAATATCTCAAGAAAGTTCAAAGTACCAAGCCTGCTCTTTATGATATCGGTTGTTATGTTGATAATCTTGCTCTTATGCTTTCCCCTGACTGCGACGAAATCATTCGTCAACAAGAAGAAAGTCGATCAAACTTAAGTGATTTAATAAACCTTTCTGATTCTAACAATCATATTAAGTTTGTCCCTCAAAAAGAACTTTCAAAAGAACAAAAGATGTATAATAGTGTTCCACCACCAAGTGATGAACCACAAAAGAAAGTTTCTTTAAAAAGGAGTTTCAAAAAGCAATCAATTTTGTTAGAAAAGCGAATTTTGGATGAAAACGTAAATGGGATGAGAAAAGAAAAAGTGTTCAGCAATTTGAGTTTATAAAACAAGGGGTTTTAAATTTGTACAAAGGTGTCGTCGACTACGAAAAAGTTTCTAGGGATACCATTTGGAATATTAAACCTAACCCACAAGTAGAAGTCGTCATTCAACAATGCATTGTTCCAACCATTGATGATCTTTCAAAAAATGTGGAAATGTTTTATAATGCTCTCACTGAGAAAATGTTAACTGATTTAAGCTATGTCAAATCTCTTGAAGATGAAGTTGATTTTCTTCAAATTAAATTAAAGACACAAGAACACCAACTTTCTAACGAAATTGATCGACTTTCTAAGGAATACTTTTATGCTGACCATATGAATGCTATACTTGGTGTGTATACCGATCTTGATCAATATTGTCATGTAGCATGTCTAGTGTCAGAATCGGACGAAAAATGTCGCAATCTTGAAGTAGAGCTTTCAAAACAAATTCAGTCATACAACAAACTTTTGAAAAGTTTTTCTCAACTTGAGAGACACTCCATTTCTCTTGAACTTTCTTCACAAAAAGGTGAAAAATCTCATAATCATAAAAAGTGTCAAGAAATGTCAGCTTCTTCGTTTCGTCTACTAAATGAAAAAGATTTCGAAATAAATGATTTGAAAGCTCAGCTAAAAGAAAGGGACATAGCCATAAGTGAGTTACAGAAACTCATTGAGAAAATGAAAGGAAAGTCTGTTTTGGGTAAACCATCCGCCGTTCGTCAACCGAATGCGGTTAAATGCCCTAAATCATCTATTTTGGGACAATCCCCACAGACTTTGCCTAAGATAGGAAATGATAAGAGCACTAATGTGATAGCACCTGGAATGTATAAGATGAACACTAGGTCTACTCAAACTGGAACAACGCAGTTACCTCAGAATACTAGGAAAACTAATCAACGTGTGTCTTCTTCTACAGGAGTAAATCCCACTACTAGTGTTAGCGGACCACAGCTTAAGAGCACTAGAGTTGAAGATAGAGTCATGCCTAACAATAGTCAAGGGAAGAAGAATGAAGTAGAAGATCACCGTAGGAATTTTAAGTTTTCTAAGAATAAAACGTCTGTAACTGCATGTAATGACAGTTTAAATGCTAAGACCTCGAATGTTGAATTTGTTTGTGTTGAATGTGGCAAATGTGTTCTTACTTTCAATCATGATGCTTGTGCTCTTAATTATAATGACGTGAATACTAGAACTAGGAAGCCTATTCGTATGACCACTAGTACTAGTAAACCCACAAGAACTTTGAACCAATCCACTGAGCAACCACTTAAGAAACTAAGTGCGTTAGAATCCACTACTCTACGTAAACAAAGCAGGTTAAAGAAGCTTTATGAGAACATGATTAGGACATGTACACGGGGGTATTCAAGATTTACACCACCCGGATACAAATGGGTACCTAAGACAACCCCCATTCTAATTGGGTCTATGAATGTTAGCTTGCCTTTAGAATCTAGGTCCAATACTATTTTGGAACCCGTTTCTATCAAGGGCTCCCATTTGTCAAATGCTACATTGTCTTCTAATTCTTCTGCAGCTCGTCGAACTCATCCTATTCATAATGGACTCTGGGTGCACAAAGCACATGACGGGAATCTCAAGCTTCTCATTAACTTCGTGGAGAAGTTTCTGGGTACGGTACGGTTTGGAAATGATCAATTTGCACCGATACTCGGATATGGAGACTTGGTTCAAGGTAATATCACTATAAAACGGGTTTATTACGTCGAGGGACTGAATCACAATTTATTCTCGGTTGGTCAATTTTATGATGCGGATTTGGAAGTGGCTTTTCGGAAATCTACTTGCTATGTTAGAGACTACGATGGGAATGACCTTCTTACAGGTTCTCGTGGTTCTGATCTCTACACAGTAACTCTTCAAGACACATCTTCAACAATCCAATTTGCTTAATGGCTAAAGCATCATCATCTCAAGCATGGTTATGGCATCAACGATTGTCACATCTCAACTTTGACACCATCAACTTGCTTTCGAAGAATGATATTGTGACCGGTCTTCCTAAGTTGAAATTCGTCAAAGACCATCTTTGTTCTTCTTGTGAGTTGGGGAAAGCAAAACGGAAGTCTTTCAAAACAAAGACTACCCCAAGCTCAAAAGGACGATTGGAACTTCTACACATGGATTTATGTGGTCCCATGCGTGTAGAGAGTATTAACGGGAAAAAGTATATTCTAGTGATTGTTGATGATTACTCTAGATACACATGGACTTTCTTCTTAAGGTCCAAAGATGAAACACCAGAGGTTCTCAAAAACTTTCTCAAAATGATACAACGCAATCTTCAAGCTCAAGTCTTAACCGTAAGAACGGATAGGGGTACTGAATTTTTGAACAAGAACTTGCAATCTTACTTTCAAGAAGAAGGCATCGAACATCAAACGTCTATTGCTCGAACTCCTGAACAAAACGGCGTTGTCGAAAGACGAAACCGTACTTTGGTTGAGGCTGCTCGAACAATGCTTTCTGCTTCAAAATTACCGCTATTCTTCTGGGCTGAAGCAATTGCAACTGCCTGTTATACTCAGAATCGTTCTCTCGTCATCCCTAGACATGAAAAGACACCTTACCACATCATCAATGGCAGGAAACCTACTGTAAAATTCTTTCACGTTTTTGGATCTTTATGCTACATCCTTAAAGACGGTGAGAATCTCGACAAGATGAAAGAAAAAGGTGATGCATGTATTTTTGTGGGGTATGCTACATTGTCGAAAGGATATCGGGTCTATAACAAGAGAACAAAGATCATTGTCGAAACAATTCATGTGAACTTTGACGAATTGCCACAAATGGTACTTGATCACAACAGCTCAAGTCCCGCACCTCAATGTCCAGCAATGGCACCTACACACAACAGTGTACGTCTCGTGCAAGAATGTCAACAAAGTACTCCTACAGCAGAATCAACGGATACGACAAATATGAATGAGTTGGTTGATTTATATGATCCAATGTTTGAAGAATATTACAATGGAAACAATCAAGTTGTGTCAAAGCCTTCCGCTGTCAATACTGCTGATGAACCCGAACCAAGTTCACAAGACACAACTGCATCTACTTCAGCAACCGTTGCTCAAGAGACAATTCCAGTGGATACTCAACAAACTCAAGAAACTGTCATACAACCAACATCACCAACCGTCAATGCTGAAGGAGAAAACAACAATCAAGCAGTCGATGCACAACCTGACGATGAAGAATTTATCAATCCGTTCGGTACATCGGTACACGAAGTCGGAGAGTCTTCTACTCAACATGTTGATCCGTCCAACATGCATACATTCTACCAACCATATCCATCCACTCACCATTGGACACATGATCATCCATTGGAGCAAGTCATTGGAAATCCTTCACAACCGGTTCGAACACGCAGACAACTCGAAATCGATGGCGATGTGTGTATGTATGCACTCACCGTGAGTTCAACTGTACCTACAAACATCAAACAAGCCATGACTGATCATGCGTGGATTGAATCAATGCAAGACGAAATTCATCAGTTTGAACGCCTAAATGTTTGGGAACTTGTTGACCGACCCTATGGAATGTCAATTTTAGATTTCAAATGGATCTGGAATAACAAACTGGATGAAGAACAAACCATCATCAAAAACAAATCTCGTCTTGTGGTTTAGGGATACCGTCAACAAGAAGGCATAGATTTCGATGAATCATTCGCTCCAGTTGCTCGTTTGGAAGCTGTCAGGATATTCCTTGCTTATGCTGCACATAAGGGCTTCACGGTTTTTTAGATGGACGTTAAAACTGCTTTTCTCAACGGTCATTTGAAGGAAGAAGTGTATGTGAATCAGCCGGAAGGATTCATCGATCCTCATCATTCTGACAAAGTCTATCGTCTCAAGAAGGCTGTATATGGACTTAAACAAGCTCCAAGGGCATGGTACGAAGAACTTTCAAACTTCTTGGTGTCCAAAGGATTCTCCAAAGGTTCTATTGATCCTACTCTCTTTATTAATAAATATGGGGATGACATACTGCTGGTGCAAGTTTATGTTGATGACATTATTTTTGGTTCTACGAACCCAAAACTTTCAAAACGTTTTGAAAAATTAATGCACAGCAGATTTGAAATGTCAATGATGGGGGAGCTAAAATTCTTTTTAGGCCTCCAGATTCATCAATCCCCACGTGGTATCTTCATTAACCAAGCTAAGTATGCTCAAGAGATACTTAAAAAGCATGGTATGACCTCATGTGCTCGCGTTGGTACACCATTGTCGACCACATCCCTAGACGCTGACTTGTACTCATATCCCGTAGATCAAACGCGATATCGCAGTATGATCGGGTCACTTATGTACCATACAGCCAGCAGGCCTGATATTCATCATGCCACATGCTATTGTGCACTATATCAAGCCAGACCTACTCAAAAGCACCTCAAAGAGGTTAAACGGATCTTTCGGTACCTTAAGAATACCATTCACATGGGACTCTGGTATCCGAGGGAAACCGGTTTTCATCTAACAGCTTTTTCAGATTCTGATCACGCAGGTTGTCTTGATAGTCGAAAAAGTACTTCTGGTAGCATACAGTTTCTAGGGGAAGACAAGCTTGTCAGCTGGTCGTCAAGGAAGCAGGATTGCACTTCGCTCTCATCAGCTGAAGCAGAATATGTGGCTCTATCCGCGTGTTGTGCTCAAGTCCTCTGGATGAGAACTCAACTCACGGATTATGGCTTCCACTTTGATAAAATACCTATGTATTGTGACTCAAAGTCGGCCATAGCTATATCTTGCAATCCGGTTCAGCACTCCCGCACCAAGCACATCGATGTCAGATATCACTTCATCAAGGAACAAGTGGAACGCGGCATCGTGGAATTATACTTTGTCAGAACCGAGTACCAGCTGGCAGACTTGTTTACAAAAGCTCTATCGAAAGATAGGTTTGCGTATCTCGTTGGCCGTCTTGGTATGAAGTATATGACTCCAGAAGACTTGGAGGTTTTGGCAAATGAAGCTGCTTGATATTCTCTCACAATGACTTCTAAGCACATCACAGCTTAGGACTCGAACCTCAACTAAGGAAAGTTTATCTCGGATGATAACTTATCCTCCTCAACGAGAAATTCATATTTCTCGGTCATGAGCTTCTCATAAAAACATTCAAAGTTTTTAAGTTCATGAAAAACGATTTCTAAGTAAATGTCATCTTAGAACTCGAACTTCAACTTAAGGAAAGTTTATCATGGATGATAACTTATCCTTCACAACGGGAAATTTATTTTTCTCGGTCATGAGCTAGTCACAAAACAATCAAAGTTTTGAGCTCATGAAAAACGGACCCGAAAGGGAAGTGTACGTTTCAGTGCGCTTTCCCTAATCAATAGAAGAGAAGTCTTCTATCCTGATTATTTTAAAACCGTTGAACACAATTTTTCAAGAATTTCTCAAAAGGTTTTTCTAAATCTTTCAAAATTGTGTGTTCAACACTCCCTTCCTCATAAGTGGTTTTTATATCTCAAAATTGTCATATGTTATTTCGATCAATTTTTGAGGGCGAACGTTTTAAAATCAAGCCTTTTAATGTTGTTGGGTACATCTCTAAAATTGTCATATTTTATGTATCCAACACATTCCGAAAATGATATGAAATTGTCAAATGTTATATATTATATCGGATAAGGCAGCTCAACTCCGTACCTCAACATATTTTGTGGTGTTGTTTTTCTAAAATTTTGTCAAATTTTGTCTCAAGACACACATATATTGTTGAGGGGGAGCGACCCGACTGAAAATGTTCCATGCTTCATACGTGCACACATGTTTCTCTCCCAATCGGTTTTCAGAAATTGTCATATTTTAATCAATTAGTATCTCTAATATGATGTTTTTATATTAGAGATAGGGGAGAAAATGTGATTAAAATGTAATATATCGCAACATGTGATCTTAAAGACTCAAGTGCAACTATTTCCTTCACATTCCAAACTATTTCGTATATCGATGCATGTGTGTAGGGGGAGCTTTTCAAAAAGATAAAACTTTCAAAGTGTTAAAAGTTTTGATTTTTATCAAGCACTTTGAATGGTTTTCAATGGTTTTATGGTTACGATCTTTACCCAAAACAACCTACTATCCACGACGGAACGATGGAGTCAAAAGGTGGTTTAGGATAAGAAACTAAGTCCTATGATCCAACCAGAACCGGAGGGATCTACCCAAGGACATTCCATAGCTAGAAATAGTTGTCCTTAGGAAAGATGGAGTGAAATGAAGCTGAATGCGGACCAATTACTTAAGTTAGCACTAGAACAATCACAACAAGGTGCTAATGATGACGTATTGGTAAGCATTGAAGGAGTTGAATATTCTGTGCAACTTAGGTAGAAACCGGGTTAACACATCTTTTGAAGACAAGTGTCATGGACCCAGTGATGCGATGCACAACCCTTCCCCAACCATTCGAGTTTCTCTCAAAAGAAACTTGTCTCATTGTCACGGAGATCAACACGTATCTATTGACTTTCTCACTCCGAGTCAGTTAATATTGAAAAGGTGGCAGTCTGCTCCAGCCTCCGATTACCAAAAATGCACTTATTGAGTCTAGAGCCAAACGAGATCAATTTATCATCTCATTAGGACACAATCGAGTCCTACGCATTATCCTTGTGATATTGCCAGAACATCTGAGTGATACGATTCACAATGAAGATGGAAATCCTGCTTGAGCCAGCATCAAACAAGCTCATGGTAGGTAAGTTGTGCGATTCTACACGAATCAAACTTGTGAGAACTGGAAAGCAACTAAGTTTGGATTCTTAATTGATTCAAACTTGATTCCAGGTTTCTTCGCAAAATCCATGTGATCTTGCCAGAACATTCAGAGTGACACTCATTAGTGTTCACAGTGACGAATGGAAATCCTTCCAGTGTCAACATCAAACAGCACTGCGGTAGGTAACTCGCAAGATTCTCTATGAATCAAGCTTGTGACAAACTGGAAAGCAACAATGGTGCGATTATTTTAGAATCAAACTTGTTCCAGGAAATCTGAATTGACGACTCTAATCAGACGGATAATTTATCCTTATGATTCACTCTTTATGTTCGCAGTCTGCTTTGAGACGGTCGAGTAAAGAGAACTGGCTACTACCGCCGGGAAACCCTGTCAAGGAGGTTCTTAATCGAATCTATCTGATCACAGGTACGGTATTTAATACCGTTTAACGGTCTTCACCGACCGGAGGTAAAACGCTACCGAGTTAGGGTGAAATGTTCAAAGCCATTTCATCCGTGTCTGTATATGTTACTGCATATCAAGAAGGTGGCGTAGCTGTGTAACCAATGTCGATTCAGAAGTCACAAGAGCACAAGATGGCGATAATCAAGATACCTAAGAATGTAAGAATGTAATAGGTCATCTTAGTCACAAGGAGTACAGATGAAGATCTCAAGCACTCAAAGTCAAATGACAAAGGCTCAAGATAAAGATCACGAAAGCATGAAGGAACAAAGCTGTTACAAACAAGATCAAGACCAAGATACAAGACCAAAGCAGGAAGATCTCCTCTACAAGAATGTATTCACTCAACCATTTTATGCTTTTTAAGCATTTTAAGATGACCGATACATTGGGTGAGATTGTTAGCCCTATATTTTATATAGTCGAACAAGAATGTAATAGGTCATCTCAGTCGTTAAATGGTCTTGTATTGTAATAGGTTAGTCGGGAAAACCGGGCTTGGACTTTAAGCTAATATTGTATAAGTTAGGGGCGTAAGCCCAAAACAAAGCCAAGCCCGGCCCAAGATGAAACCCACAAAGGCCTTAGGCCGTGGCATATATAACCCTCTTCCACATGTGGAAGAGGGTGTTGGTTACCATTTTGTTACTCTCTCTAAAAGTGTTTAACCTTCCAAATTCATTCTTGTTTCTCTCTCTACTTTCTTCTCTTTCTCTCTCTAAATATCTCTTCTAAATCTTGTGTTATGGATTGAATGAGAACAACACATCACAACAATAGCGTGTCTATAGAGATAACTAAATGAAATGGAAATATCATAAATGATGACATAATGTCATGAAGATATCTCATACAATGCAGGCGTCTAGGTAAGTAGGTAACAGGTCTACCTCTTACCAAAGACATACAATTAACAAATAACAAACATATAGGTGTCTACAAAGTATCACTTATTCAAACATAAATAAAGACTAAGAGGAAAAGGGGTTCCTCCAAATGCAATCCTAAGCCTCCAAAGCTAGCCACTCCTATTCTCACGCTTAATCACATTCTCACCTGAAAGAGACACTAAAACACGTCAACATAAAGTTGGTGAGAGTCATTGGTTTAGACTCCAACGCCAAATTAGTTATAAGCTGTGAATAACAACCATCAACAAAATAACATATGGACAATGTGTTACAATTATGCATTAACAACTACCATTCAAGATTAACCATACAATCACAATTCCAAGGCTTCAAGCCTTACCAATAACCACAATTTCTAAGGCTCCCAGTCTTACCAATAACCATGGTCCCATAAGCGCCCATACACCTATGAACCAATCCCAAGGCCCCGCCTTATCAACATCCCCTTGGTACCAAGTCAAACCACAATAACTGAGACGGTACGTGTCCCCGGATCCAAATCATAAACTCAATCAAGAATCACATAACAGTTAATCACATAAGTGTACACACAAGTCCATCACAAACCATAAAAACATTCACAACATTATTTACAAAACCACACAGTGTCTCTTCCATCTCATCTAGAAGTCAAAACAATTATACTCATAAAGACATGGGACTATGAAACTCACCTGAACAAGCTTCTCCAAGTACCCGCGCTCTAGCAAATATCTAAACACACAAACATATACAATCAAGACATGAACCACATACCAAAATGGCTCATCAATCTATGATGGATATCTAACCTTCTCCTACAACTTAACTCCATTTATATGCCATAATAATCTCATTACATCCCTCTATAAAGCCCTTAACTTAGTTTAGTTCATAACTCGTCCCTTTAACAATTAACCCAAAACAGTCCCGTTTTTCATACCTTAAACTATGGGTCTAAAACCCCCTTAACCAAAATAACATGCCCTGTAAAGGAAACCCTATGCCCTTAAATGTGTTAGCTAACTCTCCTATTTGGCCTCAACCTAAAAGCTACCGTTAAGGCCTCCATATATATATATATATATATATATATATATATATATATATATATATATATATATATATATATATATATATATATATATATATATATATATATATATATATATATATATATATATATATATATATATATATATATATATATATATATATATATATATATATATATATATATATATATATATATATATATATATATATATATATATATATATATACTTTTACCTATCCAGAATTTACTGATTTTAAACATATGAAAAGTTTGTTATGATCAGAGGGTCTTACCTTAACCCATATATTTATCCCTCCTCCAGATATTTTATTTAATATATAATCTAAGTCTCATGTTCGTTTGAAGGTTCCAATATAACCCTAAGTACCCCAAACAATTCAAAACATAAAAAGAAAACAGGCTGATCCAAAAACTGTTTTGACACCCGACTGATGTAACCTGTTTTTGACCCACTTCCGTACCTCCAACTTAGTTCTCGTTTATTGCATTTGAAAGCCAACTCAATTACCTTTCCAGGGACATAAGATTCAAAAATTAAAAGTTTGTAGAACTCTAGATATGATCAAAACAATGACACAAAAATTCTGCCCAGTTTTTAATGACGAGTTTAACATGATTAACCTAATTAATTACCATCACCATGTTTATTTATGAACCCTAACTAATCTAAACATGATTATATCATTAAATATACATATTTCATATTTAACCTAACCCTAAATCCATCATGTATTGATTAATACTGAATTAAAAACAATTTAATTAAAAAAAGGATAGAAGGTTTTTACCTTAGAATTAATGGAAGACAAAAATTTTATGACAACCCTAAACTCCATTGATAACCATCGTGTGTTTTTTTTCCTCCAGGGATTATGAAGTGTTTTGGTTTAATTAAAACATTATATGGTTAAACAAAAGAATCCTAACCCAATTATAAAAGCCTTGTTTCCTTTTTATTTTTTTCCCCTTTTTCTTTTCCTTTTCTTGCGTCACATAACCGACCCAACACCCCTAATTTTCGTTTTTTTTTTCTTTCCTTTTCTTTATTAATGTATTATTAATATTACCTTAAATTACCTTAATTTATTTCAGCTCCTAAAGCCTCCAAAATCTCAAAACCGTAAAACTAGTCAGTTTTCACGCGTATACCGTAAAAGACGTAAAAATATACAGTTTTATAAAAATTCTTGAAATATGAAATAAACTAATTAACTAAGTCCTAAATGAACTAAAACCATCCTAGAAAATACTCCCGTGACTAAAATACCTCATCAGAGACCTCTAAATGCTAAACCTTAAATCGTAAAAATACGATTTTCTGTAATACATATACGTATACGTAAAACCACTAAATAACACCATCTCATTTCATAGTCACTACCATGTGAGCTCATGAATATGAAATCATCACACATCGTTTCACTCACAAGGTACCCCATACCGGAAACGATATCCAAACCACAATCTATACACACCAATTAACACATAAACACGTAAAGACACGTAACTAGCACAATATAAAACTAAGTGACGGACCTCAAAACCGTGGTTGTCACATCACTCCCTCCTAATAGTAATCTCGTCCTGAGATTTACTCCTTAGGATCAAACACATCATTAGCAAACAACTGATGATACTTGTTCTAAATGAACTCCTCTCATTTCCACGTGAACTTTAGTTCAAGTCTCAAATTACCACATATACTAACCAACAATATTTAAATTCATTGCCAAACTCTTGACCTCACAGTCAATAAATCTCACAAATGACTCTTTGATAAAACAAACTCTTATTAACACAAATCTCGAATAACCGTACATGCAAATATGCATTCTCAAACAACATTTACCAATATTAATACACGAAATATAACATGTATACCACTCATTTCCCCCAGGTAATTCTATGCTCATAAGGTACTGGTCCGATCTTTCCAAAGATCATAAATAGACCTACAAAACTCTACATCAACTCTTCCATTTTACCAAAACATACCACCCGTTACTATGGGTGAAACTTCCTACATAACTTTGTCACTAACTCTAGTGGTTTCCTCCTTTTTAACATATCATCTCTTGTTTCTCTCATCCTTTACACAAACACCATTATTATATTACCAACCTCTTTCACCAATTCTAGTCCGCAATAGGGGAAACTCACCCTATCCTTCCATATAGTGCCTCAAATGGCATTCATCGACTTCTAGTATGATGACTATCATTATATGAAAACTCAAACATTGCTAACGAGTTTCCCACCTCCCTCTAAATCAGTCACCCAAGCTATCAACACGACTCCTATACTTGTAGCAATTTCTCACTTCGTCCATCCATTTTCAGTTAGGCGGATATACTCATGTCCAATCATGTTCATCAACTCCCTTTAGTCCATACCACAAACTACTTAAAAATTCCAATTTCCTTACACAAGTGACCTATGACGATATTTCACATATTGATTAGTTTATCACAACGATGCTCTTCCAATCCAAATCAACTTATGATCTATACACATCACGAAAAGGACGGTTATCTCAGTTAGTCTATCAACTGCCATCCAAACCCATGCTACAACTACTTCCATAAAATTTGGATAGATCATTAGTAGCACCTATACACTTCTTTCTCACCTTTCTCCATGAAAGATTTTTTTCCCCTGATACTCAACACTTCCTTTATACCTACACAATGTCTTACCTTCAAGGTCATAGTGCTCCTCATCTTGTCTCAGTTAGACCAAGCCCTTCGTCTCTCATGACACATCACATCTATAACTCCTCAACCATTCGATTATCGATACTAAGCCTTCCAATCAAACAGTATAGGTCAGTACCATTTCCTTTCCACACTACAACAAT
Source organism: Glebionis coronaria (assembly GCA_025667525.1). Classification (NCBI taxonomy): domain Eukaryota; kingdom Viridiplantae; phylum Streptophyta; class Magnoliopsida; order Asterales; family Asteraceae; genus Glebionis; species Glebionis coronaria. The sequence continues at coordinate 492,974,313 of CM046881.1, forward strand.
ATTAGCATGCTTAGTGCCTTAGTCTACTCATTAGGCTATACCAAAGTTTTACCTTCGGTTCCTATCTCGACCAATTTCATTCATGATTCGCATCTATCTACACTTCCTTCTTCTTCCTCGGCTCATGACATACATCATGATGTTATGCTTCCCGTCTTTCAAGTCATCTATACCTCAAAATTTTTCCAAGTAGCTTCACTTGCTTTTCCTCACGATCAGTTCTCCTACACCCACCTAATAGGGACATACTAGAGTTTTATGTGATCCCATGCGGATCACACTCTCATCTTATACCTATATTAGTTTCTATTTGTCTAAACTAAGCCATATTTTAAATTCTTATTCAAATCTCATACTTCTATTTTGATCTTGCACCCAACATGAGGTACTTTCAATCACCATCTTCTAGGAATACTTGGTTCTCTCCTTCCATGGTTCTCCCTAATTCCTACACTATCCTGTCTAATAGAAATTCCATACTTCATTCATCAAATCTATGGAAATCGCTAGTGGATTGGATAATGCATAACTGTCTCTTCTAAAGATCTTTCATAACACCTTCACAAAACCGACTCTCTAATCACTTCTCCATGAACTTATTCAGCTCAGCTTCACTACTCATCCCTCGATATTGATTGCCACAAAAATTCTATCCGCGTAGTCACTCGACTCCCCTTGTTACCTCCACGAGTTCTTAATCTCCCATGTTATGTATTCAATTCATCACTATCCACTAGTTCAGCTCTTTGTAACTCCACTCCGGTACTCGATCTGTCCTTCTTCGTCGCGAACCATACGGAGATTCCTGTAGGATATGTAAATCTATGCTTATGTTTTAGAGAGAGAAAGAGATAGAAAGATGGTGGATTTCACACTTCTAGAGAGAGAAAGTTTAAGAGAACTATGTGTTATTCAAAATGAAATCACCACCCTCTCCATCAATGGAGAGGGTTTATATAACAAGCCCATAAGATGGGCTTGGGCTTACATTTGGGCCGGCCATAAAAGCATGGACCGGGCTTTTCCTTGTTTAGTTAATTAAAAGATATCTAGACTACGAGCTACAACTTAATATATTGTCGGAGTGACCGAATCTTCCTAAATACGTAAAAACGTATTTCCAACAATCTCCCCCTAAGGGGGGTCACTCAAACAAGGGCGTTACCCAAGTTACAATAATAAAATAAACCTAGCATACTACGCTTGTCTTGAGCTCGTAGTCTTCGTCTTTCTTTTTCTTTTTCTTTTCTGGTGAACATGCTGATGTGATCTTTGATATCAGTCTTGAGCATTAATCTCTTGCCTTGAACTTGTGCATCCATCACTTGTGATCTTCGCCTCCTCGTGACACCACGTCCCACATACTTATACCTTCGTAATTCTTGAAAGCTTCAGAGTTCGATACAGCGGAAGACTTAACTTTTAGGCTTTCTTGAATTAGATGAGGTATTAAGTGCATAAAGTATAGGCATGCGGGGACGACTTCTTCTTGGATTCCGCAACGCCACCATCTTCAAATGCCGCAACATAAGTAGACACGAACGAAATGGCTTTGAACATTTCATTCTAAATCGGTAGTATTTTACCTCCGGTCGGTGAAGACCGTTGGACGATATTAGATATCGTACCCGTGACGGATAGTTTCAGTTAAGTAACTTCCTGACAGGATTTCGCGGGTTAACCCGTTCTCTTTACTCGACCGTCCAAAGTTGACTTCGAACGTAAAGAGTGAATCATTTGGATAAAATTATCCGCATGATTGAAGCCGTCAATTCTGATTCCTGGAACAAGTTTGATTCATTAAAGAATCGCACCATCGTTGCTTTCCAGTTGTCACGAGCTTGATTCATATTGAATCTTGCAAGTTACCTACCAAGTGTTGTTTGAGGTTAACACTAGAAGGATTTCCACTCATCACCGTGAACACTAAGGTATCACTCTGAGTGGTCTGGCAAGATCACTAAGATATTGCGTAGAGGCCTGGAACGTGTTTAAATTCAATTAAGAATTAAACCACTGTTGCTTTCCAGTTATCACAAGTTTGATTCATAAAGAATCGCACAAGTCACCTACCATGAGCTTTTTGATATTCGCTCAAGAAGGATTTCCATCTTCATTGTAAATACTTTCGTATTACTCGGATGTTCAGGCAAGATCATGAAGATTTTGCGTAGGACTCTTAAGATCTTTCTTACTTTTCACAGTGTGTGAAGAAGCAAGGAAATATGAAAGTGTGTCCTAATGAGATATTTGATGATCTCAAATGGCTCTAGACTCGATCGTGCATATTGGATTTTAGTGATCGGAGGCTGGAGAGGAGTTCCACCTTTTCAATACCAATTTACTCGGAGTGAATAAATCGATAGATAACGTGTTGCCTCCGTGTGATTAAAACAAATACCTTTTGAGAGATATCTGAGTTAGCTTGGATGGGTTTTACATTGCATCACTGGGTCCATGATGTCTGTCTTCAATATCAAGAATCATTAAGATGATCTCAATAGCATATGTGTTGACCCGGTTTCTGCCTAAAGTTGTAAGGAGGGCTTCTTTCTTTACACCCTTTATCTTTACAATTCTTTTTCATTCTTCAACCCCTTCAATGCTTACCAATACGTCATAACTAGCACCTTGTTGTGATTGTTCCAGTGCTAACTTAAGTACTTGGTCGGCATTCAGCTACGTTCACAATCTTTCTCCATCTTTCCTAAGGACTACTATTTCTAGCTATGGAATGTCCTTGGGAAGATTCCTCCGGTTCTAGAAGAATCATAGGACTTAACCTATCCTACCATCCTTATGTCACCACAATCTTCATCGTCGTGAAATAAATGGGTTTTGGGTAAGTATATGTCACCATGAAAATCCATTTTGATATGCAAATCCGTTTTGCTCCCCCTTAACATATGCCACGATATTCGAAAACATTTCACATATGTCGGGATGAGCCAGCACATTAAGTCAAACCATTTGTGATAATATCCCATATTAAATCACATTTTCTCCCCCATATTAAAAATATTAACCCAATCGATGTTTTTAATATCAATTGATTTAATGAAGTTTTAACAAAGGTTTTGGGAAGAAAAATGCAAGTCCATTTTATCTTCATGATATCAAACGTATGAGATATGATACCGATTTTTAACATGATCACATATTCACCATATTAGAAAAGAATTGACAAGGTTGGACCTGATAGATGAGAACATCATATGATAAGATCAAATGGTTCTTGTCAGCATATGTTGGTCGCCTCGTCACGTCTGAAGTCATCTCTTGACACCACGTGTACGATTAGTATTGTTGTCTTGACACCAGTTAGTGAGCTTGGCACGTTCGGCATCGAAGATTCTGAATGCTTGACAATTGCTCCCCCTCAATTGTTGACCCGTGTTCTACTGAAAGAGCTGTAGTCGTCGGTTGAGTAGTCGCATCGTCGAGTATATAGATACCAATTGTAGATTGCTATGGTTGTAGAGATGATAGCTTCATAAAAACAAGACTTCTCTTGTTTTAACAAATAAATGCACTGAAACGTACATATATTTGTGTTAGGACAAGTTATAAAGTAAACTTGATCCCTTACAAGGTTTTAAAGTAAACCTTGCCCGAGAAAATTAATTCCTGTTGTGAGCCAAAGCTTTCATAAGAAATACTTGACTTTAATGTGAAAACCGGGTTGCAGTCAGAAATAACTACAAGCCATTTAGGCATGTTTTATGAAAAAATTTACAACTTTTGTACGAACTCTATTTATGGCGCCGTGTCAATATTATTCAACATTTCTAAGGCCGTAAATATTATCGTACCAAAGACATGCCTTTGAGAAATAAAGTGAAAATATTTTTGGATTTTTATGAATTTTTCAATTTTTACTGTTTTTATAGGGTTTTATATTTTTGTATTTTGCTTTTGTGGATAAAATATAAACAATATATACAGATGATCACCAAGGATACGGAGAATAGTTTACCATCACTATTCTTTCGCTTCATCTGTCAATTCCTTAAGAGTCTCAGGCGAGAAGGTTCTCATTCCTAGCTTGTCGGCCAAAAATTCAATTCGAGCGCGATCTAAAGCCTTCGTGAAAATATCCGCCAATTGATACTCAGATCGGACAAAGTAAAGCTCTATTACTCCATTTTCCACTTGCTCCTTGATGAAATGGTAGCGAATGTCAATATGTTTCGACCGGGAGAACTGAACATTGTTGCAGCATAAGGCAATTGCACTCTTGTTGTCGCAGTACATTGGAATTTTGTTGAAACCTAGACCATAGTCGGTTAATTGCGATCTCATCCAAAGAATTTGAGCACAGCAACCGGACATAGCTATGTATTCTGCTTTCATACTTGAAATTGCAGCGCTTTTCTGCCTTTTTGATGCCCAACTGATTAGTCGATCTCCTAGTAGTTGCAAAGTTCCACTCGTGCTACGCCTTGTATCTTGACAACCCGCGTGATCCGCATCTGCATATGCCATAAGTGCAATCGAAGAGTCCTTCGAATACCATGGTCCCCAATTAATGGTTCCTTTAAGATATCGAAAGATCCGTTTCACAGTAGCCAAGTGTAACTCAGTAGGCTGAGTTTGATACCGAGCACACATACATATAGCAAATTGAAGATCAGGTCGACTAGCTGGGATATACAGAAGAGTACCGATCATTCCACGATACAGTGTCGGATCAACGGCAACTCCATGTGGATCTTCATCAATCTTAGTTCGTTCCACCATTGGAGTATCCACGGGGTCGCAAGATTCCATCTTATATTTCTTAAGCGATTCAAGGGCATACTTGGATTGATTGATAAAGATGCCTCTGGGACTCTGAGATATCTGAAGACCTAAGAAGAATGATACCTTGCCCATCATTGACATCTTAAACTTGGAAGACATGAGTGTCCTAAACTCATCCAATAAGGTTTGGGTCGAGGCTACAAATATCATATCATCAACATATATTTGTACCATAATCATATCTTTACCTCGTTTCTGAATGAACAGCGTGGGATCCACCTTGCCTTTAGCGAAGCCTTGCGTAATGAGGAATTGTGACAGTAGGTCATACCATGCGCGTGGAGCTTGCTTCAACCCATAGAGAGCCTTCTTAAGCTTGTACACATGATTAGGATATTTAGGATTCACAAAACCATCCGGCTGTTATACATAGACCTCTTCCTCGATTTCACCATTAAGAAATGCCGTCTTCACATCCATCTGATAGACGATCATATTCATATGGGATGCATAAGCGAGGAATAGTCTAATAGCTTCCAAACGGGCAACAGGCGCAAAGGATTCCATAAAGTCGATGCCCAATAATTGCTTGTATCCACGAGCTACTAGTCGAGCTTTGTTCTTCAATATTCCCCCTAACTCATCGAGTTTCACCTTGTAAACCCATTTCAATGTGAGTAACTGCACTTTATCCGGGCATGGGACAAGTTCCCATACTTCAAGACATATAAATTCATTAAGTTCTTCTTGCATAGCTTCTATCCAACAGGATTGAGTAAAAGCTTGTTGCCATGTCTTAGGTTCAACTTCAGTGAGAAAAGCATCAAAGTGACAAAACATTGCACTTTCTTGTAACTGACTTCGTGTGGATACCGGACGATTAGGGTCACCAATGATAGAATCTATAGGATGATCCTTTGTCCACTTGCTGTCATGTTCACGAATCCGTGGATTGGAGTAAACTGTAGAAGGAGCTTCCTCTGAGGTGGATGACCCGGCTTGATTAGGGTCGGGAATCGGTAAACCAAAGAATGGAAGTTCACGCATTTGAGCGAATTCCAAGTCGTGATCATCATAATCCTCTTCATCATCAATAGGCATGACATGGGTAATTGAAGCAGGTGTTGGTTGAGATTTACTTGTTGATGGTATATCTAGACCAATTGTAGGTGCAGATGTATCTGATTGTGAAACGGTTGCTGGAGCGACAACTTCGGTTACCGGAGCTAGTACTTCAGGTTCTGGAGAAACAATACTTGGAGGAGTAAAGAATTCATCAAATAACGGTTGAAACAACGTATCCCATTCAGTCCTAGAAGGTGGTGTAAATGATGATGAAGTAGGGTTGTTTGGGACAAGACCAGAACTAATGTTACTGGGTCCCATTTCATGAAGTGCGGGTTCAGAGCTGCTTTGCTCAGAAGCCATTGCTGTCAGCTCATCAAAATCAACATTCATAGTTTCGAGGATCTTGTGAGAGTTATGGTTGTAGATTCGGTATGCCTTCTTTGCGGGTGCGTAACCAATGAAAATACCAATATCAGCCTTTGGTTGAAGTTTTCCCAAATTGTCACCATCATTATTTGGATAGCAAAGAGAACCAAATACATGAAGATATGGTAAATCTGGTACTTTTCCATGGAGAAGCTCATAAGGTGTTTTACCATGGCGTTTACGAATTAGTGACCGATTTTGGGTGTACACTGCGGTAGATACTGCTTCTGCCCATAAAAACAATGGATCCTTTGCGTAAATTAACATCGTTCGAGCAGCTTCCATAAGTGTGCGATTTCGCCTTTCAACGACGCCGTTTTGTTGTGGAGTGCGTGCAACTGATGTTTCATGAGATATGCCAACTTCTTCATAATAATCACGCAAGATTTGATTCACAAATTCGGTTCCATTATCTATACGAATGCGTCGGACAGTAGTGTTGAGACGCACTTGAATCATCTTGAGAAATCCGATGATGAATTTAGGTGCTCATTTTTTGCTTTAAGAAATTTCACCCATGTAAACCGAGAGTAATCATCTACAATGACGAGGATGTACTTTTTTCCACTAAGACTTTCAACACGCATTGGCCCACAAAGATCCATATGCAACACATAAAGTTTCTCTTGGTTGGTGTCTTCAGTCTTGGGTTTGTAAGACTTCTTAGTGCTTTTCCCCATTGTACACGCGGAACAAAAATGATCCTTGTGAAATGATAGTTTAGGAAGACCACGAACAAGTTTGTTTTTTGCCAAGTGATTAATAGCGTCAAATTAAGATGAGATAACCGTCGATGCCATAACCATGACTTAGTCTTCGATGCTTTGGAGAGAAGACATACGGGAGAAGCGGCCATCATGTCTTGTAGAGACAAAGTATACAAATTATTCCCTCGGGTACCTTTCAATAAATCAACCCCTTCCAAATTACGAATGAAGCAGGTATGCTCTCGAAAAGCGACTTCTAGGTTTGCATCACAAAATTGTCCCACAGAAAATAAGTTGTGACCGAGACCTTCCACATAATACACTCTTGAAATTATAACATTCCCAATATGATATTCACCATAACCCATTATCTTTGCAATTTGATCATTTCCAAATCGAACCGTACCAAGAAACTTGCTGACGAAATTTCTGAGCTGAGAGCGATCTCCGGTCATATGCTTGGAGCAACCAGAGTCCAAATACCAGAGAACAATTTGGACCACCTGTTTTCAACAACAACAGTAGACAATGCATTAGAAACTATTGGTTCCGGAGTGTTAGCAGATACAGATAAAATATTATCAGAATTGCTAACATTTTTGTGACCCTTAGATTTCCTGCGTTTTCTAATGTGAGTCTTAGCACTAACAGGTTTTACTGTTCCAACTTTCTTAGGTTTTGGATTATTCGCGGGCACTACACTGGGAGTAGACCTATTTAAAGGGCACTTGTTTCCTACAGTAGTGTCGGTGTTCCTAGTTAAAGGACACGCTTGTGTTTTGGTAGCCTTGGTACTCCTAGTTAAAGGGCACGCTTTCTTCGCTGTAGTGGGAGTGATCCTAGTTAAAGGGCACGTATTTCCTACTATAGTGAAAGTTATACCAGTGGGGCGCCACATCCAACCAACTTGGGTTAACACGTTCCCAGTCGGTCTCCATTCTAATCCATTTTTCCGGGCATACATCTCATTCACATGGTCAATAAGGAAAGAATCATGACGACCAGAAAACATACATTCATTGCAATTCCAACATTTCAAATTAGAATTCACACTAGGCTTAGAACGCTGCACAACCGCAGAGCCATTAGGTTTAGCTACATGATTCTTTTTATTCAAAACAGAAATAACATTCCTAGGATGGGCTTCTACTTTCTTCTTCACTTGACTACTAGATGGAGGCAAGATCCTATCATTCTTCTTGTTTCTTTTAAGCTTAGATCTTTGAGCCTTAGTAGTGGTGCTTACTCCTGTAGGATGCAACACGGGAATATTAGAAGCTTGTTTTGATTCTGCCTTATCTTTAGTGACCAAAGTTTGAGATGGTTTAGTCCTAGGGCCCTTGTTAAGTGGTGTGACGGCTATAAGGGTTCTTTTGATTGCACTAAAGGACGATGCTGAGATAATGGCTGCGTTATCCACAACATTCTTACCTTTTAGAGTACGAAGTGTTTCCTTTAACTCAGCCAAGACCAGATTCTTATCACAAATTTGTTCCCTCAAATCAGATATTTCCACCGACTTTCGATTCAATTGTTCAATCAATGATTGATTCTGTGCAGTGGTATTAGCACATGCGGGCTTTACTGAATCGAAAAGTCGTGTATTTTTCTGTTTTAAGTTATCAACTTTGGACAAAATCTTGGAAACTCGATTATCTAGATCAAGTTTAAAATTCTCAGCGGCCTCAAGTACGTTCACACATTTAAGCTCCTTAGATTTCTCTATTTCTATCGGCAAAGATGTAGCAACTTTGTCACGTGGCTGACGCTGTTTTGATTGTAATTTCAATCGAAAATTCTTTTCAAAGTTTGCATCATCGATATTAACACCTTCGAATGACGTTTCAAAGATTTCTTGAATAAATTGTTGCTTGTATTCAAGCGAAATACAATGTGTTTGAATCTCATCAAAACGTTTTGAAAGCGAAGAATATGAATCTTGAAGCTTTAAAAATTCAGCGTCAGATTCATGACAAGTACTATCTACCACAGTATCCACAGATTCAACATTATGCACAATAGAATCATCATCAAGACTTTTATTCACACAGACAGAAACTATATCATGAGACATCACTTGCTTCAGAAGCTGATCATTTTGACGTGAAACCCGTTCTATTTCAAGTAAACTGTTTTCATAAGCATCATCCATTTCATTGAAAACACGTCTAACTTCTTCTATTTCCAAAAGAAAATCTTGATCAAGATTACTAAGACAAGCCTTAACATTCTTTACAAACGAAACAATTTCATCTCGAAACGCAGCTCTAGTGTGCTCAAAGTTCCATTCACCTTCCGTTATGGTCGTGGCCGTCGTACGTTCCAAAATGACCTTGTCAAAATCGGCTAAGTGTTGGTGAACCGCATTTAAGTTAACGGACGCCTTGCTTACCGGTGGAATTAACTTTGTTAAATCCGTTTTGACAAGTGTAGGAGACGTACTAGGAAGGTTTTCATTTGACAAACTTTGGGGCACAAGAACTGTCAATTCTGCTAATTCCTTTTGTAAGCGAATGCGTGTCTTTTTCGAAAATTGATCTTTGTTATGTTGATCATAATCAATTGTATGGAATTTTGAAAGCATTTTAGAATGAGTTTCATCTGCAAGTGACTGTGTCTCCTCAGTACTACGAACAAAAGGTGCTTCTTTCGATTTGCCAATTATGGTCATATCATAAAGACCGGGAATATATTCCTGAGCTTGTTTTGCATAACCGGGATTAGGTGGTAAATCTTGAAGACGTTTAAGTTCGAGTTCTTTAAATGATTTAGTTAAAAGATGAACCTTTTTCGTGGAAGCGTATTATTTTAAAAGCTGTTGTTCTTTAAATTTAAGAAGCTTGGTAGCATTAATTTCCGATTCAATCTTTTTAGACTCGAGAGTTTCGAAATCCATTTTAAGTTTCTGAAAATCATTGACAACCGACTCTTTTGCTTTTAATTCATTGGAAAGATTAGCTTTTAATGATTCTATTTCTTTCAAGTGTTCAATCTTTTCAAAACGAAATTGGTCAAATACAGAACATGTTATTTTCTCTGTTTAAGGGACCATTTCAAAAGTTTTGACCTTTTCTTTATGCAACGCAAGCTCAACAGTTAGGGTGGAATTGGTATCTACGGAGTGTCTGAGGGCCATATGCATTTGATCAATAATATGTTTAGGTACCATGACCAAATCATGTTGAGCATAAGATTCCATACCCGTCGTAGCACTTGGTTGAGGTTCACTCAAATGTGTTGGATTGGATACCACATCATTTGAGTTACTAGTTCCCGAATACTGTTCGAGGTTGTCATTTTCATGCCCAACTTGATGTTGGTTATCATCATTACCAAGATTGGTTGTGGTGGGTACCTCACTGACGACATCAGAACCGTAGTGAGAGAGATTAGCAACGAGAGCAACTTGGGCAGAGTGAATGTCATCACAATCTGAATCATATGCGTCAAGATCATCTGCTTGATAAGCTGCATTAGAGGTGGAAACGACTGCAATGCCTTCAGTATCTGCTGCCCCTGGGTCTGCAAGAAATGCTAACTCCTCTGAATCCAAAATCTTCCCCTTAGACTGAGCATCAACCAAATACATCTTCTCACGAAACCATGCATCATCCCTCCTCCTTTTTGGCTGAGTGCATTCCCTAGCCATATGACCTTTTCCTCGGCAATTGTAGCAAGTCACAACCTTCTTAGGACCAATGGGGCTTCCGTTTCCATTAGCTTGAGAATTCACAGCTTGAGCATTCACAGTCCTTGTAGGAGGTCCATATGAATTTTGCCTTCCCTGAATAGGTTGCACTGTTACTTGACCATCTTGAACAGTAGCTTGTTGTCTAGGATTTGAAGAGGTGCGGAGTTGATTGTTTGTTGGTGGAAATCCTCTAGTTGCAACAAGTTTTGACAAGTAGGCAGTGAGATGGTTTAGTACATCAGCTGGCGTATCATTTGGAGTAAAGACCGGTGCTTGGATTGGTGGAAGTTCATTAGAGTAGAAAGCTTGTGCTGGTTGTGCTTCTATTGGAAAATATCTTTGCTGAGGAGTATAGCCCATTGAAGAAGTGTTGGCTTGTGATGGTGATGTCTGATATTGTGGTTGCTGTGGAAAAGATTGTTGATGAACATTTTGTTGATATTCTTGCTGTGGCATCATTGGTGGTTGATAAGATGGTTGTTTTGGTTGCTGATAGGTGTGTGGTAGTGGCTGCTACAAGTATGATGGTTGTTGATAAGTATAAGCCATGTTTTGTTGAGAAGCATACATAGCAAGTGGATCGTGAACTTGAGGTGTAGACAACCGAGCCTCAATCACATGGCATTCGTGTTGTTGAAGAAAAGCTTGAAGTTGATCCACATTGGTGTTATGCAAGTCCTTAGCCAATTTAACATCCGTCACGTATTTTTTCCATTCTGGAGGAAGAGTGTTCAAATACTTGGTGTTCAATTGAAAGGTGGGAATTGCCATGCCATAGATATTGAGCTCATTCAACAATAGGGTAAATCTCAGATAGTAGTCATTGAAAGTCTCCCCTGGCACATAGGCAAACTTATCAAAAGTATCATAAAGCTTACACTCTCGTTCTTGTTTAGTTAACGAGGTGCCTTGCATGAGAACACGAATTCTATCCCATAACTCTTTGGCAACTTTATGTTTGCTGACGAGTTTGTAGACATCTGGAGGAAGGGCTTGGAGAATGATATTTGTAGCATACTTATCACATTTGTCTTGAATCTTCGTATCTCCAGTCAATTCACCCGTTGTGCAAGGACGAGTAGTCGTACCTTCCGTCACTGTACCATAATCTAATGGTCCATTGAGCACCGATGCCCAAATTAGATGTCCATTCTCCTTGTTCAACATATAAAGTTCCATTCGGGAAGCCCATTCCTCATACATAGTCTTCACCAACATTGGTGGACGATTATCCGTATCCGAGAGGATGGACTTATCCGTAAGAGATGTGTACTCCATTTCAATAAGTTAAGATTTACAAAGTTGATCGATCAATGAAAGAAAGTAAATGTGTTTGTTGTTGTGTGTAGAAACCGAGAAATAATGTTAAAATCCCCTAAAATATGTTCTCGATAAACCAAAAAATTCCAAGATGAAATTGCACACGAAAAACACGTTTTTGAAAAATCTTGAAATACTTGTTGCCCTATCGCAATGCCTAGAGGAATGCAGTCGCAATGTCCAATCGCAATGATTCCTATCGCAATAATCCAATCGCAATAAATCCTATCGCAATGTCGAATCGCAATAAATCCTATCGCAATAAATCCTATCACAAATGTCCAATCGCAATAATCCAATCGCAATACCCCCGGTTGCAATGTCACAAAACAATCCTGTCGCAATATGTGTCGCAATATGGATCGCAATAACAAAGACTCCAATCGCAATATCAGAAAACACTCCAATCGTAATCCCAATCGCAATGTGGATCGCAATGTCTAAACCCTAGATATTGCGATGGAGAGGCTGTCGCAATACAGTGCACGATTTTTTTCACTTTTCTCGGACAAAACACACCAAATTCGTGATTTTAAGCCAAAAATTGATCCAAACACCCAAAAATTTTGTGTTTTTAACCAAAGTAACAATACCAAATCACTACCACAACTATGTAGATGATTTGTATCAAGATCAAACCATAAAAAAACACAAAAAAAAAATTTGGTACTTTTGTAATCGGATCAAAATAGCCGTGTAATCCAAGAACACAAACACAAAAACTAAGCAATCATCCCATGGCTCTTGATATCATTTGTAGGATATGTAAATCTATGCTTATGTTTTAGAGAGAGAAAGAGATAGAAAGATGGTGGATTTCACACTTCTAGAGAGAGAAAGTTTAAGAGAACTATGTGTTATTCAAAATGAAATCACCACCCTCTCCAAGCCCATAAGATGGGCTTGGGCTTACATTTAGGCCGGCCATACAAGCATGGACCGGGCTTTTCCTTGTTTAGTTAATTAAAAGATATCTACACTACGAGCTACAACTTAATATATTATCGGAGTGACCGAATCTTCTTAAATACGTAAAAACGTATTTCCAACAATTCCCATCATAGTGCTTGTCACCTTTCCAGCCTTGCAACTTCTGTGACTCCTTCTAAATCTCTTGCTTCCTTTTAGCAGTCGGCACGTAGTCCTTTCAGCTCCTTGATTCACGATGTAGCTCTTCATGCACTCCTTCTCGTCTTTATGATGTTACCTAGGAACTTCACTCTACCCAGTAGCCTCTAACTTCAACTCATCTACCACAATATTTCTAAAGTTACTTCAACCCCTCAATGGCTCACTCTTCCTTACTTGTTGTAATCACAATTAATCAGCCTCCTACCAATCATTCTTTCACATTCATGTTTTCCTTCACGTGTCTACTACTACCTCGCCTGCATAACTATACCAATTCCCTTGCGTGTTATTTGCCCAATCTTTCCATTAGTAGAACATTTCTACTCCACCCTCACATCTACTGGTACTTTCATCAATCTCCTAATGGTACTTCAACCAATCTAAGTTTCAAAACTCCGCAAATCTTAATCATTCCTTCAACACAACCTTTAAACCAAAACACATCTCTCCATTCTAATATCTAACCATAAGTAATGCTACCCAACTCTATCCTCTCATCCTAACGTTTCCACAACCGCATAACTAAATCAACCATGACGTGTAACAAAAGAATTCCAAACAATCGTGTCCCAATAAAATATAGGGTAAAACGAACCCTAGCCAAAACAGCTGAAAACAAAACAATGTAATCCGAAAGATCAATGGAGTGTGCCAACAACGAAAAATTTAGACTCTTCACGATTAGTATTACCAAATCTCGATACCTTAGAAAATTTTAAACTTTCGTCCCAATTAGTTACTTCTCATAAGAACCAAACTCCAATACTACTAAAATCAATCATACTCATTTTAACCATAAACTCATCCTTTATCTTCATCATTTTATCAAGATATCAACTAGTTAGTATACTACAATCTTATTCTAACCATTATCTTGTTTACCCATATTAACTTATTTCACTTGTTATTATGAAACCAATACATGTTTATAAAATACACTGTTTTTTTTCTTCATTTTCTTCTATATTATTATTATTATTATCATTATTATTATTATTATTTTATATAATCTATTTAGGTTGGTTATAACTAAACTACTACACGTTTACAAGGTGTGGTGTTATTATTATCAATACTATAATAAAATCTCCTTTTTTTACTCTTTCCGTCTTAGTTAAATTCTTCTATAATTTTAACTCCACTTAAGAAAATTATTGTAAAATTTCTTTACCCCTTTAAAATGTATTATCACATGTTACATAGAAAACTAATCCAATTATTTTCAAGACAAAATTTTTTATAACTTACTACTACAACTAAAAAAATGGTAAGTTACGATATCATACCATATAGTTACAATTTATTTTCAAAACCGTTTTCCTATAATTAGCCAGACTTATTTGCAAGAAAATTTAGTAGTTCTCATTAATCAAAATACATACCCGAATGTAGACACACATCAAAAGACTCAAAACGTCCTTGGAACTCCATCAAACTCCAACACCGTAAAACACGAGCAAACACAAGGTACGTTCAAGTTATAATAACTACTGAACAAACATATATTATAACTTAACACATACTAGCATATATACATCCGCATATATATACCTATTAAATCACCCAAAACATACTCGTTACCATACATGTCAGATCAACCAATCGCGTCATACACTCATTTTTCCATACGAGTAATCACCATCTTACCACAAGGCATAAAACCTATCACTAAAATCAGTCCATATCGTGTGACCCCATAGTCACACAACATGAGTATAACCCAAAATATATAACACACTAAAAAATAGCCATATGGTAGACAGCCGTTACATAAACCCATACATTATACATACACCAAAAATCTACATCTCATCATATACAAGCATGTACTAACCCTCTTTCATGCAATCATACTTGAGAACCCATTGAAGTTATGGTGCTTGTATAACTATGTTGGCCACCATACTTATACAATTATCCTTTCATCAATGCAGTCCCTCCTATGATGACACTTATAAGAATTAATATAACATATAACACATAAATCCATCTACTCACATAAGCTCATAACCACATAAACAATAAGGTCCAAAACTTCATCTATTAAAATAATATAGTCAAACTCTTGGAATACATAAATTCATAGTCTAGCTAAAACAGCATAGACAAACTCCAACACAACATCATAACCAGTTATAAGTCATGTCGCCCATAAGAGTGGAAACAACTTAAAATCCTTCCTATCCACCTACTCCTAGTAACTCGAATCACCACGTGATTTTTAGGGAACATGACTTAATCATCAAAAGAAAAATACTATACATTAGGTGTAAAACCCGCATGCTTTTACCATGCATAGTACCCTTAGGATCGTACGTACTAGTTAAAAACTTTCCTAATATAGCATGATTACGATTACGTGTTAGGAGTTTACGTATTACGTACGTGTTAGAACACGATAAGTATTTTATATGCACGATCACGTAATAATTATTTAGCAATAATTAATCACGAACATGCGATCACGAAATACGAACGTAATTAAAACACGAGCTATTATTAATTACGTATATATATTTATTACGAGCGTAATTAAATATATTAGATTATGGTATTTACGTAACGAGAACATTTAAAAACACGAACATAAATAAACACAAACGAGTAACTAAATAACGAGACACGAAAAGAGGTACGGGAACCCCATGTGGGGGTCCCTACCCGCGGCCAAATAAGGGCAATGGGCCAAGCCCATTGTCAATTTTACTAAAAGGGGGTTATATTTAGTTTTCACTACTCAATTTAAGTTACAGAAGATTTTTTTTAAGAAAAACCTAAAACCCTTTCCTCCCTTGTTCTTTGTGCCGCCGCCACCCATAATCACCATACAAGGTGATTCTTTGATCTTTGATCTTGAAGATTTGTTGATTGTTCGTGTTTGTTCTTCGTTCTCTTGATCCACGAATTCGGTAAAACCTTTTTAAACCTTTTCTTTAATTTAATATTTTTATTAATTATGAACATGTGATGTTTTTATAAAAACATATTAATTAATCATAGATCTAACATGTTTTGGTGATTAATTAAATCAAAGGGTCGTTTTAAGGGGTGTTTTGTTTTGGCCGCAGGCTGCAACCGACCCCAAGGGGGTTTCGGTTTGCTTAGCCGACCACCACCAAGACCATATGGTCTTGGTTGGTGCGTGTGGGTCCCACGGTAGCAAGGGGTACCCCGATTTGGTTCGGGGTACGGTGTCGATTCATGTCCGGTTCATGTTTTTAAGCTTAGATCCGGTTCATGGTTTATGTTAGTTTTTTTTTATGTTATGAACTTATGTTAAAATTAAATTAATAAAGATGTGATTAATTTAATAACATTAGGTTATTTAATTATTAATAATCATGAAATTATTTTAACCTAAGTATTTATGTTATTAAGACTTATAATTAATTAATTATTTTAAAAACCATGGATATAATTAATTAATTAACATGACTTAGGTTATATTATTAATATTTAATAATACATATTTTAACCTACGTATTTAATATATTTAATTAAAAACATGTTATACTTTAATTAAATATTATAACCTATAGTTTAATTAAATTACATGAAATAATTGTTAAACTATACAATATATCATATGACTTAGAAAATAATCATGAAAAACACTTAGGCTTATATACTTAGCTTATTTAACCAGCTTATTTTTAATTATGGAAACTTTCTATTTTTTAGAAACTTAATTAAATAAGGCAGCTAGTCTATTTATGGAAACCAGCTATTTTTAGAAACTTATTTATTTAAGGCAGCTAATCTATTTATGGAAACTTATTTAATTAAAGCAGCTAATCTATTTTTGGAAACTTTCTATTTTTGGAAACTTTCTATTTTTGGAAACTTTCTATTTTTGGAAACTTTCTATTTTTGGTAACTTTCTATTTTTGGAAACTTTCTATTTTAGGAAACCTGCTATTTTTGGAAAGTTGCTTATTATTACACAGTGAGTATAATAACACATGAAATATCAGAAATACTTAATCAGAATGAACAGAATATAAGATTTAACACAGTTTAAGGCTTTAAACAGTAAAACATAGTAAGAACATATAAAATAAGCTAAGACATGACATAAAACCAGCTATGTATTTAGTAAGCGGATACTTATTCATGTACGTATTTATGTAGCACTAGTGATTCGGAAGTAGGATTCTCGCAGTTCGTCTTTCTCGTTCACTGGACATAAGGTACGGATTCCCGTCCTTTCAGTATGGACATTCTTTCCTTATTAGGATTTCCCCGTATGTAGCCAACTGTTTTCCCGTAGTATAAGTTATGAGTTTGATTGCTTATGTTTAAATATGATTACCTATAGCCATATACATGAATGACCAGTTTCACCTAGTTATGGAGGTACCATAACCATAACATTAGAGGCACTGATGTTATGACTTCACCACGGCGGAGTGATTGCTCGTGGCGTCCCTTCAGCTTTTGGCCATTTATTTATATTTATCATGTGGGGCGTATGGGTGCATCCTAGTTACATGTTTTTATTCAGGATTACATGGTGAATGTGGTGTGTGCCTTGCATCCTTCACAAGGAGCTGATCCCTCCTACCCATAAACTAGTATATTAAATTAGAGGCAGCCCCTCTAATTTGCATGATGAGGTCACCCCTCCAATTATTCATGCACGGTGGATTTTCATGACCTATATTGGCTAACGGTAAAATATGATAAACAGTTTTTATAAGATAAACATAAGACTTTCAAACTATAAAACCAGTTTTATTAAGACTTAACCAGGTTACTCGGGACTTACTTTTCTTCCGCTGTTATTATGTTATATGCTTATTCTATTCATGCTTTATTGTACATCCGTGCACTGAGCGTATTGCTCAGCCGTTTTCCTTTTCTATGTTCCCAAAACGGCAGGTACTCAGGGACGCTCGTAGACACTAAGAGTACGTGCATATGGACTGGAAGTTGTCTAGCCTTCTTTACATTATGCATTTCCTTTCTTTTGATACTTATGCTTTGGACACTGTTTAGTCCTTTCCTTTATACTATGTTTGTGTGTGATGAGCTTTACTTTTGGACTACCGATGTTTGATTCCGGTATTTTCCTTTATATGGTCAAGTAATGTTTAGACATTTTACCTTGTATGCTTTGATGACACGCCATAATTACTGTGATATTTCCATTTCCAAAATGGGGTGTTACAATTATGGTATCAGAGCCAAGGCTTCGACCTGTAGGCTCTCAAATATGACCTGTGATTAGTGGGTAGTCACTACGGTCTTCCTAGAACTGAAAGTTGTTTTCATGCATTCATCATTTTTAAGCATACATATACATGTCATTGTTACAGGGTTTTTGACTAAGTAATGGTTGGTACAGGACTGGCCCTATTTAGTCGCATGTGTTTTATCGAAACTTTTAGATTTGGGACCGACCCATAGGCGTCCCCTCGCAATGTCTTTGTTTTGGGTGAACTGACCAGAGGCGTTCACTCTCGAGCATACAAAAGTTTTCATAAAACTGCATCATGCATTCATACATAAAATTTTCTTGCATAAAATTTTTCTCGTGAAATTTTAGTATAAATTTTTTTTTCATGTATATATTTTTATATTTTATGTTTTGATCTGTTTAATAATATGTTTTATGTTATACTGTCAGATGGTTCTCACACGTGAACAGGAGCAGCTCAATGCTGCAATTCAGGTTGCCATGCAAGCCTTGCTTCCTCAACTGAGGAATGACATCCGGGCTGAAGTTTGAGCTGCCAACAATCAGCAGCACAATCAGCCACCACCTCCTCCTCCTCCAGTGACATTAGCAGTATGGCTGGAGAGATTCAACAAGCTCCGCCCTCGAGCTTTTGAGAAGACAGATAGCCCCAGCGATGCCGAAAGCTGGTTGGCTCACATCGAGAAGATTTTCAACGCTATGGGCTGTGACCCCGCATACAAGGCGAGGTTGGCATGCTATCGGTTCGAAGGCGATGTACTCAACTGGTGGTTAGCATTGATGCAATTTGAAGGTGGTGATGAGTGGGTTACTGGTTTGACTTGGGCTCAGTTCAAGGACAGGGTGATGGAGCAGTTCTTTCCAAAGGCTGAGCAGGACAAGCTCAAGAGAGAGTACCATGGGATCCGTCAGAGAGCTGGGGAGAATAGCAACGAGTTTATGCAACGCTTTCTTCGCTTGGCTGGTTTCCTTGGTGCGGCAGCAGGTACTCCTGAAGAGTAGGCACGTCACTTCAGATGGGCTCTTCGCACATCGGTCGCAAACAATCTGGTGTGTGCTACGTTCAACACTGTAGCACAAGTGGCCGATGCAGCACGAAAACTGGAGATGCTGCAGGAGAGGGATGAGTTCGGGGAAGCTGAAAGACCCGACAAGAGGTAAACATTTGTATTCAAGCGGTGACCAATCCGTATACTTTCCATATGTCAATTATTCATCTCTTTAAATGTATCTTCCAGGCAGAAAACTGGGGACCGGTCTCAGCCGGCTACTCAGCAGCAGCCTCATCAGCCCAAGGGAAACGGTCAGACTAACGACCGTTCTGCTACAAATAGGCGTGGCGGTAATGAAAATTACCGTAACAACGCCGGGAAATCCAACAACAGCAGGTCCTAATACTTACGAAATTCCTTATGTTTTATGTTATAACTCATATTCTGACACTTTAGCAAACTTCTACCAGGAACCATGGAAACGGTAGGGACCAGAACCAGAGAGGTTCGCAGCCTAGCCGTTCAGCTATCACTGGTATTCAATCCTACGATTATCCGCTTTGTCCTTTGTACCCAACTATCATGTCTTATGTGAAATGTTTTTATCAGGTCCTCAGCCAGCCAGAGCACCTGCTGGAGGATACACTCATCCTCTTTGCTCTACTTGCCACCGTAGGCACCCAGGACCATATCGCCGTAATACTGATGCGTGCTTCAAGTGTGGTCTTCCTGGCCATATTATGAAGGATTGCCGTAAGGGCGAGATGGAGGGTACATCGGGACATGCTGATACCAAGCCGCCTCCTACTGTCGGGCGTGTCTACACGACATCTCGAGACCAGGTCAACAAGTCTACAGGTACCATCACTGGAATCTTGTATATGTATGGTCGCGCTGCATGTGTTCTTTTCGATATGGGTGCTACTCACTCGGTTATTTCTACTGCTTATGCTAAGAACATTAGGATGCCTCCCTTGCCACTAGAAAATAGGCTTACTATTTCCACGCCTTTGAGGGACTCTGTATTAATCACCCATGTATACAAGAGTCTTCCCTTAGAATTTGATGATAAGGTTCGACCTGTCGACGCACTTCCGCTGGACATGAATGACTTCGACATGATTTTAGGCATGGATTGGCTATCCAAGTATCATGCTACCATAGACTGCCATTCATATCGAGTTATCTTTGGTGATGTCAATACACCAGAGTACATTCATAATGGGTTCATACCCGGACGGTCTGTACAAGTCATATCCACCCTGCAAGCGCGTACTGTCACATGGCTGCGAGGGTTATCTAGCTACGGTTCACGACATGGATGTTAAATCTCCATCGATTCAGGATCAACCAATAGTGCCGGAATTCCAAGATGTGTTTCCAGCAGAACTTCCGGGCATACCACCTGCACGAGAAGTGGAATTCAGTATCGAACTGGTTCCAGGAGCTGAACCAATCTCCAAGGCTCCTTATCGCATGGCTCCTATAGAGCTGAAGGAGCTAAAGGATCAACTGCAAGAACTTCTTAAACGAGGTTTCATTCGACCGAGCGCATCTCCATGGGGCGCACCGGTCTTGTTTGTTAAGAAGAAGGACGACAGTATGCGTCTTTGCATAGACTATCGCGAGCTCAACAAGATTACCATTCAGAATAGGTACCCACTGCCACGCATTGACGATCTGTTTGACCAACTCCAAGGGGCCAAACACTTCTCCAAGATCGATCTTAGGTCAGGCTATCATCAGTTACGGGTCAAGGAGCAGGACATCGCTAAGACTGCTTTTCGTACCCGCTATGGGCGCTACGAGTTTGTAGTTATGCCATTTGGCCTGAAAAATGCTCCAGCAGTGTTCATGGATCTGATGAATAGAATCTTCCATGAATTTCTGGACAAGTTCGTCATTGTCTTCATCGATGACATCCTGATTTTCTCAAAGTCCAAGGAGGAACACGAAGACCATCTTCGTACGGTATTACAGGTTCTTCGCCAGAAGCAGTTGTATGCTAAATTCTCCAAGTGTGAGTTCTGGTTAGACAAGGTGGCATTCTTAGGTCACATTGTATCAGCAGAAGGAATCACTATGGATCCAGCGAAGGTTGAGGCCATTACTAGGTGGCCAAGGCCGACATCAGCGACGGAAGTCCGCAGTTTCTTAGGCTTAGCTGGCTATTACCGTAGGTTCGTGGAGAACTTTTCCCGCCTAGCACTACCATTGACCAAACTGATGCGAAAAGGGGAGAAATTCGTCTGGACTGAAGATCGAGAGAAGAGCTTTGAAGACCTGAAGCAGAAGCTAGTATCTGCAACTATTCTTACTCTACCATCTGGTACGGGTGGATTTCAAATCTACAGCGATGCATCGGGGAAGGGACTTGGCTGTGTTCTCATGCAACATGGGAAAGTGATCGCGTACGCTTCACGGCAGCTTAAGCCTTATGAAGAAAATTACCCCACGCACGACCTGGAACTTGCTGCAGTCGTGTTTGCATTGAAGATATGGAGGCACTACTTATATGGAGAATCATGTGACATTTTCACGGACCACAAGGGCTTGAAGTATATCTTCACTCAG
Source organism: Glebionis coronaria (assembly GCA_025667525.1). Lineage (NCBI taxonomy): Eukaryota > Viridiplantae > Streptophyta > Magnoliopsida > Asterales > Asteraceae > Glebionis > Glebionis coronaria. The sequence goes on from CM046881.1 coordinate 492,996,165, forward strand.
CGTGAATTGAACATGAGGCAGAGGAGATGGTTAGAGCTGTTGAAGGATTATGACATTAATCTACAGTATCATCCCGGAAAGGCAAACGTAGTGGCAGATGCTCTTAGCAGGAAGTCCGGAATGATCAACGGCATTACAATCAAAGAGGAAGTCATCAGATACTTGGAGCGACTAGACATCGAGATTATGGTACGTGGACAGCACGGTTACTGGGCGAATCTTAGAGTAGAACCCGAGTTACTATCTAAGATCAAGGAAGCTCAGAGGGATGACGGAGAAATCTGGGCGATAGTACAGAATTTGGAGAAGCAGACAGAATTCAGAGTAGATCCAGATGGTATCGTATGGCAGGACACTAGACTTTGTGTTCCTGATAACCAAGAACTCCAGGAAGCTTTGTTAGCTGAAGCTCATAGCTCTCCATTCTCGATACATCCTGGTTCGACTAAGATGTACCATGACATCAAACAGTACTTTTGGTGGAGTGGTATGAAACAGGATGTTGCCACTTACGTCTCCAAATGTCTTACCTGCCAGCAGGTTAAGATCGAGCATCAGCGATCTGGCGGTCTCCTTCAACCGTTAGATATTCCAGAGTGGAAGTGGGACAAAATCACCATGGATTTTGTTACCGGTCTTCCGCCTACCAAAAGGAAGCACGACGCGATTTGGGTTATCGTTGATCGACTTACCAAATCAGCTTCTTACCGATCCGCAAGGAAGATCCGGTAAGTAAACTCGCAGATACGTACAGACGAGAGATCATGAGACTCCACGGTGCACCATCCAGCATCGTCTCAGACAAAGATCCTCGATTCACTTCGCGCGTTTGGAAAAGTCTGCAGAAAGCTTGGGGTACACAACTTAAGCTTAGCACGGCTTTTCATCCTCAAACGGACGGACAGTCGGAGCGAACCATTCAGACATTGGAGGATATGTTGAGGTCATGTGCGCTAGAATGGACGGGTGATTGGGACGAATACATCTGTTTGGTGGACTTTGCATACAACAACAGCTGGCACGCAAGCATCAAATGTGCCCCATTTGAGATGTTGTATGGCAGAAAGTGTTGCGCCCCAATCTGCTGGGATCAGGTTGGCGAGCGAACACTCGAAGGACCAGAAATCATAGATATGACAAATGAGAAGATCGCAGTAGCTAGGCAGAAAATTCAGGAGGCACGGTCACGTCAAAAGAGTTACGCCGATAAGCATCGTAGGGATTTACACTTTAACGTGGGAGATCACGTCTTCCTTAAGGTTTCGCCGGCACGTGGTGTTAGACGCTTCGAGATTAAAGGGAAGCTCAGTCCTCGTTTCATCGGACCGTTTGATATCATTGAACGAGTTGGTGAAGTATCTTACCGATTGGCGTTACCTCCGCAGCTTTCGCATGTGCACAATGTGTTTCATGTGTCCTTACTCAGAGGGTACCAATATCATCCCCTTCACATGGTTCAGTATCTACTGGAACAGATACGTGAAGATCTCACTTTTATAGAAGAACCCGAACGAGTTCTTGACAGGCAAGAACGAGTCATGAGAAAGAAGACGATTCCATTCGTCAAAATTCTATGGAGGGATCATACCGAGCGGGAAGCCACTTGGGAAACGGGGGAGTCTATCCGGGCTTCTTACCCTCATTTCATATTTTGAATTCGGGTATGTTCTTCTTTTCCAGTTTACTTTATCTATAATTCGGGGACGAATTATTCTTTTTAGGGGGAAGAGTTGTAAAACCCGCATGCTTTTACCATGCATAGTACCCTTAGGATCGTACGTACTAGTTAAAAACTTTCCTAATATAGCATGATTACGATTACGTGTTAGGAGTTTACGTATTACGTACGTGTTAGAACACGATAAGTATTTTATATGCACGATCACGTAATAATTATTTAGCAATAATTAATCACGAACATGCGATCACGAAATCACGAACGTAATTAAAACACGAGCTATTATTAATTACATATATATATTTATTACGAGCGTAATTAAATATATTAGATTATGGTATTTAGGTAATGAGAACATTTAAAAACACGAACATAAATAAACACAAACGAGTAACTAAATAACGAGACACGAAAAGAGGTACGAGAACCCCATGTGGGGGTCCCTACCCGCGGCCAAATAAGGGCAATGGGCCAAGCCCATTGTCAATTTTACTAAAAGGGGGTTTGAAAGTCCCAAATAACAACTATTGTTGAAACTAAGTCACGAAAAACAATAACACACAATAGATATACTTTTCAAACGAGTAATGCTTTACTAACTATTATCAACAAAGTATTACAAAGTGTTATGAATACACCTGTTGAATAACAACAAGAAATGAACCCTAGAACAAGTAAACTTGATTCGAGACTCAAGTTTACAAGAGAACCAATGAGTCGCTGATGGACAGCTGAGGGCTCAGTGGTTCCAGTGGGAGAAAGATCTTAGATTAAGATTCCAAGCACAAGGGTTGAATCTTAACTTCTTTCTCATCCCTATTTATAGTGATACGAGGTTCGGAGGTTGTATCCTTAGTGGGAGTAGTTGATACGTGTCATCTTCTGAGTGGAAGAGTACAACGTATTAAATGCATGTCCAAATCGAGACATGCCTTTAACTACTTTAGGTGAACAGTTCTGCCAACTGTTCACCTTTGTCCCACTAGGTCGTACTAGGCATTGACTTGAATCTCTTGTTTTGTCCCGCTCAAAACACTTGTAAGATTCTCCCGCCTAAACTATAAAGGGTTGGATAAGCTTTGCTTAATCCAGGTCTCTAGGGTTCTTAAGTGATCTCTGAGTGTTGTCAACTCAGAGATCCTTGAACACCAGTGCATTCCTTTGACATCCCAGCTATCCATAATCGCTGGTGAGTCTGACTTCAGATTGTCTTCGACTTCTCTGACGTTGTCTTTGACTTGAATGATCCTGGTGTGCCAGCTGAGGCTTTGCCTTCCACTGGTCTAGTCTCTGTCGCTGGTCTTCTCGGCGACTTTTCAACACTTAGTCTAATTTAAACAAATCTAGACAGGGCCATAGTTCAAACTTTCATTGGCCCAACAATCTCCCCCTATTTGTTTATAAATTATACTAAGTCTAAAATTATTGTAAGTGAGTACACAGCTTCTTCTTACACATAATTTAACAAACATACCTCAAAGTTTTATTAAACAGAATGAACCTAGTCTATTACAAGAACACCCTGGGGTGCAAACATAAACAAAAGTAAATAGGTTCTTCAGCGATCAAGGCCTTGATCACAGAGTCTCTGGGCTTCGACTTTGTCACTCCTAGAGTTAATGACAAGTTCAATTTCAAAATCAAACTCATCAGCTTCTTTGTAATTCCTTAGGATGCCCTGCTTGAGTCTGATTAGCTGAATGGTTAAAGCCAGAGGTAGCTCATTCAACCGCTGAAAAACATAATCACAGTTGCCATTTATGAAGACCATACCTGCCTCAGGTTCTGTGTATACTTGGCCTTCTATGGGTTTGGTGATTTCTTTGGGAAGGACCAAGTTCCTTTGCATCCCATCGACCACTACGTCTTCAGTGACCAGCCTTTCTATCAGAGGCCCCATTGGGTTTTCCTTTTCCTTTGCACCTGAGGAGGTGGTTGAGAAGAAAGCTGAGGAGGCAGGGGTGCCTTCAGTTTCTTTGTTGTGTCTCTTACCCAATTAAGTTTTGCTTGAATGTTTTTCATCATTTGGGCAGCAACAGGCCCAGTCTTCTTTTGGGCAAGAACCAGCAACTCCAACCACTCAGAGAGGCTCAGATCTCTGAGTTTAAAGTCACTGGAGACTTTGTAGTTCTGTATATCATTTTCCCTATAAATAGTCATTACCACCCCTTTGTCTTTGTCAGTGAAACAAGTATACTTGGTGATACGACCAGGTTCAGCTCTCTGGTTGACAAGTCTTTGATATTCCTTCAAGATGTTGTTCCTCTTGTCCTCCAGTTCCTTGAGCTTGACAAGCTGAGCTTTCTTAGCAGTGGGAGAGAGCTTGTCCAGGGCTTCTTTGCTTCTTAGTTCAGCAGCCCTGATGTTTGCCAATCTTTGATGTTCAATGATTTGGGCTTTTGCTTGCTCTGGGGTGAGTGGTGGTTCATCAGCGCTCTTGAATTTGTTGAGTTCAGAGTTTTTGGAGGGTTTAGCTGTGGATCCACCTTCAGCTTGAAGGGAGTGTAAGGTTATCTCAGGTTGCTCAACAGCAATTCCTTTTCCCTTATCTTTCGCAGATTCAGCAGCGGATTTGAAAGATCTCAGTGGTTTGGGTGTTGGAATTTCAGCTGTGGATTCATCTTCTTCAGAGGAGGAGGCAGAATTCTCCCCCTCAGGCATAGCCCCAGCAGGTGCTGTGCCTGAACCTGCCTTATTGAAATGAAGGAACTCGTTGTGAACAAATATGCAAATTTCTTTAAGTTCACCTTGGAGAAGTTCCTGAAGAAGACGCCTTGAGGGTTCAGCAACTTAAGCTATAGCTGCAACATTTGCCTGCACCGCTGAGGTGAGAACTGAGGGTATATACTGCTGAAGACTATGGTTGAGTAGAGTAGGTAGTTGTGCCTTCAGAGCATCGTTCAGCAGTTGTGGAAGCATAGCTGTCATAGAAGATTCCACTGATGAAGTTAGTGAAGTCTCTAGATTGGTGGTGAGCTCCTCAGCAGCATGAGTGAGGGTTTGGATTTCAGAGAGGAGATCATCATTGGTGATTTTGGGCTTTGTGGTGCTGATATCCCCTCTCTTTTGTCATAAAGCCTTAGCAGCCAATTCCTGTACATTTTTCATTCTGGGAACTTGTGCTGACTTGCGGGATTGTAAATACTCCAAGTGTTGCTTAGCCCCTAGTTCCAAAACGTTTGGCAAGGTAGGGAATGGAATAGGTGTAGGTGAGCAAGGTCTCTGTTCCCATAGCTTTCTGGCAGCCAATTCCTGAACATTTGGAAGTGATGGAACAGAGGCAGTCTTCAGCTCAATGGAAGACAGATTGTAATCATCAGTGCTCATCTCCTCAAAGTCAGAGGTGAAGGTGCCTTCCTCTACAACAAAAACTTCATCATCAGGCAATGATTCAATGTCTGAGAGGGCATCAATATCAATGGTGGCAACTTTAGCGGTTTCGTCATCAGCAATCGAGTAATCATCATTGTTAAGTTGTTCCTGATGAAGATTGTGAGCCTGTGATAAGAGTTATTAGTTGACCAGTTGTGAAATAATAATGCAGTTATAGATCGCCAGTCGCTGCCCCTAGGAAAGCTGGGTGTGATTATCCAGCCCCCCCCCCTAAGGATTTCTCCTTGGGACTCTTTTAATGTGAGATAGATGTGTTGAAGGATCGCCATTCGCTGCCCCTAGGAAAGTTGGGTGTGATTATCCAGCCCCCCCTAAGGATTTCTCCTTGGGACTCTTTTAATGTGAAAAAGATATGTTGAAGGATCGCCATTCGCTGCCCCTAGGATAGCTGGGTGTGATTATCCAGCTCCCCCGTAAGGATTACTCCTTGGGACTCTTTTTATGTGAAAGTTATGAGGTGAATGGTCGCCGTTCGCTGCCCCTAGGATAGCTGGGTGTGATTATCCAGCTCCCCCTGAAGGATTTCTCCTTGGGACTCTTTTATTGTGAAACATGATATGGGAATGGTCGCCTTTCTCTGCCCCTGGGATAGCTGGGTGTGATTATCCAGCTCCCCCTGAGGGATTACTCCCTGGGACTCTTTTGATTGTGAATTAATATGAGGGTGATGGTCGCCTTTTATCGCTGCCCTTAGAAAGACTGAGGGTGATGATTCAGTCTTTCCAAAAGAATAAATTCTTTGGGACTCTTTTAATAATGAGGGGGACCCAGAGTCAGTGAGAAGTGCAGAGACTCTGGGTCGGGACTTATATGTGCTCAGGTTGTTGTTTGCCAAGAGCACAGTCCAGAGGTTGAAGGATCATCGGGGTGCGTTAGGAGCACAAGTGAATCATTTCCTAGTGAAGACAGAGTGTACAGAGAGTCCTAAAAGATCTAGGTGCTGACACAGACACGCTAAGAGTTGAGGCAAACTCTAAATTACATCACTCTCTCCTAAAGACAATGAGAGTGAATGTATGTGGGCCTCTGAGAGGGAAAAATAAAGGACAGGCTAATACCTGAGTGATATCAGCGTGGAGAGGGATCTTAGTCGTCTTCGCTGACATGGAGACACTAGACACTGGTTGTTTGTCAGCAATGGGCTCTTCTACCACATCCACCAGAGAAGGGGATGGGTTCTTCTTTGTCTTTGTCTTCTTTGAAGGATTAACAGAAGGGGTTTCAGAGGAAAGGGGGATGTCTTTCCTCTTCTTCTTCTTTTCCTTAAGCACCTTGGGCTGAGAAGTAGATTGCACAGAGGTCTTGGACAGAGACTTATCAACCGTGCTTTCAGCATTCACCTCAAGTTGAGGGATCAAGGGCTCATCATCCTCAGCTAGTAGCCCAGCAATTTTCATCATATGCCTGGTAAGGGGCACTTCATTATCTATGGGAATCTTCAGAGAAGCTGCGGTGATGTGATGAGAGGGAAAGGAGTGTAAAGCATCATTGGTGTAGGATTCACCAAGAATATCTTCTAAGACAAGAGAGAGATATCTGGTGTAGCAGATGGTGGCCCCACGATTCTTCTTTCCTTTGTTTTCCAACTTAGCGATGAGATCGGTGTACAGTATGTGAGCTATTCCAATATCCAAACCCCAGATTAAGCTGTATGCAATGGCTAGCTGGGAGCCATTGAGTTGGTCATGTGATCCAGTGTTTCCTCCTAGACACTTTACGATGTACAGCATCAGCATTCTCCATGTGGGAGAGAAGTAATTCACCTTGATGAGAGATTTGCTTTGGAAGCCAGCAGCGGTGAAAGGTTGTTCATGATCATCATGAGGTTGAAGGGTGGCCAGAGCTTTTCTCACAGTGGCACTGGTGGGCAAAGCTGACATGCTATTGTTGTAAGGGAGTCCAATGGCTTTAGCAAAGGTTGGGAAATCAAAGGTGAGAGGTTGAGGATGGGTGGAAAGGTTGAAGGTAATGTGTGAAGAGGTTTGGTCAACTTCAGCGCTATACCAGAACTCGCGAAGGTATTGGGAGTAGCAGGTGGAGGGTTCCTTGGTGATAGCTTCGTTGATGGTGGAGTTCTTGAGGAAGTTGAAAAGTGGATGGTAGAGGGGATTGTTGTGTTCAAGAAGGGCTACACAGTTATTGAGTGCAATCTTTCCATCAGAGACCTCGAAATCAACGTTTGTGGCGGCTTGTACAACGAAGGTTTGGTTTGGTGAAGTAGACGCCATTGTTGAGAGATTGAAGGTGGTGAGAGGATTGAAGAAGATGAAAGGGAATGTGTGTGTTAGGAAACTTTTTAAAATGACAAACAGATTTTGGGTCAAGGGTTTTGAAAGGTTGAGTTGTTTTCCAAATTTGAGCATTAAATGCAAAACTTAAGCTTTTCAGAAAAACGTGGGTCCCCTTGACCTTTCATGGGATACTTGTCCCCTTGGAAAGCGGGAAAGTTGGTAGCATTAAGAGACAATCATTTGAATTTAATATCAGAATATACACATTCCCATTGAAATGTAACTACCTCGTTACATTCAATTCCCTTAAATGCCCAGAGACAGCGGTCATCATCATATTTATTTGCCAATATTGAGCATTCCCAGCTCAGCGACCAGCCTAGTAAAGCTTGGCTCAGCCAGCGGCTTGGTGAAAATGTCAGCGAGCTGGTACTCAGTGGGTATGAAATGTAGCTCAATATCACCTTTTAGAATATGGTCTCTGATAAAGTGATACCTGATGTCAATATGCTTGGTTCTGGAATGAAGTACTGGATTATTGGAGATGGCTATGGCACTGGTGTTGTCACAGAATATGGGTACCTGCTCATAATTAATTCCATAGTCAGCCAGCTGACTTTTCATCCAGAGAACTTGTGCACAGCAACCAGCGGCCGCAACATATTCAGCCTCAGCTGATGACATGGCCACAGAGTTTTGCTTCTTAGCACTCCAGCATACCAACTTTCCTCCAAGGATTTGACAGCTACCAGAGGTGCTCTTTCTGTCAAGGCAGCACCCTGCGTAATCTGAGTCGGAGTAGGCTTTAAGGTCGAAGCCTGAACCATTTGGGTACCAGAGACCCAATGAGGGAGATCCTTTTAAGTACCTGAAATTTCTTTTGACAGCTACAAGGTGGGATTCCTTGGGGTTAGCTTGGTACCTAGCACAGAGACAGGTGGAGAATTGTATGTCTGGTCTGCTTGTTGTGAGATACATCAGTGACCCAATCATGCCTCTATATAAGGTCTCATTAACAGAGACCCCTGAGTCATCAGCTCCCAAGTTGTTGGGAGGAAGCATGGGGCATTTCACTGATGCACAATCAGACATAACATACTTCTTGAGCAAATCTCTAACATATTTTTCTTGACAAATAGAAATTCCTTTGGAATTTTGTTTGATTTGAAAACCCAAGAAAAAGGTTAGTTCCCCCATCATGCTCATTTCATACTTTTTGGTCATTAGTTTGGCAAATTGTTTGCTCAAGATAACATTGGTTGAAACAAAAATTATGTCATCCACATAAATCTGTACTAAAATGACGTCACCCTTGGACCTATAGGTGAACAAGGTTTGGTCAATGGTACCTCTGACAAATTTATTTTCAAGAAGGAATTTTGAGAGAGTTTCATACCAGGCTCTGGGCGCTTGTTTCAGCCCATAGAGAGCTTTGTGAAGTCTGCAGACATGATTGGGGTAGTCACTATTTTCAAACCCTGGGGGTTGACTGACATATACTTCCTCTGTAAGTTTCCCATTAAGAAAGGCACTCTTCATATCCATCTGATAAACCATGAAACCCATATAAGCTGCAAAGGCTAGGAAGATTCTGATGGCTTCCAATCTGGCCACTGGTGCGAAGGTTTCATCATAATCAATTCCTTCAGATTGGTTATATCCCAGCACCACGAGCCTAGCCTTGTTTTTTACTATCATACCAGCTTCATCCCTTTTATTTCTGTAGACCCATTTTGTTCCAACCACTTGCTTATCAGCTGGAGCTTTAACCAGAGTCCACACCTTGTTTCTCTTGATCTGATTGAGTTCATCTTGCATGGCAACAACCCAGCCTTCATCAAGCAGAGCAGCAGCCACGTTCTTAGGTTCATCCTCAGAGAGAAAATTTGCAAACAGGCATTCATTTGCAGAGGCGGTTTCCAGAGTTCTTAATTTTCCTCTGGTGGTGACTCCCTCAGAGGGTTCTCCAAGAATATTAACTAGAAGAATATCTTGGTTCCTACTCCATTTGGATTGTGGAGCAGGAGTCTCTGTGGGATCAGGAGTCACTTCAAGTTCAGGGAGTGATGGAGGTTCATCACATGTAATTTCTTCGTCCATGATCTCTTCATCTGATTGAATATTTAAAGTGATTGGATCAGCATTTTCTTCAGAGATTTGAGTAAGAGATTCAACACCAATTGTCTCTGGAATGATGTCAGAGATGGAGTGAGGATCAAAAGCTTGAACATATGGAAGATCCTTGTGACGACTTTGAGATGATTCCTTGGGATTTGAGAATCATCTTTGGGATAAGATTTAACTTCATTGAAGTCAATGTCACAATCCTCTGAGTTGGTGTGTGTGATGACAGCGTCAGCTTCATTAAAGGTGACATGAATGGACTCTTCTAATTCTTGCCTGCGAATATTGAACACTCTGAAAGATCTGGAGGTAGGAGAGTATCCAAGGAAGAATCCATCATCTGATTTTTCATCAAATTTACCCAGGTGATCTTTGTAATTGTGAATGAAAACAGGGCAACCAAAGACATGGAAGTAGCTTACATCAGGGGCTCTCTTCCTATACACTTCATAAGCGGTCTTACCATGTCTCTTCACAATGATGGATCTGTTTTGTGTGTAGCATGCTGTGTACACAGCTTCACCCCAGAATTTTTTAGGAAGTCTAGATTCGCTGAGCATCGTTCTGGCAGCTTCAATGAGAGTTCTGTTTCTTCTTTCAGCGACACCGTTTTTTTCAGGGGTTCCTGGGTTCGAGAAGTTCTGTGATATACCCTTTTCATCACAAAAGGCTTCCATGGCATGGTTTTTGAATTCTGTGCCATTGTCGCTTCTGATAGCCTTTACCCTGCAATCATTGAAGTTTTCTATCTCTCTGATGAAGGACATGATTCTTTCAGCAGCATCACTCTTTCTCTTGAGAAAGAATACCCATGTGTATCTGGAGAATTCATCTACAATGACCAAGGTATATTTGCTGTGATTGAGGGATTGAGGTTTAACTGGTCCAAACAAGTCCATGTGAAGAAGATGAAGGCACTTGTTAATGGAGAATGATTGTTTTGTTTTGAATGAAGCCCTGTGATGCTTCCCTTTCTCGCAGGCTGAGCAGGGTCTGTCCTTGCTGAAGGTCAGAGAGGGAAGTCCAGCTACCAAGCCATTCTTTTCCAGTTTGTTGATGTTTTTGAAGTTGAGATGGGAGAGTCTCTTATGCCAGAGCCAATTTTCGCTATCAGATTCTTTGGCAAAGAGACAGGTGTTCTCTCCTTCAGGGGATGATGTCATGTCAATGACATAAACATCCCTTCTTCTGGGTGCAATTAGAACGACATCATCGTTCTGATTGAAGATAGTTACTTGGGTCTTAGAGAACAGAACCTTGAACCCAGCATCGCAGAGTTGACTGATGCTGATTAGGTTGTGCTTCAAACCATTTACATAAGCGACCCTTGTGAAGGTTAATCCATTGCAATCCACAGAGCCATATCCTTCAGTGGCCCCTGAGGAGTCATCCCCAAAGACTACTTTTGGACCAGGCTCCTTCTTATATCTATGCAGATATTGTTTAATTCCTGTCATGTGTCTGGAGCACCCGCTATCCAAGTACCAAACAGATTTCTTTAGGTATGCCTGCATAGATATAACAAACCAGATTAGTTTCTATGATGAACCCACTTTCCAGTGGGTCCATGTTGTCGCTGACTGGCGACATTGGGTCTTCTGGGCCTTTCTCCCCCTCTTTGGTTGCAATCCCTGGTTTCATGACGCATGCTGCCACAGATGTCACAACAAGGGTAATGTTCACACTCATCAGAGTGGTGGTCATAAAAGCCACAATATTTGCAGGGAGGATTAGGCCTGTATCCCTGAGAATTTTCTCTGGATTTTGGTTGCTCGGGTCTTCTAGAGGGCCTGTGAGGGGTTTTAGATCTAAGATGTGTTCGAGTTCTTTGAACAGCGATGATCTCCTCATGCTCTCTAGAAGAGTGTTCAGTGGACTCACATGTGATACACTTGGGTCTCTTGGAACAATCATCTGAGGAATGATTTTTGAACCCACAGTGTTTGCAAGGCCTGAATAGCGTTCTCCCCTTTGAGCTGCTTGAGCTTTCACCAAGAGAGTTAACAGAAGGACTGTTATCCTTGGGGTTGATTTTTTCTTTCAACCCTTTTACCTCTTCCATCAGGGTGAGGAGAAGTTTCTTGGTGGGTGATAACTCTTCGGGGGAAGAAGTGGGTATGTCAGTGTTCTTGGCCACATAAACCTTCTTGTGTGCTTTATCAGCAACTTTAGAAGTGAGGTTCCCAGAGGTTTTGAGAACTGGTTTTGGGCCAAGCAAGGAATCTGAGGGGTTAGCACCAGCAAGTTTGGGAGTAGCTGATACGTCAGATTCTTTGTCAGAGTCCTTCTCAACCATAGAGGTGGAGAGAGGAGAAGAGACTTCTGATGGGACAAATTTAACACTGGGCACTGGAATGTGATTTTTGAACCTACCCTTACCCCCTATTGCCTGAACCACATTCCCTGGAATGGTTTCAGCAACTATTTCTTCCACAGTCGACTGGCCAAGGTTCCATTTTTCAATGGTTTTTCTCAAATCAGAGTTTTCATCAGTTAAAGATTCATTTTCAATGGATAACTTGCTGACCTCATTTTGAAGTTGATTAGCGATGTTCACAAAAGGTTTGAGATTAGCTAATTCAGATTGACAAAGACTCAACTCGTTTTTGAGATTTTGAAACTTATTTAACAGATTTTTTCTTTGTTCTTCTACAAAATGGAGGTCAACTAAAGTGTAGTCACTGACATGGTCTCTGTCAGGACCCTCAGGCATGGAGAGTAATCTTTGTACCTTTTTCATAGTGATGTCAACCCATTGACCTGATCTTGCTTCGCTTTTACCAACTGCTGGTTCTTCATCAGCAACAGCCATGAAGGCTCTGACGGTAGTGGTTCCTTCATCCTCAGAGGTGAGGGGTTCATCATCCCAGTCAAAAGAAGCAGCTATTAGACCTTTTTCGGTCTTTTTGTTATCCTTCTTCTTGGCTGCATCATCAGCTTTCTGATTGAGTTTAATCAGCTCAGCTTTCAAGGCCTTGTATTTTACCTTGTAGTCCTTTTTACCCTCAGAGTCACTGAGAGAGGATTGCTTAAAAGGTGAGGAAGAAAACTTCTTTTTGCTGTGGGTTTTGCTGGATGATGGAAAGCTGGGAGAAGATGTCTTGTTTGACCAGCAGTCCTTTTGGAAATGACCAGTCTTTCTACAAGTGTAACATGACACTTTGGATTTGTCAATCTTGGCAGCACCAACTCTACCAGATCTTTTATAGTATCTCTTCTGGTCAGCTAAAAGGGCTCTGTCATGGAATTCAGCATGTAATTCATCAAGGAATTCTTGACTACTTCTTGTGTCTTCTTCCACGTCAGAGTCACTATCCTGAAAAGAGTGGTTAGCAACAAGAGCTTTTGACCCAGATATAGGAGAAGTAAACCTATCAGTCTCTGATTTGTAAATAGAGTCAATCAATCCTTCTTCATAATTGTATCTACCAAACAGTTGAGCAAGAGTATCATTTTTTATGGCATTATTTGCTCTCAGGGTTTGGTTAAGACTAAGCCATTTCCTAGGCAAGCTGTTTACAAATGTGGCATTAACCTTAGCCTTGGGTAGTACAACACCATTGTTACCTAAATCATTCAGCAAGATCTTGAGTCTAGTGTAAGTTTGAGAAACAGTTTCAGTTTCCAAGGCTTTGAAAGCGTTAAACTTAAGTCTTAATGCTTGGATTTTGGTCTCTTTAGTCTCTTCTGGTCCTTCATACCCTAGAACCAACTCAGTCCACATTTCTTGTACGATGTTGCACTTGATGATGGACTTCATAATGTTCTTGGGTAGGCAAGAGACTATTATACTTTTAAGTCTCTTGTCCTGGTTAGCCAGACGTCTATCAGCGGGAGACCATTGCTTAACAGGTTTCTTAATGGGTCTCTCTGGTGTAGAGGAAATAGCCAGTGGTACATAAGGACCATTTTCTAAGATTTCAAACAAGAAGGGTTCTAGACCATCTAAGTATATAAGAAATTCACTTTTCCAACTTGAGAAATCTTCTTCATCAAACGCTGTAACATTAGACACATGTGACCCTCCACGATTATCAAGAAGTTGTGGAAGATCATCCTCATTTACACCAGTGCTTACAACAGGTGTAGGCATGGTAGTAGATGTGGTGGCTGGTGCGTTTGTTGAAGTATTTGCTAGGTTAGATTGACCAAACGGTGGTGGGATGGGTGGCATAGTTTCAGTCATATTTGGATCTTGATTTTAAAAACTAGAACGGTTTTTAGAGAAGTTTTATAAATCAAACCGCTCTGATACCAATTGAAAGTCCCAAATAACAACTATTGTTGAAACTAAGTCACGAAAAACAATAACACACAATAGATATACTTTTCAAACGAGTAATGCTTTATTAACTATTATCAACAAAGTATTACAAAGTGTTATGAATACACCTGTTGAATAACAACAAGAAATGAACCCTAGAACAAGTAAACTTGATTCGAGACTCAAGTTTACAAGAGAACCAATGAGTCGCTGATGGACAGCTGAGGGCTCAGTGGTTCCAGTGGGAGAAAGATCTTAGATTAAGATTCCAAGCACAGGGGTTGAATCTTAACTTCTTTCTCATCCCTATTTATAGTGATACGAGGTTGTATCCTTAGTAGGAGTAGTTGATACGTGTCATCTTCTGAGTGGAAGAGTACAACGTATTAAATGCATGTCCAAATCGAGACATGCCTTTAACTACTTTAGGTGAACAGTTCTGCCAACTGTTCACCTTTGTCCCACTAGGTCGTACTAGGCATTGACTTGAATCTCTTGTTTTGTCCCGCTCAAAACACTTGTAAGATTCTCCCGCCTAAAATATAAAGGGTTGGATAAGCTTTTCTTAATCCATGTCTCTAGGGTTCTTAAGTGATCTCTGAGTGTTGTCAACTCAGAGATCCTTGAACACCAGTGCATTCCTTTGACATCCCAGCTATCCATAATCGTTGGTGAGTCTGACTTCAGATTGTCTTCGACTTCTCTGACGTTGTCTTTGACTTGAATGATCCTGGTGTGCCAGCTGAGGCTTTGCCTTCCACTGGTCTAGTCTCTGTCGCTGGTCTTCTCAGCGACTTTTCAACACTTAGTCTAATTTAAACAAATCTAGACAGGGCCATAGTTGAAACTTGCATTGGCCCAACAGGGTTATATTTAGTTTTCACTACTCAAATTAAGTTACAAAAGATTTTTTTTAAGAAAAACCTAAAACCCTTTCCTCCCTTGTTCTTTGTGTCGCCACCCATAATCACCATACAATGTGATTCTTTGATCTTTGATCTTGAAGATTTGTTGATTGCACGTGTTTGTTCATCGTTCTCTTGATCCACGAATTCGGTAAAATCTTTTTAAACCTTTTCTTTTAATTTAATATTTTTATTAATTATGAACATGTGATGTTTTTATAAAAACATATTAATTAATCATAGATCTAACATATTTTGGTGATTAATTATATCAAAGGGTCGTTTTAAGGGGTGTTTTGTTTTGGCCACAGGCTGCAACCGACCCCAAGGGGGTTTCGGTTTGCTTAGCCGACCACCACCAAGACCATATGGTCTTGGTTGGTACGTGTGGGTCCCACGGCAGCAAGGGGTACCCCGATTTGGTTCGAGGTACGGTGTCAATTCATGTCCGGTTCATGTTTTTAAGCTTAGATCTGGTTCATGGTTTATGTTAGTTTTTTTTTATGTTATGAACTTATGTTAAAATCAAATTAATAAAGATGTGATTAATTTAATAACATGACTTAGGTTATTTAATTATTAATAATCATGAAATTATTTTAACCTAAGTATTTATGTTATTAAGACTTATAATTAATTAATTATTTTAAAAACCATGGATATAATTAATTAATTAACATGACTTAGGTTATATTATTAATATTTAATAATACATATTTTAACCTAAGTATTTAATATATTTCATTAAAAACATGTTATACTTTAATTAAATATTATAACCTATAGTTTAATTAAATTACATGAAATAATTATTAAACTATACAATATATCATATGACTTAGAAAATAATCATGAAAAACACTTAGGCTTATATACTTAGCTTATTTAACCAGCTTATTTCTAATTATGGAAACTTTCTATTTTTTAGAAACTTAATTAAATAAGGCAGCTAATCTATTTATGGAAACCAGCTATTTTTAGAAACTTATTTATTTAAGGCAGCTAATCTATTTATGGAAACTTATTTAATTAAGGCAGCTAATCTATTTATGGAAAATTTCTATTTTTAGAAACTTATCTATTTTAAGCAGTAAATCTATTTTTGAAAACTTTCTATTTTTGGAAACTTTCTATTTTTGGAAACTTTCTATTTTTGGAAACTTTCTATTTTTGGAAACTTTCTATTTTTGGTAACTTTCTATTTTTGGAAACTTTCTATTTTAGGAAACCTGCTATTTTTGGAAAGTTACTTATTATTACACAGTGAGTATAATAACACATGAAATATCAGAAATACTTAATCAGAATGAACAGAATATAAGATTTAACACAGTTTAAGGCTTTAAACAATAAAACATAGTAAGAACATATAAAATAAGCTAAGACATGACATAAAACCAGCTATGTATTTAGTAAGCGGATACTTATTCATGTACGTATTTATGTAGCACTAGTGATTCGGAAGTAGGATTCTCGCAGTTCGTCTTTCTCGTTCACTGGACATAAGGTACGGATTCCCGTCCTTTCAGTATGGACATTCTTTCCTTATTAGGATTTCCCCGTATGCAGCCAACTGTTTTCCCGTACTATAAGTTATGAGTTTGATTGCTTATGTTTAAATATGATTACCTATAGCCATATACATGCATGACCAGTTTCACCTAGTTATGGAGGTACCATAACCATAACATTAGAGGCACTGATGTTATGACTTCACCACGGCGGAGTGATTGCTCGTGGCGTCCCTTCAGCTTTTGGCCATTTATTTATATTTATCATGTGGGGCGTATGGGTGCATCCTAGTTACATGTTTTTATTCAGGATTACATGGTGAATGTGGTGTGTGCCTTGCATCCTTCACAAGGAGCTGATCCCTCCTACCCATAAACCAGTATATTAAATTAGAGGCAGCCCCTCTAATTTGCATGATAAGGTCACTCCTCCAATTATTCATGCACGGTGTATTTTCATGACCTATATTGGCTAACGGTAAAATATGATAAACAGTTTTTATAAGATAAACATAAGACTTTCAAACTATAAAACCAGTTTTATTAAGACTTAACCAGGTTACTCGGGACTTAGTTTTCTTCCGCTGTTATTATGTTATATGCTTATTCTATTCATGCTTTATTGTACATCCATGCACTGAGCGTATTGCTCAGCCGTTTTCATTTTCTATGTTCCCAAAACGGCAGGTACTCAGGGACGCTCGTAGACACTAAGAGTACGTGCATATGGACTGGAAGTTGTCTAGCCTTCTTTACATTATGCATTTCCTTTCTTTTGATACTTATGCTTTGGACACTGTTTAGTCCTTTCCTTTATACTATGTTTGTGTGTGATGAGCTTTACTTTTGGACTACCGATGTTTGATTCCGGTATTTTCCTTTATATGGTCAAGTAATGTTTAGACATTTTACCTTGTATGCTTTGATGACACGCCATAATTACTGTGATATTTCCATTTCCAAAATGGGGTGTTACATTAGGTACACCAAATAACTTACTATGGTGAAGGTAATATATATATCAAAAGCAAAACAGAAATTAACAGGTGACTAAGTATGGGCAACTACAGTTCAACTCATACTAGTCAAAATTCACAAAAATTAAAATTTAGGAAAATTCAATCAAGACCACACGTAATCCTATTACGCCTATATGCAGGGATCCTTAAGCTATAGACTAGGCTAGGCAACCTAATTCTCTATAACCATTGTCTCTGATACCATTTTGTCACACCCCATCATGGCGAAATATGGGGCGCGACGTATGGATATCATCACAACAATAGCGTGTCTATAGAGATAACTAAATGAAATGGAAATATCATAAATGGTGACATAATGTCATGAAGATATCTCATACAATGCAGGCGTCTAGGTAAGTAGGTAACATGTCTACCTCTTACCAAAGACATACAATTAACAAATAACAAACATATAGGTGTCTACAAAGTATCACTTATTCAAACATAAATAAAGATTAAGAGGAAAAGGGGTTCTCCAAATGCAATCCTAAGCCTCCAAAGCTAGCCACTCCTATTCTCACGCTTAACCACATTCTCACCTGAAAGAGACACTAAAACACGTCAACATAAAGTTAGTGACAGTCATAGGTTTAGACTCCAACGCCAAATCAGTTATAAGCTGTGAATAACAACCATCAACAAAATAACATATGGACAATGTGTTACAATTATGCATTAACACCTACCATTCAAGATTAACCATACAATCACAATTCCAAGGCTTCAAGCCTTACCAATAACCACAATTTTCAAGGCTCCCAGCCTTACCAATAACCATGGTCCCATAGGCGCCCATACACCTATGAACCAATCCCAAGGCCCCGCCTTGTCAACATCCCCTTGGTACCAAGTCAAACCACAATAACTGAGACGGTACGTGTCCCCCGATCCAAATCATAAACTCAATCAAGAATCACATAGCAGTTAATCACATAAGTGTACACACAAGTCCATCACAAACCATAAAAACATTCACAACATTATTTACAAAACCACACAGTTTCTCTTCCATCCCATCTGGAAGTCAAAACAATTATACTCATAAAGACATGGGACTATGAAACTCACATGAACAAGCTTCTCCAAGTACCCGCGCTCTAGCAAATATCTAAACACACAAACATATACAATCAAGACATGAACCACATACCAAAATGGCTCATCAATCTATGATGGATATCTAACCTTCTCCTACAACTTAACTCCATTTATATGTCATAATAATCTCATTACATCCCTCTATAAAGCCCTTAACTTACTTTAGTTCATAACTCGTCCCTTTAACATTTAACCCAAAACAGTCCCGTTTTTCATACCTTAAACTATGGGTCGAACACTTCCTTAACCAAAATAACATGCCCTGTAAAGGAAAACCTATGCCCGTACATGTGTTAGCTAACTCTCCTATTTGGCCTCAACCTTAAAGCTACTGTTAAGGCCTCCATATATATATATATATATACTTTTACCTATCCAGAATTTACTGATTTTGAACATATGAAAAGTTTGTTATGATCATAGGGTCTTACCCTAACCCATATGTTTAGCCCCCCTCCAAATCTTTTATTTAATATATAATATAAGTCTCATGTTCGTTTGAAGGTTCCAATATAACCCTAAGTACCCCAAACAATTCAAAACATAAAAAGAAAACAGGCTGATCCAAAAACTGTTTTGACACCCGACTGATGTAACCTGTTTTTGACCCACTTCCAGACCTCCAATTTAGTTCTCGTTTCTTGCATTTGAAAGCCAACTCAATTACCTTTCCAGGAACATAAGATTCGAAAATTAAAAGTTTGTAGAATTCTAGATATGATCAAAACAATGACAAAAAAAATCTGCCCAGTTTTTAATGACGAGTTTAACATGATTAACCTAATTAATTACCATCACCATGTTTATTTATGAACCCTAACTAATCTAAACATGATTATGTCATTAAATATACAGATTTCATAATTAACCTAACCCTAAATCCATCATGTATTGATTAATACTGAATTAAAAACAATTTAATTAAAAAGAGATTAAAGGTTTTTACCTTAGAATTAATGGAAGACAAAAATTTTATGACAACCCTAAACTCCATTGATAACCATCGTGTGTTTTTTTTCCTCCAGGGATTATGAAGTTTTTTGGTTTAATTAAAACATTATATGGTTAAACAAAATAATCCTAACCCAATTATAAAAGCCTTGTTTCCTTTTTTATTTTTCCCCCTTTTTCTTTTCCTTTTCTTGCGTCACATAACCGACCCAACACCCCTAATTTTCGTTTTTTTTCTTTCCTTTTCTTTATTAATGTATTATTAATATTACCTTAAATTACCTTAATTTATTTCAGCTCCTAAAGCCTCCAAAATCTCAAAACCGTAAAACTAGTCAGTTTTTACGCGTATACCGTAAAAGACGTAAAAATATACAGTTTTATAAAGACTCTTGAAATATGAAATAAACTCATTAACTAAGTCCTAAATGACTTAAAAACATCCTAAAAAATACTCCCGTGACTAAAATACCTCATCCGAGACCTCTAAATGCTAAACCTTAAATCGTAATAATACGATTTTCTATAATACATATACGTATACGTAAAACCACTAAATAACACCATCTCATTTCATAGTCACTACCATGTGAGCTTATGAACATGAAATCATCACACATCGTTTCACTCACAAGGTACCTTGTACCAGAAACAATATCCAAACCACAATCTATACACACCAATTAGCACATAAACACGTAAAGACACGTAAGTAGCACAAAATAAAACTAAGTGACGAACCTCAAAACCGTAGTTGTCACATAATCAGTTTATCATTTTTAGAGGTACACAAGCAACCACTCTCAAATGTCTGTAGGTGAGAGTGGTGAAGTTAGGGTTATCCTCGACCCATAGGAATCTATGTTTGCACTTAGAATTCTTTTAAGACTTCTGTACACCCTGTCTTTGCACCATGGAGTGATTAATTTGTGTTTATAAAGCACCCTGATGACCCTACACCCTCTAGACAGTATACAGGCAAAGAACAACCTATGTACACATAGGTCTCGACCTAGAGTAGCTGAACTTCACTTAGCCTCTAGCTTCCTTCAGAAAAAGAATCCCAAAAATTTAACTTTTAGGAAGGCTGAATAATCATCCTCAGCCTTCTTATGGACAGAGTAAAATGATGATCTTAAACTACATCTTTTTCACAAACAAAAGAATCCCAAAGGATTTATCCTTTCAGGGGGAGTTGAATCATCACCCTCAGCTTTCCTAGGGGCAGCGTAACAGACGATCTTAAACCACATATGTTTCACAATTAAAAGAATCCCAAAGGATTTATCCTTTCAGGGGGAGCTGAATAATCACACTCAACTTTCCTAGGGGCAACGCAACCGGCGATCTTAACCCATATATGTTCACAAATAAAAGAGTCGCAAAGGATTTATCCTTTTGAGGGGCTGAATAATCACACTCAGCTTTCCTAGGGGCAGCGAATGGCGACCAATAACCTCATTATTTTCACACTTAAAAGAATCCCAAGGATTTTATCCTTTGGAGTGGCTGAATAGCCACCCTCAGCCTCTCTGGGACAACGTACTGGTGACCATTCCCTCTATCTATTTCCCTGTTACTAACTGACATACTACAGCAGAGGAAGCTGATAAAGTGACTCAGGAACAGCCAATAAAGGATGACATCATGCTTGATGTTGAAGATGATGAACTTGCCCTTGTTGACAGCCTTTTTGAGCCAGAGTCAATGCCTGATGATGAAATTCTCCCTGAGGGGATGTGTTGGTCCACTAATCTTGTGCACATATCGAATCTATGAAGATCTACTAAGAACAATGTACACAATTAACCAATTGACTAACTAATAACAATAGCTTGTAGTTTTCATCATTGTATATCTTAATAATATATGAATCAACAAATATACAAGTGTTATCCGGTTGTTTGCGGAATAACAACCGGGCGATGATGACAAACTAAACTCCCATTGTTACAAGATAGGAAAGAACCAATGGGAGGAGGAAATCCTAACACTAACACTATGTGTATTTTGGTGGTGGAAATCTCTAGCAAACTCTAAGTCATGAGACCACTATATATAGTGGGAAAGTGAAGCTTCCTTTGGAAGCTTCAATAAAGTCTAGTAACCACCTTGCACTTTATATTCTTCCTTTTTCACCAAAGGAAGTTTCTACTATGTCTTCAGTAAATACTTCAGAGGTCTTCATATCAGAGATGGTCTTCGGGAGTTAGTGAATCATTGTCATTACTCACTAACTCCATCATCTTGATCTTGGTTCTTGTCTTCACTGGCTCAGATTCGCTGCAGTATTGAAGGAGTATCTGTGGACTTCTAAGAACATCTTGAGGATGACTCGGTAAACTATCATGAGTTTACTGACCTATATAATACTTAGGGTATATTTCATTCAAATCTGTACAGGGACAATTTAGGCTCAAAATTGGCCTAACAATCTCCCCCTATTTGAATAGAAATATAGCCTAAGTCTTTTAGTAGTAAGTGAGCATAACGGCTTCTTCTTACATACTAAGATACAACACAAGGATACAATAAATAACAACCTTCTGATGTGAAGTTTTACAACATGTGTTCATACCAGGTCTTTGTATTCGTGATTAAATAAGTGTAGTCTCTGATGAACATCTTGAGCTTTCTTCCTAGGTTCAGTGGAAGCTTGAGAGACTTATTTCCAGCAGTGGTGATCAGGCACAACAAGAAAAATTTACTTCAAACTACTAAATACCCAAGTATATTAAAATCCTAAAACACTTGTTCACTTCATGTAACAAACATCAGTAACATACCACACTTCTACCCCGAACACATCATTATCTCTTTCAACAAAAACATCAACCTGTATAAGCACATTACCAACAACAACTACTCTTCTTGGAAATTTGGATTTTTTTGGTATGTGGTTGGTTTGTTTGTTTTGTTGTTGTAGTGGTGGGGTGGTGGTGTTGTTTGTGGTGTTATATGTGGTTTGTCACCAGGATAATGAATACAAGTATACATGATTAATCTGTAGAAAGAATACAAGTCTGTATAAGTATACCCGATGATGATCGATGAGTGTGTAAACACTTTCATAAGTGTGGTTCTCTCCCCCTCAAAAGTTGTTGTACAAGCATCTTTTGTATCACAACACACTTTGTTCATCGATCCCTAATGACTTCAGACCATGATGATACAACTTTGATAATTGTATTCATCTCCCCCTCAAAAGTTGGTAAATCTTCAACTTTTGGATGTGTAAGCTCAGCGGGTTTGATTTTCCAAGCTCGAGTACTCGTACAGCGACAAGAGTCTCATGTAGGTCTTTGACCTGAAGGCTGTGGTTCAATCGGCTGATGGTCCAGTACTTGCTGGATAGGATTCAGGCTTTGCTGATGGTTCAGAGGGTCGGAGGACAGGGGTCCAGAGAAGAGAAATGCTCAGAACCATAGCTGATAAAGGGTTCGCTGACCTGGCGATTCAGACCTCTGTGGCAGGTTCAGCGTCATGCAGTCCATTATTTGGCTGGTTGTGGGTTTGCTCAGTGACAGGGTTCAAGCTTCAACGTCCAGGTTCGCTGAAGAACAGGGGGTCCAACGAAGAAGGTTCAGAACCACAGGAGGTTCAGATCTGTGGTGGTTCAGAGACTGAGGGTTCGAATCTGCTGAAGGGGTCAGATCTCTGGTGGTTCAGAACCACTGGTGGTCACAGTGGTTGAGGGTCCAGACTTTGAGGGACCAGAGAATAGAGACAGGGGTCCAGAATCAGTTCAGTCCAACGGTTTGATAGTCCAGCGTTTTGACACAGTCCAGCGGTCTGGGGGTTTATACAGCGACCTCTGGGGGTTTGTTGACTTGATTGTCTTTGACCTGGGGTTCGCTGACTGTTGGGGTTTAGCTTAAGCTGGGAGTTCGCTGAAGACGGTTCTCGGATGAGAGTTCGCTGATGATGAGGTTCATCGACAAGTTTAAGCATCTCCAGACTTACACACTTTTAACATATCCCCTTAATTTCTTTGTACTCTGATTAAGCTACACCAAATCCTCCTTTAACAGGCTATGCCTGAAACCAAGAACCACCACTTTCTTTATATTGAATATTTTTTTAGTTAAAAAGCAGTACTCATCATTACTGTTCATGAATCTTTAACCCCAGCAGCCATATCATCCTATCATCTTCAACACATGAGTTCGTAGGGGGTGCCTAAGTTGGTTTTCTTCAGCACTAGCCCAACAAACTTTTTCTTTCTTGTGATTCATTCACAAGAACTGCTTACAACCAAAAACAACACTTGTGTTGTCCACTTATACCCCACTGATATTTTAAATCAGCAATCCATATTCTCTGAATAAGCTTAGCTCATTAACAGACTCACCGTGACTCTTAATATTCCATCTTCTTGTCAAACCCGAATATGAATATCAAACCCGAATTCATCTTCTTGTCTACCCGTCGGCTCAACACCATCAAATTCTTAAGGACACCTTTTTTGTGTCAGTAAAACAACAGCCGAATAATTTAAACACATTCCTCACCCATGGTAATTGATAATCTATCTATCATGGATTTCTCGATCTGTACTGGATTCATTGAATCTTGATTTGCTTTTTTTAACCCCAGATTTTATGAAAACAAATTGATACATCGACCCTTCGTATACCCATTACACGAGTATCCACAAATCGTTCACTTTCTACATAAAACAATCGATACTTGAGTTAAACTAATTCTTCCTGTGGCCATCGCAGAAGAATCGACTGATTTTCTTTTGATTTGTTCATGTACTGCTTGTCAAGATGATTTTTAATGTGAATCTCATATTTTTGGATTGGGGTAACGGTTGTAGATGATTGACTTATGTGGGTGATGGTGATATTGTGTTGATTTATTTATGGTGATGATTTTTTAGATCTAGTAGATGAGAGAAGGATCTATCTGAATAGGTGAGTGGGGTTTGATGATGAATGAATGATTGTTGTATCAAAATTGTTGATATGGTTTTGGATCTAGGATATCGTATGTACGGTGATGGTGGGGTATTGAATAAAAGATGTGTCGGTGGGTGAATAATGAAAGTGGAAGACACGTGGGGTGGGATGAGGGTTTTGGATAGCATTTGTGTGGTATTATTTTACCAGGTCAACAGCTGTGTTTTTACTCCCTCAAAAACTGCTACTGTAAAGGTAGTTTTTCAATACACTGAAGATTTTGACGATGCTAAAAACATGTTATTAGCAGTCATTTGAACGGATCTGGATAGAGAAAATCCAACCCGCTCTGACACCACTTGTTGGTCCACTAATATTGTGCACATATCGAATCTATGAAGATCTACTAAGAACAATGTACACAATTAACCAATTGACTAACTAATAACAATAGCTTGTACTTTTCATCGTTGTATATCTTATTAATATATGAATCAACAAATATACAAGTGTTACCCGGTTGTTTGCGGAATAACAACCGGGCGATGATGACAAACTAAACTCCCATTGTTACAAGATAGGAAAGAACCAATGGGAGGAGGAAATCCTAACACTAACACTATGTGTATTTTGTGGTGGAAATCTCTACCAAACTCTAAGTCATGAGACCACTATATATAGTGGGAAAGTGAAGCTTCCTTTGGAAGCTTCAATAAAGTCAAGTAACCACCTTGCACTTTATATTCTTCATTTTTCACCAAAGGAAGTTCCCACTATGTCTTCAGTAAATACTTCAGAGGTCTTCATATCAGAGATGGTCTTCGGGAGTTAGTGAGTCATTGTCATTACTCACTAACTCCATCATCCTGATCTTGGTTCTTGTCTTCACTGGCTCAGATCCGCTGCAGTAGTGAAGGAGTCTCTGTGGACTTCTAAGAACATCTTGAGGATGACTCGGTAAACTATCATGTGTTTACCGACCTATATAATACTTAGGGTATATTTCATTCAAATCAGTACAGGGACAATTTAGGCTCTAAATTGGCCCAACAGGATGATTGAAGAAGATGATGACGAGGACGATGAATAGCCTCCTTTGTCACCTCCCAAAATCATAGATGTGTACACTCCAGTTGATGAAATTACTCCACCTCCCAAGGAAGCTACAGTGACACCTAAGTCTGCTGAATTTGTCACCATGGAGCTTCCGAAGGCTGTGTATGATCCCACAGCTTGATTTTTGTTATTTGATCATCCACAACAAACAAACTTTGATCTTTTTCCAAGGGAAGATGACTACGAGCAACAAAGCCTGAACATTCGTGGCTTAAAGCCCTATCATCACGCCTCAGATATTGAACGTCTGTCACGTAAGTTGGATCAAATGGGGTCTGAGGTACATACTTTCACAACCAATTTTCCCAAAATAATCTCACAGGCAGTCGAAGATGCTATCATTGAACCTATCCAAGATGGCACAAGAAGAGGAGTTTCTCAGGGACTTAGCCACCTATCCACTCGCATTAAAGATGCCATCACTACCGAAGTACCTGACATGTTCTCAGCCCACGAGTTGGTCATGCACAAAGAATTTGAGGCTGTATACAATAGACAAAAACGTCACACTCACTTTTTGGCTGGGCATGTTGATCACTCTGTTAACCGTAATTGCAACAGGCTTCTGAGAATTGCCAGAGGATCAAGGAACATGCAAAAGAAAATGGCCACATCTGTTGAATAGGTTGCTAGGTACCTTCAGTCACATTTAGCCAAGCGTCTCAAGAGACAGGCTAAACGTGAGGGGGAGAAAATTGACTTACAAAAACTAGAACCTATCAACACTAACACATGTACAGCTGAAAACATCATCCCTACACCCATTCCACTCCAAGTCATCACACCCATCACTGTCCCTGATGATGATGAAAGTAAGGGGGAGAAACAGAACAACAAAGTAGCTGATACACCAGACTCCATGTCTTTGGATAACACCATTGAGGCAGTGCATGATGGTGAATCAAATGCTAAGAAACTTAAATTCACTGTTAGCTCCTTACCAAAGGTTGTACAAGATCAAGCTCAAATGGCATTTCTCAAACATGTTGAAGAGCTTAGAAAAGCAAGTGAAGTATCCTCTGTCTCGAAGAAAGGGAAAGAAATAGTTACGGTAGACTTAGACGCCAAACTAAAGAAGATAGCTGCGATGCTAGAGACAGGAGGATCAACCACTGAAATATCTCAATTCTCAACCTTAAAAGCTGCAAATGAAAAACCTCTAACAATTGAAGAGATTGAAAAACAAGCACTTGAATTTACAAGATTGAATGAAATCAAGAAGGCCAAAGATCTAGATGAAGCCAAGCTAAAAGCCATGTCTCCTCAACTCATAGAGGAGCAAATAAAAAGGTTAAGGGAAGTGGAAGTTAAACGCACAGAGGCTCTGAAAAAGATAAAAGCTAACTATGATGCATGCGTCAATAACAGATATGCACCTAGGAAAATCACCAAGTTCAAATACACCATTCACAAGTCTACCCATACACCACAGATGGTTTTGTGGAGAGATAATCAACAGGCCAACATGGATCTTTTTGAAAACTTTAAGTTAAAGACACTTAGTCTGTCTGAATGGTTTGAACTTGAAGCTTTAGCTGAGAAGAAGACTGGACAGGCAAATTTTACACTTCTAAAGACTCTCAAAGCTAAGTTTAACTGGGTAAAGGAAACTGCAGCCAAGCTTAAGGTTGATCCCCACCACAGCTGTTTGAAAAAGAACCAACAAAGACTGAGAAGAAAAGAAAAAGGATGACTCAATTCCTTAAAGAGACCTTCGTCACAGACGACATTCAAGTGGATGGAATGCACAGAGATCTTGTCTTACCAAATGGAATTGTTGGACCCATTGATGGACAAACTTGCACAGAGCCTGAAAAAGGAATGGCATTCATGAACATGGGATGTCAATATGTCTTTCAAAGGGAAAGTGAACTGAGACGGGCTTCGACTGTTCAGCTTTTGGTGTTTTAGAGGGTACTTAAAATTAACTGTGAGTATTCCAAGGTGTTTGCCCAAGCTTTGCAAGCTGAACTGGATACCAGGACAGACATAACTGAAGCTGAAGAAAGAATAAAGAATGATGATTATTGAAGTTTTCACAGCTAAATTATCACACTCATAATTTTGTTTTACTCATGTATTGTACTTGTAATTTTTATAAGTATTAATGAATTATGAAGTTGTTTGTTAGATCTGTTATGTGTAAGAAGAAGTTGTTATCTCACTTACTATAACTGATTTAGATCTAGTTGTATTTATGTTTAAATAGGAGGAGATTGTTGGGAATCTAAGTTTATTAGATTTCCCTTAGTCATAGATTTAAACTTAAATTAAGTTGTTTGAGATTGACTTGCATGTGCCTAGGTGACAAACAAGTAACACAAGACTCACAGAGTTCTAAGTCTCTGAGAGCAACCACGGAGGAGTCCATGTCAGAGACATTGTCAAGGAAGTCGAAGATTACTTGAAGACATACTCATTGGTTGTGATGGATAACAGCCAAGATGTATCAGGGACTCTGAGTGGCTGAGTGTTAACAGGGATGGAAATACCTTGTTAACACTCAGTACACTTTAGATTTACCTAAGTGTTTAGGCGGGAAGTTTTACAGCCTAAAGTACGAGTCTATGAAGAAAAGGGAAACTGTGTCAGTTCTGTTTTTCTAAAACATTGTGGCACACTACCAAGAATAGAAGAGCACCTTGTGACAAATGTCTGACATTGTCTGTTTTGTGTAGTCACCATCAACTAGCACTAGAAGTCAACCTCGTACCACTATAAATAGGTTATGTAGCCAAGAGTTAATGTGGTTCACTTTGTTAGATTTCACACATTAACTCTTTAGAACTTATAGAACGAACAGTTGTGCTTGTGTTCTTAAGTTAGCTTTATTTTGTCCAAAGTGTCGACAACACATTGTCATCAGACTGTGTTATCCATAACACATGTAATACTTGTTATACAATAATAAAGTCTTACGTTTGAAAAGTATTTACTTGTGTTAATTATCTTTCTTAATCGTTTCAAGCTAGGTTTAGGGACTTTCACATTTATTTAAAAATTAACCACTAAAATCTCATTTATTACCTCCTTTTCTTTTAAGTTTTTTTTCCATAAGTTTGATATTTATAATTTTATATCTTATTTTTCTCTATCAGTTTTTTTAAAACTTTTACCAAATAAAAAATTTAGATTCTTTTTTAAAAACATAAAAAACAAAAGAAATAAATTAAAGGAATGTTTCCAAATAGGAAACATTCTTTTGAAAAAGTTCCTACTTTAAATTTTTTTTTATAATTTTTTTTTTCAACTTTGACTATAAATAATTTTATTTCCTTTCTATTATAGTTAATAAAAAATATATAAATTAATTGTTTATAAATGTATTTGCATTTTTTATAACTTTAATCAATAATTATATAACATAAACAAAATTATGTACGATTAGAGTTGCAAAAAAAACCTTTAAAAAGTTTTATATTTCCTAACTATTTATACAACTACTATAAAGTATTTATATTTTCTCTTAATAAATATGTTAAAAAATTAAATTTTAACATTTTCTATATACATACACTTAAGTTTCTAAATCTTTAAAATATATAACTAGCAGTGTATCCGCGCGATGCATCAGTGGGTACCATGTGACTAGATTTTCTTAAGAATGAATGTTATTCGGTTATTCGTCTTTCATAGCAATAATTTATGGATGACGATAGTTTTCACCTAAAAACATGTCTAAAAACGTAATTTTGATATAGGGATATTATTACTTGGCGTATATGTAATATGTAATATGTGTAACTTTATTTTCGGAACTCAATTAAGCGCGAGAATTGGCATAACCTCTTTTGAACATTTGAGTGAGAATATCAACCTAAAAGTGGTTTGTACACATGATTTCAAAGGAAAAAAGGAGAAAAATATGATAGATGAGATTTGTACGATGTGTTGTTTTGCTTCTAAATTGTGGTGATAGGCTGTTTTAATTATATTATTAATTATGTTTTAATTAAATATGATTAAATGATTTATATATATTAGAGATATAAAATTGTATATATTCATTAAAATCTTGTATTACTTAAATTTAATTTTCTTGGCTGCATTAATATGTTGTACATTAAGTTATATTTGTTCTACTACTTAATTTTTTGGTATTAAATGAAGAGATGTCTAATCTCTTTTATAAGCAATTAATTGAACTTACCTATGAGTATTACCATTATATTGTTATTAAATAATTTATTCGTTATACAATAAGTATTCATTTTCAATATACACAAAGTTTCAAAAAATCTCATTAACTCCATTGATAAACAAATACTATCATGATACTCACATAAATTAGCAGTTTCAAATACATTAAAAAATAGAAAATTAAATTAAAATTTAATAAAAATATAAATATTAAATTAAAATGCACAATATTTTTAAAAAAATATGTGAAATTAAATCATATGAAAATAGATAAAAAAAATATCAATTTAAAAATAAAAGTGATTTTTTCAAATTAAAAAGTGACACGTCTTATAAGATGCGATTCTTTTTACAATTACACACAATTATCTTAGTATAGATTAAAGTATACTAATATTTTCATAACAAACAAGTTTAAAAATCGGAAATATTAAGCTTTTAAAAATAAATGTTAGATTTTATATTTCATCTAAAACATAAACATCTTCTCGTCGATTTAAATACAAAATGAATGCTTATTTTCAAACACCACAAAATAAAACTGTTCTTATACACTATTATGTGATGGATGAAGAATAGCTTATTGCTTCTTTAGTATTCGGCTTTAGCTTATATGATTGTTATCAAAATCTATTTGTGCGAATTTAGTAATAACAAATGTGATATACGATGAGAACATTTCAAAGATAGAATATCATATTTTATGATGAGTAGGTGTGACTTCTTTAATGTGAGAAGTATAATCAAGTTTATCAGACTGTTTATTAACTATTTCTGCACATAAATCATCAGCAACCACTTTTATGTTCCATCTAATACTTCATATTTCCGCAATTATGCACGAGTATTATATGATGTATTTTTTCATTACCCGACAAATATGTACAGAACTACAACCTCAAAACTAGCATAACACACAATACACAAGATATAACCCTGAAACCGTATTAATACACGTTTACTTTTTCATGATTCATACAATATACGTTTAATTTAAATCCATTGGATATGAGAAAATTGTTGAAACATATTCTTACAAATCCATATTTTATGATGATAGTTGATATCAAACTATCAATATACATTGTTCAACATAAGCTGACAAACAAAAGAAATACCCACAAACACGCCATTGCTACCAGGTCTATATAGTAAAACCTAGAAAACAGTAGCTACCAATCAAATACCACATCAACATTACAGGGTTTTCGCGTTGTTATTTGCTTACCTTGCAAACACATAATCAACAGTGTTGCATGTAGAAGTTAAGAAGAATACACAACCATACCCAAAAATGAACCCCATCCCAGCCCCAATGAAAACGCAGGTTTGTGTATACAGATACTTGCACTATTCAAGAATGGTGAAATCATGGAATCTAACAAGGGGAGTAAGAGAAATGTCATTTGAGAGTGACCTCTCTACCAGGTCGTCAATATATTGTCAATTTCTCAGAACACGTGTTTAATACAATGATTCAAGGGTATGATATTGCTTAAAAAACGAACAAAGATTGTAAAAGGAAACAAGAAAGATTGTCAAAGGATTAAAGGCAAATTGTAAGGATGGACTGCAAATGCAGTCATTCAAACGACCAATGCCAAGGACTGTTGACAAAAAATTAATATTCCATGTGAAAGTTGAGATAGAACTGCAACTTGATCACAGTAATGGTTGTAAAACTCAAGGATGTACTTGAGGAGTCAGCTACCCTGTAGCGACTAATCTGCATAGATACCAACAACCGAATTGTTCAGAGGGACCCTAGAAATATATTAAGAAACATCAATACGGTTGTTCAAATACTTCAGAAGGAGTTTCGACCGAGTTAACACTGAGTTTGAACGAGTTTTGACCAAACCGAATTTTTTGGCCGATTCAACTCAACTCGCCTTGGTCACCAACCTTAGCATGTAACCACCAACTACTCAGCCTTGTATTCCAGAGTTCTACAGCACCAATCATAGTAGTGTCATATAAAGTTTTTTTTTGGGTAAAGGTGATTAACCCCAGTAAAATAAGTATCGGATAAAGTTATTTCTGTTTCCTAGTGCATCTGGAACTTATAAGCTGATAAAAAATTTCCATGACGAATGCACTTGCAGGAGAACATACAAAGTATAACCGTACATGAGTCGTACAGTGGCATATATAACAGAGCCAAGACACTAACCCGAATATTGGAAGATTGGCAACTAGGCAAGTTATAGTCATTTTGAGGTAAGTACAGAGGTAAAGGTATTCACAGCAACACAGTTATAGAATAGATGAGAGATGAGAGATAAGAGAACAAAAATGTTGCTTGGAATTTTGAACACCCAAGCTAGTAACTGGATGTTGATGTCCCAAGTCATATGTGATCAAGGACTGATGTTGAGTGAAACATATTTACAAGTGAGTTAATGTGAGGCGATATCTACATACACTTTTACGTGCTCCTATGCAAGCAAAACCCCCTTATCATGCGGCGCCTGAGTAATCTTCTGAAATTACAGCAAGCAGAACACCTGGGCGTGTTGGTCACACCTGGGCGTGTTGGCCGTTGGGTGCATCTTAGGTTCTTCGATTCTACAGACTAGGCCATAGGGTATATAGAAGAGGCTATATGTATCTTCTCAATTGAGAATGGTCAACTATGATCACAAAATGTACCCTACACAGGCAAACATTTCAGGAAAACAAAGCAGCCAAGGGAACTCCATTTAGGGAAAATAAAGCACCCAAGGTGACTTTTTGTTGAGTTAAAGCAGGCTATGCAAAAGAGACAGAAAGCGGAGGGTCAAAGCCCCTTGCATGGGGCAAGGTTCTTCTACGTGCAGCAACACAATAAGAAAACTTTGGTTTATGGTCCTAGCTAATATAAATTACATGAACCGTTTTGCTTAAAAAATATCCTATGTGATGTGATTGCGAAGTCAAACTCAATACGACACTGGTGCAGAAGTGAAGTATGTCCTAACACAGAACTATGTAAACATGCGTTCTTTTATGCGAGTGTTTTACAAACCATAGATGTGATATTCTCTTATGACGTTAAACTGTACCCTTGCCTATTTGCTATTCCGCTGACACTTCTACCAATAGGACTAGAGAATAGTAAGAATATTCAACCTCTCTATATAGCAGCCTAAAGGTTCATTAAGAAGTTCAAATTAATAAAAAAAGACACATGATGCAAGATGAAAATACGTTCAGGAGTCATATGCACTGAGAAGAAAATTTCAGGATCCATAACCATAGCAGATAGGCTAGAATTCATAAATAATATTCATAAGAAGCACACGGATTAGTTACCAAAGTGGTGAAGATTTTATATAGTTTAGAAATGATTTTTGGGTTTGTATAGAATGAATGTGATGGTAGAATCTACACGCCACGGAGTGGTGTATCTTCTCTTACTTTTACTAAAAAGCTGCAGAACACAGATTTTCTGCTTCAAGATCATGTATACCAACCCAAAAGGGGCATATAGCAGATTAAGCTAACCGTTTCAGAAGCGATCAATTCAAAGTACCAAAGATTCAGAGAGCAAGAGGAACAAAAGGAAATATCCAGAAAGAAAAACCACTAAATTATGACAGAATAGTACCGCACGAGCATTATAACATTTGAGCAAGACAGTCTTCACACTGCCAAAGAACAAGATTATTAAAAGAGTATGAGATGAAGAAAGACCCTAGATATGCCTCGACACGAGTGCAGCTGGATAGAGAGCCTAATAAAAAGCTTATCAGGACCTTTCACGCAGCCACTGACGAATTCCAGAATAATCTTCGAAAGAAAAGAAAATACCAGTGCGAAGAACCAAAGAGAACGAGTCCCTTTCATGATTAGAAATAAAACCTAAAGACAGTATAGAAGGCAGGTCCACGAGTGTAAACCATTCACCTTCATTAGGTGGCCATTATGAAAGCCTGAATCAAGCTTTCAGCTGTACGCTTTTGTTCAGGTGTCCCTGAAATCACGGCTACACGATCACCACGGGATGATTTGGTATCAGATATCTCTACAGAAGCTCCTGATATCTGTTAATAAAACAAAAACCAATTGAGAACTTTAAATAAAAACTTAACTCTATGTCTTATTAAACGAAAGCATACGCCATAAAGAAATGTAAGATATTCACCTTACGGATATTATCTACATTCGCTCCACCTCTACCCATCACTTTACCAACCGCGTGACCAGGAACCAACATCTCCAAGGCAGAAGATGACAATCTGATTGAGATCAAAAATTAAAATAACATGAGTAGCAATAAGGAAAGTATTGCTAATATCTTAGAAAAAAGGTACTCACCCTCCATAATGCTGCTTTGAAGAATAAGAAGACGTAGATCCATAGACGTTCTCACCCACCTATAAAAAAAACCATATCCATATTAGCATTCGAGACAAAATACATACACATGCATTTATAAAAATGCTGATACAACAATGAGGGCATACAGGTAGTGAAGCGTATCCAAGGCTTGGAGAGAGCAAACCCAAGCCGCTCCCAGATTCAGGTCTGCGGTCATAACCCGAAGGAGGAAGTACTGACACACTTGGCAAGACTGGTACAGAAAGTCTATGGTCACCAGCATACACGGAATCATTTCCTGAAGATGGATTGCGACCGACATCCCTGTCTTTCAGCACATCATCTCGAAGTCGGAGAACTATTTGAACGAGTGCATCCCTCACACTGCCAACTTCTCCAATGACCTGCATGTTTACAAAAACAATTAAAAGAGAACTTACGGTTTATTAGAGAAAGCAATGGAACAACTGTTTTGAGATATAATAGAGACAAAATATATACCTCAACAAGCTCATCATTACTATCTGCACATTTGGGCTTTTCACCTTTTGATATGCGAACGTCTGCTCTAGTTCTCTTTCGGATTTCATTTACAATGGAGCCATTTTTACCAATAACGCAACCGATAACTTTAGAAGGGACAAGGAGCCTTAGGGAAACTCTGTCCTCTTCGTCTTCATTTATCTTTTCTTGCAGTAATAGAACTGCTTCGACGGCCATGGATTTAATATCATCTAAGGACTGCAAAATTAATGGGATCAGATATAAAAGAAAGAAAGATATAAATATAGCAGTGGCACATAATGCTAAATCCTCCACATAGTATAATTAAGTACCATTTTTCAAACCAAGTTCCTTGTAAAACCCAAATTTGATTAAGGGTAAAATCGGAAAACTAGAAGTTTGTTACAGTTCTATTGAAAGAGGACAATTTAATCTGACAAACAACAATAGAATTAAGAATGTAAAAGTATGATACCTCTGTTGCTGCGATTGTTATAATACAGTCATCATTACTCCTGTCATCAACATCTATACGGGCACCACTACTTTCTCTGACACTTCTAATAGATGCCCCACCCCTTCCAATAACCCGTCCAATCCTAGAAAATGGGCACAGAACCCTGATGATTAACTCCCCTGATATAGATGCACGAGCATACCCGGAAACCACAGGAAGGGCAGAAGAGTAAATTGGAAATGGGTTCCCAGAATCGGGATAACCCTGAAGTTCTGGTATATGTGAAGCACTTATAACAGAAGGATGGGCTCTTGAAGGCACGTATGGATCTACACCATGGTATATCCCGCCAGCATGATAAATGGGTACATCAGACGGAATGAGGATGCTTGGAGGAGCTTCATGAACCGATGCTTCTAATGGAATCGACTCTTTCGGAGTAAATTTGTACATAATCAAGGAGACCGCAAACAATGCCTTTTTCACTGCCTCAGGTTCACCGGTTATCTGAATTCAACAACGGTCAAAGGGTGAATAATGTTATTAGCATTACAAAATTGCAGATTCTGGAAACAAATATATAACATAAATATGCAGATTATTCGATATTTACAAATTCTGCCAATAATGCCGGATTCAACCAACGTAATTAAATATGCAAGTGTACGCAAAATCCAAATTAAAACGTGAAGACTAACCTGCAGAAAGTTGTCAAACTCCATCGCACACGAATGATTGGGATCATCAACATCTTTAGGAGCAACTTTAACATTCGCCCTCGTCCTACTCCTCATTTTCTTAATAGTCGCACCCGACTTCCCAATGATATTCGCAGACTGACTAGCCGGAACCAAAAGCTGACACTCTTCCTTATCTTTCCACTTCTTATCTGAATCACCAGCCGAACCCACCACCTTCGCAATCGCACCATGCACCCTCAACAACGCCTCCTGCGCCGAACACACCGGCTCAAAATTACCAAACTCATCATCCGGTTCAATATCAACTTTCTCATTGATATAACAATAAATCGTGATCACCCTATGCTTAGAACCCGGAAACGGATCAACTATCTTAATTTTGGCCCGTGTATCTTGTCTTATCGCATTTATGGCCTTCCCGCTTTTACCTATCACACTCCCCATAAACCTATCCGGACATAGTATCCTATACACGACCAACTCGTCACCGTCCCTATTATCCCGATCCCTATTGTTGTTATAATGATGACTTCTATCGTCTCGTTCGTTTCCTCTTCGTCTTTGATTCCTGTTATCCCTGTGGTCCCTGTTATCCCTATTCCTGTCTCCCGTATCTCGATCCCGCTTATTCCGTTGACGCCTTCCTTTCTCTCCCATACTTCACTATTCCACAAATTCGAATCCTGCGCCAATCAAAAACACCACAGTAAACAAAATGTCAAATTAAACCAAATACAAAAAAGCCCAAACTTTCGTAAAAATGACATCACCTAATTACAAATCACTTCAATCAATCAAATAATTAAACTAAACTAAAAATGATAAAAAAAACATATAAAAATATAATTGAAAAACAAAAATCACAATAAAAACGAAGCTAAAAACAAATAAATAAAATAAAAAGAAAAAGAAAACTAAAATCACAACAAAAATTAAGCTAAAAACACAAATTAAGCTAAGAACACAATTAAGCTAAAAACAAAAATTAAGCTAAACACAATTAACTCTCATATAAGACAGAAAATTGGGGCTTATGTTATATAAGCCTAAATCAAATAAGCTAAAACTTACAATAAAGGGGTGTTTCTTTCGGCTTATATGTGGGCTAATGAGCTTATTTGATTTCGGATTATATAACATATGCTACAATTTGGATATGATAAACTTATATAAGTCTCCAAATAATCCAGAAAATTGGTGCTTATGTTATATAAGCCGAAACCAAATAAGCTCATAAGCCCAAATTATAAGCCGAAACAAACGTCCCCTAAAAAACAAAACTTTATAAAATCAAGAATGTGTTTTTTTTATACAAGAATCGATCTTTATATCAAGATTACATAAATAACAACGAAACCCAATTAAATGGGATTTAAAAAGATGATTAATCGAACCTGTTGTTGATTTTGATGATAAAAAAAATAAGCCCTAGATTTGCTTATGTTATGAAGAAGAAGATGATATAACTGTTTTGGCCTACGTGTGACGTTGACCCAATTTATACTTTAAAAAATACTATCATGTATTTACATGTTTAGTCCATTCAAGTTTCTAAACTTATCTTTCTTTTACTTTATAAAATTATTAAGTTATAGAAATTTTGTTTCTTTATGACAGTAATATGTTTGAAAATATTAAATTATAAATTTTAACGTGTCTGTATTAAATAATCTGTTAATTAAACATGACTTAATTTAAAAAAATCAATCAAACACACTTTTACTTAGTTTCTATACATTCTCGAAAAACTTAAAAGTATATAATAATATAAGAGATATTTTTTTGATAAAGGATTTGAATCAATTGTCAAAGGTGTTTGGGATGAGGATGTTCATGTTAATTTACATATTTTTGTAAAATTGTATTTGTTTCTTGCAAGATGTTGTTGATAATTTGAAATTTATTGTGTGGAAAGTATATAAAACTAAATCTTTTATGAGTTTGGTTTCGTTTTTAAGCGTTTAAACTGGTTAAAAAAAAGATAAGGACTGGAAGCGTGGAGATTTAAGAGATGTGGGATTTGACGTGTTTTATTAGTGACGAGATGAGTTTTACGAAAAATTAGTCGCTTGAGAGAGTGGTCCTACCAATTTCTCCTTCCACTTGTAAACTTGGACACCTAATGATTGAATTTGAAGAAAGGATTTGTTAAGAAGAAATGTTGGTCAGGGATCCCATGAGGAATAGAGTTTGACATCATAAGTTAGTAGTAAGCTACACGTAGTAATAGCAGTAAGAGTTAGCAGTAGTTATTTATTTAGAAAGCATATTTAGTAACGTAGTTGTAGCTGTAATCGTAAAATATAAAATTGATGCAAATGAAGTCTAGCTTAGTTGGATGAATACATTTGGTTATAGTCTTCATGTGAGGAGGTCAGGGGTTCGACTCCTGTCATTCCCCATGTGAGGGATTCTCTTCGTGAGATGATTTTAACTCGGGTCGAGAGACTTGGTGCCTCGGTGACACGTAAGATAATCCGCTGCACCAAACTGCCGTTAAAAAATATATAAAATTGCTAAAAAAAAGACATATACATTTTAAAATAAAAAAATTTGAACGCTTGTTCCAATATACCAGGTATATGGGTAATTCATAAACAAAAAAACGTTTTGTTATCAATCAAACTTTTCAACCACTTACCATTTGTCTCTCTTTAAACGCTTCCAGATGCTGTCACTAAACATAACCTAAATAAGACATCTAACAAAACCACATGGACTAAGGGTGTAATTTAGTCTAATTGTACTTAAAAAGTCTTATTTTATTCGTGTAATGTCTCCAAAAACCAAAGGAAGACCTTGTGTCATTTATTATCGTACTATATCGAATACCTAACCTATCAACAATAACACAAAAGTTTACCACCAAAACATGGAACGAACAAAACCAGGAAAAGTCAAATAATTTCATAGCTTCTAGCAAACCACATGAACCATATTTGACAATCAAACATATCAATCAGCTTATGCACATCCATTTATTAAAGAACATCTAACATTTGTGATTTTTCTTTTTCGGATAACCGTGGTTTCCGACATTTTTGCCAACTAATTCACGATCTTTGAACCCCTCCCAGAAAGCTATTCCCATTTTCAAGGAGTAACATAAGAAAACATACACAAGCAACAAGTAAAATTTAACTCGTTGACAATGAAAAGTCAATTCGGAACCACAACTTCCTTATTACAACTTCTATTGTGAACATACTTGTATACGATAACACAATATCAATTAAGCTTTACATTTTCACTATCATATTAAATCTGTATATATCTAAAATATTAAACTATGTTATGCTCTTCTGTAGTATTGTTTCTAATCAATAACAACATAATTTGCGTCATTTAAGAATCTGTCACCTGAAGTTGCAGTCAAATTGTTCCTAGAAACATGTTTACGCACTTGAGCATGAGTCTCGGCCTCATGCTGGAACATGTTGACAAGCTCTTGAAGTTCAAGTTTCCGTACTTCAACCTGTTCTTCAGTGATTGGTTGTTTAAGTCCAAAGTATAGCAAACCGACTATAATTAATATGATTCCTATGAAGAGGAGAACTCCTGCAAAAAGACCAAAGGCGTATGGTGTATTGGTGGACCCTGGGATCCCATCAACATTGATTCCAAATAATCCGGTGATGATGGAAAGGATAAGGCCACATCCACCAAAGACGGCTAAATTATGTGTTACTCTTGTGCTTAAATCCTGCACAATGCAGAAATGTTTTGTTAATTTTCGTTTGTATTTACTTTACAAGATATTGATTGAAAACACAATTTGAAAGGACCCTAACTCCCTTCTCACGAGAAACCCTATATCATCATTTTAAATATTTGATCCTTATATGATCAGAAATTGTAAAATATTTAAACAAATGGCTACCTAGTTATTTCAACTTCAAGCAGAAAAAAACAAATTCAAAAGCCATATCCTGTACCCCGTTTTAGTAGTGCTGAATATTTGATCTCATGGTTGTTCAGTACAAACATAATCGAGATCAAAACACGTGTCCAAAAACTTCCATAACGATCATAAATCATATATGAGGTGACGGACACATGGGTTCAAATCTCATTCAACATCATGCTATTCAGGTAGTAAGACTAAAAAGTCAAGCATCTTCGAAATATTTGAAATCTGTTTTTCTTTTTCCAGTTTGGGGAGATTCTTAATGTTGAACTAACTAGCAAGATACCCTTGACCTACTAAGAATTATTAAAACACAAGTATGTGTAAACAAAAACTGCCAGTAGATAACAAACCTGCAACCATGCTCGTTTTGTGCCCTGCATGACATCTTGAACTGTAAATATGCGACCACGAACTGCTTCTTGCTCTTCAAGCATTTCCCTTGTACTCTTTCTTATACCATCAAGCAACATTTTGGTTGTATTTCCCCGTAAATGTTGGAGAAGTTCAAACACTATCTCTTCCCTGGCATGCAGTGACCATTTGACTCGAATAACCTGAAATTTTATAAATGGCATTAGCAGAAACAAGGTGTTGACTTTATGAATGTTACGGATTCAGGAAGAGACAGCGTATGTAACTTTGTTGCAACTCTATTGTATTCATTCTCTAAATTGTGTTACATGCAGCTTAGTTAGATTAAGTAAGCTTGAACAAGTTTAGAGATCAAAGATGTAGTGAATCCCAAGGATAACAAAGTGATAATAAATGAAGTAATAATGAATAGATAGGCCGCAATATTTATGAACCACTCAACCAATGTTCAAGTTCAAAGACCATGATCCCAAATAAAAGCAATGGTACTCACTTTGAACATTTAAAACGACGGTTTATACAAATAAAAAATGGACACTTATACCCTGGTGCCTGATGACTAAAGAAATAATTTGGTATAGTTGGTAGTAGTGAAACAAAGTCAATTTTCACGTCATAGGGCAAATAGGTGTTTTAAAATGAAGTTTGGTTTCTTTAAACATGATTCTAGTTGAGTGCCGTTTATGAAAGTTGATACTGGCAAAGATGTCTCTTGTGTTTTCAGCCGGTACTTTAAAAACGCCTCACATTCCGCCATCACTAGGGAAAATATGAAAATAGTTGCTGAGAATAATGGCTTGTGCTACATATGGTTCAAAGTAAAGTTTTCTTCACTTGCATACATATAAACTTGCTACAACTGAAAATAAAGAGATACAACTGTTCATTGTTAAGATCATAGCAAACCTCTTGTGATAACCTTCTGATCTCTTGGTTGAGGATGGCGATGAAAAGGTTCAAATCTTCATTACTTCTCCTATACAAAGAAAGAGCATCGTTACAAGTAAAGCTTCTCCAGAAGAACACTTACAAATATATTAGTATACACCATGTACCTGTTAATGAACTTCAGTTCCACTTCATCAGCTTCACCGAATATGTACTTACGAAATAACCTGTAGGTAAATAAAATATTTTTAATATTTACCGAATAAGTATTAAGAAACAAGACAGAACCAGTAATTTTCAGATTCCAGTAAAACAAATTAGAGACTTGGTATAACATTTGTTACGCAAAACACTTTAAGCTAGAGGTGACAAAAGGGGCAGGTTGGGCAACGGGTCAAAACAGGGAAGTCTTAGAAATGAGTCTGAGTTGGGGGACGGTAATGATTTCCTTTCTCTTTGAATTTGATACTACTTACGGTTGAAATTAACAGTTCAAGATCTTCTATAAGTCCTTGCATCTACATATCATCCTTGTCTAAAAATGTAAAAGGAGCATCGATCTATAACTTATTATTAAATCTAAAACAACATAAACAAACAAGTGAAAATAGTCGCAGCAAAAAATATATATAATATCTTCTATGATGAACAGCCAATCGCTGAGTGCTTAACTATGCCTTTGACAATTGATCTCTGAATTTTCATATTCACTTATAATAACAATTAGACCTGGAATACTAAAAGATGAATGAGAAGCAATAAGTTATTGGATGCCCATATATCACAGGCGATAAGAGCTAGCTCTAGATACTTCTGTTGATTATCCTTTAAAAAATATAAAAATTCGATATTACTTTTTGTCTTTTCCTATGGAGTGTAGTTCCCACTAGGGCTGCAAACCAGCCAAACTTTTATCAAGCAACTTGAGCTCGAGCTTTTGACTCGATCGAGTCGAGCTTTTATCCAGTTCGAGTCCGATCCCAAACTTTCACTCACAAATGAACTACATGAAAGTTTTTACCTTAAGCATTTCTGGAAAGTTTAGTAACATATCTGTATACTAAACCACTGAGAAAAATAACATATATGGTTAAATTAATACGGAGTATTGATGTTTACAATTGTGGAAGGATAGTCAAGGGAGGTATCCAGAGTTGTTGCCTCTTAGGGCACATAATATGTTGAGCATCAGAATAACTATAGTTACTTCGAAATCATCTTTTAGTATTTGAGATCAGACCATAAGTGATTCTCAAAAGTTCATTTTGATGATCGATTGCCGAGGTATTGTTATTCACTCACAATTGGCTATTCAATGAGGATGATATGAAACTCTGTTTATTTTTGCTACTTACTTTTCACTCACAATATGTTTTATATTTGGTTGCCAACTATGAGTCTTGTACGCTTTACATGTTCAGATGAGGACAAAATGGAGGAGTAACGACTTGTAGAAGATTTTGAAGTGTTAACCCAATTACAAGTGGTAGAAAGCTATAGGTTTACTATTACTAGGAGTCACGATTTGTACTACTCTTGTTATGAAAAGTTTTATGGTTGTTATAACAACTTACGCAACACAAACATAGAAGTTCACCTGTCATCCCACCGTGCAAGTCGGCTGGCTAAAAGTGCAATAACTTCATGTATTGTCCGAGGTATATTATTCCCACCAGCAGAAAGGAGTTCCTGAATCACGAATAATCCAGGAAACTTAAGATTTATACAATATCAATATGATAAACTTATGAACTAAATGATCAACAACAAGATCATAAGGAAACCTGAACTTCTATGACACCCAAGACATTTAAGTTTGGTGCCTCTCCTTTCTTGTGCAGTGCGGTTATTAGAAAATTTTGTGCTTGCCATGAACGAAGAACAACTGGAATATCATCCTCTTTTACATTAGGATCACCAACTGACTGACCCAACAATTCAAACACCAGACCTCCAGCAACTCTGACCGGGACCTGAATAATATTTAACCACAGTTAACAACTTGACATTTCACAGTGACACTAAGGAAATACTGCTGATCCTACTTTTTAGTATTTTGAATAAAATGACCTCATTAAGCGCTT
Organism: Glebionis coronaria; assembly: GCA_025667525.1. Taxonomy (NCBI): domain Eukaryota; kingdom Viridiplantae; phylum Streptophyta; class Magnoliopsida; order Asterales; family Asteraceae; genus Glebionis; species Glebionis coronaria. Next base: position 493,038,720 of record CM046881.1, read on the forward strand.
AAAAAAAAGCCTTTCGCAGAATTTTCCTGAGTTTCGTGAATAGTTTCAAAATTATGTGGATAATTGTTTTTCTGGAGAATTTATTTTAATCTCACAATATCACGAGGACAATATAGAAAACATCAAGTTTTTGGCTGGTTTGTGGAATTTGATTAGCCGATCACTTGATTTTGTGAAATCATTGAGTTAATTGGTATACATTTCCGAAGCAAAGTGAACCTAGAATATTTCTGAATTTCCCTTATAATTCTTAATGATATCACAATCAGTCAATGTACCTCGTATAAAAGATGTTTCATCCTCTCGCTAATCAACCGGCTTTCATCTCGTAAAGCAATACTAATTGCAGGATGCAACCAAGAAGCATTATTAAGCCATGAACTAATGTGCGGATGGTCAGCAGCCACATTGCACCACCATACAGGTCCAGCTGGCCGCTCCCAATAAGGCGCAGCCAAATCTGCAATCGTCCGCTCATCTTCATCATCCAAAAAATCAAACTGTTGTGCTTCCCATTCACCGTTAATTTGCACAGTTTTAACAAGCTCGGATATTCTATCCCAACCAATCGGAACCCAATGACTACCATCGTGTTTTTCTATAATGTCACCGCCTGTAAAACCAGTGGGTTCTGATGAATAACCGTCGACATGCTTCTTCGTTATGTGAGTGTTTGCTTGATGAGTTGAGTGGGATTTTGTGTTTGGTTTTGACTTAATTGGCTTTCTTTGACCTTTAACATATTCAAAAGCACATAAGAGTCCATCCGTCCAGAGCGTGCTACATGACATGGTCTCCTTGTAATGATTTTTATGTTCTGTCTTTTCGTTGTGCATATCTGGATGGTTATCGATACAACTCATCCTGTGTTTTTCATCAGACAAACAAAAAAAAATCAGATATTCAGATCCCAAAGGATGCAAAATTAAATCTGTTTACAGGACCAAAGGACTAAACTAGCACCCTTATAATCTTTTCCTTTTGCATATTTGGGCCGTTACCTATACCTTACTTATTGACACATTGTTGTTTCGCCATCCTAAAGTGTCCGACCAAACCTCTAAATGAATCAAACAAATGCGATTCAGAAGTCAAAACAGCTACTTGTGAATCGAATCTGAAGTATGTCTGGTATTGCTTCTTTCAGAGCTTACTATGTTGTTAACTTTAATCATATTTTTAACTTCCAAGTGTCAGGATAAAACTTCACAACTTCATACAGACATGATTAGGCATCATTGTTGTTGTAAGTGTCCCCGAAAAACTATTTATTCGGGTCTGTTTTTTTGTAAAGGCAAACTAGAAATCTCACTAAATCTGACACAATCGTCAAAGGCACGACTTCAACTCAGAAGCTCTAGCTTGGGATGAGTACCATGAAGCTACGAGCTCTTTGGTACTTATATAACTAAACAACAAGCACTTACAAAATAGCCGGTATCTAACTACTAAGCTTGCAATCCCAAACACACCCTTAATCATTGCACAACTGTATACACAATGCCAACTGCCAAGCTCAAGCACGTCTCGAATCTAATATACTATACTAGTAACATTTAACCAACATTACTATCATTCTAGCCGACTTGACTTGGTCAAATAGCAATAGAGGCGGCATTAATGAACGTTTTGAAGCAACTAGAAACTAGCGTTCAGCATCTTGTACACAGTGCTAGTTTGGCAACAAGCAAGTCGCATTCCTAATATTTCTAAACGTTCCAAATCAAAATGGTACTTGAAGGAGCATTTACTAGCAACTAGCGTTTACATTTAGGGTATGTTTGGCATTCTTAGGAGCTGGAACAGATCGCTGGAGCATTATTTTTACATGCTAGTTTAACTAGCATTTCATTTAGGAGCTTATTTTTTAAACATGCTCCTTCAAGCTCTGTCAGCCAAACAAGACTTATTTTTAATAGTAGCTTATTTTTTAAAAAACAACAAGCTCATGTTACGATAAGTTCTGACAAGCGCACGCGCCAAACATAGCCTTAATAATAACAGTAATAACATACAGCTATGTATGTTACCAAACGCTTTATCAAAGCTACTGCTTATCGTTGCTGCTACGAATACCTCTAGTGCTAGTTAAGAGGTATATGGTAACGCATTTTTAGATAAACTTTAATTATAAAATTACAACTAACTAACTAACTAACTAACTAACTAACTATTGTTTGATGAGCTTATGTATAATTTATAATCTATAGTTGCAGCAAAACACTATTAAACACTGGAAGGGTAGAATAAGACAAAATAAGGGTAAATTAATGACCTTATGCAGGGAGAGAGTGTCACTGTCGAATGGCCGGAAAATAGGGTCCGGTTACGACGACGGTGTGAAGATGATGATGAGCGTCCACTTTACGCATTTACTACTCACTTTACTCGATACCACATACAGGTAGGTCTCAAAGTGTCTACGTTTCTTTCTTTTTTTTTTTTTTAAGTGTCTAGCTAGATTCTAGTGGCCACCATGGATTTGATGGGACTGGGATTATAGATGATTATATAAGGTGAGTTTTTTAAATAAGTTTTGTTTATCAACAAAGGTTTTAAAAAGCTTTTTATACATTTAAATATTTAAAATATAATTAATTATAACGGAAAAACGAGAATATATTTATATTATTAGATTTAAAAACGAGAATATATTTAGATCCTTTGTATCATTTGGATATAAAGAGATTAATCTCTATTTTTTATTAACCAAAAATCAATAGTTAAGATTAATCTTCACTTTTATTAATTTAAAAACAGAAAAATATTTTGATTATTTCACTACCCATCCACCCCATCTTTCAAATACATCTTACCACCTTTTTTTTTTCTTAGAGCCCGTTTGGTTTATAAGTGGGTTTAGGGTTAAAATTTGGTTTAGATTCAAAGTAGGATTTTGGTTTTGGGTTTGTATTAAATATTATTATTTTATAAATGTATATAAAATTTATAAATTAATTTTTTGTATTATAAAATAAAAAATAAAAAATAATTAAATGTGAATGAGTGGTCAAGGTACAAACTGGGCCCACCTGTTTTGAAAAAAGAAATCAAACACTAATACCTTGGCTATAAACCTAGGTATACCCTGACTTGTTCCTTACATTTATTGAACACACAAGACATTTAATACTCTGACACTAATACAATTATATACTTAAACCTCTCGTCTCCGACTAATACCCATTCTCACGCCGGAGCTCGATCTCGGAGTAAAACCTGAGACGAGGCTAACGTGTGTTTCATTCTTGTGTGTAGGCATTCTGACGGTTACTAGGCCTACCGAAGAGATTCCCCTCGAAGGTAGGTTAAGTCGGAGGATTTCGCATCTATATTTTGGCGTCATCCGTGGGACCAAACTTCAAACTACTAAGTGTATTGATGACGGGTCCATCTGCTTCCCCTTTCACCCCGACAGGTAATTCGGGGGGGGGGGGGGGGGGGGGGTAACGGAAAAGATAACACAACTTTGCACAACAAGATTCTAGAACAAATGACAAGTCTTGCCAACTCTCATAAACCAACACAATGCGAGTACGGGGGCTACAGTCACTCCCCTGAGCTTAACCTTCGATGATGAGGACCAAAGAAGGGAAGGAGACAAAGGTAACCCTCAAAGCAACAGAAGAGTTGAAGAAGCTCTTTAAGGAAATATCCAGGTTTCCATTTACCCAAAGGATCATCGAGTTCTCGTCACCTAAACACATACTACCAGCTAGGGGTGTCGAAAAAGTTGACTCGACCCGAACCCGAATAATCATATTCGGGTCGGGTCAATCGGGTCTAAAATTGTATTCGGGTCAATTCGGGTTGACCCGAATTGACCCGAGTTCTAATTGGCTCGGGTTCGGGTTATATATTTTTTACCCTTGACCCGACTTGACCCGACCCGACTTGACCCGAACCCGACCAACCCGACTTGACCCGACTAGAATTACATTTTTTACATTGTATTAGTACTTAATTTAGCCATTTTATACACATTTTCCTTAAACTCGGGTTGACCCGAACCCGAGTTGACCCGACCCGAGTTGACCCGACCCGAATTGACCCGAACCCGAGTGACCCGAGTTCTAATTAGGCTCGGGTTCGGGTTATATATTTTTTACCCTTGACCCGAGTTGACCCGACCCGAGTTGACCCGAACCCGACCGGGTCAACCCGAATCACACCCCTACTACCAGCCACCCTCAAGTTATACGATAGCACCACCGACCCAAATAACAACATAAGCCGTTTTGTGGGAGCGACCAACCCGGGAGAATGGCACATGCATGTCTGGTGCAGAATGTTTCAATAGACACTGGACGATTCGGCCAAGGATGGTTTGATCGGTTGTCGAACGAGAGCATTGATAATTAGGAGGACCTAAGAGAGCAGTTTGTGAAAAGATTTTCCCTCATAAAGAAATGCTTCAAAGACCCACGGAGATATCTAAAGTTGTCTGAGCCTATGAAACACTGCCCTCTTTTAAGGAACGATGGACAGACGAAACTAGTTACATCTAAGGGGTCTCGGAAATTATGCGATTCTCAGCGTTTATGAGTAACTCCAAGTGCTTGGAGTTAGCGTGATCTTTCTCAAATAGGGTTCCTCAGACAGTTTCCGAGATGATGTGAAGGGTGGATGATTTCGTGAAAGCTGAAGCGGCATTCAGGACCACCGAATTTCCCAGAGGAGAGTACTCGGACAGAGGACAGAAGATGGTATCAAAAGCTGAGAAGTCCTAGGGATTTGGTTACCGAGGGTACAATCGGGCAAACAGGTGGAATGATAAAGGGAAAGAAATATATTCGCCATAAGAGACCCTTTCCCTCTTCACCCTCGACTCACTCACCAGATCCCCAAAGGAAATCCTAGATTTCGAGACCCACCTGGAATTACAATAATCCACCCCGACGAAAGGGACAGTAAAGAAAGAAAACATGGATTAGTACTGCGACTACCATGGGAAAAAAGGGCACATGACCAACGACTGTTTTTAGTTGGAGATAGAGTTGGAGTCGGGAAAGCTTAATCACCTCATTTAGGATGTCAGGTAGAAGGGCAATAACCGAGGTAACCCACCAAGGAATCAAGGAGGAGACAGTCAGGGAAGGGGAAAACCATCAATATGATCTGTTTGCATCGAGTTATAATGAAAATGAAGGAGCCAACTGTGGAAGAGCAGGAATGGATAAGGGTACCGATCAGCTTCCCGACTATTGGTGTAGACGATTCTTACGAAGAACCCCTTATCATTGAAGCCGAAGTCGAAGGGTACTTGCTACGAAGGGTGTTTGTCGACAATGAGGCATTGGTACGAATTATGTTTGAGCATTGCTTCGGCTATCTATGTCCCTCGATCAAAGATCGGATAACAGAATCGCAGACTAACTTGCCTGGGTTCTTAGGGGAAGAAATGACACCCGTGGGAAAGATTGAACTAGAGGTCTCTTTCAGGACGTAGGGTCTGGTCCGAAAGGTGATGATGCAATTCACCATGGTAAGAGCAATGTCTCCATACAATGTGATATTAGGAAGGACATTGATTAGAACACTCAGGGTCGTCCCATCAACTGTTCATGTTATGCTCAAGTGCCCCACTTTGAGTGGAGTTGCAACGCTAATGCCCAGGGCCGCTATTGTAGCAGCGTGTCGGTTGATAGAGGACAAGCAAAAGGCGAGATAATCGAAAACTTTTGAGGCAACGATGCAGGAAACATAGTGATATACCGTCAGATGCAAGCGAAGAAGCCAATAGCCCCCAGAACGAGACCGTGATGGTCAAACCAGCGTTCCTAGAACAACTAGTTACGATAGGGAGGGATTTTTAAGAAAGTGGTCAACTCCAGCTGGATCGATCTGATAAAGAGGAGCCATGACGTGTTCGGATGGAAACCGTCTGACATGACGGGATTCCCGAAGCGATTGATTAAACACTCCTTGAATGTAAATGTTGTAAATACGTTTTTAACCTATATTAGAAGTATCGGCCACTCCAACAGTATTATTAAACGTGATTAGCTCGTAGTTAGTTTAATGTGTAAAACTAATTAACTTACCAACCCATGGGCTTGTCCATGGGTTGTAGGCCCAAGCCCACCTAAGCTTGTGTATATAAACCCTCTCCTTTGATGGAGAGGGCGTTAGTTGTTTCATTTCTTTCATAAAATAACACATAGTTTTCTCTCACTTTCTCTCTCTAGAAACAACATCCACACTTGTTAGAGCATAGATTATCACTATTCTACAATTGGTATCAAGAGCCATGGGGTGAAATGAGGTTTTTTGTTGTGTTAGTTTTGGTTTTGTGTTCTCTTATTCATGATTTATCCTTGGTTTAAATTTTTTTTTCATGTTTTCACCTTAAATACTTCTTACAAATTACCTACATAGTGGTGGTAGGGATTTGTGCTATTCATATTGGTGATTTACACGTAAAAATTGGAAGTTTTGGCTTGATTTTTGGGTAAAAACACGAAATAACACGTTCTTGGATTGTTATTAGCTTAATTTCGGAATATGGGTCTATCTTATTCCGAATATTGTTTATTCCGAAATTGGTGATTTAAAAATTTCGGAATCTGGTGAGGTAAAGATTTTGGAATTTAGCTAAGATTTATTCCGAAATCTGATGAGGTAACTATTCCGAAATCTAGTTTGTATAGCATATTCCAAATTCTTGACTTTAGTTTCACGTATTCCGATATCTTATGAATAAAAGATTTCGAAATCTAGCAGACTCGCATTCCGGATTTGGCATACTCACATTATTCCGAATTTAGAACACTCACATTCTGAAATCCTTAGCAGTTTGAGATTCCGGATTACATAAGCTCATTGTTCTGAATTCTGTTCCAGTCACTTATTCCGAATTGTTTTTCAAGATACGTATTCTGAATTTTGTTCAAGATATTTATTTCGAATTCTGTTCAAGCTCATTATTCTGAATTCTGTTCCAAATACTTATTCCGAATTTTGTTCAAGAAGTATTATTAATTTCTATAAGAAGAATTATTACTAATTTTGTCTTGGTTTGCATTCCGAAATTATTACTTAGTGGATATTCAGGATTTGGACTTGTAATTTTGGAAGAATTCCACTTCAACACACAACAAATTTCATAACTTTATTTCATTGGTCGATCAAAAGAAAATCTTTCTTCAAGTGATAAAAAATGAATCCTCATTCATTCATGCCTACAATGATATCGCTTACGGATCTATCTATCATATCGGGTACCGATACCCGTCCACTATTGCTTATCAAAGAGTTATTTGAAGCATGAAAGGGTCGCATTAAGTCATATATTATTGGAAGACCCAGTGGGAGGCTTATGATCAAATCTATTGAGCAAGGCCCACTTTATTGGGGCAGAATTACTGCAGATAATGTGACTCGGCCAAAGGAATTTTCTGAGTTAACGCAAGCCAACCAACTAATTGCTGATGCGGATGCAAAGGCTGTTCAGACTATTTTTCAAGCTCTTCCACCTGATATTTATCGAATGGTAAGTCAACACAAGATAGCAAAGGAACTATGGGATCGTTTGACGGTTTTGCTACAAGGGACTTCATTATCTAAGCAAGAAAGAGAGTGTCAACTTTATGATTTGTTTGATAGGTTCACATACACTCCAGGGGAAACTCTTCATGACTAATATTAGAGATTCACTGCATTGATGAATGATTTGAACACTTACAATCTAAAGATGTCTCAATTTCAGATTAATACCAAGTTTCTGAATACGTTGCCTCTAGAGTGGAGCCACTATGTCATTGATGTTAAATTGTTGAGGGATTTGCACAAGTCAATTCTAGATCAACTTTATGCTTTCTTGCAACAACACGAGAAACATGTGCTCATGAAACGTATGTCTCAAGGATCTTATCCCGAACCATTGGCTTTAACGGCAAATCATCCAATGTTGTCTTATAATAACACATCTCATGCTATGGGACAACACTCTTCTTATCAGCCACTGTATCAAACCCCAAGTTATCCACGGTACTCGATGTTACCACAACCACCTACATCACGTCAACAATATCAGCCACCAGCACCATCATCACAAAGAGACTCACATCTATCACCTTATGCTCATCAATTATACTCTTCTTACCAACCACCTACAGCTCCTGCTATCACACACCAGCAACCGGCAGTTCTTCACCCAACCTACTCACAATATATCAGTACTCCTTCAAGTGTTTATGAAGCTTCACCAGCACCAGTTCTGTATTATGATGATGAGGTCCCAATTCTCGAATTCAAACAAGATGATAATCCTACTGAAGTGTTAGCTGCCATCTCTGCCTATATCACTCAATCGTTAAACAAAAGAGGATATCGAGGACTTCATACCACCAACAATCAGTTGAGGACTTCTTCCAACTCTCGTCAACAAGAAACCATTCAAGATGACAGAGTCATGGTTCAACCTATTCAGGGGAGACCAAGTTCATCCAATGCCGGTACAAGAACTTATAACACTGCTCCAAGGGGAAACACTACTGGCAAGTTGAAGATGATCACATGTTACAACTACAAGAAGGAGAGACATATGGCAAGGGAGTGTAAGCAACCCAAAAGGAGAAGGGATGCTTCGTGGTTTGAGGAGAAGGTGATGTTGGTCAATGCTCAAGCAAATGGCCGTGAGTTAGATGAAGAGGAGTTATCGTTTCTTGCTGATCCAGGAGTTGCGGATAATGAAGTTCAAACAGCAGCTTTCACTCATAATGCAGCTTATCAAGCAGATGATCTCGATACATACGATTCTGACTGTGATGACTTCAACACCGCCAAAGCAGCTCTTATGGAAAATCTCTCAGTTTACGGGTCCGATCAACTATCTGAGGTACCAAGTGTTCCCATTGATACTAGTATTCCACCACATCAAGTTGGGCAAGAGTCTCAGTATCCGGAAGAGCCTCCGGTGGTGAGTAATTCAAATGAGGAGACAGACACTGATAGAAATATCACTACAAGTCCCCAGACTTTGAGTGAAATACAACCGGGAGCTATTTCGCATATGGATTCCCCTGCTCAACAATATTTGGTTATGGTTTCGACATTTATGCTTGGCCAAATGAATAATGCGGTCCTTGAAACCCTAAGTGTTAATCAGACCTTATTTGCTGAGCTTGCTTTGTATAAGGAAAATGTTCAAACCTTGGAATTAACCCCCTCGACCAATACCTTAACTAATCCTGAATTTGATGGGTTTAGAAAAGTTTAAATGGATCATTTACTTGAGATTGAACATTTAAGAGCAAATCTTTCAAAAGAAATTAAAGAGAAAGAGTCAGTCGTCACCAATTTTCACAAACTTAAAACGGATTTCAAAATACTCAAGTCTAAAAAGGTTGAAACGGAAATTAATGCGTCTAATCAAATAAAAAAGATTGATAATTTGATTTTCAAACAATACTCCGCTTCACACTTAGTACATTTGTTTGATTCATCTTTTAAGGAATTTAACTTATCACGTCTACAAGACCTTCCACCTAACCCGGGTTATGCAAATCAAGCTTTTATCAGCAACCCAAGACTTTATGATGCAACCAAATTAGGATTGGTATTAGATCCGATTGTTATTCCGGATGAACCCGAGTATATGTTATTAGTTGAAGAGGATCGGTCACAAATGCTTTTGAAACATCCTAAGTTTGATTATGATAAACTTAATCAAGAGTATGCAAGGATGGATTTTAGAACTCGTTTTAACATACAAAGGGAATTTACTAAACCACCAACTTCCGTGTCTACCAAAGAGAACCCTAGTATATTTCCTACACTTGTCAACACGGATTAACCTAAGGAAATTCCAAAGGTTATTCTACCGGTACGTACAATATTGTTAAGCTTGGAAGAGATTCAACGATACTTTACCAGGTTTGACAAGGTTATTATGGAATGTACAACTCCGACGACTCAAACCGAAGGAGAATGGGCTTTAGAAGTCATGAAAGCGGTGTTTAACGCTGAGATCGTTCCATTTGTAAAAAATATTAAAAACGGTTTTATATCTCTCGGTGACAATCTTAATTTTGAAATGAAAGAAGTTCAAAAAGTTTTCCATGAAATGGATGATGCTTATGAGCAACATTTAATTGAGAAAAAACAGATTTTGTCCGAATATGACCGATTCTTAGAACAAGTGGCGTCTCTCGATGTGATGACTGTTGTGACTATTAATTATGCTAATGAGATTACATCTGTTGTGAATAAATGTGATGATGTGCATGATCTCTTTGTGAATATTGCTGAGACTGTAAATGATGTTGATAATCATCCTTGTCACGAATCTAACGCTGAATTTTTAAAGCTTCATGATTCTTATAAATCACTTTCAAAACGTTTTGACGAGCTTCAACACCATTGTATATCTCTTGAAATCGAACAACAATCTAAAAATGAAACTCTTTTAATAACGAATGATTGTGAAAACAACGTTGAGACAAGTGACAAGATGATTCAGGTGGTTCAGTCATTAGAGGAAGAAATTATGAGACTTAAGAGAGAGTCATCAGTAGAGAAAATGGAACTAGATGCCGCAGAGATTAAAAACCACGCCTTAGAAAATAGAATCATCTATATTCTAGGGGAGCTTAAACGAGCAAAGCAGGGATTTTCACAACTTTATGGTTCACTAGAAGAACGCTTCGCTTTTAATGCGGCGGAGCAAAAGTCACTTGTTGACCAACTGAACCAAAAGTCTGAGGAAATCTCTGACTTAAATATTCAACTCATAGACAAAAACATGGTTTTAGCTGAGTTAAAGGAAACACTTCAACTCAGGACAAGAAGTTGTTGATAATGCAGCTACAATCTCTGCACCGACCTCTAGTGCTCCAAAATCCAAAGAAGTGGTGATCTATAAGAACCCGTACCATAAGAACAATCCTCTATCATATATGAATTATATGAAAAATGAGATTAGGCATGTGCTTCTTACAAGGGACATCTTAGATGACTTATATGAATCTGATCCCACAAACAACAATTATAACACTGCCCATTTATATATTGAGCAGGTTCAATGTTGCTTAGCACATCTTAATTTCATCGGTCAACCGGGTTCTGCACCACTCAAACAACAACCCGTTACAATTTCCATTACTCTATTCAACAAAACCCCAGGAGCTAAACCTTCTTTAGGTACACTCAACAAGGATAAATCAAAATTTGTCACTAATGTTTTTGTGCCTTCTACAGGAGTAATTGTCTCTACTAAGGCTAAAGGATCTCAAGATAAGAAAGATAGGATCAAGCCTTCCACTAGTAGGACTACCAAAAAGAAAGTAGAAGTTCACCCTAGGAACGTTATTTCAGATTTGAATAAAAAGAATCATGTAGCTAAAACAAAACATTATGCGATTGTGCAATAGCCTAAGCATAATGTGAATTCTAATTTGAGATGTTGGAATTGTAATGAATGCATGTTTTCTCAGCGTCATGATTTATTCTTTGTTGACCATGTTAATGAAATGTATGCCATTAGGAACAATCTTGAATGGAAGCCAATGGGGAAGAAATTCACCCACATTGGATGGCAATGGCAACCCATTGGTAGTACCTTCACTGCAAATGGAACTAAGTGCCCTTTAACTAGGATCACATCCACTGATGTTAGGTCTCAACGTCATTTAAATAGGAACACCAGCACTAAAAATGGAAAAAGCGCCCTTTCACTAGGCCTGCCTCCACTATTGTGCCTACCAGTGAAGAAGTACCTCAGGATATTAGACAACTAGAATATAAGCCGACAACTAGGAAGAAAATTTGGAAATCTAAGAAACCTTATGCTAGCAAATTTGAGATACTTGTATCTGTACCTGCTAACACAGAGGAACAACTAGATTCCGATACATCGTCTTTGTATGGTGATATTTTTAGGTGGTCCAAATCATCCTCCGGTACTTGGACTCTGGGTGCTCCAAGCACATGACCGGAGACCGCTCGATGCTCAAAAATTTCGTCATTAAGTTTCTAGGCACGGTTAAATTTGGTAATGACCATATTGCAAAGATCATGGGTTATGGTGAATATCATATTAGGAATGTCACGATTTCAAGGGTATATTATGTGGAAGGACTTGGTCATAATTTATTCTCAGTGGGACGATTTTGTGATTCAAACCTTGAGGTTGCTTTTTGACAACATACTTGCTTCATTCGTGATTTAGTAGGAAACGATTTGTTAAAAGGTTCTCGAGGGGATAATCTCTACACGTTGTCTATTCAAAACAAGATGCACGCTTATCCTTTATGTCTTCTCTCTAAAGCATCTAAGACCAAGTCATGGTTGTAGCATCGACGGTTATCTCATCTTAACTTTGATGTTATTAACCATTTGGCTAAAAACGAACTTGTTCGTGGTCTTCCAAAGCTCAAGTTTAACAAGGATCATTTATGTTCCGCGTGTTCGTTGGGGAAAAGCACCAAGAAGTCTTAGAAACCCAAAGCTGAAGATACCAACCAGGAAATACTGCATCTTTTGCACATGGATCTTTGCGGGCTAATGCGTATGGCCAGTGTGAGTGGTAGAAAATACATCCTCGTCATGGTGGATGATTTTTCAAGGTTTACATGGGTAAAGTCGCGAAACTTCACAAGTTTAGTGACGAGACTCTTCAACAAGTACGGGACAAATTGTTGCATCTCAACGTCACCAAGAGGCTTCCCGAGGTTAAAGTAGCATGGCACACAAGATATAAAAAGTGCCAACTACATTGTTGGGTCTAAAAGTTGATGTGACAGAAACTCAAAATGAAGAAACATCAAGACGTTTGTTCAGACACGCTAACACGTGAAAGCTAGACGTTGACACGTGTATTCTAGCCGCTGACAAACATCAAGACGCTGATGGAATCTATTTAGGGGATATATTTGATATATTGTGGACTGATATATTCAGAATATAGTTTATCTAAATAGAATATTTTATATTTATTCATTCTTATCTCTTGTAAACTCTATTCCTTACACCATAAAAGGAACCAATGGTCATAGGTTTATTTATCAGTTTCATATACAATGTAAACCTAAAGTGTGTGTTGACTAGGCGTGGGATTAAATGTATACACGCCTAGTGGTTGTTTATTATTAATATAATGAGAAATCGTTGGGATAAATTCATCTTGTGTTCTTGTGTTTAAACACCTTGTTAACGTTTTTTATTCTATTCCGCCTTGATTCAAACAAGTGAATGATAATCGTTCCTAGCAGCCTAAAGATCTGAATCTATTAGGTTTCATCATACATGATCAAGAAAATTGAACAAAAGCTAAGGGAAAGACGTTTAATGAGAAGCCTAGAACGATTCATCGGTGGCAGTCCGTATGGAGCTCACCACAGGCTAATGGAACGATCCATTTAATATGGGTCGTACTATCTCAGGTCAACTCCATACTTTACTTGTGAATATGTATACACTGTGAATATTCGGCTCTTGTGGCTTGCTGTAGTGTGAAAGTATGATATTTTTTCAAGAATTTCTCAGGAGATTCTAAATCTTTCAAAATATATCGTACTCAAGTACTACAACTAACCCTCATTAATTTGAGGTGGAGCATTAATATGTTCTATGGCCAACAAACAATTTCATTTTTTACCCAAAGACTGGTTAATCCATTAAAATCCAAAATATTAATGGTTAAGATTTTGGATAAGGGGAGAAAATGGGATTAAGGAGACTTGTAAAAATATGTGGCTATAAATGAAAAAGACTTAACGGAAAATTCAATTTGATTGTGTTTTGCACATGTTAAGGGGGAGCATTTTGATATCAAAAACACTGAAGGTACAAAAAACTCTTGATATTTATATCACAAGTACCTCAGTGATTTTAAGGAAAATTCATGATGACAAATACTTACCCAAAACATGTTGGTGATTTTAGTGTCATCAATCATTTGTGATTAGCCGAGACCAAATGGATTTCAAGTGTAAGTTATTATACGAGTTCAGAGGTGCGAAGTGCATGCTTGTATAAGTTGATTAACTTGATTTCGGAAACAACAATGAAAAAGGTTGTAAATATAAAGTCAAATGATGCAATAGTGACAGAATTTGGAGTCGCTAATCTGTCACTGATAGAAATATATGTCTTTTGTATGGAAATAGTTAGCGACGGTTTTAGACTGTTACAAAACTGTTGTTGGACAGATTTTAAAGAACCATTGTGACTTTTGACAAAAGGGTGTAACTTTTACGAAAGATTCATAACTTTTCATACAATCACCATCAAGTTTATATATAGATATAAACATGATTTGGTCTAAATGATGAAGATCATTATATCAACAACAACACAACAAAATATTCAATGTTTTGCTCTCTTTCTTGTGCCTAGAATTGGAGTGTTGTTCTTGTCTTATTCCAATACGAATTTCGTGTAACCCAAGGCACCGATAGGGTCGAAATATTGTATTAGGAAAGTGGACTTTTTACACGATTCAAGAATTTATCCGGCAATCTTTGATTATCACGACCCAAATTCTAACAAACTAATACAATATTTTGGAGTGATAGTCAAGATTGGTGAATCTGTGTAAAAGGATTCGAAGCATGCTGACAATTGATAATTCTGGATGATGGGCCAGTGGAAGGGTATTTTAATTGTGTCACAAGTTTGTATGTTATAAAGTGTCCTGGGAATTTGGAAATATAAGTCACATGGGATGGAAGGATAATCACAGTGCAGAACATATGTCGATGATCTATACGCATTCTTTTCATATTTGTAGGGGCGCAAATCCTAATTCACATATGTTAAATTGTGATGCTATGATGATTTGCATGGTACTACGGTTTTACAGTTAGTATGTTATAGTTATGGGTCAAATTTAAATTTGCATGAATGATTGAGATTGCATGTTAGTTTTTCATGATTGAACAATATGAATAATTGATTGATGATTTGCTTAAAGAACTGGAAATTTTGAGAAATATTTTGGCAACTCTTTATGGTTAGTTGGATGCCAAAAGAAAGCGTATGTTCTCTTGGTAATTTACATGGCAGTGTGTTTTTTTCTTGGTAACCATAACGTGTTGTTTTATTTGGCGTTAACCGTATGTTTTACGGTTTTGTTTGGACAAAACATATATGTCCCTGCACATTGTTGGTTTATGACTTTGCAAATCTTAATTGAACAATGGCTTGAATTTATTATTATATGAAAATTAGTTAATGACGTTGTACACTTCGTGTAGTCATTTTGAATCCATCCAGTTTTGGATAGGGCAAATATAATAATAATAAACCAACGTATCAGTTCTCGGTGGTTTCTGAATAGTAATTGGTATTCCGGACCATGTCTAAATCAATCTATGTCATGAATAACAAGAAATATTTGTTTGCATGATGAAAACTATTTGTGTATAGTTTGTGTTAATATGGTTAAAGTCTCTTTCTTATTGCCAAAGAATTACGCAAGAATGACTTATCTTGGGTCTTGTAATTTTAGTATCTTAATCATTAAAGATGATATATGTATATTTGCTTCCCATAAAAGTGATTCACTTGTGCCTGCGTGAGTAAATTGGATTACTATCATAATTAAGTTGGAGGTATTTGCAAGACATGCCTAACTGTGCTACTGACATGTGTTTATGTGATTCAGTTTATTTGGACCAGTGGATTTTGATAAATAAAAGCACGATTTGTTAGATTACAAAATCGGTTCACACCAATTTGTCTTGTATTATATCCACCGAACGTGCACGTGTTTAGATTTGTTTTATCTGGTGAGGATCTATGTAACGATTACATAAGATATATCTCTAATTGTTATGTCTTTATGAGATATGTAATTTTAGAAAATAAGGTTAATAAAATCGTTGACTGGCCATCAAGAAGGATTTAATTTATTACCTTTGCTAAATCATAGATGTTTGCAATTTTCTGGTTCATAAATTCCAGTAGTAAATGAGAGATCTAGTTAATTGGTGGTTGTTTTGGTTTGGGTGATTTATGTGAAATGATTATTCTAAACATTACCAGGTGTCTTTGATGGCATAAAGTTTAATATGCCATGATAGTGGTATTTTAATAACATGTTTGAGAAGCTATCAAACCAAAACTGTTTTGGAGCAATTCTTGGCCTTATGTATCATCCACTTGGATTTCATATGTTTTCTCATGTGGTAAAAGGTACGAAGTGTTTTGTTTTCTTAAACTACAATTAGGTGGGGGGGATAATGATTTTGTCCATTTGTTGATTGTGTCGATTAAAAGAAAACATATTTTATCGGATGCCGCCATTAACATGACGGCTTGTAGCTGTTACTGGTGGTAAAATAATCAAGTTAGGGGCTTTATTGGGATGTTAAAGTTCAAGTACTTGTTAATTACAGTAATTAAAATAATAGATTTTCGTTTTAAGAGATCCTTTAACACGAATATAAATATAATAATGATGCAAGTTTTATAGTTGATGAAAAAGACCATGTCAAGATATTCACAGTTATGTGTGAATGTAGTATCTTGGACTAAAGATACAAAGTTCTACGAATTATCAACTATATAAATGGTGTCATGATTAACTAAATTAGCTTCTTGTTCATTAGAAGCATAATAATTGAAGGACGTGTTAATAAGGATATCATTTTGTTTAAAAGACGATGCATGTACTTTATGCGTTGTGATTGATAGTGGGCTACATTATCAATAGCTTACCACTTGATAAAAGAGGTTTTCAAGAGACTTAGTGCACAAAGTCGGTGATAGGGATGAAAAGTCCATTAGATCATCTAACTGTGAGATACCCAGTTCCCCTCTAGTATAATGCTAAAGGCTGAATTCAATGCGGAAAGCTCACAATTAGAGATTGGAACACATTTTATATAATCCCAAGGTATGTGTTCAGACCTACAAGATAAAGAGGCCGAAGTTTATCTTCTTAATAGTTATTTTGAAAAAGTGCAGCGTAGGGCATGACTAAAAGAATTACCTATACGAGCATGAAGTTTTGCCGCTTCAAGAAGCTTGGACTTGGCTTCGTATATGCTCATGAATGGATATGAACGCATGGCTTGTAAAGCGTCAAGTATAAACATTGGAGAAATGTAGAAACTCGTGTGTATATTATCTTCGAGTATTCAAATGAATTGATGGGTTCAATCCTTAGTGACACCCCGATTTTCGAATATTTGGAATGCGTAATATACTAAGTGAAAATTCAATCGTTGCGACATTTTCATCTATGCGTGAGTTTGGTTTGTTTTGAGTTTTTGGGAAATCAAGGATTACACTAAAATGGGGGAGGATTGTTGGTGATTTTAGTGTCATCAATCATTTTTTGTGTAATGGTGATTAGCCGAGACCAAATGGATTTCAAGTGTAATACGAGTTCAGAGGTGCGAAGTGCACGCTTGTATAAGTTGATTAACTTGATTTCGGAAACGAAAATGAAAAAGGTTGTGAATATAAAGTCAAATGATGCAATAGTGACAAAGTTTGGAGTCACTAATCTGTCACTGATAGAAATATATGTCTTTTGTATGGAAACAGTTAGCGACTGTTTTAAACTGTTACAAAACTGTTGCTGGACAGATTTTAAAGAACCATTGTGACTTTTTACAAAAGGGTGTAACTTTTAAGAAAGAGTCACAACTTTTCATACAATCACCATCAAGTTTATATATAGATATAAACATGATTTGGTCTAAATAATGAAGATCAATATGTTAACAACAACACAACAAATTATTCAACAGTTTGCTCTCTTTCTTGTGCCTAGAATTAGAGTGTTGTTCTTGTCTTATTCCAATACGAATTTCATGTAACCCAAGGCACCGAATAGGGTCGAAATATTGTATTAGGAAAGTGGACTTTATACACGATGCAAGAATTTATCCGACAAACTTTGATTATCATGACCCGAATTCCAACAAAACACACTTAACTCATGACGACTTTGGTGACAAAATGGTGGTAGGATTAGATATCAGTCTAATGAGTCTTCTAGAACCAGAGGAATCTTTCCAAGGACAATTCCATAGTTAGAAAATATAAGTCCTTAGGAAAGATGGGGAATAGATTGTGAACGTATCAGAATGCCGACCAGGTACTGATGCTAGCACTGTAACAATCACAACAAGGTGTTAGTGATGATGTATTGGTAAGCATTGAAGGGGTTGAAGAATGAAAAAAAAATGTAAAGATAAAGGGTGTATAGAAAGAAGCCCTCCTTACAAATTTGGGAGAAACCGGGTCAACACATTTTTAAGACAATAAAGTATCATGGACCTAATTATGCGATGCACAACCCCTCCCAGCTAACTCAAATATCTCTCAAAAGATATTTGTTTTAATGTCACGGAGTTCAACACGTTATCTATCAGTTTATTCACTCCGAATAAATTGATATTGAAATGGTGGCAATCCTCTCCAGCCTCCGCTCACTAAATCAAAATGCACTATTGAGTCTAGAGCCACAAGATCATCAAAAGTCTCATTAGGACACTTTTCAAAACAAGAAAGATTTTTTATAAATCCTACGCAATATTCTTGTAATATTGCCAGAACATCTGAGTGATATGAAAGTATTATAATGAAGATGGAAATCCTGCTTGAGCCAACATCAAACAAGCTCATGGTAGGTGATACATGCGGTTCTTTAAGAACCAATCATGTGATAACTGGAAAGAAACGATGGTTTGATTCTTAATTGAATTCAAACTTGTTCCAGGGCCTCTACGCATTATCCAAGTGATCTTGCCAAAACACTCAGAGTGGCACTCTTTAGTGTTCACAATGATGAGTGGAAATCCTTCTAGTATCAACATTAAACAGCACTACGGTAGGTGACTAGCAAGATTCTATTAGAATCGAGCTCGTGACAACTGGAAAGCGACGATGGTGAAAATCTTAATTGAAATTCACTTGGTCCAGGTTCATGAATTGACGACTTCAACCATTAGGATAATTTATCCAAATGGTTCGCTCTTTATGTTCGTAGTCAGCTTTGGATGGTCGAATAAAGAGAATGGGATTACCCGCGAAATCTTGTCAAGGAGATCTTTAATTAGAGCTACATGTCACAAGTACGATATGCAATATCGTCCAACGGTCTTCACCGACCGGAGGTAAAATGCTACCGAATCAAAATAAAATGTCAAAGCCATTTTATTCGTGTCTTATTATGTTGCTACATTTGAAGACGGTGGTGTTACGGTGTACCAGATGATTAACAATCAAAGTGGAAAAGAACACTAGTTAGGAAACAAGGTGTTTAGGCACAAGACACAAAGAATTAATCAATTGGATTTTTCATTAGATTAATAACAAACAATCACTAGGTGTGTATACATTGAATCCCACACCTAGTCGACACACACTTTAGGTTTACATTGTAAATGAATAATATATAAAACCTAATAACCCTTGGTTCCTTTTATAGTGTAAGGATTAGGGTTTTACAAGAGATAACTATGCATAAACATGCATATCTTCTATTTAAATAACTAATATAGAATAATATTCTGAATACTTATCCTAAATAGACATTTCCAACAGCGTTTGACTTTTGTTGACTTCTATCAACGCCTAATTTACACTTGTCAACGCTTAGACACAATGTGTCAACGTTGAACAAATGTCTTCATGTTTTCTTCGTTTTTGAGTTTATACCACATCAACTTTTTGACCCAACAATCTTCCCCTAGTTGATGTCGGCAAAACTCTTTGTGTATCTCTTGTAAGTGGTACATCATCTTTAAATTGCTTCCCCTCAATTATAGCATGCATGTCTTCCCCTTTTTGTCACATCAACAGGGAAGTAAACAATGTACGCAATCTTGAATATTCTCCAAATGTAGGCTCTATGTAATGATTTTGAAGAAAAATAAATATAATATTCTTGATGTAGAAGTAGAATAACCCAACCTTGTGTTCCATGTCTTGCACTATTCACGCGATAAAGAACTTATACCATTGGAGAAGTATAAGTAGACCTCGATCTCTTGTCAATTCTCATCCTTTGTGAGACACTAAGCACAATAATGTAACCCCTTCAAGTGTTATGACAAGTCTTCGTCACCAACCATTAAAAGCACAAACAAGTTATCTTAAAAGTCAATGACTGGGAGTTCACGACTTTAAGATATGATAGAATACAAACTCGCGAAAATCTTCTTCGAACATTAAACTTACCATAAGAATTCTTCCCCTTAAGCCAACACCTCTTCATGACGAGTCAATATCTTCATATGTAAAAGCTGTAACTGAATAACTGTTTCACAAGGCTATCCCGATTACATAATCTAATATCAATCAAAGTCTTCATGAATTGTTGCTAACTTACTTAAAAATCATTAATCCCCTTTAAAAATATCCGAGCCATAAATATCAACTTGATATTCTGTATAAAAACGGAGATCCCATGTACCTTCGTTGTAAATACCTCTTTTTGTGTGCCAAAATCATATCAATTTTTCAAACAACAGCTATTCCTTTTGTTGTCCAATATCTTCCTTTGTCCAAGATATCAACACTGTGTATTGTACAATATCGGACAACACTTATCAGCGTTTGAAAAAGTATATATCGGACAACAAGTGTCAACGCCTCCTGTCAGCGTCAACTTTATTCTTGTCAGCGCCAACTTTAAACCTGTCAGCGCCTGGCCATCATCGTCTCATCCATGCCTTGTCAGTGTTACACCAATATCTATCAGCATCACACCAACATCTATCAGCGTCTAAATAACATACATCAGCGGCTAATTGATCTAGGGTTTTATAAACCCTAAATCATGATTTTATGTGAAAACCATAAACTGCAGCGAACTTTGACATTGAATATCTTCTGCATGAGAGCTCAAATCGAAGATCCCTTCGGTGAGATCCTATATACAAGTGCCAAGAACCTACAACGCTAATTTCACGACGATCCAACGGTTAATGAAGGAGAAATCACGTTTTTACTATTACTGTTCACAGAAAACAGCATATGATCACTGTTGACTTTGACGCTTAATAACTTTTTCTTGGGGATAGCTCTCGACAATCCCTCTGGTGGAAGTCTAGATATATGTGTGGAGAACACACACAAAAAATTTCGTGGCGATCCAACAGTTCAATAAAAAGTTATGGCCTTCTAAATGCTGCTGCGCACACAAAAATGTCCAGAAAAACCCTAGACGGATTTTTCTTTTCTTCTCAATATACGAACACCTTGTTGGTCCTAGCATCACGAGCCACGAGGCTCTGATACCAACTGTGGAAACCTTGGTATCCTCGAATCTTTTAGCTGCTAGGCATAACCATTGTTCATATGATTAACAATCAAAGCAGAAAAGAACACTAGTTAGGAAACAAGGTGTTTAGGCACAAGACACAAAGAATTACTCAAATGGATTGTTCATTAGATTAATAACAAACAATTACTAGGTGTGTATACATTGAATCCCACACCTAGTCGACACACACTTTAGATTTATATTGTGAATGATTAATATATAAAACCTAATAACCCTTGGTTCATTTTATAGTGTAAGGATTAGGGTTTTACAAGAGATAACTATGAATAAACATGCATATCTTCTATTTAAATAAATAATACAGAATAATATTCTGAATATTTATCCTAAATAGACATTTCCAACAGCGTTTGACTTTTGTTGACTTCTGTCAACGCCTAATTTACACTTGTCAACGCTTAGACACAATGTGTCAACGTTGAACAAATGCCTTCATGTTTTCTTCGTTTTTGAGTTTCTGACACATCAAATTTTTGACCCAACAACAAGGAGGATAGATATCACAAGAAGGCAAAGACTACACGTGAAGATGATCTCAAGCCACATAACAAGTCAAAGCCAAAAGAACATGATTCAAGCCAAAGCCCAAAGATTATTGCAACATATTCACAAGAAGAAAAGGAAAAGAAGAAAAGAGAAACGACTACGAGCTCAAGAACGAAAACTTAGTATAGTATGCTTGGGTTAGAACTTTGTAATTTGGAGTGACCTCCCTTAGGGGGAGATTGTTAGAAATACGTTTTTAACATATATTAGAAGTATCGGTCACTCCAAAAATATTATTAAACCTGATTAGCTCGTAGTTAGTTTAATGTGTAAAACTAAGTAACTTACCAACCCATGAGCTTGTCCATGGGCTTGTAGGCCCAAGCCCACCTAAGCTTGGGTATATAAACCCTCTCATTTGATGGAGAGGGCGTTGGTTGTTACATTTCTTTCATAAAATAACACATAGTTTTCTCTCACTTTATCTCTCTAGTTTCCCTCTCTAGAAACAACAACCACACTTGTTAGATCATAGATTATCACTATTCTATAGTAAATATGTCAATGACGCCGGTAGCTCAAAAAAGGCGCATTCTAGGGACTGAAAAAATCCAGGTGGTGGCACGAGAAGTGGAAGTGTAACACCTGCTTCGATAAAAAGAAAGTATCACATTTATGGTGTCACATCAGAAACATATATAATAAAAGTCCAAAACAAAGCTTAGTTATTAAAACATAACAATCCCAAAGTTAACTCCAAAAGGAAAAAAATCCCCAAACAAAAGGGTCCAAAACATAAATGTGCTGAAATAAGAAAATGTATTCTAACATTTATTGACACAATGGTGACTTTAATGTAGCTCTTTAAACCCAAATTTTCATTTTCCAACTTCCCGCTTAATACCTACCGCGGGAAAAGAAAATGCGACTGAGTTAACGCTCAGTGAACAAATATAATATAAAGGCAGTAAAGTACTAAGAGGTATAACGGAATCTGCGAATCATATACATAAAGAATATAAGAAGCGAATGAGACAAAAGATATCAATGGAGAACAAAAGTATAACGGAATGCTCACGAGCTCACATAATATCTAAACATGATACATGAATATCCCTAACAAATATATCACATGCAGTTGCATGGTTCTCCCAAATATATCACATGCAGTTGCACGATTCTCCCAAAATATACACAGGCCAATCAAACCTAAATGTACCAAATGTGAAGTGGGTTGTATTGCACACAATCACCAACCACCAAAACAAAACAAAATGAAGTGCCTACGATGCATCCATACGCCCCTGCAAAACAAAGTCATTTGTGAACACTAGCTCGATGACTAGCGCACACACACATATAATAGCATAATAAATGCGCGCCAAAAGGGAACACCGTTGACCAATCACACCTCCATAGATAGTGTCACGTCATTGGTAAATCAGGGACGTGGTCATGCTACCTTCATGACTAGTTACAAATAGCTCGGGCAAAGAGAAATATAAACAACAAATTTAAAATAGTTTACAAGGGCAACCAACAAATTACAAATAGAGGCATACAAAATGTAACACCCCCAATTTCGGTCATAGCAGCGGAAGGGTCCATGGGTGTTACTATCATGGTTCAATCTCATAATCATAAAAAACGGCTCAAAACGAGTCGTTTTAAATAAAAAACATCCATCCATTCATTTAACAATAAAACTTTTCACACGGTCCCAGATAATTTAAAGGTTACAGTCACGGTAAATGATAAAAGATTATTTGAATGGATATAATTTATGAAAGCGAGCCAAAAATTTCAAATAAGCAAGCTTTACGAAACCGCCTTCCTCGAGTGCCTACCCAATGGACCTGAGATAAAACATGCTAAAAGTCAGCAAAATTTGCCGAGTGAATCTATAAAGTTTAATTTAAATAAAGAGAACACAAGTATTCAAAATAACCTTCCATGGTTAATAATTTATCAAAGACAATTATGTTGTACGGACATAATTATCGGTGTCATTACATAAGCCTCGTGACATTGAACGTTAACATATATTATTTCAGCCCAACACACCTAGCCAAGTACGTATATTTCTCTTATACAATGCATCCGATTTTCATTAGTGCATCACAACACCACGCGATAGCTAGTCGCGACCGGACTGGGCGTCACCCCGATAGATCTATCCATAGTATTAGCGTTACTTCGATTAACAATTCACGATTCATGGGCCTTTTAAGGCTAAAACTAACTTATGTAATAACTTTCATCTAAGCATACAATCGGGTCCCTTGTGTTCAATTTTAAAACAATCATGTGTTTATTACAACTTATAGTTGTACCTTTCAATTTCAATAAATACTTTTCAAGTAAATAGGGTTCCCACAACTTCTAGTTGCACCCATTAATGAGTTTTCCGAAACTTATAGTTGTACCCTTTATTTTCAATAAAACAGCATGTTATCCTCCTCGCGGGTTTTTTAAAACAAATAAACATGTTAAAAGCGAGGCTATAGACTCACCTTAGCCAATAGTGGTAATGAGACGATCGCCGACGATTAGTGATGCCCGTTTAAACACGAAAACCGCAACCTACCAAATAAGGCGCGTTCGCTAATAATCGACTCAAGTATAAATCATACTTAAAACACGAGGGAAAGATTATTTATACCGATACTGACAAGATCCTTTTATCAGGTAATGGGGATACTCTTAGTATTCCTTTAATTATGTATCAACGTTCCAACAAAAATACTTGTATGCATCAAAAACCCCAGGTTCGGCGGGGTAATTGCATTAAAAAGGGACAAATTTTAGCGTATGGTGCTGCTACACTTGACGGCGAACTCGCCTTGGGGAAAACGTATTAGTAGCTTATATGCCATGGGAAGGTTACAATTTTGAAGATGTAGTACTCATTAGCGAGCGCTTAGTATACGAAGATATTTATACTTCTTTTCACATACGTAAATATGAAATTCAAATTAACCAAGGCTCCGAAAGGGTCACTAATGAAATACCACATTTAGAAGTCCATTTACTCCGAAATTTAGACAAAAATGGAATTGTAATGCTGGGATCTTGGAGAACAAAGAAATTGTTGGAGTTATCATTTCTCTCTAATATGTTTGATGTTAAGAAAAGATCTCTTGCAGGAAGGTTGGCTAGAGATTTCTTGTAAAAACACTAGCCCTACTCAGTTCATAATGTAATGAGAAGATTTTGTCTTCTTTATAATTTTATCATTATGCATATTAAGGGATGAGCCGTATGAGATGAAAATCTCATGTACGGTTCTATAACGGAGATTCTTTGAATTGAATGACGACCGTAACGGATGTCAGCTCAATCCGAAGGAAATTATAATATAAAAATCAAAATTATCAAACCATGACAATCCCGAAAATTATACAATACAAGTGTTATTCTATACCCTTTTATTCAACACTATTCTTTTAAACACTTACACTCTCGATATTGACCCGTCTTAAGACGCCAAGTCAACGCAAGTCAAACTATCATTTTACTTCTCTCGGACCAGTAGCTAAGTCATTGATATAATGACTAAGAACTTGAGTAAATCACCGTGTCCAATAGTGAATACTCAACTCACGCCACACAAGTATTGAACTACGTGTCCAAAATACCAATCAGCATGTACACTCCAAATGTACACACCAATCTACCCTATCTAGACTTGTCCGATTTCGACGAAACTTGGTCACAAACTCACATATAATATGAATAAGACTCAGTTTAAATTTCATTCAAAAATATTAATCCTAAGACCTTCTGCCCGACACACCTTCGTGTTATAAAACCCGGACAGTTTTACGCCTTTGACTTGTAAAACCATTTGGACTTTTCTAAACAACCCCGTTTACAAAAACGACACTCGGGTTTGAAAATAGACTCATCACCTGAGTTTTAGAAACTTACATCAGCCCTTGACTATTTATAAAACTCATTCTATAGTCCCCGAGATTCGATCCAAATATTGACAACAATTTTCGGATTGTGTCAACACCGTTTCCCGGTACACGAAAATTAAATCATCATAACTTCTCGCTCGTTTGGAGCTAGAAGCTCTACTTTATATCAAATCGAAGCTTAGGAAAATCTCTACAACAATATCACATCATCTCATCCTATCTTCAAACTTAAGACATCCGAAAATAGCTTCAAACCTACTGCCCAAAATCAACCATTTAAAAACCACACTAAATCAACTTTTTAGTTCAATCCATCCATTCTCCTTCTAATTCTAACATCCAAATATCATGTATTTTCAATCCTAACACTTGCATGTCACCTAAATCAAAATCAAAATAAAAAACTCACACTTTCAATAATCAGAACAATATGATCTCATAAAGATCATTACATGCATATAATAAAAATACCTTCAACAATTTCTTGTTTTTATCAATTTTTCAAAATTTGTTGCATGTTGGAAAATTTGGTATCAAAATGATCACCTTTTAAAATTTAGCATGGGACTTGTTTTAGATTATCTAAAATCATGTTGGATCAAAATTTATGAGTGCGTTTGTGTGTTGTATGGGTGGCGGCAACAAAGGAAGAAAAAGTGAGAGGAAAAGATTTTTAGTATTTGAAAATGAGTGAAAATATGAGTGGAAATATTAGGTGTGACTTTTTATATGGAGGTTGAGGGTAGCTTTTGCAATTAGTTAATTCTTTTGGACCAAAATTCATTTAATAGTATAAAGGGTAGAAAATAACTATTAGTCAAATTTGAAAATATTTACGGGACTCGGGTTTCGTTAAAATACTTTTCAAAAGTTAAAACGTTTCAAAAATATAATAATATAACTTCGACACGACTTAAAACGTAATTAAATCGAAAACGTCGAAAATATTAAATATCGAGACAATCGATAATAAAACGTACATTTTTGGGCATCCGTCGGTATCGCGATCACTAGTAGTTCTCGTCATTCGTTAAAATGTAAAACACGAGAAATAAAAATAAATACAATAAAATCATTCATATGATAAATTTGAGAATATATTATCGATACTTAATGTTTTTCTCGTCGGTTTTCTTCTAAACGACATTATTACGTTAAGTTTCAAGCTATAACCTTCTCGTTTAGCCGATAAATTTAAAATTCTCATTAAAGTGAACATATAATATTTAGTAGTCCAGATTAAAATATCGACATGAAATTGACGGATTGTCACATCATCCTCACCAAATTGGGATCTTCGTCCCGAAGATCAACTTGCTTTCTTCCACGATCGCTTGTTGAAATCAAAGGGTTAAACGTATTTTTGGTCCTCGTCTTGAGTCCCATCAGATTTGACAATAGGAATACGACTTTGCTTCGGTTGTCTAAATTCCTTATCGATAATATCAACAGGTTTGTTGATGAAATTCGACTTACCGTCGATTCATACTTCATCAAAAGGGTTAGTAAGATCTTCGTTGGGAAGAAATTTCTTAGTTCGCGCGATCATTTTATTTATCGGAATAAAATGAGCAGAGACAATCGGTCAACATTGACACAAATTAAATCATATTCAGACTAAGTTTTCAAGAGCTTAACAATGAAGTCCATTGTAATTTGCTCCTACCTCATGAATGATAACGAATGACACAATCGTAATCACTTACAGGCTTATCTACCTCTTTTATTCCAGAATACCTTGTAGGCTCTTACTATCGGTGGATACCGTACATTAGTGCCATACAATTAATGTCTCAATAGACGAAGAGTAAAATCACCGCACCCAATTACAAGTCGTGGGTTGAGTAGTTTCCTCATTCTTCCTAGGTTTTCTACAAGCATACACAATTAAAACAGCTCCAAATCATATAGGAGAAGTATCACGATCAACAACAAAACCTTTAGTTCTTTCAGGTAACGATAAGATCGGCGTGCTGCAGAGTTTTCTTTTCATGGTTTGAAAAGCTTTCTCTTCATCAATGCCACACACATATGGTTCATTATTTGAGTTAGCTTAGTTACTGGTTTTGATATCAAAGAGAATCCTTCAATAAACCTTCAGTAATAACCAGCCAAACCTAGAATTTGTCGTACTTCAGTTGCAATAGTTGGAACATTCAAATTTTCGATGGCTTCGATTTTCGCAGGAGCGACAGGTACCCCAATTTTATCAATCACATGTCAGCGAAATCGTACGGAACTAATCAAAAGATTACACTTTGAGAGTTTCGCGTAAAATTTTCGTTCTTTAACATGTCCGAGATAGTCCTTAAGTGTTCGACATGTTCTTCCTCGCTCTTAGAGCAGATTAGAATATCATCAAAGAAAACGATTACGAATTTATCAAGACACGACTTACACATACAATTCATTAAGTCAATAAATACAGCAGGTGTATTGGTCAAACCAGAAGGCATAACACTAAACTCATAATGATTATCACAAGTTCTAAACGCCATAATTGGAATATTTTCCTCGCGTATGCGAAGTTGATGATAAGCAAAACAAAGATCAATCTTGGAGAAAACACTAGAATCTTGGAGAAAACACGAGAGTTTTGAAGTTGATCAAATAGATCATTAATTTATGGAAATGGGTAACGATTCTTGATCGTTAGCTTATCCAGCTCTAGGTAAGCGATACACATACGAAAGGAATCATCTTTCCTCCTAGTGAACAGAATAGGAGTTCTACAAACTGACGAGCTTGGTCGAATAAACCTCTATCAGATAGTTCTTAAAACTTCACAAATAATTCCTTCAGCTCGGATGATGCTAATGGATATGGTGCAGGTGCCACAGTTGCAGCACCAGGATTAGATCAATTTGGAATTCTATTTTCCTTGGAGGCGAAAAACCTGGAAAATCTCCCAGAACACTTCGGGATAGTCAAGAAGAATACAATATCTTTACTCACTTTTCTTACGATTCCTTCTACGATACATAAGCCAAGAATAATCCACAACCGTTTTCGATATACTTACGAGCTCTAATGCACGAAAAGAATTTTCAATTTGGAATTATTTTTCCCTTTAGTGACCTCGTCAGCCGTGCCTTGAATTATGTGTCCCATGAGCTAATCAGCCATGCAGACAACTTCACAAATAGTAAATGGATTAGAAGAAGTCACATCACCGTGTATATTCTTGGTCAGCCGTGAATATACTGCTTGACCTTGACGGTTCGGGTTCCACAATTCTTGGACATAAAGGAGTCAACTTGTAGAAACACTTGATATATCTACCAATGTTAGTTCCCATCAGTTTCAGGTTGTACAAAACTTGCTCCATACTTTGGAAATGCTTCGAGGACAAAGTCCTCAGTTAATCGCTTTCTCACCTTAGTCCATGGTGTCCCATAAGTAAAGATACATATGGAAGAAAGTCTGCCTTTCCACCAAATTAATGCACGACCTTGGAGAGTAGCGATTTTAAACTGCACCATATCCTCTTGATTAGGGTCACTTCGAAAGATTGACGCCAGCTTTTCAACAACTGACACAATCCTCCATCATCTTTTGTCCCCTTAAGAGTCTACGGTTTGCACCTAATGAATGAAGTGTAGTTATAGCCTCTAATTTTGGGCACATTTGTTCCATCCGTACCACGAACATTATTGGCTCCAGCTTCAGCTCCACTGGTTCCAGTTACACCAGTTTTAGCTTCAACTCCAGTTCCAAATCCATCATTCATGTTGGCCATGAATCCAGCTAAAGATACAACAACTTATTCACTAACAACTTGGCGCATTCGTGCTTCAATCATAGCTTTCATTGACTGTATGAGTCTTGTGTAACGCAAATCAAATCATAATGAGTATTCATTCAATGATTGCGTTATACCACAGGAATTTAAAGAGAAAAGCAAAGAAAGATAATAATAGAACGATGTAGAATTAGGAATCAAAAGATAGCCATTCCATTGATCACAAACTAGTACAAGTTGTATTGTTAAGCATCATAGATAATCATAGTCTAATGCCATACAACTTAAAAGATTAGTCCTACTAACTGATGTCACAGTTTAGTTAGGGATTTTTGAAAAGATACTACAATTGATAAACTAATCCACAAGAGTTACTAGGTCATTCACGTGACTAAGAAGGCTCCTCGGTCCCACTAGAAGAAGATTTCTTCAGTGTTTTTCAGAGACACTTGATATCCTCCTAAATTGGCGATTTTGGAAAATTCCTAATACAACCATCTCACGATCAAAGAATTAGAGGAACAAAATCAAAGAATAAATCGAGCAAACGAATTATGAGTCAATAAGAGTTTAATCACGCAGATGCTATATGCTTAAGCCCACACGTTTATGAATCATTATTTCCATGGATTGATCATGTCCTTCCAAATAAGATTCAGAAATTTAGTTCAACAATTTATAATTTCCTTGTTTAAATAAATGGCCAATTATTTCAACGATTATAAATCACTTTATTTAAGCATCGCCATCTCAACGCAAAAGATCAAGATCGAAACAAATGAGAAACTAATTTAACAGAAAATGATCAGTGATATGATATGGAATCCTGGTTGGCATGTGAACACCATAACAATCAATTTCAGTTCCTAACAATCAATAGTACCATCTCGGACAAACTTGTTTCTATCAAAACAGTATAATCTCGAAGATTAATGAAAATGCAAATTAAATTTGCTAAACGAAATGAACGAATCGATAAATCAAGAATAAGAATCAAGGAAATCAAAATCCTCGTAACCAAAAGAATATCATCAAGAATATTAACCATTTCGTTGGGATCATGTACATCCACAACTTAGTTAATCTCGAGAATAACAGGATTCATTTCAGGAATAGCTTCAGCGCTAGCATTAAAATGACTAGAGTGGCTTCATGACAATCTACGTCGTATAAATCTCGTATAAGTATAAAATTATCATTTATAATTAAATAAATGAAAACATACCTTGTAATTCACAAGTACAAATAATCGATAAAGATCACAACAACATATATATAATGCCATATATATATATATATATATATATATATATATATATATATATATATATATATATATATATATATATATATATATATATATATATATATATATATATATATATATATATATATATATATATATATATATATATATATATATATATATATATATATATATATATATATATATATATATATATATATATATATATATATATATATATATATATATATATATATATATATATATATAAATACTATCATTCTCGTCCATTGGTAACTCAGAGGTTTCGCTTGCAACTGTCATAGTTAAAAGATTTTAAAAATTCATTTTTGGAAAATCTTTTCGTTCTCTATAACTTGAGCTCTGATACCAATCTGTAACACCCCCAATTTCTGTCATAGCAGCGGAAGGGTCCTTGGGTGTTACTATCACGGTTCAATCTCATAATCATAGAAAACGGCTCAAAACGAGTCGTTTTAAATAAAAACATCCATCCATTCATTTAACAATAAAACTTTTCACACGGTCTCAGATAATTTAAAGGTTACAGTCACGGTAAATGATAAAAGATTCTTTGAATGGATATAATTTATGAAAACGGGCCAAAACATTTCAAATAAGCAAGCTTCACGAAACCGCCTTCCATGAGTGCCTACCCAATGGACCTGAGATAAAACATGCTAAAAGTCAGCAAAATTTGCCGAGTGAATCTATAGAGTTTAATTTAAATAAAGAGAACAAAAGTATTCAAAATAACCTTCCATAGTTAATAATTTATCAAAGACAATTATGTTGCACGGACATAACTATCGGTGTCATTACATAAGCCTCGTGACATTGAATGTTAACATATATTATTTCAGCCCAACACACCTAGTCAAGTGCGTATATTCCTCTTATACAATGCATCCGATGTTTCATTACTAGTGCATCACAACACCACGCGATTGCTAGTCGCGACCGGACTGGGTGTCACCCCGATAGATCTATCCATAGTATTAGCGTTACTTCGATTAACAATTCATGATTCATGGGTCTTTTAAGGCTAAAACTAACTTATGTAATAACTTTCATCTAAGCATACAATCGGGTCCCTTGTGTTCAATTTTAAAACAATCATGAGTTTATCACAACTTATAGTTGTACCTTTCAATTTCAATAAATACTTTTCAAGTAAATAGGGTTCCCACAACTTCTAGTTGCACCCATTAATGGGTTTTCCGCAACTTATAGTTGTACCCTTTATTTTCAATAAAACAACATGTTATCTCCCTCGCGGGTTTTATTAAACAAATAAACATGCTAAAAGCGAGGCTATAGACTCACTGTAGCCAATTGTGGTAATGAGACGATCGCCGACGATTAGTGATGTCCGTTTAAACACGAAAACCGCAACCTACCAAATAAGGAGCGCTCGTTAATAATCGACTCAAGTATATATCATAATTAAATAATATAAAAATCGAAATTACCAAACCATGACTATCCCGAAAAATTATACAATACAAGTGTTATTCTATACCCTTTTTATTCAACACTATTCTTTTAAACACTTACACTCTCGATATTGACCCGTCTTAAGATGCCAAGTCAACGCAAGTCAAACTATCATTTTACTTCTCTCGGACCAGTAGATAAGTCATTGATATAATGACTAAGCACTTGAGTAAATCACCATGTCCAATAGTGAATACTCAACTCACGCCACACAAGTATTGAACTACGTGTCCAAAATACCAATCAGCATATACACTCCAAATGTACACACCAATCTACCCTATCTAGACTTGTCCGATTTCGACGAAACTTGGTCACAAACTTACATATAATATGAATAAGACTCAGTTTAAATTTTATTCAAAAATATTACTCCTAAGACCTTCTGCCCGACACACCTTCGTGTTATAAAGCCCGGACAGTTTTACGCCTTTGACTTGTAAAACCATTTTGACTTTTCTAAACAACCCCGTTTACAAAAACGACACTCGGGTTTGAAAATAGACTCATCACCTGAGTTTTAGCAACTTACATCAGCCCTTTAATATTTCTAAAACTCATTCTATAGTCCCCAAGATTCAATCCAAATATTGACAACAATTTTCGGATTGTGTCAACACTCGTTTCCCGGTACACGAAAATTAAATCATCATAACTTCTCGCTCGTTTGGAGCTAGAAGCTCTACTTTATATCAAATCGAAGCTTAGGAAAATCTCTACAACAATATCACATCATCTCATCCTATATTCAAACTTAAGACATCCGAAAATAGCTTCAAACCTACTGCCCAAAATCAACCATTTAAAAACCACACTAAATCAACTTTTTTGTTCAAACCATCCATTCTCCTTCTAATTCTAACATCCAAATATCATGTATTTTCAATCCTAACACTTGCATGTCACCCAAATCAAAATCAAAATAAAAAACTCACACTTTTAGTAATCAAAACAATATGATCTCATAAAGATCATTACATGCACGTAATAAAAATACCTTCAACAATTTCTTGTTTTTATCAAATTTTTAAAACTTGTTGCATGTTGGAAAATTTGGTATCAAAATGATCACCTTTCAAAATCTAGCATGGGACTTGTTTTAGATTATCTAAAATCATGTTGGATCAAAATTTATGAGTGTGTTTGTGTGTTGTATGGGTGGCGGCAACAAAGGAAGAAAAAGAGAGAGGAAAAGATTTTTAGTGTGTGAAAAATGAATGAAAATGTGAGTGGAAATGTTAGGTGTGACTTTTTATATGGAGGTTGAGGGTAGTTTTTGCAATTAGTTAATTCTTCTGGACCAAATTTCAATTTAATAGTATAAAGGGTAGAAAATAACTATTTGTCATATTTAAAAATATTTACGGGACTCGGGTTTTGTAAAAATACTATTCAAAAGTTAAAACGTTTCAAAAATATAATAATATAACTTCGACACGACTTAAAACGTAATTAAATCGAAAACGTCGAAAATATTAAATATCGAGACAATAGATAATAAAACGTAAATTTTTGGGCATCCGTCGGTATCGCGATCATTAGTAGTTCTCGTCATTCGTTAAAACGTAAAACACGAGAAATAAAAATAAATACAATAAAATCATTCATATGATAAATTTGAGAATATATTATCGATACTTAATGTTTTTCTCGTCGGTTTTCATCTAAACGACATTATTACGTTAAGTTTCAAGCTATAACCTTCTCGGTTAGCCGATAAATTTAAAATTCTCATTAAAGTAAACATATAATATTTAATAGTCGAGATTAAAATATTGACCTGAAATTGACGGATTGTCACACAAAACATAATGAACAAAGGAGATAAACGAGATCATCAAATTCAAAATCATAATATAGGGAAAATAGCAATGGAATTAAGGGATTGATCAAAAGCAAACTAAAATGATAAGGAAGGTCCTTACGAAAAGGACAGAATATTTGTACCTCAACAAATGCATAACTAGAATCCAAACACAAACACTAACGGAACTACACACATGTTACCGGATCTACAAAAAAATGTTTTCATACATTACTTACCATAAATATACCCTCACTACTTAAGTTTCCAAAAATAGGTGGGTGACACAGTACTTAAACCAAATGTTTCCGATTTTACTGTTATTTTAAGGTAACTTACACTTTTTAAGTACCCAACCAAATAGGACCAATAAAATTAATAAAAACTCACAGAGGCTCCCATAAGGGTCTAAAAGGCCTTTGTAACCTGGCGTAAACTCAAACATCTTTTAACCTAACCCTTGGCCCATGTTCCCAAAACTAGTCCAAAGTCAGACCAGGCAAGAACATACATAAAGTTTTGACTCATTAACCCTACTTAGACATCTCTAAATATCATGAAAAAAATCGGATATGCCCCAACATATGGATAACATTATACTCAAAGGGATTTAAAATAAATTTTTATAGATTTTGAGATAAAAATTATACACCACAACTGAAATTTTTAGTCTAAAAACTGATTTTGACACTTTAACTTAAACGGATTGAAAAACATAGCTACAAGCCTATTAAAAATAAAACGATATTTGTTCTAGAAATTAGACTCAATGTACATAATGTTAGGCTTTTAAAACACCAAAAAATTTGTAGAAAACTAGAAAGGGGTTTGAATAGTTTTCTTAAAACTTTTTGTATCAAATGTCCCTTAATGAGGACATAGTATGAGAGGCTTTTGTTTATAGTCAAAGACTATATGAATCAAGTAGCACATTGAGTGATCACAACACACGCAAGTGATGCGCATAAGGATAAAGTAATAAAGAAAAGTAAATGTAAACCGACACAATGATTTATAGTGGTTTTGCTACAAGGACTCCTTCCTTTCCCTTCATTCACTCCCTGAGTCACCTACTCGAGAGTTCGACTTCACTAATCAAGAATATCTTTTACACCAGTGGAGAAACCTTTACTCTTAGCTTACAATCTTTTCTGACACCTAAGCTATGATGTAGTGTTCTTTCACACATGTACCACAAGTCCCTTCTACATCGTTTACACTTTATCCGATACTAAGCTAAACACCGGGTCCTTGCACAAAAGATAGGACCAACACCCTTTTACACCGCCTACAATATTTTCTGACACCTAAGCGAGGATGTCATGTTCTTTCAAATGGGTAAAACAACTCCCTTCACACTACGCATTTTGAGGACTAAAATGCTAACCACACTATTACACAAGTAGTAGAAGTATAGGCATAACAATGGTGGATGTATAGATAACATTTAATACATCCACACACTTGAGAAATGAAGGATTAAAGCTTGGAGAGGTTTCTTGAGAGTGAGAGATCTAAGAAGATAGATCCTAGACATGGTGTTGAGATGAAGCTTTATCTTGGAAGTATTACATATGACCCAAGTGATCTCCATATCTATACAGAAAGACACTAGACAAAGAGATGAACAAGTATAGATCTAATATCTACATATTAGAAATGATATATTTTTGATGGAGGATCTGATATAGAGAAAGGGATAGAAAGAATATGATAAAAAAAGGGTGAATGTGAAGCTTGGACTTAGCTTGGTATTTATTGGCAAAAGAGCAGACAGTCACGGAACCTATCGGCCCCTTTTCCTAAGGGTCCGCCTGGGTCTGACTTTTGTTTTGCCATAAATACCAAATCTCTTGTCCAATATTACACTCAAATTCATTACTACCTTGTAGTTGACTCTTAATATCAGGTTTTAGGAGAGTGTACAAGTACCTTTTATGTGTTTGTAACATTTCACAAAAATACACGAGTTTAGAAAAAGACTTGTAGAAACGTGAAAAGTATGTTGGGACAAAATATGATTACAAGTAACTTATACATTTTAAGTTATGTATTACATGTTACATGTTTGTCATCAACAAAACAACCAATGATGTAGAGATTAAATATCGTAATATTTGCACTAACAATCTCCACATTTTTTTATGACGACAAACAATGTAAACGTAATAGATAGTAAAGTGAAAAAGTTACCATCTTCGTTTACACTCTTCTCCCTCATTTGTCGAAACAAAAAAGTGAGGATGAAAGAAGAATCATTTTAGAGAGAGATTTTGATTTAGAGAACTTTAAATTGGAAATCTAGATAGAAAATGATTTTAATATACACCCCCATGGTTAACACTACCCCTAAATGGGAGAACCTAGGAATACATAGATTGTGAAAACCTATAAAACAAAGGTTAGAGAGAGATAGATAGAATGAGTGGTATTACTACAAATAAATGATAGTGAGAGAAATAGATTAATGCAAGGTTAGAAAGAGATAAATAGATAGAAAATAGATTGATGAAATGGCTGTATAAGATTTAACATAAATGAGTAGAAGAATGTGCAAGTTCTCCCTATTGATCTATGATCACCATCAGATCCATGTATCAAATTAAGAGACTTAACCTGCATCAAAGTTAGACGAGAAAGAAAATAGAAGCACAAGGAGATGTGCTTAACCTACATCAAGGTTATAGGAGAAAGAAAATAGGTCTGGAAACATAAAGAGGTGTGCTAAATCTGCATCAAAGTTAGATGAGAAAGAAAATGGAAACACAAATAAGTGTGCTTAACCTGCATCAAGGTTATATGAGAAAGAAAGTAGGTGTAGAAACACAAAGAAGTGGTAATGATGAACTAGTGCATGATCCCCCTTGGCGGTTTCTCCCCCTTGTCCGAGGCATCAACTGATGATTGAAAGGAAATAATCCAATATAATGTTCATCCATGAGTTCTATAAATGCATGACATATGCACTCCCTTGATATAGGGTGCCAAGATTAACCTATAAGATAGAAGTGGTTAATGCAAATTCGTGTGTTATACAACAAGGTGTGTATGATAGTGACCCTGCAAGAAAATGATTAGCATATATTCCATCTTATGAGGAAGATGTTGGATATAATTGTAACACCTCACTTTGAAAAGTGGACCGTTACATGATAACTATGGCGTGTCATCAAAGCATGCAAGGTAAATGTCTTAAAACATAAATGACCATAAGGGAAATCGGAATCAAACATCGGTCCCAAACATAAGCTCACACATGCATAAGTAAAGAATGTAGAAAAAGGACTAAACAATATCCAACAAAGCAAAAGTATATAAATGCATAAAATAAATGAAGTCAAAGGGAGCCTCCATCCTAATTCACGTACTCTTGATTGCCTAAGTCTGCCCTTTAGTACCTGTCGTATGGGAACATGGAAAGAAAATACGGCTGAGCAATACGCTCAGTGAACGGATATAATGACATAATAGAATGACTGAAACATAAGTAAAGAATGAAAATGCAACGGAATAAGTGTAAGTACTGGAAAACGTGGAACATATTTTATAAACTGATTATATCTGAAAAGCCTTAGGTTTATTCATAAAAATGTATTTTAAATGCCAAAGAGCCTATATATTTCATGAAGGTATCAACGTGCACGAATACATAGAGGGGTGACCTTATCATGCAATTAGAGGGGTTGCCTCTAATTATATTAGTCTGGGTGGAGGGATCATCTCCATGTGACGAATGTTGAGCACACACCACAGTCACCGTGTAATATACAAAACATGTACTAAGATGCACCCATACGCCCCACATGAAAATAATAATATGGCCAATAACTGAAAGGGACGCCACGAGTAATCACTCTCGTCGCGAAAGATTCATAACACCTGTGCCTCAAGTGTTATGGTTATGGTACCTCCATAACTAGGTGGACATGGTCATGCATGTATATAGGTCATGCAGTTTAAAATGATAACATAGTAATTACTGAAAAGTTTTATGACATGTAAACTACTGGGAAAAAAAATGACAGCAAACAGGAAATCATAATCATAGAAAGAGAATGTCCTTACTGAAGGACGGAATATCCGTACCTTATGTCTAGTAATGAAATAAAGATGAAAGCGGAAAGAAACTACTCCGACTTCACGAGTGCTACATAATAAAGGACGTGAATGAGTTGTCTGTTTAATGTATAACTTATTGATTCTTAGTTTACTTTACTTGTTCTTAACATATTTTACTTGTTCTTGTCTTGTTTTACATGTTCTTGACTTGTTTTACTGTTTCATATTTTATCGTGTATTTCTTAGTGTTTCATGTGTTCTGTGATTAACGTATTTCATGTTTTATGTGTTATTTATACTTGATGTTTCATAATAAGTAACTTTCTAAAAATAACAGGTTTCTATATATAGTAACTTTCTAAAAATAACAGGTTTCCATATATAGAAACTTTCCAAAAATGGTAAGTTTCCATAGATAGTAAGTTTCCAAAAATAGAAAGTTTCCATAATTAGCATATTTCCATAATTAATATGTTTCCATAATTAGCATGTTTCCATATATAGTAATAAGCTTATTTAATAAGCATATGCTATAAGCTAAGGTTTAATAAGCATAAATTATAAGTCATGATTTATTAAATGTCATAATATAGTAAAGTTTATTAATAACTAAATACATTAGTATTAACATAATAACTATTAATTAATAATATAATACATGGTTTATAAGTGATTATTAAATACTAACATAACATGATTTATATTAATAAAACTTTACCATAATTGATAATTGTATAATTAAATTAAAGTATAGTGTTAATTTAATTAAACCATGATTAAAATATAATTAAATAATTAAGCTAAGTTCTTAATTAAATTAATTAAACGTGCCATGTGATTTATCATGAATAATAATGTTAAATAATTATTATAACCTAAAGTTAATTTAATTAAATGTCCATGATCTATTAATAAATAAATTAACCTAAGTCTTGAAATTTAATTTAGCAAATATAAACCAAACACACCCTTGGTGTGTTTTATACCCGAGCCCTGAACTAGCTTACACCAGGACCCCATGGTCTCGGTTTGCCTCGAACCACAAACAAACACCACATCCGCAAGGCTGTGGCCTTGCCGCCGCTTGCCCAAGACAGGTACCAGCCTCAGCCAGTGCCGCTGGTGGTGCAATCTTCCCACCGGCAGTGGCCGGTACCCACTGTCGTGACATAAAGACCCATCGAGAGCCAAAGGCTCTCGGTTTCCACTGCTTGAACCAAACGCACCCCTGTTGGGGTTTTGGTGTTGCGGCCGACTAGGCAAAACAGCTACCGAGACCCCTTGTAGGCTCGGCTGGCCGAGCAAACTACCGCCGAGAGCCTTTGGCTCTCGGTTCCCTTGACAACCCGAACCAAAAACCCGATTAGGCCTTGTTTAATTTATTCATACACATGTTCTTATTATTAATTTAAATAAATTCATGAACTAATAATAATAAACTAAAAAGGATTAAGGTTTTAGGGATACCGAATGCGTAATGACTAAGGACTTATGAACACAAACAAACCCGTAAACAAATCAATGATCAACCAAGCTTTTTCCCCTCCCTTTTCCTTGTGTATAACCGGCGGCCAAGAGAGAAACCAAGAGACTAGGGTTTTTAATTTTTGTAAAAGTGGTAAATGAATTTCCCTGGGAGTATTTTAGTTACCAATAAAATAGTTAATGGGCCGGGCTTGGCCCGTCATGTCCCTTTCTCTTTTATGCCACCCCAAACACCCCTTTATATATAGTTTCACGTTTTCGTGTTTAATTAAATCCTGTGTGTTATTATTTGTAATGCGTGTTCGTGTTTTAACTCGTTTTAATTTTTGTCGTGTTTTAAGTATTATACGTAAATACTTATCGTGTAATAATTTACCTATGTAATACTTGTAGTGAAAAAATAATTAATATACGCAATACGTATATTAAATATTCATGATACGTGTCGTGTATTAATTAATTATAAAGTTTTAATTAATCCGTGTTTTCGTGTAATTAATGTTCTTATGTATTTTATGCGGGTCTTACAATAATTCTCTCAACAAAGACTCAAAGGAAGCTCCCCCTTGTATTAACCACCAAGAAAGTAAGAAGTGGTGACAAGTGTTGGGTCCACTAGATGTGGATCTTGCAGCCTGTCAGGAACGGTGAACGACTTCTGTAATCACAAGTCTATTCACAGAGAGACTCTATACACAATATAAGTGTGAAATACAAATACTATAAAGAAGAACAAAATAACTATAATGACTTGATCCTTTTCTAAGGATTTCTAATATTAATGATAACTAGAATTACGTTTGATGAAGGTGTGTCTAACCCTTCTGCCTAAGGTTCCTTTTATACTACAAGGAAACCCTAATACATCATTAAACAAAACGTGTAAAACTGATATGCATATCCTTTCCTAACATATCTCATGCATATCCTAACAGAATAATAACTAAATAATAAACTTTGACTTTAACTAAGACTAGGAGCACGACTTGCTCCTACTACTACTATGACCAGGAGGAACTACATACCTCCTAGTCTACCTATTACAATTAACTATTCCAATGGTCCTAACAATCCTCCCCTAAACTTGAATTTGACCTGTTGAGTTCAAGTTTCCTGGTAAAACGTGCAATAAAGCTTGAGGATTGGAACAACAAAAGAAACAGCGGCATCAGCAAGATAAGAAACATAAGAACCGCCGCAACATGGAACACTAGAAGCTTCTCTAAAGCTTGAAACAAATCAGCAGCGTGTTGAATCTTTACAACAACATGAGCAGATTTGATGAGCCTTTACCAAGTAGCTGCTCGCTCTTGGGCTAGCCGATCTTTCTGGTGGAATAAGCATCACCCTAGGAGACCAGAACCCAGCCCAACTCTTAGAACGTGAATCAATGGTGAGTGGGGGTACCCTGATGATTTTAGGCAAACCATCACAGCCGTCAACGGATTTGATATGTCTTTACCAGAAGCCGTACCCTTCTGGACTCGCCAACTCTTAGCAATTAAGCATCGGTGAGTTGAAAACCCTATATCTTTAAGCAAGCTATTACAGCTATCAACGGATTTGATAAAATATTTACCAAGAGCCGTACCCCCTTGGATTAGCCATTTTTCAGTCTAGGACCATGGCAAGTGAAAACCATCCAGTTTTGGGTAACCTGACAACCATCAACGGATTTGAGAATCACACCAGGAGCCGTACCCTCAAGGTGAATCAACTCTTTCTTGTCGATGAGAATGGTGAGTTGAGGACCATTTGTTGTGTGGACCAAGTCCAACACCAGATGAAACATCCGACCAGCACAAGTGTGAACCCAAATTTTTGAAACAGTATAAGCAGATGGTATATTATTCACAAGTCTATAATCCATGATTTGTTTAAAGTATAAGCAGATATTATATAAAAAGTATTTTTTTTTGTTTTTTGTTTTTTTTTGTTTTTTTAAACTATAATGAATGAAAGTCACCAATCACTTTACATATTAGTGAAAAGAATTTCAGTATGAACAGATGAACATAAAACACAAAACATAAAGACTTACAAACCAACCCATCACATACCAGACGCAGCCACCTTCTCAGCTTGCAGGCGAGCTTGTATCCCTTCCACTAGTGTAGTTGCCATAGAAGACTCATTCCCGGAAGGGGCATTGGAAATCTGCAAGTGACAAGCAAGCATGGCCTCCATCGAAGCAATAGTCAATGGATAGTCCAAATCCGTGAGCATGAACACCATAGCACCAGACTCCAACTCCAAGACATGCATACCACAGCCAACATATAACTTCCATCTCGTGATAACCCATGTTGGCTGGTCCTTCCAAACACCAGAAAGGGGAGCATGTGGAGGGTAATCAAGCATCATTTTCAAATCAGCCCACATTATCAGACCAGGCCAGGAGGGCACTTCACTAGGATGAACAGGCATACCAGCATCCACAAACCCATACAATGACATAAGATCTTTATGATCCGCCCAAGACAAAATACCTTGCAAACCCGAAGCATAACGAACATACCCATCACTAATGGTAATCCTATGGGTGAAAGCACCAGGAAGAGTTGTGGAAGGCTTAACCGTCCAACCAGTAAGAGACCCATTACCCATTGGCAATTCTGGGTCACTATCGGAAGCTGCATCAATAAGATTTTCGGGAGCACGCTTCTCATAAGGAACAGACTTGCCACGTCTAGCACGTCTAGCCAACTGCTTGCGGATGGAACGACGAGGAGTGGGAGTACCAGACAAGGGTTCAACCTTTACCTTTGCAGCAGGAGTAGGATCAGCAGAAGTAGAATCAATACCTGGTCCATCCAAAGGATCAATAGTAGCTGCACCAGAAGAAGGAATAGGTTGAGGACCAGTCACCGGTGGTGAGGGTTGTGCCATAGCAGGAGTAGCAGTGGTGGTGGTAGTGGTAGCATAGGTGGTGGTGGTACCCGAAGATGAAACAGGAGGAGCAACAAGCGGTGTAGAGGTGGTACCAGCAGTAGAGACATGAACAACCGATGGAATACCAGTAGAACCAATAGGAACATCAGATGAAGAACCAGGAGCAACAGCAGGTTGAGAGGTAGGAACCACTCGTGGAGGAGGACGATAGATGAAACGCTCCGGAACAGGTGTACTCTGACGCTTGATCATTCGTTCATATAGAGCCTTAAGCTCATCAAAAGACAATGCCCGAACGCGTTCCCATGTCCAACCAACAGTAAAATGAGCAGCCGACTGATACTTGACATACCTCTGCATCAACTTTTTCTCCTCGGTTCATGTCAAAGGCATGTTCTTACGTTTTTCACGCAGTTGAGCAGCAAGCGCTAATTGTTGCTTACGCATTAACACCATAGCCCGAGGAATACAATTCTGCTCATTCACATAAGAACCCAAAAGATCAGTAAACTGCAAATAATCCGAGGTAAGAATAGTGAGCACCCGCATTCAATCACTATCATCCCAATGCATAGCATCATGCTGCAACTGTTCACGTCTCTGCTTCTATAGAGCTTCCTCCTCAGCCCTAGCAGCTTGGTCAATCTCCGCTTGCATTCTTTGTGCAGCCTCCTCACCCAACCTATCCTTCTCAAGTTGTCTGCGAGTACGCTTGCGAGGGGGTGAGGGAGCAGCAGGCATAGGGGCTTTCCTCTTAGGATCAGGAGATGGTCCACCAGTTGAACCAGCAGTAGTACCAGCAACATCTTCCTTTGGTGTAGAGGTAGCAGCAGCAGGAGGGATGCTTGATGAAGTAGGAGGAATCGGCAGATCATCATATGACTTATCAACAAACGCAGCCTTTGCCAACAAGTTCAAGCCATCCTCCACAAGATCTTCAACCTCTTCATCAGAATCAGACTGAACCACATGCTTCTTCCTTCGCCTCTGCTGTGTCTCCAAAGCTTTTATCCGGCCAGCCATGGGAAGAACAAATTCCCTGGTAAGCTTACGATGTTGATTCAAATCCGCCTCCAAAGAAAGAATCCTTTCATGGTACCTGTGCATGAGATCAAGCAAAGAAGTAAGTGTAATAGGCTCATCTGCTTTCCCACCAAGAGGACTTGGGTCAGGGAAGGCTTCATTGGAACCAGAAGCAAGAAAGGGGTCATCATTATGAGCACGAGAACTAGAGGGCTTATCAGAAGAGTGAGGGACAGGACTAGGAGGGGGTATCCATAAATGGAGACGAATGTGGCATCGAAGAGGTGGCAGCCTTGGAAGTGGATGGCCTTTCAACCACCACTTCCTCAACCGGCTCTTCCACAACCACATTAGGTGCACCACCAGCAGGATGCTCCTCCTCCATTGGGTCATCACCTAATGGAGGTTCCTCCTCGGCTTGGACAGCCAGAGGAACAACATCAGGAGGACCTTGGGCAAGGCCCAGCATTGCATCAGTAAGGGGCCTCCAAACACCGCTAAACCCATGAGCCATATTGTAGTAAACTTTAGCAGTAAGCTTAGGGGTCTCATACTCCTCCCTATCACGAGGTAAACACACAAGTATCTGCTGTAAAAACCTAGGATACATTAAAAATTTCTTCCTAGAACCGGTAATAGACAGATTTCTAACCATCCCATCAAACAAATAGCGAGAGAAATTAAACACCCTACCCTATGCTATGCAGATTAGACCAGTAGCCAAAGGAGTAGGAAAAGCACCCCAACTCCCAGACTTGGGACTTAAACAATGAATCAAAAAGTGCACTAGAAGCTTCCACTAGGGGGAAAACCTATTCTTTTGGAAGTTAAACTTCCCTCATGATTAACAGCCATCCCTTCCAAAACCTCAGCATTGGGGATGGAAACAACACCACCTTCATCTTGAAGATGAAGGGAACTCTGAATAGAAGCTTCAGTAACCACATAAGAACGTCCATTAATGGTAGCTTGGAGTTCACGTGGACGACCAACCACAGCCACAAGTGTAGCAGAATCCCAAAACTGGCGAATCACACTATCATAAACAATGAGGCACACAGTAAAAGCATACCCGAGGTTAGAAGCCTCAATAAACTCCAGAATGTCTGTGAATTCATCACGTTTAGGACCATCTCCTAGATAAGCGACCTTGTTGTGAGCGGGTTGGTAGACCAAAGCAGCCATTGATGTTGATTAGAAGTGATGGAAGTTGATTTGTTAGGGTTTGAGAGAGTAGGAGCGTGTGTGTGTGTGTGTGTGTTATGATTGTGATGAACGAGTCAAG
Source organism: Glebionis coronaria (assembly GCA_025667525.1). Taxonomy (NCBI): domain Eukaryota; kingdom Viridiplantae; phylum Streptophyta; class Magnoliopsida; order Asterales; family Asteraceae; genus Glebionis; species Glebionis coronaria. Next base: position 493,083,430 of record CM046881.1, read on the forward strand.
GGGGGTAATTGACCATAAATAATGGTCTAGTAACTGTTCATTGACCCCTAATAATGTGGGTTGCCCTTTCAAATTAGGCAGTTAATGCAAAGTAACCACATGCCCCTTAAAACATTATTTGCAAATCCCAATTTACCAAAGTTAAAAAAGAGGATATATACCAGAATTTGCGAGCGTTGACTAAAAGTCAACACGCATAAAGGTCAACACTAGAAGCAGAATGTGGTCAACAGAAGTCAACGAAGTGAACAGTGACCCAACCAAGACTAGAAGCCAACCAACACTTGACAAAAAAGGATTTTTATCCACTAGAAGCCAACCATGAATGACTAGAAGCTAACCAGTAATGACTAGAAGCCAACCATTAATGAAGACAACCATCAGAAGTGAGCAAAATCCTCCACTAGGAGTAACACACACCATAAGAACCCATTCAATCTGTTGTTAAAATCTACCAATATGTTAATCTGTGCAAGTAAATATGTACACTAAGCCTCCCCTTAGGCTTAGCCTCCCCTCAATCCTAGGTCTCAAGGATTGACCATCCTAATGTGAACTACCAAGTGGTTGAACCGAGGACCATCAAATGCTTTAGTCAACAGATCAGCAACATTATCATCCCTATGAACCTTAAGAACCTGTATCAACTTCTTCTCATTGGCATCCCGTATAAAATGGTGCCGAATTTCAATATGTTTTGTACGTTGATGAAAAACAGGTTTCTTCACAATGCAGATAGTGCTTTGGTTGTCAATGAAAATTTTGGTGTTCATAAAATTGAACCCATAATCCAGCATATGATTTTGGATCCACAAAACTTGTTCACAACAACTAGCAGCAGCTACGTATTCAGCTTCTGTTGAAGAAGTAGTGACGATCGTCTGTTTCTTGCATTGCCATGAAATAAGTCTTCGACCCAAAAACTGACAACCACCAGTAGTAGATTTTCTGTCATTATTAGCACCTGCATAGTCACTATCACTATATGCTTCAAGAACAAAAGGTGATTCTCTAGGATACCACAAGCCTAGCTTGGGTTGAGCCTTGATGTACTTGAAAATCTTCTTGACTGCATTCAAGTTAGAAACTGTTGGAGCCACCTGATGTCTAGAACAAGCACTTACTGCAAACATAATATCCGGACATGATGTAGTCAAATACATGAGTGAGCCAATCATGGACCTGTACATATGAATATTTACCGGTGGATCTGGCTCATTCTTGAGTTTGACTTTAGCAACTTCATAAGGTGTTGCTGCTGGTCTAAGAGGATCCATATCAAACTTCTGAAGGATCTCGTGAACATACTTATCTTGACTTATGAAGATTCCATCCGACTGTTGCTTGACTTGAAGACCAAGGAAAAATGTAAGCTCTCCCATAGCACTCATCTGAAATTCGCCCTTCATCAGTCGTTCAAACTCATCACACCATTCCTTTTTAGTAGAACCAAAAATAATATCGTCCACATACACCTGAACAAGGATAATGTCCTTGGTATTCCTCTTAAGAAATAGTGTTTTGTCAATTGTGCCTCTTCTATAGCCATGTTTCAACAAGAAAGTGGAGAGACGCTCATACCAAGCTCTAGGAGCCTAATGAAGTCCATAAAGAGCTTTGACCACCTTGTAAACTTTCGTGGGATGAAGTGGATCTACAAAGCCCTTAGGTTGAGTGACATAAACTTCCTCATCAATCTTGTCATAGAGAAATGCACTCTTGACATCCATCTGAAAAACTGTAAAGCCCATATAAGAAGCAAAAGCCAAAAACAGACGAATTGCCTCAATCCTAGCAACAGGAGCAAAAATTTCAGTGTAGTCAATGCCTTTAAGTTGTGTATGACCCTGTGCAACCAACCTCTCCTTATTTCTCACCACAATACCCCGAGCATCTTTCTTGTTTTTGAGAATCCATTTGGTACCAATTGCTGTCTTTCCATCCGACAAGTCAACTAGGATCCAAACATTCTGAAACAAGAATTGCTGCATTTCCTCCTGCATAGCCTCCACCTAACTTTGATCCTCAAGAGCATGAGAGACTGATCTAGGTTCCACCTGTGAAAGAAAACAAGCAAACAAACAATGTTGAAAGTCCATATGATTATTACGCTTTTGATCTTCAATATAGCTCACAAGAGCATGATGATCAGACGTGGCCTTCTTATGCATTCTACGAGTCTTGACAGTAGAACCAGGATCTCCAATGATTTGAGTAGTAGGATGATCTTTGTGTGACTGCAACACTGGATTGGAAGCTACTTCCACTTCTGGTGCCAAGTTATTAAGATCCCTAACAAAGTCATCATCATATGAAGCAGAGCTGAAAATGCCATCTATTGGTTGCTTATGAATATCATCCAGCTTGTTAGAAGACTTCTTTTGATGGTTCCCCAGGTCAGAAGGACTTGAGAATCTAGTATGGGAAGTAGAATCACTAGCCGGACTACCAATAGGTGTTGAACTAGCACTAGGAGTAATAATTGGAGTACTAGGAGTAGCTTTGTCAGCAGGCGTATTCAAGGGAAACTTAAAGCCACCTTGAGCAGCTGCTGTAGTAGTTTCTTGTTGTTTTTTGAGTAATGTGTCAAGAGCTACTTGTGAATCCAATACATCCAATGGAGTTGCATCACTAGGAGGAGTAGGAGAGACTGTGGTGGAATTGGATGGAACATAAAAAATATCATCCTCGTCATCTGAGTCGGAAAGACTAGAATGCACACCTGTACTAGAAGTTGCAAACACTTGTGGACCTACATCATGGTTAGTTTTGAAACGAAAATATCCTAATGAATCACTAAGATAATCAATATCAAAATACCATTCAGGACCCTTGCCTTGGATGTTTGACTTCTCCTCAAAATACCTGAGATTTATAGTTTCAATTAATCGCTTGGCTTGGAGATTGTAGACACGATAAGCCCGAGAGTGAGCTGAATATCCCACAATGTATCCTTCATCTGCCTTGCCATCAAATTTCTCTAAATAGTCACTAGTATTCAGAATGGTGACAGGACACCCAAATGGCTTTAAATGAGCAATATTTGGTACTTTGGCTGTTAGTAGCTCATAGGGAGTCTTCTTGTGAGGATTTGTAATAGAAACTCTATTCAAAATATAACTTGCAGTATTAACAGCTTCTGTCCAAAACATGGTTGGAAGTTTGGAATCGGCAAGCATTGTTCTGGCAGCTTCTATTAGAGTCCTGTTCTTTCTTTCTGCCACACCATTCTGTTGAGGAGTTCTTGCTGCACTATAATCTCTTTTAATTCCTTTAGCATTACAAAGTGCTATGAGGTCTGCATTTTTGAATTCGGTTCCATTATCACATCGAATACCTTTAACCTTCTTGGACAACTGATTCTCTACAAGTGTAATAAAATCTTTGAGAATTGAGTAGGTCTCACTCTTGGCAGCCATGAAGAAAACCCACGTAAACCTGCTATATCCATCAGTTACCACCAGACCGAATTGTTTGTGGTCAATGCTCCTAATAGAGGTAGGACCAAATAAATCCATGTGTAGTAGCTGCAATGGTTCAGTTATAAGACTGAGAGCAGTAATGGCCTTGATGGATTCTTTATGTTGTTTGCCTTTGCTGCATGCAAGACAATTGATATCATTTCTGAATGACTTGGGAGGTAAACTAGAGACCAGGTTCATATTTGCTAGTTTGTGAATGGTCTTGAAGTTCACATGTCCCATCCTTCTGTGCCATTGAGTGGCTTCATCTTCTGAGGCTTTAGCAACCAAACATGCTAGCTGACCAGTAGGGTTGACTTCATTCAGCTTGATACTATAGAGGTTGTGTCTTCTAGGGATTCTGAGTAGAACCTGTGAGTCATCCGGAAGTTTAAAGTCTTTGGATAACACAAGTGCATCAATATCCGTAAATAGGACAAACTGCTTCTTGTCACAAATCTGAGAGACAGATATCAAGTTGAAGTGCTTCCACATATTAGACCTGCTCAAAATTAAGATTAGGCGTCTGAATCGTTCCTTTGCCAGTGATCCTGCCTTCACCTCCACCAAAATAGACCTTTCCACCTTGAAATGGTACAAAGTTAGATAAAAGACTTTTATTTCCTGTCATGCTCCTAGAGCATCCACTATCAACAATTCCTAGAGTAGGATCTTGGTATGGAGTAACCTACAACAACAAGAAAAGAGAAAGACAAAAGTTAGTGTCTTAAGGGGACCCAAACCTGTTGGAAATACATTTTACGTATTAAGAAGGATCGGTCACTCCAACGATAGTCCATGTAATAGCTCGTAGTTTAGTTAACTTTCTTTAATTAACAAACAAGTCCAAGCCTAGCCTACAACTTGTGTAGGCCGGCCCAAACGTGTAAACCCAAGCCCATTACAAGGCTTGGGTATATAAACCCTCTCCTTTGATGGAGAGGGTGTGGTTTTTCATTATTTTACACATAGTTCTTTCTTAGTTTCTCTCTCTAAAGTGTGAAATCCACCATCTTTCTATCTCTTTCTCTCTCTAAAAACATAAGCATAGATTTACAAATCTACAAATGGTATCAGAGCTTGGGATGAAATATAGGTTTGTTTTTGTGTTCTAAACATTTCGTAGATTGTTGGTTTGTTTTGAGCCGAATCTTCAAATTTTTTTGTGTTGGATCGAAGTTTAAAGTAGTGTAACATAGGGATTCGTATTTAAGAGTGTTCTTGGTATCTTGGTTTTCATTAAAACATCAGTTTTCTTGGATCAAAAGTGCAAAAAAGTTGGTGTTCTTCATTCCGAAATTCTAGCAGAAAGATCCATCGGAAAGTACAAACTGTACTTGGGCCTCCATCGCAATAACTTAACCATCGGAAAGGGTTAGGTTTCTACATTGCGATCGCTGGTTTTTTATTACTTATTCCGATCTGGCATTCCGATCGTACTTTGCGATCTGAGATTCCGACGGGTATAAGGAAGATTTTTAAGTCGTTACTCTGCTTGAATTTTGTCAGCTACTTTGCGATCTGAACATTGCGATCTGAGTATTCCGATAGGTTTTGCGATCTGAGTATTACGATAGCTCTTTGCGATCTGAACATTTCGACCGCTCTGCATTGCGATCTAGGCATTCCGATACCATCATCATTTCGACAGTGTTACATTACGATCTGGTATTCCGATCTGGTATTCCGATCTGACATTCCGATCTGGCATTCCGATCTAGACATTCCGACAAACCAAAAATTATTCCATAAAAAATTTCGAAATCGTGTGTAATTTTGACTTGGAATTTTTGGTTTATCGAGAACATATTTTAGGGGATTTTAACATTGTTTCTCGATTCTAACTCACAACAACACAAAAATACTTAACCTTATTTCATTGTTCGATCAACTTTGTAAATCTTAACTTATTGAAATGGAGTATACATCTCTTACGGATAAGTCCATCCTCTCGGGTACGGATAATCGTCCACCAATGTTGGTGAAGACTATGTATGAGTAATGAGCTTCCCGAATGGAACTTTATATGTTGAACAAGGAGAATGGACATCTAATTTGGGCATCGGTGCTCAATGGACCATTAGATTATGGTACTGTGACGGAAGGTACGACCACTCGTCCTCGCACAACGGGTGAGTTGACTGGAGATATGAAGATTCAAGATAAATGTGATAAGTATGCTACAAACATCATTCTCCAAGCTCTTCCTCCAGATGTCTACAAACTCGTCAGCAAACATAAAGTTGCCAAAGAGTTATGGGATAGAATTCGTGTTCTAATGCAAGGCACCTCGTTAACTAAACAAGAACGAGAGTGTAAGCTTTATGATACTTTTGATAAGTTTGCCTATGTGCCAGGGGAGACTCTCAATGATTACTATCTGAGATTTACCCTATTGTTGAATGAGCTTAACATCTATGGCATGGCAATTCCTACCTTTCAATTGAACACCAAGTATTTGAACACTCTTCCTCCAGAATGGAAAAAATACGTGACGGATGTTAAATTGGCTAAGGACTTGCATAACACCAATGTGGATCAACTTCAAGCTTTTCTTCAACAACATGAATGCCATGTGATCGAGGCTCGGTTGTCTACACCTCAAGTTCATGATCCACTTGCAATGTATGCTTCTCAACAAAACATGGCTTATACTTATCAACAACCATCATACTTGAAGCAGCCACCAACATACATCTATCAGCAACCACAACAACCATCTTATCAACCACCAATGATGCCACAACAAGAATATCAACAAAGTGTTCATCAACAATCTTTTCAACAGCAACCACCATATCAAACATCACCATCACAAGCCAACACTTCTCCATTAGGCTATATTCCTCAGCAAGGATATTTTCCAATAGAAGCACAACCAGCACAAGCTTTCTACTCTAATGAACTTCCACCAATCCAAGCACCGGTCTTTACTCCAAATGATACGCCAGCTGATGTTCTAAACCATCTCACCGCCTACTTGTCAAAACTTGTTGCAACTAGAGGATTTCCACCAACAAACAATCAGCTCCGCACCTCATCAAATCCTCGACAACAAGCCACTGTTCAAGATGGTCAAGTGACGGTGCAACCTATTCAGGGAAGGCAAAATTCATATGGACCTCCTACAAGGACTGGGAACAATCAAGCTGTGAATTCTCAAGCTAGTGGAAATGGGAGTCCTATTGGTCCTAAGAAGGTTGTGACCTGCTACAATTGCCGAGGACAAGGTCATATGGCTAGGGAATGCACTCAGCCGAAAAGGAGAAGGGATGATGCATGGTTTCGTGAGAAGATGTATTTGGTTGATGCTCAGTCTAAGGGGAAGATTTTGGATTCAGAGGAGTTGGCATTTCTTGCAGACCCAGGGGCAGCAGATAATGAAGGCATTGCAGTCGTTTCTACTTATAATGCAGCTTATCAAGCGGACGATCTTGATGCATACGATTCTGATTGTGATGACATTCACTTTGCCCAAGCTGCTCTCGTTGCTAATCTCTCTCACTACGGTTCTGATGTCATCAGTGAGGTACCAACCACATCTAATAATATTGATGATAACCAACATCAAGTTGGGCTTGAAAATGACAACCTCGAACATCATTCAGGAACTAGTAACTTAAATGATGTGGTACCCAATTCTACACATTTGAGTGAACCTCAACCAAATGCTACGACGAGTATGGAATCTTATGCTCAACATGATTTGGTCATGGTGCCTAAACATATTATTGATCAAATGCATATGGCCCTCAGACAATCCGTAGATACGAATTCCACCCTAACTGCTGAGCTTGCGTTGCATAAAGAAAAGGTCAAAACTTTTGAAATGGTCCCTCAAGAAGAGAAAATAACATGTTCTGAATTTGACCAATTTCATTTTGAAAAGATTGAACACTTGAAAGAAATAGAATCATTAAAAGCTAATCTTTCTAATGAATTAAAATAAAAAGAGTCGGTTGTCAATGATTTTCAGAAACTTAAAATGGATTTCGAAACTCTCGAGTCTAAAAAGGTTGAATCGGAAATTAATGCTACCAAACTTCTTAAATTCAAAGAACAACAACTTTTAAAATAATACTCTTCCACAGAAAAGGTTCATCTTTTAACTAAATCATTTAAAGAACTCGAACTTAAACGTCTTCAAGATTTACCACCTAATCCCGGTTATGCAAAACAAGCTCAGGAATATATTCCTGGTCTTTATGATATGACCATAATTGGAAAATCGAAAGAAGCACATTTTGTTCGTAGTACTGAGGAGACACAATCACTTGGGGATGAAACTCATTCTAAAATGCTTTCAAAATTCCATACAATTGATTATGATCAACATAACAAAGATCAATTTTCGAAAAAGACACGCATTCGCTTACAAAAGGAATTAGCAGAATTAACAGTTCTTGTGCCCCAAAGTTTGTCATATGAAAATCTTCCTAGTACGTCTCCTACACTCGTCAAAAAGGATTTAACGAAGTTAATTCCACCGGTAAGTAAGGCGTCCGTTAACTTAAATACGGTTCACCAACACTTAGCCGATTTTGACAAGGTCATTTTGGAACGTACGACGGCCACGGCCATAACGGAAGGTGAATGGAACTTTGAGCACACTAGAGCTGCATTTCGAGATGAAAATGTTCCGTTTGTAAACAATGTTAAAGCTTGTCTTCGTAATATTGATCAAGATTTGTTTTTGGAAATAGAAGAAGTTAGACGTGTTTTCAATGAAATGGAAGATGCTTATGAAAACAGTTTACTTGAAATAGAACGAGTTTCACGCCATAATGATCTGCTTCTGAATCAAGTGATGTCTCATGATATAGTTTCTGTTTGTGTGAATACAAGTGTTGATAATGATTCTATTGTGCATAATGTTGAATCTGTGGATACTATGGTAGATAGTACTTGTCACGAATCTGGCGCTGAATTTTTAAAGCTTCAAGATTCATATTCATCGCTTTCAAAACGTTTTGATGAGATTCAAACACATTGTATTTCGCTTGAATGCAAGCAACAATTTATTCAAGAAATCTTTGAAACGTCATTCGAAGGTGTTAATATCGATGATGCAAATTTTGAAAAGAATTTTCGATTGAATTTACAATCAAAACAGCGTCAGCCAAGTGACAAAGTTGCTAACTCTTTGCCGATAGAAATAGAGAAATCTAAGGAGCTTAACTGTGTGAACGTACTTGAGGCCGCTGAGAATTTTAAACTTGATCTAGATAATCGAGTTTCTAAGATTTTGTCCAAAATTGATAACTTAAAACAGAAAAATACACGACTCTTCGATTCAGTACAGCCCACATGTGTTGATACCACTGCACAGAATCAATCCTTGATTGAACAATTGAATCGAAAGTCGATGGAAATATCTGATTTGAGGGAACAAATTTGCGATAAGAATCTGGTCTTGGCTGAGTTAAAGGAAACACTTCGTACTCTCAAAGGTAAGAATGTTGTGGATAACGCAGCCACTATCTCAGCATCGTCCTCTAGTGCAATCAAAAGAACCCTTATTGCCGTCACACCACTTAACAAGGGCCCTAGGACTAAACCATCTCAAACTTTGGTCACTAAAGATAAGGCGGAATCAAAACCAGCTTCTAATATTCCCGTGTTGCCTTCTACAGGAGTAAGCACCACTACTAAGGCTCAAAGATCTAAGCTTAAGACAAACAAGAAGAATGATAGGATCTTGCCCCCATCTAGTAGTCAAGTGAAGAAGAAAGTAGAAGCCCATCCTAGGAATGTTATTTCTGTTTTGAATAAAAAGAATCATGTAGCTAAACCTAAAGGCTCTGCGGTTGTGCAGCGTTCTAAGCCTACTTTGAATTCTAATTTGAAATGTTGGAATTGCAATGAATGTATGTTTTCTAGTCGTCATGATTCTTGCCTTATTGACCATGTGAATGAGATGTATGCCCGGAAACATGGATTAGAATGGAAACCGACTGGGAAAGTGTTAACCCAAGTTGGCTGGATGTGGCGCCCCACTGGTAGAACTTTCACTATAGTAGGAAATACGTGCCCTTTGACTAGGATCACTCCCACTGAAGTGAAGAAAGCGTGCCCTTTAACTAGGAGTACCAAGGCTACCAAAACACAAGCGTGTCCTTTAACTAGGAACACAGACACTACTGTAGGAACCAAGTGCCCTTTCAATAGGTCTACTCCCACTGTAGTGCCCGCAAATAATCCAAAACCGAAGAAAGTTGGAACAGTAAAACCTGTTCGTGCTAAAACTCACATTAGAAAACGCAGGAAATCTAAGGGTCTAAAAAATGTTAGCAATTCTGATAATTTTATATCTGTATCTGCTAACACTCCGGAACCAATAGTTTCCAATGCATTGTCTACTGTTGTTGTTGAAAACAGGTGGTCCAAATTGTTCTCTGGTATTTGGACTCTGGTTGCTCCAAGCATATGACCGGAGATCGCTCTCAGCTCAGAAATTTCGTCAGCAAGTTTCTTGGTACGGTTCGATTTGGAAATGATCATATTGCAAAGATAATGGGTTATGGTGAATATCATATTGGGAATGTTATAATTTCAAGAGTGTATTACGTGGAAGGTCTCGGTCACAACTTATTTTCTGTGGGACAATTTTGTGATGCAAACCTAGAAGTTGCTTTTCGAGAGCATACCTGCTTCATTCGTAATTTGGAAGGGGTTGATTTATTGAAAGGTACTCGAGGGAATAATTTGTATACTTTGTCTCTACAAGACATGATGGCCGCTTCTCCCGTATGTCTTATCTCCAAAGCATCGAAGACTAAGTCATGGTTATGGCATCGACGGTTATCTCATCTTAACTTTGACGCTATTAATCACTTGGCGAAAAACGAACTTGTTCGTGGTCTTCCTAAACTATCATTTCACAAGGATCATTTATGTTCCGCGTGTACAATGGGGAAAAGCACTAAGAAGTCTTACAAACCCAAGACTGAAGACACAAACCTAGAGAAACTTTATCTGTTGCATATGGATCTTTGTGGGCCAATGCGTGTTGAGAGTCTTAGTGGCAAAAAGTACATCCTCGTCATTGTCGATGATTACTCTCGGTTTACATGGGTGAAATTTTTTAAAGCAAAAAATGAGGCACCTAAATTCATCATCAGATTTCTCAAGATGATTCAAGTGCGTCTCAACACTACTGTCCGACGCATTCGTACAGATAATGGAACCGAATTTGTGAATCAAATTTTGCGTGATTATTATGAAGAAGTTGGCATCTCTCATGAAACATCCGTTGCACGCACTCCACAACAAAACGGTGTCGTTGAAAGGCGAAATCGCACACTTATGGAAGCTGCTCGAACGATGTTAATTTACTCAAAGGCTCCATTGTTTTTATGGGCAGAAGCAGTATCTACAGCAGTGTACACCCAAAACCGGTCACTAATTCGTAAACGCCATGGTAAAACACCTCATGAGCTTCTCCATGGAAAAGTACCAGATTTATCATATCTTCATGTATTTGGTTCTCTTTGCTATCCAAACAATGATGGTGACAATTTGGGAAAACTTCAACCAAAGGCTGATATTGGTATTTTCATTGGTTACGCACCCGCAAAGAAGGCATTCCGAATCTACAACCGTAACTCTCGCAAAATCCTTGAAACTATGAATGTTGATTTTGATAAGCTGACAGCTATGGCTTCTGAGCAAAGCAGCTCTGAACCCGCACTTCATGAAATGGGACCCAGTAACATTAGTTCTGGTCTTGTCCCAAACAACCCTACTTCATCATCATTTATACCACCTACCAGGAATGAATGGGATAAGTTGTTTCAACCGTTCTTTGATGAATTCTTTACTCCTCCAAGTATTGTTGCTCCAGAACCTGAGGTAATAGCTCCGGTAACCGAAGTTGTCGCTCCAGCAACCGAAGCACAATCAGACACATCTGCACCAACAATTGGTCAAGATATACCAACAACGAGTAATTCTCAACCAACACAAGTAACAACTACCCATGTCATGCCTATTGATGATGAAGAGGATGACGATGATCACGATTTGGAATTCGCTCAAATGCGTGAACTTCCATTCTTTGGTGTATCTATTCCCGACCCTAATCAAGCCGGGTCGTCCACCTCAGAGGAAGCTCCTTCTACAGTTTACTCCAATCCACGGATTCGTGAACATGACAGCAAGTGGACAAAGGATCATCCTATAGATTCTATTATTGGTGACCCTAATCGTCCGGTATCCACACGAAGTCAGTTACAAGAAAGTGCAATGTTTTGTCACTTTGATGCTTTTCTCACTGAAGTTGAACCTAAGACATGGAAAGAAGCTTTTATTCAATCCTGTTGGATAGAAGCTATGCAAGAAGAACTTAATGAGTTTATACGTCTTGAAGTATGGGAACTTGTCCCATGCCCGGATCAAGTGCAGTTACTCACTTTGAAATGGGTTTACAAGGTGAAACTCGATGAGTTAGGCGGAATATTGAAAAACAAAGCTCGACTAGTAGCTCGTGGATACAAGCAATTATTGGGCGTCGAATTCATGGAATCCTTTGCACCTGTTGCCCGTTTGGAAGCTATTAGACTATTCCTCGCTTATGCAGCCCATATGAATATGATCGTCTATCAGATGGATGTGAAGACGGCATTTCTTAATGGTGAAATCAAGGAAGAAGTCTATGTTCAACAGCCGGATGGTTTTGTGAATCCTAATTATCCTAATCATGTGTACAAGCTTAAGAAGGCTCTCTATGGGTTGAAGCAAGCTCCACGCGTATGGTATGATCTATTGTCACAATTCCTCATTACTCAAGGCTTCGCAAAAGGCAAGGTGGATCCCACGCTGTTCATTCAGAAACGAGGTAAAGATATGATTATGGTACAAATATATGTTGATGATATTATATTTGCAGCCTCGACCCAAACCTTATCGGATGAGTTTGGGACACTCATGTCTTCCAAGTTTAAGATGTCAATGATGGGCAAGGTATCATTCTTCTTAGGTCTTCAGATATCTCAGAGTCCCAGAGGCATCTTTATTAATCAATCCCAATATGCCCTTGAATCGCTTAAGAAATATAAGATGGAATCTTGCGACCCCGTGGACACTCCAATGGTGGAGAAATCTAAGCTTGATGCAGATCCACATGGAGTTGCCGTTGATCCGACACTTTATCGTGGAATGATCGGTACTCTTCTGTATATCACAGCCAGTCGACCTGATCTTTAGTTTGCTATATGTATGTGTGCCAGGTATCAAACTAGGCCTACTGAGTTACACTTAGCTACTGTTAAAAGGATCTTTCGATATCTTAAAGGAACCATTAATCGGGGACTTTGGTATTCGAAGGACTCTTCTATTGCACTAATGGCATATGCAGATGCGGATCATGCGGGTTGTCAAGATACAAGGCGTAGCACGAGTGGAACTTTGCAACTATTAGGAGATCGACTAATCAGTTGGGCATCGAAAAGGCAGAAAAGCGCTGCAATTTCAAGTACGGAAGCAGAATACATAGCTATGTCCGGTTGCTGTGCTCAAATTCTTTGGATGAGATCGCAATTAACCGACTATGGTCTAGGTTTCAACAAGATTCCGATGTACTGTGACAACAAGAGTGCAATTGCCTTATGCTGCAACAACGTTCAATTCTCCCGGTCGAAGCATATTGACATTCGCTACCACTTCATCAAGGAGCAAGTGGAAAATGGAGTAATCGAGCTTTACTTTGTCCGATCTGAGTATCAATTGGCGGATATTTTCACGAAGGCTTTAGATCGCGCTCGAATTGAATTTTTGGCCGACAAGCTAGGAATGAGAACCTTCTCGCCTGAGACTCTTAAGGAACTAGCAGATGAAGCGAAAGAATAGTGGTGGTAAAACTATTCTCCGTATCCTTGGTGATCATTTGTATAAATTGTTTATATTTTTATCCTCAAAAGCAAAATACAAAAATATAAAACCATATAAAAACCATAAAAATTGAAAAATTCATAAAAATCCAAAAATATTTTTACTTTATTTTTCAAAGGCATGTCTTTTGGTACGATAATATTTACGGCCTTAGAAATGTTGATTAATATTGACACGGCGCCATAAATAGAGTTCGTACAAAAGTTGTAAATATTTCATAAAACATGCCTATATGGCTTGTAGTTATTTCTGACTGCAACCCGGTTTTCATATTAAAGTCAAGTATTTCTTATGAAAGCTTTGGCTCACAACGGGAATTAATTTTCTCGGGCAAGGTTTACTTTAAAACCTTGTAAGGGATCAAGTTTACTTTATAACTTGGTCTAACACAAATCTATGTACGTTTCAGTGCATCTATTTGTTAAAACAAGAGAAGTCTTGTTTTTATGAAGCTATCATCTCTACAACCATCGAAATCTACAATTGGTATCTACATACTCGACGATGCGACTACTCAACCAACGACTACAACTCTTTCAATAGAACACGGGTCAACAATTGAGGGGGAGCAACTGTCAAGCATTCAGAATCTTCGATGCCGAACGTGCCAAGTTCACAAGTTGGTGTCAAGACAACAATACCAATCGTACACGTGGTGTCGAGAGATGACTTCAGACGTGACGAGGCGACCAACATATGCTGACAAGAACCATTTGATCTTATCATATGATGTTCTCATCTATCAGGTCCAACCTTGTCAATTCTTTTTTAATATGGTGAATATGTGATCATGTTACAAATCGGTATCATATCTCATACATTTGATATCTTAAAGATTAAACGGACTTGCATTTTTCTTCCCAAAACCTTTGTTAAAACTTCATCAAAACAATTGATATTAAAAACATCGATTGGGTTAATATTTTTAATATGGGGGAGAAAATGTGATTTAATATGGGATATTATCACAAATGGTTTGACTTAATGTGCTGGCTCATCCCGACATATGCAAAATGTTTTCGAATATCGTGGCATATGTTAAGGGGGAGCAAAACGGATTGCTATATCAAAATGGATTTTCATGGTGACATATACTTACCCTAAACCCATTTATTTCACGACGATGAAGTTTGTGGTGACATAAGGATGGTAGGATAGGTTAAGTCCTATGATTCTTCCAGAACCGGAGGAATCTTCCCAAGGACATTCCATAGCTAGAAATAGTAGTCCTTAGGAAAGTTGGAGAAAGATTGTGAACGTAGCTGAATGCCGACCAAGTACTTAAGTTAGCACTGGAACAATCACAACAAGGTGCTAGTTATGACGTATTGGTAAGCATTGAAGGGGTTGAAGAATGAAAAAGAATTGTAAAGATAAAGGGTGTAAAGAAAGAAGCCCTCCTTACAACTTTAGGCAGAAACCGGGTCAATACATATGCTATTAAGATCATTGTTTAATGATTCTTGATATTGAAGACAAACATCATGGACCCAGTGATGCAAAGCACAACCCATCCCAGCTAACTCAGATATCTCTTAAAAGATATTTGTTTTAATCACACGGAGACAACACGTTATCTATTGATTTATTCACTCCGAATAAATTGGTATTGAAAAGGTGGCACTCCTCTCCAGCCTCCGATCACTAAAATCCAAAATGCACGATCGAGTCTAGAGCCATTTGAGATCATCAAATATTTCATTAGGACACACTTTCATACATCCTTGCTTCTTCACACACTGTGAAAAGTAAGAAAGATTTTAAGAGTCCTACGCAAAATCTTCATGATCTTGCTTGAACATCCGAGTAATACGAAAGTATTTACAATGAAGATGGAAATCCTTCTTGAGCGAATATCAAAAAGCTCATGGTAGGTGACTTGTGCGATTCTTTATGAATCAAACTTGTGATAACTGGAAAGCAAGAGCTGTTTAATTCTTAATTGAATTTAAACACGTTCCAGGCCTCTACGCAATATCTTTGTGATCTTGCCAGAACACTCAGAGTGATACCTTAGTGTTCACAGTGATGAGTGGAAATCCTTCTAGTGTTAACCTCAAACAGCACTTGGTAGGTAACTTGCAAGATTCTATACGAATCAAGCTCGTGACAACTGGAAAGCAACGATGGTGCGGTTCTTAATTGAATTTCACTTGTTCCAGGAACATGAATTGACGGCTTCAAATCATGCGGATATTATTATCCAAATGATTCACTCTTTATGTTCGCAGTCAGCTTTGGACGGTCGAATAAAAAGAACGGGTTTACCCGCGAAATCCTGTCAGGAAGTTACTTAATTGAAACTACCCGTCACGGGTACGATATCTAATATCGTCCAACGGTCTTCACCGACCGTAGGTAAAATGCTACCGAATTAGAATGAAATGTTCAAAGCCATTTCGTTCGTGTCTACTTATGTTGCGGCATTTGAAGACGGTGGCGTTGCGGGATCCAAGAAGAAGTCGTCCCCGCATGCTTATACTTTAGGCACTTAATACCTCATCTAATTCAAGAAAGCCTAAAAGTGAAGTCTTCCGCTGTATCAAACTCTGAAGCTTTCATAAATTACAAAGGTATAAGTATGTGGGACGTGAGGTCACGAAGAGGCGAAGATCACAAGTGATGGATGCACGAGATCAAGGCAAGAGATTAATGCTCAAAGATTGATATCAAAGATCACATCAGCATGTTCACCAGGAAAGAAAAAGAAAAAGAAAGACGAAGACTACGAGCTCAAGACAAGCATAGTATGCTAGGTTTATTTTATTATTGTAACTTGGGTAACGCCCTTGTTTGGAGTGACCTCCCTTAGGGGGAGATTGTTGGAAATACGTTTTACGTATTAAGAAGGATCGGTCACTCCAACGATAGTCCATGTAATAGCTCGTAGTTTAGTTAACTTTCTTTAATTAACAAACAAGTCCAAGCCTAGCCTACAACTTGTGTAGGCCGGCCCAAACGTGTAAACCCAAGCCCATTACAAGGCTTGGGTATATAAACCCTCTCCTTTGATGGAGAGGGTGTGGTTTTTCATTATTTTACACATAGTTCTTTCTTAGTTTCTCTCTCTAAAGTGTGAAATCCACCATCTTTCTATCTCTTTCTCTCTCTAAAAACATAAGCATAGATTTACAAATCTACAAAACCTTTTCAGGTTTGAGCCTGCCTTGTGGATCTTTAGTAGATAGCCAAGAAGATTGATGAGATCCACCGTTGTTCTTTTGTTGCTTATTCATCATATTGGTGTGTTTGTTTGACCAAGAACAACCTGCTGAGGGCTTAACAGCAGTTCCCAGATTTCCCAATCCAAAATACATGTGGTCAAAATTATATGCATAATTTGGATTAAAATTCTGAAAATAGTTACTGGTTGGTCTATTTGATGTTAATCCAATGTTTCTCCAATGATCAGAGGCTAATGGAGAGGTCATTCTAGAAGAAGAAAAAGATTGAGCACTTGGGTTTAGTCTTCTAGAAGAATATGGAACAACTCCTGGTGGACCAGGAGTAGGAAATGCTTGATGAACAGAAGACTGTTTGTCATAAAAATCACAATCTTTAATCAAATGAAATTCACTCCCACAAACAAAACATGTTTTAAACGTCCTTTTATTAGAATGATATTGTTTCATACTGCTAACTTTATTACACACACTTCTAGGAGAAACATTCTTCCTAGGATTCAATAAACTAGGACTAGACACTGTTGAAGTAAAAGCAACTCTCTCTTCACACTTCCTAGCACTAGTAGCAGCATGAACATTCGACTTGGAACTTGTAGGTCTCGACTCTTCACTTGAACCACTTGATGCAGAGTCACTGGCTTTGTCACTGAAAGTACACGAGACAAAGTCATTAGAATTAGTAGAACTTTTTGGGGACTCATGCATCTGTGATCCATCCAAGTCATTATGCCTAGAAGTAGGCATGAAAGTTCCTGTAAGAGGTGGATAGACAGCGTGCATTTCTGCTGCTGGTTTAAACCTATTGTAGCTAGGTGCTCCCTCTCCCTCTTTGTCGGGATCAAAGACACTCGAAAAAGATAAATCAAACACATCTTCTGAGTCAATATATTTATAAAATCCTAACCCTCTTTTAGTCCTACCAGACATGCTACTATCAATTAACTT
Organism: Glebionis coronaria; assembly: GCA_025667525.1. Classification (NCBI taxonomy): domain Eukaryota; kingdom Viridiplantae; phylum Streptophyta; class Magnoliopsida; order Asterales; family Asteraceae; genus Glebionis; species Glebionis coronaria. Next base: position 493,100,909 of record CM046881.1, read on the forward strand.
TGAAAGATTCTTAGGTGCCTTTTGCCATTTTTCAAATCTCAGAAGTGTACCATCCAATTTTTCTTTCATCTCTTGTTTTTCTTTGATACTGTCATATTTTACCTTTTCGGTGTATTTAAGCATATTTGTTGTGTTTTCTAAATCAATGTTCACTATCCTAATTTTATCCTCATACTCTCGTTGAGTATCTTGAAGCCACCTCTTTTGTTGTTCCAATGTTTTTAAAGAAGCCTTATAGGCTTGAACCTCTAAAAATACTTATCATTTTGATCATTTAAGTCATTATATTGGGATAACAATTCTGAATATTTATCATGACAACCAAGAGGACAATGTTGTACCTGAGGTGAGATGCCCATAAGAGCAAACTCTTCTGCTTCCTCTACATCAGATAGATTCCCAGCAATCATTGCAAACACGTCAGTAGAGGGCTCAGTTGTTTTCAGTGTAGTAGTCTGATGATCATTCCAGTTGACCATAGAGTCAACAGACACCAATGCCTTCTTGTCATCCTTAACCTCCTGAATCTTAAAAGCTGAATATCTGCTCTTCTCCTGGTCATTCTTGTTAGGGCATTCCCTTGCAAAGTGACCTTGCTGCTGGCAGTTATAGCATCAAACCTTGCTTTTGTCAAACCTTGTTGGCTCTCTTGGGTTGTAATTAAATTTTCTACCGGCTTTCTTCTCAAACTTGTGAACCCTAAGAGTGAGCATGGCCATCTGCCATTTGAGATCCATTTCATCCAGGTCAAGTTTATCAACCTGTTTGAAGTCATCAAAAGCAAGTTGCTGTTGAGCATCAACGTCAACAACAAAAGAGTGAAGAACAGCTTCTACCATGCTACCAGTCTTGGTTGTTGGTTCAGGAGTAGAAGTATGCTGAAAAGTATGTTGAGAAGACACACTATTGCTTGGGCTACTAGCATAAGACATGGGACTAGATCCCATAGAACTCACAAAGGCAGAGTTAGCAGGAGTGGGAAAAGAATCACTTGAATATCCCCTCACATGAGGCTCAAAAGTTTTGAGCTTATGAAATAAATCATCAAAATTAAGATAGTCAAGCCCACCTTTTTCTTTGAGAGAGATTACCACCTGATTCCATGAGTAGGGTAAGGCTCTAAGAAATCTTGCATTGATATCACCATCGTCAGGTTTCGACCGAAGTTGATTCAACTGGCTCAATATCTTTTGGAACCTGTCATACCCTTGTTGGATACCTTCAGTTTCTGAGATCTTGAATTCTGTGAATTCATCTCTCAGCATGGATCTTCGCCTTTTCTTTGACTCCTCATTCCCACCAAACCTTGCTTTTATTCCATTCCAGATCTCTCTAGCATCATCCAAATGATAGAAGTCACCCATGTGATCATCAGGAAGGGATTGAAGCAAAATAGTTTTTGCTTTGACCTCCTTCTGAAGAGCTGTGATTTCTTCATGAGTTTTAGGGTCAAGAAGAGTAATATTACCATTCTTGTCTCTTCCAGTCAACTTCCTGTTGTTCCCATTCAGAATGATCTTCCAAAGGTCTTGATCAGTGTTGGTGATCCACCATTCCATCTTCATTGCCCAACTATCATATTCGTCCTTTTTCAGAAGAGGAAACTTACCATTTGTGTTGGAAACCATAGCAACGATTTGCTGAGGTTGCTGAGTTCTAGGAGTACTATCTTCTTCTGTTTGAGTAGAACTTGAGGCAGACATGATAAAAAAATGTTAGTAATGTAAAAAATTGATTCTTCCTGTACAGAGACTCTCCCAAGCTCTGATACCACTTGTTGGGTCTTAGGATCTAGACTCATCTGGGATATCATGATCATGATTGTAATAAGCACAACGGAACAAAAAGAACACAATCATAACCAAGAACAAGGCTTTCACTAATGAAATGATTACTATTAATAAACTATTAACTACTACTCCTGGTGCCTCATAGGCTTGACACCAGGAGAACGCACACATACCTATGGTTTACATTGTTTTTGAATGAATCAATAACAACCAAGGTGCTACCCTCTTTATATAATAGAGGGACTAGGGTTACATGACAACCCTAGCTTACTATCTAAGCTAATATATTACTACTAGGTCCTTCATCTTGTTTTGTCATATCAACTCAAGATATCTAAGTCCCAACAACAAGCTACAAAAATGGGTTAGAGATGTGCTACAAAACAAAGAATACAAGTGCACATATAAGTACATATTTGAGAAGACTGAGGACGGAACGTGCCTCACTATCCAGTTTCATGCATAAAAATGCATCACCCCTGTGGTACTATATCAACACAACCCAAGATCACTAAGCATGTGTTATCAAAATACTCTACCCAAGATCACTAAGCATGGGCAACCAAATATCATTTACTCTCCAAGATCACTAAGCATTGAGTAACACTAATATCAAATCATTACCTAAGGTTACTAAGCATGGGATAACACCAAAACCAATATCACATAGCATGTAAGTCACATTATATCACATTAAAACAACACATTGTCATGAGGTGTGAGAAAGAGTAATGACAAGGAAGATTAAAATGTCGTTTGCACATACAATGACAAGAGTTGAATAGAGAGAAATGTGTAGAAGATCCTTTTGGTTGTGAGATGGAAGTTACAAATTCAAGGATTTGAGTGGTGTTTTAATGTTTACAAACATTATAGGACAAGAAAGATGACGAGGTTAATCATTTATGGTGATGGAATAAAGGTAGCTAAAGAGTGTGTCGAAAGAGAGAAGTTGACATAGTAATTTGATGAATTAGAAACACTTGAAAATGAAGTATATAACAAGGAAGAGGAAGCATATGAGAAGGAATGACAGTTGCAATTCGCAAATTACTATTAGTATTTCAGATTAAATAAGTTGTCAAAAGGTAAAGGTATAACACCCCCAAATTACATTGCGCAGTGGAAATACACATTTGGGTGCTAACTCAAACATCATTACACAAAACACTTTAAACGATCTCAAAATCGTACATTTGAAATATAAAAGGAGATAATTTAACCTTTGTCTAAAACCTTCAATCCCAAGTAATTTTTTTTTGAAATATCAGAGTAACATTTAGGTCCCCCCAAAGATTTTATCAAATCCACAAACAATTTACCAAAGTACATGACCGTACATTATTATTTTTATGACAAAAGGGAAAGAAATCTGTTTTAGACCAATCACCACAAAAGCAATCCGCAATCCTTCTCCATCAAGCTCCGCAATTCAGCAACTTCAATCACCTAAAATACATGCTTAAAATCATCAACACAACGGTTGAGCGAGTCTATAGGTTTTTCCAAATCATCATTTAAACACAAGAGAAAAATCAATCAAGATCATTTAATAGAATTGCTACGTATACAATCTATTAATCAAGCAATCTGGCATATAACAATAGCTATAGAATTGTATTAAGCTCATGACACCGACCCCTTAACTTAGTCACCCACGCCTAAAGCCGGCATGACTAGATGAATTCTAGTGCCCCTACTAGGGTATTAGTTGCAAGTATACCACATTCTCATTCTCGTAAAATTATCCTTCCCAGAGGTTACTCAGCGTAAAGCCCTGGTCTCGGATAGGGTCGTCAGCCCAATAGTACTATCATTAGAATAAGCGGCTATTCCCAACTCACAACATCAAGTCAGAAGATAGTTAACGGCTCATGAATTTAGGGACTTTTGCAACTTAGGTACTTATACAATTCAAGGCAACAATAGGCAACATAAGGCAACATTCGGGTCCAAACAATCAATCATGACTTGTGTTCATTTTACTTTCAAATAGCATGTATCCCCCTCGCGGGTTTTAAAATCATTCAAAACAATTACAAAAGCGAGGCTATAGACTCACCTTGAGTAATAGCAGTAGCAAGACGACCTTCGATGATTGTTGATGCCCGATAAACACAAAAAACCGCAACCTATCAAATAAGGCGCGTTCATCAATAATAAACTCGAGTAAAATCCATACTTAGTAACATCAAACTCAAAATCATAAAATCACAACCAACCCAAAATGAAAAAATACAAGTAACCTATTACTTCCTTTTATATGTTTACTTTATTAGTTTATTCTTTCGATAAAAATCTGCCGGTACACACCAAATGTACGAGCTCATTTACCCCACTTAAACACGTCAAATGCTTATGATACTAATCAGAGATATCACTTACTATATATAGAAAGACTTGTTAGAAGCCCATCAGAAGATTTTACTTTTGAAGTTCCCTGCCCAACATATCTTTGAACTACAAAAAACGGACAGTTTTACCTCACTGACTCATACAACCATTTTGACCATTCTAAACAATCCCGTTTACAAATCCGACACTTGGGTTTGAAAATAGACTCACAACCCTAAGTTTAGAACCAAAAATCAGACCTTGACCATTTTCACAACTCATTCTATAGTCCCCGAGATTCGATCCAAATATCGATAACAACTTCGGATTGTGTCGATACTCGTCTCCCGGTACACGAATAATCAAATCATCATAACTTCGCGCTCGTTTGGAGCTAGAAGCTCTACCTTATACCAAATTGAAGCTAAAAGAATTCTCTACAACCCTATGCTATTAGTTTAACCATTTTCAAACAGTAAGTTTTCCAAAATTGGCCTTGAACCTACTGATCTAAATTGCCTCTTTAAAAATCCTGTTAAATCAATTTTTCAACCCATTTTAATCACTCTCATACTCCTAATATCACCCTAATATCATCACAAACGACTTAGCTAACTCATAACACCCTTGAATGATCGTCTAAAAATTTACCCACTCAAAATTTCAAATATGTAATAATTAAAATATACATATAACATCACTAACAACAAGTATATAATAAGAAATTAGATGAAACCACCTTGGATCATCATCAAAAATTTGAAAGTTCTTGCATATGTGTAAAAATTACACCAAAATGGTCACCATCAAATTTTCTAGATGGGATATGTTATAGTTTTACTTGATTCAAAGTCAAAAATCAAAAATCAAAGGGTTTTGGTGTGTTAGGGTGGACGGACAAAACAAGAAAACTAGAGAGAGATTTGTTTTGGTAAAATGAATTTTATATTAAAGTTAGGTAGTGGAAAATTTATATATAGTGGTGGTGGAGGGGTATATTTTGCCAATTTGTGATAGTTTTGGTCCAAAATGCAATCAAATAGTTTACTAGGTTGAAAATGTAAATTGTCAATTTTGAAAATATTTACGAGGCTCGGGTTTCGTAAAAATACTTTTCAAAAGTTAAAACGCACTCAAAATATGATAATAATATGATCCCGGTTCGACTTAATATGAACTTAAAATAAAAATGTCAAAATATAAACATCGAAATAACAAATAATAAAACATAAAATCTTGGGCATCCGTCGATATCGTGGTCACTAATAATCCTCGCTATTAGTAAAAAGATAAAAATAAGACTTCCAACGTCGGTTTTAAATAAAACCATCAACCCGTCATATCATTCAACTCATCAAAAATTTCAAAATCATTCGTAAAATAATATTATATAATATTAAATATTGACCTCGGGTTCGGGTTGTCATATCCTACCCTCCTAAAAGAGAGCGACGTCCTCAGCGCTCGGACCCTCTTATACTCACATTCCATACTTCCAGAACAAAAGAGAACTCTTTTCCTTAAAGAAATCCTCATGCTTCCTTCACAATTTCAGATTCCACTCCTGGAATTCTTGTATCCTCACAATATAATTCTCATTATGTTTCGACCTCATAAGAACTCTTCACATTTCTTTCTATGAAAAACAACTTATCTTCAAGTTGAATTGTTTCCTTGTTGTTCCCAAAACAAATTTTACCCTTCATAATGACACCTTATGCATAACCACGTTTCCCAATTTCAAACTCCATCAATTTCTTCGAATACCAACATAACTCTTCTGATGACTCCTTGTTACTAATGAATCATCCTTAACCCATACAATCTTATCAATATTGTAAATATCACTTCTAGTTCAGTCATTCAATTCCACCTACATTTCTGCAATACACCGAAAACCTAATCTTACGTCCATAACTCACGATCTTTAACCTTCACAAATTGAAGTTCTTTATGGCCTTCAAACAATACATCCTTATTACTAGCATGACAATCATTGTCGTATAAGAATTCCAACAAGGCCTAATTCAATCACAAACGCACAAGTATATCGTCCAATGTTCGAATCGTCCTTTCACCCTGTCCATCAGTCTCTGTATATCACGCAGCACTCAACTCACTTTTACTTTTACTCAAACCAGATTGTGTCGATTACTTGACTTGTGAGATTCCTTCATCACTAAGTCTCACTCTCTCAACTTAGGTATGTTAGGAGTGCTCAATATACCATGTCTCACTTGACTTTACAACAAAATCCTTTCTATAAGTTTGACAAAATGTTGAAACCACTTACTTTGACATCCTTCTCAAATCAGAGCACTCATTTAAAATTTCAATATCCTTTCTATCAAGTCCACACTTATTGTCATTACCAACACTCAAATCCTAGAGGCGTTTTCCTTTTTCTTTCTGATAAGTGCATCAGCTACCACATTCGCCTTTCCCGGATGGTAGCGAATCTCGTAGTCATAATCACTCACAGTCATAACCATCAACATACTCAAGTACTCAAAATATATATAACTGGTAATCCCCTACTCATTACCTTTATCATCCTAGGAAATTAATTATGAAGCAAACTCTTATGATCTTTTATTATTACACTCTTGATTCCATACAAGTAATATTTCTACCATCTCAAAGCAAACACCACAACTACATAACCCTTATGAGACACATCACAACAAACTACAAACTATAAATACTTCATATCCTTTCAACAATGGCAACATCGGTGCAGAACACAACCTACCCTTCTGTGTTCAGAATACAGCTTCCTCATCTGATAAGGATCAGATCTCGAAACTTACAATTTAGATGTATAAGTGGGACTCACACATCCAATTCTTCTTAGTTAGCTTAATCAATAGTTTAACAATCAGTGAAAACCTTTCTATTATTCCCAGCTTAGACCAAGGATTTAACAGATTTCCGTCGGCGTCGTTGGTACCGACCAATCCTTAATCGTTTCAATCTTGGTAAGATCTTCACGAATACCTTTGTTGTCAATCAACTGCCTTAGAAAACACAAATATTTCAACTAACATTCACACATAGGAAACTTTACATACAGTTTCTCTTTTTCCAACCATCCCAAAAATTATCCTCATATGCTACTTATGTTCCTCCTTTCCTCTTGGAATAATATAGAATATCGTCAATAGATACAACGACTAACTCATCCTAATACAAATCACACACATGATTCACCCAGTCCATGAATACAACAGACGCGTTCGTCAATTCTAAAAACATCACTTGCTACTTAAAGTACCCACATCAAGTACGAAAAACAACTATAGGAACATCTTCTTCTCTAACTCTCAGTTAATGATAACTAAAACTCAAAGCGATCTTTGAGTACACACTAGATCCAGACAACTGGTTAATGATAACTAAAACTCAAAGCGATCTTTGAGTACACACTAGATCCAGACAACTGGTCAAATAACTCAATCCTCGGTAGTGGATACCAATTCTTGACTGTCAATTTGTTAAGCTCTCGATAGTCAATACACATCCGAAACAATCCATCCTTCTTGACAAACAACACAAGCGATCACCATTGTAACGAAACTTAATCTAATACATCCCTTATCCATCACTTCTCGCAGTTGACCGAATAACTCATTCCACTCTGACGGTGCCAGATGATAAGGCATACAAATACTACTCAACGAAACGCAGAAGCACTACACAACGAAATGCAGAAGCACTACACCTTTCGTTTAAAACACTCAATCGAAACGAATCCCTCTTCACAAGACGGTAACAATTCAGAAATACTTCAGGAAAATAGAATACTCTCGAGTCATTAACAGATCTCCCAACTTCTCCTCAACTACCCTATCACTAATTACCTGAGCTAAAAATACATCACATCCATTTTCCACATACTTCCTTATTTCCAAACAAGATACTTCTCAAATGGAAAGTTTACTCATCACCTTTCACAGTCAACACTCAGCTTTTTAGCAAAATCTAAACCAGCAGCTATCAATTTATAGTGAAGATTAGTCCAATCTCAAGCATCAGCACTACGTACAACTAACCAGTTCATACCAAAAATCCACATCTAAAGATCCCAACTCTTTGAGCATCATGTCGATACTAAACACCTACTTTCCTAAATTCAAGGAACACACTTTTAGTATAGAACTAACACTAACAACCTTTCCATCGGTTAACTCCACATCATGTTAATTGTCAATCTTACTAATTCTCCATTGATAAAGCAACTAAATCTTTACATTTCTACAGTTTCTATCTGATCTGAAATCAAACAACATACTGACATAAAGAACCTCAAGTAGGAATATACCATTTACAACGTTCAGACCTTAAGGTTTGTCAGCATCATACAAACGTAAGCTGGAGCGGCAGCATTCCTACCTTGTCAATTCCTTTGCTTGGAAAATTCCCTTGCTTGTGTCCTTTCTCGCCACGGCTAAATCATATCACTACTCCAGGGGTACTAATTCCAATGAAGAATCCTCTTGTTCTGCACTTAGCAGCTTTATGACCAGGTTGTCCTAACTCTAGTCGCAATTGTAGAAAAATTACCTACATGGTATAGAGTACAACAAACACACTTGAGATTTATTTTGTTACTTCCAGCCACAATGACAGCATGAATTTCCTCATTCCTTCCATAGTTTAAATACTGATTTCGGTTCTGTCTTTAGTTATTGTTATTACTGTAATCCCCACCATTCTGACCTTGATTCTGGTTGTACTGAGCAGATTCCCACTTTCTCTTATTGTTTTCAACAATACTATCTTTCCTATCTTGCATTTTCACTTCCATTAAATCATGCGCCATCTGAACAGCTTCATCGAAAGATTTAGATCTTGAAGAAGTAGTCTCATCCTTGATATTACTAGACAATCCTATAATGTACTGCTTCCTTGCCTTATAGTCATTCACAAAAGTATTAGGCGATAGCAAATATAGCTCGGAAAATTTCCCAGTAAGCCGTAGTAACATCGTCCTTAGCACGAACTGCCTCAATTCGGATACCAACTGTCCTAGTTCCTCCTCAGGGTAAAACCTAGCAGTCAATAGTCCTTTCATCACGGTCCATCTCTTACCATTAGCAACAACCAATCCTAAAGCAGTCACTTGGTTGTTCCACCATCTTAGTGTACCATTTTGAAATATAGCAGCAGCAATTTCACCTTATTAGTTTCTGAACACCCAATAATCTCAAAAGTACTCTCTTTCTTATAAATCCACCTATGCAATTCTAATGCACCACTAATACCACAAAACTGCGCAGAACCACACTTCTGAAAACTAACATAAGTACATTCCCTCGAATTTGCAGAACAGCAGCAACACTATCATCTGGATCAGCAACATCATCATTATTCTCGGCAACATCATCATTATTCTCAGCAGCATCAACATAATTCTCAGCAACATCGTCACTATTCTCAGCAGCATCAACTGCAGCACCATTATCTCTAGCATAACTATCCCCAGCATCTTGATTCCTTGCAGCACGATCAGCTTCATGTGCTCTAGCAATAACTTGTTCGATCATAGTGTTTACAGTAGCAGTCGTTAGTTTTGGCGACATATTTCAAGACACATAGTCACGTGAATAACCACTAATGACGGAAATATGATTCCCCTACTCTTTCTTCCATCATCACAGAAGAAAGAAACATGATAAGTATACATATCAAGATAAAAGAAGAATTCTTTATCAGGACATCTCATGAATACTACATGCACAAACAACATAACTACAATGGTTCATCAACCAAAACTCAAAAGAGTTAATAAAGACACATCATAGATCATGAGGGTAATTCAGACGGTGTTGAGGATTCAACAAGGCAGTGGCAATGTCTGTCACTACAATCATCTACCAAACAAACTTAAAAGATAATAAGTTCCATCACAATGCTATGACACAGGGTTTAAATAAGATCAATCACAAAAAGAAATAAGATACAAAGAAATCCATCACGCGATTAGTTCCTTAGACACCAGCTCCTCATCCTCCTTAATATTGCTGTCAACTTCATCACACTCGTCTATTTCCCTTTTTGCACTTCAAGGTCGAATCCCTAACATGATGGCAACTCACTCTTAAAATTCAAATAATCACTCATACACGGCAGATTAATCACCAGGCAAATCTCAGTACGACTTTCAACATTCCTAAGCTTCCAAGCTGGACTCAGAATTGATCTCACATGAGGTTCCCACTCACTCATCCTTTCAAAACTTACCTACTTCTCTTTAAACCTTTCGATTCAAACACACAAATTCATCACAATCGAACTAAGACTAGCAATCTCATCCGTCTTCCAAATCCTAACAAACTCAAATCTCCACATACCAAATAAAACCTTTAAAACAACCTTTCTTTCACATCAACTTTCTAATCACACCAATTTCAACCACATATCTATCATACATTAGCTAGTCAAACATTCTCATACCCGATACAAGTTGCAAGAAATCCGTTGTAAAATCGTTCAACATCTAGTCTACTGTCCTGGACCCTCGGCAGTATATAAGGTCATTTTTTAAAATTATATACATATGCATTACATAAAGAAAATTACGATAACAAGTACTCAACGTACTTTCAACAACATCAATACATCATTAATAAATCATCATATATCATCATAGTATTTACTTAATAAATACTTTAAAAATCATTTCAGTTTTAAGGGATACATCTAACTATAAAATAATACAAAACAAATAATCTTACCGGAGCCTTGCGGAGAAGTTGCGTGCTTTTGTAAAATATTTTCGACACCAAAGTTATAGTTTAGGACATTTTCAAAAATCGACCTAATTCGCTATAACTAAAAAGCTTTGATACCAATCTATAACACCCCTAAATTACATTACGCAGCAGAAATACACATTTGGGTGCTAACTCAAACATCATTACACAAAACACTTTAAACGATCTCAAAATCGTACATTTGAAATAAAAAGGAGATAATTTAACCTTTGTCTAAAACCTTCAATCCCAAGTAAAACAATTTTAGAAATATCAGAGTAACATTTAGGTCCCCCAAAGATTTTATCAAATCAACAAACAATTTACCAAAGTACATGACCGTACATTATTATTTTTATGACAAAAGGGAATGAAATCTGTTTTAGACCAATCACCACAAAAGCAATCCGCAATCCTTCTCCAGCAAGCTCCGCAATTCAACAACTTCAATCACCTGAAATACATGCTTAAAATCATCAACACAACGGTTGAGCGAGTCTATAGGTTTTTCCAAATCATCATTTGAACACAAGACAAAAATCAATCAAGATCATTTAATAGAATTGCTACGTATACAATCTATTAATCAGGCAATCTGGCATATAGCAATAGCTATAGAATTGTATTAAGCTCATGACACCGACCCCTTAACTTAGTCACCCACGCCTAAAGCTGGCATGACTAGATGAATTCTAGTGCCCCTACTAGGGTATTAGTTGCAAGTATACCACATTCTCATTCTCGTAAAATTATCCTTCCCAGAGGTTACTTAGCGTAAAGCCCTGGTCTCGGATAGGGTCGTCAGCCCAATAGTACTATCATTAGAATAAGCGGCTATTCCCAACTCACAACATCAAGTCAGAAGATAGTTAACGGCTCATGAATTTAGGGACTTTTGCAACTTAGGTACTTATACAATTCAAGGCAACAATAGGCAACATAAGGCAACATTCGGGTCCAAACAATCAATCATGACTTGTGTTCATTTTACTTTCAAATAGCATGTATCCCCCTCGCGGGTTTTAAAATCATTCAAAACAATTACAAAAGCGAGGCTATAGACTCACCTTGAGTAATAGCAGTAGCAAGACGACCTTCGATGATTGTTGATGCCCGATAAACACAAAAACCACAACCTATCAAATAAGGCACGTTCATCAATAATAAACTCGAGTAAAATCCATACTTAGTAACATCAAACTCAAAATCATAAAATCACAACCAACCCAAAATGAAAAAAATACAAGTAACCTATTACTTCCTTTTATATGTTTACTTTATTAGATTATTCTTTCGATAAAAATCTGTCGGTACACACCAAATGTACGAGCTCATTTACCCCACTTAAACACGTCAAATTCTTATGCTACTAATGAGAGTAATCACTTAATATATATAGAAAGACTTGTTAAAAGCCCATCAAAATATTTTACTTTTAAAGTTCCCTGCCCGACACATCTTTGAACTACAAAAACCGAACAGTTTTACGTCACTGACTCATACAACCATTTTGACCATTCTAAACAATCCCGTTTACAAATCCGACACTTGGGTTTAAAAATAGACTCACAACCCTAAGTTTAGAACCAAACATCAGACCTTGACCATTTTCACAACTCATTCTATAGTCCCCGAGATTCGATCCAAATATCAACAACAACTTCGGATTGTGTCGATACTCGTCTTCCGGTACACGAATAATCAAATCATCATAACTTCGCGTTCGTTTGGAGCTAGAAGCTCTACCTTATATCAAATTGAATCTAAAAGAATTCTATACAACCCTATGCTATTAGTTTAACCATTTTCAAACAGTAAGTTTTCCAAAATTGGCCTTGAACCTACTGATCTAAATTGCCTCTTTAAAAATCTTGTTAAATCAATTTTTCAACTCATTTTAATCACTCTCATACTCCTAATATCACCCTAATATCATCACAAATAACTTAGCTAACTCATAACACCCTTGAATGATCATCTAAAAATTTACCCACTCAAAATTTCAAACATGCAATAATTAAAATACATATAACATCACTAACAACAAGTATATAATAAGAAATTAGATCAAACCACCTTGGATCATCATCAAAAATTTGAAAGTTCTTGCATGTGTGTAAAAATTACACCGAAATGATCACCATCAAATTTCCTAGATGGGATATGTTTTAGTTTTACTTGATTCAAAGTCAAAAATCAAAAATCAAAGGGTTTTGGTGTGTTAGGGTGGACGGCTAAAACAAGAAAACAAGAGAGAGAGATTTGTTTTTTGTAAAATGAATTTTATATTAAAGTTAGGTAGTGGAAAAATTATATATAGGGGTGGTGGAGGGGTATATTTTGCCAATTTGTGATAGTTTTGGTCCAAAATGCAATCGAATAGTTTACAAGGTTGAAAATGTAAATTGTCAATTTTGAAAATATTTACGAGGCTCGGGTTTCATAAAAATACTTTTCAAAAGTTAAAACGCACTCAAAATATGATAATAATATGATCCCGGTTCGACTTAATACGAACTTAAAATAAAAATGTCAAAATATAAACATCGAAACAACAAATAATAAAACATAAAATCTTGGGCATCTGTCGATATCGTGGTCACTAATAATCCTCGCTATTAGTAAAAAGATAAAAATAAGTCTTCCAACGTCGGTTTTAAATAAAACCATCAACCGTCATATCATTCAACTCATCAAAAATTTCAAAATCATTCGTAAAATAATATTATATAATATTAAATAATGACCTCGGGTTCGGGTTGTCATAAAAGGAGGGAAATAATAGTTATTAAAGGAAGAAAGAATAAATACAAATAGATATAGAAAGAGGTAGAACATCAAAGATGAAAGTCCATCATCAATATGGTTTGAGTGGTGGAGAGTGAATCGGCTTGACAAGGCAACAAGGTTTGACACGGATTGGATTATGTGTTTTGCAGCGGGCTTGGGAAAGGATTCTGAAGCTATAGGTATGAAAGTAACGGAGATGATTCCTAAAGATTTGACGAAATTGGATTGTGATGGTAATGAGAGAAAGAATAAGTAGATTTAAGAAAGATTTGAAGGAAAGAATTAGATTTAGAAGTATGAATGAATGGTTTTATTGGTGGAAGAGTGTTTGAAGAACTTGAGTGAACTTGAGAGGAATAAATAAAAACATAAGCATAAAATTTAGAAAGGTTTACACAAGATTACAGGATCCTAATGACTTGACTCCTACTGATGAGAAATTGGAGGACTCATAGATGAATGTGCATTTGAACCATGCTGAAAACTGCATAGAGTTGATTAAGTTCTTTGAGGCGACGTTGCCTAGGAATGGGATGAAATGACACTAGAGGGTGAGTGTTTTGAATAGGGTTTCATGGTTGGTCCATATGAGGTGGTTAAAGGAATAAGATGCTTGTGGAATGATATTATGCAAAGCATGTGGAGCATTGGTACAAGAATGGAACTACAAGGCTTAAAATTTAAAAAATAAAGAAAAAAAGATAAACATGGGATCACGGAACCTTTTTGGGTGTCAGAACAATTATGGGAGGGGTACGACAGGGCCCGAGACCTTCTGAGAAATACAAGAAAGAGAGGGAAATGAAACCCAGTATCTCATGACGAGGGTGTTACTAAGATGGTGGGTGTAAGAGAGCATTGATCCCTACTGAAGGTGGTAGAGACTGAGGTAATTGAGCCATAGTTCGAGGTGGCAAGGCCATATGATTGCTTAAGATAAGAATGAAAATAGGTTGGGTATATGTTCATGGTTTGAAGGGATGTATTTGGGAACAAGACGCATTTCATCATGAAATTCATTTGGCTTTTGACATTACAAGAAAGTGTGTTGGGTTGTGGATATTTTAGAGAGTTTGATGGTTATTTTGTTTGAAAAGATGAAATTGTGAATGAATTAATGTTTTGTATGACAAAGAGATTTGATGAGAACACTTGAAGTGTTGGACATGATTACATTTAGAGAGGAGGCGGATTTTGGTGATGGGATGTGTTAAAGCAAATCAATGCCTAAAAACATTGTTAGTATTAATTAATTTTTCTTAGTTTTGATCACGACATGTTACAAAGACATTTATTGTCAAACACAATCATAAAACGAATTATCTAACAAACACTATCATCAAGGTAATAATCATTACACTAACTTATCTTAATCATGCTTAGTGATCATAAAAGTGATTAGCCTTAAATCTCACTTTTGTTAAATGAAACAAAAGATTTTTAATAAACTTTATTTTTAAGAAAATGTTTTATTAAATGAAAATGTAAATTTGAATATGGCATATTCCAAATGCCATAAGAATATCCTTTGAAGGTTTAAACAGCCTTAGCTATTTCAAATTCACTAAAACACAAAAGGGAGCGGACACTACGCCGGTGGTACCTTAGCACCTACGACGGTTCCTTATCGATAAGGAACCGCGGGGTCCAATAAGGAACCGCGGGTAGATATAGTCGTTGGACGTTTGTCTTATAAATAGTGGATCAAATCTGCATTCTCAATCAACCCTTTTTGGACATCTCTTTCAGCCTTCTTTCTCCTATCTAATCCTAGTCATTTGTAAATGATCACTTAATGTGTTAAGTATGTTTACTCATGATTATCCTCTTGATCTCCTTGTTTACCTTGTCCAAAGAGAATATCACTCACACACACTTGTGATGTGATTAAAGATGTAGCATTGATGAAGATCACCTTCTCCTAAAGATCTAGTCATGTTCATCATTTGTTTATTTGTGTCTTGTGTAGATCCAATGTATTTATGAATACTTGGACTAGTTGTGTTCATCCAAGTTATTTGTGAATACTTGGATTAGAGTTGTGTAAATCTATTACACATGTGTGTGCTTGGATTTATGTTGTGTAGATCCAAGCTACATGTGTGTACTTGGATATGTTTAGTTGAGTTGTAATTAGTTGTGTTAGTTCTCACTAAACTATAAAGTGATGTGGTTGTGTCTTGTGAGTTCTCACTAAACTATAAAGTGATGTGGTTGTGTCTTGTGAGTTCTCACTAAACTATAAAGTGATATGTAGTTGTGTTGTGTGAAGTTCTCACTTAGCTTCAAAGTGAAGAGTCGTGAAGATTGGTTCTAGCTTTAGATTAGAACTCGACATCTAGCCTTGTGTCGGAAAATGGTGAAGCAGGCAATGTTGTGAAGAGTGGTTCTAGCTTTGGATTAGAACTCGACATCTAGCCTTGTGTCGTAAAATAGTGAAGTGGGCGACGTTGTGTAGATTGGTCCTAGCTAAGATTAGGTCTCGACATTTAGCTTAGTGTCAGAAAATAATGTAAGCGACGTTGTAAGGTTTTCTCCGCCAAGAAGGGAGCTTGTGGATATAGTGGAAATCTCGAGTAAGGTGTACTCGAGGAGTGGAGTAGGAACGAGGATAGAGCCTCATTGCCGAACCTGTTGTTCCCTAATTTATTCACTTCACCATGGTTGATTATGATTAAACAAGAATTAAAGATAGAAAAATAGATGGATTTTAGAGAGAGAAAGTAGTAAGAGAAAGTAGAGAGAGAGATGATTAACTTGGGAAATTAGATTAAGAAATAATGAACATCCACCTACCTAACATGCTAGGAGGGTACTTATATAGTCCACCCACATGCGGGCTCTCTAATGGACTATATTGTTTTGGGTCGGGCTTGAATAAATGCTTAGTACCTTGAAAGAGGCCTTTTAAGCTAACCATCAAGCCCGTAATGTCACGACTAATTTAACTAACTATTACAACGTACTAATAATATTACAATATAAACCTATGACCGAACATTCTTGTTTGACTCCTTATTTTGAGGCTAACAATCTCCCCAAATGTGAGGTCATCTATCCTTGCTAACGAGAACCAGTGAGACGGCTAGTATACAAGAGTATTCACCACTAATATCTCAGGCACGGTTGTGCGAGATGCGTGAATCGCAATGCTAGTCGTAAGAGATCATTTCTAGTTTAGCAAGGAGAAGGAAGCAACCGGAGAGACTGCTATCATTATTATATATCAACCCCTGTTTGAATTATAGCTCCTTAACACAAAACCCATACAAGCATCAAAGACAGCGACGAGGGCTTCCCTCACTCCTGCTCACCTCCCCTGGGGAGGTGAGACTAGCTAGTAAGAAGCTGGGTTGTTCCGGCTTGTTGCTAGCAGTCTCACCTCCGGTCCCAGGGTATGGAGCCGCATCGTTCGGTATAGCATGCTGGCCCCGGGGTCAACGAACAAGTTCCAACAGGGAGCTGCCAGCTCCCCCGCCCGTTCGGACTCCTGATGGTTTGTTCAATCAGTGCCTTCTTGTTCCGTCCGGACTTGCAGCTCGGAAGACACCGCATGGCGTTTTGGCCGAGCTACCTAGTTAGACGGATTTCACTGATCACTTACGTAATTCCGGCAAGCACTAAAAGTGCGATCTCTTTTGTTTTTAGCAGGGAGGCAACTAAAACCGTCGAACCCCACCGTAAGAGGGGGGTGAGACTATTCTACCGACCAACTTGGACTTGGGCGGTAGACGTACCTGCAGGCACACAAAAGAAAGCCGACGGAGAGAGGGATCCTCGGGCGAGGATCACTCTTGGAGTGCAGAGGAGAGAGTGATCCTCGGGTGAGGAGCACTCTCGGATCGGAGTACAGAGGAGAGAGCCAACCTCGGGCAAGCAGGAAGCCAAGCCGGGTTCGGGCAGGAACCGACTAACTCTTCGATTTACAATCTCAGAGGGAAGCCGGGTTCGGGCACTTCGACATTTGGAAATCAATGGAGATTATGAATTTCGTCATAAATGAGTCTTGAACGTGTAATTGTCGTCTTGTTCCTTCATGATGTGATCTTTGAGCCTTTGTCATTGTCTTTCGACTTTGTCTTTTATCTTGAGATCTTCAAATTATCCTTGACTTGTCTTTGCCATCTTGCGATCTTGTGTCGTTATCCACATGCTCATACATTGCATAATCTTGAAAAATTGCTAACAATCTCCTTTGAATAGAGGTCATTCCTCTACATTAATTGTTAAGGAAGATTTTGATCGTCAGAATTGCGGAAGTCTTTAGCTTTCTTGATTGTTGAATGTCTTTGGGCATGAGTATGTGGTTTTGAATCTCTGACTTTGCTGAGTACATCGTAACGTCACCTTCTTGAGACAAAACATAGACACGGACTGAATGGCTTTGACATTCGTCCTAAATCGGTAGCATTTTACCTCTGGTCGGTGAAGACCGTTACACGATATTAAATATCGTACCTGTGATTAGGTAGTTTCAATTAAGAATCTCCTTGACAGGGTTTCGCGGCTGTACTAGCCGTTCTCTTTACTCGACCGTCTCAAAGCAAGACTGCGAACGTAAAGAGTGAATCAATTGGATAAATATCCGCTTGATTAAAGTCGTCAATTCAAATTCCTGGAACAAGTTTGATTCATTATGAATCTTACCATTGTTGCTTTCCAGTTGACACAAGCTTGATTCATAAGAATATTGCAAGTTACCTACCATAGCGCTGTTTGATGTTGACGCTAGAAGGATTTCCATTCATCATTGTGAATATTAATAAATATCACTCTGAATGTTCTGGCAAGACCATAAAGATATTGCGTAGAAACCTGAAACGAGTTTGAATCGATAAAGAAACAAACCAATGTTGCTTTTCAGTTTTACATATGTTCAATTCATAAAGAATCTTACACATGACCTACCGCAGTGCTGTTTGATGTTAACACTGGAAGGATTTCCATTCATCATTGTGAATACTAAGTAGTATCACTCTGAGTGTTCTAGCAATATCGCAAGGATATAGCGTATGACTCTCTTGATTATAATCTGTTTGTCCTATCGAGATTTGATTGATCTCTTGGCTCTAGACTCGATTTGTGCACTTTTAGTAGTCGGAGGCTGGAGCAGATGCCACCTATTCAATATCAACTATCTCGGAGTGAGAAAGTCAATAGAATTCGTGTTGATCTCCGTGACAATAAAACAAACTTCTTTTGAGAGAAGCCTGAGTCAGCTGGGGAGGGGTTGTGCATTACATCACTGGGTCCATGATGCGTTGTCTTCATGATGTGTTGACCCGGTTTCTGCCTAAGTTGTATGGAGGGCTAATTTCTTTACACCCTTTATCCTTACATTTCTTTTTCATTCTTCAACCCATTCAATGCTTACCAAGACATCATTAATAGCACCTTGTTATGATTGTTCTAGTGTTATCATCAGTACTTAGTCGGCATTCAGCTTCGTTCACATTCTACTCCATCTTTCCTAAGGACTTCTAATAATCTATTGGATTATCCCTGGGAAGATCCCTTTGGTTCTGGTTGGATCATAGGACTTAAACCTAACCACCCTTTTGACACCAATAACGTCGTGAATTAAAGATGTTGTGGGTATTTGATCGTAACCATGAGTGCTTGAGTCTTTAGATCACATTTTAATCACATTTTCTCTCCTATCTCTAATATATAAAATCGATTGATATTAGAGATACCAAATTTGATTAAAATATATTTTGAAAAATAGTCTTGAAAACATTCGGGAGAAAGATGTGTCAAACTTAGCATGAATTTTGGAACGCTCCCCCTCAAAAATTGATCAAATTGAATTATCATTACGAGGATATGATCCACATTAAACTTTTGAGGATAGGAGTTGTTGAACACACAATTTTTGAAAGATTTTGAATATCATTGAAAAATTCTTGAAAAAATTGTGTTCAACGCTTTTTGAAAAATCAATTCTTTTTGGCAAAAAGGTTTTTCTAAAGCATAAACTTGAGTTCATAGACTTTGAATGTCTTGACGAATCCATTCCAGTGTAAGAAGATTTCTCTTCTTTTGCTGAGGGTAAGGGCACTAAAGCGTACACTCCCCCGTGAATATAAATTCGGGTTGCAATTTGAAAGTGATTACAAGCCATTGTGTTGAACTCAAAACGTTGAATGTTTTGTGACAAGCTCAACCCGAGATAGATTGCTCTACCCGTTGTTGGAAATATTGTCCAAAATAGACAATTTCCTTTAGAAAAATAGAAATGACATGTTTTGAAAAATATTTACAACTTTCATTCAAGCTTTATGTACACACCCGTGTCGTTATTGAGCGACATTTCTAGGTACGTCCATATTATCGATACTGAAAGACATGTCGAGAATAATATTTTTGGATTATCAAAGTTTTTTTTTATTTATTTATTTTGTATTTTGCTTTTTCATTAATATTTACAGATAGATGTTTGATAGATGAATCAAGCAGGCTTCTTTGCCAGAATCTCCAGTTCTGCTGGAGTCAAACATCTCATACCAATTTGCCTAACAAGATAAGCAAACCTCTCTTTTGAAAGAGCTTTTGTAAACAAGTCAGCTATTTGGTAATTAGTTCCAACAAAGTATAATTCAACAATACCCTTTTCAACTTGTTCCTTAATGAAGTGATATCTGACATCAATGTGCTTCGTGCGGGAATGCTGTACCGGATTACAGGAGATGGCTATGGCAGACTTTGAGTCACAGTACATAGGTACTTTATCAAAGTGGAAGCCATAATCCGTGAGTTGTGTTCTCATCCATAGAACTTGAGCACAACACACAGATAGAGACACATACTCCGCTTCGGCTGATGACAATGATGTGCAATCCTGCTTCTTGGAATACCATCCCACAAGCTTATCTTGACCTAGAATTTGTGCACCACCAGAAGTACTTTTTCATGTATCAAGACACCCTGCATGATCAGAATCTGAATAGGCCGTTAGAAAGAAACCGGTTTCCCTCGGATACCAGAGTCCCATGTGAATGGTATTCTTAAGGTACCGAAAGATCCGTTTAACCTCCTTGAGGTGCTTTTCAGTAGGTCGTGCTTGATATCGTGCACAACAACACGTACCATGTGATATAACTGGTCGGCTTGCTGTTAAGTACATGAGGGAGCCGATCATGGAATGATATCTCGTTTGATCTATGGCATCTCCCTCCAAATCAGCATCTAGGGATATGGTTGATAATGGTGTCCCAATTGGGCCACATGATGTCATACCATGCTTTTTGATTATCTCTTGAAAATACTTAGCTTGGTTAATAAAGATACCACTTGAGGATTGGTGAACTTGAATTCCTAGAAAGAATTTTAGTTCGCCCATCATAGACATTTCAAATTTGTTGTGCATTACTTTTTCAAACCATTTTGAAAGTTTTGGGTTTGTAGACCCGAAAATAATGTCATCAACATAAATCTGCACTAGCAAAATGTCATCCCCATATTTATAAGTGAACAAAGTTAGATCAATAGAACCTTTTGAGAAACCTTTGGATACCAGGAATTTCGAGAGCTCGTCGTACCACGCCCTTGGAGCTTGCTTGAGTCCATACAGTGCTTTGTAGAGACGATACACCTTGTCAGGATAATGAGGATTGACGAATCCTTCCGGCTGCGTGACATGGACTTCTTCCTTCAAAGGACCGTTAAGAAACGCCGTCTTTACGTCCATTTGATAAACGATGAATCCCTTATGTGCAGCATAAGCAAGGAAAATCCTGACCGCTTGCATTCGAGCTACTGGTGCAAATGATTCTTCAAAATCAATACCCTCTTTCTGTCCATACCCTTTAGCCACTAGCCTAGATTTATTCTTGATGATCGTGTTCTCTTCATCCATCTTGTTTTTCCAGATCCATCGAAGATTTATTGGTATAACATCGAATGGTCTGTCAACGAGTTCCTAGACTTTAAGTCTTTCAAATTGTTGAAGTTCATCCGTCATCGATTCAATCCAAGCATGATCAGCCATGGCTTCTTTGATGTTTTTCGGTTCAGCTGAACTCACGGCGAGTGCGAACATACAAACATCGCCATCGGTGTTAAGCTGTCGTCTTGTGCGAACAGGCTGTGAAGGGTTTCTAATTACTTGAACCAAAGGATGATCTCGGGTCCAATGATGTGTTGAAGGATGTCGTTGATAAAATGTATGCATATTTGACGGATCAACATGGAGAGTAGAAGACTCTCCAGTTTCGTGTACCGGTGTACTGAATAGGTTGATAAATTCGTCTTCGTCAGATAATGCATTGTCTGCTTGATTTGTGTTCTCTGGAGCAATGACAGTAGTTGTGGATGTTTTAGGAGCAGTTGTTGAAGTGATATTCTGAGGAAGTATATATGCAGCAACCCGTGTTGAAGTAGATGAAGTTGTATCCTTTTGTTGACGATGATCGGTATCATCATTCTTATCATGAGTGACAGCGGAAGACTTCGATACAACATGTTTCTCCCCCGTGAAATATTCATCATACATTGGTCCATATAACATTTCAAACTCTTCAATTGTTGTGATGACTGTCATATCTGCTCTTGGAACACTTTGTGGAACCAGCTTTGAACTTGACGGTTCATTGCTGTGGTCTTGAGTTTTGAGTTTTGCACGGTTGTGAACGGAAGTCGTTTGTCGTTGTAGATCGGGACTTAAACTGTTTTGTTCAAGTGTCATTTCTTGTAATTCATCAAATCGGATGTGAATAGTCTCGACTATCAATTTTGTTCTCTTGTTGTATACTCTATACCCCTTAGACTGAGTTGCATATCCCACAAGAATACATGCATCACCTTTCTCTTTCATCTTATCCAAATTTTCACCATCTCGTATTATGTAACAAGTACATCCAAAAACATGAAGGTGTTTGAGTGAAGGTTTTTGATCATGAATTATGTGGTATGGTGTCTTTTCGTGTCTTGGGATAATTAAGGAGCGGTTTTGTGTGTAACATGCGGTTGACACGGCTTCGGCCCAAAAGTATAGTGGAAGTTTTGAATGCGGATAGTAATGTTCGAGCAGCCTCAACTAAAGTACGGTTTCGTCTTTCAACAACGCCATTTTGTTCGGGTGTTCGAGCAATAGATGTTTCATGTTCAATTCCTTCGGCTTCAAAATAGTTTCTCAGATTTGAATTCAAGAATTCTGTTCCTCTGTCAGTACGAACCACTTTAACTTGAGCTTGAAGACTACTTTGTATCAGTTTAAGGAAGCTGATGAGAACTTCGGGTGTTTCATCCTTGGACCTCAAGAAGTGAGTCCATGTGTACCTTGAGTAATCATCGACAATTACCAGAATTTTATTTCTTTCCATTGATACTATGAACACGCATGGGACCACACAGATCCATATGGAGAAGATCTAACCAGCCTTTAGAGATTGGTGTGGTCTTTGTTTTTGAAGCTACTTTGTTTAGCTTTACAAAGCTCACAAGAAGAACAAAGATGATCTTTGATGAATTTCAAGCTTGTAAGGCCTCTCACAATATCTTTCTTGGAAAGCAAGTTGATGGTATCAAAATTACGGTGAGATAACCGTTGATGCCATAACCATGCCTGAGTCGTTGAAGCTTTAGCCATGAAGCAAATTGGAGTTGATGAAGTTGTGTCTTGAAGTGAAATTGTGTAAAGATCAGTACCCCGTGTACCGGTAAGTAAGTCATTCCCATCATAATCACGAACAAAACATGTCTTCTGATAGGTGTGAAAACACCCATCCTTTTACCACTTAATTATAATAATAACCCAGCCAAAACGTGTATTTTATGTCGTAAATGTCGGAATTATGCGTGGTTTGTGTTTTTATTGTGTTTTAGGACCAAAAGATGAAAAAGGAAGAAAACACGGGCTTTCACGGGCTTTTATCGAAGAAAACGAGAAAAGACGAAGTCAAAAGATCAAGAGTGCAAAAAGAACGGAAGTCCAAGGCCTATTTTGAAGATTTATCGAAGAAAAAGTCTAAAGACGGAAGTTTAATGAAGTCGAAGAACCAAGTCTAATTAAAGAAGAAAATTATAAGACGAGTTCAAATTATATCGACAAATCCCGAGACGACGTCGAAAAAGACAAAGAATTTAAATCGAGTCGAGAACAAGAAGAAAGAAGGAAGAAAGCATCATTTTTTTCACTCCTCCTATAAATACCCTCCTAATGTGTCATTAGGAGGTGGTTAGAATATTAGGAGTAGATTAGTTTTAGGATTAGGAGTAGATTAATATACTTTCTCTCTCTAGCTTTTCTTTAATGTTTTAATCTTTTTCATTAATCTTGTATTAGATCTTAATCTTTATCTTAATCAAGCTTTTCAATTAATCATTCTCATTCTTCCTTTCTTTATTATTAATCTTGTGTTGATTTAGATGATCTTGTAGTTGCTTAATCTTGATGTTTATTGATTTATTGATGTTTTTGATTGATTGTGCTTATTGGTTTTTATGTGTTTGATTTTTATAGCTTATAGTGTTTTAGTGCTTATTGTGTTAATTTTCTTATTTTTAATTAAGTGCTTATTAGTTAATTTTTATAAAAAGTTGTTTTTAAATATTTTTATTATTTAGTGTTTTTAAAAGTTTTTAAATTGTGGCTTATTAGCTTTTTCTAAAAATCAAATTGGTTAAGTTTTTAGATAAGTGCTTATTAGTTTATTTTATTAAAAGTTGATTTTTAATTTTTAGATTTATTAGTATTTTTCAAGTTTTTGATTTGTGGTTAAATTAGTTTTTCTTAAAATTGTTTTAGATTAAGTTTTGGTTAATTTCTTATTTGAATTGTGCTTATTTTTAGCTTATTTCGTGATCTTTTTATGTTACTGTATTTGTTTTCAAGTTTTCGGATTAGGGTTTTATATTCCGAAGATTTTATTTTTTTCTGTAATCCCATTTCTCTGAAAATCTTACTTTTTTTGAAAAAGTTAATATTCTGAAAAAACAATTATTCTGAAAAATGTTCTGAAAAGATTTATTCCGAAGAAAGTTGTGAAAAAAGTATTATTCCGAAGAAATTTTTCTGAAAATACTGTTATTCCGAAGATACACATATTGCGAAGAAAGTGAAATCTCTGAAATGCACTGTATATATTCCGAAATTTTCTCCGAAATGTACTGTAGCAAAGAATGAAATTGACGAGTGTGCCTGTGTGCTTGGAGGATTTTGGCGCCAAATGAGCAGCTAGCATGCCTGCTTGCTTATTTATTAGTATTGTTCCGTAATTGTTTAGTTTTATCTGAAAGTTGTTCCGATTTTATTTCTGAAAGTTACGTATTTTTAGTTGAATTTTCCGTCTATTTTTAAAATTAATATTTTTTCGTAAAGTTTAAGTTTTATCTTTTATTTAGTACCCGCTTTAGGTTTTGCCTCGTTTAGCTTTAAAGTACCATTTTAGTTTTATTCTCTCCTTTTTCATTAAGTAAACTTTATTTTAGAATCGATAGTTAATTTCGTCTTTTAGATTTATTTTTATTAATTGTTTCGTTTTAATTTCACGTTTTATTATTTATATTGTTTTGTTTTTATTAGTTAATCGCTTTTAGCTTATTGTTATTATTTTGCGCATTTACCTTTTTAGTATAATAGATAACCAAACCCTTTTTTTTTCCACCAAGAACGACTGAGTCGCACTAATTAACGGTAATCATTTCGAAAAGATCGGAACAATGAACTTTGATACTTAGTAAATCTAGTTATTAAATGGCGCCGCTGCCGGCTCTTTTCGTGAAGATTAACGGTTTATTGTGAGAGACGCGTTGGATTTTGGGATCCGTTCACTCGTGAACGTTATTTTTCGTGTCAAAAATTTTCAAAAATCCATAAAGTTATAAAATTTCAAAAATCCAAAAACATTTGAAAAATCGTAAAAGCATTTCTTTTTTGAAAGTTTTGCACCAAAAATATTCTTCTTGCTTATCTATTGTTCTTAATTAATTCGTATGTTGCTTGTGCTGCAGGGTGTGGAAGACCATTGTATGGCTTTCAAACATGTCAATGGTGTACATGTGAGCGGTGTGGAAATGATATCGACAATACACAACTTGGATTTTGTCCCTCGTGCAATTCGACTAATTCATCATTTTCTAATCCACCTACTCCACCCCCTTCTTATATTGTGGAAGCGATTCTCATTGGCATGTTTCGTGTCCAATTCGATACCCGCCTCATGGCGATCAAGAACTAGGTTACAATTATGACAATGGTAATAGCTATCTACAAGAAGCACCGGGTTTCTCTCAATACCCGTGTTGCAACAATTGTGGGGGCCCTCACGATACTTCTTATTGTCAGCCAATGAATTATTATGAGCCAAATCGTGTCCTCATTTTTCTTAACCGATGGATTATTATGAACCAAATCCGTGTTATAATTCTTCTCAACCGATGACTTACTATGAGCCACATCCGTGCTATAATTATGGTTTTCACAATTTTGATCCCCCACAATACACCATCGATCATCAACCTTCTGTTGAAATGTGGCTTGAATACGTTCAACAAGAATTAGCTAGCATACGCGAAGCAAGGGAGGAGGAAAAGCGACAGCAACAAGAACCAGTATCTAATCTTAGTGATTATACTCCACCTCTTGTGCGTACTACTTTTATGATGATGACGAGGATGATATCTATAATCTCAACCCATCTTCTGAGATTACTACTCCTACTCTTGATATCCCTAATGCGTCTAAGGATAGTGATATATCGAGTGAGATTAGTGATTTTGGTCTTGATAAATTCTTTGATGAGGTTTGTGATGTGCCGACTTTTGTGGAGCTTACGGACGAGGTCGCTCTGAATGATGATGATTTTTCTCCATGCTATGAGAATTGCACTTTTGAAATTTCTCCTTCTCCTCCGGGCGATGAAGGCGATGTTGATTTATTCTCTCCGACTTATGAGAAGTTCGCCCCTGAACTTGGTCTTTTAGATGAGGTGGAAGACGTTATTCTTCGTGACAAATTACTGAAAGTTCATCTTCTTATTACTAAGATTGAAGCGTTGAATTCTGCTCCTATTTCTGAGTCTTTGCCTCCGTCTATTACTTCAGTTGAGAATAATGATACAACTATGGAGGAAATCGACATTCTCTCAATACCTCCGGGTATTCATGATGATGACACGAAGGGGGATATTATTTTAGATAATTTGCTACATGAAGATATTGTCCCAAGTCCCCCTCCCGAGCACCTTTCATCCACTCCTTTAGACACCATTACGGAGGATGAGTGCTTTGACCCGGGAGGTGACATTGACCATTCCATGATTGACACCTTTACAGCTTTGCCGATTAGTGATAATCATATTTCTTTTGGGGATGACATTTTGATTCCTTTACCCACCCCACCTCCCGAGGATCATGATTTCACATACTTTTCGTATGTTGAGAGGAATTTTCTACCCTTTAAGACTTATCCTTCGGCCTCTCCTTTATAATGTCCTTCGGGAACAAGGACAAGGTCTTTGATCCCGGTATTACATTCGAGGCTTCCCCATGGACCATTTAATTCGGGGACGAGTCAAGCTCGTGACTCGGTTAACAAAAACAAGCGCTTCTCGGGAGGCAACCCGATTATCTATCCTTTTATTCCGTTTTTCTAATAAGTGTAGGGGGAGACCCTAGTATGTGTTTGTTGTTTTCTTTCTTATCTTGTGAAGGGATTCGAGCTTTCAAAGATCCATTCTTGATGACTTTTGACGACCTGTGATTCTGTGTACCCGTCTTCCCGGTTCTATCCTAAACTCTTTTGATTCTCTATTTTATATTTTTCAATATTAAGATAGGAATCGCTTTAGTTGTCTCTTCCTTAGCAAGATTTAAACAACGTGCACAATGTCCTAAGTGTAGGGGAGTTTACTCCCACATGCTTAAACATTGAGGACAATGTTTATATTAAGTGTAAGGGGACTTCTATCAAAGTTAAGTGGCCTTTTCCATGAATTTGTCCTTATTTTAACCGGAAAATTTGATTTTTCGAAATTTTTCAAAAATTTTAATCTATTTTGGCCTAGTCGTATAGTAGTGTTCTCCTTTGCTATCGTTATTTACTTTCTGTGTTAGAATAAATTTTAATAAAGTGGTTTTAAATTTTTTTTAACGTCGTGAATCTTTTGACTCAACCTGAGTTTACTTTTCTAAGTTTAATCTAGCTAGTATCCTTAACGTGTTTAAGTCAAGTTTTGCTAGGCTTTTATATAGGGAACTTTAAAACGCGAAAGTCTTAACTCTTACGGGTTAAGAACAAGAACTTTTCGCAAGTTCCTGTAATTGATCCTAGAAAGTCGTTTATCAAGGGAACTTTAAAATGCGAATTCTAAACTTGAAAAAGTCTAAGAGTTTGCAAGATCCTATAGATGACTTGAAAACCCAAAACTTTGATTTAATTGGCTAAGCATCCACGAGTCTCATTCCTTGAGATTTTAAATTGTGGAGAACGAGAGATGATAGAGTCAATTATAAGTTTGATATTCTTTCATGAATTTATGTGAGTTGATTATAAGCCTATTCTCCCATCGCTTGCTAATAAATTTATCTGCAATAAATAAGGTTGTACGATTTGGAAAGTTACTTAGCTTCTAGCACAAGATCGTTTAAAATATGCTCGGTATTAATTAGAGTTCATAGCCAAGGCATAACTTATTGAAGCGGGATGCGAAGATTGGCGAGCCCAAAAAGGTCCTAACAAGATATGAGGGCTACATTTTGTTGCTAAAGATCCAAAGTGATGTGAAGAATCATTTATCAAAAATCAATATGAAGGATCGAGACACACGACGAAAAGCAAATACTCCCGTAAAGATCATGGAGAAGTCTATCCAAAAAGGCCCTAACAAGGTATGAGGATAAATAGATCCAAGTCCTAAAAGTAGGCGGATCGTTGTATATCAAAGTCCCAAATAAAGATTGGAGAAAAATGAAGAAGTCGTGGTCCAAATATGAAGAATCTCTCAAAAAGTTCAAGTGAATAAATTTCTATTATGAAGAGAAGACCATTATTTCATGAACGTCTCTCAAGATTTGAAGTATGAAGTCGCTGCCAAATATCGGTCTGAGAAAGGTCTCAAATCGTGAAGCGAGTTATGCCAAGATATAAACTTTATGAGGTCCCGAGAAGCAGTTTTAAAAGATTTTGTCCTTTAGCTAACTATTGATTAAATCGTCCTACTTTATTTCAGCCTAATAACTATCGAAATAAGTCAACAATGCATCCTCATGATCATTCAAGACAATAATAAAATATAAGAGATACACCTAGGAATAAGGGAGTCTAAGTGAATAATTGGGCCACATGAGTTTGTGATAGTTTGCTAACTTATAATAACAATGATCTCGTTTTTAAGCTTGGTATGGGGAACGTGAAACTTTAGGATGATAATCATTCATGACATTCCAAAACCTCAAGGTAAGTTTTTGATCTTCTTACTTGTTTTTCTTCCTTTAAATATTTTGTCTCTTTAATAAAGGCCAATGTGGATTGATTGTGGTGGAAAATGTAAAACTTGCTTTGTAACTAATGCATTGCATGAGGGCATTGCAATGGTCAAGTGTAGGGGATTTGATAGGTGTGAAAACACCCATCCTTTTACCACTTAATTATAATAATAACCAAGCCAAAACGTGTATTTTATGTCGTAAATGTCAGAATTAGGCGTGGTTTGTGTTTTTATTGTGTTTTAGGACCAAAAGATGAAAAATGAAGAAAACACGGGCTTTCACGGGCTTTTATCGAAGAAAACGAGAAAAGACGAAGTCAAAAGATCAAGAGTGCAAAAAGAACGGAAGTCCAAGGCCTATTTTGAAGATCTATCGAAGAAAAAGTCTAAAGACGGAAGTTTAATGAAGTCGAAGAACCAAGTCTAATTAAAGAAGAAAATTATAAGACGAGTTCAAATTATATCGACAAATCCCGAGACGACATCGAAAAAGACAAAGAATTTAAATCGAGTTGAGAACAAGAAGAAAGAAGGAAGAAAGCATCATTTTTTTTACTCCTCCTATAAATACCCTCCTAATGTGTCATTAGGAGGTGGTTAGAATATTAGGAGTAGATTAGTTTTAGGATTAGGAGTAGATTAATATAGTTTCTCTCTCTAGCTTTTCTTTAATGTTTTAATCTTGTATTAGATCTTAATCTTTATCTTAATCAAGTTTTTCAATTAATCATTCTCATTCTTCCTTTCTTTATTATTAATCTTGTGTTGATTTAGATGATCTTGTAGTTGCTTAATCTTGATGTTTATTGATTTATTGATGCTTTTGATTGATTGTGCTTATTGATTTTTATGTGTTTGATTTTTATAGCTTATAGTGTTTTAGTGCTTATTGTGTTAATTTTCTTATTTTTAATTAAGTGCTTATTAGTTAATTTTTATAAAAAGTTGTTTTTCAATATTTTTATTATTTAGTGTTTTTAAAAGTTTTTAAATTTTGGCTTATTAGCTTTTTCTAAAAATCAAATTGGTTAAGTTTTTAGATAAGTGCTTATTAGTTTATTTTATTAAAAGTTGATTTTTAATTTTTAGATTTGTTAGTATTTTTCAAGTTTTTGATTTGTGGTTTCTTAAAATTGTTTTGGATTAAGTTTTGGTTAATTGCTAATTTGAATTGTGCTTATTTTTATCTTATTTCGTAATTTTTTTATGTTATTGTATTTGTTTTCAAGTTTTCGGATTAGGGTTTTATATTCCGAAGATTTTTTTTTTCTGAAATGCCATTTCTCTGAAAATCTTACTTTTTCTGAAAAAGTTAATATTCTGAAAAACAATGATTCTGAAAAATGTTCTGAAAAGATTTATTCCGAAGAAAGTTGTGAAAAAAGTATTATTCCGAAGAATTTTTTCTGAAAATACTGTTATTCCGAAGATACACATATTGCGAAGAAATCATTTTTTCTAAAATAACAAAAATTGCGAAGAAAGTGAAATCTCTGAAATACACTGTACATATTCCGAAATTTTCTCCGAAATGTACTGTAGCAAAGAATGAAATTGACGAGTGTGCCTGTGTGCTTGAAGGATTTTGGCGCCAAATGAGCAGCTAGCTTGGCTGCTTCCAGCAGCTAGCCTGCCTGCTTGCTTATTTATTAGTATTGTTCCGTAATTGTTTAGTTTTATCTGAAAGTAGTTCCGATTTTATTTCTGAAAGTTACGTATTTTTAGTTGAATTTTTCGTCTATTTTTAAAATTAATATTTTTTCGTAAAGTTTAAGTTTTATCTTTTATTTAGTACCCGCTTTTGGTTTTGCCTCGTTTAGCTTTAAAGTACCATTTTAGTTTTATTCTCTCCTTTTTCATTAAGTAAACTTTATTTTAGAATCGATAGTTAATTTCGTCTTTTAGATTTATTTTTATTAATTGTTTCGTTTTAATTTCACGTTTTATTATTTATATTATTTTGTTTTTATTAGTTAATCGCTTTTAGCTTATTGTTATTATTTTGCGCATGTACCTTTTTAGTAGAATAGATAACCAAACCATTTTATTTTCCACCAAGAACGACTGAGTCGCACTAATTAACGGTAGTCAATTCGAAAAGATCGGAACAATGAACTTTGATACTTAGTAAATCTAGTTATTATCTTCTTTCTGGAAGCAACCTCCAAATCCGCATCACATAATTGACCAACCGAGAAAAGATTGTGATTGAGCCCTTCGACGTAGTATACCCTTTTGATCGTTATATTCCCCTGAACCAAATCTCCATATCCTAGGATCGGTGCAAATTGATCATTTCCGAATCGGACCGTACCCAGGAACTTCTCCACGAAGTTAATTAGAAGCTTGAGATTCCCCGTCATGTGCTTCGTGCATCCGGAGTCCAGTATGAAGAGAATTATTTGTATCACCTGCAGAAGAGTTAGAACACAATGGAGCATTTGCTAAATTGGATACCACATCAGTTGTGATTATAGAATCATTAGTGTCCTTAGCAACATGTAAAGGCATACTAACACTCGTAGTCACATTTTCTGTCCTAACTTTAGGCATCCATTTATATCCTGGAGGACGTTGATTAGCAAACCACCATTTCCAATACTTGCTAGCAGACTCATATAATTCCTTAATTCTGCTTCTAGGGTTCTTAGTGGTGGAGTCTGATGCATTACTTTTCTTAGTGGAGGTTGCACCAGAATGGTGCACTTTGTGTTTCGGTTTACTAGCACTAATAGGCATCGCAACTTGCTTCTTAGTTCTAGTTTCTACGTCTTTGACATTATTCATAGCACACATAGAATGATTAGCATTATCACACTTTCCACATTTGACACAAACAAATTTCACATTCATAGCATTCAAATCATTCACATCATTCAAATCGTCATTACATGCGATTACAGACTTTTTATTCTTAAAAACATTCAAATTCCTAGGGTGTTCTTCTACTTCCTTCATCTTCCCTTGACTCTTGTGTTTCCAGACCTTATCATTCACTTGAGTGCTCTTAAGCTGAGGCCGGCTAACACTAGTAGTGGAAACTACTCCTATAGTAGAAGACACACGAATATTAGTGTTTCTAGAAGTCTTAGGCGATTGACTAACTTTGTTTGTGGATTTAATGGTCATTCTATACATCCCTGGTTTAATCACATTATTGTGCTTAAGGCTTGGTGCTATAGCATTCCTGATGGGTTGAGTATGTGGTAACCTTTCCTTTCCATCCATCTTGGGGGCAAACACAGGTTTTGCAAACGAAGAATTTGAGAAAGCAGATGGTTTTCCCAAGATAGAGGATCTATTTACTCTAGAGGCATTGGGTTGTCTAACAACAGGTTGCCTAACGCTAGGTTCCATGACTTTCCCACCCATCTTAGCAACGAGTTTCTTCAAATCTGCTATTGCAATGTCTTTTTCTTGTAACTAAGCTTTCAAATCCGAAATATCAAGACTTTTTTCGTTTAATAATCGACATGACTCAGATAATTTTACTTCTAAAGGTGTATCATTTGAAAAGCTGCCAACTTTCTTTTGCAAAGCAAGTTCAAGTGAGTGACAATGTTTTTGAAGGTAACCATATCTATGTTGAAGTAAAGAAAATTCTTTTTGGTCAACTTTATTCGAAAGCTTAGTTTCAAGACGTTCACATTCTTTAACTTGATCAATATATTTGCATGCAACATCAGAATATTCATCAATATCAGCACAGGATGTAACATAAGCACACATAATATCTTTTGAGAGACATTCATGTAAGAGAAGATCATAAGCTGTAGAAAACTAGTCTCTTTCAGGTTGATGGTCGTTCACTTCTTGTTCAAGAGATTCCACATATTTCAAATCATCAAACATTTATTGCTTAATTAGTGTTTCAAATTACAAAATATGTTTTTGCGTTCTTTCCGCAAGCGGAATCAAAATACTTTTCACAAGCACAATTATATCATGAGGAATTTCTTTGTCTCCTTTCGAAAGTTCAAGTTTGTTCCAGTCATCATCAACAACCTTTTTGAAATTTTCAATATTACTCCTGAGAATACTAAGTGCTTGCTTACTCTTGCTTACAGAAGCTTCAAATGGCAAATAGTCAATAAATTTTGAAACATTTGTTGGAAATACGTTTTACGTATTTATGAAGGATCGGTCGCTCCAACGATAATTATGTAATGGGCTCGTGATCCATTTAGTTTATGTATAGTCCATATAGCCCACATGTAGGGTGGGCTATATATATCCCCTCCTAGCATGTTAGGAGGGGTTGTTGATTGTTCATTGACACACTTAATCATTCGATCTTTATTTTCTCTCTCTAATTCTTCTCCTTCTCTCCTTTCTCTCTCTACTCCATCATCTCCTTCATCTCATCTTTCTTTATATTTATCCTTTAATCAACCAACTTAATCAATCAAATCAATCACATAGAATAGGCCAATATTTTTTAATCAATTGGGTCTCGAGTTTTTGTCCAATATCTGTCCTACAGTCCTTCATCATCCAGGTTTTCATCATCTTTGTCCAAGAATCTCAGTCCGTTTCATCAAGTACCGGGTGAACAAAAGTTACGGGTGCACAAAACTTCCGGGTGAATGAAAACTTCCGGGTGAACGAACAAGTTCCGAACGAACTTGTTCCGATTCGACACTCTTCCGATTCGGAACTCTTCCGATTCGGAACTCTTCCGATTCGGAACACTTCCGAATGAATGAAAAGTTCCGAATGAAGACAATTCAAACATAACGGAAACCTTTTTTTGACTCGACACCAATTTTCGACCAACACTCAACACTTGGACTCAAACCCACTCGACTCGACTCCAAACCCAACCTCGACCCTCGACTGGCTCACTCATCCTCTCGTTCCCCTCTCGTCTCTCGTATTACCCACCCAATACACCCATTTTCGACTCCAACACAAACACCATTAACTTAGACTCGACACCATTAAACACCAGACCACTCGACTCCACAAACCAACAACCTCGACTCACTCGGACTCCACTCACCCATCTCACATAGACCCCTCACTCTCGACTACACCAAACTCACCACGACGTCACCTCTCGTATCCCTCACTCTCAACTCACAATCAAAGCTCAACTCGAACCTCGACTCATCACAATCAACACTTCACAACATCAAGACTCTCTTTCTCACAGACTCAATCTTGACAACACAACAAGAAAGACGCGACAGATGAAAGATAGACTCGATTGATCTCAAGATTAACAACCAGAAAACATAAAAAAAATAAAAAAATACCCACCTGAGACCCAATTAAGAATCTTGAAGACACACCTGTAGTCATTCTTCATTCGGCCTCCAAGAAAAGGATAAGGATTTGATTTGAGTTCTGGTTGAGATTAGTTGATTATCAGATTTGGTTTTTGAGTGAATACATAGAAAGAAGATCAAGGAGGCGGAGGTTTTGAGATTTGAAAGAGAGGTGTTGGCTGTCTTGGTTCGATTGATTCAGAAATTAGGTTTAGAGAGAGAGAGAGATAACAGAGAACTAAGGGGCGGAGTAAAGTTGTGAGAGAGAGAGATTAATTAGATTCGAGTATATATATTTGGGCGGTTATAACAAGAAAGTGGGATGGGCGGTGAAAAATTTTGATTGGCCCACGTGGTTTTGTTAGACGGAGAAAACAAGGGAGGCTAATTTTGAGGACACGTTTCACATTCTTATATCAGATTTGTTTCTCTATTATTTCAATTTTATTTTATTTTTTTTCAAAGAAAACGTTTTTAGATTTTGTTTTGTTAAATTAAATATTTTTTTTATATATGTAAACATTTTTAAGTTAAACTTTTTGATATTAAGTTATAATCACAACGTAACAAAGTGACGTGTTAAGGTGACAAGATTTATTTGTTGACGGGTTTATTTTTTTGAGTCAGACAAGTGAGTATTGAATTCCGATTTGTTTTATCAAACGGTTGAGTCGACAAAAATTTCTTGAGCTGACAATAGAGATATATCATCTATCGAGAATTATTAGAGTCATTTACGGATTTTTTTGGTTTGTCAAAACCCGAGAACTCAATTTCTCGTCAAATTATACTCTCCCGTTGTCACTTATCGTTCATCGATTTTCAATGGATTTCTTGAATTTGACATCGAACAAGGGAGAATTGCATCAAGTGCAAGCCAACGCTAGAGAAAGTGGTATAACTTCATTTCAAATGCTTCAGTCTCATCTTGTCACTCTTTCGAGGATTCAAGGAGGGAGCGAATTTGTGACAATCTTTGGTCAAGATCGTCATATATTCATGGACTCAATGTTCACCACTTTGACCGAACTCGCCGAGCAACTCAACCGTGACAACTTTAATCACTCTGCATCGTCAATTGCTTATAAGGCTCTTGTGATACAACTCACGCCTTTCCTCCAATTCAATATCATCAAGTCTGCAAGTTCAGTGATTTGCCAATCGTTTCTTCGAGATACACATACCGAGCTTCAAGTTTTCCGTGATACAATTTTGAAACTCATGTCATCGGTCTCGTCTTCGATTTATGAAATATCTCGACTTCAGCAAGGGTATGATAATGGAGTGCAAGACTCTTCGATGCAAGAGGAAACTGGTCATACGGTTGAAAACTTGGAGCCTATCGATGCCAAGAGCACGGAATCAGGAGGACAACATGATACCAGTGGCACGTCAGGGACTGTTCACGAGATCTCTTTTGCTGACACCTTACCCGTTTATGACGAAGCGCCTGCAAACATGGTACAATGTAATGTTGTTTATGATGTATATGCTGATGACATGCCGTATATTGAGCATTCTGAACCTAATTATGACAAACATGGGATGGAAAAGAGTGATAGAAATACCACTTCTGATTCATCCGATGTGAGTCATAATGGGGGAGAAAGTGTTCAAAATGCTATAGTACATCATGATAAATGCTTTACAACTGCCTCGTTAACTGATTCTGATTCCAAGATTAAAGAGCTCGAAACGATCGTAGCTCGGCAATCAAAAGATCTTGAGGATGCCAAACTTGAATTTTCTAAGAAAACGGACAAATTTGAAACATACTTTGAAAAACTTGAAAAGTCAAACGTTGTTCTTGAAAGAAAATTGGATCAAACTGTTCTAGATTCTAAAGCTGAAAAGGATAATCTTTTGAAACAAATTCAACTGCTTGAATCTAAGTTGGCATCCCAAGATAACTTGCTCAAAGAAAATGAAACGTTAAAAGCCCAAGTTCAGGAAAAGGTATTTGCTATAGCTGCGTTGAAAAACGAGTTAAGGAAAAATAGAGGACCTACACTAAGCTTGAAAAACCATCAATCTTGGGGAAACCGCCTACAAATCAGTTCGTCAGACAACCGATTGTCAGACAACCTACTGCATTTAGATCCGAGCGACCACAATCCTCGAGACCGCGGTTTGCCTCCCAAGTTGATTTGGTTCATCTTTCTAGACCAGACACTCCAGCAACTAGGCCCTATATGATCACTCCAGCTTTAGCAAGACCAAATCATATGATTGCCTCTAGTTTCCCTAAAAATACCAAGACCACGTCTAGAACTAGTTCAAATGACGTTGGCCATAAATCTGGTCTAAGGGAAGTCATGCAAAAGACACATGTAAGAGATAGCAATGTCAATCCTAGTTACATGCCTTCTAGATTACCCAACACTGCTAACCGTAGCATGTCATCTCCTAGGAGCATCGATCAATCATCTAGGAATTACTCGAACATTAAATATGCTACCTGTAAAACATGTAGAAAATGTGTCTTTACGGCAAATCATGACTCTTGTATCAAAAAATTGCTAAATGAGGTGAACTCCCGTGCTAGATTTAAATCCCAGTGGGTTGCTAAAATCAAACCCGTTGGCAAAATGTGGCGCCCCACTGGTAGAACTTTCACTCTTGTAGGAAACGAGTGCCCTTTAACTAGGATAGTCTCTGATTCTACGAAGACTACTAGGGAGGAAATTGCAAAGGATGATACTTCACTTAAGCCTGAACTTAAGGTTTTCTATAAAAGGAAACGTTTGCCAACTAAGACAAGTGAATCATCTCCTCAGGCCACCTCTGACACAAGAAAAGAAAACCGTGAACCCCCACATGCTTCTAAAATAGATATCTCTAACCCATGCAAAAGTATACAAACTCCTAATGAGAATGCAGGTACCAAAGTTGATGTTCCAAAAGAACAAAGCGGTCCAATCATTGTATACCGTTCAACTAAGGACACTCTCAGAGTTTGGTTGCTGAAGAAGCAGATATCAGAGAAACTAGTATCTCAGGGGATTCATAGTTAAAGCTTAACTGCACAAGGACTTACAGTCACATAACAGACTGTAACTCGATCTCCAAAGACAGGAAAGTTCATCCCGATGATGACTTATCCTAAAAACGAGAAATTCATTTTTCTCGGGCATGAGCTTATGTTAAAAACATTCCACGTTTTTAAGATCATGCACAAGGACTTACAGTCACATAACAGACTGTAACTCGATCTCCAAAGACAGGAAAGTTCATCCCGATGATGACTTATCCTAACAACGAGAAATTCATTTTTCTCGGGCATGAGCTTATATAAAAAACATTCCAAGTTTTTAAGCTCATGCACAATGGCTCCTCGTTAAATGACAGACGACGACCCGGACTTCAGAGACAGGGAAGTTTATCCACGCAACGATAACTTACCCTCTTAACAAGAAATTAAGTTTTCTTGGACACGAGCTTATCCTAAAACCATTCAAAGGTTTTAAGCTCGTGTATATGGTTTATCATTAAATATCAGATGGTAACCCGTTCTTCAAATAAAGGAAAGTTTATCGCCGATGATAAACTTATCCTTACAACGAGAAATTAAAATTTTCTCGGACACGAGCTTACATTAAAACCATTCAAAGGTTTTAAGCTCGTGTATATGACTTACAGTTAAATGTCAGACTGTAACTCGAACTTAAAATAAAGGAAAGATTATCTTTTATGATAACTTATCCTCTTAACGAGAAATTCACCTTTCTCGGTCATGAGCTTGTATTAAAACATTCGAAGTTTTAAGCTCAGAAAGGAAAGTGTATCTTTTAAATAAGAGAACTTTTCCTCGTAACGAGAAATTAACCTTTCTCGGTCATGAGCTTTCCGTTAAAACAGTCAAAGTTTTCAAGCTCATGAACACGACTTCTAAGTAAATGTCAGCTTAGAACTCGTCCTTCAGATAAAAGGAAAGTTTATCGCCGATGGTAACTTATCCTTAAAAACGAGAAGTTTACAACTTCTCGGACTTGAGCTCGCTTTGTAAGATATTCAACATCTTAAGCTCAAGTAATTGGTTTTCAAAACTTTGAACACAATTTTTCGAGAATTTCTCAAAAGGTTTTTCTAAATCTTTCAAAATTGTGTGTTCAAAAATGTTTTGATAAAAAGAGCATGTCTTCTGGAATCGATAATATTTACGATACTAGAAATGTCATTCAATGATGACACGGGGTTGTAAATAAAGTTCGAGCAGAAGTTCAAATTTTTAAAACATGCTCAAAATGGTTTGCTATTATTTCAGATAGCAACCCGCTTTTCATAATCAAGTCAAGTATTTCACCGGAAAGCTTTGACTCAACAACGGGAATTAATTTTCTCGGGGACGTGACGAGGTGACCATCATTCGTGAACAAGAACCATGTGAATCTTTCATATGATGTTCTCCATCATTCAGGTCCTACCTCGTAAATTGCTAATATTGTGAATTCATTATCATATATGATATTTGCACGTGTTAAATACCTTACACTCGTGTTTAAAAGGTATTTAATTTACGTTTCAAGTAGACCCTCATTAATTTGAGGGGGAGCTTGTGTAACTCATGAAGATAACTGGCTTTGCATCTTTCTTCCCAAATTTTCTTAAAATGCTATTAAATCAATTGATATTAAAAACATCGATTGGGTTAATATTTTTAATATGGGGGAGAAAATGTGATTTAATATGGGAAATGATTAATCACAAATGGTTTGACTTAACGTGCTAGCTCATCCCGACATGTGCGAAATGTTTTCGGATATCGTGGCATATGTTAAGGGGGAGCAAAATGGATTTGCACTTCAAAATGGATTTCATGGTGACATACACTTACCCAAAACATCTCTATTCACAACGGTGAAGATTGTGGTGACATAAGGATGGTAGGATAGGTTAAAGTCCAATGATTTCTCTAGAACCGGAGGAATCTTCCCAAGGACATTCCATAGCTAGAAATAGTAGTCCTTAGGAAAGATGGAGAAAGATTGTGAACGTAGCTGAATGCCGACCAAGTACTTAAGTTAGCACTGGAACAATCACAACAAGGTGCTAGTGATGACGTATTGGTAAGCATTGAAGGGGTTGAAGAATGAAAAAGAATTGTAAAAATAAAGGGTGTAAAGAAAGAAGCCCTCCTTAAAACCTTAGGCAGAAACCGGGTCAATTCATATGCTATTGAGATCATTTTTAATGATTCTTGATATTGAAGAAAGACATCATGGACCCAGTGATGCAATACATAACCCTTCCCAGCTAACTCAAATATCTCTCAAAAGGTATTTGTTTTAATCACACGGAGATCAACACATTATCTATTGATTTATTCACTCCGAATAAATTGGTATTGAAAAGGTGGCACTCCTCTCCAGCCTCCGATCACTAAAAATCCAAAATGCACGATCGAGTCTAGAGCCACTTGAGATCATCAAATATCTCATTAGGACACACTTTCATATTTCCTTGCTTCTTCACACACTGTGAAAAGTAAGAAAGATCTTAAGAGTCCTACGCAAAATCTTCATGATCTTGCCTGAACATCCGAGTAGTACGAAAGTATCTACAATGAAGATGGAAATCCTTCTTGAGCGAATATCAAAAAGCTCATGGTAGGTGACTTGTGCGATTCTTTATGAATCAAACTTGTGATAACTGGAAAGCAACAGTGGTTTAATTCTTAAATGAATTTAAACACGTTCCAGGCCTCTACGCAATATCTTAGTGATCTTGCCAGAACATTCAGAGTAATACTATTAAGTATTTACTGTGACGAATGGAAATCCTTCTAGTGTTAACATCAAACAGCACTTGGTAGGTAACTTGCAAGATTCTATATGAATCAAGC
Source organism: Glebionis coronaria (assembly GCA_025667525.1). NCBI lineage: Eukaryota > Viridiplantae > Streptophyta > Magnoliopsida > Asterales > Asteraceae > Glebionis > Glebionis coronaria. Next base: position 493,141,118 of record CM046881.1, read on the forward strand.
TAGTGACAACTGGAAAGCAACGACGGTGCGGTTCTTAATTGAACTTCACTTGTTCCAGGTACATGAATTGACGGCTTCAAATCATGCGAATAAGATTATCCAAATGATTCACTCTTTACGTTCGCAGTCAGCTTTGGACGGTCGAGTAAAGAGAACGGGTTTACCCGCGAAATCTTGTCAAGGAGGTTCTTTATTGAAACTACCTGCCACAAGTACGATATTTAATATCGTCCAACGGTCTTCACCGACCGGAGGTAAAATGCTACCGAATTAGAATGAAATGTTCAAGGCCATTTCATCCGTGTATATTGTTTGTTGCTAACTGTCTTATGCAGCGTAACAAGAAGGTGGCATTGCGGTGTACAATCCAGAAGAAGTCGTCACCACATGCTTATATTACATACAATTAGTACTTCAACAAATTCAAGAAAGCCTGAAGGTCAAGTCTTCCGCTGTATCAAACTCTGAAGCTTTCAAGAATTTAAAAGTATAAGTATGTGGAACATGAAGTCACGAAGAGGCAAATATCACAAGTGAAGAATGCACAAGGTCAAGGCAAGGAAACATGCTCAAGACTAAAGTCAAAGATCACATCAAGCATATTCACAAGAACAAGATCGAAGACTCAAGCATAGATGCTAGGTTTAAGATTTTGTAAAAAGATGTGACCTCCCTTAGGGGGAGATTGTTGGAAATACGTTTTTCCCAATAAAGTCTCGGTCACATCTTAGTTAGCATAGATCACGAGTTATATACTATTTAGAACTTTGTTTCTTGGAGCGACCTCCCTTAGGGGGAGATTGTTGGAAATACGTTTTACGTATTTATGAAGGATCGGTCGCTCCAACGATAATTATGTAATGGGCTCGTGATCCATTTAGTTTATGTATAGTCCATATAGCCCACATGTAGGGTGGGCTATATATATCCCCTCCTAGCATGTTAGGAGGGGTTGTTGATTGTTCATTGACACACTTAATCATTCGATCTTTATTTTCTCTCTCTAATTCTTCTCCTTCTCTCCTTTCTCTCTCTACTCCATCATCTCCTTCATCTCATCTTTCTTTATATTTATCCTTTAATCAACCAACTTAATCCATCAAATCAATCACATAGAATAGGCCAATAATTTCGTAGACCTTCAACATTAGTTTTCTTAGTGGCAAAAGCTTGTCTCCATTTAATTCTTATTTGTTCACATTCGAAAAATATTTGCTCACGAGTTTTCTGTGTTTGTGGTGTGAAAAGACCATAACGACTGTTGTCATAAGCATAATTATATGGTTTAACGAATTCTTTATTAACTTTTGGTCTACTCTATTCTTCCAAATCATTTGTCTCTTCACTATCGGGCCTAACAACAAGACAATCAAGATCGGTCCATTGGGACTCATCAAGATATAAGGGCGGACTCTCAGATTGAGCATGCTCAAGGTACTTAGGATTAGCAAAACTAGGTCTATCCTTGAAGAACGAACGAGGTGCCAACATTCTCATGGTTTGAATTGATTGATTAGTTTTGTAAACAATTTTCTTGTAAAAATCAAGTTGAGTTTCAATTTCCACCATTTTGTCGATGTCCTTCGCTTGTTTAGTTTTGAAATCCTTTTCCATCTTTTCAACAACAGCTTTCTTTTCATTCATAAGTTTAGTTTTATCCTCTTGAAGAAAACCATTTACTTGAGTTAGCTCATTGACTTTGGTTGTAGCAAGGTACGTTTTGTGACGTTCAGTACTCAAAGAGGTGTTATAATTACGTTTCTCTTGTTCAAGAAGCTTAAGAGTTTCGTTATATTTCTCTTGAAAATCGTCCTTTTTAACATTAATTAAACACCCTTTGTACCCCTCAACCTCATTGGTCTTTTAAAGAAGCTGAGATCTATAGCTATCAATGGTCTCACTAGATTTAATTAGAGCAGCTTTGCATTCTTCAAAATATTGAGTGAGCGTAGCGTTTGCCTTCTTTAATTGCTTTTGACTCTTCTAGTTTCTTGGACATCTTTTTGTAAAGAAGCAATTAAGTTAGCAAGCGTAATACACTCCTCGTCATCATCATACTCATTTGCATGTTGATCATCCTCAAACTCATTATTGTACATGTCTGATGAATCGGGTGTGGTATTGCTATCAACCGTTTCCATCGTACCTATGTCATTAATGGCTTTGGGTAGCTTACAATGCTCATGAGTATTACCAAACACATTATATTCCTCTTCAGTGTGTACCTTATCGATTGGCTCAGTGTCGAAAATAGGACCATTGTCATCTTCAGTGACGTTGAGAACTTCTTCCACATTTGCCTTGTACGAGTAATGTGCTTCAAGTTCTTGATCAGAGGCTTCATCATCAGTATCATCAAGCATTGCTCCTTCCTCAGCCGACAGTTTAACCCCAGCTTCCATCTTCTTGCAAAGCAGCATCTTTTCCTTATGATAACCAGAGTCTCTAACCCGTTTCAGCTTCCTACATTCCTTTGCCATATGCCCATAGCCTTGATAATTAAAGCACTGAATCCCACTTTGTTGAACCACTAGAGTACCAACAGTTTCCCTACTCCCAGCAGCAGTAGCAGTCCTCTGAGCATCATACTTAGCGGTTTGTCGATCATACCTTGCAGAACCCTCAACATGTGTTGGATTACGTCGATCATACCTTGGAGGACTTTCATCACGTTGACGTGTGTCATACTTTCGAGGACTCTCAACATATTGGTTCCTTGTATTTGATGATGTTCGAAGATTGTTGTTGGTGGGTTTGAATATTTTCTTGTAGGTCTTCATAATGAAAGCAATTTGTTGCTTCATCTCCCTATTCTTCTGAGCTAGTTCTTCATCGCTGTCCTCTTCAGATGATGGCTCAGGTGATGGTGATAGTGCTCTTGGTTCTTTGTCTCGTGAGCGTGTGGGAGCAGAATACTTAGAATGAAGTTGAGTATCTTGGTGAGGAGGATGTAGTGGAGTACCTTGGTGAGGATGATGTTGTGGAGTATGACTTTGGAGCACGAGAGCGATGATCTTGAGTGTGTTGAGTGGTAGACACCAAAGCAAGTGGATTAGCAGTCTTTGCTATCATTTCAGCACGAAGTTCATTTGCCTCATTCTGAAATTGTTTCAAAATGTCAAAAAGCGTGTGATAGTTAACCTCGTCTAACTTACTTTGTTGTTTCACCAAAGTTACAAATCATGTCCACTCAGGTTAAAGTTGTTGTAGAAATTGCACATTGACTTGCATGGTGGAGACTTGCAAATTGTTTCTTGTCATGTCATTCATCATCTTGTAGAACCTTGAGTAATATGAGTCAATTGATTCCCCATCCAATGAAGTGAACTTACCAAAGTTCCAAAACAAGTTAGTTTTGACATCTTGCTTGTTAAGTGATTTACCTTGTTGCAAGCGTTCAATGGCAAACCACATCTCTTTAGCAGTAGACCATGCATCAACCGTTGAGTAAATATCATCCCCTGTCCCACTTAGAATCAAATAGATAGCTTCTTTCTCTGCATCAATCCAAGCAAGGTTCTCTTTTGAAGTGTTCTCATATGTTTCCTTAATTGTTTGCTCATCGAAACCGGGTGTCGAGTCGGTTGCTGGAATTGCAGGAACGGTGATTGTAGTGGGAGTATAAGGTCCTTCTTTGATGCAACGTCGAAGAACATCACCATTGGGTTTGGTGTTAAGATATCTAAGGAATCGTGATTGCCATTGTGCATATCAACCAGTTACAAGCATTGGTGGTCTTTCTTTGTTACCCGCCACCATGATGTTGTTGTTTGTCACACGATACTCTTGAGTAGAATCCATGACGAGAACTTTGAAATCAATGAAGTGAAAACGGATCTTAAGTAGATGTGATGTGATTGTTGTTGTGAGAAAGGATGTTAAAATCCCCTATAAATGTTCTCAATAATCCAAAAAATTCCAATACAAACAAAATACAAATTTTTTAAGTGCAAAAATTGTTAACTTCGGAATACCTGGATATAAAGTGTGAACTTCGGAATGGTAACAAAATCTCTTCGCAATATACTTCCCAAGCCACTTCGGAATTCCAATAAAACCAACTTCGGAATTCCCTAAAAAGCAAGTGAACTTCGGAATGATTCTTCTTAAGTACTTCGGAATAGTGCTTCTTGGGAACTTCGGAATAAGTTTCCTAAGGTACTTTGGAATAAAGCTTCTTGGGTACTTCGGAATTAATCTTCTTGGGTACTTCGGAATGACGTTCCTTAGGTACTTCGGAATAAAGCTTCTTGGGTACTTCGGAATTAATCTTCTTGGGTACTTCGGAATGACGTTCCTTAGGTACTTCGGTATATTTGATGTTGGGTACTTCGGAATATCTGAATTGTGAGAACTTCGGAATACTGTTTAAACTTACTCACTTCGGAATGATTGAACTTGAGTACTTCGGAATAGTGCAGTCTTCGAGCTCACTTCGGAATCCAAATCTTGTGAACTTCGGAATACTAAAAACCTGCACTTCGGAATACTAAAACCCTCGCCACTACTTCGGAATATCAACAAAAATTCCAAAGTAGATCAATCTCTTGAAAAACATTCCGTGTTCTTCGCTTCAAATAAACCAAATTCGTGATTTTAACCCAAAAATCGATCCAAACACCAAAAAACTTCGTGTTTTTACCCACAAAAATTATACCAAATCCCTACCACATGTATATAGAAGATATATATGAAGATTTATAACCCAAAAACACTAAAAAAATTGAATTCGAGATGATTATTGAAGAAATCATACGAATCAAATATAAAACCAAACAAACAATCACAAATCTACCCCGTGGCGATTGATACCAATTGTTGTTCCCTAATTTATTCACTTCACCATGGTTGATTATGATTAAACAAGAATTAAAGATAGAAAAATAGATGGATTCTAGAGAGAGAAAGTAGTGAGAGAAAGTAGAGAGAGAGATGATTAACTTGGGAAATTAGATTAAGAAATAATGAACATCCACCCTCCTAACATGCTAGGAGGGTACTTATATAGTCCACCCACGTCGGGCTCTCTAATGGACTATATTGTTTTGGGTCGGGCTTGAATAAATGCTTAGTACCTTGAAAGAGGCCTTTTAAGCTAACCTCAAGCCCGTAATGTCACGACTAATTTAACTAACTATTACAACGTTCTAATAATATTACAATATAAACCTATGACCGAACATTCTTGTTTGACTCAATATTTTGAGGCTAACAGAACCACTATAAATCTTGGTGACTTCCAACTAGGTCGTTTCTTTCCTTACTCATTACTTACATTCATTATCATTATACTTACTACACATTGTTAATGCATTAGAATTGAACCTAATCATTATGCAACTATCTTTCAAGTAAAAGATAGTTTTATGCACTCACCTAATTGAAAGGAATTTTAATTAGGAGATAAACCGAGGAGAAAATATTCAACCCCCCTTCTAGTTTCTATAATTGGTACAGAGCGATGGTGACACAATATCTTTGATGTATATTGTACTTTAAAACTTGGATCGATCCATTGTCTCCTCAAATTAGAAGGTTAAGTTGTACTAAAGTTTTTCTTTGGGCAAAACTATTTTTTGTTGAAAATAAGCCTTTTAAATTGTTAATATTGCATATTACCTAAATTAGTAGTATTAATGCATTTTAGATTTACTCTTGAAATGTATCTACTAGTTTGCTTTTTGTTATGTGTAGGTACTCATGAAGATAAATTATTCTATTGATTGTGGATTGAGTTACTTACACTTGTAGAAGACTCATCTTCTTTGATCTCCAACATCATTGAATGATGATATCAAGATGGGTAGGAGTAATACTAGTCTTTGGAGACTTAGTAGTCACTATTAGTCATTGTTGGGCTTTGCATCGGTTCCTTGAAAGCTCAGAATACAATTTGTGGCCAAGGTACGCTTTCGTTCTTCCACATGCCCTATTGATCATTCTTTTGATCATTAATTGACTATATGCTTGTTCTTGGCATCCATGCCTTGACATTTACTTGTGGTTTGTGATTGTTTCCTTTTTCCCTCTCAAACCTTCATTGCTTGGATACTTGACTCACTATGGAGATGTATGGTGAGTTAATAGAAGCTTAAAGTATCAACCATGATTTCCATGGTTTGCACCCTTACGGTTAGTAGGCCCTATATCATGTGTAACTTGTGCAATTAAGCTCATCTCTAGGATGATTATTAAATCCCTTGAGATACCAAACTACTTCATTAAGTTGTAGGTGGATTTTACACATTTGGAGTTGAAATATTCCAAGGATATTGTTATTGTTAATTCTAGCAATAATTATCCGATCATGTGGGAGAGAAAGTAAATCTATACTTTGCTCATGTATTGAAATAGAATAAGACTACTCTTAAAAATGATCTCATTCTATGCATCAAAATTGCTTGGTATAATTCATTACCAAAGCCGTTTAGACTTTCGCTAGAAAGACACGTCTTAAACCACTATATATGACACAAGATCTTCACCTCCTCAATTTGAAGAATGTCATTTGTCTCTTGAGCAATGTTCTTGGTCTTGATTCACTTCCCTTGACTCCTCTCCCTTTGCTTCTTTACTAGTAGTCGTTTGTTTGTTTCGGTCTTTTCTTATCTCGATTCAACTCGTAATCCTTCAACAAGGCTTTATTACCTAGTGTTGTGGTGGTCCAATGATATCCTAAAAGGTTTAAGATATATTTTCAAGTATTTTGAAAATTTTGGTTTTCAAAAATTCATTGTTTTTCTTTGATAAAAACCTGCCTCTGTAGGCGGTTCTTTATCTCGGCGGCTCAATAGCGCGGTTCCTTATCGATAAGGAACCGCGGGCAGAATCTTTTGTCAGAGCGCCAGTGTAACACCCCATTTTGGTAAATGGAATTTCACGCGTGATTATGGCGTGTCATTAAAGCATGCAAGGAAAAATGTCTAAACATTACATGACCATAAAGGAAATACCGGAAACAAACATCGGTACCTCAAAGTATAAGCTCATCACACACAAACATAAGTATTGTAAAGGAAAAGGACTAAACAATGTCCATAGAAATAAGTAGCAAAATGTATGATGAAATGCATAAAGTAATGAAGGCTAGAAAGCTTCCAATCCATATGCACGTACGCTTAGAGTCTACGAGCGCCCTTGAGTACCTGCCGTTTGGTAACATGAAAGGAAAACGGTTGAGCATAACGCTGTGGAAACCTTGGTTTCCTCGAATCTTTTAGCTACTAGGAATGATCATTGTTCATGTGATCATACAATCACAGCGGAATATAACAACAACCATTAAAGAAGGTATTTGGGGCACAAGACACATAAATAACTCAACAATTGTTCATTATATTAATAACAAACAACCACTAGACGTGTATACATTTAATCCCACTTCTACTGCAACACACGCTTTAGTTTTACATTGTGAATGAAAGTTATGAATAAAACCTAATACCCTTGGTTCCTTTTATAGTGTAAGGAATAGGGTTTACAAGAGATAATTATGAATAAACATGAATTTCTTCTATCTAAATAACTAATACATAATATACTCTGCATACTTATCCTAAATAGAAGCTTCCAACAACACTTGTCAATGTTGACTTCTGTCAATGCTTGGATTACACTTGACAATGCTTGGTTGTTGACTTCTGTCAACGCCTGATTTGTTCTTGACAATGCTTGGATTACACTTGTCAATGCTTAGACAAATGCCTTCATGTTTTCTTCGTTTTTGAGTTTCTGCCACATCAACTTTTTGACCCAACGATCTTCCCCTAGTTGATGTCGGCAAAACTCTTTGTGTATCTCTTGTAAGTTGTACATCATCTTCAAATTGCTTCCCCTCAATTGTAGCATGTATGTCTTCCCCTTTTTGTCACATCAACGGGGAAGTAAACAATGTATGCAATCTTGAAGATTCTCCAAACGTAGCTCTATGTAATGATTTTGAAGAAAAATAACTATAATATTCTTGATGTAGAAGTAGAATAACCCAAACATGTGTTCCATATCTTGTACGATGTGATGAAGTGTGTTGCAGATACAAAAATCCTCATCCTTTGTGAGACACTGAGCATGATAATGTAACTCCTTCAAGTGATAGAAAATATGTGCATAGAGTACCATAAGAAAAATCACATATTCCTAGATCTTGTATCACTTCATCAGTAACAATGTAAGCACAAACAAGTTACCTTAAAAGTCCATGACTGGAAGTGCACAACTTTAAGATATGATAGAACACAAACTCGCGAAAATCTTCTCCTAACATCAAACTTACCATAATAATCCTTCCCCTTAAGCTAACACCTCTTCATGACAAGTCTTAATGAACCAATATGTTCATATGTAAAAGATGTAAGCGAATAACTCTTTCACAAGGCTATCCCGATTACATACTCTAATATCAATCAAAGTCTTCATGAATTGTTGCTAACTTACTTAAAAATCATTTACTCCTTGTAAAAATATCTAAGCCATTAATATCAACTTGATATTCTGAATAAAAACGGAGATTCCATGTACCTTTGCATGTAAATACCTCCTTTTTGTGTGCAAAAATCGTATCAATTTTCCAAACAGCAGCTATTCCTTTGTCGTCCAATATCTTCATTATCAGATGTATTGTCCAATATCGGACAATACCTATCAGCGTTTGAAAAATTATATATCGGACAACTCATGTCAACGCTTTCCTATCAACGTTAACTTATTCTTTGTCAGTGTTTCAGCCCCAAACACTGACGTCATTTGCAGCTACCTCATAAGCATATTATATTTGATCAGTATCCAAACTTCACGTCTCTATCTGTTTATATAACTAAAAACAAAAACAATACTTACGTCACAGGCTTTCAATAAACACAACAAATCAACTGCTTCCTTTTGTTTGACCAATGAATATAGATCCCACATGATGTACATAAAATGTACAAACACATAATCAAATCTTCTCATCCGTACTTTTTCTTTTCTTGATTCTTGATCAACACAAGTCAGCCGTAACATTTGACTTGAACCTACGAAAATAATGACTTTAATACCCAATAAATAATCAAGATGAAAACGTGACATTCCATCATTAGCCAATCACATGCGAACCCAACTTTTGCTTCATTATGAAATCCAAAGTCTTGTTCACTGTGTTTTTCGTAGCCAATAAATCCTCACATGATTTCTTTAATTATATCCAAAATAAAACAAAATCTTGGACCAGTATATATCAACCATCAGCAGATCCATTCTCACGTCACCATCAGTAGGTCCATTATCCATAGGACCACAAATAATATTATTCTGATAGATGGATCGATTAAATCACATGAAGATATATTCACTTTGCCCGTCCCTTTTTCTTTAGACCATTCACACGTCTTGCTTTATTATTCACAGATTTAGGGTTTTCAAGTAAATCAAACATGCAGCTTCTCTTCTTGCTGCTTGGACCATACGTCCCTATCATATACTAACATAGATCTAGGGTTTCTTAGTGATCCCTAACAGCCATGGCAAATCATATTCTTGCTACAGTTTTAAACACATCTAGGGTTTGATAAAACCCTAAAAAGATAAGCACCACCATAGCCATCTTCTGATAATCACACTAGGGTTCATCATGATAATCACTCACCAGGGCTAGTATGATAAACAACAATCTTCTTAAACAGGTTGTTGCTTTATAGTCGAGCTAGAGTTTGGGAGAAACCCTAATCCGTGATTTTATGTGAAAAGCAAAAACTGAATAAATTTATAGCAGCGAACTTCAACACTGAATAACTTTTTCGTGAGAGCTCAGATCGAAGATCCCTTTGTTGAGATCCTAGACATAAGTGCTAAGAACCTACAGTTCAAAAATCACGATGATCCAACGGTTAACGAAGGGGAAATCGTGTTTTGAACATGGCTGTTCACAGAAAACTGCATACATCCTGCTGCTGACTTTGACGCTTAATAATTTTTTCTTGGGGATAAAACTCGACAATCCCTCCGGTTGATGTCTAGATATATGTGTATAGAACCCACATAAGAAATTTCGTGACGATCCAACGATCCAATAAAAAGTTATGACCTTCTAAAAACTACTGCGCACACAAAAACGTCCAGAAAAACCCTAGACGTATTTTTCTTCTTCTTCACAATACACGAACACCTTGTTAGTCCTAGCATCACGAGACACGAGGCTCTCATAGCAACTGTGGAAACCTTGGTTTCCTCGAATCTTTTAGCTACTAGGAATGATCATTGTTCATGTGATCATACAATCACAGCGGAATAGAACAACAACCATTAAACAAGGTGTTTGGGGGGCACAAGACACATAAATAACTCAACAATTGTTCATTGTATTAATAACAAACAACCACTAGACGTGTATACATTTAATCCCACGTCTAGTGCAACACACGCTTTAGGTTTACATTGTGAATGAAAGTTATGAGTAAAACCTAATACCCTTGGTTCCTTTTATAGTGTAAGGAATAGGGTTTACAAGAGATAATTATGAATAAACATGAATATCTTCTATCTAAATAACTAATACAGAATATATTCTGCATACTTATCCTAAATAGAAGCTTCCAACAACACTTGTCAATGTTGACTTCTGTCAATGCTTGGATTACACTTGAAAATGCTTGGTTGTTGACTTTTGTCAACGCCTGATTTGTTCTTGACAATGCTTGGATTACACTTGTCAATGCTTAGACAAATGCCTTCATGTTTTCTTCGTTTTTGAGTTTCTTCCACATCAACTTTTTGACCCAACAAACGCTCAGTGCACGGATATACAAGCATAGAATAAATAACATAAGCATATACAACATATAACAGCAGAATTGATTAAGTCCTGGAAAACCTGGTATAACTTAGTAAAACTGGTTTTATAGTTTGAAAAGCCTTATGTTTATCTTATAAAAACTGTTTAACATGTTAACCATTAAGCCAATATAGGTCATGATATATCAACGTGCATGAACACTTGGAGGGGTGACCTTATCATGCAATTAGAGGGGTTGCCTCTAATTAATATAAGTTTGGGTAAGAGGGATCAGCTCCTTATGAAGGATGCAAGGCACACACCACATTCACCTGAATAATATGCTAAAACATGTAACCTAGGATGCACCCATACGCCCCACATGATAACATAATAATATGGCCAAAAGCTGGAAGGGACGCCACGAGATATCACTCTGTCGTGGTGAAGTCATAACACTGGTGCCTCTAGTGTTACGGTTATGGTACCTCCATAACTAGGTGAAACTGGTCATGCATGTATATGGCTTAGGCATTTAAATTTAATATAAGCAAAACAAATCATATAAAACATATACTGGGAAAATAGTTGACTGCATACGGGGAATCCTAATAAGGAAAGAATGTCCATACTAAAGGACGGAGAATCCGTACCTTGTGTCCAGTGAACGAAGAAGACGAACGGAAGAGAGTCCTACTTCGATCTCACTAATGCTACATAAATAGTATACGTGTATAAGTATCGTGATTATTGAGTACGTAACTGGTTTTATATCATGTCTTAACTTGTTTTATATGTTCATGTCTTGTTTTACTGATTTTAACGTTATGTTGTGTTTATCATGTATTATGTATATTCTGATTAGTATTACTTATATTTCTTGTATTATTATACTTGTTGTGTAATAATAAGTAACTTTCTAAAAATAGCAGGTTTCCTAAAAAAAAGTTTCAAAAAAAATAGAAAATTTCCAAAAATAGATTAACTGCTTAAAATAGATAAGTTTCTAAAAATAGAAAGTTTCCAAAATAGTAAGTTTCCTGAAATAGAAAGTTTCCATAATTAGAAATAAGCTGGATTAATAAGCTAATAAGATAAGCTTAAGTTTTACTGATTAAATATACTAAGTCATGTGATTAATAGTATAGTTTATTAATTATAACGTGTTAATTAAATAAACTATATGTTATACGTTTTAATTAAATATATTCATGATTTAATTAAATTAAAGTGTATATAATACTTAGGTTAAAACATGTATTAATATTTATATTAATATAACCTAAGTCATGAAAATTAATTAATTATATGTCATGTTTTAATAATTAATTAATTACTATAGTCAAATTACATAAATGAATACTTAGGTTAAAATCATGTATTATTAAATAATAATAATAATAAATCTAAGTCCATGTTTTAATTAAATTAATAATATGCCATGTTAAATTAATTTAATTAACTTGTAAAATAAATATACTTGTAAAACTATTAAACTTGTAAAAATAATAAACCGAACCCATGTATTATTTTTATTAAAATATGTCATGAACCGCCCGTGAACCCGTGAACCGGTCGAACCAAACCCAACCAAAAACAGTGGCAAACCGGCCTAAGTCGGTTGCCCCTGCTCTCGGCCAACTGCCAGCGGCTGCTGCCGGTGGTCTTGTCCTTCTCGGCCAGCCGCTGACACACAAAAGGTTCCCACCGGCAGTTTCCGGTGGTCCCCTTACTTGCTACGGTTCCCCCTGCTTACCAAAAATAGCCACCGGCTTTAGCCGGAGGTGGGGCTGTGTGGCTGCTGAGACCAAACGAACCACAAGACACCCCCGACGCACGTCGGGGTGTCTTGTACCAGCTGTTGACCGAGCCAAACACCACCAAGACCTAGGTCTTGGTTGGTGTTGCGAACCAAACGGCGCCGAGAGTCATAGGACTCTCGGTTTGTGTGGCGGCCGGACAACCAAACCCGTAAACATCCCAATTAATTTTCCCCACCATGATTTTTAGCATGATATTAATCTTGTTTTTAAAACCCCCATGATCACATGTTCATAAAAACATAAAAAGAATTAAAAAGAAAGGTTTTCGGATTACCAAACACGTGGAATAAATGGAGGATGAATACACGAACACGTTCTTATGATTTGTTAAATCAAAATCAACCAACCACCCTTTGTTCTTGATGTAGCCGCCGGCCAAGGAGAGAGAGACAAAGATTTTAGGGTTTTTGCTTTTCTAAAAATTCTTCTGTGAATGAATAATGTTTTACATTATTTGTTTATTTAGTAAAAACAAATGGGTTGGGCCCCCTTTCTCCTTGTTGCCGCGGCTAGTTGGGCCCACCAAGGGAAACCCGTAGTTTTTCCTTGTTCTAATTATTTACTTGTTCGTGTGCTCGTATTTACGTTACGTTATTATTAAATATTTGTGTTATTATAGATACTTGTACGTAATCGTAATGTAAATACATAATTATATGTTCGTGATTCTACGTTCATGATTTCATGTTCGTGATTTTAATAATTATTGATAATAATTATCGTGCCTTAATACGTACTTAATACTTATCGTGTAATAACACGTACGTTGTTCTTGTAATTTATATCCGTGAAACGTATTCATGTTATAAAAGGAAAGTTTTAATCTAGTACGTGCGATTATAAGTGTACTATTCATGGTAAAAGCATGCGGGTTTTATAGCCAGTTTTTGTAAAATACCCTTTTTCAAACTAAACCTTCACTCTCCTTCACACACAGCAGACAATTTTTATTCGTTTTTCCACCATTGTTGAAGCTTCAAAAACCTTCAATCACTCAAATTAATTGATTCAAGTTCGTGGGTTTCACTCATCCATCATCCAAGATCAATTAATTGTAAGTTATTTCTTTCAATTTCATCTAATTTGTTTTAGGGTTCATACATTCATAATTGGGGATTTTTAAAATTGACATTAAATTGGAACCTTACTAGGAATAAGAGTTGGCATAGTATTGTTACTATGATTCCTTAGGTTCATACTCATTAAGATTTCACTAAAACCCATTTGTAGAACAAATCCGAATTTTGACTAAATATTTTGGTTGATTGATGGAATTGATATGAACCCATGAACAAGTTGGTAATGGCATTGTTAAATGCTTACCTAAAAACCTTGTTTTGAAAAACCAATGTTCTAGTTCATTGTTGATTTTACATAGTTCATATGTTTTGATCAATGATGAAATGGGTACAACATGAGAATGACAAGGATTAATCCTTTGTTTGTCAAGGTATTGATTAAACACATTCTCATCTTTTGAAATTTTGATTTTGATTTTTTCATATGAGTGATTGGAAAAATATTTTTGTTTATTGTATTAGGTACTAATCATACCTTCGGAATATCAACAAGACCACCGATACACTAGACAATACATGCCAAACCTTTCCGAAATGTGTGCTTCCTCTCAACTTACAAACACCTATTCCAACTCCAAAACTCCTATCCATCTCTTTCAAATCATTGTTTCCATGAGGGTAGAACTGTCGATGAAGAAATTACGGGTTATGACTATATCATATCTATGTCTGAGCCTACGGGGTTTGATTTTTTTGCTTTACATAGATGAAGAGATATATCCCGTATTTCTTTTGGAATTCTTTAGCACCTATTCTTTCTTTTGGAATTCTTTAGATTCTTATTAAATGATCAAGTCATTAAATACTCTCTCAAAACCTTTGGTCGAATTCTCGGTGTGTCATTTGAGGGTACTTGTCGTTTCACGGACATGGAGACTTGATGCGCTCGATGAATCTAACGATAAACCTCCAAATGACCACTGTGAAGTTGATCTTGATTTTATCCTTGAAATCATTTCCAAAGAGCGTGATGGAAACGTTGTAAGAAGCCTTCATTCTAATAAACGACTTGTAAATCGTTATGAGGTTCTCTCAAGCGACCTTAAGGATTATATGGTTCGTTGGGCCAAGATCCTTAGGGAGAATGTATTTTGTCTTGGTGGGAACTGGGATCACATTCCGGCGTGTATAGTGCATATGCTATTTTGCATCTTTACCGAAACCAAGTACAACTTGGCATACTATATCGCTCGACGAATCAATTATGCTATCTCCAAGCCTAAAACAAATCTTCCCTATGCTATGCTTCTTACTAGCCTCTTTAAGAGGGTAGTTCATGATTTTCCCTTCCTTGACTTCTCTCGCTTTCAACCGGTTCAACGGGTGATGTTACCTATTCAAGAGGTATATGAAAGAAAGCCTAGAAGTGATAAAGGTTCAAGAAAACATGATCAACAAGAGTCCGATGATGAGGACACTGATATGCCAACAAGTGATGGGGATGGCATAGGTACTAGTGCTCATGTCGGCTCTTCAAGTAACTCTCGTCAATCCACAAACTCATTCGTGGATGGACTTAAAGACTTAGCTCATCCTCCTCACCATTCCACTAGTGAAGTACCGGATGACCTCAACATGGAGTGTCTTTACCGTAAAAATCTTAGGACTCGAGGTGAGTTATTTGATCATTGAGTGGAATCAAGAAAAGGATTCAAGTATCTGGGGAATTTGATCAAGGGATTTGGCAAGAAGAGAAGATAAAGACTTTGATTTAATTCAAGGTGAACATGTTGTTAAACATGTTATGTGTTGAACATTTGTTTTTCTTTTCTTCTATGTGTGTATATTAACTAATGCTACTTGTTTGGATTACTAACTATTTTAATCCTTAATTAACTGTGTAATCATTCTTTCGATTTACATAGCTTTGTGCATATTATGTGTTTGTTAGTTTCCTACATTTTGACTTATAGTTAACTTTGGCTTGTTATTTACCTGTGTGAAATCCGGGCTGACCAAAGTTTGGGAAGTGCACTTTTCTGTCACCACTGGTCGCGGTTCCATATCGAACCCGCGGTTCCTTAGCGATAAAGAACCGCAGACCTACGTAAGGAACCGTCTGTTCCTGTTTTGACAGAATCTTTGCTTTACATTGTTTTCCTTAATCTGTGTAAAACTTTGATAAATTTTTTGAAAAACCTACACTTTCCTAAACTAGGGTACCTAATTTCATTATTCACCTAAAATGATTTTAACCCATTACTAGTTTGGATCATTCCCTTCTCTTCTTAAACCCTCTCTTGTTGATTGTGTTCTTCATCCCTTCAACTCTTCTCTAAACCTTATCACACAACCATGGTGTCCACTAGAACATCTACTTCTTCCAAAACTTCCTCCTAAAAAAGAAGCCTCAAAATTAAGATTAAGATACCTAACATTGGTTCTTCATCTTTTCACACTCCCAAAAATGAGATCTCTCCCTTCTCACTTCATCTTCACCTTCACCATCCTTGCTCCATGCAAGACAAACTCAACCCATGGTACTAACCATTCACATGGTTCTAACTCCTCTTCATTCCAATCAAGAATGAATGAGCTTTCTTCACCTTTCACCCCTAGTCCTCCTTTGAATAGGATTTCTCAACCTCAACCTCTACAAAGTATCCCCTTTGTACTTGAGCCTTTAGTCACCTCTCCTTTCACTCCACCAAATTCTCCCGTCTCACCCTTGGACACTATGCCTCCACCACCTCCTCCACCCTCTAACACTAATGCTCCTATGTTGGACATTCCTATCCCTCACTTCATGGGTGATCCTTACTTCTTTGGGTTCTTAGAAGCTCATGGTGCAAATTGCCCATGTTGTCTCTATAATAACTACATCATTCAAAACCTAAGGATGGAGATGCTTGGTCTTCATAGAAGGTTGCATGATTTCTTTCTTGTCTTGTTCTCCATGCCTCCTCCTAGGAGATGAATGATTTTCAAAAATAACATGTTTTTAAAAGAAGGTCAAGCCAAAGAGATCTATGAATTCAAAACCTAGTTGTTAGTTATCTTTGTAGTAGTTAATTGTCTTTTTAATTCTTGTATTTTCTTTCCTTTCTCTCATGATTTTCTCATGTGGATGATTTATGAACTTTGTTTTTATGTGCTTTAATCTATGTGATCACATTAAACAACTTCAATTTATATAAAATGAACCTAAATCTATTACAACCTCTAAAAATTTGACTTAAAATTGGACCAAAATGTTATTTAAATATTTTTCACCCTTTGTCAATACATTCTTTGTGAATGTGTTGCTTTTATGCAACCTTATCATACTCTAGTACTAAAAGAGGTAAAAATCCAAGATTTGAAATTTTTTGAAAAAGTCTTATTTTTCTCCAAAACTTTTGAAAATCAAGTTTTGCAGTCCACTGGACGCGGTTCCTTAGCCTCCAAGCGGATCCATATCGATATGGAACCGCGGGTTATTTTAAAGAACCGCGCTTGGTAAAGCCGTTATTGGCTTATTTTTTGTCTTTCTTCTTTGACCACTGTTTTGGTTAAGATTCTTTGTTTACCCAATTTGGCTAAACATTTCCTAAAACCTTTCTTTTTCATTTCAAATCTTTGCCTTGTCTATTTTCTTTAAATTCTTCTCTTTTGGGAGTTCTTTTCTTCATCCCTCATAATGCCTAATTCTTCCTTTTCTAACCTTGACATTTCTTTGTCACAAACTTCTCAACCTAAAGCTTCTTCTTCTAAGCTTTCAAAGAAACCAAAAATCTCGGTTAAACCTATTTGGATAAAAAAGAACAAGAATCCTCATGATTATTCTTCTCCAAAATCCTCCAAGAATTCCTCTTTCTCTCCGATTCAATATTGGAATGAGACTTACTCTATAAATCCAATTACCGGAGAAAAGGAAATTCTTCCACCACCACCGAAACCTTTCAACTCTCCTCAACTCAATGACCTATCTTCTTTCCCCAACCTCACTAGGCATTGTGAAAACATCTCTGATCCATTATCTCCCTCTCCACCAACTTCTAATTTTGATGGACCTCCCCCATCTAACGACTTTGTTTTGCATTATGGTTTCTCATGTGTTTGTTGTCGTTTTCAACAAATTGAACTTGCTCATATCTATGACAAGCTAAATTTTCTTGAATTCCTCCTCACTCGACCTCCTCTCAAAGTTTTGTTCCTGTGAACAAAACTTCGAATGATGCTTCGTCGTCTTTCTTTTCCAACTAAGGCACATTTTTTACTTTAGTTGTTTAAGTCAATAAAAGCAATCATGGAAGATTATCACTATTAGAGTAGCTTATGCTTTGTGGTTTATTTTCCATATTTTTTGCTTTAAATATTCATATTGCGTGTATGAATATTTCTCTTGTATGTTATTTCATATTTTTGTAACATGAATGTTATGTGTGTTATCTTTCCCTCTAATTCTATTTCACACATTGGTTAAAGAGTTGATCATGGTTAAAACTTAAAATTAATTTGGGTGATTCCATAAATTCTAAATTTTAACCCATTGACATTTTGAATCATCTTTGATTGGTTTGGATGTTTCTTTTCTTCCTTTATTCCACCAATTAAACTATGATGTTGTCAATACACACTCTTTGGACATACTTAGCAAATTCTTGCTTCTAATCTGAGATTTCTTTTTCTTCTCCCTCTCAAGTTAGTTAGTAAGTAGTGCACATATATACATTGGTGTTTCTTTTCTTTCTACTAACCTTTGTGTAGCATGTCACCTTATCTCATTTACTTGGTGCCCCAAGCAAGGGGGAGTAAGCACCAAGGGGGAGCTACTAGCAAAAGTCCGGTTCTTTTCTTCTTCAAAGACTTGTGCTAACCTTTTTTGCTTCGACAAAGGGGGAGAAATGATAGTGATAAACTCGTTAATAATTCGAATAAACTTGTATTTTACGTAAATGAATTTATAGTTTGTCGTAATCAAAAAGGGGGGGATTGTTAATGCAAAGCAATGCCTAAAAACATTGTTAGTATTAATTAACCTTTCTTAGTTTTGATCACGACAAATTACAAATACATTTATTGTCAAACACGATCATAAAACGAATTATCTAACAAACACTATCATCAAGGTAATAATCATTACACTAACATATCTTAATCATGCTTAGTGATCATAAAAGTGATTAGCCTTAAAACTCACTTTTGTCAAATGAAACAAAAGATTTTTAATAAACTTTATTTTAAAGAAAATGTTTTATTAAAATGAAAATGTAAATTTGAATATGGAATATTCCAAATGCCATAAGAATATCCTTTGAAGGTTTAAACAGCCTTAGATATTTCAAATTCACTAAAATACAAAAGGGAGCAGACTCTACGTCGGCGGTATCTTAGCACCTACGGCGGTTCCTTATCGATAAGGAACCGCGGGGTCCAATAAGGAACCGCGTGTTGGGAATAAAATTAGTTAAATAACTGGAACGCTGCCAAGAGGAAATTGGACGCTGACAAGAGTAAACGAGGCGCTGACAAAAGAGACGCTGATAAGAATTATCAAGGCGTTGACAAGAAGAATCTCAAGACAAAGACAAGGACTAAATCTTCCAATGATGAATTCTTCAAGCTGGTGGACAAAATATGAAGATAAGAATTCAGAATATATTCTTAATGTTTAAAAAGATTTAGTCAATAAGTTATGTTTATCTTATGTCTCTTCCTAAAATAGTTTATCTTAGCTTTTTGTACAAGGCTCCTTAAACCTATAAAAGGAGGCCTTAGGGTTAGACATAAAACACATCTCACATACACCTCTTCCACACATCTCATAACACTTTCATTGTAATCTTTCATTGTTATTATTAATCAAAGTGAAAGTTTGGTATTCATATATTCTGTTTGTTCTTCGTTCTGAGTATTAGTTTCCGCATAATACTTAGATTGTCGAATACACAAAGTTTCTCTACGTGTTATACTTGATTTAATCTCGATAACACAAAGCTAAATCGATCTAAGTTTGGGATCAACAAGTGGTATCAGAGCTTGTTGAGAAACTTTGATTTGAAGAACGAGATCCAATATCGTGAGGTGAACCAAGCTAAGGAAGAAGGTGAAGAAGAATCTGATGATGTTTTCAGTTAAGGCCACGTCTACTTCAAATTCCACAAGTTCCAATTCATCTTCATGTTCTGATAGTGAGGTATGTGATAACTCTTCTTGTAGGTTAAATACTGAAAGACTTAACAAAGAGGTTTTAAGATTGTTAGGAGATGTGAGTACTGAGAGATGCAAGTTGTCTAACTATCAAATTGCTCTCACTCAAACTGAAAAGACAGTTTCTGAGTATAAGAAAATGGAATTTGACCTAAAAGATAAAATAAATATCTTAAAACATGATTTAAATCAAAGTAATGATATTAGAAACATCATGAATAGGGTCAATCCTGAATTACAGGCTAAGTTAGATGAGGCTATCAAGAATAAGGATAATGTAGACCTTAAAACTCAAAGATTTGATAAGGCCTCACAAACCCTAGAAAAATGTGTTAGTGAACAAAGGGATTCTAGGGATATGACTGGGATTGGGATGAAAGAATATGTTGCCGTTCCACCACCTGTTGGGGACTTCTATGGTGTCCATAGAAAGGATCTCTCTTGGACTGGTATTCCAGAACTCCAAGAAGAGGAATTTATTCCTCCACCTAGAGTTCTTTCCCCAGTTGAGGAATATCAACAAAAGGTTATTGACCTAGAAGAGTGGAAAAAGGCCAACCCCACTTTATTTGTTAAAGGTGGGATCCTTAGTGAGAGTCCATTTGTGCCTACACCCATTGAGAGTACAGTTGTATCTACACCTATAACTGTGACAAATCCATCACTGGAAAAGCTGTTAATCTTGGCTCCCCAATTAAGAAACAACCTAGTGTTAAATACGCTGAAATGTATAGGAAACCTAGGTCATTCAGAAGCCAAGAAAGTGTTAATGGGACAGGGTTTTATCAGTCTAAGCCTACGTTTGTGTCCAAAAAGGCTTGTTACTCATGTGGGAGCTTCTTACATTTGGCAAATAATTGTGTGAGTGAATACAATTCATTCGCTGACAATAGGTCATCCAATGTCAACCATAGACCTTTTGTCCACACTAGACCGCAGGCTACTAGACCAGCTCCTTTCTTCTCTAAGGCAGCTAACACCCATGGAAAAAGGCCCTTTCAAAAGACCAACACTTGGTCAAACAGACAGTATGTTGATGTAGCAAACCCTAATTTGGGCGCTGATAGGAACAAATTCAGCGCTGACAAGGAAAAATTCAGCGCTGACAGGAACAAATTCAACGCTGACAGGCACAAATGCAGCGCTGACAGCTCCAAGTTTGGTATGAGACCTTATATTAGACCACATAAACAAAGATACTTGGTTAATAAGGGTCAAGGGTCTGAAGCATCATCCTACTTAATTTGGAAACCTAAACAAGAGCAAAACTCTAATTTTAATGGTATTTCAATGACTTGGAATAGATTTAAATATCTTGAGAAGGTCATTACTAGTCTCATTGGAACAAATTGGGTGTTTAGGTCACAAAGGGATGAACAGGGATTTGTGGCAAAGAATAAGACCACTCTAGTTGAACAACTAGACAGATCCAAGTCTGACAAGGCTTGGATCTCCAAAGAAAACTAATTTGTTTTCTTTTTGAGCAGCCTATCCAAAAGCAGGTTAATGATCAAGGATATTGGGATAGTGGATGCTCAAGGAACATGCATTGTTGGTCTTTCCACTAATATTATTTTTATCCATTAACATGTTATCTCTACCCATTGTTGTGGGAAAGGGTAGCCTCTGTTGGTGTGTTTTTGTCTAACTATGCAGGAAAGTGGAGCTACATTTGGATGGATACAAAATTGCAAACTTTTATTTATGATGGTTGGAGTGTTTATATTCCTATCTTGAGATAAAATTTTGGTTCTTCAAATATAATGATTTGTATGCTTCTGTTAAGGGGAGGTAAACCTTTAGGTTTTTGGGTACTCTTAGAGCACTCTTATCACAATTCTAGATTGTATCCACGGGTGAGTACGATTTAGTTTTCTAATTCGTGAGGCACTGTAGCATGCAAAGTTGATATATTGTGCATGCTGCCAAGACTTTTGGCCTAGAGTTGGGTGTGGTCGTATGGGTGACTTGGGGTAGATATATTTTTGGGTTACTTGGGGAGTTGCAAAGGTTTTATATGAGTTAACTTTCTCTTTGGGGCATCTGTGAACAAAGGACTCTAGAGTTCATGTGTGTCTATCATGCTTTTGCATGAGTGTATGCATGAACAGTGTTTGTCACTCTTGCTTATTAGAGTCTAGTTAATTTCCTTAGGATTATTACCTTTGTTTATGTTCTACCTAAAGTTTTCAATATTCTCAAGTCCATTTTATGTTATGACATCTTAGTTGGTGTCATTTATAAACTTCTTTATAAGACCCAAAATGTTTCATCACCCTTTCATTTTTCAAATTTTTGGATATCTGGAAGCCTAATGATCATTGAGATGTTTTTCCTAGTGATTGACATCTAGTAGCAGCAGAGATCACTTTCACAAGGGTGTATAGTGTTATGAAGATGGCTGAGACTATTGGCACTAGCTTTAATGCAGTTCAAGTCAGTCTTATCATCAGTAAGTCCATCCCCATGTCCTATGAATCAACATTAAGGATTCATTTCCCGAATGTGGATGAGGACAGTATGAAACCTTTGACATTAATGGAATTGACGAAAATCTATATTAGCTTGTAAAAGCATAATATAGAAATGGTACAAATTGTCAAGGATCACTATTTGAACTGATAGACTTGTTGTTTTAGAAGCTAATGCAAGGAGGACGTTCTTGGTTCCTTCCTTGTATATTGATCTTGGAGAGGAGTCTTAAAAAGGGGAGGAGCAATCGAATTTGAGTGACAAAAGTAATAAAGAAAGCTCCAAAGACACTACAGGTACTGACGATGATTAAGACCAAGTGAAGGCTGACTATACAAGGGATTTGAGTGATTTACTTTTCGAGATTTATTATTACTCAAATTCAGGGATAAGTATAATTGTAAGAATCCTCTCTGTATGTTTTATTTTATTCAGAAACATGATTACTAGAGTAGATATCAAGTTTAGGGGAGGATTGTTGGGAATAAAATTAGTTAAATAACTGGAACGCTGCCAAGAGGAAATTGAACGCTGCCAAGAGGAAATTGGACGCTGACAAGAGTAAAGGAGGCGCTGACAGAAGAGACGTTGATAAGAATTATCAAGGCGTTGACAAGAAGAATCTCAAGACAAAGACAAGGACTAAATCTTCCAATGATGAATTCTTCAAGCTGGTGGACAAAATATGAAGATAAGAATTCAGAATATATTCTTAATGTTTAAAAAGATTTAGTCAATAAGTTATGTTTATCTTATGTCTCTTCCTAAAATAGTTTATCTTAGCTTTTTGTACAAGGCTCCTTAAACCTATAAAAGGAGGCCTTAGGGTTAGACATAAAACAAATCTCACATACACCTCTTCCACATATCTCATAACACTTTCATTGTAATCTTTCATTGTTATTATTAATCAAAGTGAAAGTTTGGTATTCATATATTCTGTTTGTTCTTCGTTCTGAGTATTAGTTTCCGCATAATACTTAGATTGTCGAATACACAAAGTTTCTCTACGTGTTATACTTGATTTAATCTCGATAACACAAAGCTAAATCGATCTAAGTTTGGGATCAACACCGCGGGCAGATATAGCCGTTGGATGTTTGTCTTATAAATAGTGGATCAAATCTGCATTCTCAATCAACCCTTTTTGGACATCTCTTTCAGCCTTCTTTCTCCTATCTAATCCTAGTCATTTGTAAATGATCACTTAATGTGTTAAGTATGTTTACTCATGATTATCCTCTTGATCTCCTTCTTTACCTTGTCCAAAGAGAAGATCACTCACACACTTGTGATGTGATTAAAGATGTAGCATTGATGAAGATCACCTTCTCCTAAAGATCTAGTCATGTTCATCATTTGTTTATTTGTGTCTTGTGTAGATCCAATGTATTTGTGAATACTTGGACTAGTTGTGTTCATCCAAGTTATTTGTGAATACTTGGATTAGAGTTGTGTAAATTCATTGCACATGTGTGTGCTTGGATTTATGTTGTGTATATCCAAGCTACATGTGTGTACTTGGATATGTTTAGTTGAGTTGTAATTAGTTGTGTTAGTTCTCACTAAACTATAAAGTGATGTGCTTGTGTCTTGTGAGTTCTCACTAAACTATAAAGTGATGTGGTTATGTCTTGTGAGTTCTCACTAAACTATAAAGTGATATGTAGTTGTGTTGTGTGAAGTTCTCACTTAGCTTCAAAGTGAAGAGTCGTGAAGATTGGTTCTAGCTTTGGATTAGAACTCGACATCTAGCCTTGTGTCAGAAAATGGTGAAGTAGGCAACGTTGTGAAGATTGGTTCTAGCTTTAGATTAGAACTCGACATCTAGCCTTGTGTCATAAAATAGTGAAGTGGGCGACGTTGTGTAGATTGGTCCTAGCTAAGATTAGGTCTCGACATTTAGCTTAGTGTCGGAAAATAATGTAAGCGACGTTGTAAGGTTTTCTCCGCCAAGAAGGGAGCTTTTGGATATAGTGGAAATCTCGAGTAAGGTGTACTCAAGGAGTGGAGTAGGAACGAGGATAGAGCCTCGTTGCCGAACCACTATAAATCTTGGTGTCTTCCTACTAGGTCGTTTCTTTCCTTACTCATTACTTACATTCATTATCATTATACTTACTACACATTGTTAATGCATTAGAATTGAACCTAATCATTATGCAACTAGCTTTCAAGTAAAATATAGTTTTGTGCACTCACCTAATTGAAAGGAATTTTAATTAGGAGATAAACCGAGGAGAAACTATTCAACCCTCCCTTCTAGTTTCTACAGGATGGAAGAAAGAGAAGGCAAATCTTTAACATGTAAGGTGATGTTGAAGATGTGAAGAAGAGTTCCAAGGGCTTTTGGTTTATATGGAAAAAGAATTTTAGAGATAGATTAGACACGACTTAGAAGGTTGGTTTTTGCCTAGTGGGGTTAGAGAGATGATACAATGGAGGTTATGGTTGTTTTTGTAGAAAATGAGAGTGGGAGTGTGATAATTTGGGTGTTTGGTAATTGGTTTTAGACTTGGAGAACTTCTCTGCAGTCCCAAAAACCCTTACACGGACCCTTCTCAAAAGGCGTCCGACGGGGTCCGCGTGTGCAGAATTCAGCAAGTGTTTGGTTTGTGGTTTAGCAGGTGGGAGAGGTGGTAAGAGTGATGATTATAACATAAGATATGAAAAATATAAATGTGTGAATGAGCAAAATTAAACTTGATGATGCGATTGATCGTCCTACACAAGTTGAAACAAGTTAGTCTTTCACTTGATACAAGTAAACATTTGATAATAGTACACCAATTTATCTCAACAAAGATGAGCATAGAAATGCATGCAAATTTTGATAGCAGTGACAGAAGTAGGCACATATGAACACAATATGTTCCCATGTAGACACACAAATAGAAAACTCACATATTAGCAATAGAGGTGAAAAGATGTCACAACTTAACGTAGTATCATGCTAGAAAGGTATTGGATACACCAACGTGTTACATAAGTTTTTGGAATGTTGGCTTCAGTCAAAATATCATTTGCACTAACAATGGTCTTTACGAAAAAAGATATGACTATTATAGAGTGACAACAAGTGATCTTATAAATCAAGAAGGCTTGTCACAAAAGATGCCATAAGATGACAACATATTCATCTATAGGACACAAGATTTCAACATAGCAAGATAGCATTAATCATGTAAGGTAACGATCCCCTAAAACATATTATTACTCTATTATTCATAAAAAGATGAGAAATAAACATTAAGACTAGATAAGATAGTAGATGATTTGTCATAAACCTATTATACAAATAAGTTGGTGGCAAAGATGTCAATGAGGTGGAAATCATATGATAACAAACATTTAATAAAGAGCCCCACGTAACAAGATAGCATCAAGAGAAAGAATCATGTTTAGCAAGATAAAGACATGTAAAATTCTTTATTGTAAAGTGATTTTGTCGTTAGGCTTAGACACACATGCATACATTTCCATACTCAACAAAGTTATAGAAAAGATAGAAGAACTACTAAATGACAAACATACTTTAAAGACATATAGATGCACACATAGTATCACATAAGCAAGATAGACCATTTATGAGAATCATGTTCAAAGCATAACATTTTAGAACAAGCGTCATCTAGATCATCATACCAATTGAATTGAGAAATGCCAACAAAAGACATAGATGTATCCATATTAAAAGGACATGTTGGTCATGTAAAACATCATATAAAAGATAGAATAACATATCATGCAAGTCATGGTTAAACATTAACACTTAGTGACATGAAGCATACAAGCAAACAACTCTTCCAAGGGTTTACACATTTGTTACTTAATCAAATAGATATCAAACACTCAAATAATGTCATAACTATTAATCACTTTAAACAAGAATGTGTACTTAGTGCCCAAATGAACAATGCAAGAAAGTATGAACGAATGAGAAAAACACATAATTTTCATTATTAGAATTTTCTAGGTTGAGATACTAGAAAACAAGAAGGAACAAAAGAATTCAAGAATCATGACATATATACCATATACGTAATCATGTAAGTCTCATTTAATCAAAACAAGTTAAGAGACTAAAAAGCATCCAAAAGCACATTGTGATAGGCATATTAATTTGCTACGAATCGAGACAACGTAGTGTATGTGTACAATTACACATAAGACATGCATAAGAGATGTTACAGCTTAAAACAAAAGTATCATATAAAACAAGTTAGCATTTTATCATTTGAGAGCATGCATCAATTAGACGAGACAAGATGTATTATATTGGCACTGATTCGACAAGAACAAGACCTTATAATAAGCATGTGTTTAGAAAATAGGTATGAAGACATATGAGCATGTTGCATATCAAACAATTGCTACTTTGGATATCCAATTACTACTTATTTGGTATGTACTTCTAATGAGATAGAAAGTTCATCCATGTAAAACCCGCATGCTTTTACCATGAATAGTGCCCTTAAGATTGTACGTCCTAGATTAAAACTTACCTCATTTAGTATTGATCACATTCATGTGCTAATAATCAAGCAAGTGCATACGTGTATGACATGACAAGTATCGATTACGTACGAACTCATGATAAACAGTTAATAAATATATCACGTGAACATAATTAAATCATGATCACCATTTAAAATACAAATTAGAATACTTACTAAATACATATAATATAAGTACGAGCGTTAAGATTACGGTAACTACATGATAAAATAAACAGAAACGCTTCAGACACGAACACGTTTAACCACGAACGAACACGAAACATCGGGAAACGAGAAAGGTACGGGTACCCCATGTGGGGCCCCCATACCCACGGCACATATACAAGATGGGCTTAGCCCATGGACTTTTACAAGTAAAGGGGGGGTTATGGTAAAAACATGTTTTCATTTTTCACTTTCAAGAAATAAACAAAAAACCCTAAAAAGAGTTTTCTCCTCCTCCTTTTCTCCTCTTTGTGCCGCCACTTAAACATCACCATAGGAGGGTGATTGGTTGATTTTGATCTCAAAAACTATTGTTATAATCAGTGTTTGTTCATCCTTTTTCCAAGCTACATAGTGGTATACCTTTCTAACCCTTCTTTTTAATTCTTTTTAATTCTTTTAATCTTTGATTATTTTCATGAACATGTTATTATTTTTTTTATTTTAACATGACAATTAATCATTGATCTAACATGTTTTGGGGTTAATCAAAATCAAAGAAGGATTTATAAGGGTGTTTGTTTTTAGCCGCCTAGCAAAACAAACCCGAGGGGGGTTTGGTTTGCTATTGCCGCCACCACCAAGACCATTTTTGGTCTTGGTTGGCTCATGTGGGACCCACGGCAGCAAGGAGGCACACGTGCCCCGGGTTTGGCTCGGGGTACGGTGTCGAATTCATGCCCGATTCATGGTTCGTTGGTTAAATCATGATTTATGCTACATGTTAATTTTTATGAATTATGAACTTAGGATATAATTAATTAATAACATGAAATATTAATTAAATCATGACTTAGGTTATTTTAATTATTAGTTTATCATGACATTAATTTAACCTAAGTATTTTATGTTATAAGTTATAATTAATTAATTATTTAAAACATGCCTATAATTAATTAATTTAGACATGACTTAGGTTATATTATTAATAATAATAATACACATTTTAACCTAAGTATTTTTCATTTCATTTTAATTAAAACATGTTATACTTTAATTAAAATGCTTAACCTATAGTTTAATTAAAATACATGAAATAATAATTAAACTATATACTATATCATATGACTTAAGAAACAAGCTTATAAACACTTAGACTTATATGTTAGCTTATGTAACCAGCTTAATTCTAAATATGGAAACTTCTATTTATAGAAACTTAATTAAATAAGGCAACTAATCTATTAATGGAAACCTTCTATATATGGAAATCTATCTATTTCAGGCAGCTAATCTAATCATGGAAACCTTCTATATATGGAAACTTATTTAATTAAGGCAGCTGATCTAATTTTGGAAACTTTCTATTTTTAGAAACTAATCTATTTTAAGCAGTAAATTCTATTTTTAGAAACTTTCTATTTTTGGAAACTTTCTATTTTTGGAAACTTTCTATTTTTGGAAACTTTCTATTTTTGGTAACTTTCTATTTTTGGAAACTTTCTATTTTTGGAAACTTTCTATTTTTGGAAACTTTCTATTTTTGGAAACTTTCTATTTTTGGAAACCTGCTATTTTTGGAAAGTTACTTATTATTACACAGTAAGTATAATAATACATGAAATATCAGTAATACTTAAACGGATTAATCAGAATACAAGATAAACACAGTTTAAGGCTTTAAACAGTGAACCATGACCTAAAACATACCAAATCAGCTAAAATGAGACATAAAACTCAGTACGTAATCAGTGAATCGATACTTATACACGTGTGTATTCATGTAGCGTTAGTGATCCAGAAGTAGGAGTCTTTCTTCTGTTCATTCACTGGACTTGAGGTACGGATTCCCGTCCTTTTAGTATGGACATTCTTTCCTTATTAGGATTTCCCCGTATGCAGCCAACTGTTTTCCCCAGCATTTGTTTTATTGTTTTGAACTGCTTATGTTTAATTAGCATAATCTATAGCCATATACAAGCATGACCAGTTTCACCTAGTTATGGAGGTACCATAACCATAGCATTGGAGGCACCGATGTTATGACTTCCCTACGGCGGAGTGATTGCTCGTGGCGTCCCTTTTCAGTTTTAGCCATATTATTATATCAGGTGGGGCGTATGGGTGCATCCTAGTTACATGTTTTATTCAGTTTATCATGGTGAATGTGGTGTGTGCCTTGCACCCTTCACAAGGAGTTGATCCCTCCTACCCAAACCAGTATATTGATTAGAGGCATCCCCTCTAATCAGCATGATGAGGTCACCCCTCCAAGTATTCATGCACGTGACCTTTTCATGACCTATATGGGCTATGGTATATATATGTTAAAACAGTTTTCACAAGATAAACATAAGGCTTTTCAAACTATAAAACCAGTTTTCTCGATACTTAACCAGTTTACTCAGAACTTAGTCTTCCGCTGTTATATGTTACATGTTTACTCTATTTCATGCTGTATTGTACATCCGTGCACTGAGCGTCTTGCTCAGCCGTTTTCCTTTTCATGTTCCCAAAACGGCAGGTACTCAGGGACGCTCGTAGATCTCAAACGTAGGTGCATATGGACTGGAAGCTTTACTGTCTTTCTTTACTTTATGCATTTCCTTTACTTTGATACAGTTGCTATGGACATTGTTTCGTCCTTTCCTTTTACAGTATTTATGTTTGTGTGTGATGAGCTTTACTTTGGGGTTACCGATGTTTGATTCCGGTATTTCCCTTTTATGGTTGAATAATGCTTAGACATTTATCCTTGTATGCTTTGATGACACGCCATGATTATGCGTAATATTCCATTTCCAAAATGGGGTGTTACAATTATGGTATCAGAGCCAAGGTTTCGACCTGTAGGCTCTCAAATATGACCTGTGATTAGTGGGTAGTCACTACGGTCTTCCTAGAACTGACAGTTGTTTTCATGCATTCATCATTTTTAAGCATACATATACATGTCATTATTACAGGGTTTTTGACTAAGTAATGGTTGGTACAGGACTGGCCCTATTTAGTCGCATGTGTTTTATCGAAACTTTTAGATTTGGGACCGACCCATAGGCGTCCCCTCGATATGTCTTTTATTTTGAGTGAACTGACCTGGGGCGTTCACTCTCGAGCATCAAAAGTTTTCATAAAACTGCATCATGCATTCATACAAAGATTTTTCTTGCATAAATTTTTTTTTTTTTTTCTCATGAAATTTTGGTATAAATTTTTTTTATATTTTATGTTGGAACTGTTAATCATATGTTTGTGTTATACTGTCAGATGGTTCTCACACGCGAGCAAGAGCAGCTCAATGCTGCAATTCAGGCTGCCATGCAAGCCTTACTTCCTCAACTGAGGAATGACATTCGTGCTGAAGTCCAAGCTGCCAACAATCAGCAGCAGCAGAATCAGGCACCTCCTCCTCCTCCTCCCCCAGTGACACTAGCGGTATGGTTGGAAAGATTTAACAAGCTCCGTCCTAGAGCTTTCGAAAAGACTGATAGCCCCAGCGATGCTGAAAGCTGGCTGACTCACATTGAGAAAATCTTCAATGCTATGGGATGTGACCCCGCCTTCAAGGCAAGATTGGCATGCTACCGGTTTGAAGGCGATGTACTCAACTGGTGGCTAGCTTTGACGCAGTCAGAAGGAGGTGATGAATGGGTCGCTGGTTTGACATGGGCCCAATTCAAGGAGAGAGTGATGGAGCAGTTCTTTCCTAAGGCAGAGCAGGACAAACTCAAGCGAGAATACCATGGGATACGTCAGAGAGCGGGCGAGAATAGCAACGAATTCATGTAGCGCTTTCTTCGTTTGGCAGGTTTTCTGGGAGCAGCGGCTGGTACTCCTGAGGAGCAGGCACACCATTTTAGGTGGGCACTTCGCACCTCGGTCGCGAACAATCTGGTATGTGCTACGTTCAATACAGTAGCACAAGTGGCCGACGCAGCAAGGAAGCTTGAGATGTTGCAGGAACGCGATGAGTTCGGGGAAGCTGAAAGACCCGACAAGAGGTAAAACATTTCGTGTTCTAGCGTTAACCAGACCGCATCCTATCATTATATGTTCTATAATCATCTCTTAAACTGTATCTTCCAGGCAGAAAACTGGGGACCGGTCTCAGCCGGCTACTCAGCAGCAGCCTAATCAGCCCAAAGGAAACGGTCACTCTAACGACCGTTCTGTTGTGGAAAGGCGCAACGGTAATGATAATTACCGTAACAATGCGGGACACTCCAACAACAGCAGGTCCTACTATTTACGCATCTTCTTATGATTTCATGTTATATCTCTCATGCTGACACTATATCATCTCTACCAGGAACCACGGTAGCGGAAGGGACCAGAACCACAGGGGTTCTCAGCCTAACCGTCCAGCTAACACTGGTAAACATCTTATGACGCTTACGTCCTATACTCGTGCATATACTTTATTCTTAACACGTTTTGTCATCAGCAGGCCCTCAGCAAGCAAGGACTCCTGCTGGAGGATTCACTCATCCTCTTTGCAATACTTGCCATCGCAGACACCCTGGCCCATGTCGTCGTGATTCCGACGCGTGCTACAAGTGCGGCCTCCCTGGCCATCGTATGAGAGATTGCCGTAAGGGTGAAATGGAGGGTACTTCGGGTCATGCTGATACTAAACCGCCTCC
Source organism: Glebionis coronaria (assembly GCA_025667525.1). Lineage (NCBI taxonomy): Eukaryota > Viridiplantae > Streptophyta > Magnoliopsida > Asterales > Asteraceae > Glebionis > Glebionis coronaria. Next base: position 493,172,678 of record CM046881.1, read on the forward strand.
TACCACTGGGCGTGTCTACACGACATCGCGCGATCAGGCAAACAAATCTACAGGTACCATTACTGGAATTTTGTATATGTACGGCCAGGCTGCATGTGTTCTTTTCGACACGGGTGCCACTCATTCAGTTATTTCCACTACTTATGCTAAGAACATCAGGACACTTCCCTTGCCATTAGAAAATAAGCTTACCATTTCCACGCCTCTGAGGGACTCTGTATTAATAACTCATGTATACAAGAGTCTTCCTCTAGAGTTTGACGATAGAGTTCGTGCAGTAGATGCACTTCCCCTGGACATGATTGAGTTCGATATGATTCTTGGCATGGACTGGCTATCCAGGCACCATGCTACCATAGACTACCACTCATATCGGGTGATCTTCGGCGACATTAATGCACCAGAGTACATTCATAACGGGTTCATACCCGGACGGTCTGTACAGGTCATATCTACCTTGCAAGCACGTGCATTACTGTCACATGGCTGCGAAGGTTATCTAGCTACGGTTCATGACATGGATGCTGAATCCCCATCGATTCAGGATCAACCAGTAGTTTCGGAATTTCAAGACGTCTTCCCAGATGAACTTCCAGGCATACCACCTGCAAGAGGAGTGGAGTTCAACATCGACCTTGTTCCAGGAGCTGAGCCAATCTCTAAGGCTCCGTATCGTATGGCTCCCATAGAGCTAAAAGAACTGAAGGACCAACTGCAGGAACTTCTTGAACGAGGGTTCATTAGACCAAGCACATCTCCATGGGGCGCACCGGTCTTGTTCGTTAAGAAGAAGGACGGCAGCATGCGACTTTGCATTGACTACCGTGAACTTAATAAGATTACCATCCGCAATAGATATCCACTGCCACGTATAGACGATCTGTTTGACCAACTTCAAGGAGCCAAACACTTCTCAAAGATCGATCTAAGGTCAGGCTACCATCAGCTAAGGGTTAAAGAGCAGGATATTGCCAAGACTGCTTTTCGTACCCGCTATGGCCATTATGAGTTTGTGGTCATGCCATTCGGCCTGACTAACGCTCCAGCAGTATTCATGGATCTGATGAACAGAATCTTTCATGAATTCCTTGATAAATTTGTCATTGTATTCATCGATTACATCTTGATTTTCTCAAAGTCCACGGAGTAACACGAAGATCATCTCCGTACTGTACTACAGATTCTTCGTCAGAAGCAGCTGTATGCGAAATTCTCCAAGTGTGAGTTCTGGTTAAACAAGGTGGCATTCTTAGGTCACATTGTATCAGCAGAAGGGATCACTATGGACCCAGCGAAGGTTGAGGCTATCACTAAATGGCCAAGACCAACATCAGCGACAGAAGTCCGCAGTTTCTTAGGCTTAGCTGGATATTATCGAAGATTCGTGGAGAACTTTTCCCGCCTGGCATTGCCTCTCACCAAACTGATGCGAAAAGGAGAGAAATTCGTCTGGACGGAAGAACGAGAGAAGAGCTTCGAAGACCTAAAGCAGAAGTTAGTATCTGCACCTATTCTTACTCTCCCATCTGGTACAGGTGGATTTCAGATCTATAGCGATGCATCGGGGAAGGGACTGGGCTGTGTTCTCATGCAACATGGGAAAGTGATCGCGTATGCTTCACGGCAGCTTAAGCCCTATGAAGAAAACTACCCTACGCATGACCTGGAACTTGCTGCAGTGGTGTTCGCATTGAAGATATGGAGGCATTACTTATACGGAGAATCATGCGACATTTTCACGGATCACAAGAGCTTGAAGTATATCTTCACACAGCGAGAATTGAACATGAGACAAAGGAGATGGTTGGAACTGTTGAAGGATTATGATATTAACCTACAGTATCATCCCGGGAAAGCTAATGTAGTAGCAGATGCACTCAGCAGAAAGTCCGGAATGATCAACGGCATTGAGATCAAGGAACAAAACATAAGGGACTTGGAGCGGCTAGACATCGAAATCATGGTACGTGGGCAGCACGGATACTGGGCGAATCTTAGAGTAAAACCTGAGTTACTGACTAGGATTAAGGAAGCGCAGAAGGATGATGGAGAGATTTGGGCGATAATTCAGAATTTGGAGAAGCAGACAGAATTCCGAATGGACGCAGACGGTATCGTTTGGCAGGGCACGAGACTTTGTGTTCCTGACAATCCAGAACTCCGGGAAGCATTGTTAGCTGAAGCTCACAGCTCCCCATTTTCCATACATCCTGGGTCGACAAAAATGTACCATGACATCAGACAGCACTTTTGGTGGAGTGGTATGAAACAGGATGTAGCCACGTATGTCTCCAAATGTCTTACCTGCCAGCAGGTTAAGATTGAACATCAGCGATCGGGCGGTCTCCTTCAACCGTTAGATATTCCAGAGTGGAAGTGGGACAAAATCACCATGGATTTTGTTACCGGTCTTCCGCCTACCAAGAAGAAGCACGATGCTATTTGGGTCATTGTTGACCGACTCACCAAATCAGCTCATTTCTTACCGATACGCAAGGAAGATCCGGTAACTAAACTCGCAGATACTTACAGAAGGGAGATCATGAGACTTCACGGCACTCCCTCCAGCATCGTCTCAGACAGAGATCCTCGTTTCACGTCGCGATTCTGGAAAGGTCTGCAAAAAGCTTGGGGTACACAACTTAAGCTGAGTACGGCCTTTCATCCTCAAACGGACGGACAATCGGAGCGAACAATTCAGACATTGGAAGATATGTTAAGGTCGTGTGCGTTGGAATGGACAAGTGATTGGGACGATTACATCTGTTTAGTCGAGTTTGCATACAACAACAGCTGGCACGCAAGTATCAAATGTGCTCCTTTTGAAATGTTGTATGGCAGAAAGTGTCGCGCTCCAACTTGCTGGGATCAAGTGGGAGAGCGAACACTCGAAGGACCAGAGATTATAGAAATGACCAATGAGAAGATTGAGGTAGCTAAACAGAAGTTGCAAGAAGCACGGTCACGTCAGAAGAGTTACGCCGATAAGCATCGTAGGGACATACATTTTAATGTGGGAGATCACGTCTTCCTCAAGGTTTCGCCGGCACGTGGTGTTAAACGCTTCGGGATCAAAGGGAAACTCAGTCCTCGGTTCATCGGACCATTTGATATCGTTGAACGAATCGGCGAAGTATCTTACCGATTGGCGTTACCTCCTCAGCTTCCGCACGTGCATAACGTGTTCCATGTGTCCTTACTCAGAGGGTACAATTATCATCCCCTTCACATGGTTCAGTATCCACTGGAACAGATACGTGAAGATCTCACTTTTATAGAAGAACCCGAACGAGTACTCGACAGGCAAGAACGAGTCATGAGAAGGAAGACGATTCCATTCGTCAAAATTCTTTGGAGGGACCATACCGAGCGGGAAGCCACTTGGGAAACAGAGGAGTCTATACGGGCTTCTTACCCTCACTTCATATTTTGAGTTCGGGTATGTTACTTCTTTTCAGCTTACTTTATCTATAATTCGGGGACGAATTATTCTTTTTAGGGGGGAAGAATTGTAAAACCCGCATGCTTTTACCATGAATAGTGCCCTTAAGATCGTACGTCCTAGATTAAAACTTACCTCATTTAGTATTGATCACATTCATGTGCTAATAATCAAGCAAGTGCATACGTGTATGACATGACAAGTATCGATTACGTACGAACTCATGATAAACAGTTAATAAATATATCACGTGAACATAATTAAATCATGATCACCATTTAAAATACAAATTAGAATACTTACGTAAATACATATAATATAATTACGAGCGTTAAGATTACGGTAACTACATGATAAAATAAACAGAAACGCTTCAGACACGAACACGTTTAACCACGAACGAACACGAAACATCGGGACACGAGAAAGGTACGGGTACCCCATGTGGGGCCCCCATACCCACGGCACATATACAAGATGGGCTTAGCCCATGGACTTTTACAAGTAAAGGGGGGGTTATGGTAAAAACATGTTTTCATTTTTCACTTTCAAGAAATAAACAAAAAACCCTAAAAAGAGTTTTCTCCTCCTCCTTTTCTCCTCTTTGTGCCGCCACTTAAACATCACCATAGGAGGGTGATTGGTTGATTTTGATCTCAAAAACTATTGTTATAATCAGTGTTTGTTCATCCTTTTTCCAAGCTACATAGTGGTATACCTTTCTAACCCTTCTTTTTAATTCTTTTTAATTCTTTTAATCTTTGATTATTTTCATGAACATGTTATTATTTTTTTTATTTTAACATGACAATTAATCATTGATCTAACATGTTTTAGGGTTAATTAAAATCAAAGAAGGATTTATAAGGGTGTTTGTTTTTAGCCTCCTAGCAAAACAAACCCGAGGGGGGTTTGGTTTGCTATTGCCGCCACCACCAAGACCATTTTTGGTCTTGGTTGGCTCATGTGGGACCCACGGCAGCAAGGAGGCACACGTGCCCCGGGTTTGGCTCGGGGTACGGTGTCGAATTCATGCCCGATTCATGGTTCGTTGGTTAAATCATGATTTATGCTACATGTTAATTTTTATGAATTATGAACTTAGGATATAATTAATTAATAACATGAAATATTAATTAAATCATGACTTAGGTTATTTTAATTATTAGTTTATCATGACATTAATTTAACCTAAGTATTTTATGTTATAAGTTATAATTAATTAATTATTTAAAACATGCCTATAATTAATTGATTTAGACATGACTTAGGTTATATTATTAATAATAATAATACACATTTTAACCTAAGTATTTTTCATTTCATTTTAATTAAAACATGTTATACTTTAATTAAAATGCTTAACCTATAGTTTAATTAAAATACATGAAATAATAATTAAACTATATACTATATCATATGACTTAAGAAACAAGCTTATAAACACTTAGACTTATATGTTAGCTTATGTAACCAGCTTAATTCTAAATATGGAAACTTCTATTTATAGAAACTTAATTAAATAAGGCAACTAATCTATTAATGGAAACCTTCTATATATGGAAATCTATCTATTTCAGGCAGCTAATCTAATCATGGAAACCTTCTATATATGGAAACTTATTTAATTAAGGCAGCTGATCTATTTTTGGAAACTTTCTATTTTTAGAAACTAATCTATTTTAAGCAGTAAATTCTATTTTTGGAAACTTTCTATTTTTGGAAACTTTCTATTTTTGGAAACTTTCTATTTTTGGAAACTTTCTATTTTTGGTAACTTTCTATTTTTGGAAACTTTCTATTTTTGGAAACTTTCTATTTTTGGAAACTTTCTATTTTTGGAAACTTTCTATTTTTGGAAACCTGCTATTTTTGGAAAGTTACTTATTATTACACAGTAAGTATAATAATACATGAAATATCAGTAATACTTAAACGGATTAATCAGAATACAAGATAAACACAGTTTAAGGCTTTAAACAGTGAACCATGACCTAAAACATACCAAATCAGCTAAAATGAGACATAAAACTCAGTACGTAATCAGTGAATCGATACTTATACACGTGTGTATTCATGTAGCGTTAGTGATCCAGAAGTAGGAGTCTTTCTTCTGTTCATTCACTGGACTTGAGGTACGGATTCCCGTCCTTTCAGTATGGACATTCTTTCCTTATTAGGATTTCCCCGTATGCAGCCAATTGTTTTCCCCAGCATTTGTTTTATTGTTTTGAACTGCTTATGTTTAATTAGCATAATCTATAGCCATATACAAGCATGACCAGTTTCACCTAGTTATGGAGGTACCATAACCATAGCATTGGAGGCACCGATGTTATGACTTCCCCACGGCAGAGTGATTGCTCGTGGCGTCCCTTTTCAGTTTTGGCCATATTATTATATCAGGTGGGGCGTATGGGTGCATCCTAGTTACATGTTTTATTCAGTTTATCATGGTGAATGTGGTGTGTGCCTTGCACCCTTCACAAGGAGTTGATCCCTCCTACCCAAACCAGTATATTGATTAGAGGCATCCCCTCTAATCAGCATGATGAGGTCACCCCTCCAAGTATTCATGCACGTGACCTTTTCATGACCTATATGGGCTATGGTATATATATGTTAAAACAGTTTTCACAAGATAAACATAAGGCTTTTCAAACTATAAAACCAGTTTTCTCGATACTTAACCAGTTTACTCAGAACTTAGTCTTCCGTTGTTATATGTTACATGTTTACTCTATTTCATGCTGTATTGTACATCCGTGCACTGAGCGTCTTGCTCAGCCGTTTTCCTTTTCATGTTCCCAAAACGGCAGGTACTCAGGGACGCTCGTAGATCTCAAACGTAGGTGCATATGGACTGGAAGCTTTACTGTCTTTCTTTACTTTATGCATTTCCTTTACTTTGATACAGTTGCTATGGACATTGTTTCGTCCTTTCCTTTTACAGTATTTATGTTTGTGTGTGATGAGCTTTACTTTGGGGTTACCGATGTTTGATTCCGGTATTTCCCTTTTATGGTTGAATAATGCTTAGACATTTATCCTTGTATGCTTTGATGACACGCCATGATTATGCGTAATATTCCATTTCCAAAATGGGGTGTTACAATCCATGTAAACTAACATTAGACATATTTAGGAAGACCCATTTAGTCAAGTTAGAGAATGAGTATGAGACTATCACTAGAGATGCTCAATTAACGCTAAACACGACCATTTTTACGGGTTATACACGAACCCAACTTCTACTCGAAGCAATCCAACCGTTAGTTCAAATTAAATTCCTAGTGCAATAGGTTCTCCATTCTCATTTTTAGCGAAATGTAATTCCTATATTTTCCAAATGAAGTGAAGCAAGGAATTGATTTGCATTGACCATTAGTAATTAGCCTAGAGTGACTCAACTATCATGTTTCATAAAATCCTACTCAAGCATAAGCATTTAAGTAAGAAACCAAGCAACATATAGAGGGACAAACAAGAAAGAGTCAATTAGAGCAAGACGTATACAAAGAGGTATAAAAAGTAATGTCTATGTAGAAGAAAGCTTTTTAAGAATGCCCCATTGCTATCTTTTGAGAGTTAACAAATTAAGGTTATTTATCTTAGTTGTTCTTGTAAAATAACAAAAAGGAGTTGAAAAAGCTATAGTGACCAATTTTTACTAAGGAGACCTTTGACCATGTTTTCCACTAAATTTGACTCACATACAAAGTGGATTATAACATACAAAGTGATTCACACAAGATGTTCATGTAACATTTATGAATTAATTCCTATATAGAGTGTAACAACAAACACACAAACTTAATGCAAGGGATATAACATAAGTCCTATTAGGCATAATCAAAAAACTAGTTATGAACAAGTACGACACATGTTGTTTATGAAAACATTCGTTTTTGAGTGGAGAGTATATTCACACAATGATTACAAAAACTATGTACTCATTGTACATGAGTTGATTCACGTTATTTTAGAGAAACAATTGTTTGACACTGTGCAGGTCACGGACCCTTTTTAAGGGCACATACCCTTTCTAAAAGGGACCATGAACCTCTGAGACAGCTTTGAGGAAAACATAATTTTTTCCCCAATTTTGAAGATAGACTCAAGGAGTTGTTTACCAACCATGTTCCAAATGTGTATGCCTTAATTTAATCTAAGGATCAAGAGAGTGTACCTTTGTAGAAAGCATATTCATAGCATATCATACTCGAGTGGTAAACATGTTCTTTGCGTTTATGACGTTCTCATCAAGAATAACATTACCTCTATCCTTGGATTTGTATGTACTAAAGAGGTTCATATCACCCGTCATATGCCTTGAATGACCATTGTCCTTGATCCATTCGTCGGGCTCAAGTACGAAATTCAAGTATACGTACAAATCATGAGACTTAAGTGTTTGGTCCCCATTGTTTTATGGGTCCGTTTGGGTTAACCATACGTCTCATACCAATTTGAGTGTTACCGTTCATATCTCGTGGAACTAGATTTTTCATTGAAAACTTATTTTATCATGTGTACATAAATGTCGACACAAAAGCGCATATTGTAGGATATTGTAAATCTTGTTTATATTCTACAAAGAGAAAGAGATAGATAGATGGTGAGAACACACACACTTAGAGAGAGAAAGTATGAAAAACACACTTTAACTATGTGAAATTATGAAGGGAACCACACCCTCTCCAACTAAGGAGAGGGTTTATATACCCAAGCCCATGAGATGGGCTTGGGCTTACAATAGGCCGCCGGCCTACACATGTTGTAGGCTTGGCTTGGCCTTGTTTGTTTAATATTAAGTTAACTAGACTACGAGCTACTACTTAATCTATTGTTGGAGTGACCGATCCTTTCTAATACGTAAAACGTATTTCCAACAATCTCCCCCTAAGGGAGGTCACTCCAAACAAGGGCGTTACCCAAGTTACAATAATAAAATAAACCTAGCATACAATGCTTGTCTTGAGCTCGTAGTCTTCGTCTTTCTTTCCTTTTTTCTTTTCTGGTGAACATGTTGACGTGATCTTTGGTATCAATCTTGAGCATTAATCTCTTGACTTGATCTTGTGCATCCATCACTTGTGATATTGGCCTCCTCGTGACATCATGTCACACATACTTATACATTCTTAATTCTTGAAAGCTTCAGAGTTTGATACAGCTGAAGACTTGTCTTTTAGGCTTTCTTGAATTAGATGAAGTATTAAGTGCATAAAGTATAAGCATGCGCTGGCGACTTCTTCTCGGACACCGCAATGCCACCGTCTTCAAATGTAGTAACATAAGTAGACACGAACGAAATGGCTTTGATCATTTCATTCTATTTCGGTAGCATTTTACCTCCGGTCGATGAAGACCGTTGGACGATATTAAATATCGTACTTGTGGTAGGTAGATTTAATTAAAAATCTCCTTGACAAGATTTCTCGGGCAAACCCGTTCTATTTACTCGACCGTCCAAAGATGACTGCGAACGTAAAGAGTGAATCATTTGGATAAGATTATCCGCATGATTGAAGCCGTCAATTCCTATTCCTGAAACAAGTTTGATTCATTAAAGAATCGCACCATCGTTGCTTTCCAGTTGTCACAAGCTTGATTCATATTGAACCTTGCAAGTTACCTACCAAGTGTTGTTTGAGGTTAACACTAGAAGGATTTCCACTCATCACTGTGAACACTAAGGTGTCACTCTTAGTGTTCTGGCAAGATCACTAAGATATTGCATAGAGGCCTGGAACGTGTTTAAATTCAATTAAGAATCAAACAACTGTTGCTTTCCAGTTATCACAAGTTTGATTCATAAAGAATCGCACAAGTCACCTACCAAGAGCTTTTTAATGTTCGCTCAAGAATGATTTCCATCTTCATTGTAAATACTTGCGTATTACTCGGATGTTCAGGCAAGATCATGAAGATTTTGCGTAGGACTCCTAATATCTTTCTTACTTTTCACAGTATGTGAAGAAGCAAGGAAATATGGAGTGTGTCCTAATGAGATATTTGATGATCTCAAATGGCTCTAGACTCGATCGTGCATTTTGGATTTTAGTGATCAGAGGCTGGAGAGGAGTGCCACCTTTTCAATATCAATATATTCGGAGTGAATGAATCGATAGATAATGCGTTTTCTCCGTGTGAATAAAACAAATACCTTTTGAGAGATATCTTAGTTAGCTGGGATGGGTTGTGCATTGTATCACTGGGTCCATGATGTCTATCTTCAATATCGAGCATCATTAAAATGATCTCAATAGCATATGTGTTGACCCGGTTTCTGGCCTAAGGTTGTAAGGAGGGCTTCTTTCTTTAGACCCTTTATCTTTACAATTCTTTTTCATTCTTCAACCCCTTTATTGCTTACCAATACGTCATAACTAGCACCTTGTTATGATTGTTCCAATGCTAACTTAAGTACTTGATCGGCATTCAGCTACATTCACAATCTTTCTCCATCTTTCCTAAGGACTACTATTTCTAGCTATGGAATGTCCTTGGGAAGATTCCTCCGGTTTTGGAAGAATCATTGGACTTAACCTATCCTACCATCCTTATGTCACCACAATCTTCATCGTCGTGAAATAAATGGGTTGAGGGTAAGTATAAATCACCATGAAAACCATTTTGATATAGCAAATCCATTTTGCTCCCCCTTAACATATGCCACGATATTCGAAAACATTTCGCACATGTTGGGATGAGCTATCACGTTAAGTCAAACCATTTTTGATCAATCATTTCCCATATTAAATCACATTTTCTCCCCCATATTAAAAATATTAACCCAACCGATATTTTTGATATCAATTGATTTAATGAAGTTTAAACAAAGTTTTTGGGAAGAAAAATGCAAGTTCATTTTATCGTCATGATACCAATGTGTGAGGTATGATACTAATTTGAAAAATGATCACATATTCACCATATTAGAATGAATTGACAAGGTTGGACCTGATTGATGAGAACATCATATGATAAGATCAAATGGTTCTTGTCGGTAAATGTTGGTCGCCTCGTCACGTCTGAAGTCATCTCTTGACACCACATGTACGATTGGTATTGTTGTCTTGACACCAATTTGTGAACTTGGCACTTTCGGTATCGAAGATTCTGAATGCTTGACAATTGCTCCCCCTCAATTGTTGACCCGCGTTCTATTGAAAGAGCTGTAGTCGTCGTTTGAGTAGTCGCATCATCGAGTATGTAGATACCAATGGTAGATTGCTACGATTGTAGAGATGATAACTTCATAAAAACAAGATTTCTCTTGTTTTAACAAATAAATGCACTGATGCGTACATATATTCGTGTTAGATTGTGTTATAACGTAAACACAATCCCTTACATGGTTATAAAGTAAACTATGCCTGAGAAAATTAATTCCCGTTGTTGAGCCAAAGTTTTCATAATAAATACTTGACTTCAATATGAAAAACGGGTTGTAGTCTAAAATAACTACAAGCCATTCAGGCATGTTTTATGAAATATTTACAAATTTTGTACGAACTCTATTTATGGCGCCGTGTCAATATTAATCGACATTTCAAAGGCCGTAAATATTATCGTACCAAAAGACATGCCTTTTAAAAATAAAGTGAAAAATATTTTTGGATTTTTATGAATTTTTCAATTTTTATGGTTTTTATATGGTTTTATATTTTTGTATTTTGCTTTTGTGGATAAAAATATAAACAATATATACAAATGATCACCAAGGATACGTAGAATAGTTTACCACCACTATTCTTTCGCTTCATCTACCAATTTTTTAGAGTCTCGGGCGAGAATGTTCTCAATCCTAGCTTGTCGGCCAAAATTCAATTCTAGCGCGATCTAAAGTCTTCGTGAAAATATCCGCCAATTGATACTCAGATCAGACAAAGTAAAGCTCGATTACTCCATTTTCCACTTGCTCCTTGATAAAGTGGTAGCGAATGTCAATATGCTTCGACCGGGAGAATTGAACGTTGTTACAACATAGGGAAATTGCACTTTTGTTGTCGCAGTACATCGGAATTTTGTTGAAACCTAGACCATAGTAGGTTAATTGCGATCTCATCCAAAGAATTTGAGCACAACAACCGGACATAGCTATGTATTCTGCTTCCGTACTTGAAATTGCAGCGCTTTTCTGCCTTTTCGATGCCCAACTGATTAGTCGATCTCCTAGTAGTTACAAAGTTCCACTCGTGCTATGCCTTGTATCTTGGCAACCCGCGTGATCCACATCTGCATATGCCATTAGTGAAATCGAAGAGTCCTTCGAATACCAAAGTCCCCGATTAATGGTTCCTTTAATATACCGAAAGATTTGTTTAATAGTAGCTAAGTGTAACTCAGTAGGCCTAGTTTGATACCGAGCACACATACATATGGCAAATTGAAGACCATGTCGACTAGCTGTGATATATAGAAGGGTACCGATCATTCCACGATAAAGTGTTGGATCAACGTCAATCCCATATGGATCTGCATCTAGCTTAGTTCGTTCCACCATTGGAGTATCCACGGGGTCGCAAGATTCCATCTTATATTTCTTAAGCGATTCAAGGGCTTACTTGGATTGATTGATAAAAATGCCTCTAGGACTCTGAGATATCTGAAGACCTAAGAAGAATGATACCTTGCCCATCATTGACATCTTAAACTTGGAAGACATGAGTGTCGCAAACTCATCCGATAAGGTTTGGGTCGAGGCAGCAAATATAATATCATCAACATATATTTGTACCATACTCATATCTTTACCTCGTTTCTTAATGAACAGCGTGGGATCCACCTTGCCTTTAGCGAAGCCTTGCATAATGAGGAATTGTGACAATAGATCATACCACGCGCGTGGAGATTGCTTCAACCCATAAAGAGCCTTCTTAAGCTTGTACACGTGATTAGGATATATAGAGTTCACAAAACCATCCGGCTGTTGAACATAGACCACTTCCTTAATTTCACCATTGAGAAATGTCATCTTCACATCCATCTGATAGACGATCATATTCATGTGGGCTGTATAAGCGAGGAATAGTCTAATAGCTTCCAGACGGGCAACAGGTGCAAAGGATTCCATAAAGTCGATGCCTGATAATTGCTTGTATCCACAAGCTACTAGACGAGCTTTTTTCTTCAAAATTCCACCTAACTCGTCAAGTTTTACCTTGTAAACCCATTTCAAAGTGAGTAACTTTACTTGATCCGGGCATGGGACAAGTTCCCATACTTCAAGACGTACAAATTCATTAAGTTCTTCTTGCATATCTTCTATCCAACAAGATTTGGTAAATGCTTGGTGCCACGTCTTAGGTTCAACTTCACTAAGAAAAGCATCAAAATGACAAAACATTTCACTTTCTTGTAACTGACTTCGTGTGGATACCGGACGATTAGGGTCACCAATAATAAAATCTATAGGATGATCCTTTGTCCACATGCTGTCATGTTCACGAATCCGTGGATTGGAGTAGACCGTAGTAGGAGCTTCCTCTGAGGTGGACGACCCGGCTTGATTATAGACAGGAATTGGTACACCAAAGAATGGAAGTTCACGTATTTCTGCGAATTCCAAGTCGTGATCATCATCATCCTCTTCATCATCAACAGACATAACATGGGTAGTTGATTCGGGTGTGGGTTGAGAATTACTCGTTGAAGGAATATCTTGACCAATTGTAGGTGTAGACGTATCTGATTGTGCTTCGGTTGCTGGAGCTACAACTTCGGTAACCGGAGCTATTACCTCAGGTTCTGGAGCAACAATACTTGGAGGAGTAAAGAATTCATCAAAGAACGGTTGAAACAACGTATCTCATTCGTTCCTAGAAGGTGGTGTAAATGATGATGAAGTAGGGTTATTTGGGACAATACCATAGCTAATGTTACTGGGTCCCATTTCATGAAGTACGGGTTCAGAGCTGCTTTACTCAGAAGCCATTGTCGTCAGCTCATCAAAATCAACATTCATAGTTTCGAGGATCTTACGAGAATTACGATTGTACATTCGGTATGCCTTCTTTGTGGGTGCATAACCAATGAAAATACCAATATCAGCCTTGGGTTGAAGTTTTCCCAAATTGCAACCATCATTATTTGGATAGAAAAGAGAACCAAATACATGAAGATATGATAAATCTGGTACTTTTCCATGTAGGAGCTCATAAAGTGTTTTACCATGGCGTTTTCGAATTAGTGACCAGTTTTAGGTGAAAATTGTTGTAGATACTGCTTCTGCCCATAAAAACAATGGAGCCTTTGCGTAAATTAACATCGTTCGAGCACCTTCCATAAGTGTGCGATTTCTCCTTTCAAAGACACCGTTTTGTTGTGGAGTGCGAGCAACAGATGCTTCATGAGATATGTCAACTTCTTCATAATAATTATGCAAGATTTGATTCACAAATTCGGTTCCATTATCTGTAGTAATACGTCGGGCAGTAGTGTTGAGACGCACTTGAATCATCTTGAGAAATCCGATGATGAATTTAGGTGCCTCATTTTTTGTTGTAAGAAATTCCACCCTTGTAAACCGAGAGTAATCATCGGCAATGACGAGGATGTACATTTTACCACTAAGACTTTCAACACGCATTGGCCCACAAAGATCCATATGCAACAAATAAAGTTTCTCTTGGTTGTTATCTTTAGTCTTGGGTTTGTATGATTTCTTAGTACTTTTCCCCAATGTACACGCGGAACACAAATGTTCCTTGTGAAATGTAAGGAAGGCCACAAACAAGTTCGTTTTTCACCAAATGATTAATAGCGTCAAAGTTAAGATGGCATAACTGTCGATTCCATAACCATGACTTAGTCTTCGATGCTTTGGAGAGAAGACATACGGGAGAAGCGGCCATCATATCTTGTAGAGATAAAGTGTACAAATTATTCCCTCAAGTATCTTTCAATAAATCAACCCCTTCCAAATTACGAATGAATCAGGTATGCTCTCGAAAAGCAACTTCTAGGTTTGCATCACAAAATTGTCCCACAGAAAATAAGTTGTGACCGAGACCTTCCACATAATACACTCTTGAAATTATAACACTCCCAATATGATATTCACCGTAACCCATGATCTTTGCAATATGATCATTTCCAAATCGAACCGTACCAAGAAACTTGCTGGCGAAATTTCTGAGCTGGGAGCGATCTCAAGTCATATGCTTGGAGCAACCAGAGTCCAAATACCAGAGAACAATTTGGACCACCTGTTTTCATCAACAACAGTATACAATGCATTGGAAACTATTGGTTCCAGAGTGTTAGCAGATACAGATATAATATTATCAGAATTGCTAACATTTGTGTTATCCTTAGATTTCCGGCGTTTTCTAATGTGAGTTTTACCAATAACATGTTTTATTGTTTCAACTGTCTGAGGTTTTGGAGTATTAGCGGGCACTACAGTGGGAGTAGACCTATTTAAAGGGAACTTGGTTCCTACAGTAGTGTTGGTGTTCCTAGTTAAAGGACGCGCTTATGTTTTGGTAGCCTCGGTACTCCTAGTTAAAGGGCACGCTTTCTTCGCTTTAGTGGGAGTGATCCTAGTTAAAGGGCACGTATTCCTACTATAGTGAAAGTTCTACCAGTGGGCGCCACATCCAACCAACTTGGGTTAACAATTTCCCAGTCGGTATTCATTCTAAACTGTTTTTCTGGGCATTCATCTCATTCACATGGTCAATAAGGCAAGAATCATGACGACTAGAAAACATACATTCATTACAATTCCAACATTTCAAATTAGAATTCACAATAGGCTTAGAACGCTGCACAACCGCACGGCCTTTAGGTTTAGCTACATGATTCTTTTTATTCAAAACAGAAATAACATTCCTAGGGTGGCCTTCTACTTTCTTTTTCACTTGACTACTAGATGGGGGCAAGATCCTATCATTCTTCGAGTTTCTTTTAAGCTTAGATCTTTGAGCCTTAGTAGTGGTGTTTACTCCTGTAGAAGGCAACACGAGAATATTAGAAGCTGATTTTGATTTTGCCTTATCTTTAGTGACCAATTTTTGAGATGGTCTAGTCCTAGGGCCCTTGTTAAGTGGTGTGACGATGATGAGGTTCCTGTTGATTGCACTAGAGGACGATGCTGAGATAGTGGCTGCGTTATCCACAACATTCTTACCTTTTAGGGTACGAAGTGTTTCCTTTAACTCAGCCATAGCCAAATTTTTATCACATATTTGTTCCCTCAAATCAGATATTTCCACCAACTTTCGATTCAGTGATTCAATCAATGATTGATTCTGTGCGGTGGTATTAGCACATGCGGGCTTTACTGAATCGAAGAGTTGTGTATTTTTCTGTTTTAAGTTATCAACTTTGGACAAAATCTTGGAAACTCGATTATCTAGATCAAGTTTAAAATTCTCAGCGGCCTCAAGTACGTTCACACAGTTAATCTCCTTAGATTTCTCTATGTCTATCGGCAAAGATTTAGCAACCTTGTCACTTGGCTGACGTTGTTTTGATTGTAAATTCAATCAAAAATTCTTTTGAAAAGTTGAATCATATATATTAACACCTTCGAATGACGTTTCAAAAACCTCTTGAATAAATTGTTGTGTACATTCAATCGAAATACAATGTTTTTGAATCTCATCAAAACGTTTTGAAAGCAAAGAATAAGAATCTTGAAGCTTTAAAAATTCAGCGTCAGATTTGTGACAAGTATTATCTACCACATTATCCACAGACTCAACATTATGCACAATAGAATCTTTATCAACACTATTATTCACATAGACGGAAACAATATCATGCGACATCACTTGCTTCAGAAGCTGGTCATTTTGGCGTGAAATTCGTTCTATTTCAAGTAAACTGTTTTCATAAGCATCATCCATTTCATTGAAAACACGTCTAACTTCTTCTATTTCCAAAGGCAAATCTTGATCAATATTACTAAGACAAGTTTTAATATTGTTTACAAACGGAACAATTTTGTCTCGTTGGGAATAAATTAAGGCCAGATCACTTGAGCGCTGACAAGAGTAAAACAAGCGTTGACAGGAGCAAAACAAGCGCTGACAGCTCAAGCGTTGACAAGACAAAGTCAAGCGTTGATACATTGAAGACAAGCACTGATGGGAAGATATACTCTACGCGTTTATTGCATTCTAGATTACTTCTAGTAAAGATAGGAACAACAATGTATTTTCTATATTTATCTTTACCTAGAATAGCTGATACGTAGATTGTACAAGGCTTCTTATGTCTATAAAAGAAGACCTTTAGGTTAATGTTTAATATAAGTTTTTCATTCGTAAACTACTTTCATTGTAAGCAAGTTTGATATCATTAATCAAAGTGAAAGTTTGTTTATATCATTGTGTGTTCTTGTTTAAGTGTTAATTCCGCATAACACTTAGATTATCATAAGCATATACAAAGGTTTCTCTAAGTGTATTACTTGATCTAAACTCGTATACATAACGCTAAATCGATCTAAGTTTGGGATCAACAAGTAGTATCAGAGTTTGTTGAGGAACTTTTGATCTTAAAGAACACAAGAACCCTAAAAATCACCAAAACCCTAATTTTCTCAAAAACCCTAACAACATCATGTCAGAAACAATAACCTCCTCCTCCTCACCTTTACCAAACATCAAGATTCCCATGCTTGATGCAACCAACTTTGAATTGTGGAAATTCAACTTTGAGCAATATCTAGGGATCTATGACTACACACTCTGGGAGATCATTGAATATGGAAACACATTCGATAAAGCCCAAAAGATTGCTGATGCTATTACTCAAAGATCAGCTGTTGCTGGATGTTCTGAAGAAGATAAGAAGGAAAAACCTGAAGATGGTAGAGCTGTGTCTGCTGATGACATAGCAAAGAAAAGGGTTGACATGAAAACCCTAAATATTCTGAAAGTTTCTTTGGGACAAGAGAACCAACATAAATATAGAGGTTATGATTCTGCTAAAGACCTTTGGGCAGCTCTTGAAGTTGCATATGGTGGCAATGAAGATACCAGGGAAGAAAAGAAGAAACAGCTCATGCATGATTATGCTGTTTTCAAAGCTCAACCCAATGAGAAGCTGAGTAGTGTGAGAAGCAGATTGCTTGACATTACAAGCAAATTTTCCTTTATGGGGACACAACTTGGTGATGTTGACATTAATTCTACCTTTCTTAAAAGTCTTGGTGAGGCATGGAAGATTGAGGCAAGATCTATTCTTGCCAATAATACTTACAAAAGTTCCACGTTTGATGACATCTACAACAAACTAAGGCTGTTGGAAGATGAAACTCTCTTAGAGCATGGAAGCAAGTCCACCAACAGTAACATGGCCTTCTTCTCTCATAGTGAAGGTCACTTCAATCAGAAGGACTCTTACATGCATCCAGTTACTGGATCATCATGTGTCAGCGCTGGAACAAGTCCTGTCAACGTCTCCTTTTCAGACGCTGACACATTCAAAAGTGACTCCCCAAGAGTTAAACATGCTGGTTTGGATTTGGATACTGTATGTGCTTATATTGCTTCTTTGCCCAATGGTTCATTGATTACATATAAGGACCTTGAGCAGATAAGTGATGAGCACTTGGAAGAGATGGACATTAAGTGGAACATGGCTCTTGCTAGTATAAGAGCAAACAGGTGGAACAAAAGGTTTAAGAAGAAGATGACCTTCAATGCAAAAGACACAGCTGGATTTGATAAATCCAAAGTTGAATGCTACAACTGTCATCGTATGGGACACTTCATGAGGGAATGCAGATCTCCTAGAAGATCTGATGCTGGTAAACCCTCAAGTCAAGTTGTTAAAGCTCAAGATCCTAAAGCCATAGTTGTAGTTCAAGGAATTGATGGTATGGGATTGGATTGGAGCTATCTGGCTAAGAATGTGGAAGAGGATAAAGCTTTGGTTGCTGAGGTTGAAGAAGAAGAGCATGTTGAATATGCTCTCATGGCACACTCCTCCTCTTCATCTGATAATGAGGTATACAATGATGCCTTTTGTAGTAAAGGTTGTAGGTTAAACACTGAGAAACTTAACAAAGAGGTGTTAAGATTATTAAGTGATGTGAGTACTGAAAAGTGCAAACTGTCTAATTACCAACTAGCTCTCACTCAAACTGAGAAAACAGTTTCTGAATACAAGAAAATGGAATTTGACTTAAAAGATAAAATAAATATCTTAAAACATGAGTTAAATGCTAGTATGGATATTAGAAACATCATGGAAAGGGTTAATGGTGAGTTACAGGCTAAATTAGATGAGGCCATTAAGAATAAAGACAATGTTGGCCTTAAAATTCAAAGATTTTATAGAGCCACTCAAACCCTAGGAGACTGTGTGGGTAAACAAAGGGATCCTAAGGACATGACTGGGATTGGGATGAAAGACTACTCTGTGGTTCCACCACCAGCTGGTGACTTCTATGGTGTCCAACAAAAGGACCTATCTTGGACTGGTTTGCCAGAACTCTAAGAGGAGGAATTCATTCCTCCACCAAGAGTTGTCACCCCAGTTGAAGAGTATCAACAAAAGTTGACTGACCTGAATGAATGGAAGAAAGCTAACCCTACATTATTTGTTAAGGGTGGCTTACTATGTGAAAGCCCTAATGAGTCAACTCCCATTAAGGTTACTAACCCAATCACTGGTAAAACTGTTGACCTAGGCTCAAACACTGTTAGAAAACCTAGCATTAAGTATGCAGAGATGTATAGGAATACTAGGTCACCTAAGAACCAGGTTAGCAATAATGGAACAGGCTTCTTCTCTTCTAGACCTAGGGTTGTGTCTAGAAAAGCTTGTTACACTTGTGGTAGCTTTTCCCACTTGGCATATAAGTGTGTCAACGCTCCCAATGTCAGCGCTGACAGGAACAAAGTCAACGCTGTTAGGAAGTCAAATGTTGTCAGACCCAAACCTTGTGTGCAGCAAAGTCCACAAGTTGTTAGACTTGCCCCATTCTTCACTAGAGGGTCTAACACTCATGGACAAAGACCATTTCAAAAGACAAATACTTGGTCTAATAGGCAATGGGTTTCTGTAGCAAACCCTAGGTTCAACGCTGACAAGGGTAATTTCAGCGTTGACAAGACCAATTCCAACGCTGACAGAAACGTGACCAGACCTAAATATTTGCAACCACAGGTAAGGGGTCCAAAGCTTCTTCAAGCTTAACATGGACACCCAAGAAAGATCAAAACCCTAATGATAATGGGATTTCAATGACCTGCAACAGATTTAATTACATTTCAAAGGTCATTACAAAACCTATTGGGGTTAACTAGGTATTTCATCCTAAGAAAGATGAAAATGGGGTTGTTATGAGAACTAAGTCTGTTCTTATTGAACAACCAGATGAATCCAAGTCTTCTAAGGCTTGGGTTCCCAAAGAAAACTAATTTGTTTTCTTTGTGTACAGGGAATTCAAAAACAGGTCAATGATTATGGATATTGGGATAGTGGATGCTCAAGGCACATGACTGGGAAGGAAGACTATCCGACAAACTTCACTCCCATTAAGGATGGTGATAAGGTTTACTTTGGAGGAGGATATGGTACTATCATAGGCAAAGGAACCCTTCTCACCAAGAATTTGCGTTTTGAAAACGTATTTCTGGTAAAAGAACTTGATTACAACCTTTTTAGTGTATCACAAGTTTGTGATAACAAAAATAAAGTTCTGTTTACTGATACTGAATGTTTGGTGTTAAGCAAGGATTATAAGATCCCTGATGAGAAATATATTGAGTATAGAACACCTAGGCATAAAGACATATACAATGTGAATCTGAATGGGATTAAAATGAATAATAATATGTCTTGTTTTTATGCTAAAGCTTCAGTAGATGAGAGTAATTTGTGGCACAGGAGACTAGGGCACATAAATTTTAAGAATATAAATAGGCTTGTGAGACTTGGCTTGGTTGATGGTTTGCCTGAGAAGGCCTTCCATAATGACCACTCTTGTGTTGCATGTCTTAAAGGCAAGCAGCACAAGGTCTCATTTAAGTCCAAACAGGTGCACTCTAGTACTAGACCTCTTCATTTGCTTCATATAGACCTCTTTGGTCTAACCAATATAGAAAGTTTGAATGGCAAGTCATACTGCTTTGTGATAACAGATGATTTTTCTAGGTTTACTTGGACATTCTTTCTAGCTATGAAGAGTGACACAGCTGATATTCTAATTGATTTTATCACTCAGATTGAGAAAAAGACTGGCAATGAAGTTAAAATGCTTAGGAGTGATAATGGTGGTGAATTTAGGAATAAGAAGCTAGATGATTTCTATGCCAGGAAAGGAATTACTAGGCAATTTAGTATTCCTAGAACCCCACAGCAAAATAGGGTTACTGAGAGGAAAAATAGAACCCTAATTGAAGCATCCAGAACAATGTTGGCTGATGCTCATTTTCCTATAGCCTTTTGGGCTGAGGCTGTTAATACAGCTTGTTATGTTCAAAATAGAGCATTGGTTAACAAAATTCAGAACAAAACACCTTATGAGTTACTTTGGGGAAGAAAACCTAATATTGGTTTTCTCAGACCTTTTGGTTGTCATGTAGTAGTTTTAGATACTAGTGATGCCTTAGGTAAATTTAGTGCAAAAGGTGATGAAGGCTACTTCATGGGGTATTCAGTGCAGAGCAAGGGATATAGGGTTTATCTTAAAGAGGAAAAACGTATACTTGAAAGAGTACATGTTAGGTTTTTAGAGAATAAACCTAGTGATCCTGAAAGTGGTCCTAATTGGTTGTTTGACTTGGAACCTTTATCTAGAACTTTAAATTATATGCCTGTCACTAATCCAGACATTGTGAAGGTAACTTCAAATGTTGTGGAGGAACAAGTTTTTGATGTTTCAGGTACAAAGGTTCATGAAAAGGTTGGATCACAAGCAGAAAAGACATCTCCTATACACGAATATGTTACAATTCCCATTTGGACAGGTGCTTTTGCTGCTGCTGGTAAAGATAATGGTGGTATCCAAGTACCACCAGATACAAACATGCATGGTCCTTCAGGCGCTGACAAAGGAAAATCTAACGCTGACAAGACCAATTCAGACGTTGATGGTTCAGACGTTGACAACAACAGTTCAAGCCTTGTTAGCCCAAGCGCTGACAAACAAGGTTCAGGAGTTGACAACACTTCTGCACATCTTTTCTCTTCCATTTTTGAACAAGGTGAACCTTCCAATATATATGAAGAGGTTCATCCTTATGTTGATGAAATAGAGTCTGATGAAGAAGATATTGGCAACATGGAGAATGAGGTTGAGGACACCAGACTTTTTGAAGGAGGAGTTCTCACTTCCACTATGAAGAATCACCCTACTTCTC
Source organism: Glebionis coronaria (assembly GCA_025667525.1). NCBI lineage: Eukaryota > Viridiplantae > Streptophyta > Magnoliopsida > Asterales > Asteraceae > Glebionis > Glebionis coronaria. Next base: position 493,194,455 of record CM046881.1, read on the forward strand.
AAATCATTGGTGATATTATGACTCCAGTTCAGACTAGAAGATCTCATCAAGGTCTTGGTGGGTTTATTGCCAATATACACAAGAAGGTTGATACCCCTCTTGTGCAAGCATGTTTGTTTTCCTGTTTTCTGTCACAACAGGAACCCAAGAAAATATTTGATGCTCTCAAGGAACCAAGTTGGGTGGAAGCAATGCAGGATGAGCTTCACCAATTTGCAATTCAGGATGTTTGGGAGCTGGTTGATTGTCCCAGATATGTCAGACCTATAGGGACAAGATGGGTTCTAAGAAATAAGAGAGATGAAAGAGGAATTGTGGTCAGAAACAAGGCAATATTAGTGGCTCAGGGATATACACAAGAGGAGGGGATAGACTATGAGTAAGTCTTTGCACCAGTTGCAAGGATTGAAGCTATCAGGATCTTTTTAGCCTATGCATCCTGCATGGGTTTCACTGTCTATCAAATGAATGTCAAGAGTGCCTTCCTCTATGGAACTATTGTTGAAGAGGTATATGTGATGCAACCTCCTGGTTTTGAGGATCCAGAGAATCCAGACAAGGTGTATAGAGTCAAAAAGGCTATGTATGGACTTCATCAAGCCCCTAGAGCATGGTATGGTACTTTGTCTACCTACTTGGTGGACAATGGATTCAAAAGGGGCACCATAGATCATACACTATTTACAAAGAAGAAAGGCAAGGATGTGTTGCTTGTCCAGGTCTATGTTGATGACATTATTTTTGGGTCTACTGATCCAAAGATGAGTGAGGATTTCTACAAGCTTATGACAGACAAATTCAAGATGAGTGCTATGGGGGAGATGAACTTCTTTCTTGGTTTACAAGTTCAGTAGAAAGAAGATGGTATCTTCATCTCCCAGGATAAATATGTGGCTGAGATCTTGAAGAAGTTTGGCTTTTCTCCACATGAAAAGAGGGCTACTACTCCTATGAATAGAGAACACCCTTGGGGAAAGATTGGAGATGGGAAAGATGTTGATGTCAGGCACTATAGGTCCATGATTGGATCATTGATGTACCTTACAGCCTCCAGACCTGACATCATGTTTGTTGTGTGTGCTTGTGCACGCCATCAAGTGACTCCCAAAGAATGTCACCTTTATGCTGTGAAGAGGATCTTTAGGTACCTAAGATGCTATCCTAGTCTTGGTTTGTGGTACCCAAAGGATTCACCATTGGAGCTGATTGCATATTCAGATAGTGACTATGGAGGTGATAAATTTGATAAGAAATCCACAACTGGTGGATGTCAGTTTCTTGAGAGCAGGTTGATATCTTGGCAATGCAAGAAACAAACAGTGGTGGCTAATTCTACAACTGAAGCTGAGTATGTGGCTGCAGCTGCTTGTTGTGGACAAGTTTTGTGGATTCAGAACCAGCTGTTGGACTATGGGTATAATTTCATGCATACCAAGATATTTGTTGACAATAACAGCACTTTATGCATCATTAAGAATCCTGTACATCATTCTAAAACTAAACACATAGAAATTTGTAACACCCCCACAAATGCTATGCGTAGCGGAACTACAACATTGGGTGCTACGTAGTTATCATCACACATAAGCTATATTAAACGACTCAAAGAGACGTAAAAGTTCAAACATTATTAAAACATCAAGTCTACAGTTTTCCAAATCCCAAAAGAAATATAAAACAGAGTTTGCGTTTAGGTCCCCACTGAATCTCAACCAAAAGTACATTTTCATTCTCACGACAAAATATAAAAGAGTTTTAAGTGCAAAAAGGGAGGAAAACAAGTAGACCGCCAAGCCACAACAACTTCCATCCTCGCATGCTCCACTGCTATCAACCTTGATTACCTGAAACACATGCTTAAAATCGTCAACACAAAGGTTGAGCGAATCTATAGGTTTATCAAAACATCAGTTGAACATAAGTGTAAAAAAAAACCAATCATGATCATTCAATAGCATTGTGGCCATACAATCTATTATTCAAGAATATGACAATTGTGTTTAAGCTCATGACACTAATCCGTTAACTCAATCACCCGCGTAATAAATACCGGCGTGATTCAGATGAAACCAGTGCCCCTTCTAAAGGCATCAGTTGCAATTATACCTTATTTCTCATACAAGATAATCTACCGCAGAACTTACTCAACGTACAGCTTCTCGGCTAGCATTGGGTCGTTAGCCCCGTAGTACTACAAATTGCATAAGCGGCTATCTCCCCCTACTCGAGGGCAGGACAATAGTTAATAGTTCATGAATTTAGGGTCTTTGGCAACTTGGTACTCAACACAATTTCGAGGCAACGTTCGGGTCCAACAATCATTCAAGCCTTATGTTCATTTTCATTTAACTAGCATGTATCCCCCTCGCGGGTTAAAAACATTTGAATAAAGTAAAGGGCGAGGCTATAGACTCACCTTAGATGACACACGAAGCTAGTAGTAGTAGTGATCGCCGAAGTGGAGATGCCTCCCAAATATACACGTCAAAAGCCGCCACCTAACAAATAAGGTGCGCGCTTAACAACATACTCAAGTACCTCAAAACATACTTAGTATAATAAAACCAACGATTCAAAATAATATGTACATAGACATGACCAACCAATACAAGTGAATCCCTTCTAAACCCCTTAACATATACTAGCTTTCCAAAACTAGTATCTTCGATATTGATCCATCTCAAGATGCCAAATCAACACGGTTCAAGTACCCTACATAGGTCTCCAATCTCAGAATACACACTCTTACATAAGACTCATATCCTTTTAAAACTTTGAGAAGCTAATAGATTAGCCTCTCGCCCCAAACTATGACGCGAGGTTAAGTACCTCCCAAAAATACTCAGCCGGTACTTACCGAAAGTACACGCTGTTTTACCATACTTAAACAACTCCGTTTTCGACGAAACTTGGTGACAAACTCACTCAATATCTGTAGAAGACTCAGTTAAAATTTCATCGAATGATTCACATTTTAGACCCACCTGCTCGACATATCTTTAGACATTAAAAACCGGACAGTTTTGCACACTTGTATCGTAAAACCATTTTGACCTCCTTAACCAAAACCATTTACAAATCCGACTCTTGATTATGAAAATAGACTCAAAATGCTAAGTTTAGGGCCTGAGAACAGCCCTTGACCGTTTTTGAAACTCAAGTTATAGTCCCCGAGATTTGACCCAATATCGACAACAATTTCGGATTGCGTCGATACTCGCCTCCCGGTACACGAATATTCAAACCTATGTAACTTTTGACTCGTTATGAGTTAGAAGCTCTACCTTATACCGAAACGAGCGTCTCGGCGACTACTACAACAATATCCAATAATACCAACACTTATCCAACATCTACTGTACGAAAATCGGGCCTAAACCTACTGATCTAAAATGACTCTTTAAAAATCATACCAACAACCAATTTGACCCATTTTTATCATCATCTACACCTTAAATATGTTATACCCATCATCTACAACAACTCCTAATTCTTAGATTCACTTGCATGGTCATATGCATCAATTCAAAATTAAAAACAAATGCATGCACTCAAAAATAAAGAATTAATATAATAATAATAACATAAACAAGGAATCTTACAACAATCCAAATGGATCAAACTCATGTTCATCTTCAAAATCTTTTGGAAAAATAAAGTTCTTGCATGTGGAATATTTTTACACCAAAATGATCTCCTTTTGATTTCCAACATGGGACTTTGTTTAGTTTTTCTTGAATCAAGCTAGAAAATCAAATCCAAGGGGTGTTTGTTGTGTTGGGTGTCACGGCAAGAGAAAGAAGAAAGGAGAGAGAGATGAAACTTTTGGTGGAAGATTTTGTATGTGTGTTTTAATATTAAAAATTTCTTTTATATAGTGGGTGAGGGTAAAACTTGCAATTTATGCATTCTTGTGGACTAAAATGTAAATATTAATTAAAAAGCGGGAAATGACTATTAGTCAATTTTAAAAATATTTGCGAGAGTCGGGTTTCATAAAAATATAAATCTCGTTTGTTAAATCGATCGTTTTAATAATTAAACGCACACAAAACGAAATAATAAAGTTCGACTCGACTTAAAACGTAAATGAAATAAAAATTTCAAAAATCTCCAATATCGAGATAGTCGATACTAAAATATAAAATTTGGGCATCCATCGGCATCACGATCACTAGTAGTACCTTTCAATCGACACAACAATTAAATGTATGCACACATTACCGGTTTCAACGTAAACCGTCAAACATAACAATACTCACCGTTACTTAAGAACTCAAAATACGTTACATAGTTAGGATAAAATGATGACGTTAAGTACGGGATGTTACATTCTCACCTCCTTAAAGGAGCGACGTCCCGGCGCTCGCCTCGCCTCATACTCGTATCGCGCTCTCCTAGGAAAAACGAGGGCACTTCTTATGAAGAAATCCTCACGTTCCCACGTGAATCTCGTTCCACGTCTCGAAATACATCGCACCTTCGTAATGAGGATCTTACTCGGTCTCAAACGCTTAACCTCTCGATCAAAGATCTCTACTGGTTCTTCTATAAAATGCAACTCATCGCCAAGTTGTATCTCACCAAAAGGGGATGAATGAGTCCTTATCCGACAGGAACTTCTTCAAGCTCGACACACAAAAACTTACACAAATTACAAGAGCTCATCCAACGATTTTTAACTTATAAACAACCGGTCCCATCCGCTGGGTGATCTTAAACGGTCCAACGCACCTTGGACTTAACTTTTCTCCATTTCCAAAACGGATTACACCTTTCCAAGGTGATACCTTAATAATTGCCATGCCTCCAACTTCAGATTTCCAACGGCTCCCTACAGTTATTGGCAAAGTTCTTCTGACGACTCCTCACGGTTTACAAGAAATTATCAATCCGTACGATCTTTTCGTAGTCTCCCAAATAGTCTCAGTTCCAATTTGTCCTTCATCTACTTTATTCCAGCAATCTGGCGATCTAAACCACCGTTCATGATCCTCACAAAAACAATCACTCCCGAAAGATAGTCGCATGGGTCGCATAAAACTCCATTGAACACATTCTAGAAAAGAATTGAGACGAGGTAATTAGTAGTAGTCGTACAAAATCACCTTATTACGATATTACGTACATACAACCCTACTTCGTCAAAACGAATTCATCGATACGAAATCATTCAGCGTATACATAACTCTCTCGAAGACATCACAACCCAAACAAACACAAAAGCCATTATGAAACACATACAACCATATTACGACATGTTTGCAACATAGCCAAACCATGCTAAACCAATCAGTTCAATCAGTTAACCCACGCTTGCTAATCAGCCAAGCCAAGGTAAAACAAGAATATTTACGTAATTCTCGGATGAGTCCAGTCAAAAGAAAATTGCAAATTAAAGAAGGTTCAAGAGCTTGCTAGCTATGGATGCATATCCAAAAAGAAATAAAATACTTACATGTGTCATCGTAGGGTGCTCACACACGGATCCATACCCAAAAGGTAATACAAGAACACCATCTTACTTCCGTCCCAAACGTGGTCAAAATCTTAATAAATATCATCGTTCACAGTTTAAAAAAAATACATGGCACGTGTTCTCCATGATCGGACTTCATTGGACAATGTCGTCTCAAGTTCTCATAACTTACGATCACTCGACCAGATTACTTACCACACAAATACATAAAAGGCAAGGGTTTACCACAAAAACATCAACTAGGGATATCTATCGTTTAACCATCGAAAATCAAGGATGGTTGAGTCAAGCAAAGAGGATTCCTCACTTAAATAAACGAGGACGACAATTGGAATGGTCTTCCAATTACCGATGCACAGTTGGTAAACTTCAACAATTTATCATGTGTCGCTTGACATATTAAAAGAACGAGAAAAGAAAATATATAAGGTACGATACATTCGACGTAGGAAAAGTCTTCGTCATTCCCCTCAGAGTCACTTGAACTCTAATTTCCTCTACTTCGGCATTTTTCCATCTTTATTAAAACTCTTCTCCCGGTGACGATACGAGCCCCTTTGGTATTACATCAACGCCCTAGCGATTCCGATGAAATTCGCACATTACACACAACTCATAAAAACATTTTCCAAGATTACTCGGTCGCAGTGACTTACTAAGTCAACGCCAAACAGAAGAAAAGATTTCAACGAACACAAGAAAATTCAAGAATTTTCTTTAAGAATCAAAGAAAATACGATTACTTGCATAAGGATCCACCATTTAAAAACGTTCTCTTCCAAACATTTATCAAAAACACTACTGGTTTTTAAAAACGACCAATTTATTTGAAACTACATCGCCCTTCCAAAACTATGCATAACTAGCTAGATCATGCATACTTGAGGATCAAGCAACAACAACCAACAAAACATGACTCTTCCCGAATTATGCCTAGTTAGCTAAGCTGTGCATAATTGAGGATCGAGTGACAACACAAACATTATTATTACATACCAAACACGACTATGGAAGTTTTCGACCTAATCTTCAAAATAATTAAACCATTTGAAATGAAATTTGAAATGGGAAAATATTGTTACCACCGGTTTAAGAAACACATCCCACATTTTTCGTTCACTTTGGAAACATACCTTTTGCTTTGCCTTTTTATGAGAAAATAAATAAATAATTAAATAAATAAATCGACACCATTTGCATTTAGTTCACCAAAATATTTGACACACTCATACCTATTTTCACAATAGACTATTCACAAAATGACGGTAAGGTGGTTCATGATTAAAGATCATTGCAAGCGCAACAAGTGATAAAATTAAGATCAATGAGATCGAACGAGGTAAACGAGCAATATAATTGCCAACAGCAATTAACTACATTAGAAATGAAAATACTTCAAATATATGACAAAAGTCTCAGGATAACAACAGCAATCTACGAATACATGGAGTAAAAGTTGAATATCAACACAAGCGTCAAAAATAAAACAACGATCACACTTCCCATCGTCTCGAGTTGCACACCCATTCCACCAAGGGTATACGGGGAGAGAAGAATAACCACTTGGTTAACTATAAACAATTTTCACCAGGAAGATCGAGTTCTTTCACCTCTACAATTTGGTAAAGCGGCTTCGCCTCCTCGCTTTTGTTAAATATAAATAAACAACCACTCTAACGAAGATTTATAGCATCATACAAGTAAATACAGAATTTTAGGTTCCATTAACCGAAAGAAAAAAAACTTACGGCGTCCATGAACATGATAAAATACACCGGGTGACATACCCTCATTTTCAAGTACTAGCGAGATAGTAGTTTTAAAATAAATATAACAATAATGGTTTCATAACATAGACAATGTTAAAATGAACAATCACATGACGACCCATGTTTAGATACAGACTCACAAAATCAAAGAAGGGACGTCGGACGATCGAACCATCGTGTCTCAAAACATTATATATACATCTTTATTAAATAATATTCAAGTAGGCGTGTGTTGTATAATCCAGTTGCGTATAATAATTAGTGTTACCTTGTACATTGTAAAACCGAACATTTACACATTTTCAATTTGGGTTACACCATTAAATAATTTATACCTTTCATTTCTCAATCTATACAAAGTTTTCATTTCTGGAAAAATTTCAATCTCTCGGAAATTATTAACATTAGTAGATGCGGTGACTCGGTTATCATAGTTGACAAATCATCAGGTTTGAAAATCTCCATACTTGTGTCAAAACCTCATTAATGTTCATATCTTAAGTACCAAAAACATACGTAGTAAGAATTTCCCAAGTTTTACGTTTTTATTATTACGACTTATATTATCACATATATACACATATCCAACACGACTCAACCTAGTCCCATTAACTCTTAAAAATTCAACCTTTGACTTTTATTACACACATGTTTTTCCCCAAAACTGTTTCGTTAAATCATATTCGCGTAATTCGACTCAAATGATAAAGAGGTTTCACGTGGATTATCTCGGATACTTACTGATTTTAGTCGAGACTTAAATCTCAATAATAATAATATAATAAACAATCAAAATGCTTATCTCAATAATTTTAAAATATATAAAATTCAACTTTTAATCCTTAGCCCATTTTCAAATGATTTTAAAATTAACACATCTCGTCGCGGAATAAAACAAAAGATTTTTCAAACGATTTTAAACAAGCATCATCAAATTACACATATTGATTCTCTATAACGACAATTAAACAAACAAATAATTTCCAATGACGTTCCATCAATGTTTAAAATTTTATTTCAAGCATTATGACTTCATACTTAAAGTGTATATTCCGATTTTATCCCGGTTTATTTACTACAACGAGTAATGTGTTCTAGTTTATACCAATACATACGTAAACATAACCTTATGTTTAAAGTAAACCAATTTTTACAAAGTTTCTACCTCCAAAATATATGACCAATTTTTCTACTCTATATTTCAGATTATGCCAGAAGTTTGCTACATTGACCCGAAAATTAATTCATACTAAATCCGAAGCTACATATACTCAATAGTCATCTCGCAAATTTTATTATAACTCCTTTCTCGAACTAATTTAAACAAATTCTTAACAAGTCCATCACAATCTTTTAGTATCAGATTTTAATATATGAAAACAAGGATTTTGCGAGTAATAATAGTTACTTATTACGATTTACCAACCAAGGTTGAAGGAAAATAATTTCACAATGTCCATTTATTCTCTACACGAATTTTACTTGTTACAAAACACATCATACGTCATTTTTATCCGAAAGTTTCATTCACCAAACATTAAATATGTAAAACACTTTATGTTTAAATCATTCAATCAACAAAGTTCGATGCTTACTTAACTTGCACAAATGCCGGACCTCGTCATGTAAAATATTAACTTCAAAATAATGAATCAACAAAACAAAATGAAATAAATGGAACGAGAATACGTATGTCAACTAAATGTTGCTATCGGCCTCGGATGAGTCTCAAAATCGTACTCCACAAAGTTAACACAAAAACCAACTAAATTCCAAGTTATCGCGATTGATCACAACGCTAGTCTATTTTTAAAACACATCTTTAAAATTCAAGTAGAATGGTAAACATCGGTTTAATGGCAACACGCCTCAACCACGTTTCACACTACACACATGATTCGCCGCCCCAATGTACGCATCGTCGATTATACTTCGTCTATGTTATAGTTACGTGAACTAACATATCAAACCCATTAGGAATAAAGGAAATAAAGTAATACGTAAGTAAATTACGTTTCAAAAGAAAATGTCCAAAATGACACATCACGGTGCGATAACGACAATCGAGATCGACCTAGTCGATATAAAATATGTTACGAAGCATCATTTACGTATCTAGAGTATCAAACGAGGTTCATATTCGGTTATTCGAACAATAAATTAATTATCAAGATTGATAATTTGCGGTGAGGCCGAATTCTCAACAAAACCGCATTATAACTTGTACGATAATCACTCAAGGACCATTGCTTCACGTGCAATGCCTTTAAACACCATAGTATATACATACTTTTACATAAAAATCATTCCTACATACACGTAGGATTACAACGCGATGTTGCCATGTAATGCAATGTAGCCCGTTATGCCAATTACATGCAACATATACGATAATCTTTACAGGAATTTGCAAATTACGATGATAAGTACTCAACGTACAAAACAATATATCTCAATATATATCTCAAAGTATTTACTTACTAAGTACTTAGGGAATTCATATCAATTTCGAGGGATACATCTCAAATATAAAGCAATGCTAAAGAATTTTTACCGGAGCCATGCAGGATAGTTGTGTGTGCTTGGACCATTTCTTACGACACCAAAAGTTATAGTTTAGGATTTTCAAAAACGACCTAGTTCTCTATAACTCATGGCTCTGATTACCAATCTGTAACACCCCCACAAATGCTATGCGTAGCGGAACTACAACATTGGGTGCTACGTAGTTATCATCACACATAAGCTATATTAAACGACTCAAAGAGACGTAAAAGTTCAAACATTATTAAAACATCAAGTCTACAGTTTTCCAAATCCCAAAAGAAATATAAAACAGAGTTTGCGTTTAGGTCCCCACTGAATCTCAACCAAAAGTACATTTTCATTCTCACGACAAAATATAAAAGAGTTTTAAGTGCAAAAAGGGAGGAAAACAAGTAGACCGCCAAGCCACAACAACTTCCATCCTCGCATGCTCCACTGCTATCAACCTTGATTACCTGAAACACATGCTTAAAATCGTCAACACAAAGGTTGAGCGAATCTATAGGTTTATCAAAACATCAGTTGAACATAAGTGTAAAAAAAACCAATCATGATCATTCAATAGCATTGTGGCCATACAATCTATTATTCAAGAATATGACAATTGTGTTTAAGCTCATGACACTAATCCGTTAACTCAATCACCCGCGTAATAAATACCGGCGTGATTCAGATGAAACCAGTGCCCCTTCTAAAGGCATCAGTTGCAATTATACCTTATTTCTCATACAAGATAATCTACCGCAGAACTTACTCAACGTACAGCTTCTCGGCTAGCATTGGGTCGTTAGCCCCGTAGTACTACAAATTGCATAAGCGGCTATCTCCCCCTACTCGAGGGCAGGACAATAGTTAATAGTTCATGAATTTAGGGTCTTTGGCAACTTGGTACTCAACACAATTTCGAGGCAACGTTCGGGTCCAACAATCATTCAAGCCTTATGTTCATTTTCATTTAACTAGCATGTATCCCCCTCGCGGGTTAAAAACATTTGAATAAAGTAAAGGGCGAGGCTATAGACTCACCTTAGATGACACACGAAGCTAGTAGTAGTAGTGATCGCCGAAGTGGAGATGCCTCCCAAATATACACGTCAAAAGCCGCCACCTAACAAATAAGGTGCGCGCTTAACAACATACTCAAGTACCTCAAAACATACTTAGTATAATAAAACCAACGATTCAAAATAATATGTACATAGACATGACCAACCAATACAAGTGAATCCCTTCTAAACCCCTTAACATATACTAGCTTTCCAAAACTAGTATCTTCGATATTGATCCATCTCAAGATGCCAAATCAACACGGTTCAAGTACCCTACATAGGTCTCCAATCTCAGAATACACACTCTTACATAAGACTCATATCCTTTTAAAACTTTGAGAAGCTAATAGATTAGCCTCTCGCCCCAAACTATGACGCGAGGTTAAGTACCTCCCAAAAATACTCAGCCGGTACTTACCGAAAGTACACGCTGTTTTACCATACTTAAACAACTCCGTTTTCGACGAAACTTGGTGACAAACTCACTCAATATCTGTAGAAGACTCAGTTAAAATTTCATCGAATGATTCACATTTTAGACCCACCTGCTCGACATATCTTTAGACATTAAAAACCGGACAGTTTTGCACACTTGTATCGTAAAACCGTTTTGACCTCCTTAACCAAAACCATTTACAAATCCGACTCTTGATTATGAAAATAGACTCAATGCTAAGTTTAGGGCCTGAGAACAGCCCTTGACCGTTTTTGAAACTCAAGTTATAGTCCCCGAGATTTGACCCAATATCGACAACAATTTCGGATTGCGTCGATACTCGCCTCCCGGTACACGAATATTCAAACCTATGTAACTTTTGACTCGTTATGAGTTAGAAGCTCTACCTTATACCGAAACGAGCGTCTCGGCGACTACTACAACAATATCCAATAATACCAACACTTATCCAACATCTACTGTACGAAAATCGGGCCTAAACCTACTGATCTAAAATGACTCTTTAAAAATCATACCAACAACCAATTTGACCCATTTTTATCATCATCTACACCTTAAATATGTTATACCCATCATCTACAACAACTCCTAATTCTTAGATTCACTTGCATGGTCATATGCATCAATTCAAAATTAAAAACAAATGCATGCACTCAAAAATAAAGAATTAATATAATAATAATAACATAAACAAGGAATCTTACAACAATCCAAATGGATCAAACTCATGTTCATCTTCAAAATCTTTTGGAAAAATAAAGTTCTTGCATGTAGAATATTTTTACACCAAAATGATCTCCTTTTGATTTCCAACATGGGACTTTGTTTAGTTTTTCTTGAATCAAGCTAGAAAATCAAATCCAAGGGGTGTTTGTTGTGTTGGGTGTCACGGCAAGAGAAAGAAGAAAGGAGAGAGAGATGAAACTTTTGGTGGAAGATTTTGTATGTGTGTTTTAATATTAAAAATTTCTTTTATATAGTGGGTGAGGGTAAAACTTGCAATTTATGCATTCTTGTGGACTAAAATGTAAATATTAATTAAAAAGCGGGAAATGACTATTAGTCAATTTTAAAAATATTTGCGAGAGTCGGGTTTCATAAAAATATAAATCTCGTTTGTTAAATCGATCGTTTTAATAATTAAACGCACACAAAACGAAATAATAAAGTTCGACTCGACTTAAAACGTAAATGAAATAAAAATTTCAAAAATCTCCAATATCGAGATAGTCGATACTAAAATATAAAATTTGGGCATCCATCGGCATCACGATCACTAGTAGTACCTTTCAATCGACACAACAATTAAATGTATGCACACATTACCGGTTTCAACGTAAACCGTCAAACATAACAATACTCACCGTTACTTAAGAACTCAAAATACGTTACATAGTTAGGATAAAATGATGACGTTAAGTACGGGATGTTACAAAATTAGACACCATTTTATAAGAGATTGTTTTGAAAAAGGTTTAATACAACCAGATAGGGTTGACACTAAGGAAAATGTGTCAGATTTACTAACTAAAACTTTTGATGCTGGGAGGTTTCAATACTTGGTAACAAGTATTGGAATGGTCAATCTCACATAACATGTGTTTTGAAGTCTTTTTGTAAAAGTATGTACAGGATGATGCATTGTTATTAGTCTTATTGATGATTTAGATTTTCCACTATATTTTTCTAACACTGACAAAGGTTGCTTGAACGCTGATAAGTGTTTTTGTAACGTTGTCAGTAATATAATTGTCTAACGCTGACAAAGCTTCCCTCAACGCTGTCATGTGTTATCGGGGCGTTGTCAGCAACAATGTTAGTTTTGTGGTTTTCAATCTAAATGTGCAGGTGGTGTTAGCAGTAAACCATTGGATACAGAGTTGCTTATGGATGAATAGAGAAGCATTTGGACAAGTTTTTATTTATGGATGATGGTTGGAATTTTCAATTCCTATCTTGACATAAATTTTTATGTTCATGCATATTTTTGGCAACTTATGTATCATAGTTTAAGGGGAGGCTTTAGGAACCTTTAGGATGTTTGGGTATCCATATGATACTCTTATCACAATTCTAGATTGTGTCCACAGGTGAGTATGAGTTAGTTTTACTAAATCATGAGGCACTGTAGCATGAAAAGTTGATATACTATGCGTGCTGCCAAGACATTTTTGGCCTAGAATTGGTTGTGGTCTGTTGGGAGTCTTGGGAATAATTTTGTTATGGAATTTACCTGGGAGTAACAAGGAATTTTATAAGGTAACTTGGTTGTTAAGAGTTTTGGTTAGCAAGGGACACTAGAGGACTGTTATGTCTATCTTGCTTAAGCAAGTGTGCATAACTGGACAGTGCTTGCCGCCCTATAATAATTATCAGCTTTTTGGTTATCTTCTCTAGGATAAATTACTTTGTTAAGGTCATTTTTCATTTTTAAACATTTTTATTTTTGGACGCTGACAAGTATTTTTTTCAAGCGTTGTTGTGACCAATTTAGACGCTGACATGGCTATAGGCAAACGTTGACAAGATTATAGCCGTTGGGCGTTGATAGGTTATTTTTTACCGTTGACACTCAATGGGTCCTACCCAGATGTTACTTTTTGACATATTTTTAGGCCGTAATTTTGGGAGTTGATAGACTTCATTTAATGCATGAGATAAAATTATTCTTTTTCAATATTTTCATGATTGTGTTTTTGAAAATACTTGCCTCTTTTTGGGCCAATCACATGCATTTTCTTCTCCTATAAATTTGGCTCCTATTTTTAAACAGGGTATCTATACTTCTTGTCTAACACAATTTTCTCTTATCAACTTCATCTTCATTAATCAATTTTAACAGCTTTCAACAATGGCACCAAAGTTTAAACCATCAGAATTAGAATTGGGGTTCAGAAGCCAACACAACATGATTGCGTATCTTGAAGCTGATGATGCTCTGTTTCCCCAATACACACAAATGGTGGCTGTTGGAAACTCACTTTATGTGACGACATTTAAGAATTCTCGTTAGTTATCATAGTCACGCACATTTAGACTAGACTAGGCTCGTTGTAAAGTTTAGGTTGTGTGCGTGACTATATATACCCCTCCTTAGCTTCCAAGGAGGGGTGTTGATTGTCATTTGTTTTATTCTCAATATATTTTCTCTTCACTTTCAACCTCTCTTCTCTCTCTCTAAGCCAACAATGGCTTCCACCACCATTTACCACCACATTAGACCACCGGATCCGATTTAGCATTTCTACATTTGGTATCAGAGCCTCGGTTCCATCCTTGGATCGTGTTCGTATATTCGATTTGGTGGTCTGATTATTCTTTGAGTCTCGTTCTATATCATTTTTGTCCATTTTGTCACAAATTTTTTGTCACGTCATATTTTTTTGTCCAATCTGTCCAAACAATCACATGTTTTGGGGTCTCAACTTATTTATTTACTCTCGGTTTCATCAATATCATGGTCAAAATCATAACAAATCTGGTCACTGTTTCTGGGTTTCTGTATTTCTTGTTTATACAATTAGAAAAGGACAAGTTTGTAGATCCATCATTTTCGGTTCATTCAAAACCCTTTTAAGATTGAACATTCAGATTGGGATTCAGATTGGGTTTCCGATTGGATATTCAGATTAAACATTCAGATTGAACATTCAGATTGGTTATTCAGATGGGGGTGTTTGTTTGATTCTGATGATGACTCAAAAAACAAATATTCCGATGGGATTTATTTAACACATTCTGATGGACTCATTTGTAAGACACAACTTTGACTCAAAAAACAAATATTCCGATGGAACATCTTTTGACATTCTGATGGGACTGTTTTGTTAAAACTTGTGAACCAAATATTTGTGACCAAAACCAACAACCATCTCAACCGAGTCAACTCGGTAATTACCGAGTTGACCCAGTTAACTCACTGAGTTGACTCTGGTGACTAATGCATGTACCAACTCAAAATCATTCCATCCTTATACCTCCACAACACCTCAATCTATCCTAATCCCTTCGTCTCCTAACCCATCTAACATAATATAAACAGATCTCAGTTTATTTTTTTCTTGATCAAGGATCTCTTAAAGATCTATTTATCGAAAATTGTTTTCATCATAGATATTTGGAGGGTTCACCCCATATGGTTTCATGTATACGGGATAACCCATATTATTAATATACGAAATTAAAAAACAATAACAAATATGTTATATTCTATCTTTGATTCGTCTAAAAAAAAGGTCAAACCCGTTTGATTTTCGAAGTTCAAGAAATGGAATTAACAATTATGTTAACTCCAAGTCTTTGTTTCGATTTAGTCACACTAAAACCAACATGCAATCACGAATAAGTACCTACCCGAGACCTTCATTCGAAGATCTTGAAGCCAACTTGGTTTCTCTATCTTCGTGGGTTTCATATCATCTTAGGATTGAGATTCGTTTGATTAAGATGTGCTTGATTTTTTGGTGTTGACTGATTTAACGAGGATGGTGATGGAACAGATGTAGTTTGGATCAGTTTTATTGTTTTATGAGATGGAGATGATCAGATTTAGGAGAAGAGAAGATTGATTATGTTTTTAAAAATGGTAGATAGGTGTTGTGGGTTGTGTCGTTGGAGAAGAAGAGTTGAGAGAGTATTTGGTGGCGGATGCAACGAGGTGAGAAGATGGGAGTTAGGTTTGAGGGGCGGATTAAATGAGAGTTGATTTAGGGTAGTGTGAGATATTTATCTCAATATTGGACCGTATTTTTGACAAGTGATGGGCCGGGTTTTGGACTCTCAATAGACTGTGTAGATTAACTTATATACACACTATTTTTTTAACAAAAATTTTTAAATAAATTTTGTGTATTAAGTTATAATTCGGTCGTCATCGGGTCGAGACAAAAAGTGACGAGACATTGTTAAGGAGAATGGATGCTCAAACAAACAAGTTCCTTTTTTGAATTTGTGGTTTTTTTGTTGCATTTGTGGTTCTTTAATTTATTCTTGACACTGATTGGGTGACGAGAAATGTGACGCGACAAAATGACGTGACAAATGTGACAAGAATTTATTTTGACGAGACCAAGAAAAAATGGGCGATTTGTTAGTGGCTACAGATTTTGTTTGATCGGGTATTAATTACGTGACCTTGAAGACGGATTTTTCGAAGGCGTGTATTTATTTTATCTTTTAATAGATAACTTGCTCGTGCTTAATCCTAGAATGAAGACTTGGTTATCTGGTTTCCGGGTTCGGGGTGGATGGTTGATGACTCGGATAACTATCACTTAAAGGGGTTACATTGTTGTACTCAGTGTCACGCGCTTAGTCGACGTGGATAATTTCAAGAGGTGTTGTGCTTATAGACTTCTTCAGTGATGCATTGAGTACTTAGAGATTTCTCCACCGTTCTTCATTCAACAATAGTGCAAGCTTAAGTCACAAGATCGAAGGATTTTTTATTCAGCTTCACGTTTGATGTATCTGGTTCATTCTTTCAGTGGTCACTTCAAATTGCTTTCACGTGGGATGGTAAAGGTGGCCATGGAGAGTTTATGAGAAGAGATTTTCGATCAACAGCTGATTCTCACAAAATATATAATTCAGCTTATTTATTATTCTCACGCGATTTCAGGTTCATGTGCGTACAATTTATTGATGGTTCCGAGTTTCGAAACCATCAAGGGGGAAGAAGAAGACACATTGAACGCACAACGAGTACACGTGATGAACTTCATACCTTCTTTTGATTTGAAGATATTCCGGGATGACATTTGTCATAACCGTAGAGAAAATCAGTGTTTTAACTCGTGTCGTTTTCAATCTCCAAACGGTACACTACTGAGTCGAGGTTTAATTGTTTGATTGTTGCAATTAAACATCATCATTATCCTATATGCATTTCCGGGACTTAATTGACTCTGGTGCATCTCCAGAAGAAGATATGTGCATTTCCGGGACTTAATTGACTCTGGTGTTACGATGTCAACTTCATGAATGGGATAAAGTGTCCACTTCAGTATTTGAGCTTCATAATTGGGATTGATTTACCTTCTTCAACTATGTGGGGGAAGAAGTGTCTTGATTCCTTTTGGTATGCATAACTTGAACTCTCAGGGGGAAGAAAAATTCAGAAGAATTATTCAAGCGTGAGAAGAAAAGCTGTTGATCTACTTGGTGTGCTCCAAACTTTCAATCCCTCTTAGCAACATTATCATGTTATATGATGGGATTTGCTAGTTAGATTCCGCTGTGCGCTTAATCATTCTAAGCTTTATTGAAAGCTTTGAAGTTGCTTACGAGGATTGTTGGTTTAGGGGGAAGCTATTTAAAATGCTTCTACATCAAGTTTACGTGGCATGAATTAGGGGGAAGCTAATTCAGAAGCTTCTCCTTAACCAGAAGTGTATGGGTTACTTAGCTCGTGCCGTTACAGTATTTCTTCTACAAGTCACTTTAAAGATGAGTCGTTTTGAAGACGAAGGCCTCAGAAGACTTCATCAGCATTGGATGCTTCATGAAAGCTCTTGTTCTTAATTATTTTGTACTTGTTAGGAAGAATATTGTAAGGAATTCTACACGTCGTCCCATGGGGGAAGATTGTTGGAAACTCACTTTATGTGACGAAATTTAAGAATTCCCGTTAGTTATCATAGTCACGCACATTTAGACTAGACTAGGCTCGTTGTAAAGTTTAGGTTGTGTGCGTGACTATATATACCCCTCCTTAGCTTCCAAGGAGGGGTGTTGATTGTCATTTGTTTTATTCTCAATATATTTTCTCTTCACTTTCAACCTCTCTTCTCTCTCTCTAAGCCAACAATGGCTTCCACCACCATTTACCACCACATTAGACCACCGGATCCGATTTAGCATTTCTATAGTGGCGTATTTGAATGCATCTCCTATTAGGTATGCTCTTTCTCATGCACCACTCATTCTAGTCACACATATTAAACAATTTTGGAACACTGTCAGTTCCTCAACAGTTAATAGAGTGACTACATTGACTTCTATTATTCATGGGAGATCTTGGGTGGTTACTGAGGCTTTGGTACGCCAAGCCTTGCATCTTGATGATGCTGATGGTATAGCCACCCTTCCCATTAGTGAAATAGAACAAGGACTAAGGGCTTTGGGTTATCCTTTTCCTGATGAAGGAACTTTAAACAAATATCATAAACAGGAGTTTCCCCCAGCCTGGAAGTACCTCATACATGTCCTCCTTCAATTTTTGAGTCCCAAATGCACTGCACACAATGAGATCAATAGATCTATTGCAAGTGCTATTGTGTGTATTGCAACTGGGCAAAAATTTAATTATTCTAAAATGATTTTTGAGGGCATGTGTAAAAATAAGGGGAACAAAATGACTTTAGCTTATCCCCGATTTTTACAAATGGTTTTTGATGTTCAAGGATACTGCACAAGGGATCATAATGATTTTTATGAGATCCCTGTGCAAAAGAAAGCTATTTTTATGAAGATGAACTCACCCCCCCCCCCCCATCGTGACCTACCCTTAACCCAAGCTATGCTTGCTGTCATTGCAGCAGCTCAACCCTAACCAGACCCCCAACCACAAATTGACCCAATACCTGAACCATTACCTTCACCTGAACATATGCAAATTGACCAGTAACCCTTCAACGCTAACACATAAAATGTTGGAGTTGATGTGCCTATTTCCAACGTTGACACACAACCTTCACAAACCCAAACACCCCTTAACCAACCCACATCCACCCAATCCACATCATCTTCCACACCCCCTGAATATAGGTTGATGAAACGCCAACAGACTACTTGAGTGTTCTCCTCTGGTGGTCCTAGCCATGTAGCAGAGAGAACCACCACCACAAGTGTGGTTGGTGATATGGATGATGCTGGGACTATTGGTTCTAGCTTAGAAGCTGGCCAAGGCAGTCCCACCATCATTAAGTCGTCATCCATGCCCAATGAATCTGACTTGGGAGGTCAAATCCCCATTTTAGAAGAGGGCAGATTGGAACCAATGACCCTACTTGAATTGACGGCAGTCTGCATGAGCTTGCAAAAGCAAAATGCAGACTTGGTACAAGTTGTCAGCTCACAAGGCCTTGAACTCAAGCAATTGAGGGAGAGGATTGTTGATACTTGTGGTTTTCAATGGGTTCAGATTTAAGTTCTCTCGATATCCTCTCGAATTGATCTCGGCTCTAAGTGGAATGATTTGTTCTTGGTTAATAAAAAGTGGTTGGTTTGTTTATCTATTTTAAACTAATTAACAATTACTTAAGTGTCGAAGAGTAAAATTAAAGACTTGAAAGTTTTAAACTAAAAAGGCAAGTTAAAAGTAAATGCTTGAAAACTAAAAGATTATATTAGAGAGAAATAAGTGAACACTTAATAAAAACTAACACTTGAAAAACTTTGTAAAAATATGACCTTAATTGAAAAGTACTAAAAGAAAGTAAGAACGGGACAAAGCAAAATAAGTAATCTGAATATATAGAAAGGGGGCAAATCGGAATGTATTCTGATCCAATGATCGGAATGATGCCAAAAAGGAGCAATCGGAATATCCAGGGAAGGACTAATCAGAATATGTAAAAGCTTGCCAATCGGAATAATCAAACTAGCTCAAATCGGAATGTTTGGAAAAATAAGCATTGATCGGAATATTGAAACAACATCAATCGGAATGTTCAAAATAGCTACAATCGGAATAATCAAAACTTGCATCAATCGGAATAATTTAAACTTGCATCAATCGGAATATATTGAAAAATGGGGCAGATCGGAAAAACACTAAATGGAACCAATCGGAAAACAAAACCCTTTTCCGATTGGACTCAATCGGAAAAGGTTGGATGTTGCTGGTCGGAATATTCGGTCGGAAAAGGGTTTTGCCCTTTCCGAAAATGGTGCAAATTCAAGTGAAAAGCCAAGGAAATAAGCTTATGAAATAAGCTAACTCCCAAAACTAACCCTAATCCAATATAAGCTTATCAAATAAGCACTAAGAACACTTTATCTAAGCCTCAAATAATCAAACTTATAAATCAAATGATAAAAAGATGAACTTTTTATAAAAGCTTTAAAAAGTAAATAAGCCAAATCAACAAATAAGCCAATAAGAACAAGGATCTCAAAGCTTATTCATGTATAAACTTAAGGAAACATAAAAAGTAATCAACTTTTTAAGCACAAATCATTGATGAACAACACGGATCATACGAGATTTGTCACTAAAAGTAAAAGAAAGGAAGGATGAGATTAAAGATTAAAAGATAAAAACTTGAGCTTGATTAATGAAAAGTAATACAAAAGTTTGAATTTGAAAGAAAAAAAAAGATGAAATCTAGTGAGAGAAAGTTCTAAACTTTCTCTCTCTAAAACTAGAGGAATCAAAAACTAAAAACTAACTAAGTGTGTGAAATTTGTGAAGTAAGGGCCTTTATATAGGCGTGTGTATGGTGGTGGGCTTTGTGATTGGGCTTTGGTTTGGGCTCCTTTTTCTTCTTTCTTCTTTAGTCTTCACGCATCTTTAAGTAAACGTTTCCGACTTGGATTTGAGAAGTGTCGGTGAATAATTCCAACTCGTCTTATAATATTTTATTTAATAGACTCGAGTTCTTCGACATATATGAATCTTCCATCTTTGGCTCTATTCTTCGATAAATCTTCAAATAGGCACAATGACTTCAAATCTTTTGTATTTCTTGGACAATAGACTTCGTCTAGAGTCTTTTTCCTCGATAAAACCCGTGCAATCCCATGTTTTCTTCAATATTCATCCGGTCGACTCTGAAAACACAATAAACACAAAAACCACGCATAATTCCAAACAAATGATATTAAATACGTGTTTTGGTCTTGTTTTAGCCAGAATTAAGTGGTAAAAGGATGGGTGTTTACACACCTATCAAATCCCCTACACTTAACCATTGCCATGCCCTCATGCAATGCTTAGTGACAAAGCACATTTTACACTTTTCTCATAATCAATCAACCTTGGCCTTATTAATATACTACTAAACAAAAATCAAAGTACTAAGAGAAATTAAAACTTTAAAGTAAACAAAAGGATAGAAAATAGCTACGTGGAAATAACTTGTAAAGAGATCGAGGACTTACATTAGGGCTTCGGTGCTGCGACGATTCATCACCCTCAAGTTTCACGTTCCCCAAACTAAGCTTAAAAACGAGATCATTGTTATTATAAGTTAGCAATTCAAACACTTACACACATGGCTTAATTAAATGCTTAGACTCCCTTATTCCTAGGTGTATCTCTTATATTTTATTTTTGTCTTAGAATGATCATGAAGATGCATTTTTGGACTTATTTCGATAGTTTATTTAGGCTGAAAGCAAAGTAGGACGATTTGATCAATAGTTAGCTAAAGGACAAAATCTCTTAAAACTGCTTCTCGGGATATCAAAAAGTTCATATCTTGGCATAACTTGGTTCGCGATTTGAGACCTTTCTCGGGCCGATATTTGGCATGTACTTCATACTTCATATCTTGGGAGACGTTCTTGAGACAATGGTCTTCTCATCGTAATAGAGTTTTCTTCACTTGGAGACTTTTGAGGGGTACTCCAACTTTGTTGACCACGACTTCATGATTATTTCTTCAATCTCTAATTGGGATTTCGAGATACAACGATCCGCCTCCTTTTCAGACTTGGATCTATTTATCCTCATACCTTGTTAGGGTCTTTTCGGATAGACTTCTCCATGATCTTTATGGGAGTTGATTGCTTTTCGTCGTGAGTCTTGATCCTTCATATTGATTTTGGGAATAATGCTTTTCACATCACTTTTGGATCTACAGCAATAAAATGAATCCTCATGCCTTGTTAGGGCCTTTTTGGACTCGCCAATCTTCGCGCCCCGCTTCATAAGTTATGCCTTGGCTATGAACTCTTATCATTACCGAGCAACTTTTAAACGATCTTGGGCTAGAAGCTAAGTAACTTTTCAAATCGTACGACCTTACTTATTGCAGATAAATTATTAGCAAGTGATGGGAGAATAGGCAAATAATTACATCAAGTGAGCTTGCGCAAGAATACCGACTTATAATTGACTCTATCATTTCTCGTCCTCCACAATTTAAAATCTAAAGGAATGAGACTCGTGGATGCTTAGCCTAATAAACCAATTAAGGTCTACATGGTTAAGGATACTAGCTAGAATAAACTTAGATAAGTCTATTCGGGTTGAGTCAAAATAATCGTAACGGGCCTAATATGTCAAAGACTTCTAAACTAGCTACACCACTTTATTAAAATTTGACTTTATTGCGGGATATATACATATGAAAGCAAAGATAAAAATTTAAAAATTACGACTAAATGGCCAAAGTTAATTAAAAATTTGAAAAATGTTGAAAAATATGATTTTCCGGTTAAATGAAGGCATTTTCATGGAAAAGTCCACTTAAAACTTCGATAGAAGTCCCCCCTACACTTAAGATAAACATTGTCCTCAATGTTTAAGCATGTGGGAAAAGTCTCCCCTACACTTAGGACATTGTGCACGTTGGTTAAATCAATTTAAGGAAGAAACTACTAAAGTGATCAATTTCAAATGTGAGTATGAAGAAAATTGAATCACGATAGTTGAGAGATAGAACCGGAATTCGGATAACACGGGAGCACGGTTCTTCAAAGATTCCAAGAGTGCACTTATCCCTGTAATCACATCACCACACAAAAACAAACACCGATAGAGGTCCCCCTACACTTAGGAGGTTAAAACATAAAAGGATAGATACTCGGGCTGCCTCCCGAGGAGCGCTTGTTTTTTATAACCGAGTCACGAGCCTGACTCGACCCAAAATTAGTTCCTGGGGAACGTGGTGAGGGATGGAATCATCTCTTGAGAGATGTCATCACCAAAGTACAACTTCAGACGCTGGCCATTCACCTTGAAATTGGGCCCATTAGGATGAGAAAGCTCAATGGTCCCATATGGAAAGACTTTGGCGACGGTGAATGAACCAGACCAGCGGATCTTCAACTTGCCAGAGAAGATCTTCAACCGAGAGTTAAAAAGTAAGACTTGATCACCAACGTGGAACTCTCGGTTCTTGATTTTAGCATCGTGGATCATCTTGGTCTTCTCCTTGTAGATCAGCGAGTTCTCATAAGCTTCATTCCTCAGTTCGTTGAGTTGAATCTTGCGATGATCACCGGCTTTATTGATGTCGAAGTTAGCCCACTTCAAGGCCTAGTGCGCCTTATGTTCCAACTCGATGGGTAGGTGGCACGCTTTCCCGTACACAAGACGATACGGTGTACAACCAATCGGGGTCTTATAAGCAGTACGGAAAGCCCACAGAGCATCATCTAACTTATCGGCCCACGCGGCACGATGCTCTCCCACAGTACGCTCCAAAATTCGCTTCAATCCATGGTTGGATATCTCGGCTTGTCCATTGGTTTGGGGATGATAGGCGGTGGAAAGACGGTGATTGACACCATACTTAGCCATGACTCTTGCAAATTGATCGTTGCAAAAATGAGTCCCGCGGTCACTGATAATAGCACGAGGAACGCCGAATCGAGCGAACAGCGATTTCAAAAAGTTACAAACCACCCTTGCATCATTAGTAGGTAAAGCTTTGGCTTCAACCTACTTTGAAACGTAGTCAATGGCTACAAGGATGTATTTGTTTCCTTTAGATGAAGGGAATGGCCCCATAAAGTCGATACCCCAAACATCAAAGATTTCACACTCTTGAATGAAATTCTGAGGCATCTCGTCTTTATGTGTGATCGTGCCTTGTTTTTGGCAAGCATCACATCGTTTAACCATCTCGTGAGCATCACGATAGATGGTGGGCCAATAAAATCCCCAATCAAACACTTTTTTGGCGGTGTAGTTGGGACCAAAGTGACCACCAGTGGGTCCTTTGTGGCAAGCATCAAGGATTTCTAAAGCTACCGGTCCATCAACACATCGGCGAATAATCAAGTCGGCACATTTTTTGAAAAGATACGGGTCATCCCAAAAGTAAGTCTTGATGTCTTTGAAGAACTTTTTCTTTTGCTGGGATGTTAACCCGTCAACGAGAATTCCACCCGCCAAGTAGTTTGCAATGTCCGTAAACCACGGGGTTTCATCAGCAGTCGAGTTGATAGACATTAAGGTCTCCAGGGGAAAAGAATCATTGATTTCTTTGTTCGGATGATCCCCCTGGTAAGGATCCTCAAGTCTGTTGAGATGATCCGCGGCTAGGTTTTCAGCTCCTTTTTTTATCGCGAATTTCGATTTTAAATTCTTGGAGAAGCAAAACCCAGCGAAGAAGTCTTGGTTTGGAATCTTGCTTTGTCAACAAGTACTTCAACGCGGAATGATCGGTGTAAACGATAGTGGTGGAAAGGACAAGATAGGGGCGGAATTTTTCAAAGGCATAGACAACAGCTAAAAGCTCTTTTTCGGTTGTCGTATAATGCAATTGTGCCCCCGTCATTGTCTTGCTAGCGTAATGGATCGGTTGGAAGTGTTTGTTCACTCTTTGTCCCAGAACCGCTCCAATAGCAAAATCACTAGCATCGCACATCAGCTCAAAGGGAAGCTCCCAATTAGGGGTAACCAAGACGGGTGCCTTAGTTAGCTTATCCTTAAGTGAGTTGAAAGCTTCAAGGCACTCTTTGGAAAAGATAAAAGGAGTATCTTTTTCCAAGAGGTGGGTCATCGGGCGAGCGATTTGAGAAAAATCTTTGATGAATCGACGGTAGAAGCCCTCATGACCCAGAAAACTTCTCACACCCTTCACTGTTGAAGGTGGAGGCAACTTAGCGATAACATCGACTTTAGCACGGTCTACTTCAAGACCGGCTTTGGAAATTTTGTGTCCCAGCACGATGCCTTCTTTTACCATAAAATGGCATTTTTCCCAATTCAGAACAAGGCGAGTGTCTTCGCACCGCTTAAGCATACGTTCCAAACTGGCAAGGCAAGAAGAGAAGGAATCCCCAAAGACCGAGAAATCATCCATGAAGACTTCCATGGTTTGTTCAACCATGTCATGGAAGATAGCTAACATGCACCTTTGGAAAGTCCCGGGCGCATTACATAAGCCAAAAGGCATTCTTTTGTAAGCAAATGTGCCATAGGGACAAGTGAATGTTGTCTTCTCTTGATCTTGGGGATCGATGGGTATTTGAAAATAACCCGAGAAACCATCAAGAAAGCAGTAATATTCATTACCCGCTAAACGTTCAAGCATTTGGTCCATAAAAGGTAGAGGGAAATGATCCTTTCTCGTGGCATCATTGAGTTTGCGGTAGTCTATACAAACTCTCCACCCAGTAACAAGACGAGTGGAAGTCAACTCGTTGTGTTCATTGGGAACAACGGTTATTCCGCCCTTCTTGGGCACACAATGGATTGGACTAACCCATGGTGAATCCGCAATAGGGTAAATCATACCCGCATCAAGAAGTTTGATAACCTCTGTTTTGATGACTTCATGTATTTTTGGATTCACCCTTCATTGGCTTTGAATTGTGGGCTTAAAGTCGTCCTCCATGAGAATTTTGTGTGTGCAGAAGTGAGGATCAATGCCACGAATGTCAGAGATTTTCCAAGCAATAGCCTTCTTGTGATCTTTCAACACGGTGATAAGTCGGGCTTTTTCTTCTTCCTTTAGGTCCTTAGCAATGATGACTGGCGACTTATTATCTTCTTCAAGGAATACATACTCGAGATGGGGCGGCAACTCCTTAAGTTCTAAATCCGGAGGATTTTCGACGGGAGGCGTATTCGAAGTCGGAGTATCAATAGCAATAACCGTGGGAGATGGAGGAGAAGGATTGTCTTCGTTGAGAAGGTTGTCAAAAAAATGCATGTCGTCATTCCCATCGGTGGGAGAATCATCATTAGCTAAATTCACATCTCCCATGGTGTCTTCAAGATTGTTCCAAAACAAATCACTATCTCCAAATAGAGACAATGATGAATCAATAGAGGCAACGGTTTCAACATTGGGAAGAGAGGTAGGAATACTTTTGCAAGCATTTTGGAAGTGTTCTTCACAAGCCTCATCAAGAACGTCAATACAATTAACACTCTCGTTGGAATAAGGTTGTTTGGACAACTTTCCCATGTTGAAGACGATTTTATCGTCACCCACTCTCATGATAAGCTCACCAGCTTCAACATCGATGAGAGTGCGACCGGTCCTCAGGAATGGACGACCCACGATCAAGGGAACACGAGGGTCCATCTCGTAGTCGACGACGACGAAATCGGCAGGAAAAGTGAATTTGTCGACTCCTACAAAGACGTCTTCAGCTATCCCCACTGGATAAGCAACCGTACGGTTAGCTAATTCCAAAGTCATTTTGGTGGGGAATAGCTCAGGGAGAGATAATTGCTTCCAAACGCTTAGAGGCATTAAATTAATACTGGCACCTAGATCGGCTAGGGCCATGCAATTCTCTACTCCCGGGAAATTGCAAGGGATTAAGAAACGACCCGGATCACCAAGCTTGGTTGGCAATTTCCTTAAGAGCACTGCAGAGCAATTCTCATTAAGTTGGGTGTTGGCAATATCAAGAAGTTTTTCTTTGTCACTCAGAAGATCTTTAAACATTTTCGCATATTTGGGCATGTGAGCGAGAGCCTCAGCGAAGGAGATATTAAAATTCAATTGTTTGAACATTTTAAGGAAGTTCGAAACTTGAATATCGTCCTTGCTTTTGAGCTTCTCTTTCCTCAACCTAGATGGATAAGGTATATTGGAAGAAGAGGAAGGCTTTGGAAGAATAGGATCACTCACATCCTTGGGTGGAGGAGGGGTAGAAGGAAGAGGTGGAGAAATTGGGGAAGGAGAAGGATGAGGAATAGGAGCAGGTGACTCGTTCTCCTTAGTCACAACCACCGGTGGAGGTATAGGAAGCTCGGGTTCCTTGGTACCTTTACCACTGCGAGTGGTGATTGCTTTCATCTCCCCTCTTGGATTTGCAACGGTGTTACTCGGAAGAGTACCCGAAGAAGAGGGTTGATTACCGTGGAAGAAACTAGCCATCATGTTTCTTAAGTCATTCGTTTGACTATCCATAGTGTTTTTCATATCAGCTCTCATATCATTCCCTTGTTTCATCAGGTCTGCTTTCAAGTTGCGCACTTCCTGTTGGAGATTATCCACGATCACATCGTTAGTCCTCATGTAGGTTCCAATGTCTTGATGTGATGCGGGGGTTTGGTTGGAAGGAGCAGTGTATGTGGGTGGTTGATAAGCAGGTTGCTGGTAAACTTGGTTGTTTCGTTGAGGTGGTTGTTGCTGCTTGTGAGGGGTATGTATGGTCCACGAGATTGTTGTTGTTGTTGAGGAGGTCGGTTGAGGTTTTGTTGTTGGTGTTGGTTGTTAGGAGTAAAACCAGGTGGTGAGAGATAGTTGTTGGAGCGGTAGCTAAGCAAGTTACGGTCACCTTGAGGTTTTGCTTGATAAGCAGGTTGAGGATAGGTGCCATATGCCGCATTCACATTCTCAGCAGGGTAGTCTTGGGTGGCGGTACAAGTGGTGTAAGAATGAGGACCACCGCATATCTCACAAGGTTGGCTGACCGCGTTAACTTGAGCGTTTTTAGCGTTATTGCTGTTGTTGTTGCTGACGGTGTGGGTGACAAGCGATTCAAGAAGCGTAGTGATTTTGTCCAATCGCTTGTCGCTGTCACTAGTGCTAGCACTAGCGACATTGGTCCGAACACTCTTGGTTTGCACACGAGACTTGTTCTCAATGATATCCCAAGCAACATTGGAAGTCTTAGCCAAAAGATTACCCCCCGAGGCACTGTTTAGTGAATCTTGGTCACTCATGCTTAAACCATTGTAAAAAGTATTAATTTGATGTACTTTGGTAAAACCATGTTGTGGGCATTTTCTTAAAAGATCTTTAAAACGATCCCAAGATTCACTGAATGACTCATCGTACTTTTGTTCAAAATTTATGATTTCATTCCGCAAAGCGGTAGTACGAGAGGGTGGGAAAAAGTAATTGATAAACTTGGTTTCCAAATCCGTCCACGAGAGAATTCTCTGTGGCGGTTCTTTAGCAAGCCAATGCCGGGCTTGTCCCTCTAAAGAAAAGGGAAAAAGTTGTAACCTGATAACCTCTTGTGGAACACCATTGAACTTGACCGTGTTAGTGAGTTGCAAGAATCTCTTGATGTGGTCGTGTGGATCATCAATGGTACGCCCCAAGAATGGTTGAGCGGAGACCATCTGGATAAAGCCTGATTTTAGCTCAAAGTTGTTGGCTGCAAATGCTGGTATAACAATTGGATCAGTGTTGCCATCTACATGAGCTTGCAGCAGTTCAATCATTGGGCGATTATCCGGAAGAGGCTCATTATTGTTGAAAGGTGGGTTGTTGTTGTTATTATTGTTGTTTGGAGGTGGTATGTTATTGTTGTTTTGTACACCGGCCATGTCTAAGTGATCGAGAGGCTCGGGCTCTTGATAAGACGTGGATCGAGTGCGCATACACCTGCAAAAGAACTAACAAGAGAAAAACAAAGCAAAATATTTTTGGTTTTTATGTTTTTTTTTTTTTTACTTTTTAGGATTTTTGAAATTTTTTTTTTTTTTTTAGTGTTTTTGAAAATTTTTATGAAAAAGTAACGTTCACGGGGAACGGATCCCAAAATCCAAGTTCTCACAAAAAACTTTTGATCTTAACGAGAAGAGCCGGCAGCGGCGCCATTTGATACTTGTGGTTTTCAATGGGTTCAGATTTAAGTTCTCTCGATATCCTCTCGAATTGATCTCGGCTCTAAGTGGAATGATTTGTTCTTGGTTAATAAAAAGTGGTTGGTTTGTTTATCTATTTTAAACTAATTAACAATTACTTAAGTGTCGAAGAGTAAAATTAAAGACTTGAAAGTTTTAAACTAAAAAGGCAAGTTAAAAGTAAATGCTTGAAAACTAAAAGATTATATTAGAGAGAAATAAGTGAACACTTAATAAAAACTAACACTTGAAAAACTTTGTAAAAATATGACCTTAATTGAAAAGTACTAAAAGAAAGTAAGAACGGGACAAAGCAAAATAAGTAATCTGAATATATAGAAAGGGGGGGCAAATCGGAATGTATTCCGATCCAATGATCGGAATGATGCCAAAAAGGAGCAATCGGAATATCCAGGGAAGGACTAATCGGAATATGTAAAAGCTTGCCAATCGGAATAATCAAACTAGCTCAAATCGGAATGTTTGGAAAAATAAGCATTGATCGGAATATTGAAACAACATCAATCGGAATGTTCAAAATAGCTACAATCGGAATAATCAAAACTTGCATCAATCGGAATAATTTAAACTTGCATCAATCGGAATATATTGAAAAATGGGGCAGATCGGAAAAACACTAAATGGAACCAATCGGAAAACAAAACCCTTTTCCGATTGGACTCAATCGGAAAAGGTTGGATGTTGCTGGTCGGAATATTCGGTCGGAAAAGGGTTTTGCCCTTTCCGAAAATGGTGCAAATTCAAGTGAAAAGCCAAGGAAATAAGCTTATGAAATAAGCTAACTCCCAAAACTAACCCGAATCCAATATAAGCTGATCAAATAAGCACTAAGAACACTTTATCTAAGCCTCAAATAATCAAACTTATAAATCAAATGATAAAAAGATGAACTTTTTATAAAAGCTTTAAAAATTAAATAAGCCAAATTAACAAATAAGCCAATAAGAACAAGGATCTCAAAGCTTATTCATGTATAAACTTAAGGAAACATAAAAAGTAATCAACTTTTTAAGCACAAATCATTGATGAACAACACGGATCATACGAGATTTGTACCAAAATCACTAAAAGTAAAAGAAAGGAAGGATGAGATTAAAGATAAAAAGATAAAAACTTGAACTTGATTAATGAAAAGTAATACAAAAGTTTGAATTTGAAAGAAAAAAAAGATGAAATCTAGTGAGAGAAAGTTCTAAACTTTCTCTCTCTAAAACTAGAGGAATCAAAAACTAAAAACTAACTAAGTGTGTGAAAATTGTGAAGTAAGGGCCTTTATATAGGCGTGTGTATGGTGGTGGGCTTTGTGATTGGGCTTTGGTTTGGGCTCCTTTTTCTTCTTTCTTCTTTAGTCTTCACGCATCTTTAAATAAACGTTTCCGACTTGGATTTGAGAAGTGTCGGTGAATAATTCCAACTCGTCTTATAATATTTTATTTAATAGACTCGAGTTCTTAGACATATATGAATCTTCCATCTTTGGCTCTATTCTTCGATAAATCTTCAAATAGGCACAATGACTTCAAATCTTTTGTATTTCTTGGACAATAGACTTCGTCTTGAGTCTTTTTCCTCGATAAAACCCGTGCAATCCCATGTTTTCTTCAATATTCATCCGGTCGACTCTGAAAACACAATAAACACAAAAACCACGCATAATTCCAAACAAATGATATTAAATACGTGTTTTGGTCTTGTTCTAGCCAGAATTAAGTGGTAAAAGGATGGGTGTTTACACACCTATCAATTGTTGTTTTGGAGACTGCA
The DNA here is from genome assembly GCA_025667525.1 of Glebionis coronaria. Lineage (NCBI taxonomy): Eukaryota > Viridiplantae > Streptophyta > Magnoliopsida > Asterales > Asteraceae > Glebionis > Glebionis coronaria. The sequence continues at coordinate 493,225,260 of CM046881.1, forward strand.
AGTGCAAGGAGAGGTATGGAGGAATCTTCCAAAGGGGAGGAAGATCCAATAAATGTGAGTGATAAGGGCAGCCATGATGGTCAATCTTTGGATGTTGCTGAGGCCCTTACAAGTTTGAAGAAACAGACAGGTTTTGATACGTCCTTAGTCTCTCCTACCAACTTGAATTTATCATTTACAGCCATGTTGGAGGAGATTGCAAAAGGCGCTGAGGCAGGAAATTTGGGTGTTGACAAGGAAACTTTGGACGCTGACAGAACTATTTTGGGCGCTGATAGAACAAAATTGGGCGTTGACATACCTGCACATGAGGGTGATGTATCCCAGTCATCATCTATCATCAAGGAGGTTTCTTCACAGGTATCACCATCTACCTTACCAACAATTGCTCCATTAGATAAGGGTAAGGGTATTATGGTAGAAGAGGTTGTTCCAAAGGATGCAGCTCAAGTTGAGTTTGATAGAAGGTTGGCTGCACAAATCATGGAACAAGACAGAAAGGAGGTGAAAGAGTCACCATTTGTTGTTACTTCAGAAGAAGGAAGTGATGGAGCTAGCTCAGACTCAAGTGTTATGATTATAGAACCAGAAAGACTTGAGTATGGAGATGAGTTGGCCAAGGAGAAATTAAGAGAGTTGAAATTGCAGGTTGACTTTGATATGCCAGAGGTGGTTCAAATGTATAATGCTTGGGAAGAAAGATGTATGGAGAATCCACACTTGACCATTTCAGATCAAATATGGGGTTTGGAGATTCTCCTCAGAGTTCAAAAGGATTGCCAGGTAATTTTGAAACACAAGGCAAGCAATATTCTCTCAGAGTTGAAAAAGGATAGAAGGGAGTTATACTGCATGTTGCTCAGATGTCATGGAGTAGGATGGACTTATCAGAAATTGAGGGCATTGACATTTGATGAGTTGGAATGCAAGGCTTATCCCATTTGGGTGAGAGTGCAGGAAGCAAACACTCTCAGACTTCTTTCTGATGAAAGAAAAGAAGAACTTATAGAAGAAATGGAGCTCAAGAAAGCAATGTTTGTTCCCAAACCAGTGAAAAAGGGAATTTCTCTTGAGTTTCCCAAAGATATGGATCCACTATATCCAAGTGAAGCTGTCATAAGAAAGAGCCTCAAGCTCTCACCATTAGAAGCTTCAGATATGATGCAAGTGTTACCACTAGATTCCAGAAATCCAATTGTGAGCTATTAAGAAGATAAATGTAGATTTTGGAAGATTGGCAGGTATGGAAAAGAGGTACACACTTTCACCACTCTTATATCTTTGTTTGCAAGTTGTGATAGAGAAGACTTGGTAGACCTATGGAGGTTGCTAGAGACCAAGTATGAGGCTGAAACACCAACTTCAGCTAATGGAATAAAACTGTGGTCCACATTCAAGAGAATGTGTGGACCAAAAGATGAGGATCCTGCTATTTGGAAGGATCTTGAAGATGACCTCAGTGGTCTTCAATGGAGATTATATTCAGCTGCTGGTGTTTACCATTTGAGTTCTACAAAGTTTTCTGAGTATCTACCTGTGGATGGTCAGTATTTCATATCCAAGGCTATCTTGGAGAAGATAAAGAACACTCAGCTGGAAATTGATTATTCAAGTGACGTGGCAAAAGACTTGATCAGATTTATTTATTACCAATATGAGAAGGTTTATAAGATTCCTCCTAGTCCTTAATGCTTATTCAGAAACTTAATCATAAGAGTGGATATCAAGTTTAGGGGAGGATTGTTGGGAATAAATTAAGGCCAGATCACTTGAGCGCTGACAAGAGTAAAACAAGCGTTGACAGGAGCAAAACAAGCGCTGACAGCTCAAGCGTTGACAAGACAAAGTCAAGCGTTGATACATTGAAGACAAGCACTGATGGGAAGATATACTCTACGCGTTTATTGTATTCTCGATTACTTCTAGTAAAGATAGGAACAACAATGTATTTTCTATATTTATCTTTACCTAGAATAGTTGATACGTAGATTATTGTACAAGGCTTCTTATGTCTATAAAAGAAGACCTTTAGGTTAATGTTTCATATAAGTTTTTCATTCGTAAACTACTTTCATTGTAAGCAAGTTTGATATCATTAATCAAAGTGAAAGTTTGTTTATATCATTGTGTGTTCTTGTTTAAGTGTTAATTCCGCATAACACTTAGATTATCATAAGCATATACAAAGCTTTCTCTAAGTGTATTACTTGATCTTATCTCGTATACATAAAGCTAAATCGATCTAAGTTTGGGATCAACATCGAAACGCAGCTCTAGTATGCTCAAAATTCCATTCACCTTCCGTTATGGCCGAAGCCGTCATACGTTCCTTAATGACCTTGTCAAAATCGGCAAAGTGTTGGTGCACCGCATTTAAGCTATCTGACACCTTACTTACCGGTGGAATTAATTTAGTTAAATCCTTTTTGACAAGTGTAGGAGACGTACTAGGAAGGTTTTCATTTGACAAACTTGGGGGCACAAAAGCTGATAATTGAGCTAATTCCTTTTGTAATCGAATACGGGTCTTTTTATCAAATTGATCTTTATTATGCTTATCATAATCAAGCTTATGGAATGTTGAAAGTATTTTAGATCGAGTTTCTTCCGCAAGTGACATTGTCTCCTCAGTATTACGAACATAAGGTGCTTCTTTCGATTTGCCAATTAGGGCCACATCATAAAGACGAGGAATATATTCCTGAGCTTGTTTTGCATAACCGATATTAGGTGGTAAATCTTGAAGACGCTTAAGTTCTAGTTCTTTAAACGATTTAGTTAAAAGATGAATCTTTTCTGTGGAAGCGTATTGTTTTAAAAGCTGTTGTTCCTTGAATTTAAGAAGTTTAGTAGCATTAATTTCCGATTCAAACTTTTTAGACTCGAGAGTTTCGAAATCCTTTTTAAGTTTTTGAAAATCATTTACAATCGACTCTTTTTCTTTTGATTCATTGGAAAGATTAGCTCTTAATGATTCTATTTCCTTTAAGTGTTCTATCTTTTCAAAACGAAATTGGTCAAATTCAGAACAAGTTATTTTCTCTGCTTGAGGGACTATTTCAAAAGCTTTGACCTTTTCCTTATACAGCGCAAGCTCAGCGGTTAGATTAGCATTCAAATCTACGGTTTGTAGGACGGCCACATTCATGTTATCAATAATATGTTTAGGCACCATTACCAAATCATGTTGATCATAAGATTCCATACCCGTCATAGCATTTGGTTGAGGTTAACTCAAATGTGTTGGATTGGATACCACATCATTTGAGTTACTAGTTCCCGAATACAGTTCGAGGTTGTCATTTTCATGCTCAACTTGATGTGGATTATCATGAACAATATTAGATGTGGTTTGTACCTCACTGACGACATCAGAACCGTAGTGAGAGAGATTAGCAACAAGAGCAGCTTAGGCTGAGTGAATGTCATCACAATCCGAATCATATGCATCAAGACCATCTGTTTCATATGCTGCATTAGAAGTAGAGACGACTACAATGCCTTCATTATCTGCTTCCCCTTCTGAATCAAAAATCTTTCCCTTAGATTGAGCATCGACCAAATACATCTTCTCACGTAACCACTTTGCATCCCTTCTCCGTTTCGGCTGAGTGCATTCCCTAGCCATATGACCTTGTCCTCGACAATTGTAGCAAGTCACAACCTTTGGAGGACCAATAGTGCTTCCATTTCCACTAGCTTGAGAATTCACAGCTTGAGCGTTCACGGTCCTTGTAGTAGGTCCATATGAATTTTGCCTTCCCTTAATGGATTTCACCGTCACTTAACCATCTTAAATAGTGGCTTGTTGTCGAGGATTTGAAGAAGTGCGGAGCTGATTGTTCGTTGGTGGAAAAACTCTAGTTGCAACAAGTTTTGACAAGTAGGCAGTGAGATAGTTTAAGACATCAGTAGGTGTATCATTTGGAGTAAAGACCGGTGCTTGAATTAGTGGAAGTTCATTGGAGTAGAAGGCTTGTGGTGCTTCAATTGGAAAATATCCTTGCTGAGGAGTATAGCCCATTGGAGAAGTGATTGCTTGTGATGGTGATGCCTGATGTGTTGGTTGTTGTGGATAAGGCTGTCGAAGAGCACTTTATTGAAATGCTTGTTGTGGCATCATTAGTGGTTGATAAGATGGTTATTGTGGTTGCTGATAGGTGTGTTGTGGTGGCTGCTGTAAGTATGATGGTTGTTGATAAGTATAAACCATGTTTTGTTGGGGAGTCATTTGTTGAGAAGCATACATGGCAAGTGGATCATGAACTTGAGGTGTTGACAACCGAGCCTCGATCACGTGGCATTCGTGTTGTTGAAGAAAAGTTTGAAGTTGATCCACATTGGTTTGATGCAAATCCTTAGCCAATTTAACAGTCGTCACGTACTTGCTCCATTCAGAAGGGAGAGTGTTCAAATACTTGGTGTTTAATTCAAACGTAGGAGTTTCCAGGCCATAGATGTTGAGCTCATTCATCAATAGAGTGAATCTCAAATAGTAATCATTGAGAGTCTCCCCAGGGACATAGGCAAACTTATCAAACGTATCATATAGCTTACACTCTCGTTCTTGTTTAGTTAACGAGGTGCCTTGCATTAGAACACGAATTCTATCCCATAACTCTTTGGCAACTTTATGTTTACTGACGAGTTTGTAGACATCTGGAGGAAGGGCTTGGAGAATGATGTTTGTAGCTTGTTTATCACACTTGTCTTGAATCTTAGCATCTCCAGTTAATTCACCCGTTGTGCGAGGACGAGTAACAGTACCTTCCGTCACAGTACCATATACCAATGGTCCATTGAGCATCGATTCCCAAATGAAATGTCCGTTCTCTTTATTCAACATATAAAGTTCCATTCGGGAAGCCCAATTCTCGTACATAGTCTTCACCAACATTGGTGGACGATTATCCGTACCCGAGAGGATGGACTTATCCGTAAGAGATGTGTACTCCATTTCGATAAGAAAAGATTTACAAAAGTTGATCGAACAATGAGAGAAACTAAATGTGTTTGTTGTCGTGTGTAGAAGTCGAGAAAAATGTTGAAATCCCCTAAAATATGTGCTCTATAAACCAAAAAATTCAAAGATAAATAAAAACTCACGATTGTTCGAAATTTTTTAAGGAATAATTTTGGTATCTTCGGAATATCACAAAAACTTGTCGCAAAACCACAAAGCTGTCACAATATCACAATGTTGCCGCAATATCACAAATCTATCGCAATATCCCAAGTCTATCGCAATATCACCTGTCACAACATCACTAAACCTGTCGCAATATCACAGAACTATCGCAATATCACCAATCTGTCGCAATGTCACAAAGTTATCGCAATATCACACATCTATCGCAATACACCTATCGCAATAACAAGTTGTCGCAATACACCTATCGCAATAAATGTCGCAATAATGGTCGCAATAAGTTGTCGCAATGTGAAAACCCTAGCCTTTGCGATGGAATGAGTGTCGCAATATTGGTCGCAATAGTACAAAAGATCCCAATTTCCACTTTTCTCAGATAAAACCCAACCAATTCGAGATTTTAAGCCAAAAAATGATCCAAACACCCAAAATTTTGTGTTTTTAGCCAAAGTAAATATACCAAATCTCTACCACAACTATGTAGAAGATTTGTATCAAGAAAAAACCATAAAAAACACAAAAAAAATTGGATCGAATGATTTGAATAAAAAAGGACACAAAAATCAAGAACACAAACACATAAACAATACAATCATCCCATGGCTCTTGATACCGTTTGTAGGATATTGTAAATATTGCTTATATTCTAGAGAGAGAAAGAGATAGATAGATTGTGAGAACACACACACTTAGAGAGAGGAATTATGAAAAACACACTTTAACTATGTGAAATTATAATGTGAACCACACCCTCTCCAACTAAGGAGAGGGTTTATATAAGACCATGAGATGGGCTTGGGCTTACAATGGGCCGCCGGCCTACACATGTTGTAGGCTTGGCTTGGCCTTGTTTGTTTAATATTAAGTTAACTAGACTGCGAGCTACTACTTAATCTATTGTTGGAGTGACCGATCCTTTCTAATACGTAAAATGTATTTCCAACACATATGCAAATAGATTGAAAGACAAATAGAACAATCATAAGCATATAGGTGTAATGCAATGGTTATCTATAAATGAAAAGATAGTGATATGCAAGTAAAAGGGAAACTCATAAAAAACATAAGCATACAAAGTTCGACATAAGCAAGATTTTCATATGCACAAATGTCCATTAGCACACAACGTAAATATCATACAGATACTTTTAACATCATTGTTTTATCTTATGCGAAACACCATTTTTCAAGAACACTATATGTTTAGAAGATCATCTATGGTGGTGTACTTCACAAGTTTACTTAGTTCTTATTTCTAGGTAACTTACTAAGTGCAAGTAAGAGTATAGCTTATGCAAAGAGAGTGATCAAAGTCAACAAGCAATGTGAAAGACAATTTTCCAACTTAGAGCCCATACTATAACAAATGTCCTATTTGTGCATAATCATGTAATTAACAAGAAAGAAAATAAATAACATGGAAAGTTGACACTTATGTATAACAAATAGAAGAAATCACAACTAGCAATGATCAAACATGATACATGCAAACTCATAAACCAAAGCAAGTAACATTTAACATAGAAATACTTATTTTCACTTTGTATTTAAGTATGACGATGTATACTAAGCTTGATTAGTTTTCTTTGTATGATAAAATTATTTGTTTTAGAATGTGGACACAACCTTATTCTAATACAAACTAATTTGATGTGTCTGGCTCAAGAGAAATAAGATGAAACGCTAAAGTAAGGTCATAATTTTAGACACCTTATTGATTTTGACTTGTTTCACTATCTTATGAGTCAAACCAGCACTTAAGAATGTTTTTATATGAAAGTAGACTCAATTACCTTCAAAATGATAGGTGGCGCGACTTCTACAGACTTACGGTTAAAAAGTTATGACCTTTTGAAGTTGGCTGAAAAACTGCAGCACAGACGATCCGGACCCCGTCGGCCTTAGAAAGGGTCCGTAGACCATTTATTTGGGTCCATGAGTCTATGTGACAAACTGTAATTTTCCCCTAAAAATTGTGTTTCGACATAGCGGAAATGCATGAGACTTACTAGACATGATAACAAACATATAGTACATATCTTAAACATCATTTCTACTTTTGAGACTTATCTATGAGTTCACGGAAATGATTTTTCAACAAAATTAAGCGTTGTGCCAAACACTCATTTAAAAACCGTATTTTGTAATTTTTCTTTATGGACACATAACGACACTCACCAATCCTTTTTTAACATCTTTATTTATGTTTCATGGAAATGTTCAAGCTAATATAGCAAAATATACTAAACAATAAAATTTACAAGCAATAAGCAAAGAAACACTTCTCATATTTTATCTCGCTTCAAAGGTAATTTGATACATAGATCGTGCCCTATTTTAAAAACCATTTATCTTTAAGAAACTAGAGCTACCCGCTTTGATACCAATTGTAGAAAACTAGAAGGGGGGTTAATAGTTTTCTTAAAACATTTTGTATCAAATGTCCATTAATGGGGACATAGTATGAGAGACGTTTGTTTATAGTTAAAGACTATATAAATCAAGTGGCACATTGAATGATCACAACACTCATAAGCAATGCAAGTATAAGGATAAACTAATAAAGAAAAGTAAACGTAAACTGACACAATGATTTATAGCGGTTCGACTACAAGGATTCCTTCCTTGCCCTAGATCCACTCCCTGAGTCACCTACTCGAGAGTTCGATTTCACTAATCAATAATCTCCTTTACACCGGTGGAGAAACCTTTACACTTAGTTTATAATCTTTTCCAACACCTAAGTTATGATGTCATGTTCTTTCACACGGGTACAACAAGTCCCTTCTACATCATTTACACTTTATCCGGTACTAAGATAAACACCGGGTCCTTGCACAAAGGATAGTACCAACACCCTTTTACACCGCCTACAATATTTTCTGACACCTTAGTTGGAATGTTGTGTTCTTTCACATGGGTGCAACAACTCCCTTCACACTACGCATTTTGAGGACTAAAATGCTAACCACACTATTACACAAGTAGTAGAAGTATAGACACAACAATGGTGGATGTATAGGTAACATTTAATACATCCAAACACTTGAGCAATGAAGGATTAAAGCTTGGAGAAGTTTCCTGAGAGTGAGGGATCTGAGAAGATAGATCTTAGACATGGTGTTGATATGAAGCTTTATCTTGGAAGTATTGTGTACGACCCAAGTGGTCTCTATATCTACAAAGAAAGACACTAGACAATGAGATGAACAAGTATAAATCTAAGATCTACATGTTAGAGATGAGATATGTATGATTGAGGATCTGATATAGAGAGAAGGATGGAGAGAATATGATAGAAAAGGGTGAATGTGAAGCTTATACTTAGTTTGGTATTTATAGGCGAAAGAGTAAACAGTCACGGAACCCGTCGGCCCCTTTACCCAAGGGTCCGCCAGGGTCTGACTTTTGTTTTGCCATAAATATCAAATCTCTTGTCCAAGATTACACTCAAAGTCATTACTACCTTGTAGTTGACTTCTAATATCAGATTTTAGGAGAGTGTACAAGTACCTTTTATGTGTTTGTAATATTATACAAAAATACACTAGTTTAGAAAAAGACTTGTAGTAATGTGAGAAGTATGTTGGGACAAAATATGATTACAAGTAACTTATACATTTTATGTTATGTATTAAAGGTTACATGTTTGTCATCAACAAAACAACCAAGGATGTATAGATTAAATATCGTAGTATTTTCACTATCAAAACTTTTTATAAAACTCACTTTATAGACATTTTAATCTGCCTTAATTTTCAGACTGCCAAACACCAATAATTTTTCAAAAGTTTTACCCATCTAAATCATCTTAGGGCTTCCAATTCTTGTTAAACATGTATGATAGACATTATTAAGACCCTTAGGGTCATATTAACATTAAAAATCCGTATGTACGTTATCAAAAGCCTAACCACCATTAATTTATTTTTATGTTCATAAAACATCCTATGTCATAATTATAAACATAAATCCATGGTGACACATGGAAGAACATAAGATCAAAAATTACTTACTAGGAAGAAAATGGATGATTTGATGGGTATCACCACCAATGAATTACCACCACACCAAGAAAATAGAAAGAACAACACCAAGAATTCCAAGGTTCCACCTAGAATCACCAAGGTTATTCAATAGAGGATAATGAGAGAAAAGCTTGAAAATCAACAATGAAGTAATGGAGGGAATGAAGGAAACAACGGCTTAAACTTTTCCTGGGAAGCATTTGTACTAAATATAACATGTTTCCAAGAATAAAAGAAACATGTTTCAAAAGTTACACATATTTACTTAGTACAGTTTAAAAAATAAAGAATAAAAGATTTCTCTTGTTTATTCTTATAATTCATTCCTAAATAACCTAGACTTTCAAAAATAAAATATTTTTGGTGTAAAAGACACCCTAAAACAAAAATTTCTATTCATAGTAAGAATTTTACCATTACCTTATGTTATTATTTTTATTATTTTCAAAAATCATAACCTAATTTTTTTCAAATTCTTTTATTATACCTTAGGTTATTATCAAAATCCATAAAATAAAGTGGGAAATTCAAATTTTCAAATTTTTAGGTTTTACAACTCTTCCCCTCTAAAAATAAATTTTGTTCTCGGTATTAAAGTAGGTAATACGGGTTTTATAATTCTTCCCCTCTAATAAAAAAATTTCGACCGCGAAATTGGAATAGGAAGATTAGACGAAACGAATATGAAACCTTACATATCTGATCTAACGAATACGAAACACATCAAACGATGATAGATGAAACCTCTCAAAAATGATATACGAAACGCAATACGCACATAGGACAAATTTGGAAGTGACATCAACCGATCGAAAATTCAGCAATAAGGTTTTAGATTTCAAATTGACTGATAAATCGTGGATGTCGGACACATCAAAATGATTAGGTCGCTCTAAAAAGATTAGAGGAACATATTTGCCAAACGAAAGATAAAACATGGAATGTGTCGCACCAATACTGATTAAAATAAATAAAAAGGAAATCATGATCGAACAGATAAATAATTTCTTGAAACGGTACCTTAATCGTTATTTTACGTATTTTACGATCACATATCACAACTATTTATACTACCCTATATCATGATTATCACAGCTTCCTTGTCGTTCCCATTTGAGTAATCAGCAAACAAAACCGCGAAAACGATTAAGAGTTAGTGATGGATGCCCAAGTATTGAAGAATGGACTGACTTGAATCTGGAGGCCCGAGATCAGGTGACGAAGAGGGGTTTAGTAAAACGGGCATAACTTTTGCATCCTAAGTCCGTTTTCAGCCTGTGACCTGTCGAAACGTCTGAAAAAGGAGTCGGACGACGTTGTAACCACCTTTTAGCTGGTTACGGATTTTCAAGGCCCGAAAAGCCTTTTTACAATTGGTTTTTTTTTTACATATTTATGTTTTTTCACTATCAGTTGGCTTTGTCTTTGGGCTACGGTCTAGCGCGTTGGAGTTTTAGGGTTTTTCTTTATTTGCTGTCATTATTTAATGAATCTGTTGTAACCCTAGCAAGATAGTTTTTAGTTTAAAATGAGGCTGAGCTAAAACTCAATGAACAGATATAATATAAAGGCAGTAAAGTACTAAGAGGTATAAAAGAATATGCGAATCATAAATCATAAAGAATATAAGAAGCGAAGGAGAGCAAAATATATCAATTGAGTAGAAAAGTATAACGGAATGCTCACGAGTCCACATAATAGCTAAACATGATACATGAATGACCCTAAAAAATATATCACATGCAGTTGCATGGTTCTCCTAAATATATCACATGTAGTTGCACGGTTCTCCCAAATATACACAAGTCGATCTAACCTAATGTGTCAAATGTGAATTGGGGTGTATTGCACACACTCACCAACCACCAAAACAAAACAAAACGAAGTACCTAAGATGCATCCGTATACCCTCTGCAAAACATAGTCATATGTGTACACTAGCTCGATGACTCGCGCACATACACATATAATAGCATAATAAATGCGCGCCAAAAGGCAACACTATGGACCAATCATGCCGCCACAAATAGTGTCACGTCATTGGTGCATTAAGGACGTGCTCATGCTACCTCCATGACTAGTTACAAATATCTTGTGCAAAATAAAACATAAACATGAAATTTTAAATAGTTTACAACGGCAACCAACAAATTACAAATCAAGGCATACGAAACATAATGAACAAAGGAGATAAAAGAGATCATCAAATTCAGAATCATAACATTGGGAACATATCAATGGAATCAATGGATTAATCAAAAGCAAACTAAAATGATAAGGAAGGTCCTTACGAAAAGGACGAAATATATGTACCTTAACGAACGCGTAAGAGGAAGCCGAACACAAACAATAAAGAAACTACACACATGTTATCGGATCTACAAAAACATCTTTTCATACATTACTTACCATAAAAAGACACTCACTACTTATGTTTCCAAAAATAGGTGGGTGACACTACTTAAACCCAATGTTTCCATATTTTTTATTTTACTCTTATTTTAAGGTAAATTACACTACTTAAGTACCCAACCAAATAGAACCCATAAATTTGTAAACACTCACAAAGGCTCTCATAAGGTTTTAAAAGGCCTTTGTAACCTGGCTTAAGCCCAAACATCTTTTAACCCAACCCTTGGATCATGTTCACAAAACTAGCCCACAATCAGTCGTAGCAGAACATACAGAAAGTTTTGACTTATTAACCCTACTTAGACATCTCCAAAAATTATGAAACAAACACTGGAGATGCTCCAACATATGAAAAACATCATAATCAAAGGGCTTTAAAAGAAACCTTATAGATTTGTAGATAAAAATTCTACACTACAATTGAAGTTTTTAGTCAGGAAAACTAGTTTTGACACTTTAACTTAAACGGATTGAAAATATAGCTACAAGCCTCTTAAAATAAAATAAGACATGTTTTGGAAAGTAAACTCAAAGTACATAATGTTAGGATTTTGAAACACCCAAAAACCTTTTATAAAACTCACTTTATAGACGTTTTAATCTGCCTTAATTTTCAAACTGCCCAAACACTCATATTTTTCCTAAGAGTTTTACCCATCCAAATCATCTTAGGGCTTCTAATTCTTGTTAAGCATGTATGATAGACATTATTAAGGATCCTTAAGGTCATATTAACATGAAAAATCAGTATGTAAATTATCAAAACCCTAACCACCATTAATTTATTTTTGTGTTCATAAAACATCCTTTATCATAATCATAAACATAAATCCATGGTGACACATGGAAGAACATAAGATCGAAAATTACTTACTAGGATACAAATAGATGACTTGATAGGTATCACCACCCATGAATCGCCACCACACCAAGAAAAATAAAAGAACAACACCAAGATTTTCAAGGTTCCACCTAGAATCACCAAGGTTCTTCAATGGAGGACAAGGAGAGATAAGATTGAAAATCAACAATGGAGGAATGTAGGAATAAATGAAAAACACGGATTAAACTTATCCTGGGAAGGATTTGTAATAAATATAACATTTTTCTAAGAATAAAAGAAACATGTTTCAAAAGTTACACATATTTACTTAATATAGTTTAACAAATAAAAATAAAAGATTTCTGTCTTACATTTTATTCCTAAAATAACCTAGACTTTCAAAAATAAAATACTTTTGGTGTAAAGACGCCCTAAAACCAGATTTCTATCTGTAGAAAGTTTTTTTTTTACCATTTCCTTATGTTATTATTTTTATTATTTCCAAAAATCACAACCTAAGGTTTTTTCAAATTATCTTATTATACCTTAAGTTATTTTCAAAATCCATAAAATAAAGTGGAAAATTCAAATTTTTGAATTTTATAGGAAAAATGGGTTAAAGCCGGTATGTGAGACCGATTAAGTACCGGAGATGGATCTACAACCCTGTTTTGGTAAAGAAGGTCGATGGGCCATGCGAATGTGCATTGACTTCAAGAATCTAAACTCCACTTTTTTGAAAGATTATTACCCTTTGCCGGAGATAGGTTTAAAAATTGTGTCGGTAATGGGTTTCAAATACAAATGCTTCTTGGACACATATAAAGGATATTATCAGGTACAATGGATGAGGAAGATGATGAAAAAAACGACCTTCTATATGGATCAGGGAACTTACTGCTATGTGAAGATGCCGTTTGGACAAAAAATGCATGGGCTAGTTACTAGAGGTTAGTCGGTGCCACCTTCAGGGAGCAACATGGAAGCATACGTCGACGACATGGTAATAAAGAGCCTCTCAAACTCAAAGAAAGATCTGTTAGCAGATATCACAGAAACATTTGACAACCTTCGAAAGATCAACATGAAACTCAATCCGAATAAGTGCTCCTTCGTTGTTTAGGAGGGAAAGTTCTTACGTTATGTGGTAACTTCAGAGGGAATACGAGCTAACACGCAGAAGACGAAGTCCATAGAGGACATGCGATCACCAAGAATACTGAAAGAGATGTAGAGACTCGTCGGGAAGCTAGCAGCTCTAAGCATGTTTCTAGTCAGATTCGTCGAGCGATCGTTACCTTTCTTCTAAACACTTAAAAACATCACGAAGGAAAATAGGGATGAGTATCGCTGGTCACCAGAAGCAGAAAAGGCTTTCCAAGAGATGAAGAAGATGGTCATGGAGCTCCCATTGTTGACAACACCTAGGGTTGGAGAAACACTGTATGTTTACTTGGCAGCGTCTCGAGACGCGGTCAGCAGTGTGCTAATAGATGAAAGGGGCTTAAGGCAAGCACCGATTCGGTACGTCAGTAGAACATTGCATGACACCGAGCGAAACTATGCTCCTCTATAAAATTTAGCCTTGTGCCCCATTCACCTGTCATGAAGGCTCATACGATATTTTGAAGGTAACCCGATCAAGGTAATCACAGACTAGCCGATTAGACAAATCTTATCCAAGTCTAAAGCATCTCGAAAGCTAGTAGCAAAGTATGTGGTGGAGCTCGGAGCATATGTTATAACCTATATCCCCATAAACGCCATGAAGGGGCAAGTTTAGCTGACTTTTTTTCTGAAACACCGGTGGGAGACAAAATGATATTCGTCATGGAAGTGGTCTAAGCTAAAGAAGAAGAGTGTATATAGTATACGGACGGGGCATCCAGCTCAAAGGGTGTCGGGTAGGTATGGTCCTCATCGATCCCACCGGGACATAATACACTTACGCCCTCCGACTGAATTTTGAAAGCTCTAGCAATGAGGCGGAATACGAGGCACTCATGACGGGGTTAAGGTAAGCAGAAAGTATGGGTGTACGGGCCTTACAAACAAAATTTGATTCCAAGTTAGTGGTGTGCCAAATCAACAGGGAGTTTGTGACTTGCAATGAAAGGATGATAAAATACTTAGCCAAAGCAAAAGAGCATATAAAAAAGTTCAACAAGTTTACAATTCAAAACATACCACATAACCATAACTAGAAGGCCGATGTACTCATTAAGCTAGCCTCGTTTGCCTTCAACCACATGACCAAGGAGGAACTTGTGGAGGTGTTAAACTCTAGGTCGATAGAAAGAGAGGAGATCAACGACATTGTCGAAGAAGAAGGTGATAACTGGATGACCCCGATACTAAAATGCCTCAAAGAAGGAATATGGCCAGAAGACCTAGAAGAAGCAAGAAACTTCCGGACGAAAATCACCGAATTTGTGATAGATAGAGGAGTACTATTCCAAAAGTCATTTTTATCCCCTATGTTAAGGTGTGTCGGTCTGTTGCAAGCAAATTATATCATTCACGAGGTGCATGGGGGATCATGCGTAATACATCCAGTGTTTCTTGGATACATATAAAGGCTATCATCAGGTACAAATGGATGAGGAAGACAATGAAACATGTGGATATACCTGGAGTCTGCATGAATAATTTTATTTCTTAGTTTTTTCTTTAGTCCGAGCTTTCGTGATTTTGTCGCTCGAACTACGGGAGAGTATTACTAGATAGAAAGGCCCAAGCCCGGTTTGTGAGCTTAAGATCCTCTAAAGTTTCTCTCTATATAATACAAAACATATTTATGAGGGTTTCATAATCCAACATTAAACATCATGTACCAAATCCGCTTGAACGTGAGGTTTACATTCGAACGATTGACTCTAAAATCATATATGTTTTCGCTCTTATGGATATTGATACGATTTTTTCAATGCTTCCAATGTTTCTCTTGACGTTGAAGTAAACACAATTTGTTATCTATTTTTTGTGCATTTATATAGCAACAATTGCTTTTTGTCTCGGAGTTGATGTTTTAACAAGTTAATATGATTTGAAGAAAATTCCATCATAAAGGTATTTTTAAATAGTGTTTTTGCTAAAGATTCTTTTTGTTTCATATGAAGAATACATGTTTTTTTTTCACTAAAGAGAACACAATTTCTTATCCTCCTTAATTTTGCGATGACTATGAATAAAGGTGAGGGGCACACAATTACAAACAATTCTAATTGTGAGCGTCTATTTTCTCGACTCTAATATCTCGTATCATTAGCTTTATGTTGTGTTGTCTAGAGTGATGTTATGTACGACCATATTAGTGAAATCAGTCAAAAGGTTTGGTCAAAGAGGAGTCAATGCCTCGAATGTCATGTATCAAAAAAATTTAGGCGACGAGTAACGTATGTTGTTAAGTTTTATCTCGTAATTGATGTAATATTTCACTAAATGTTTTTATGTTTGATACGTATTAGAAATTGATTGTGTGTTACCAGAGGCGGATCTATGTGTATTGTAGGTGGTTCCCAGGAACCACCTTAGAAACCAAGATTCTTTATGAGCTCTGTGTGATTTTTTTCGGGACGTACCTTAGAAAAATTCGAGGAACCACCTTGAAATGAAACTGAGTTAGAAGGAAGCGAAAATCAAGTAAAATTTTTAAGAAAACTTGGGTGAAATTGAAGAAGATGCATGAAAATGGTGGAAATAAGCTGAGGAAGATGAAGTGATAAATAAAGTTATTATTTTTACTGTGAGAAAAAAAGAGAGTAAAAGAGAAGTACTATGAATTTGGTAGTGCTAGTGTACTTTTTTACATTGTTTGACTTTCTACAAGTTTTATTTCGAGAAAAACAATCAATTTGTCATACAAATACTGTATTTGTATTCATTAAACACTAAAAAGTTTTTAGTAACATTTGCCATTTTAACATTTAATTTCACATAAAATAAGTAATTGTGTATATACATGGACGTTTCTATATATTTCATTTTTGCATGTTAATTGTACCGATCCGATCCGACCGGACCCGACACGTTGAGATGTTCATTTTGTCGACTTGACTAGAATACGTTAGTTAACTCGACTAGAGAAGGGAACCACCTTGGTTTTTCACCTGGCTCCGCCACTGTGTGTTACGAACGTTTACAATTACATTTTGATCTTTTAACATTTTATTTTAATGCTACACAAAACACTTATCACAATATCGCATGTCGTTACGCTATATATAAAAGCTTAAACAAAGACCCTCGTTAATACGTCATAAAATGTATAAAAGCTCAAACAAACACCCTCAATAATTCGTTGTAAAATGTTTGTTGTGATTGTGAGTGTGAATAATATTACTACTATATACTGTATATTTTACAGATTTACGAGAGAAATAAATAATATACTGTATGTATATTTTACAGATTTACGAGAGAAATAAATAATATATACTGTATATTTTACAGATTTACGAGAGAAATAAATAATATATACTCTAGTCAAACAAGGTGTGCTTACAACAAAAAAATACTACGTAGTACTTTATCAATTATTGAGGAATTTTCATATAATTCCAGCTGCCGTATAAGTCAACATATGTAATTTTCTTCCACTTCATTTCATTCAAAACTCCTACTATACCAATCATTCAGATTCAAAGAGGCAAAGTGCTCAGTGACTTAAACAATAATATTCATCACTAAACAATGGCTGAAGTCATTGCTTCTACCCTTATCGAAGCCGTTTTTCAGAAACTAGCCAATGAAGCCTTGAAGCAAGTTGTTCGAGCAAAGGGTATTCGTTCCGAGCTGAAGAACTTGGAGAAGACTTTGTCCGATATCCAAGATCTCCTTACAGATGCTTCTGATAAGGAAGTAAAAGAGGTTCGTGTCCAAAAGTGGCTCAATGGTCTCCAACACGTGGCTTATGAGATACACGACATTCTTGATGACTTGGCAACTGAGGCCATGCAGCGTGAGTTCACCGACCAATCAGCAGGAGGCAGCACTAGCATGGTACGAAAGCTCATCCCATCTTGCTGCACAAATTTCTCACTGAGTAGTAAGATGCGTCATAGGTTAGACGACATTAACCATAAGTTACGAGATCTAGAGAAGGAAAAAGTAACTCTTGGTTTGAAAATGAATATGGGAAGATTACAAGTGAAACATGATGATGATAGGCCAAAAAATAAAAATAGACAATCTCAGACGTCTTTGGTAGACCCATCTAGGATTGTTGGCCGACAAGGTGATAAGGATGCATTGGTTCTCAAGTTGTTAGTCGATGAACCGCGTAATAACGAAAACTTTAGCATCGTGCCAATAGTCGGTATGGGTGGTGTCGGTAAAACCACTCTAGCGAAAATTTTGTATGAAGATGAATAAGTGAAGAAACACTTTGAACTCAAGGCGTGGGTTTGTGTTTCCGATGAGTGGGACACCTTCGGTATGAGCTATATTATATTTCAGTCTGTGACCGGGGAAACAAAGAAATTTAAAGATTTAAATCTCCTTCAAGTAGCTCTAAGAGATAAACTTAGAGGGAAATTGTTTCTATTAGTGTTGGACGATGTGTGGAGCGAAAGTAGCGACGATTGGGAATCACTAGTGGCCCCTTTATCAGCATGTGCTCCTGGAAGTAAAATAATCATGACAACTAGGAAGGAGAAGTTAGTTGGGTTGTGGAAAATCAAACAATTTGCTAAGTCTCTCGCATGAAGATGCTGTGTGTCTATTTGCTCAACATGCATTGGGTGCAAATAACTTTGATTCACATATAAGACTTAAAGCACATGGTGAAGGCATTGTGAGAAAGTGTAATGGCTTGCCTTTGGCTTTAATAGCACTTGCCAGGTTATTGAGGGGAAAGGAAGAAGAAGTAGAATGGAAGGAATTGGTAGAAAGTGAGATATGGAGCTTAAAAGAGGAAGGTAAAATTATTCCGGCTCTAAGACTTAGTTATCGTGAACTTCCTGGGAATTTGAAGCAGCTCTTTGCATATTGCTCCTTGTTCCCAAAGGATTACGCATTTAAGAAGGAGGATTTGGTTCTACTATGGATGGCAGAAGGATTTTTGCACCAAGTACGTTTAAGCAAGTCAAGTGTAGAACGTTTAGGTCTCGAATGCTTTGATGAGTTGCTATCACGGTCATTTTTTCAACACTCACCAAATGACGAGTCTTTGTTTGTAATGCATGATCTTATGAATGATTTGGCCACATCTGTTGCCGGAGATTTCTTTTTCAGGTTAGAGAAGGAAATGGGAAATAATGTTAGGGAACGAGCTTTGGATAAGTGTCGTCATATGTCTTTTGTTTGTGACGAATATGTAGCTTACAAGAAGCTTGAGGCATTTAAAGGAGCTAAAGGTTTGAGAACATTCTTGTCCGTAGGGGTAGGGGTGAAAGAATGGTGGCAATGTAACTACTTGTCGAGTAAGATTTTGGTTGACTTACTCCCTGAGTTGCAATTCTTAAGGGTTTTAAGTTTGAGTGGTTATGAGATACGCGAGGTTCCAGAGTTCATCGGTAAATTGAAGCATTTACGCTATCTCAATTTATCTCAAACTGAAATCACACATGTTCCAGAAAATGTTTGTGATCTCTATAACTTAGAGACGTTGATCCTTCATGGTTGTTCTCTTTTGACTAAGCTTCCCAACAACTTCATAAAGCTTAGAAGCTTGCGGCATCTAGACATTAGAGATACTCCGGAGTTAAAAGACATGCCTTTAGGGGTCGCTAGGTTGAAAAGCCTACAAACTCTTTCAAAAATCATTATTGGAGGAGAAAATGACTTTTCGATAGCCCAACTTAAAGGTTTTGAGAATCTTCATGGGATAGTTTCTATTAGGGGTCTGGAAAAAGTAAAAAGTGAAATAGAAGCACGAGAAGCAAACTTATCACTAAAGAGGCTTACCGAGTTAGAGGTGAAGTGGAGTGATGTATCAGATGCTCTACGAAAGGACACTACTGAAAACGGTGTCCTTGATGCATTAAAGCCATATAATGATTGTTTGGAGAAGCTAGGCATTGTGCACTATCTGGGTTTAGAGTTTCCAAAATGGGTGGGGGATTCCTCGTTTCGTCAGTTGGCTCGTGTGTCTATACGTGGGTGTAGGAAGTGTACGTCTCTACCACCACTCGGGCAACTACAGTCACTTAAGGAGTTATCTATTGAAGACATGGGTGATGTAAAAGTTGTTGGTTCAGAGTTTTTTGGTACTGGCCTTGCATATCCTTCACTTGAAAGTCTAAGTTTCAAAAATATGTCGGGGTGGAAGGTATGGTCAACCAATAGTAGAAATGGGGTTGGAGATTCTGTGTTGTTTCCATGCCTTAAAGAGCTGCATCTTATACGTTGTCCAAATTTGGTTGAATTCACACTTGAAGGAGATAGAGTGCTTCCATGCCTTGAAGAGCTGAATATAGAAGGTTGCCCTAATTTAGTTGAAGTCTCGCTTAAAGCACCACTACTTTCATTAACGGGTCTGAGTATAAAATATTGTGGTGATGGTTTGATGAGAAATGTGGTTCATGTAGCTCCATCAGTCACCAAGTTGAGAATAGATTCTATTTCAGGGCTTACTGATGAGGCATGGAGAGGTGTTATATTGGATCTTAATGCAGTTGAAGAATTGCAAGTCAGAAGATGTGATGAAGTAAGATATTTGTGGGAACCAAAAGAAGCAGAGGCAAGTAGTAAGGTTCTCGTGAATTTAAGGGAGTTGAAAGTAAGAGAGTGTAAAAATTTGGTGAGTTTAGGAGAGAAAGATGAAGAGGAGTACAATTATGGGAGCAACCTCCTAACATCTCTTAGGTCGTTACATGTACACAGTTGTGGAAATTTCAAGCATTTGACTTGTCCAAACAACATTGAGTCGTTAAACATCAAGTGCTGTGAATCAATTACATTTGTCTCCTTCTCAACGGGAGGAGGGCAGAAGCTCAAGTCAGTATTCATTTCGGGTAGTAAGAAACTGTTGTTAAAAGAGGAGCTGGGAGGAGGAGAGAAGAATGTGTTACTTATCAACAACAAAAGCATGCCAATGCTTCAATCTGTATGGATAGAAGATTATCCAAATTTGGCATCGATTATTGAATTTGGGCGTAACTTCATTCACCTCACGCGATTGAAAATAGGAGACTGCAATAAGACGGAGGAGTTGTTATTTGCAGACCTCCAATTGCAGAGTCTCGCCTTGTTAACAAGTCTTATAATTAGAAACTGTCCAAGTATGGATGTTCCAACAGATGGTCTTTGGCCTCCCAACTTGTGTAGGCTTAATATTGGGGGGTTGAAGAAGCCAATATCAGAATGGGGCCCACAGAAGTTTCCAACCTCACTTGTTGACCTAACCTTATGGGGTTCAAAAGAAAAAGAAGCAGCAACTAAGTGGAGTCAATCGTCTCATCTTCCTTCATCTCTTACTCGACTTAGCGTTGTTAATTTTGAGAATTTGGAAACCGTTTCAGAGGGACTCCAACACCTCACCTCTCTCCAACATTTCGCCATTGAAGGTTGCCCAAAGATAAAAGATCTACCGGAAACGTTGTTGCCTTCACTTTTGAGTTTGGAAATATATGGATGTCCAGATCTGAAAGAAAGATGCAGAAGAGGAGGCTCCTACTGGTCTCTCATCTCCCATATCCCCTTCATCTAGCTAGCTTGAAGGTGTGCCTCGTGATCCAACCCGCAGTTTTTGCCACCTCTACAAGACAACAAAGTATCATACAGTTTCTCATCTTGTTAACAATTGACAATTGTATGTATGTGTGGAATGGCTGCAAATTATAAGGATCGCCATTTTCCCATATCTAATTACATTTGCAGTTAATTTTTAAATCAAGTTGGTTGGATTCAAAGTTTACATATTGGGCTTGGAATCGTACAGCTAATGTAGCTCATATGCACATCTTCTTAAATGATCAGAAGTGATTTTTTTTTCATATATAAAATCTTTTTTTTTTAACGGCGAATTAGTAGTTAGTGATTCAAGCTCACAGTGACATCCAATTGGGGTATGCAAGCCTCGAACCTTCTCCTTTAGAGATAAACCCCACTTCTGCTTCTATTTATTTCGGGCCCGTGAAGGTCCTTAGTGAGACTCGAACTTTAGTACCAAATTATTACTTCTAAACATTCAATTATATAGTCTACAAAATTTACCTGAACCTTTTCTGTTATTTACTTCTTTTCTAGACTGGGTAGAATTATTTACAAAGGGATTTCTTCAAATGTCCAACTTCGCAAGCTACTACATTTGTTTCTTAGTTACAGCAGGTAGGTTATGACTATCTTCACTTCCTTCTATAACATTTTAGGCACCTTCTTACATATTTGACATAACCTTCTTACATATTTGACATATATCAAGGCTCCTTACTGCCACGTTACTGTGATTTACAATAGCAGCAGATGTTTGCTCATCTCACACTGCTACACCACTCATAGCTAGACGATAAAATATCACACGTTAGTGGCCGGATGCATGCAATATTATATAGATGTATAGCTGTTTGCTGATTGTTAATCATATTTCTAGAATTGATTGAAGTCAAGGAGAAAGAGAGTTTGTGCTATTTTGAATGAGGCATAGCTTATGCAACATGCATAGTTAGTCAAGGATGTATAGGGAGTTGAATTAAGCAAGCAACCACATGTATTTCTTATTTTTAGCTGGTGATTATCTTCACTTCCGTTTACAGCATATCAATTGTTTCTTTGTACAGTAACAAACTTGTTTCAGTTGACCCTTGGTCCTTTTGAATTATTAATGATCGAGACTAGAGGTGGTAAAATGGGCAGGCCGGGCGGACACGGGCGGGGGCAAAATAGGCGACGGGGTGAACAGGAGGTGGTCTAAACGAGCAACGGGTTAACGGGCGCGGCTAAACGAGTGCACGCTAAAATGGAAAAAAAAACATATAAAAACATGAAAATAAAAAAATAATAATACTTGTTTTTTTAGTGAGTAATGGCCGTCATTACCCACTTTTAGGTAATAAAAATATGCATGGTAACAAACCAAGCATCACTTTTAATTATAATTATCATACACCACCCTCTAAAACATCCAACCATGCACCCCCTAAGGCCCTAATATTCAAACCTGTTTGTACGTCACTGATCAGTGAGATTTGTGAGATTTAATCGACACTACACTAAACCCTAATTCATTCGCCCCCAAATTTGTAACTTACCAAATACTTAATCTGTTAGCAGAAAATTCAATTAAAGATGTCCAATGATTAAATAGAGTGATTATACCAGGCTCCATGATGATCGAAGAGTATGTTGATGGTGGTTGAATGATATATAGTTCTTAGATTTTAATTAAGAAATGGTAAAAACTATTAGTAATACAAGGTAACTCAAGAAAAGAATTGAGGAACGATATGTAGACAAAGATTTGTTATTGATTGATGAATTGTAGTTACATGAAAAATGATTACAACTGAACATGATGAAAAAGTGATTAGCTACAAGGTATTTATAGGTAAATGAGTAAAGTAAAATGGGTGGGAAAGTCTGTTAGTAACAGACTTTGACTTTTGGTTTGACTTTTGCCAATTGACACATATCAATTGCCTCCTTGAAACATTGCTTGTCCTAAATATAATTAAGCATCCAAGTTGAAGTGCATAAAACGTTCAGCTATTGTATCATACAACTCCCAAATAGCATATGATGTAGTGCCATTAACCCACTGAGAACATACATAGCAGCCACATTTCCTTTTTTGGCCATTCTCCTATCCAGCACAACAAAGGGTTCCTCAAGAATTAAACCATCACTTCCCACTGTTGGTAAGAGAGTGGAGCAGGACCTCTGTAGAGTTTCAACTGAGACACATGAAAGACTAGATGTATCTGAGAAGAACTAGGCAGCTGTATCCTATAAGCCACCTTACCAACCTTCCTTTCCACCAAGAAGGGACCAAAATACTTAGGTGACAATTTGTGTTGCTTGCCTTGTCTGAGTGATGCTTTCCTGTAGGGTTGTAATTTTAAGTACACCCAAACACCTTCTTCAAATTCTTTGTCACTCCTGTGTCTATCTGCCAAACTTTTCATCCTGTCTTGTGCTATCTTGATATGGAACTTGATCAATTGCAGCTTCTCTAGCACTTAAAGATCTGTCCATAGCATCCACCAAACTATCTCCTTTACTGTAGACAATATGAGTTGGAGGAGCTTGACCATAAACCACCTAATAAGGTGTTGTTTTGATAGTGGTATGGTAAGAAGTGTTATACCAATATTCAGCTAAAGGAAGCCAATTAACCCACTCCTTTGGTTTGTCACCACACATACATCTTAGATAATACTCTAAACTTTTATAAACTACTTTTGTATGTCCATCACTTTGAGGATGATATGCAGAGTTCCTTCCAAAATCTGCTCATGAAGACTGCATCTCTATCACTGACAATCACTTGAGGCAATCCATGAAGTTTGTAAACTGTGTCCAAAGAAGATTGAGCTACTTGCAGAGCAGTATAGGGATGAGTAAGAGGAATAAAGTGGATGTATTTGCTCAATCTATCCAATATGACCATAATGACTGTTCTACCTTTAGACATAGGCAAACCATCTATGAAATCCATGGAAATCTCTGTCCATACTTTTGTAGGGATAGGCAGAGGTTGAAGGAGACCAGGATAAGGGACTAGTTCTGGTTTAAACCTTTGACAAGTGTTACATTGTCTAATGAACTGTTTAATTTGCTTCCTCATCTTCTTCCAATAAGCCACTGCACACATTCTCTTGCTAGTTTCCTGCATTCCAGAATGCCCCTCATCTGGACCATTATGGAAGTATAGTAACAAATATGTTCTCAAGACCTCATCACTACCAATGACCAACTTTCCTTTCCTCAATAACTGTCCTGCTGACCATAAGTAATGTTTGGAAGAAGAAGGATCAGCCTGCAATTTGTCAACTAAAGCCTTCAACTCGGGATCATTTTGCCACCCTTGTTTAATTCTATCATATAATGCACTAGAAACATTGGTGACAGCCATTTGAAGCAATTCCAATGGACTTTGAACCCTGGATAAAGCATCTGCTACTGCATTTTCAGCTCCTTTCTTATAAACAATCTCTTAATCAAAGCCCCTCAGTTTAGGAAGCCATTTCATTTGAGTAGGAGTGGTAATCCTTTGATCCAATAGGTACTTTAAGCTGTAGTAACCTATTTTAATAATGAAGTGTATGTCCAACAAGTAGCCTATCCATTTGTCTAGTGCATAGATGACTGCTAAGAATTCTTTTTCATAAGTAGACACAGTTTGGTGTTTTGGGGCAAGTGCCTTACTAAAGAAGGCAATGGGATGACCTTGTTGTTGTAACACAGCTCCAATACCTACTCCTGAAGCATCAGTTTCAATAACAAAAGTTTCATTGAAATCTGGCAACGTCAATACTAGCACCTGCACCATTGCTGATTTCAATGTCTCAAAGGCCACTTGAGCTCCTTGGTGCCATCCAAAAACATTTTTATTAAGTAGGGAAGTGAGTGGTCTGCTAATAGTAGCATACCCTTTTACAAATCTCCTATAATACCCAGTCAAGCCAAGGAAACCCCTGAGTTGTTTCACATTAGTAGGAACAGGCCAATCCACCATAGCTTGAATCTTTTATGGATCAGTAGCTACTCCATCACTAGTTATGATGTGACCTAAGTACTCAACTTGTGTAGCCCCAAAAGTACACTTACTAGCTTTAGCATACAACTGTTGGTGTCTCATAACAGTTAGTATTTGCCTCAAATGTTCTACATGAGTATCCATATCAGGGTTGTATACCAGTATGTCATCAAAAAACACTAAAGTAAACTTCCTTAAGAAAGGTTTAAAGACTTCATTCATGAGGGGTTGAAAGGTTGAAGGAGAATTGGTAAGACCAAAAGGTATTACTAAAAACTCATAATGACCTTCATGTGTTTTAAAGGCATTCTTAGCTATATCATCTTCATACATTCTAATTTGATGATATCCAGACCTAAGATCCAATTTGGAGAACACCCTAGATCCATGTAACTCATCTATGAGCTCTTCTATCAAGGGAATTGGAAATTTCTCTTTGATATTGTGTTTGTTAAGCTGCCTATAGTCTATACACATCCTCCAACTACCATCTTTTTTCTTAACCATGACCACAGGAGAAGAAAATGAGCTTTGACTATGCATGATAACACCAGACTCAAGTAATTCCCCCACCATGGACTCAATTGCATCTTTCTGTGTAGGTAGATGTCTATAAGGTCTCATATTAATAGGTGGAGTGCCCTCTTTAAGAACTATTCTATGATCATGGCTCCTCTTTGGTGGTAAACAGTTAGGAATTTCAAAAACATCACTAAATTCAGATAACAAGGGATCTAGTGGTAAAGGAGTGTTTGGTATACCTTGTGTAGACATCATTTGCAACATTGCAGAAGGGTACACACACATAGCCATATTTTTAGGTTGTTTCTTAGACTTAGAAGCTTGTTTACCACTTAACCATTGTATTGTGGGCTTGGTGGAACCTCTCAACACCATTTTTTTCCCTTTATACCCAAAAGCCATCTTTAATTCTTAGAAGTTGAACTGAATGTCACATAATGTAGCCAACCATTATACTCCTAGAACCATATCACAACCTCTCAATGGCAATATCATAACACTAGCAGAAAATAATTCTCCTTGCAATTACCACATGAAGTTGTCACACATAGTGTTACTAGTAAGTGTTTTTACCCCAGCTACTGTCACTACTAATGGACAAGTGTTTTTCAGCTTGCAACCTACTTTTTTGGCCACATTAGTATTGAGAAAATTATGAGTGCTACATGTGTCAACCAAGATATGCAACTGGGTCTTCCCTACCCAACCACTGACCCTTAGAGTTTGATAATTTTGGACCCCATAAGCGCATGTAATGAGATTTGTGGTACCTCATTGTCAGATTGTTCCAGTTGATTGGAATTTTCCTCCAGTTCCCAAACAATCTGTTCTTCCTCTTCATCCTCTTTCACAAACACTTCCAACAAATAAACTTGCCCTGTACATTTATGACCAGGTACATATCTTTCATCACAGTAAAAACACAAGTTCTTGGATCTTTTTTCTGCTAATTCTTTCTGAGACAATCTTTTTCTCAATGGTTCTACTGGTGGAGTAGTTTTACCCACCCAATTAGCCTTAGGAGAAGGTAAAGCTAAAGGTTTGGGGCCACTCATTTGGTTTTCTCCCCCAGTTGCGCAGTTAAACCTAGGAGTTGGAAGTATGGGTGATCTATACTTTTTCCTCATAGCCTCATTAGTGTCAAATTGCAGCCTAGACAGGGAATATGCTTATGATAGTGAGATTAGGTTGAATCTCCTCACAGCTAACTCCAACTCAGTAGGAAATCCAACCATATAGAAACTAATAGCTTGATCATCCCTAAGATCCACCCTACTCAAAAACTTATCAAAAGCATTCTGATAATCATCAATACTGCTACTCATCTTACAGTGTTTGATATCTGCTAAAGGATCATCAAAAGAATTACCAAATCTCTCTAATATAGCCCTCTTATACACCACCTAAGGTATCATGTTAGCACCATAAGGACACACAAAATTACTATGCTACATTAAAGCTACATCATACAAGTGGACAGAAACCAATTGCACTTTCTGATCATCAGGCACCTTATCTACTCTAAAGAACTGCTCACACTGATACAACCATCCCTTTACATCTTCACCACCAAATTTGGAAAATTCTATCCTAGTAAGTCTAGTGAATTGACCGTTATTCCTCTAAGCCAATGCACCACTAGTACTACTAGCCAATTGATCAACAATCATCTGATGGATCAAGGTTCTCAATGCATCTTGGTTTTCATCACCAAGATTAGGTGTATTTTGGTTTAGGGAGCCATATTGGCGTGTTTGGGTAGAAACAGTGATCAACAATGGGGTAATTAGTTGTAACAACAAACTGAATTGTAACCAACTTCTTGCAACTAATTGTTAATCAACTAACTAACTAACTAACTCATCATGTGTGTGAAAGAAAAAAATGGGTTGGAATGAGATAAAGGATAACTGTGTGTGGTGGTTTGGTGAAATGACAAATGATGATGATAAGTTATGGTGGTTTTATAGTGCCGGAAAACTTTGTAACAGAATTTTCAGAGATGTATCTAGGCCAGGAAAGGGCTCTGATACCAAATGATATATAGTTCTTAGATTTCAATTAAGAAATGGTAAAAACTATTAGTAATACAAAGGTAACTCAAGAAAAGAATTGAGGAACGATCTGTAGAACAAGGATTTGTTATTGATTGATGAATTGTAGTTACAGGGAAAATGATTACAACTGAACATGATGAAGAAGTGATTAGTTACAAGGTATTTATAGGTAAATGAGTAAAGTAAAATGGGCGGGAAAGTCTGTTAGTAACAGACTTTGACTTTTGGTTTGACTTTTGCCAGTTGACACATATCATTGAACCGCCAAGCCATTGGTATCGTGTAACAACACAATTACACAAATGGGTTTGGACGTGAAAAAAACAATTCATAATCAGAATAGAAAGAATACAGAAACCGGTTTTTCAAACCGATCTGGCGGTTTGTAACCGATTATCTAAATAGCCACCTCTGATTTAAAAGTCGGTTAAAACTAAACCGAATTGGTTAAAATCGAACCGATTTAGTTAAAAACCGGTTGATATCTAATTAAAAAACGGTTCATAATCGATCCGGATTAAGTCAAAGTTTGTTGATCAGTTGGCTCAAACCAAACCGGTTTTAAAAACAGATCCAGTTTTGGTTTGCCATCTAGTTGGACCATGTCGATCAACTCAGATGTGACTATGTGAGAATAAGTACGAGTTTGTGATTAGAGGTGAGCATCAGGTTTGGACCGGACTGAACCGACTAAGACTGGATCGGACCGAGGATCTAAATGATTCATAATTCCGGGCCGGAATGGTTTAGTCCGGTCCTATTAAGCATAACCGACGGTGTTTTGGTAAGACTGAATCGGACCGAACTGTACCGATCAGACCGAGGACCGAATTAACCCAAACCTCAGACCTCGGACCAGACTGAAATTGTACGATTCGGTCTGAGTCGGTCTGGTTTTCCGATCCGGGTCACCGGTCCAAATGCTCAGCCCTACTTGTGATTGCAATAATTGCCCAGCCGCCTAGGTATGTAATGTTGGTCTTGAAAGCGTGAAAAGGCCCTTTTATGTGTCAAACCAGTGAAACATAAAACTTACAGCCGCAGAATAACTAAAGGCTGGTGATACGGTGTACTAAGCATTCGTATAGTTACAACTGAACCGAAGTAAAGTTTTTCAACTATGTATATCGACGCAAAATAAACGGCATTGTTAAATACTTACTACCTTAGTCTTTTAGCATGTACAAGATGACTTTTAAAACTACAACCAGCAAATGGTTAATAATAACAGGATGCAACATGTTGTGGTCGATCTGATATAGTAATATTGCCATACAGGCTAAGGCATCCGTATTTCTAACCGACATTCTTCATTGGTAAAGCCTAGTGTTGGCCATCCATACTAAAAGGGATGAGACACCTCAAGATGTTGTTTATCAACGCTATTAACTCCCCCTTTTCCACTGCAAATGTGCAAATAAAAAACTGCAACCCAGTTTCAGCATATACTTTCATGTCTGTAGCAAACTAATGCTAGTTAGTGATGTGGTGTGAGAGAAACAAACAGAGAAGGCAAGACTTTAATGTCATTCCTTTGATTAAAAAAAAAAGGTTAGACGCTTCTTCACCAACACAAAAAACTAACGAGCAAGAAAAAAAATACACCAACGAAGTAAATGATGTCCACTAACCACAATAACCAAACATGTTTCTACGTTACACTAGCTCAACTCACACCATCAAATACGTTACTAAGATACAACCTCTCAAGGCACAAAAAAGACCCTGAAAAACCTTGATTGGATATCATCCATCAGTACCCAGCGTTTTGCCATAGCTGTTGTGACTGGAGTTTTGGTTGGCCCTGGGACCCACCAACGTGTGAACCATCCCTAGGGTTCTGTTGTAGCTGATGCTCCTGTGATATCCCAGTTTGGGATTGGAAGAAGTCTGGGTAGTTATGCGCTGCTCCACCGTAACTTTGTGAAGGCTGCTGGCCTTGCCTGAACCCACTTGGTTGCTGCTGGCTCTGACTCTGTAAGTTGTAGTATGCACTGGCTGGAACTGCTGGCATAGTTCGAGAACCGCCTCCATGCATCCATAGTTGAGAGTTTTCATTCTGACAAAATCACATATACATAGCTTATTAGTGAGAAGAAATTAATGTTTACGTTTTTCTGGTATAGTAGTAAATCACTTTGTTAGAATTATTCGAGACGGTGACAAGTCCTAACAATATTATATACTTTCCACTATTTGTCCCTCAAGACTCAAGTAATGCAACTAATTATGCTTTTGATCCATAGATGGCAAAGAGAGCATGACCAAATGTGAAAACACACTGTGTTTCTAGGTACCATCCCCCATAACTACTATCGGCAAGCGACCAACCCCGTAATGCTTAAATGTATTCACAAAGATAGTTAAGAAAATCAAAGAAAAAATACCTGCTGCTGCTGCTGTTGGAGAGAGAGCAAATGACTGGCGTCTTTAAAATGGGCATTCAATACATCATCGTAGGATCCTGCAGGGCCTGCAGGTTGGCTAACTTGGTAACTCCCAGGAACCGCTGTTGAACCACCATATGAACCGTAACCAGAAGCAGCAGCTGGAGACTGAGTCAAGCTGCTCATAGAAACACTGTTTTTGTACTGAGGGAGCATGGCTGCTAACTGCTGATGGTATGCGCTGTTGCCAGCAAATCCAGGCTGGAAACCGGATGGCATATACGTATAACTCTGAGGTAAGAAAGGGTAGCTCATCATGTTGGCATACCCCAAAGGAAGACTATGTTGAGAGTAAGGGTGCATAGCAAGGTGTTGTTGAATTGAAGGTCCAGTAGGAAGCGTCTGTTGTCCTGGTTGAGATGATGAAAGCCCACCCACACTCTTCAAAGCCTGATTACAGAAAGGAAACTTCTCAAATTCTGAACATTAGTCTAAACTAGATTTATTGCAGTCGTTTACCAACATTTTCGATAGACCCTCAAAGTTATAGAAAATGTAACTTTTTTGTTATGAAATTTTGTTATTTGAGTAAAAGACACATGATTTGATTATATGTTATTACTTATTGTAACATCTGCTTTCGAATTTTAAGAACTAATGTTTTTACTCCAAAAGTAACAATGGGCGAAATAAATACATCATGTGAATAAAAAATGATTAGATTCAGTGCAGTACGTACCTCAGCCATAGATATGGTTGGATCGTTGATAGAAGACACCGAGTTGGCATACCTAGTAGGCATGGATTGACTAACTGAAAACTGTGAGTATGACAAATCAGATTCTCTGGTAGGATGACCATTTGCTGCCAACAATGAGTTTGTGTCTGCAGCCTGCTGCATAATAGTCAAAGAAAATAGAAAGTTAATACTACCATCCACATCATACATAAAACATGTACAAGTTATTAACATTCTAGGAAACACGAATGCATTACCATGGCATTTAAAAAGGGTGTCGAAATTTGAGTCTGTGGAGGTGTCTGAGATTGAGGAAAAGGAGAGTTCAATAGCTGGGGTTTATCATAGGTATGAGCATGTGTCTCCGGAGGAAAACCATATTGACTGCTATGCGTCACTTCAGGAACATCTTGATTCAATACCGCGCCCTGTGAAACAGAAGGTAGATCATAACTCTCAGCTCCTGTTCTTTGAACAAGATCGCTCTCTAACGTTCTTGTAGGAGACGCATCATCATAGTACTCGCGATTTCTGCAAAAGGAACTTGAATGAGGAAAAATAAATTAAAAAAACAAAAATAAGAACAATGGGAAATGATTTCAGGAGGTCATACGTGGTTTCAGGTGGCTCAATAGATGAAGTTCCAGAGAAACCAGCATTCAGGTTTGCTCCAAAGCTTCCAAAACTCAAGTGTGACAAATCAGCAGTATGGACTTGCAGGTGATCTGGAATGACTACCAAAGGGATGAGATCATCTTCAGGTTGTTCTACGTGCTCCTCTTCTTGTATACTAAGCTTTTGTATATTTTCACTTACGGACGATACAGGGGCATCAACCTCTTCAGCTGATACGAGAGCGACAATTGTTAATTTTAAATCAAAGAAACACACAAGAAGGCCATGTAAACAGAAACAATTCACTTTATGTTCAATAGTGAAACAAGGTCAGGTATGGTAAGACTACTAAACTTCTACCATTTTTTGGCAGTTTAACCTAAAATTGTTTGTAATTGTTTGTTCATATTCTTTTGGTTTTGTCAGATTTAACCAGCCAAGTTCCATGATTTAATCAACTAATTCTCTTAGCTAGATTTGGTACTCACAGAATAACTGCGAAGAAAGACCTAGAAAGGTTGAGGGACTTAACGACAGATAGAAAGTTGTTTTAGTGCTAAACCACCAAAATGGTGATCAACTCCGATAGGATATTGACCTCAGTTAGCAAACAAAATGAACCAAGTTCTAGAATATCAACTTACCTTCGTTTTGCTCAGGAGCATCATCTTGAGGGTGGTAGGAGTCCATGGTCCTATAAGAGTCGTGGTCATAAAGGGGTTCGGCAGGCACAGGCATGGGGGCAGGAACATCACGCTCATAAAGGGGTTCGTTAGATACAGGCACATCATGGTCATGGTCCTCGATATGATCTTCAGATGAACTTTCATGTTGTGGCTCAGCCTTGTTGGTCTCGTACCCAACGTATTGGTTGCTTCTATCAAATGGTAAGTTTGACTGGCCAGAACTTACCCCCCAGTCTCCATGAGTGTGCACTGCAGGTTGTGACGGCTCAATAGAGGGCCAAACTGCAGGTTGTGACGGCTCAATAGAGGGCTGTGACGGCTCAATAGAGGGCCAAACTGCAGGTTGTGACGGCTCAATAGAGGGCTGTGACGGCTCAATAGAGGGCCAATCATTATCAGGAGAAGCATTGTATTCTGGAACATGGTTGTGACTGATGCTCTGTTGAGATGGTTTTGGAGCGGTAGAAGCCGTGTTCTGTGGTCTGCCCATTTTCACAATGTCAGCCAATGACTTCTTACCAGGAGCACCTGACCAAGCAGATTGATATCCAGAAGATGGTTGTGGAACTGATACAGCGTCAGTTGTGCTATAAGTTGATGGTTGAGGAGAGTCACTGACAGAAAAATATATGCTAAAATGTTAAATTTTAGTTAAAGCAACCAAATCCAGCAAAGTGATATCGGCCCAAAAGATTGAGCTTGTGTTCAAATTCTTTTTTTTTAAAGGGAGGGAAATACACAGAACGTATGCATGATGCAAAGTAGTATATACCATTTAGCATATCTCAGTTTCCCTAACCAATTAAATTAAGAATGTGGTTCTAACATTACTAACCTGTAAGTTGGAGGATTCCAATTTGCAGTACGTGGTGCAGCTCTGGGAGCTGGTGTGGCTGAAGCTGTATAAGAACTCGCTCCATTTTCCTTCTTGTATGCAGGCTTTCCGTACACTCCACCAGAGTCTATAAAATTCAATATGTAAGAGTTCACTAAGCTATCAGTATGCAACCTTTTTCAGAATAAAAAATCAGATTTTTTGAAGTTGTGAGACTTGTATACCTGAAGAGCTGTAATGGGTTGAGCTACTACGTCCAGTGTATCGGTCTGTACCACTTCTACCCCCACGGTTTGAACTACTACCACCACGAGGTCTGAATTCTGTTGTATCCTTAGACTGAATAGAAACAAAACGAAGATAACATACTCAGAATAGTCACATATTAAGAAACCATTACCGAGAAGAACTATATACAGGCAGATCTTTAACTCAACATAGCATGTGCAACAAGTTTCCATGCATATTAAAATGCAAAAAAATTCTAAAGAACATTATTTACAAGGCAGGTAACAACATTGAGGTGTCTCTATTTAGCGACCAGTGTGTGTTAACATTTCATAAATTAGTGTATAAAGGAGGATAATCGAATGTAAAAAGGCAAAGTAGCAGGCAGAGAGACTGTGGAGATGATAAGCTGATTGTGACAGTATGACACACTAATCTTATATCAAAACCGTAACCAGAATGCTACGATATGTTTATTCTTTCTATGTTTGGCAACCAGATTAGGGACGTATCACGCAATAAGATACAAACTTATAAAAGGATAGAACAATGGAAAAAAGTGAAATAGAGTGTTTTCCATGTGCTCACCTCTTTTTTCTTTTCTCGTTTGCTCTTCACCTCGTGAAAAGTATCTGCACAATTAATAAACTTGATACTAGTAATTATTTAAAACACTAGCAGAATTTGAACCATTTTCTTTTCAAAACAAAAGGCATTTGCAAATACACGGTTCCAGATCACATATCTCGACCTACTTATACCTAAAACTTATATCTAAACTGCATCTAAGAGAAACACAAATAACCACTCTTTTCTAACCATCCGCCTTTTGCAGATAAAACACTCTGAAACTAAACCCCACACTCCCTCTAAACATATTTTATACTTCTCAATAAGCAAACCCGAACACCCCCAAAAGATTTTACAAAAAACGAACAAAAGTCTAATCTTTAAACAAAAAAACAATGCACCAAATTCAACCTAAAGCCTAAAAACCAATATTCAACAAAAATCAATAAAAACCTAAACTTTAGAATACCCTTACCTATTCATTCACGTAAACAACATTAGTTATCCATTAAACACAATCATCATCAATCAGTAAATAATAACAAAAACTTCGATATAACAGAATCTTTTAATAATAAAACCAACAATAAATCAATAAACTCAAACTCTAAAATACCCTTTAGTTATCCATTCACATAAATCCCCTCTAACCGGCTTAAATTAGATTCTTAATAACCAAACGAAAATACCCGCTAAGAAAAAACAACAAAACCCATTAAAGTAAATCCGAAAACCAATAAAGAACCAAACTTAAAATAACCTTTATCTATTCATACACAATTATTCAAATTAGGTCATAATAGTCAGATAATCTATACTACAAAACTCAATCCCAAACACCCTCTAAAAATCAAAGAAGAAACAAACTTTTAAACACCCCCTACATATTAATTCACATAAACACTAAAACACAATTCATCGAATTAGGTCTAAAAAAACCTAATGCCAAACACCCTCTAACGCATTAATAACCTAATCCTTTAACAAATAACCAACAAATAATCAATATAAAACTAAACTTTCAAATACCCTTTACCTATTCACACACAATTACTCAAACTAGGTCATAACAATCAGATAATCTACCCCAGTACCCAATGCCAAACACCCCTCTAAACCATTAAAATCCCAAAAAAAAAATTGTTATCAAAAAGTCTAAAGTTTCTGTATTCTTAGTATTTAATTACATAGCTGTAGAAGGCAAGCTAGCAACAAGCTGCGCCGCAAGCCCTTTTTGAATTGCAAAGCTAATTTTATAAAAAACCACATCTATGAAAAATCCCAATCCATTTAACAACTACTGTAACCAATTAAAAACCAAACTTTCGAATACCCGTTACATAGTAGTAATCCACAATTAATAAAATCAGGTCAAAAAAAAGATTGCAGCCTTGAAAACCTAATGCCAAACACCCTCTAAATCATTAAAACCCAATAGTTTAACAAAGAATCAAATAAGATTACATAATTAGGTCATAACAATCAGATAATCTACTCCAAAACCTAATACCAAACACCCCCTAAACCAATAAAACCCCAATATCTTAACAAAGAATCAATAAAAAACCAAACCGTAAAATACCCTTTACATATTAATCCATAACTAATCAAATTAGGTCAGAATAAACATATAATCCACTCCAAAACCTAATGCCAAACACCCCCTAAACCAATAAAACCCCAATATCTTAACAAAGAATGAATAAAAAAACAAACCGTAAAATACCCATTACATATGAATCCACAACGAATCAAATAAGATTAAAAAAAAAAAACCTTGAGATAATAGGCGATTAACAGCTTCATTAGGATCCATATTACATTCTTTAAGCGCAGAATAGATCTCAGCATCTTCAACGCCGTTAACTATCTCTTTTAAGCTTTGTATCATCTTTTTTGACGATATTGGGACCCCGTTACTCATCGTTATTGTCAGATCTATGAAACTCGAAATAACAGAACAAGAAACAACAAGTGTGTTTGTTTTGTTTGGTTTGGTTTTTTGAGTTTATGTTTATCTATTCGAAGTGTTTTTTTTTTTTTAATTATTGAGGTGGTTTGATGTGTATTTATAGTTTCTTACTTTCCATTTTGTATGTATTGTTTTTGACTAGATGTGGGATTTTTGTTACTTGTTACCGTATAGGGTTAGGATTAGACTGATTAGATTTACTTGTCAGAAAAGTAAAAATATTTCATTTTACTTTTCTTTTCTCCCAAGTTTTATTTATTTAAAGATTTAAAGTGAGGAGAGTTGCGGTGATTTTTTACGTGACAAAAATTTATGCGTGGGTTATCAATTTTTTTCTAGAAACTTTGCAATGATCATTTACTCATTGATCGATATTTTTAAAAACGTTGGCCCCGCCCGTAATTCGACCGTTTCTCCTTTTCATATATATATAAAAATCGAACGTTTTATTAATTTTAAAACACATACAAAAATCTCTCATTTATAAATCTTCTATAAATAACTACTTTAAAAATACTTTCGGCTATAAAACTCCCCAATAAACGCCGGGAATGGAAAAATACCAGCAACTATCTACCGACGCTCATCGAAACGTTTAACTTCGGGAACCCGTCACCGTACCAACAATACCGACCATACTTTGTTAACCAACCGTACCCAAACTCAACGTACCGGAACCCGATGTTGGCACTGATACCGAAAACATACACGAACCAACCATATCCAAACCCGTAATTTTATTCAATACTCCAAAATAACCAGGTTTCAAGATTTTTACTCACAACAATCCGCGTTCCTTTTTACTAACGACGTTACCATACCTTCATTCCTAACTAAAGACTTGTACATGCCTTCTTTTTCGGACTCTTTTCAGGCAACTCAAGAAAAGGCGGTTCGAGAAGACCCTCCTAATGTCGAAGTTTCGGCCCCACTATCACAACCAACAAAATCGAGGGCGAGTAGAGGACGACAAACCTAACGGGATTCGAAAGTTGGTCGACAGGCTGCATGGACACGTGTGGAGGAAGTAGAGTTGTGTAACAGTTGGGTTTCAATTTCTCAAAACAACATGAAGGGTAACTATAGGAATATAGTAGGGTTTTTTACTAAGGTTTTAAAGTACTAAGAAAGTAAAACGGGGGAGTAGGGTACAACAACGTACAATATCGTTAACGGAAAATGGAAGTTGATACGCCCTCAAGTGTGTCGATTTGTTGGAGTGTACAATAACATGATGTCGGTAGATAGTGGATTCGGCGACGAGGACTACATGAATAGGGCACTTGAGGATTATGAAGCTGGATTTGGGACGATGTTTAAATATCGTCCTTGGTGGGATGTTTTAAAAGATAGTCAAAAAATTTTGGATACTGAGGTTTATAAGATTTTTTGAAAATTCTCAAGGCAGTAACAGCAACAAGAGGTCCAACACATTGAAGTCTGGATACGCAAGTATAAATCAAAATATTGGAGGCGATTAGGTGCAAGAAGTTCAACGATAAATCGGCAGGGATAGAGCGAAAGCTTCAACGAAGAAAGTGAACCAAGCATCGGGCTCGTCAAGTGCGAATGGCGAAGAATTAGCAAGGATGATGGTATTCGAGATGATGAATCTAGGCCGAGACGAAGGGCTAGTATTTTTAGCGATAAAAAACAGGGAGTTGGAATGCCGTCAAACCGAATCGGAAAATCATACTCCACAGTTAAAAATGGAGGAAAATCACAAAAAAAGTAAAGATGCGGAGTTTTATCTTGCTGCATATGATCACTTGACTAGGGTTGCACGACCATACCAAGAGCAAATCAGTGCGGAAATCAGGGAGAGATGGAATTTTGATTTTTAGTTTAAGTTTTTAATTTAGTACGTTTGTTGTTTTTTATTTCGTACGTTTAAGTTTTTTATTTACCCATGTATCGTTTTTTATTTTATGAATATAAGTTATTATTTTAAGAATAATTTATTGAAATAAATGTTAGTGGAAAGGTGAGGTGTATGTGAGTTGATGCGAGTTTTTTTCTTAATATAATGAAAAAGTGAGCTTTTTGTGAGTTTGTGAGGGGAAAAAGAAAGCTGAGGTGACGTTGAAGTGGAAGGTGGGTTTCTTACCATCACCCCACTAGCCTTACATATACACCTTCTACAAAAAAAATCAATCCTAAATTCCGCTCGAACGAAATATGAGTACACCAACATATACATTGATTGCGTAAAATCTTTTTATGATTTGAGGAAAGCTGACGTTAACACATAGATCCGTTTGCATTAAAAACCAAACCAAATTTGAAATGTCTTAGATTTTCAAGATGATCGTTGCAAAGATTTTAGAAACGGTCACCTTTAAGTGGTTAAAAAGTTACATAATCGTATGAAAAGAATTGCGATGAACTTGTAATTTTTACATTTTTATAGTCTTCTTAACATGAAAAATGAAAGAAAGATGTTGTTTTACATAGACTTTAAAATTAGTGTTTATAGTGTTTGTTTTATGATTAAAAGTGTGCTTAAACATAGTTCTAAGTGCGTGTTAACGAGGTTTTTTTGTTTGAAAGTCAATCATTATATATAAATACAAATTGGCCAAATGCTAAGAGGACTCGAAACTACTTAATCTTGAACCTCGTGGTCTTGAGACTATAATATTAACCTTATATTATAAGCTAAAGCTAGAGTTAGTTGGAGCTAAAGTTAGAACTAAAGCCAGAGCTAAAGTTGGAAATGGAACTGAAACGTATATGGTAAGTTGAAAGTTGGAGTTTTTATTTCAACGTTATAAGTCGTTGGGCGGGCGAAAGGTTATCACGAGTAAGTCAGTTTTGGGGACCAAAGACATTTCTTCGTGGACCAGACACATAGCTTATTGAATCAATTGAGACACAAATGGTAATGGATGTTATGGATGTTACAGTTTCTATGGGATAAGCCTTACTTTCATATGATAATCCTAGGACTAATTCGGTCTCTTCTATTATTCCAAGTCTAAGCCTTTTGTAAAATGCCAATAGGATTAAAGTTATGCATGACCTTAAATTGGCTAAAATATTAAATGGTTGTGAGTTATCTAGATTACAAGGTAAGACAAATAATTCGAGACCATCCAATTTATTTGGTATTCAGTTAAATGTATACGAACCCATTTTTACCCAACTCAAGACTCTCCACATGGGAACGTGAGTTTGAATTTTAGGAACTAGTAGATTAAGATACAAATTCTTAAATTCATCTTTTAGAGTAACTTCGGGTTCTTTTGTTTTAGGTGTTTCGTTAAGTTTGTTGACCGACGCATTTGAATGTTGTTGGTCTTTTGACACATTTGTGGTTGATTTGAAACATGTTTTGAGTGTGTTGACGAAATCGATGAAATGGATTTAGTGTTTGGTTTGTGGTTCTTGGTGGTGTCACTTGAGAGTGCAATTGTCATTTAGTCACCGTTAACCTTCGAGATAGTATCAGTTTCATTGGCCACCTTGCTTTGTGTTTGTTTTAAATCGAATTCAAACT
This sequence comes from Glebionis coronaria, assembly GCA_025667525.1. Classification (NCBI taxonomy): domain Eukaryota; kingdom Viridiplantae; phylum Streptophyta; class Magnoliopsida; order Asterales; family Asteraceae; genus Glebionis; species Glebionis coronaria. Next base: position 493,264,419 of record CM046881.1, read on the forward strand.
TGGACAAACGAGATTATTGAGATGACATAAATTTCCATACTAATCCTTTAAATTATGATTCATTTTTGTAAGATAGATGATTATTATTAAAGGATATTTGCAAAAAGAGTCCGCCAAAGGGGGCTAGTGTAAAACGGGTCCAAAAATCTTGCCCCTTGCAAAAGGGTACAGGACAACAAGGACAACTGGGTAAACTTGTAAGAATAAGTGAAGAGCTTGACATGTGTCCGTAAGTAAAAATGTTGGTAAAAAGTACGTATAAATACCAATTGTGTAAGGTATATGTAAGATATGTGTTAGAAGGGCAACCAATACTATTTGGCAACCTAATTTAGGACAACCTGGTTCTTTTGTCATTTTAACAAATTAAAGAAGAATTAACTAAAAGAGAAACTTGTACTTGTGAGAACCCGTATTTTCCCGGTAATTCATTTATTTTTTTATTCATACTTCTTGAATTTTCTTTATGTTACCTTTTCTTGTATTTTCATACACAAATCCTAAGATCTTGATAATTTTAAATAAATTATATTTTAAATATTTTTTTGATCATTGATAATACTTTATTCGGAATTATAAAAAAATTTATTTTATTTTTCTATATTTGTTTGAATCAAATTTTTGATTTAAAATCACCCGCGTGCGTTTTACAAAAAGTTTACCCGAATCGACGAAACGATTAGCGTTTTATGAAGTCGGGTCGGGACACCGTCATGATATATTTTTATAGTCATTTTCCTTACTCTTGCTCCTTAGTACATCCCTTGGTTAAAAAATGAGTGTTATTCAAGTCTTAAAGGTATTTTTAAAGTTTCGTGTTTTAACGACTACGAGCTTATAAAACGAGTCGGGTTTTGTTCAAATATCACTTTCGTCACATAAATTATTTTACCCCCTTTTTTCTCTTATTCTGGGCGGCCAACAAGAACCTAAAACCATGGGGCACAATTACAAATTTTGAAACTTGGGAAGTTAGCTAGCCATTTTAATTTCAAAAAAATACACATAGTAAATTTTTATCAAAATTTTTCTCTCCTCTTTCCTTTCTCCTTCTCCTAGCCATCACCTACATCACCACCACCACCACCACTTGATTTTGATTTTTCCTAGATAATCCACTATATTCATTGTAAGTCCTATGATAGGTGATTGTCCATATAAACATGATATGAATAAATAATAAATGCAGCTGAAAGATCACCTATTAGCGGATCCATATTGCCATATGATTAATCGAAAGAATAAACAATAAAAGAATACCTTTGTAGCAGGATTCGATAGGATTGATTGGAGACCATTCACCAACAACAAGATCTACCAAGAAACCCAAGTGACCAAAGTAGATCATCTCTATGTAGAAACACACTACACGTCACCGTATACCAAATCGATGCTAGTTTTATAACCATTATTACGTAACTCACTCTTACGCTACAATAGATTCAAGATATCAAAAGATAACACTTTTATCCTTTTTTATTTTTATTTTTCCATATGAAAATAAGGTAGAGAAAAGGATTTTTTGTTGTCCATATTCACCTTGATGTATGATTGAAATCACACGTCCTTATTTTTGGCACAAATGAAAATAAGAGAGCACTTAATGGAAATCATGTGTAACCTCTTTTATTAGTAATTTAGTTAATATAATTGATTAGGCTTTATGACTAAATCAATTACACTAATCACCATATAGGTTACACTTAACCAACTTGGACTATCCACTTTGCTCTCGAGTTACATAGGTTATAACCGTAAATACAATAGACACGATATATTAAGTGGTACCTTTGTGTATATGTGTGTGACCCCATAGGCCCATATGTGACTGGCCATATAATTAGTTATTATGACACGAGCATACTCTAACAGCTTCCACTTGTGCACGTCATAATAGTTATGTAATTATACAAGCAATGGTTAGCGTCTAGCAACACGCCACTGCCCCCAAAAAACATAGGAGGATAGTTTCTTAAACATCTCATTTTAAGTGGTTTAGTTTATCAATCATCCTTTTGTTTTAGATACTTTGTTAAACTTTAGACATGGATCATAAGTCACTCTTAAGTTTAACTATTATGTTTCTCGATATAGATATTGAACTAGATTACCAAATTAATCAAGTATCATCTTAATTACATTTGGGTGTGGCCACACATACATTTGTACAATTCATCGAGGGCCCCGGTAGTATCTAACTCCAATACATGGGGAGGAACAAATCCTATTTTGACTGCACGTATCGTTATGTGTTCACATCACACATGAAAATGGTTTGTATGGCAGCCTTGTTCAGAACAACGTTGAACCATATCAAAGATTGACATTCCACACATACAAAACCTACTTGCATCTCAAGTCTAAGGATGAGAGATTCAACCATTTGCGAGATTCACTATTTACGCCGATCCATGCAGTGAATTCTCGTAGGTTGGGTCAATCGAATGTTCATCCAATGAACACATATGAGTTTGGCGGCATCATCAATTAATATTCATTCCAAATGAATATGAACAAAACACTCATAATTGTCTTAATTCATCGATACTCCCGTATCAATGACCGACAATAGATGATTTAGAATAAATAAATTATTCATGGATTAAACATGTTAATATAGAACACAGTAGTACAAATGAAGACGATCATACCAAGTATATCAATTCATTATTTAGTAAAATTGCTTAACGTTCCATTATTCAAATACTTAAAAAACATATATACATGAGACTACTAGAAGGTCAAAGTCCAATGTTCCTAGCATGATTAACATGTTTGGTTACAAGATATTGACTTTACACAAAGACCAACTCTATTGTCATCTGAGTGTACTTTGAGAATACTTATATCAGAAACTCACAATTAGTGAAGATTTTGAATAATACGATGATTGTCATTTTGTATATGTGCGCTTAAGTGCTAATACAATAATACTAGCATCGCCATAGTGCATTAAGTAGGTTGTTTGAAGCAAGTAGAACACCTATTTAATACAATCTTCATAACAGCTTCTCAAACTGTAAAGTAATCTTATTTTACTAATAAGTAGTGCAACAACGCTTCATCAAGCAGGTCTTGGTAGTAGTATTATCATTGAATATGAAATCCTACTATCACTAGGATTGAGTACCATCTCAATCAAAATAAGCATTAGTGTATAAACTCAACACTAATTTTCTTACCTAAAATCCGTAAACGATGAACAAGTCTATGGTATTCTAGTGACTTTCAATTAGATACTTTGTGATCAGTTCATCTTGCATTCATGAAAGTATTAAAATTAGTCTAATACATAACATATCATATGTATTGAATCCATTAGGTAAACTAAGGGTTTCCATGTACATATTCAATCTTATCAAGTGAGATAGAACTTTGAGACTTTCTCAGTGATGTGTCATATTTAAACTTATTAACCGCGTATGCCTTATCCTAATAAGCATATGTTCCAAGGTTATATGTTTTATTTCTTATATCTCTTTATAAAAATATATACCAAGCCAAGAATTTAAAACTAGCTTAGCTAAAATGTTATTTCTAATATGTTAACAACATATGAGATTTAAGAATAAAAAAACACAGTGCTTCTACTAGCTTAAAGGGTACTCAATAGTTATCTTTATTTTAATCACGATCATATCCTTGATTCAAACTTAAGATTCCGGCTCCTAGATGCATGCTTTAATCCACACTTGGAGTTCTAGAGTTTGTACACCAATTGCAATATTCATATTCATGAAATCAAGTATGGTAATAATATCTTTATTAATTTAACTCTCATAAAGAAAAGAAAGCTTTAGACATGGTAAAAATGCTTGAGCATGCCTTAAACTTTAATCAAAGAGAGTGCATATTAATGTGTACAATTGTGTCCATATCTATCTTCTCATAGAAGACCATTTATAACATATCAGTCTTACTGACTGGTTAACGATAATCAACTTCAAAAATTGATTTTCTTTTATGGACTACATCTAGCCATTCATTATTTTGAGTCATTCATCAGATTCAAAATCTGACAATGATTCCAAGTAGTTATTAGGTTCACTATGATCCTCTAACTCATCTTCCTCGGTATTGACATGAAATTCATAACTTCAGGTGCTAGAGGTAACCTTACGAATATGTGAATGGGAGTTACAAACCTTTGTGGCTTTTACATTTACATGCTTAGCCTCATTATGTCGTTCGCTAGTGTATTTAGAAGGTTGTATTTTATTCATTATTTTGTTCAAAGATACATGAAGGCTCCCACTTGATTCTTGTAAGAAGAGATTTTCTCCAAGTACACAACATATCGAGCAATATGAATTGTTCTCTTTTGGGATGTATAAATACATTGATAGTTCTTGATTCTAGTTTGTTAATAACACGTCTAACGTGATTTCAAAAAATTCAAGACTTCTACTAAGACTTATTGGGAGTCATCCCATTCCATAACTTGATGGATTCCTAGTTACCTTCTTGTTTGGAACCATATTGAATATGCATGTGGCTCATTCAATATTTTGTTAACCTTAATAAGATAAGAGAGAGTAGTTAGTGTTATCAAGGATCAAATAATAACAATAGTATTTGATTTTACACATGAGACCTAGTGTTGTGATTGTGAGACAATATCACAATTCCTTAGATAACCTAATACTCTTTGGATCACATATTTTATTATTTAGTCAAACCAAATTGCATAAAAAATATATTCAAGCCAATTTAATACTATAAAGTATGATTGTTTTAGCAGTTCAAGAACTTCATGTTCATGTTTTAACAAGAAAACATAACATGTTAGTCGCTAAATTTACTTTATAAGGTATTGAACAATTCAATAACTTCATTGTATATGCCCTAACAGGAAAACACAACAAGTCAAGTACTTACTTTATTTTCTAATTCTTTGAACAATTCATGGAAGTTCACGTTTATGTCCTTACTTGAAGACATAAACATATTATAAATAAAGTATTATTGAATGCCTACTTTTGGTTTCAATAGTATTTTCAAGTTAATTTACATACTTCATATTTATGTCTTTATAAGAAGACATATGCATAGCTAAACCATTTAGGTAATGTGAAGTAGTTTTTATTATTTCTTGACATTAGTTCTCTATTAGACAACATACATCAATACGTATAAGTCCTAGTAGAATATTATTAGCCATATTGTGTTGTACCTTGCACACTCTTATATTTCTTCCAAGGCCCGACCCGTTAACCATTTAACTATCCAAACAAATGCTCCTTGTACATTCATTTTATCAAGTTTACAAAAAATAGAGAAACCCTAGACTTGGTGTTGGTGTGCCGTCGGCAAGAAAAGAAAAGGGAGAAAGAAAAAAGGCTTTTGATCTTGAAACCATTCGAGTATTAATCGTGTTTGTTTCATCCTTAATTCAATCACATTCGGTAATAATTTATTCTTTTCTTTTCATTATAATGAATCACGATTTTTATCAATTAAGGGTATGAACATGTTTTAAATATAATTAATCAAGGTTATGGTTCGGGTTTTGGTTTGGTTTGGACACGGAAACCGAGAGTCCTCTCCATGGGGAGCTCTCGGTGGGTTTTTAAGCCCCACAGTCGGCGGCTGGGTTCCTTTGGCAGCCACACGCAGCAGGGCCCCAGTGGGGGTGTTTGTTCTAACAGTGGCAACCGAGACCTTCATGGTCTCGGTGGGAAGGTTGTTCGGCCATTGGGAAGCCACGGCTAGGCAGTGGTAAAAGGCCACAGCCGGTGGCAAGGGTAGTGTTTGTAGTTGTTTCGTGCAACCAAGACCTCGTGGTCTCGGTGGGATTAATTGTGGGGCTCGGCTAAACCGAACACCAAAGGGGGTGTTTGGTTATTATTTTGGCTAAGTTAATTTGGATTTAAAATTATTAATTTACTAAGTTAGGGTGAAATCAATCATAGTATAATTAAATTAAATTAATTAAAGACTTAGCCTATTAAATTAATTACATATTAACCATGGTCTAATTAATTTAAGTGTTAGTTTAATTTTAATTATACAACTTAACAAGTTTATGGTAAAATATTATTATTAAAATATAATCATGCCTTATTATTAATTAATAATCAATTAAACCATGCTACATTGTTAATTAATAATTAATGATAAGAATATAACATGTAAAGGTATTTATTAATAAACTTTAGTACTATATCAATTAATGAATCATGACTTATAAAATATGTTCCTTAAGCTTCAGCTTATATTATATGCTTATTAAACAAGCTTAATACTATTTATGGAAACTTACTATTTATAGAAACTTTCTATTTTTGGAAACTTACTATTAATGGAAACTTACTATTTTTTGAAACTTAATATTTATGGAAACTTACTATTTTTGGAAAGTTACTATATATGGAAACCTGCTATTTTTGGAAAGTTACTACATATAGAAACCTGCTATTTTTAGAAAGTTACTAATTATGAAACAGCAAGTATAATAACAAATGAAACATGTAATACGTTAATCAAGAGCACATGAAACGTATAATACTAAGAAAGACACGATAAAACATGAATAAGTAAAACAAGTCAGGAACAAGTAAAACAAGTCAAGAACAAGTAAATTAAACTAAGAATCAGTAAGTTATACATGAACAAACAACTCATACACGTCCTTTATTATGTAGCACTTGTGAAGTCGGAGTAGTACTTTCCGCCTTTTAGGGGTGTTCAAAAAAACCGAGAAACCGACGAACCGAGCCGAACCGCTCAATCCGAAACCGAAAAAACCCGAAACCGAAGAAACCGAAACCGAAAAAAACCGAAACCGAAAAAACCCGCTTATAACGGTTCGGTTACGGTTTTCAATTTTAGATATCCGTGGTTAACCGAACCGAACCGCACATATTATACATGAAATTTTTTAACTAAATATTCAAATTATAGTACATGTATTAATTGTATTAGTACCATACTTTTATTGTACAACGATTTTTTTACTCTTAATGTCAACTTTTTAAACATGTATGCGTAAATTTAACTAATGTGATCGTAGTTTATAAACATCGAATAAATATTTTTTAGTTAATATGTTATTTATGAATATTCTAATGCACTTTTTGGAACGAAATAATTTTTATATGATTTTTATCTGTTCACTGTCATTGAATTATACGAAACAACATTCTATCTTTTAAACCATGTTATTATTTATCTATTCAATGGTTAACCGTGACCCGAACCGTGGGTAACCACTCATTTCGGGTAACCGCATGTCCGGTTAACCGCCTTGTATGGTTCAGTCACGGATAGTAAATTTAACTACCCGAACCGCGATGGATAGTCAAAATCGTCTAACTAACCGAACCGAACCGACCCGTGAACACCCCTACCGCCTTTCATCTTTCATCGTTTACTGGACATAAGGTACGGATATTCCGTCCTTCATTAAGGACATCTCTTTCTATGCATGATTTGGATTCCCCGTTTGCTGCCATCTGTTTTCCCCAGTTTTCAAATCATAAACCTTTTCATTATTTGACATGCTATCATTTTAAATTTCCTAATCTATATACATGCATGACCATGACCACCTAGTTATGGAGGTTCCATAACCATGACACATGAGGCACCGATGTCATGACTCTTTCGCGACGAGAGTGATTTCTTGCGGCGTCCCTTCAGTTTACATGGGCCATTATTATTATTATTTTGGGGCGTAAAGGTGCATCCTAGTACATGTTTTGTAGGTTTACAAGGTGATTGTGATGTGTGCTCTACATCCATCACATTGGAGTTGATCCCTCCTCCCAGACTTATATTATCGGAGGTCACCCCTCTAATTGCATGACGAGGTCACCCCTCTATGTATTCATGCACGTTGATATATGTTATGACCTATATGAGCTCTTTGGCATTCAAATTATAATTGCATGCATATAACATAAGACTTTTCAGTTATAAATCTGTTTTAAGACACTTCCAGGTTTTCCAGGACATACATATATTCCGCTACATTTCATATCTTTTACTTATGTTTCAGTTCTTCTTGTCCTGTCTTTATATCCGTGCACTAAGCGTATTGCTCAGTCGTATTTTCTTTTCATGTCCCATACGACAGGTACCCAAGGACAAACATAAGCATTTGAGAGTACGCGCATAGGATGTAGGCTCCCTTAGACTTATTTTCCTTTTGCATTTTAATACTTATGCTTGGTTGGATAATGTTTAGTCCTTTTCTACATTCTTTACTATATGCATGTTTGAGCTTATGTTTGGGGGGCGATATTTGATTCCGGCTTTCCTTTTTGGTCATTTATGTTTTTAAGACATATTACCTTGTTATGCTTTGATGACACACCATAATTATTATGTAGCGGTCTTCTTATCAAAGTGGGTCGTTACAATTCCTCATGATGGTATTTATGAAATTGATATGTGTGATTCTAATGCAAACAATAGTTCTATTTATGTTGTAAGTAACAAAAGGGCCAAGTCTAACTTGGACTCTACACTCTTATGGCATTGTCGCCTTGGCCATATAAGCAAGAAGCGCATTAATCAGTTACAGCTTGATGGACTGCTTAAGTCAATTGATGATTAATCCTTTTGAATGTGTTTCTTGTTTATCTAGAAAGATGACACGAAACTTTATTCACATAAAGTGGAGAGGGCTAAAGATCTACTTGGACTTATACACACCGATGTATGTGGCCCATTCAGGACCGTGTCAAGACAAGGTGCAAGCTACTTCATCACCTTCACTAACGACTATAGTGTGACACCCCCAAATTGGTCAAATGCAGCGAAAATAATATTTGGGTGTCACGTAGGTGGATCAATAGCAGATTGTACATAGAGCATCAGATAAAAGATTATCAAACATTTATTACATGATTAAAAGTGCAAATTGTTGTTTAAATGTTTCCATCACAAATAAAAGATTGTTTATAAGTCCCCAGTAATAAAAATACCCAGATGCGTGCTAGAATGTTGCCTAGCCTGATGTTGAGATCCATGCACAATATAACTACCTACTTTAAATACCTGAGAAAAACATGCTTTTGAGGGTCAACATAAAGTTGGTAAATTCACAGGTTTAATAAATAAGTTTGGATGGTAAAAACAGTCACTAAAGCAGTGATGCACAAAGCATCAATACTTAAAGGTAATTACATTGCCTATTGCCCGAAACTGACACTTGACATAGTTGAGCCCTCAACAAATGAGAGCGCTTCGCCTTATTAAAAGGCATCCATTATTCCGTTCTGACATGGTAAACACCTGTTGTCCCGGCCACGGCACAGTGAGCATGACTCACTCAGGTGGGGATGGTGAATCCCAAATAGATCTATTTATAACATTCAGGTAATTCTACAATTCTAACAGTTTCAGTTCACGGGTCATGAGGAATTCTACAATAGACACATGTAATTAAAGTTCGTACAGTTCAATTTACATCCACAAATAAAATTGCATGATTTCTTCCCCAAAAAGGATTTAAAAGTTTGTCAATATATAAAGTGGGGCCATGAACTCACCTCAGTAATACAGTAAAAGTCACAAGAATCCAAAGTAATGCCCAATACACAGTCAACAACCTAGATAATTATACAGTCTTAGTAAAAGTATAATAGGTTGTACAAAAGTCACTGAAATAATCTGCATATGCTTCTACTGGTTTTAAGTATTTTATTAAGATTCTTGTAAGTTAATTTATCGTTGTTCAAGTAATAAAGTAATTACTTTTAAATGTGTAGTAATTTATATTGTCCAAGTTACTACTTCGAATAATTAATGTTTTCGTACGTGTATCATTATAAAGTGAGTTTAAATATTTATAAAAGATGGTTTTATATTTAATTAAAACGTACTAGATTTATAATAAATATATTTAATATATTTATTCTTATAAATTTAATATAAAATTTATATAAATAAGGTTTACTAAAACGCGTTACATTTTAATTAATAAAGTCTCCAAAGTTTATTAATTAAATGACAAGTTTATGAACGAACACGGTTTTTGTATTTATCGTGTTATTTAAATTTACGCTTTTTAATTAGTTAGGAAAATATATAATAGGGTTTATATAAGTTTAGGGAATTTACGATTCTAGTCCCTCAAGTATATTATAACTTTCGGTATATTTCTCCAAACGCTCCTAGGGCTTGTAAAAGTTTCATGGGTTGGCAATATAGGTCCTTGTGGTTTCGGTTAGGGTTAGGGTGTGTTCACAATTTATACAACAGCCCCTAGGGCTTGGTATAAGTTCACAAAATGGCACAAAGGGTCCTTGTGGTTTCGAAAAACATAAAGGAGGCACAAAAAGCAACCTAGGTTTAAGTAAGTTTACCAAGTGGTTAAAATTAGTCCCTCAAGACTCGAACAAAGTTCAAAAGGGCACGAAAAGTATCTAGGGCTTATAAATAGTTTACAAAGTGACAAGTTTAGCCCTTGGGGTTTAATTTATGGCTCGGTTATAACTAACCGCAACCCTAGACTATCCAATATGACATGTTTGGCCCTTGCACTTGTTTTATCTCTCGAAAATCATATATAAGTTTTATAACTTATCATTTTTGGCAATAACAATCATCATTTTACAAAAATGGCCCAAGTAGTCTCCCATTTATTGTATTCGGTGCTTAATGGGCTTGGGTGGCCCATTAAGGGTCCGGTTTTGGTTAAAGGGCCTAGTGGGCTTGTTATTGGGCTAGTTTATATATTTAGAAAACTAAACTTAACCAAAATAATATAACGAAAATATAACTTGGGCTTATAATATTTTAGCTTAAACTAGCTTATGGCTTATGTGATTCGAGGCTTATGGCTTATTCATTTGGAGGCTTATGGCTTATTCATTTCGAGGCTTATGGCTTATTTGGGTAACTTATGTAATGTTCTAAGTTACCTAATTACTCCTCCACTCCTACGCATTAGTTTTAGTCACGAAGGCTTAAATAAGACATGACTCATATTAGGCTTAATATAAATAAGTCGAGAGTTATAGGGCTTCGACTAACCAATCTTTTAGGTCTAGTACTTAGTTTCTTAGGGAGTGAAACTAGGTTAATTACTTGTTCACATTTGTTGCTTATAGATCTAAGCATGATAACATGTCTTCTTGTAACTAACATGATCAAACCGTGAGTTTGCTAGCATAGTTTACGTGTGCATGCATTTTGGCCTCGTTTTCTAAGAACTTGAGTGAATGACATGCATGAGAAGTAAGAGTAAATGGAAGGTGGTGAGAAAATCTTATACTTACTTGTCTTGATAAGGATGATGGTGGTGAACAAAGCTAGCTAACCTCCTCGAGTTCTACACGTTTTAGAACCCTAGCCGTGACCTAGAGTGGACTATAAAGATTTCCAAGTCAAATCTTAAGTAAGCCGAGCCTTCTTTCTTCTTCAATGTCCCTTGACTCAATTCAATGCCATGGGAGTAAATGTGAGATTGTGTGAGTATGATTAGGAGTAAATGTTTCGTATGTGTATGTGTGTTGGTAACCTAATGTGGGAGGATATATGTGATAGTGTTTAAGGTTGGTAGTAACTAACACAAGTTGGATGCACTTGTGTGGTTTGGGTTGATCATACGACAAGAGAGAGCAAAAAGGGGGGTTTCCCTATGTTTGAGTACAAGTAATATCTAGTACTTGGATATCATAGTACCAAGCCATTAATGGAAAGTATGTACATTGCCTCATGGTTTTGTGTTTAGCCGTCGGTTTGCAAGGGGTCAAGAGGGGCAAGTAGTGACTAGGAATAGTGAACCATAATGAGTGAGTGTTTGTACAAGATTTTGTCAAGGTCTAGTACATGTTTAGTGTTCAAAATTGTATACTTGTGTGTTGTGGAGAATTCCTAGCCGAGTAACATACACACCATGTGGGGAAAGGTTTTCAAAAATATCTAGAAGGGAGTGAGTAGTGTTTAAATGTTTAGAGAAGGTTTTTGGTAAGCAAAATACTTGTCCATATACATAAATCGTGTATTATTAATCTCCCATAGGGAAAGGTGACCATTTTTGGGTTTTTAATATGTGTATATTTTAAATGTGATAGTTTAGTTATGACAAGGTATAAGGTGGAAAGTAACTTCTTAATTTAAGTATGTTGTATGTTAGATGTTCATAAGGTATCTTTTTGAAGGCTAAGGAAATTAAACATGCCAAAAGTCCCATATATCTAATTATATACTAGAATTGACAGCGTAATTTAATGAAAGACTGGTGCTTAATAAAAATAATGAAGTGAGATTACATTGATTCAAGAAAGAGGTGTACACAAGGTGACAAAGTCCAAGAGGTAAAAACAGGGGTTTTACAGCACGTTCCCGTTATTTTAGCTTTGTCCTCAAAGCTTAGATTTACGTCACTAGTCAGGTGAAAAATTGTGGATACTTGGTTTTGAACGAGTCTTCTCGTTCCCAAGTGAACCCAGGACCTCTTCTTGAGTTCCATCGTACCTTGACCAACTGGATGCGGCTATTCTTCAACTATCCTCTCCATGATTTCTACCGGTTCTTTTGTGAACTGGAGTTTGTCATCGAAGTGTACTACATCCAATGGCGTAGCTAGAGGTTCATCAGCATAGCACTTCTTCAGGTTAGATACGTGAAAGGTGGAGTGCACTCGACTCAATTGTTGTGGTAACTCCAAACGGTAGGCGACCTCCCCGATCCTGGCTATCACTTTAAAAGGGCCTACATAACGCGGGTTCAGTTTCCCACGTTTACCAAAGCGTACAACTCTCTTTCAAGGTGATACCTTGAGCATGACACGATCACCTACTTCAAACTGCATAGGCTTTCGTTTCTGGTTTGCATAGTTCTTTTGTCGGTCGCGGGCAGCTTGGATCCTTTGCTTTATGAGGACGATCTTGTCGGTAGTTTCTTGGATTAATTATGGTTCGGCGAGTTGAAATTCACCTACTTCTGCCCAGCACACAGGTGGACGACATTTCCTACCATATAGTGCTTCGAAGGGGGCAACCTTAATACTAGCATGATAACTATTATTGTAGGATGTGAGAACCCGTACTTTCCCAGCATTATTTTATTCTTTTTATTCGTGCTTCTTGAATTTTCCAACGTATTTCGCTTTCTTGTATTCTTATATGTAAATCCTGAGATTTTTAAATAATACTTTTTAAGTATTTACTGATCATTGATTAAAAATTATCTGGAATTATAAAATTTCTTATTTTATTTTTCTATATTTATTTAAATCAAAGTTTGTGATTTAATATCACCCGCGTGCGTTTTACAACGAGTTTATTCAAAAACAATGTACAACGAGATTTCCTAGTAATCGCGATACCGACGGATGCCCAAAATATTACGTTTATTTATCGATTGTTTCGATAATTAATATTTTCGATGATGTCGTTTTAATTACGTATTAAGTCGTGTAGAGAAAGCGTATACTCATTTCTATGATGTATTGTAACTTTTGAAAAGTATTTTTATGAAACCCGAGCCCCGTAAATATTTTCAATATTTACCAATAACCATTTTCTACCCTTTAAAACTATTAATTTCTTTTAGGTCCTAAAGTTTGCAAATTGGCAACTTAGGTCCTTCCACTTAAACTACCATATACAAAGCATTTTCCACCCATTTTCTCATATACATCATTAAAAAAAAACACAAACACAAACTCTCTCCCCCTTTTGTGCCGTGACCTCCTAACCCACAAACACCCTCAAATTTTGATTTTCCACCTTGAATCAGTCAAAACTAAAACAAGACCCATGTTCTAAATGATCTTGTGGTCCTTTTGATACAAGAAATTCACACATGCATCAAGTTTTCATAAGTATATAATTTTATGGTTGTATGATGATTTAATCATCATGCATGTGTTGCTTTTGGTAAGTTTATCATGTTTTGATCCTTAAAAGTCTTGTTTTTGATCTTTGATTTTGTTAGATTTTACATGCAAGTGTTTTTATGTGTGTTTGGTTGATGGGTTTTCATACTATAGTGATCCTAGAGGTATGGGTATGATTAGTTTTGGTGGGAAAATTGATTTGACATGTTTTCTAAAAAGGTAATTTGGGACAGCAGCCTTAAACAGAATGTTTCGTGGGTTTAAAGTCTGAGAAAGGCTAATATTATTTTATATTATTGTAGAGTTTTCCGAGACGGTCGTTTTGGTATAAGATAGAGCTTCTAAGTCATTACGAGTCAAAAGTTATGCTAGTTTTAGTTTTTGTGTACCGGGAGACGCAAGTCGGCACAATCCGAAATTGTGGCTGATTTTGGGTCGACTCTCGGGGACTTTAGGATTGGTTAGATAGTTGATACTACTGATTTTCAAAGTTTACAAACTGAGTTTGATGAGTCTAATAGTGGTTTCAAAAGTCGTATTGTCGAGTTTGTACTTTTAAAGCGGTCTAAACGGTTTTACAAAACAAGTGCACAAATCTGTCCCAAATTTGGAGTCGAGTAAAGTGTCGAGATGATGGATTTTAAAGTGTGAACTTTGGCTCAAATTTTGGTGAGGTCTTATACAGGTTATAAGTGAGCTTGACACCAATTTTCATCTAAAATGAACATGTCTAGATAGGGTAGATCGGTGTGTACATTCGGGGTGTAATTGCTGATTTTTATTTTGGACACTTAGTTCAATGTTTGTGTTGCATGAGTTTGAGTATTCATCATCGGACATGATGACATATTCAAGTGCTTAGTCATTATATAAATGACTTAGCTACTGATCCAAGTAAGGGTAAAGGATAGTTTGACTTGCGTTGACTTGACGTCGTATGACGGGTCATTTTCAAGTGTTCAAGTGTTTTAACGAGTAACGTTGGATAAATGGATTCATTTGGTTCGTGTCAATGGTTTTGACACATGAATACTTTGAAAACACTTGAGTCATATTATATTTGGTACTTATCGATATTCGAGTTCGAGTCTTAACGCGCGCCTTATTGTGATAGGTTGCGGTTTTCGTGTTTCCCCGGGCATCCATATCGTCGGTGTTCGTCTACCACTACCGTTTTTACTCAGTTGCTGAGTACCGTGATTGACTTAACTCGTGGCTAAGATGAGTTCATAGCCCCTTTTTACTTGTACATGGTTTCTAAACACGGGGTGAGATTTTACATGGTGGAACACAACCATTAAAAACTGTATGCTATCCAGAACTTGTATGCTATCCAGAACATGTATGATTTTCAGGTTTTCGATATTATTATTGCTTTTAGTCTAGCCTTAAGTTTCCTCTCCTGATCATGAACCGTTAATTTTCCGGTGTGCATTGCGCGAAGCGCGAATGTTGTGGGTGGATCCATCGGGATTGACTATCCCCGTCCCGATTACTTTGACGCACTAATATTCGTTTATACTTGAGTATTTAGGCTGAATACTCCCTAGAGGAACTTACACTGAGTTAAGCTTCGGTTCATGAACTAAATAGCAATAATAATGACTTTGGACGATGGTTGACGTATATAACCATACTCCATACTACTTGTTTTATAAATGAATGCTTGTGTTCCACATCCTTATTACTAAACCTATGAATTTCACTCAACTTTGTGTTGACGATTTTACATGTTTAATCTCAGGTATTATACTTAGCTTTGCTTGGATGGGAGCCCGCAGGATATTATCGCAGCTTGGAGATTACTGTGATGCTTTTGAAAGATTTGTTTTATATAAACTATCAGAAGTTTATTCAATCTTTTGGGCAACTTATTGTTATAAATCAAGACGAAATAATATAATTCTCCACTTTTAAAACTCTGGGACCTATGTTTAAAAACTCTGACCTTTTTATGATGTAATGTACATGTTTTTATTTTGTCAGCTTTGTATGAACTGTAATTCATTGTTTCTTGTACTATGACGTGTTACTCCCTCGTTGCCTAGTTGATCCATGTCAGATTTTGGGGGTCTCACAGAGTGGTATCAGAGTGATGGTTATAGGGAACTGAGTCATTTTTCATAAACTTAGTCTATAACCGAAAGTTCAAATATTTCCTGTTTTAAGTGTCAACCACAGAATCTGCCAATGTTGTTCGATATCTGCGCGGGTAACTCTCTAATCCTTATTATTTACTTTTGATTTTCATTGTAGTATTTCATCTCTTGATTACATGTTGAAATATTACGTTACCCTGATGACGATAATTACTATGTCTTTTCAAAGCCTTGTGCTTCATGAATTATCATTGAATGTTACTGTGATTACATCTGCCTATACTGTATTTCTTGAATTCTTGTTCTTGTGAATTGATCTTATTGCAATGATTTTATATCGTTATGATGTTACATACTTGTATCCAGAGCGCGTATGCTGCCGACTTTTCATACTCATTCTTCTGAGTACTATTGTTATTTCATTTATGCGTGATACGACTGACTTCATATGCTCGTTCGTTTTGAACCGTCTGTTTTTCTCGACTCGCTGATACATGTTGTGCATACTCTCGTGATACCATTGTTCAGGAACGAATAAGTGTTATTTTCGATGAACTTCTGATTTTCATTCTACTACTGTACGTGTTGCTTTCATTGTTTAATTCTTTTAAATATCTATTTAGATACACAGATTTTCTTTCCGACCATTCGTAATTGAATGTCTAGTCTATAGACCTTTGTGTAGCTCAATGTGTCTCCCAGAAAGACTAAAGGACATCGTGTGAGTTACATATCTCGAAGCATTCCTTGAATCAGTGTTGACTAGTATCGTGGATTTTCGTAATCTTGATCGACCTTTACGTCACCGTTTTACACGACACTTGTACATGGATTACATCTTATTTCATTGACCATTCTAAGTTTCGACTTCGACTTACAACATCCGTTGTACCTTGAACACATGATCGTCATTTTTTATATGGCAATTATTTGGAATACAATCCTACTTGTATCCTCCCTTTTTCATTAAACCTCCTCGCCTTAGGAGTGTGACTTGTTAATATTTTGTTTCTTTGTCGGTATGTCTTGTGATTTTGGAAAATCATGCCACCTAGAGACCTTTTCTGCATTGCATCTTGCAATCGAAGACACGGATGTCATGCGCCATTTTTGATTTCTTAGTTTATCGTTGGTATTCTTGAACCATTTCTGTATCATGTTTTCTTTACATGATTAATTATAAAGTTTATCTTCTTTCGTCTTTATGGAATCCACAAGTCTTATGTGCACATTAATTCTGGGTTATTATGAAATTGGATTTAATTCCAAGCTGTGTCGAAAAATATACTTTGTACAGAAACTTTACAGGGAATTTAACAGTGTCGAGAAAATATTTTTATAACTTAGATATAAAAATATATATTTCTACATGTTGAGACGTCCGTTTAGGACATACAATTTAACCAGAAAACATTAAAATCGAGCAGGTTACGCTCATTTGAGATTGTGAAATTTAAGAACTTATTTTTGCGTAGTTGTAAAATATCGTTTTGCTGACAGATTTAATGCAAGGGCATTTTCGTCCATTTTTATTCCGTTTCAAGTCTCGGGTAAAACTAGAAAGTTGTTCAAAACATTGTTTTACATCGAAATGCATTAGACTTTGAGTCTTAAAAATATCATTTAGCGAGTTAATCGGTCTAGTCAAACCCAAAAGTCAAAACTGATAGACTTTAAAAAAAATAAAAAAAATAAAAATGATTTCAAGTGTTTTTGAGTTCGTTGAGCTCGTAAAATTTTAACTAATGATATTTTACAGCATGAAACATGATTGCGTTTGAACAAGTATAAAATAGTAACTTGAGCTCGGTCATACATAAATCTTGAACTTTTAGGAACCAAGTGATTTGACAAAATGATGTTCTACTTTCTTAAAAGTATATTATTGTCAAATTAATCACGATGTGCACACATACGGATTCCTTTATCCTTTCTTTTATATATGACTTATTTGTCATTCTACATTGTCTTTCTTTGCTTCTATCGTACCACTGAATTGGACCGAGATTTGAAGATCTTGCTTTCATAATGTTTGTTATCATCTTGACACGCGTCTCATGACGATTTCTGCTAAACCTCTTGAAACCTTATCACCTTGTAACCATTTCGTTGACTGTCTTGAACTGCTCCTTATTTCCCTCTTGTAACCCACTCGCTACTTTATAAACTATTGTCATGTTGCCATATAAACTCAAACTAGTCTTGTTTGCGAATTATTTTACAAAAGGTTTCACTTAGGCTTTCTTAAATAATTGAATGTTATCTTATAAAATTAATTTATATTAATTTTACAATGTAGTCTCACAAATTGTTCTACCTCGGGTCTTGTTAAGAATTCTTGTAACAATAAAATGGCTGATTTAAATATGTAGCCAATAACTTAGTGGCGAAAATTTTTATATGTTATTTTGATTCCTGTTTTTACAAATGCTATTATATACATATTTTAAATAATATGACCTGTAATACTGGTATGACGAAGCTGAGCATCGCATTGCTAGTCCTAAATTATGCATGGCCTGATCACCTATGCCTAATTTAGAAGGAGTCATGCAAGGCCGAATAGAGTCGCCTAAAATATTTGACCAACAATCAACTTTTTAATTATGTTCCTTAAAAAGTTTGATAAAATAAAGTTTAGAAAACTTTTACATCCTATGCGAGTAACAACAATTCGTGACTTACACATGTGAACCTTTATCTTTTCTTGAACAAAGTACATGCCTCAAGCACAGATTTCCTTACTCAGCGATCTTTGCTTTACTTGTTACCTCATCATCCTAATGATACAATTTTCGTTACCATTTGCCTAAATTCTTACCATTGATACCGGACTTAAAAGTTCCAACGTTGTTATGCTTCTATGATCAACCATCGCTATCTATCTTGGTAGAACTACGAAATGTCTCTGGACGCGATTAGTGATTTACGACTGGACGTGAACGATGATCTCGTGTATCCGTCATGATGTGTGTTAGACTTTGTCGTCTTGAAGTTCATTCGTGTGAATCATGTGTTGATTTCGCTTTTCATTGCTAATGTTTTCATTTTTACTGAATTTACGCTCAATTGACCTCTTAAGAATTTTCTTTGATTCGAAAATTCGTTGTGTGGCTTTTCTCCTTCGATCGTATATCGACCACCGAGAACTTAATAAGCCGTTATTGGTGACGCCAACCGCACTCGTGAATTAATCTTGCTGAATCCTTTGTTTCTTATTGTCCTTATCATCAATGCATTTATTCTATCATGTTCGTTAAGAGTTGATACGATTTCGGTTTTATTCCCTCGTGCTATTGCTTGTGTACTAATTGTTGATCGATATTCGTTTCATAATCGTTTGCTATTTTGTCACTTTCTGAAAACCAGAAACTGTTACGTGTTTATTGTTTGATATCTTAAACACTTTCTTGAATTTCTAAAAATTATTATTAATTTTTAAGAACGTTTTATACATTTTACCAAATGTTTAAATTGTCAAAATACCCATTTCAAGTTTAATATCGAATTTGTACATCCTCTTGGGTAAATTTATAACTTATGTTTAAACAGTGTCAAGTTGTATCTTTTAAAGTAATTGATTTTATCATACTTTACTGTCAACCTAATGAAATTATTAAATTAATTTATAATTTCTAACAATGATTCTAAATAACTTGGAAAATCTGATTTTTTTCCTAATGGTAACTTTAAACCCGAGTTTTAACAATAATTTCATACAGTCACCCGAAAAGCTCTTAAGTTGATCGAAATAACTATTTGAACTGAGTTACTTTTGCTTCAAAAATCCTGATCAAGAAAAAGACTTGACAACTGTTTATCCACTCATTTTATATAGAGTTTGATTTTAAATCACTACACCTTGTAAATTTTCTTTTAATAAAGAAAATATTTAAAACTAAGTTTTGAAGTAATACCCAAAATATCGGACAACTGATTTCGACAGATTGTACTTTAAAAATGATCATATGTAAATCATTTTTCCCTCTCTTTAGCTTGTGACTAGATTCTTACATTTTAAGATTTTCACGTTTCACAATTGCACGATTTGCGACCTCTTGTTGATTTACAATCTTGGTTCATTTTATCGTACATTACCTGTTTAAGCGATTCTTGTGTTCATTCTTGATAGTTTATCGCACGTATTTCCAACAACTCTATTTCTTGATGTATCTCCGTATTGAAATATCATTATTCTACTCCATGACTGAAAAGTTATACGAAAAGGAGTTAAGAAACTGAAGCATAGTAAATTCTAACCGTTAAGATTCATCGTGGTACGGAAATTACCTGGGAAGCAATGAATTTTGTTCTACACTTTGTACCTCCTCTTGCTTGCATCTTCTACTGTTTTCAGGAGAACTCTGGGGACCAGAGTTCCGTAAGGGGGGAAGACTGTGAGAACTCGTACTTTCCTAGCATTATTTTATTCTTTTTATTCGTGCTTCTTGAATTTTCCAACGTATTTCGTTTTCTTGTATTCTTATATGTAAATCCTGAGATTTTTAAATAATACTTTTTAAGTAATTACTGATCATTGATAATAAATTATCTGGAATAATAAAATTTCTTATTTAACTTTTCCATATTTATTTAAATCAAAGTTTTTGATTTAAAATCACCCGCGTGCGTTTTACAACGAGTTTATTCAAAACAATGTACAACGAGATTTCCTAGTAATCGCGATACCGACGGATGCCCAAAATATTATGTTTATTTATCGATTGTTTCGATAATTAATATTTTCGATGATGTCGTTTTAATTACGTATTAAGTCGTGTCGAGAAAGCATATAATCATTTCTATGATGCATTGTAACTTTTGAAAAGTATTTTTACGAAACCCGAGCCCCGTAAATATTTTCAATATTTACCAATAACCGTTTTCTACCCTTTAAAACTATTAATTTCTTTTAGGTCCTAAAGTTTGAAAATTGGCAACTTAGGTCCCTCCACTTAAACTACCATATATAAAGCATTTTCCACCCATTTTCTCATACACATCATTTAAAAAAAAACACAAACACAAACTCTCTCCCCCTTTTGTGCCGTGACCTCCCAACCCACAAACACCCTCAAATTTTGATTTTCCACCTTGAATCAATCAAAACTAAAACAAGACCCATGTTCTAAATGATCTTGTGGTCCTTTTGATACAAGAAATTCACACATAAGTATATAATTTTATGGTTGTATGATGATTTAATCATCATGCATGTGTTGCTTTTGGTAAGTTTATCATGTTTTGATCCTTAAAAGTCTTATTTTTTATCATTGATTTTGTTAGATTTTACATGCAAGTGTTTTTATGTGTGTTGGTTGATGGGTTTTCATAGTACAGTGATCTTAGAGGTATGGGTATGATTAGTTTTGGTGGGAAAATTGATTTGACATGTTTTCTAAAAAGGTAATTTGGGACAGCAGCCTTAAACAGAATGTTTCGTGGGTTTAAAGTCTGAGAAAGGCTAATATTATTTTAAATTGTTGTAGAGTTTTCCGAGACGGTCGTTTTGGTATAAGATAGAGCTTCTAAGTCATTACAAGTCAAAAGTTATGCTAGTTTTAGTTTTCGTGTACCGGGAGACGCAAGTCGACACAATCCGAAATTGTGGCTGATTTTGGGTCGACTCTCGGGGACTTTAGGCTTGGTTATATAGTTGATACTACTGATTTTCAAAGTTTACAAACTGAGTTTGATGAGTCTAATAGTGGTTTCAAAAGTCGGATTGTCGAGTTTGTACTTTTAAAGCGGTCTAAACGGTTTTACAAAACAAGTGCACAAATCTGTCCCAAATTTGGAGTCGAGTAAAGTGTCAAGCTGATGGATTTTAAAGTGTGAACTTTGGCTCAAATTTTGGTGAGGTCTTATACAGGTTATAAGTGACCTTGACACCAATTTTCATCTAAAACGGACATGTCTAGATAGGGTAGATCGGTGTGTACATTTGGGGTGTACTTGCTGATTTTTATTTTGGACACTTAGTTCAATGTTTGTGTTGCATGAGTTTGAGTATTCATCATCGGACATGATGACATATTCAAGTGCTTAGTCATTATATAAATGACTTAGCTACTGGTCCAAGTAAGGGTAAAGGATAGTTTGACTTGCGTTGACTTGACGTCGTATGACGGGTCATTTTCAAGTGTTTAAGTGTTTTAACGAGCAACGTTGGATAAATGGATTCATTTGGTTCGTGTCAATGGTTTTGACACATGAATACTTTAAAAACATTTGAGTCATATTATATTTGGTACTTATCGATATTCGAGTTCGAGTCTTAACGCGCGCCTTATTGTGATAGGTTGCGGTTTTCGTGTTTCCCCGGGCATCCATATTGTCGGTGATCGTCTACCACTACCGTTTTTACTCAGTTGCTGAGTACCGTGATTGACTTACCTCGTGGATAAGGTGAGTTCATATTCCCTTTTTACTTGTACATGGTTTCTAAACACGGGGTGAGATTTTACATGGTGGAACACAACCATTAAAAACTGTATGCTATCCAGAACTTGTATGCTATCAAGAACATGTATGATTTTCAGGTTTTCGATATTATTATTGCTTTTAGTCTAGCCTTAAGTTTCCTCTCCTGATCATGAACCGTTAATTTTCCGGTGTGCATTGCGCGAAGCGCGAATGTTGTGGGTGGATCCATCGGGATTGACTATCCCCGTCCCGATTACTTTGACGCACTAATATTCGTTTATACTTGAGTATTTAGGCTGAATACTCCCTAGATGAACTTACACTGAGTTAAGCTTCGGTTCATGAACTAAATAGCAATAATAATGACTTTGGACGATAGTTGACGTATATAACCATACTCCATACTACTTGTTTTATAAATGAATGCTTGTGTTCCAGATCCATATTACTAAACCTATGAATTTCACTCAACTTTGTGTTGACGATTTTACATGTTTAATCTCAGGTATTATACTTAGCTTTGCTTGGATGGGAGCCCGCATGATATTATCGCAGCTTGGAGATTACTGTGATGCTTTTGAAAGATTTGTTTTATATAAACTATCAGAAGTTTATTCAATCTTTTGGGCAACTTATTGTTATAAATCAAGACGAAATAATATAATTTTCCGCTTTTAAAACTCTGGGACCTATGTTTAAAAACTCTGACCTTTTTATGATGTAATGTACATGTTTTTATTTCGTCAGCTTTGTATGAACTGTAATTCATTGTTTCTTGTACTATGACGTGTTACCCCCTCGTTGCCTAGTTGATCCATGTAAGATTTTGGGGGTCTCACATAGGAGAACTCAACCAAAGGGATGTGATCAACCCATCCATTCCCAAAGTCAATCCCACATGCTCGCAACATGTCTTCAAGGGTCTGGATGGTCCGTTCACTTTGACCGTCAGTCTACGGGTGGTAAGCAGTGCTCATGTCGAAGTTTTTCCCTAAATCTCGTTGGAAAGCCGTCCAGAAGTTGGATGTGAATCTACCGTCTCGATCACAGATTATTGAGACTGGTATTCCATACTTGATCACTATCTCCTTAAGATATGTCTTTGCTAGTTTTGTCAGGGAGTCAGTTTCCCTGATTGGTAGAAAGTGCGCGGACTTGGTGAGTCGAACGACGATTACCCAGATGGTGTCGCAACCGTGAGACGACTTTGGAAGCTTGGTGATGAAGTCCATAGTGATGTTCTCCCATTTCCACTTTGGTATCTCAGGCTGAACTAGCAAACCGGATGGTCTTTAGTGTCCGGTCTTGACACGTAAGCATGTCAGTCACTTTTGAACATAAGTGGCGATGTTTGCTTTCATGTTCGGCCACCAGTATAACTTCTTCATATCCTGATACATCTTTTTAGATCCCGGATGTATGGAATACTTGGATTTATGGGACTCGTGCATGATCACATTCCTCAAGTCCCCATAACAAGGTAACCAACTCCCCCTGTGCAAACAGAGAGTTCTATCCGCTCTTGGCTCCAATTTTTCTTTGGTGAGGTCGGCTCTAAGCATACCTCCAATATCTTCCTTCACGAGGTTTTCAGGCTTCTGAGCTTGAGTATGAGCTTCTAGAATTTGTTTGGGTAGGTCCAGGCTAATCGTCATGACTAGTGCTCGGACCCTCTTAGGAGGATCGGTCTCTTACGGCTTAGAGCATCAGCAACCACGTTTGCTTTACTGGGGTGGTATTTGATCTCGCAGTCGTAGTCACTTAGCAATTCAATCCAACGGCGTTGCATCATATTTAGCTCCTTTTGATCCAGTATGTGTTGCAAACTCTTATGGTCAGTATGCACAGTGCACTTGGTTCCGTACAGATAGTATCTCTAGATTTTTAAAGCAAAAACCACGGATCCAAGTTCTAGATCATGAGTGGTATAGTTCTTCTCATGTTTCTTCAGTTGCCTGGAGGCATAAGCGATCACCTTTGTTCTTTACATCAACACTGCACCCAAGCCTTTGTGTGACGCATCACAATATACGACGAAGTCGTTGTTGCCCTCGGGTAAGGCCAGAATAGGTGCACTACACAGCTTCTCCTTGATCAGCTGGAAAGCTGATTCTTCTTTCATTCCCCAGTCAAACATTATTCCTTTCTATGTGAGTTTGGTCAATGGTTTGACTATCTTGGAGAAACCTTCGATAAATCGACGATAGTATCCGGCAAGGACTAGGAATTGGCGGATCTCCGTTGGTGATTTAGGAGATGCCCAATCCTTGACAGATTCAACATTTGCTGGGTCTACATGAATACCGTCACTATCAATCACGTGGCCGAGGAATTGAACTCTGGGAATCCAGAATTCACATTTGGAGAACTTGGCGTACAGTTGTTCCTCCTTGAGTACCTCCAGCACTTGTGTAAGGTGTTCTTCGTGTTCTTGTTCATTCTTGGAATAAATGAGTATATCATCTATGAAGATTATCACGATTTGATCCAGGTAGGGTCTGCACACACGATTCATAAGGTCCATGAAGATGGCAGGCGCGCTGGTCAACCCAAAAGGCATGACCTGGAATTCGTAATGCCGTAACGGGTCCTGAAAGATGTCTTTGAAATATCCTCCTCTCTGACTCTCAGTTGGTGGTATCCAGATCGCAGATCAATCTTGGAATACACACTTGACCCTTGTAGTTGGTCAAATAGATCGTCAATGCGGGGAAGTGGATAACGATTCTTTACAGTTAACTTATTTAGTTCTCTGTAATCGATGCACATTCGGCATGAACCATCTTTCTTCTTGAAAAATAAGACCGGAGCTCCCCATGGTGAGGAACTAGGTCGGATGAATCCTTTGTCAAACAATTTCTAAAGTTGTTCAGCTAGTTCTTTCATTTCTGATGGTGCCAATCGATAAGGAGCTTTAGCCACGGGTTCAACTCCTGGGATCAAGTCGATCTGGAATTCCACCTGTCGAAATGGTGGTAAACCTGGCAATTCTTCAGGAAAGACTTCAGGAAAATCTCGGACGATAGGTACGTCCTTGATTTGCTTCTTCTCGGGTTTATTTTCTTCATCTGTTTGGGAAATATGAGCCAAAAAGATAGGACATCCTCTCAACAAATATTTCTGGGCTTTAGTACAAGAGATAACACTGAGTCTAGTGTCAGTAAGGTCCGCGTTACCGTCGCCTCGGATGATTAAGGTCTCGTTTCCTCATGGCAGGCAGACTAGTTTCTCGTCGCAGACGATTACTGCGTGATACTTAGCTAACTAGTCCATGTCAATGATAACACTGAAACTACCTAGGTTTACTGGATTTAGGTCAATATTGAATGGATGTTTGGAAAGGTTCAGGGTACAACCTCTAATGATGGTATCAACCTCTACGATCTTACCGTCTGCTAATTCTACGGAGAATTGGTGGTCTAAAATGGAAGGGGTAACTTCTAGTATGTTACTAAATTCAGTAGATATAAAGCTTATGTCCACTCCAGTGTCAAATAGAACGGATGTATAACGATTGTTTAGTAAAAATGTACCAGTAACAATGTTGGAGTCTGGGTTGGCCTTTGCATTGCCTACCACGTATACCCTGGATGTGGCTCCTCCATTTTTCTTGTTCTGACTAGCCAAATTAGGGCAACCTGGCCTCACATGTCCGGGTGCTCCACACTCGTAGCACACAACTCCTTTCTTTGGACCAGTGTTACTCCCTCCAGCAGCGTTGCAGTTTCCTAGATGTCCATTCCCGTTCCCACGGGCATTAGGTCCGCCTCGGTTGTTGTTTCTAGCATTTGTGTTTGGTCTGACATGGGTAACAACACTCACTTGGCAAGTGCGAGCAAAATGACCAATCTCTCCACATTTGTATTAGGATTTGCATGGGCTACCCACATTGTGATGGAAGTAGCACCGCGTACACATAGGTTTGGTACCTCCGTAAGCCCTTGGGTCAAGGGTGGAGATAGCACTGTATACCTGCCCGACATTTTGCCTCTTTTGAGGTGGCTGGTAGTGACTGCGGACATGGTGCGGACTCTCTTATTGATCAACTCAATAACAAATTCCATGGCATTCTCGACAGTAGTGGGTCGAGAGGCGAGAACGCTATCATGGATGGCGTCGGGGAGTCCTCCAACATACTTCTCAATCTTTTCCTCCTTCTCGGGAAACATCCTGGTACACATGAGGGTCAACTCTTGGAATCTCTGGTTGTATAACACGATGTCATTGTTCTTACACCTAAGATCCAATAGTTCGACTTCCAGTTTCTTCATTTCACCCCTTGGGCAATACTTTTCTGTCATCCTCTCTTTCAAGTTGGTCCAGTTGAGAGTGTAAGCAGCGTCGTGTCCTAGGGTAGCAACCACAGAATTCCACCATGTGAGTGCATTTTCGAGTAATGTGCAGGTGGCGAACTTGACTTTGTTTTCGTCAGCGCAGTCGCTGATGCGGAACACGGTCTCTAGTATGTCAAACCATTGCATCAGCTCTACCAAGCCTTCGCTGCCCCAGAAATAAGATGGCTTGCATTTGAGGAAATCAGGGTAGGAACAACCTCTAGTGGTATTGTTGTTCCTGCGGTTATTGGAGTTTTCGCTATCGTCCATATTTCTGCTAGCGGTCATAGCAGTGGCGATACCTTGGTCAATCAATTCCCTAAGTTGGGCAGTGGTTATGTTATGAGTGGCATCGTTATTGGGGGGATTATCAGCATGATTATTGGCAGGATTATTGGCAGGATTATGTATAGTGATTGCCATTTGTCTGTGGTCATACACAAAATGAGATCATTAGCTTTAGTGTTAGTACAGTTCACATATTATTTGCACAAGGATATTTATGCTTAAAATTTATAACAAATTGGATAACCTGTCAAGATTTCAATAATATAGTACAACACGTGATATATAACAAAAGAAAGTGAGCACATGTCATTTCTGGCAGAAAGTAAACATATCATCATGCACAACCAATCCAAGACAGAAGTACAACACGCCTGTCTAGGATGGTGGTACACACAGTCTAAAATGTAATATATATACAAACACCTATCTAATGGAATACAGTACATGATAGGATACAAAAGATGCATGAAATAAAAGTACATGGGGTCCTATATGGGATGCAACCCAAGAGCTTATCATGATGTACACCCGATCTAGCACATCAAATCTATGCATGTCTAACAGATCCGCTAGAAGTGGCTGGTACAGAGGGAGTTGGTGGGGCTACTAGTGCTGGCATGGCATCCTGTAGAGCAATCATGGCAAGACGGGTCCTCTTGACGTGTCGAAGCGTCTGAACCAAATGAACACGAAGAGTATCCAAGGCTACTCTAAGATGGGCTGTCTTCGCTGTCACTCCATCATGACGAATCTTCGCCAAGTCAAAGATCATGGACAGGGTCTGCTCCTGATCGGTGAGGGTGGCATGATTCTGGTGTTGTAGGCTCTCCACAGCAGATGCGGTGACAGATGAAGTCATACTCTCCCATGAGCCACTGAAGAGCATCGTAGACTGTGGCCCACGTCCCTCTGGCGACTTGGGCTTCAGCCCAAGTGGTCCAAGTGAGGGAATCTAGACGCTCTCGTAAGATGGAGCGCTTAGCCTGGATAGCTGCCAGTAAACTGTGGACATCTGCCATGTCCTGGTCATGTCGAGTTGTCAATGTTGCAATCTGGGCCTGGACAGGATCAACCTGTCTAGTCCCGGAACCCTCTCCGACCTCGAAGATAGAGGCGGGGGTAGTCTCGTACCTCCTCTTACGAGGGGGTAGAGATCCGGGTGCATAGACCTGGAGAGACGACGAGGGTGGTAGGGTGGCAAGGCATAGGTCATCGGGACTTCCTCCTCGACAGGGGGAATCAAAGCAGTGGGTGGAGAAGCAATAGCTGGAACTACTCCGTCAGTCTGATTGTCCTTTGACTCGGAGGCGGACAACCATCCTGGAAGCACGGATGTCGGAGATGGTGGTACAACTGGAGCGAGGTCGATATCTGCTACGGCTACCGGTGTCATCACTAGTGATGTCATAGTAATCTGGGAATAACATCATTTTTAATTGACGTAAGTATAAGCTTACTCAAGTTAAAAAGTTTTTTAAAACAAGGTATTATTAAGTTATAATGGTTGTAGTGAGTGTTCTCTTAACATCGCGAGTCAAAAGGCCTAGTTAATACTTACAAGATTATTTAACCAAAAGTTAATAATCAGTGTACATATAAGTCACATAATAAACGCATGCTCTACATTCTATATGCTTAGCTATTTTAGTCCCGAAAATCCCAAAGTTTTTTAAAGCAGTTATAGTCCAGTTTATATAAAAAAATTATTTTCATATTTTATTAATTTTTGGTCTGGTTCTCTATAACCATCGCTCTGATACCATTCTGTGACACCCCCAAATTGGTCAAATGCAACGGAAATAATATTTGGGTGTCACGTAGGTGGATCAATAGCAGATTGTACATAGAGCATCAGATAAAAGATTATCAAACATTTATTACATGATTAAAAATGCAAATTGTTGTTTAAATGTTTCCATCACAAATAAAAGATTGTTTATAAGTCCCCATCAATAAAAATCCCAAGATGCGTGCTAGAATGCTGTCTAGCCTGATGTTGAGATCCATGCACAATATAACTACCTGCTTCAAATACCTGAGAAAAACATGCTTTTGAGGGTCAACATAAAGTTGGTGAATTCACAGGTTTAATAAATAAGTTTGGATGGTAAAAAAGTTACTAAAGCAGTGATGCACAAAGCATCAATACTTAAAGGTAATTACATTGCCTATTGCCCGAAAGTGGCACTTGACATAGTTGAGCCCTCAACAAATGAGAGCGCTTCGCCTTATTAAAAGGCACCCATTATTCCGTTCTGACATGGTAAACACCTGTTGTCTCGGCTACGACACAGTGAGCATGACTCACTCAGGTGGGGATGGTCAATCCCAAATAGATCTATTTATAACATTCAGGTAATTCTATAATTCTAACAGTTTCAGTTCACGGGTCATGAGGAATTCTACAATAGACACATGTAATTAAAGTTGGTACAGTTTAGTTTACATCCACAAATTAAATTGCATGATTTCTTCCCCAAAAAGGATTTGAAAGTTTGTCAATATATAAAGTGGGGCCATGAACTCACCTCAGTAATACAGTAAAAGTCACAAGAATCCAAAGTAATGCCCAACACACAGTCAACAACCTAAATAATTATACAGTCTGAGTAAAAATATAATACGTTGTACAAAAGTTACTAAAATAATCTGCATATGCTTCTACTGGTTTTAAGTATTTTATTAAGATTCTTGTAAGTTAATTTATCGTTGTTCAAGTAATAAAGTAATTACTTTTAAATGTGTAGTAATTTATATTGTCCAAGTTACTACTTCGATTAACTAAATTTTTCGTACGTGTATCATTATAAAGTGAGTTTAAATATTTATAAAAGATGGTTTTATATTTAATTAAAACGTACAAGATTTATAATAAATATATTTAATATATTTATTCTTATAAATTTAATATAAAATTTATATAAATAAGGTTTATTAAAACACGTTACATTTTAATTAATAAAGTCTCCAAAGTTTATTAATTAAATGACAAGTTTATGAACGAACACGGTTTTTGTATTTATCGTGTTATTTAAATTTACGCTTTTTAATTAGTTAGGAAAAATATATAATTAGTGTTTATATAAGTTTAGGGAATTTACGATTCTAGTCCCTCAAGTATATTACATACTTTTGGTATATTTCTCCAAACGCCCCTAGGGCTTGTAAAAGTTTCAAGGGTTGGCAATATAGGTCCTTGTGGTTTCGGTTAGGGTTAGGGTGTGTTCACAATTTACACAACAACCCCTAGGGCTCGGTTTAAGTTCACAAAATGGCACAAAGGGTCCTTGTGGTTTTGAAAAACATAAAGTAGGCACAAAAAGCAACCTAGGTTTAAATAAGTTTACCAAGTGGTCAAAATTAGTCCCTCAAGACTCGAACAAAGTTCAAAAGGGCATGAAACGTATCTAGGGCTTGTAAATAGTTTACAAAGTGACAAGTTTAGCCCTTGGGGTTTAATTTATGGCTCGGTTATAACTAACCGCAACCCTAGACTATCCAATATGACATGTTTGGCCCTTGCACTTGTTTTATGTCTCGAAAATCATATATAAGTTTTATAACTTATCATTTTTGGCAATAACAATCATCATTTTACAAAACTGGCCCAAGTAGTCTCCCATTTATTGTGTTCGGTGCTTAATGGGCTTGGGTGGCCCATTAAGGGTCCGGTTTTGGTTAAAGGGCCTAGTGGGCTTGTTATTGGGCTAGTTTAATTGTTTAGAAAACTAAACTTAACCAAAATAATATAACCAAAATATAACTTGGGCTTATAATATTTCGGATTTAACTAGCTTATGGCTTATGTGATTCGAGGCTTATGGCTTATTCATTTCGAGGCTTATGGCTTATTCATTTCAAGGATTATGGCTTATTTGGGTAGC
Organism: Glebionis coronaria; assembly: GCA_025667525.1. Taxonomy (NCBI): domain Eukaryota; kingdom Viridiplantae; phylum Streptophyta; class Magnoliopsida; order Asterales; family Asteraceae; genus Glebionis; species Glebionis coronaria. The sequence continues at coordinate 493,295,245 of CM046881.1, forward strand.
TTATGTAATGTTATAAGTTACCTAATAACTCCTCCACTCCTATGCATTAGTTTTAGTCACGAAGGCTTAAATAAGACATGACTCATACTAGGCTTAATATAAATAAGCCGAGAGTTATAGGGATTCGACTAACCAATCTTTTAGGTCTAGTACTTAGTTTCTTAGGGAGTGAAACTAGGTTAATTACTTGTTCACATTTGTTGCTTATAGATCTAAGCATGATAACATGGCTTCTTGTAACTAACATGATCAAACCGTGAGTTTGCTAGCATAGTTTACCCGTGCATGCATTTTAGCCTCGTTTTCTAAGAACTTGAGTGAATGACATGCATGAGAAGTAAGAGTAAATGAAAGGTGGTGAGGAAATCTTATACTTACTTGTCTTGATAAGGATGATGGTGGTGAACAAAGCTAGCTAATCTCCTCGAGTTCTACACGTTTTAGAACCCTAGCCGTGACCTAGAGTGGACTATTAAGATTTCCTAGTCAAACCTTAAGTAAGCCGAGCCTTCTTTCTTCTTCAATGTCCCTTGACTCAATTCAATGCCATGGGAGTAAATGTGAGATTGTGTGAGTATGATTGGGAGTAAATGTTTCGTATATGTATGTGTGTTGGTAACCGAATGTGGGAGGATATATGTGATAGTGTTTAAGGTTGGTAGTAACTAACACAATTTGGATGCACTTGTGTGGTTTGGGTTGATCATACGACAAGAGAGAGCAAAAAAGGGGTTTCCCTATGTTTGAGTACAAGTAATATCTAGTACTTGGATATCCTAGTACCAAGCCATTAATGGCAAGTATGTACATTGCCTCATGGTTTTGTGTTTAGCCGTCGGTTTGCAAGGGGTCAAGAGGGGCAAGTAGTGACTAGGAATAGTGAACCATAATGAGTGAGTGTTTGTATAAGCTTTTGTCAAGGTATAGTCATGTTTAGTGTTCAAAATTGTATAGTTGTGTGTTGTGGAGAATTCGTAGCCGAGTAACATACACACCATGTGGGGAAAGGTTTTCAAAAATATCTAGAAGGGAGTGAGTAGTGTTTAAATGTTTAGAGAAGGTTTTTGGTAAGCAAAATACTTGTCCATATACATAAATCGTGTATTATTAATCTCCCATAGGGAAAGGTGACAATTTTTTGGGTTTTTAATATGTGTATATGTTAAATGTGATAGTTTAGTTATGACAAGGTATAAGGTGGAAAGTAACTTCTTAATTTAAGTATGTTGTATGTTAGATGTTTATAAGGTAGCTTTTTGAAGGCTAAGGAAATTAAACATGCCAAAAGTCCCATATATTTAATTATATACTAGAACTGACAGCGTAATTTAATGAAAGATTGGTGCTTCATAAAAATAATGAAGTGAGATTACATTGATTCAAGCAAGAGGTGTACACAAGGTGACAAAGTCCAAGAGGTAAAAACAAGGGTTTTACATATAGTCGTTATGGTTATGTTTACTTGCTAAAACATAAACATGAAGTGTTTGAAACATTTAAAGTGTTTCAAAAGGAAGTAGAAAATCAACTGGGTAAAACCATAAAAGCACTACATTTAGATCATGGAGGTGAATTTATGAATTTTGAGTTTTGGATCATCTAAAGGAGCATGGGATTATCGCTCATAGAACTCCTCCATATACACCACAACACAATGGTGTGTCTGAGAGGAGAAATAGAACCCTACTAGATATGGCGTGTCTGAGAGGTAAACACCCGATTTTGGTAAATGGAATGTCACGCGTGATTATGGCGTGTCGTCAAAGCTTACAAGGAAAAATGTCTAAACATTACATGACCATAAAGGAAATACCGGAAACAAACATCGGTACCCCAAAGGCCCAAAGTATAAGCTCATCACACACAAACATAAGTACTGTAAAGGGTTGAGCATTTTGATCCGAATCCCGAATCTGAACCCGAACCGTACCCGGAACCGTACCGATTCCCGATACCCAAATCCCGTTCGGTACGTGATCGGGACTACCAAATAAGGTAAAAAAAATTCGGGACCACTAATTCGGGACGAGATCGGGAAATTCCCCAAAAAAGAGGGAAAATCCCGATTTCCCGGTACAGGTACCGATACCCGTACCGGTACCGATACCCGAATCCCGTTCGGTACGGGATCGGTACATAACTTTTTAGATCGGGAAAAAATCGGGACTACTAAATCGGGACGGGTTCGGGACGGGACCGGTCCCGAGCTCATCCCTAAAAAGGACTAAACAATGTCCATAGAAACAAGTAGCAAAATGTATGATGAAATGCATAAAGTAATAAAGGCTAGAAAGCTTCCAATCCATATGCACGTACGCTTAGAGTCTACGAGCGCCCTTGAGTACCTGCCGTTTGGGAACATGAAAGGAAAACGGCTGAGCATAACGCTCAGTGCACGGATATACAAGCATAGAATGAATAACATAAACGTATACAACATATAGCAACATAATTGATTAAGTCCTGGAAAACCTGGTATAACTTAGTAAAATTGGTTTTATAGTTTTAAAATCCTTAAGTTTATCTTATAAAAACTGTTTAACATGTTAACCATTAAGCCAATATAGGTCATAAAATATCAACGTGCATGAATACTTGGAGGGGTGACCTCATCATGCAATTAGAGGGGTTGCCTCTAATTAATATAAGTTTGGGTAGGAGGGATCAACTCCATGTGAAGGATGCAAGACACACACCATATTCAACTGAATAATCTGCTAAAACATGTAACATAGGATGCACCCATACTCCCCACACGATAATATAATAATATGGCCGAAAGCTGAAAGGGACGCCACGAGCTATCACTCCGCCGTGGTGAAGTCATAACACTGGTGCCTCAAGTGTTATGGTTATGTATATGGCTTAGACATTTAAATTAAACATAATCAAATCAAAACATATAAAACATATACGGGGAAAACAGTTGGCTGCATACGGGGAATCCTAATACGGAAAGAATGTCCATACTGAAGGACGGAGAATCCGTACCTTGTGTCTAGTGAACGAAGAAGACGAACGGAAGAGAGTCCTACTTCGATCTCACTAATGCTACATAAATAGTATACGTGTATAAGTATTCTGATTACTAAGTACGTAACTGGTTATATATCATGTCTTAGCTTGTTCCCTATGTTCATGTCTTGTTTTACTTATCTTAACGTTATACTGTGTTAATCATGTATTATGTATATTCTAATTAAGTATTACTTGTATTTCTTGTATTATTATACTTGTTGTGTAATAATAAGTAACTTTTTAAAAATAGCAGGTTTCCTAAAATAGAAAGTTTCCAAAAATAGAAAGTTTCCAAAAATAGATTAACTTCTTAAAATAGATTAGTTTCTAAAATTAGAAAGTTTCCAAAAATAGTAAGTTTTCTGAAATAAAAAGTTTACATTATTAGAAATAAGTTGGATTATTAAGCTACTAAGATAAGCTTAAGTTTTACTGATTAAATACTAAGTCATGTGATTAATAATATAGTTTATTAATTATAACATGTTAATTAAATAAACTTTATGTTATAAGATTTAATTAAATATAATCATGATTTAATAAAATTAAGGTGTATATAATACTTAGGTTAAAACATGTATTAATGTTTATATTAATATAACTTAAGTCATGAAAAATAATTAATTATATGTCATGTTTTAATAATTAAATAATTACTATAATCTAAATTACATAAATAAATACTTAGGTTAAAATCATATATTATTAAATATTAATAATAAACCTAAGTCCATGTTTTAATTAAATTAATAATATGCCATGTTAAATTAATTTAATTAACTTGTAAAAATAAATATACTTGTAAACTATTAAACTTGTAAAAATAATAAACCGAACCCATGTATTATTCTTATTAAAACATGTTGTGAACCGGCCCGTGAACCCGTTAACCGGCCAAACCAAACCCACCCAAAAAAGTGGCAAACCGGCCTAAGCCGGTTGCCCCTGCCCTCGGCAAACTGCCACCGGCTGCTACCGGTGGTCTTGTCCTCTCGGTCCACCCGCTGACCCACAAGGGTTCCCACCGACAGTGCGTCGGTGGCATCCTGCTGGCCTGCGCGTGGTTCCCCCTGCTTGCCGAAATAGCCACCGGCTTAAGCCGGTGGTTGGGGATGTGTTGCTGCCGAGACCAACCAAACCACAAGACACCCCCGACGTAAGTCAGGATGTCTTGTCCCTGCTGTTGACCGAAACCCACCACCACCGAGACATGGGTCTCGGTTGGGGTGCGAACCAACGATGCCGAGAGCCCTTGGCTCTCAGTTTATGTGGCAGCCAAACAACCAACCCGAAAACACCCTAATTAATTTTCCCACCATGATTATTAGCATGTTATTAATCTTGTTTTTAAACCCCCATGATCACATGTGCATAAAACATAAAAATAATTAAAAAGAAAGGTTTTCGGATTACCAAAACACGTGGAATAAATGGAGGATGAATACACGAACACGTTCTTATGATTTGTTTAATCAAAATCAACCAATCACCCCTCTTTGGTGATGTAGCCGCCGGCCAAGAGAGAGCAAGGAGAAAGATTAGGGTTTTTGTTTTTCTAAAAATCTTTAACACCCCCAAATTTACACGCAGCGGAATACATCTTTGGGTGCTAAACAATGATACAATAACACATAATTTATAAAGAACGACTCGAAAAGAGACGTTTCAAATTTATCGTTCCTAAAACAATTGTCAGAGTAGCGTAGTCCCAAGTAATCGTTACCAAAAGATAAGTTAAAACAACATATTAGTTTGTTTTAAAAAAATGGAACGATAAATAAATCAAAGAGTTAGAACAATAAAAGCAGTGCACAACTTCATTCCCGTGACCTCCAAGCTTCCACTTCTTGATTACCTGAAATACATGTGAGTAAAACAATCAGCAAAAATGCCGAGTGAATCTATAGCTTTATGTAATCAATTTGAACACAAGCAAAGATTATAAGTTTGTGGCATGCTTATAAGCATCAAATAATAATTTGCATCAACATTGATAATTGTATATAGCATAAATTGCAATAAGCTCATGGAACCGAGCCCTTAGACACTCCCATATCAGTCTAATAAGACGAGAGATTTATTAATTGTCGTTACCTCCAGATTATTGGTAAATTGCCGTATACCTGACTTCTCAATACAATATGTCCAAACAGTGTGGAGGTCGGGCCTAAGCTTCTGTGACAAGTCCACACAAACTGAACCGGGGCGGCTTCCCCCATAGATCTATTAATTGTACTAGCGGTTAACCCATCATAGGTTAATTAACGGTCCATAATTGAGGCTTTAACAATGGCAATCACTTAATGCAATTTAAAGGAAACCACGAGTCCATTCAAAGAGAGACAAGCATACCATAAAAGACTTGTGTTCTAAGTTTATTAAAACATGTATTCCCCCTCGCGGGTTTAAAATCATTTAATAACTAGTATAAAGCGAGGCTATAGACTCACCTTTAAGCTAACGGATGAACGGATGACGGATGAACAATGGAACCGGGCTGTAGAAGAGTAGATAGTAGCACTCCAAGGCGATTTGTGACCTACAAAAGTGATCACGACCCTTAAGTACGCGTTTTATATGCTTATAAAACAATTATACGAAAATAATTCGGTAAAAATGTATTACGGGTAAAATTTGCACCAACACCTAAGTCAAAGTGAACTAAGACTAAACAAATCTTACAACCTGTAGGAATTATGTATTCTACATGTTATAAGTGTTAAACCAAGTATCCAATACGGTTTGCACACAAAACGCCTCAAGTTTACATAACAAAAGACGTAAACGTCAAAATGATTCGGCGGGACTGTTTTGAGAAGAGTATATCTACCAAACCATAAATCTAATAATTTTGGGATTTAAACCCCTGGAACACACTTGGAATCTAGATTCCAAAATGTCCAACCATTCGATCTAAGAGTTTATGAAACTTTCTAAAAGTCCAAAACACTAACAGCCCTACCGTAAGAACTTAATGGTCAAACTGCACTAGTCAAACTTGGGACAAAATAACCCGTTAACCTATAAGGTTTAAGGGACTGAGATTTCCACCATTGGAAAGCCTCATGATTCTACTTTCGGCCCATACCAACCACGAGTAAATAGCTACTACGCGGGAAAGTTACATTCTTTGAAAGGTTACAAAATCAGAATTTTGTTTTTAAACTCGGGTTTATTAGTCATAAAAACCATTTGGTGATAGCCATTAACATGAGGTCAGTGGGAGGACTTCACATATGATCTCTACTACTGTACTCAATCTTAAAATGCACAAATAGAGGTCAATAACCTGTAGCCACAAGCTATGTAAACCTGCTGTCCCAAAATATGTCTTTCGACCTTAAATAGGTCATAACTTTCTCATCCGGAGGAGTTGAGTGCCTATCCAACTCACCACTAACATGTAAAAGGCCTAAGGAACCCATTTAAGCTGTAAAAAGTGCAGGTTACAGTAGAAAATACGTGAGTTTTGGGCTCACATACCTGCTGTCCGAATTTTAGTATCAAAACAACTTAGCTAAACCACCCATATTCCATTCCAAACAATCAAAAACACATCTTATCTTAACCTAGATAGATCAAAACACTATAAATCCATATCATGCATGGTCAAAAATCAAAACCCACCTAAGAACAATAACCATAACAACAAAGCTAATCAACAAAACCAATCACTCAAAAACCACAACATGATCCCCATAGGATCATGTTTGGCCGCGACTCAATCAAGCCACCAATAGTGTTCTTGGACAAAATTCCTAGTAATTCTATTAGTCTAAACACTAATAAACATATTACATGTCTAATCCCATGATCAAACATGCAAGAACACAAACCTTGAGTTTTATGATTTTATAAAAAAATCAATTGCATTTGCAAATAAAACATGGGTTAATGATAAGGGTTTACCAAGGATGATTTTGATATGATCTAATTGAAGGATTGAGCAAGAAAAATTGATCTTTAGGGCTGTTTTTGTGATGGTGTTCGTTGCACAAGAAGAACAGGGAGAAGATGGTGTGTTTTTGGAAAGAAAAAAAATGACAGTCGTGTTATTTGTTTTGTGTTTGGTCGACGGGTATAAACAAAAGGGAAGGAAAGTGGGCTTGGCCCATAACCTAGATACTTATTACTAATCAACTAAACCTCAAAGTTAAAATTACTCCTTGCCCGACTCGATTCCTAAAAGTCGCTAATAAATCCTATTCAGTGCAAATTTATTTACGTAAATACAAAATTTATAAAAATAATATTTTTGACTAAATATAGTCGAATTATGTCTCCGTCGGTTCCCGTTCCATCGATCCGTCACGTTTTATAAAATTTATGCGAGAGAGCGTTTAAATCAATTTTCATGACTTAAATTAAAACGGAAAAATATATAAAAATTTCCATAAATCCAAATAAATCATTTTAAATGAGTAGAAAAATAATTAAAATATAATATAATTAAAATTCACGAGAAAATAAATATGACCTTATTTTTACGGGTTTTACATCCTCACCACCTTAAGGGAGCACCGTCTCGGGGCTCGTTTCTTCTTATACACTACTTCTCGAGATTTATTTTAACTCAAAATAAAATAGTGATCCTTAATATGAGTAACATAATGAGATATAATTAATTCATAAACGCATAAACGAAAACGATGTGTTCAAATGATTTAAGGTTAACGATCGACGAGGGATCTCGAATCACGTAACCGTAAAACATAGTAATTCACATTAGGAGGAAAATGAGGGCGAAGAGTGAATGAAATATTAACATTAAAATAACGTTTGTCACAATTATCCGTCCCGGATTTGGTATTACATTAAAACTCGATTAAGGTACTTTCTTGATAAAGACGATATATTAAAAATAGAAGTAAAATAACTTCAAAATTTATCTTGGTCGTCTTACGAAACTTTGAAAGAATGACATGAATTTATTAACTAAACTCATATTGATGGTTACAATTAGAAAATATAATTCCCAAATTAAATCATTATTAGGAATATAAATTAAACCGGTAATTTCATTACATTAAAAGTAAAGTATGATAAGTCACTTAGTTCAAAAGATAGAGCATAATTTCGTTTTAAAGCATTAGTTTTAGTTATACAAAAGATGATGTATAAATTTGACCTTTTACTTGTGATAGTTATTTCGATAATTAAAAACCATTGGAAAATGTATAAAAGTTCCATAAAAATTTTATGATAAGTTGTAAAAATACATAAAGGTTTTATTATTTCAAAATAAACATGAGATATATTCGGGTTTCAAAATGTGACAAGATTACAAATGAAGACGAATGGAAATAATGGTCAACAATTAGTACGAAATCAACGGTACAAAAAGGGGACGAAGCAAATGTCGTATGAATTCTTAAAGAGAATAATAAACTAGAGGCGTTGATGGTAAGACAATAAGAAACAGTTTATTAAATAAGTTGTCAGTTTTGTTAGTGCGGTCGGTGGTTCACCAACCTCATCTCATTAAGTTCGCGGTGGTCGATACATGATCGAAAACAATATCCACACAAAAGTTTTCGAATCAAGAAAAATCTAAATAATCACTTGTAGTTAGAATAAATCAAATGAATAATGTTAGCGTTTAAAGAGAGAAGTCAATGCACGGTTCACACGTGTGGATTTCGAGACAAACGAGAGTGACGGACGTCATCCCGGATATATGGAAATCCCTCTAGTGATATTTCATTATTCACGTGCGGAGACATTCCGAAGATCTATCAAATCGCATAAAGAACATTAGACGAGAAGGAAGGATAAAACATCGAGACTTTCAAGTCCTTTATCAACAGTTAGTAATTAGACGAACGGTCAAAAGAATTCAGTTATAAGATAAAATGAAGTAACAAGTAGAAAAACGATCGTCGAGTAAATGCGTACTCGTAAGCGCGTAATTCGTTCAAGAAAAGGTAAGAAAACGTATGGGGATGCATAAAAATTGTGCTACTTTCATAAAATATAAAGGTTTTCAAAATTACTTTTCACTTTATTTCATTTTACTTAACTTTTTCATAAATACAAGTAAAAATTTTTATTTTTTTTATTATTATTAACAAGATTTTGAGGTGACTACTAATCAGCCTAGCATGGCTCCTTCTAAATTAAACATAGGTGATCAGGCCATGTATAATTTAGGGCTAGCAACGCAATGCTCAATTTCGTCGAAGAGTATTACGTTTCTTATGTTTATATATAAATCATGCCATCTGTAAAATGGAATTTAAAAATATTTTATAAATTTATAGGATACAAGTAATGTGCGAGATTTTTAAGTAACAACTTAAATGTTATAAAAATTATTTCATAATATCAAAGTAAAACAATTTGTGAAAATAATTGTAATAAAAATGCCAATTAAAATTATAAGGTGACATTTTGATAACGTATATAATAACCAACATTTTGCAAAAAGTAGCGAATAATAGCTCATAGGAAAACCAATAAAATGGTCATGAGTTAGTAAGGTTTCAAAAGGTTATAAGGTTTAGACAGAATCACCATGAGACACATGATAAAAATGTCGACGAATAATGTGAAGACAAAACTTCAAATTTCAACCCAAATCAGTGGTAGATTAGAAAAAAAATAAAAATAAGAATAAAATCGAATGACAAGTGAGTCATATATATATAAAGAATGAGGCAATCCATATGTGTAAATCACTTGACACAGACATGCTTTTAAGAAAAGTATATTATTCGTTTTCAAATTACACCACTAATCCGATAATTGCTAATCCTGTAAAATTTCTATTTTTAAACATTTTCACATGCAACAAATACTCGTTAGTTGTAAAATAATGTTCGTTAAAACTTTATAATCTCAGATGAACTTAAAATCGCTTAGAAATATTAAAAAAAAAACATATTCCAATTTTTATATCAGATTTGACTTTTTACGTTCAACTTTGACTTTTCAGGTCTGACCCGACTAATTGGCCAACTAGATGACATTTTCAAAACTCGGAGTCTAAAGCAATTTTATGTAAAACGGCGTTTCAAGCAACTTTCTAGTTTTACCCGAAACCTGAAACTCAACAGAAAATGACCAAAATGCTTCTGCAAGCTGCTGCGCAGGTTTGACTGTTTTACTATAAAATGCAGATTTAACTTTTAAGTTTTAACCCGTCTATATTTGTTTTCAGAACTGGTTTCCTCGCGGTAGAAGTAAAACGACATTTTAAACAACTTTTTAGTTTTACACGAAAGCTGAAATGAACCAGAACTGGGCGATTTTGCCCCTGCAGAATCTGCACAGTTTTTTTTTTTTTTTTTTTTACATAACTCAAAGTTTAATCAAACTTTATTAGAATTACCATTATAACGCAATTTCTATTCCACGTCATCTAATATATTTTACCAACACTTTTTAATGACCCAAAATTTACATACACACATGTATCATTGATTACATAGTAATGAAATATAAATTATATAAATAAGCATATAAAGAAAATATTGCATAAAAATGCAAGAATACCCACAAGAAATTAGAAAGCCAAAACGGTTCATGACGTTCATAATTTAAGTTTCAAGGTGCAAGGTAGACAAATCTCTTTGATGGCTCGATTCACCAAAAACACAAAATATACCGAGAAAACAATGAAACATTAACTAGTCGCGCTCCCGGATATATAAGGTCATAGTATAAAAATTTTGCAATAAAAGCAATTTGAATACTTTCAAAATAAATACAATGAATAATAGAGATTTATTTAAATTTATCATTAATAAATGATAAACATTCATCTAAAAGTTTAACGATATAAGTATATATCGATAAGGGAATCCTAAATATAACTATATATCAATAAAGTGATCATAGTATTTATTTATAAATACTTGGCAATAAGGGATACGTAATAACGCATACTAAAATTATAATATCAGAAGTAGCTTGAACCTGAAGTCACGCGAAGTCATGTGCACTGACTCTTTGAAAATTAAAACTGACAGTTATAGTTTAGGTTTTTAAAATAAAGACCTAGTTCTCTACAACTCATGGCTCTGGTACCAATCTTTAACACCCCCAAATTTACATGCAACGGAATACATCTTTGGGTGCTAAACAATGATACAATAACACATAATTTATAAAGAACGACTCGAAAAGAGACGTTTCAAATTTATGTTCCTAAAATAATTGTCAGAGTAGCGTAGTCCCAAGTAATCGTTACCAAAAGATAAGTTAAAACAACATATTAGTTTGTTTTAAAAAAATGGAAGGATAAATAAATCAAAGAGTTAGAACAACAAAAGCAGTGCACAACTTCATTCCCGTGACTTCCAAGCTTCCACTTCTTGATTACCTGGAATACATGTGAGTAAAACAATCAGCAAAAATGCCGAGTGAATCTATAGGTTTATGTAATCAATTTGAACACAAGCAAAGATTATAAGTTTGTGGCATGCTTATAAGCATCAAATAATAATTTGCATCAACAATGATAATTGTATATAGCATAAATTGCAATAAGCTCATGGAACCGAGCCCTTAGACACTCCCATATCAGTCTAATAAGACGAGAGATTTATTAATTGTCGTTACCTCCAGATTATTGGTACATTGCCGTATACCTGACTTCTCATTACAATATGTCCAAACAGTGTGGAGTTCGGACCTAAGCTTCTGTGACAAGTCCACACAAACTGATCTGGGGCGGCTTCCCCCATAGATCTATTAATTGTACTAGCGGTTAACCCATCATAGGTTAATTAACGGTCCATAATTGAGGCTTTAACAATGGCAATCACTTAATGCAATTTAAAGGCAACCACGGGTCCATTCAAAGAGGGACAATCATACCATAAAAGACTTGTGTTCTAAGTTTATTAAAACATGTATTCCCCCTCGCGGGTTTAAAATCATTTAATAACTAGTATAAAGCGAGGCTATAGACTCACCTTTAAGCTAACGTATGAACGGATGACGGATGAACAAAGGAACCGGGCTGTAGAAGAGTAGATAGTAGAACTCCAAGGCGATTCGTGACCTACAAAAGTGATCACGGCCCTTAAGTACGCGTTTTATATGCTTATAAAACAATTATACGAAAATAATTCGGTAAAAATGTATTACGGGTAAACTTTGCACCAACACCTAAGTCAAAGTGAACTAAGACTAAACAAAGCTTACAACCTGTAGGAATTATGTATTCTACATGTTATAAGTGTTAAACCAAGTATCCAATACGGTTTGCACACAAAACGCCTCAAGTTTACATAACAAAAGACGTAAACGTCAAAATGATTCGGCGGGACTGTTTTGAGAAGAGTATATCTCCCAAACCAAAAATCTAATGATTTTGGGATTTAAACCCCTGGAACACACTTGGAATCTAGTTTCCAAAATGTCCAACCATTCGATCTAAGAGTTTATGAAACTTTCTAAAAGCCCAAAACACTAACAGCCCTACCGTAAGAACTTAATGGTCAAACTGCACTAGTCAAACTTGGGACAAAATAACCCGTTAACCTATAAGGTTTAAGGGACTGAGATTTCCACCATTGGAAAGCCTCATGATTCTACTTTCAGCCCATACCAACCACGAGTAAATAGCTACTACCACTTAGCGGGAAAGTTACATTCTTTGAAAGGTTACAAAATCAAAATTTTGTTTTTAAACTCGGGTTTACCGTTTTAGTCATAAAAACCATCTGGTGATAGCCATTAACATGAGGTCAGTGGGAGGACTTCACATATGATCTCTACTACTGTACTCAACCTTAAAATGCACAAATAGAGGTTAATAACCTGTAGCCACAAGCTATGTAAACCTGCTGTCCCAAAATATGTCTTTCGACCTTAAATAGGTCATAACTTTCTCATCTGGAGGAGTTGAGTGCCTATCCAACTCACTACTAACATGTAAAAGGCCTAAGGAACCCATTTAAGCTGTAAAAAAGGCAGGTTACAGTAGAAAATACGTGAGTTTTGGGCTCACATACCTGCTGTCCGAATTTTAGTATCAAAACAACTTAGCTAAACCACCCCTATTCCATTCCAAACAATCAAAAACACATCTTATCTTAACGTAGATAGATCAAAATACTATAAATCCATATCATGCATGGTCAAAAATCAAAACCCACCTAAGAACAATAACCATAACAACAAAGCTAATCAACAAAACCAATCACTCAAAAACCACAACATGATCCCCATAGGATCATGTTTGGCCGCGACTCAATTAAGCCACCAATGGTGTTCTTGGACAAAATTCCTAGTAATTCTATTAGTCTAAACACTAATAAACATATTGCATGTCTAATCCCATGATCAAACATGCAAGAACACAAACCTTGAATTTTATGATTTTATAAAAAAATCAATTGCATTTGCAAATAAAACATGGGTTAATGATAAAGGTTTACCAAGGATAATTTTTATATGATCTAATTGAAGGATTGAGCAAGAAAAATTGATCTTTAGGGCTGTTTTTGTGATGGTGTTCGTTGCACAAGAAGAACAGGGAGAAGATGGTGTGTTTTTGGAAAGAAAAAAAATGACAGTTGTGTTATTTGTTTTGTGTTTGGTCGACGGGTATAAACAAAAGGGAAGGAAAGTGGGCTTGACCCATAACCTAGATACTTATTACTAATCAACTAAAGGTCAAAGTTAAAATTACTCCTAGCTAGGGGTGTCAAACGGGTCGACCCAACCCGATTCGAACCCAACCCGAACCCGATAAAGTCTTATAGGGTCGGGTTCATTCAGGTTCAACTTGGCTTAGCGGGTCTATCGGGTCAACCCGACTAACCCGCTAGCCTTATAGGGTCGGGTTAGGGTTGTTTTTTCTTTTCTTATCGGGTTCGGGTTCAACCCGATAACCCGATAAATGTAAAACATTCGGCTTTATTTAATATTTTAGGGGAAAGTTAGTGATTTTTGTTCAAAGCATATATGCGAATGTTGATTATACTAAGGATGCTATATATGTTAAATATTTTTACTTTTAGTTTGTTAACGTGTTTGATTTCATATTGGTATTTTTGTATCCGGTATGTTATTGTATGTGGGTTGGATAACTAAATAACCTTATGTTGTGATTAGGAAAAAATCCCTTTCAACTACATAAATATTAGCATCTTGTTGTGTTATTAGCAGTATGTTCTCGCATTTTTTGTAATGTTCAAACTGCATAAAAAATTCTAGAGTCTTGGTTTTCGTTGTCGATCATTGAGATAAACGATTATAAAATTCTTATCAATGTAGTAAAGTTATCTTTATGATCAATAAAACATTAGTTACTACGTATGTTACAAGCTACAGCCGATAACAAGAACCTGGTGAAAACGACTGTTTGATCCAAGTTTTTACAAGTGTTACTCATGAACTTCTATGGTATTTATCTTAAACAAAGGCGCAAGATCACCGAGTCCCTCTGTTTCAGTTCCATTGTGGACCACAATTTGTGGTAGTCAAGTTTGTTCATTATTGAACGTACAAGATAAGTGAAATGGGAAAGATGCAAACATCAATACATCATGATGCATATCAGCTGTTACCCGAGCATAAGCAAAGCAAAGCCTATAAATACATAAAAGTAGCTGTTTATAACCTTTTACCCCTATATTATAGAGTATATAAACGCACCTATCGACTGCTTTTCTTTACATGTTCAACCCGATAGCAACCCGACAACCCAATCCGATATAACCCGACCCGATTCAACCCGAAACATGATAACCCGATATATTATAGGGTCGGGTTAGGGTTGATATTTGGGACATCAAAACCCGAATCGACCCGACATGACCAACCCGATAACCCGACAACCCAACCCGATAACACCCCTACTCGATTCCTAAAAGTCGCTAATAAATCCTATTCGGTGCAAATTTATTTACGTAAATACAAAATTTATAAAAATAATATTTTTGACTAAATATAGTCGAATTGTGTCTTCGTCGGTTCCCGTTCCATCGATCCGTCACGTTTTATAAAATTTATGCGAGAGAGCGTTTAAATCAATTTTCATGACTTAAATTAAAACGGAAAAATATATAAAAATTTCCATTAATCCAAATAAATCATTTTAAATGAGTAGAAAAATAATTAAAATATAATATAATTAAAATTCACGAGAAAATAAATATGACCTTATTTTTACGGGTTTTACAAAATCTTCTGTGAATGAATAATGTTTTCCTTATTTGTTTATTTAGTAATAACAAATGGACTGGGCCCCTTCTTCTCCTTGTTTCCGCGGCTTGTAGGGCCCAACAAGGGAAACCCGTAGTTATTCCGTGTTCTAATTATTTACGTGTTCGTGTGCTCGTATTTACGTTACGTTATTATTAAATATTCGTGTTATTATAAATACTTGTACGTAATCGTAATAATAATATACGTAAATACATAATTATATATTCGTGATTCTTACGTTCATGATTTCATGTTCTTGATTTAACAATTATTGATAATAATTATCGTGCCTTAATACGTACTTCATATTTATCGTGTAATAACACGTACGTAGTTCTTGTAATTTATATATCCGTGAAACGTATTCATGTTATAAAAGGAAAGTTTTAATCTTGTACGTACGATTATAAGTGTACTGTTCATGGTAAAAGCATACGGGTTTTACAACTCTTCCCCCTAAGAAGAATAATTCGTCCCCGAATTATAGATAAAGTAAACTGAGAAAGAGGAACATACCCGAATTCAAAACTTGAAATGAGGGTAAGAAGTCCGGATAGACTCCTCGGTCTCCCAAGTGGCTTCCCGCTCGGTATGGTCCCTCGAAAGGATTTTGACGAATGGGATCGTCTTCTTCCTCATGACTCGTTCTTGCCTGTCAAGAACTCGTTCGGGTTCCTCTATGAAGGTAAGATCTTCACGAATCTGTTCCAATGGATACTGAACCATGTGAAGGGGATGATACTTGTACCCTCTGAGTAAGGACACATGGAAAACGTCGTGAACGTGATAAAGTTGCGGAGGTAACGCTAAACGATAAGATACTTCACCGACTCGCTCAATGACATCAAACGGTCTGATGAATCGAGGACTGAGCTTCCCTTTGATTCCAAAACGCTTAACGCCACGTGCCGGCGATACCTTAAGAAAGACGTGATCTCCTACGTTAAAATGTAAGTCCTTACGATGCTTGTCGGCATAACTCTTCTGACGTGAACGTGCCTCTTGCAATTTCTGCTTAGCTATAGCGACCTTCTCGTTGGTCAACTCTATCATTTCTGGTCCTTCAAGTGTTCGCTCTCCAACCTGATCCCAGCAGATTGGTGCGCGACACTTTCTGCCATACAACATCTCGAATGGAGCACATTTAATACTTGCGTGCCAACTTTTGTTGTATGCAAACTCTACCAGACAGATGTAATCGTCCCAATCTTCTGTCCATTCCAACACGCATGACCTCAACATGTCTTCTAATGTCTGAATCGTTCGCTCCGATTGCCCGTCTGTTTGAGGATGAAAAGCGTGCTAAGCTTAAGTTTTGTACCCCAAGCTTTCTTTAGACTCTTCCAGAATTGCAAAGTGAAACGAGGATCTCTGTCCGAGACGATGCTGGATGGAGCACCATGAAGTCTCATGATCTCCTTCTTGTAAGTGTCGGCGAGTTTACTGATCGGATCATCCTTGCGGATCGATAAGAAATGAACTGACTTAGTAAGTCGATCAACGATAACCCAAATCGCATCGTGCCTCCTCTTTCTCTGCGGAAGTCCGGTAACAAAATCCATGGTGATCTTGTCCCATTTCCACTCTGGAATGTCTAACTGTTGTAGTAAACCACTAGACCGCTGATGCTCAATCTTAACCTGCTGGCAGGTAAGACATTTGGAAACGTAAGTGGCAACATCCTGTTTTATGCCGCTCCACCAAAAGTATTGCTTGATGTCGTGGTACATCTTGGTTGAACCAGGATGAATGGAGAAAGGGGAGCTATGAGCTTCAGCTAACAATGCTTCCCGGAGTTCTTGATCATCAGGAACAGAAAGTCTCGTGCCCTGCCATAAGATACCGTCTTCGTCTACACGAAATTCTGTCTGCTTCTCCAAGTTCTGAATTATCGCCCAGATTTCACCATCATCCTTTTGAGCTTCCTTGATCCTAGAGAGTAATCCGGGTTCTACTCTAAGATTAGCCCAGTACTCGTGCTGTCCACGTACCATGATCTCGATATGCAATCACTCCAAATCCCGTATAACTTCCCCCTTTATTTCAATGCCGTTGATTATACCTGACTTCCTACTAAGAGCATCTGCCACTACATTCGCCTTTCCGAGATGATACTGCAGATTAATGTCATAATACTTCAACATATCTAACCATCTTCTCTGCCTCATATTCAGTTCACGCTGAGTGAAGATATATTTTAGGCTCTTGTGATCTGTGAAGATATCACATGATTCGCCATACAAGTAATGCCTCCATATCTTCAGTGCAAACACGACTGCTGCTAGTTCCAAGTCATGTGTAAGACAGTTTGCTTCATAAGGCTTAAGATGCCGTGATGCGTAAGCAATCACTTTCCCATGTTGCATGAGAACACAACCAAGTCCCTTCCCCGAAGCATCACTTTATATTTGAAATCCACCTGTACCAGATGGGAGAGTAAGAATAGGTGCAGATACTAGCTTCTGATTTAGGTCTTCAAAGCTCCTCTCACTTTCCTCAGTCCAGACGAATTTCTCCCATTTCCGCATGAGTTTGGTCAATGGCAGTGCTAACCGGGAAAAGTTCTCTACGAACCTATGGTAGTATCCAGCTAAGCCTAAAAACTGCGAACTTCAGTCGCGGATGTCGGTCTTGGCCACTTGGTAATAACCTCAAACTTTGCTGGATCTATGGTGATTTCTTCCGCTGATACAATGTGACCTAAGAACGCCACCTTGTCTAACCAGAACTCACACTTGGAGAATTTAGCATACAACTGCTTCTGGCGAAGAATCTGTAATACTGTACGAAGATGGTCTTCGTGTTCCTCCTTGGACTTAGAGAATATAAAGATGTCGTCAATGAAGACAATGACGAACTTGTCCAGAAATTCATGGAAGATTCTGTTCATCAAATCCATGAAAACAACTGGAGCATTGGTATGGCCAAATGGCATGACTACAAATTCGTAGTGTCCATAACGGGTACGGAAAGTAGTCTTGGCGATGTCCTGCTCTTTCACCCGTAACTGATGATATCACGAACTCAGATCAATCTTGGAGAAATGTTTGTCCCCTTGGAGTTGGTCAAACAGATCGTCAATGCGTGGTAAAGGATATCTATTCCTGATGGTGATCTTGTTGAGCTCGTGATAATCTATGCAAAGACGCATACTGCCGTCCTTCTTCTTCACGAATAAGACCGGTGCGCCCCATGGAGATGCACTAGGTCGAATGAAGCCTCGTTCCAGAAGTTCTTGTAAATGGTCCTTCAACTCCTTCAGCTCGATGGGAGCCATGCGATAAGGAGCCTTGGAAATCGGCTCAGCTCCTGGAATGAGCTCGATATCAAACTCTACTTCACGTACAGGTGGTATGCCCGGAAGTTCTTCTGGAAATACGTCTGAGAATTCTGACACTATTGGCTTATTCTGAATTGATGTAGATTCAGCATCCATGTCATGAACAGTAGCTAGATAGCCCTCACAACCATGTGAAAGTAATGCACGTGCTTGCAAAGTCGAGATTATTTGTACAGACCTTCCGAGTACGAACCCGTTGTGAATGTACTCTGGTGCATTTACATCACCGAAGATGACCCGATATGTATGGCAGTCAATGGTGGCGTGATGTTTGGATAGCCAGTCCATGCCTAATATTATGTCAAAATCGCACATATCCAGAGGAAGTGCGTCAACAGGACGAATCTTGTTGCCAAACTCTAGGGGAAGGCTCTTGTACACATGAGCTATGCGTATAGAGTCTCTTAAAGGCGTGGAAATGTTTAGTACATTCTCTAATGGCATAGGGGATATCCTAACATTCTTGGCATAAGCAGTAGAAATAACCGAATGAGTAGCACCCGTGTCAAATAAAACACATGCAACTTGCCCATACATATACAAGATTCCAGTGATGGTACCTGTATACATTTTGGCCTGGTCGCGAGAAGTCGTGTAAATGGGTCCACTAGTAGGAGGCGGCTTGGAATCAACATGTCTAGATGTGCTCTCCATCTCGCCCTTGCGGCAGTTCTTCATGCGATGTCTAGTAAGGACACACTTGTAGCATGCGTCGTTGTCCTGGCGACATGGACCTGGGTGCCTACGGTTGCAGGTAGTGCAAAGAGGGTGAGTATACCCTCTAGCAGGTGCCCTTGCTGGCTGGGAGTCTGTTAAGAACAGTCTACATGAGACACGCTTTATGGGTACAAAAGGACAAGGCGGAAAATTGTAATATGTAATACCAGTGATAGCTGGACGGTTAGGCTGTGAACCTCTTTGATTCTGGTCCCTCCCGTTACCATGATCCCTGGTAGAAGATTGCTAATGTGTCAGAATTATGAAATATCGCATGTAACATAAGGAAATGAGTAAGTGTAAGGACATGCTGCTGTTGGAGTTTCCAGCGTTGTTACAGTAATTATCATTACCGCCACGCATATCCGTAGCAGAACGGTCTTGAGTCTAACCGTTACCCTTGGGCTGAGTAGGCTATTGCTGAGTAGCCGGCTGAGACCGGTTCCTAGTCTTCTGCCTCTTCTCGGGTCTCTCTACTTCCCCGAACTCTTCTCTTTCTTGCAGCATCTCCAGCTTACGTGCTGCATCGGCAACTTGTGCCACCGTGTTGAAAGTAGCACACACCAAGTTGTTGGCGACCGATGTATGTAGAGCCCACCGGAAGTGGTATGCTTGCTCTTCGGCAGTACCTGCTGCTGCGCCAAGAAAACCAGCCAAACGAAGAAAGCGCTGCATGAACTTGTTGATGTTCTCCCTATCTCTCTGCCTGATTCCGTGGTACTGCCTCTTCAGCTTGTCTTGCTCAGCCTTAGGGAAGAATTGTCCCATCACTAACTCCCTGAACTAAGCCCAAGTCAAACCAGCCACCCAATTGTCACCTCCCTCAGACTGCTTGACTGCCTTCCACCATCCGAACACATCACCTTCGAACTTGTAACAGGCCAACCTTGACTTGAAGACGGGGTCACAGCCCATTGCATCGAATATCTTCTCGATATGAGCCAACCAGCTTTCAGCTTCACTAGGGCTATCAGTTCTCTCAAAGGATCGAGGACGTTGCTTGTTGAATCTCTCCAACCATGTGACCAATGTTGTTGTTGGAGTAGGAGGAGGTACTGGGTGCTGTTGCTGATTGTTGGCAGCCTGCACCTCAGCCCTGATTTCGTTCCTCAGCTGAGGAAGCAAAGCTTGCATCGCAGCTTGGACTGCTGTATTGAGTTGTTCTTGCTCGCGTGTGAGAACCATCTGATAGTAAAAAACAAAATACATGATTAAACTGATCAACATAAAATATATACATGATTTTTTTTTATACCAATAAATCATGAGAAAAATTTTATGTAGGAAAACTAGTACATGAATGCATGGTGCAGTTTCATGAAAACTTTTAGATGCGCGAGAGTGAACGCCTATGGTCAGTTCACTCAAAACAAAAGACATGGCAAGGGGACGCCAATGGGTCGGTCCCAAAGTTAAAAGTTTCGATAAAAGCACATGCGACTAAATAGGGCCAGTCCTGTACCAACCATTACTTAGTCATAAACCTGCGACAATGACATATATATGGATGCATGAAAATAATGAATGCGTGAAAATTGACTGTCAGTTCTAGGAAGACCATAGTGACTACCCACTAATCAAAGGTCGTGTTTTGAGAGCCTACAGGTCGAAACCTGGCTCTGATACCATAAAAGTAACAACCCAT
Organism: Glebionis coronaria; assembly: GCA_025667525.1. Lineage (NCBI taxonomy): Eukaryota > Viridiplantae > Streptophyta > Magnoliopsida > Asterales > Asteraceae > Glebionis > Glebionis coronaria. The sequence continues at coordinate 493,316,127 of CM046881.1, forward strand.
TTTGGTAAATGGAATGTCACGGGTGATTATGGCGTGTCATCAAAGCATACAAGGAAAAATGTCTAAACATTACATGACCAAAGGAAATACCGGAAACAAATATCGGTACCCCAAAGTATAAGCTCATCACACACAAACATAAGTATTGTAAAGGAAAAGAACTAAACAATGTCCATAGAAACAAGTAGCAAAATGTATGATGAAATGCATAAAGTAATGAAGGCTAGAAAACTTCCAATCCATATGCATGTACGCTTAGAGTCTACGAGCGCCCTTGAGTACCTGCCGTTTAGGAACATGAAAGGAAACCGGCTGAGCATAATGCTTAGTGCACGGATATACAAGCATAGAATGAATAACATAAACATATACAACATATAGAAGCGGAATTGATTAAGTCCTGGAAAACCTGGTATAACTTAGTAAAACTGGTTTTATAGTTTGAAAAGCCTTTTGTTTATCTTATAAAAACTGTTTAACATGTTAACCATTAAGCCAATATAGGTCATGAAATATCAACGTGCATGAACACTTAAAGGGGTGACCTCATCTTGCAATTAGAGGGGTTGCCTCTAATTAATATAAGTTTGGGTAGGAGGGACCAACTCCTTGTGAAGGATGCAAGGCACACACCACATTCACCTGAATAATCTGCTAAAACATGTAACTTAGGATGCACCCATACGCCCCACATGATAATATAATAATATGGCCAAAAGCTGAAAGGGATGCCACGAGCTATCACTCCGCCGTGGTGAAGTCATAACACTGGTGCCTCCAGTGTTATGGTTATGGTACCTCCATAACTAGGTGAAATTGGTCATGGATGTATATGGTTAGGCATTTAAATTAAACATAAGCAACTCAAAACATATAAAACATATACTAGGAAAACAGTTGGCTGCATACGGGGAATCCTAATAAGGAGAGAATGTCCATACTGAAGGACGGAGAATCCGTACCTTGTGTCCAGTGAACGAAGAAGACGAACGGAAGAGATTCCTACTTCGATCTCACTAATGCTACATAAATAGTATACGTGTATAAGTATTCTGATTACTGAGTACGTAACTGGTTTTATATCATGTCTTAGCTTGTTCCCTATGTTCATGTCCTATTTTACTGATCTTAACGTTATACTGTGTTTATCATGTATTATGTATATTCTGATTAAGTATTACTTGTATTTCTTGTATTATTATACTTGTTGTGTAATAATAAGTAACTTTCTAAAAATAGCAGGTTTCTTAAAATAGAAAGTTTCCAAAGATAGAAAGTTTCCAAAAATAGATTAACTTCTTAACATAGATAAGTTTCAAAAATTAGAAAGTTTCCAAAAATAGTAAGTTCCTGAAATAGAAAGTTTACATAATTAGAAATAAGCTGGATTATTAAGCTACTAAGATAAGCTTAAGTTTTACTGATTAAATACTAAGTCATGTGATTAATAGTATAGTTTATTAATTATAACATGTTAATTAAATAAACTATATGTTATACGATTTAATTAAATATAATCATGATTTAATAAAATTAAGGTGTATATAATACTTAGGTTAAAACATGTATTAATATTTATATTAATATAACCTAAGTCATAAAAATTATTTAATTATATCTCATGTTTTAATCATTAATTAATTACTATAGTCTAAATTACATAAATAAATACTTAGGTTAAAATCATGTATTATTAAATATTAATAATAAATCTAAGTCCATGTTTAATTAAATTAATAATATGTCATGTTAAATTAATTTAATTAACTTGTAAAAATAAATATACTTGTAAGCTATTAAACTTGTAAAAATAATAAACCGAACCCATGTATTATTTTTATTAAAACATGTCGTGAACCGGCCGAACCAAACCCACCCGAAAAAGTGGCAAACCGGCCTAAGTCGGTTGCCCCTGCCCTCGGCAAACTGCCATCGGCTGCTGCCGGTGGTCTTGTCTTCTCGGTCCAGCCGCTGACCCACAAGGGTTCCCACCGACAGTGCGTCGGTGGCCCCCTGTTGGCATGCGCGTGGTTCCCCCTGCTTGCCTAAAATAGCCACCGGCTTAATCCGGTGGTTGGGGCTGTGTTGCTGCCGAGACCAACCAAACTACAAGACACCCCCGGCGCAAGTCGAGGTGTCTTGTCCCTGCTGTTGACCGAAACCCACCACCACCGAGACATGGGTCTCAGTTAGGGTGCGAACCAACGACGCCGAGAGCCCTTGCCTCTCGGTTTATGTGGCGGCCAAACAACCAAACCCGAAAACACCCTAATTAATTTTCCCACCATGATTACTAGCATGTTATTAATCTTGTTTTTAAACCCCCATGATCACATGTGCATAAAACATAAAAAGAATTAAAAAGAAAGGTTCTCGGATTACCAAAACACGTGGAATAAATGGAGGATGAATACACGAACGCGTTCTTATGATTTGTTTAATCAAAATCAACCAATCAACCCTCTTTGGTGATGTAGCCGCCGGCCAAGAGAGAGCAAGGAGAAAGATTAAGGTTTTTGTTTTTCTAAAAATCTTCTGTGAATGAATAATGTTTTTTCTTATTTTTTTATTTAGTAAAAACAAATGGGCTGGGCCCCTTCTTCTCCTTGTTGTCGCGGTTTATAGGGCCCACCAAGGGAAACCCGTAGTTTTTCCGTGTTCTAATTATTTACGTGTTCGTATGCTCGTATTTACGTTACATTATTATTAAATATTCGTGTTATTATAAATACTTGTACCTCGTAATAATAATATACGTAAATATATAATTATATATTCGTGATTCTTAGCTTATGATTTCATGTTCGTGATTTTAATAATTATTGATAATAATAATCGTGCCTTAATACGTACTTCATATTTATCGTGTAATAACACGTACGTAGTTCTTGTAATTTATATCCATGAAACGTATTCATGTTATAAAAGGAAAGTTTTAATCTTGTACCTGTACGTACGATTATAAGTGTACTGTTCATGGTAAAAGCATGTGGGTTTTACAACTCTTCCCCCCTAAAAAGAATAATTCGTCCCCGAATTATAGATAAAGTAAACTGAGAAAGAGGAACGTACCCGAATTCAAAACTTGAAATGAGGGTAAGAAGTCCGGATAGACTCCTCGGTCTCCCAAGTGGCTTCTCGCTCGGTATGGTCCCTCCAAAGGATTTTGACGAATGGGATCGTCTTCTTCCTCATGACTCGTTCTTGCCTGTCAAGAACTCATTCGGGTTCCTCTATGAAGGTAAGATCTTCACGAATCTGTTCTAGTGGATACTGAACCATGTGAAGGGGATGATTTCACAACCCACCATGGCGGAATATGGGGCGCAACATATGGATATCATCACAACAATAGCGTGTCTATAGAGTTAACAAAATGAAATAGAAATGTCATAAAAAGGTAACACAATGTCATGACAATATCTCAAATAATGTAGGCGTCTAGGTAAGTAGGTAACATGCCTACCTCTTACCAAAGACATTCAAATAACACACATCAAATATATAGGTATCAAACAATTTACTAAATCAAAAGACAAAACAAAATCTAAGAGGAAAGGGATTCCTCCTAATGCAATCCTTGCAGCCTCTATACTCTAGCCACTTCTAACATCATCTTGCACAACTACCTCACCTGAAAATGACACTAAAATCTGTCAACATAAAGTTGGTGAGAACATAGGTTTAAGTTATTAAGAACATCATAAGAAACCTTTACATCCGCTGCAAATAAGTTGAAGGAAAACAATTTATAGTAATGAACCATAATGTGATAATCATGTTACATGCATCCACAACAAAACTTAAACCAAGTACCGATCACATCTACAATTCACAAAGCACACTATAACAATCAAGAAGTATCCCGTCACACACACAAGAACACACACCACACTATCCGGATCTTTCCCACACCACATGTGGAAGATGAACTATATCCCCGTCGAGATATCTTGCCTCCGAAGAGACGATGCACAAGTACTCAAGACGAATCGTGCCCCACGAACCAAGAACTCAGAACAAGGAACTCAGGACAGATCGTGCCCCACGCTTCACAGACATCACAACTGGTCCCATATACGCCCATACATCTATGTATCAATCCCAATCATAACACAATCAAGATTCACATATCAGAACACATATCAAAGCACATATGAGAATACATAAGCATGCAAGTCACACAATATCACATTTATGTCCACACATTTTAAAACATAGTACTATATCATGTTAAAGAACATTGCAAGTGTCATCTCCATCCCATACTGGAAAAACATTTAAAAACGTAGCAAAATGAGACTATGAACTCACCTGATAGCACAACAAGCTAGCACTCCCACAAACCTATAAAACCGTACACAACACACTTAGCTCAGGTCCTAACACCCAAGTTAAGTAACAACCACGGAGATGAATCTAATCCCACAATTCTCACTATCTAGTTCTCCCACTACAAGCTATTCTATACGTAAAAATTCAGTTTTCTCGGTACAGTTTACTAGTCATTAAACGACCACATGAAGTGAACTTAACACCACACTTGGATTCTACCCTACTGGAGTTATGTTGTTATATGATATAAGAACTCCAAAAACCAATTTTACTTTCTACTTACATGTTTAACCCTTTCGTTTAGTCTCTACACCAAAAGTCGTTTTCATAAAGCTGATTTTCTGTACATGCTAAATGTTTGACACCAAAAGCCCGACCTAAACACCATAGCTTTTATTGAAAACCTCCAATCTTTTTATATACATTATAAAGAGTTCCCAAATTAAAAATATTTGGCTATCCCATCCGTTTGGTTAGGTTTTGACTCAAATTCCCGAAATCCAAATTTACTCCTGAACAACGCACTATTTTTGTAAAAAAAATTTGACGACCTTCCCGAACTCCATTTTTGACCAACCTTACATTTTTGAAAAACAGACTCTCTGAACTTAATTTAAAAAAAAAATAAACTTGACCAAAGGTGCTACCTACTGCCCAGAACAGTAAACACAAAACAGCCCTAAAAATCAGACTGTCTTACGCCTTTATGCACTAACCTTCTAAACATCATTAATTACCCCTAAATTATTAAACAAGAACCCTAAAATCATTAATAGATCTTAATTACTATTTTTTTCTAGAAAATTAATGAAACCCTAATCATCTCAATGATGGTTAATTAACATTGTAAACATGATTAATTAGTAAAACATGAATTAAATTAAAGTTAAATTGATCACTTACTTTGAATCAAGAAAAATTTGATGAAACCCTAAAAAAAAACTTGATGAACCGATTGATTATAAATCTCTAGAGATTTTTATGATTTTTATTTTTAATAAAAGGCTTTATATAGTTTAGTTACACAATCCTAGCCCAATACAAAAATCTTGTTTCCTTTTTTTCCCTTTTTCTTTTTCCACCGTCCTTTTTAATTTTTTAACCAAAAATAATATTATTTTTTTTCTTTATTTATTTATTTTGTTTTTATTATATTATTCCTTATTTGTATTTATTTATTTATTTATTTTATTAATCCCTTAATATTTTATTTACACCTAAACCTTTTAACTAGTCAAATTAAACTACACTAGTCAATTTTACGCGTTTATCGTAAAATACGTAAAATATACAGTTTTATGAAAACTCTTAAAATATGAAATAAACTTTATAACTAAGTTCTAAATGGATTAAACCATCTCGTAAATTATTCCCGTGACTAAATACCTCATCCGAGACCTCTAAACGCTAAACCCTAAATCGTAAAAATACGATTTACTATAATACATATACGTACACATAAAATCTTAAAATAACACCATATCCTATCATAGTCACATCCATGTGAACTCCTGAACACCAACTATTCCCATCGTATCATCGTATAACGTACCACGCACTACATAACCGATGTCTAACATACAATCCAAGGCTCAAATATAAACAGAATGCACGTAAACGCACACTAAGCACATAATCAAAGTCAAACAGTCAAAAGTGACAAATCTAAAATCTAGGGTTGTCACATCACTCCCTCCTAATAGAAATCTCGTCCCGAGATTTACTCCATAAGCTCAATAAATTTATTTCACAACTAACTCACTATCTCTTCTCATAAGAACATAACCGGATCATCCGTATGACTACAACAACGCTCTCAATGAATATAAGCTCACGACAAATTTTAGGACCCCCAAGTTCGGATAACAAATCAAACCCATGGACAACTAACGGACGTTTTCATGAACGAATTTAAAAATATGAACCAAAACCATGAAACTCCAAAAGATAGTCAAACATAAAACATGTATTGACTCCCAACGAACCATGGAAACAGACCAATGACAACAAGCACCCAACGACAACTGAAATGTGCTACGACTGGCGACATACTATTAAAACCTTGTGGAAAACCAAATTTCACCCCAGAATGGATTTTGTACTGTAATTGTATATTAGTTGTTCTAAAACCATGGTATCACATTAGTAATGTATGTAATCATCTGACAAAAATCTATCTAAAGTCTTTTCACGAAAGACCAATTGTCTAAAGCACACAACATAATATCACACGTCAACATTGACTCTAAAACCTACATCCTTCATCAATGTACAATCCTTATGATGGATACATCTCAAATCCTATCCCAAATAAGCCCTATGTTATCCCTCTAAGTGTTCACTATCCCAAAATATACAAAACACAAGTTTAAACCATATCGTTTGAAAATTAATCTTGAACTCGACACTTGTACAATTAATTCTACCAAGCTACTGACCTCCAATTACTAAACTTTCTAAATATTTGAAAAGTACGTTCCGAGTACATAATTTTAGGCTTTTGAATGACCCAAAAAGCTTTAAAAACAAATAAGTTATGACCAAAACGATTTTACTTAAAATCTGCCCAGACATTAGCGACAATTTCTGACAGTTTAGCGACATATTTTGACAGTTTAGCGACAGTTTCTGCCTACTCCGATTTATACCAAAAAAACGATTTTTAAACCCTAAAACCCCTCATTAATTACCAAATTTAAAACCTAATTTATTTTAATTCCAGAAAATTAAAACTCTCACCCATCATATGATTAATTACATGATTTTAACATATTTAACTAAATAAGAACAAAATTTTAACTAAAGAACAATAACTTTAGGTGATCAAAACCAAAATATTTTAAAAATAAATAAGCCATGCATATATGTTAAAGAATTTATATTCCACCTTATTTTGAAACATGTTTCCGACACTTCCTTATTTCATCGACTACCAACAACTATTTTTTCTCAATTTGCATGTTCATTCTTTTTACCATGTATAACTCGAAACAAAAGATATCGTTACCCCAAAAAGAAATCTCCACCATATCAAAAGCCTTCACGCCAAAAGTACCGTACAAAAGAACACATGAAACGAGAACTCGATAAATGTACTACTACGGAAGTTAAACATCTCGAAGAGGAACGAGCTAGCAAACCATCCCAAGAATACAACTGATAAGTAGAAGGGAATTATACATATATAGGCATATGCATATATACACTCAAATCCATCCAACATATACTATACAAGCATGTATTAACCCTCTTTCATGCAACCATACTTAGGGATCCATCGATGTTGTGTTACTTGTATAACTATGTTGGCCACCATACTTATACCAGTCCCCTTTCACTAATGCACTCCCTCCTATGATGACACTTATAAGAATTAATACTACACATAACACATCAGTCTACCAGCTCAAATAAGCACATATATCCTACAACTCATATAAGCACATAACCACAACATAAAATAAAATACAAAATCCATGTATTAAAATAACATAGCCAATGCATGAAACACATAAACTCGTAATCCAGCTAAACCACCGTAGACGAAATTTAAAATGTATAAAGAAACATGAAAGCATAATCAAACGAAATCCAACAATGACTAGCGTATACGACCATGGTTCAACCCGCACTAGTCAAAACTCGTGAACCATGGTAGTTCATAACTTAACAAATATCGCAAAAATAACATCCAAACACATCAATTATTATAAAATGTACGCAAACCCCTATGACGCCTACATGCAGGGACCCTTAAGCAATAGACTAGGCTACGCGACTAGGCAACCTAATTCTTTATAACCATTGTCTTTGATACCATTCTGTCCCCCCCACCATGGCGGAATATGGGGCGCGACATATGGATATCATCACAACAATAGCGTGTCTATAGAGTTAACTAAATGAAATAGAAATGTCATAAAAAGGTGACACAATGTCATGACAATATCTCAAATAATGTAGGCGTCTAGGTAAGTAGGTAACAGACCTACCTCTTACCAAAGACATTCAAATAACACACATCAAACATATAGGTATCAAAGAATTTACTAAATCAAAAGACAAAATAAAATCTAAGAGGAAAGGGATTCCTCCTAATGCAATCCTAGCAGCCTCTATACTCTAGCCACTTCTAACATCATCTTGCACAACTACCTCACCTGAAAATGACACTAAAATATGTCAACATAAAGTTGGTGAGAACATATGTTTAAGTTATCTAGAACATCATAAGAAACCTTTACATCCGCTGCAAATAAGTTGAAGGAAAACAATTTATAGTAATGGACCATAATGTGATAATCATGTTACATGCATCCACAACAAAACTTAAACCAAGTACCGATCACATCTACAATTCACAAAGCACACTATAACAATCAAGAAGTATCCCGTCACATACACAAGAACACACACCACACTATCTGGATCTTTTCCACACCACCTGTGGAAGATGAACTATATCCCCGTCGAGATATCTTGCCTCCGAAGAGACGATGCACAAGTACTTAGGACGGATCGTGCCCCACGAACCAAGAACTCAGAACCAAGAACTCAGGACGGATCGTGCCCCGCGCTCCACACACATCACAACTGGTCCCATAGACGCCCATACATCTATGTACCAATCCCAATCATAACACAATCAAGATTCACATATCAGAACACATATCAAAGCACATATGAGAATACGTAAGCACGCAAGTCACACAATATCACATTTATGTCCACACATTTTAAAACATAGTACTATATCATGTTAAAGAACATTGCAAGTGTCATTTCCATCCCATACTAGAAAAACATTTAAAAACGTAGCAAAATGGGACTATGAACTCACCTGATAACACAGCAAGCTAGCACTCCTGCAAACCTATAAAATCATACACAACACACTTAACTCAGGTCCTAACACCCAAGTCAAGTAACAACCACGGAGATGAATCTAATCTCCCAATTCTCACTATCTAGTTCTCCCACTACAAGCTATTCTATACGTAAAAATTCAGTTTTCCCGGTACAGTTTACTAGTCATTAAACGACCACATGAAGTGAACTTAACACCACACTTGGATTCTACCCTAATGGAGTTATGTTGCTATATTATATAAGAACTCCAAAAATCAATTTTACTTTCTACTTACATGTTTAACCCTTTCGTTTAGTCTCTACACCAAAAGTCGTTTTCATAAAGCTGGTTTTCTGTACATGCTAAATGTGTGACACCAAAAGCCCGACCTAAACACCATAACTTTAATTGAAAACCTCCAGTCTTTTTATATACATTATAAATATTTCCCAAATTAAAAATCTTTGGCTATGTCATCCGGTTGGTTAGGTTTTGAGTCAAATTCTCGAAATCCAAATTTACTCCTGAACAACGCACTGTTTTTGTAAAAATTGTTTGACGACCTTCCCGAACTCCATTTTCGACCAACCTTACATTTTTGAAAATTAGACTTTCTGAACTTAATTTAAAAAAAAGAAACTTGACCAAAGGTGCCACCTACTGCCCGGAACAGTCGACACAAAACAGCCCTAAAAATCAGACTGTTTTACGCCTTTATGCACTAACCTTCTAAACATCATTAATTACCCCTAAATTATTAAACAAGAACCCTAAAATCATTAATAGATCTTAATTACTATTTTTAACGAAACCCTAATCATCTCAATGATGGTTAATTAACATTAATTAATTAGTAAAACATGAATTAAATTAAAGTTAAATTGATCACTTACCTTGAATCAAGAAAAATTTGATGAAACCCTAAAAAAAAACTTGATGAACCGACTGATTATAAATCTCCAGAAATTTTTATGATTTTTATTTTTACTAAAAGGCTTTATATAGTTTAGTTACACAATCCTAGCCCAATACAAAAATCTTGTTTCCTTTTTTTTCCTTTTTCTTTTTCCACCGTCCTTTTTAATTTTTTACCAAAAATAATATTATTTTTTTCCTTTATTTATTTATTTCGTTTTTTAATATATTATTCCTTATTTATATTTATGTTTTTATTTATTTTATTAATCCCTTAATTAATTTATTTACACCTAAACCTTTTAACTAGTCAAACTAAACTACACTAGTCAATTTTACGCGTTTATCGTAAAATACGTAAAATATACAGTTTTATGAAAACTCTTAAAATATGAAATAAACTTTATAACTAAGTTCTAAATGGATTAAACCATCTCGTAAATTATTCCCGTGACTAAATACCTCATCCGAGACCTCTAAACGCTAAACCCTAAATCGTAAAACTACGATTTACTATAATACATATACGTACACATAAAATCTTAAAATAACACCATATCCTATCATAGTCACATCCATGTGAACTCCTGAACACCAACTATTCCTATCGTATCATCGTATAACGTACCACGCACTACATAACCGATGTCTAACATCCAATCCAAGGCTCAAATATAAACATAATGCACGTAAACGCACACTAAGCACATAATCAAAGTCAAACAGTCAAAAGTGACAAATCCAAAATCTAGGGTACAGATGATACTTGTACCCTCTGAGTAAGGAAACATGGAAAACGCCGTGAACGTGAGAAAGTTGCGGAGATAACGCTAAACGATAAGATACTTCACCGACTCGCTCAATGACATCAAACAGTCCGATGAATCGAAGACTGAGCTTCCCTTGGATTCCAAAATGCTTAACGCCACGTGTTGGTGATACCTTATGAAAGACGTGATCTCAAACGTTAAAATGTAAGTCCCTACGATGCTTGTCGGCATAACTCTTCTGACGTGAACGTGCCTCTTGCAATTTCTGCTTAGCTACAGCGACCTTCTCGTTGGTCAACTCTATCATTTCTGGCCCTTCAAGTGTTCGCTCTCCAACCTGATCCAAGCAGATTGGGGCGCGACACTTTCTGTCATACAACATCTCGAATGGAGCATATTTAATACTTGCGTGCCAACTGTTGTTGTATGCAAAGTCTATGTTAGGACCATTGTAATAGTTATATGTAATAGGTAGACTAGGAGGTATGTAGTTCCTACTGGTCCTAGTAGTAGTAGGAGCAAGTCCTGCTCCTGGTCCTAGTCGAAGTCAGACTTTATTATTTACTTAATATTCTGTTAGGATATGCATGAGATATGTTAGGAAAGGATATGCATATCAGTTTTACACGTTTTCTTTAATGCTGTATTAGGGTTTCCTTGTAGTATAAAAGGAACCTTAGGTAGAAGGGTTATACACACCTTCACAAAACATAGTTCTAGTGATTATCAATATTAGAAATCCTTAGAAAGGATCAAGTCTTTATAGTTATTCTGTTCTTCTTGATTGTATTTATATTTTTCATTCATATTGTGTATAGAGTCTCTTTGTGATTTGACTTGTGATTACAGAAGTCATTCACCGGTCCTGACAGGCTGCAAGATCTACATCTAGTAGACCCAACAAGTGGTATCAGAGCCTGGAAGGGTCTCTATACAAGAAGAATCAAGTTTTCTTATTTCTGACATTTTGTTTATCATGTCTGCCTCAACTTCTACTCAAACAGGAGAAGACAGCACTCCTAAAATTGTGCAACCTTAGCAGATCCTTGCTACAGTCTCAAACACAACTGGTAAATTCCCTCTTCTGAAAAAGGGTGAATATGAAAACTGGGCAATGAAGATGGAATGGTGGATCACCAATACTGATCAAGATCTTTGGAAAATCATTCTGAATGGGAACAGCAGGAAGCTTACTGGAAGAGACAAGAATGGTAATATTACTCTTCTTGACCCTAAGTCTCATGAAGAAATCATAGCTATTCAGAAGGAGGTCAAAGCAAAGACAATTTTGCTTCAATCTCTTCCTGAAGATCACATGGGTGACTTCTACCATTTGGATGATGCCAAAGAGATCTGGAATGGCATAAAAGCAAGGTTCGGTGGGAATGAGGAGTCAAAGAAAATGAGAAGGTCCATGCTGAGAGATGAATTCACAGAATTCAAAATCTCAGAAACTGAAGGGCTACATCAAGGGTATGATAGGTTCCAGAAAATATTGAGCCAGTTGAATCAACTTCGGTCAAAGCCTGATGATGGTGACATTAATGCAAGGTTTATTAAAGCCTTACCCTACTCATGGAATCAGGTGGTGATCTCTCTCAAAGCCAAAGGTGGGCTTGACTATCTCAACTTTGATGATCTGTTTCATAGGCTCAGAACTTTCGAACCTCATGTAAGAGGATTTTCGAGTGACTCTTTTCCCACTACTGTTAATTCTGCCTTTGTGAGTTCTATGACATCTAGTCCCATGTCATATGCAAGTAGCCCAAGCAATACTGTCTCCTCTTAGCATACTGTTCAGCATACTTCTGCTCCTGATCCTACTGCCAAGTCTGGTAGTATGGTAGAAGACGTTCTTCATTCGTTTGTGGCTGATGTTAATGCTGAACAACAACTTACTTTTGATGACTTCAAACAGGTTGATAAACTTGACCTGGATGAGATGGATCTTAAATGGCAGATGGCCATGCTTACTCTTAGGGTTCACAAGTTTGAGAAGAAAGCAGGAAGGAAATTTAATTACAACCCTTGGGAGCCAGCAAGATTCGATAGAAGCAAGGTTCGATGCTATAACTGCCAGCAACAAGGTCACTTTGCAAGGGAGTGCCCTAGCAAGAATGATCAGGAGAAGAGCAGGTACTCCGCTTTCAAGGTTCAGGAGATAAAAGATGACAAGAAGGCATTGGTATCTGTTGACTCTATGGTCAACTGGAATGATCATCAGGCTTCTACTCTGGAATCAGCTGAGTCCTCAACTGACGTGTTTGCAATGATTGCTGGGAATCTCTCTGATGCAGAAGAAGCAGACGAGTTTGCTCTTATGGGCATCTCACCTCAGGTACAACATTGTCCTCTTGGGTGTCATGATAAATACTCAGAATTGTTGTCCCAATTTAATGAAGTAAATGATCAAAATGATAAGTATTTTTTAGAGGTTCAAGCCTATAAGGCTTCATTAAACACATTGGAACAACAAAAGAGGTGGTTACAAGATACACAACGTGCGTATGAGGATAAAATCAAGGTACTAAGCATTGATTTAGAAAACACGACAAATATGCTTAAATATACAGAAACAGTATGAGATGCTAGTATCAAAGAAAAAGAGGAGATGCAAGCTAAATTAGATGCTACAATGCTAAGATTTGAAAAATGGCAAAAGGCACCTAAAAATCTTTCAAAATTAATTGATAGTAGCATGTCTGGCAGAACTAAAAGAGGCTTAGGATTTGAAAAATATATTGATTCAAAAGATGTATTTGATTTATTTTTTTCTAGTGTCTTTGATGCCGACAAAGAGGATGAGGGCAAACCTAGTTACAATAGGTTTAAACCAGCAGCAGAAATGCATGCTGTCCCTCCTCCTCTTACTGGAACTTTTATGCCCACTTCATGGCATAATGACTTGGATGGATCACAGATGCTTGAGTCCCCAACAAGTTCTACTAATACTAATGACTTTGTCTCATGTACTTTCAGTGACAAAGCCGGTGACTCTGCATCTAGTGGTTCAAGTGAAGAGTCAAGACCTACAAGTTCCAAGTTGAATGAACATGCTGCTACTGGTGCTAGGAAGTGTGAAGAAAGAATTGCTGTCAAGTCAAGTGTGTCTGGTCCTAGTTTATTGAGTCCTAGGAAGAATGTTTCTCCTAGAATTGTGTGTAATAAAGTAGGCAGTATGAAACAATCTCATTCTAATAAAAGGTCTTTCAAAACATTTTTTGTTTGTGGCAGTGCCTTTCATTTAATTAAAGATTATGATTATTATGACACACATGCTTCTGTTAATCATGCGTTTCCTGCTCCTGGTCCACCAGGAGCTGCTTCATATGCTTCTAGAAGACTTAATCCTAGTGCTCCAACGTTTACTTCTTCTCGAGTGTCCTCTCCCTTAGCTTCTGATTATTGGAGAAATATTAGATTCCAAACAACCAGTAATTATTTTCAAAATTCCAATCCAATCTATCCACATAATTTGGACCACACGTATTTTGGTTTGGGAAATTTGGGAACTGCTGTTAAGCCCTCAACAGGTTGTCCTTGGTCAAATAATAATACCCAAATGATGCATAGGCAATCAAGGAACAACGGTGGATCTCATCAATCTTCTTGGCACTCTTCTAAAGATCCACAAGGCAGGCTCAAACCTGAAAAGGTTTGGGTCCCCTTAAGACACTAACTTTTGCATTTTTTTATTATCTTGTTGTTGTAGGTTACTCCATACCAGGATCCTAGTCTAGGCATTGTTGATAGTGGTTGCTCCAGGAGCATGACTGGCAATAAAAGTCTTCTCTCTAACTTTGTACCATTTCATGGAGGCAAGGTCTATTTTGGTGGGGGTGAAGGCAGAATCACTGGCAAAGGAACGATAAAGACTCCTAATCTAAATTTTGATCAGGTCTACTATGTGGAAGCACTTCAACACTTCAACTTGATATCGGTCTCTCAGATTTGTGACAAGAAGCAGTTTGTTCTCTTCACCGATACTGATGCACTTGTGCTTTCCAAAGACTTTCAGCTTCCGGATGACTCACAAGTTTTACTCAGAATCCCTAGAAGACACAATCTCTATAGAATCAAGTTGAATGAAGTCAACCCTGCTGGTCAACTAGCATGTCTAGTTGCTAAAGCCTCAGAAGATGAAGCCACTAAATGGCACCGAAGGATGGGGCATGTGAACTTCAAGACCATTCACAAACTTGCAAACCTGAATCTGGTCTCTAGTTTACCTCCCAAGACGTTTAGAAATGATATAAATTGTATTGCCTGCAGCAAAGGCAAACAGCACAAAGCATCCTTCAAGGCCATTACTGCTCTTAGTCTTATTACTGAACCTTTGCAGCTACTACACATGGACTTATTTGGTCCTACTTCCATTAGAAGCATTGACCACAAGCAATTCTGTCTGGTGGTAACTGATGGATATAGTAGGTTTACGTGGGTGTTCTTCATGGCTGCCAAGAGTGAGACCTACTCAATTCTTAGAGATTTTCTTACCCTGATAGAGAACCAGTTGTCTAAGAAAGTTAAAGGTATTCGTTGCGACAATGGAACTGAGTTTAAAAATAAAGACCTCATCGCACTTTGCAATGCTAAGGGCATCAAAAGAGATTATAGTGCTGCAAGGACTCCTCAACAGAATGGTGTGGCAGAAAGAAAGAACAGGACACTAATAGAAGCAGCAAGAACTATGCTTGCCGATTCCAAGCTTCCAACCATGTTCTGACAAAAGCTGTTAATACTGCAAGTTATGTTTTGAATAGGGTTTCTATTACCAATCCTCACAAGAAGACTCCTTATGAGCTGCTCACGGGCAAAGTTCCAAATATTGCTCATTTGAAGCCTTTTGGGTGTCCAGTCACCATTCTGAATACTAGTGACTATTTGGGGAAGTTTGATGGCAAGGCAGATGAAGGATACATTGTGGGATATTCAGCTCATTCTCGAGCTTATCGTGTCTACAATCTTCAAGCCAAGCGGATCATTGAAACTATTAATCTCAGGTATTTTGAGGAGAAGTCAAACATCCAAGGCAAGGGTCCAGAATGGTATTTTGATCTTGATTATCTTAGTGATTCGTTAGGATAATTTTGTTTCAAAACTAACCATGATGCAGGACCACAAGTGTTTGCAACTTCTAGTACTGGTGTTCCTTCTAGTCTTTCTGATTCAGATGATGAGGATGACATTTTTGTGGTTCCATCCTATTCCACCACAGTTTCTCCTACTCCTCCTAGTGATGCAACTCCATTGGAGGTACAGGATTCCCAAGTAGCTCTTGACACTCTTCTCAAACAACAACAAGAAGCTACTAAAGCAGCTGCTCAAGGTAGTTTTGAGTTTCCCTTGGTTGAGCCTACTGACAAAGTTGCTCCTGGTACTCCAGCTTCTGCTCCTAGTGCTAGCTTATCACCTACTGGTAGTCCGGCTAGTGGTCTGCTTCCAATACTCGTTTCTCCAGTCCTTCTGATTTGAAGAACCATCAAAAGAAGTCTTCTACCAAGCTGGATGATATTCATAAACAACCAGTAGATGGGATTTTCCACAATGCTTCATATGATGCTGACTTTGTTGGTGATCTCAATAACTTGGCACCAGAAGTGGAGGTTTCTTCCAATCCAGTCTTGCCATCACACAAAGATCATCCTACCACTCAAATCATTGGAGATCCTGGTTCTACTGTCAAGACACGCAGCATGCAGCAGAAGGCCTCGTCTGATCATCATGCTCTTGTGAGCTATATTGAAGATCAAAAGCGTAATAATCATACGGACTTTCAACACTGTTTGTTTGCTTGTTTTCTTTCACAGGTGGAACCTAGGTCTATTTCTCATGCTCTTGAGGATCAAAGTTGGGTGGAGGCTATGAAGGAGGAAATGCAGCAATTATTGTTTCAGAATGTTTGGGTTCTGGTTGACTTACCAGATGGAAAGACAGCTATCAATACCAAACGGATTCTCAAGAACAAGAAGGATGTACGGGGAATTGTCGTAAGGAATAAAGCTCGGCTTGTCGCACAAGGACATACTCAAATTGAGGGCATTGACTATACTGAAGTTTTTGCTCCGGTTGCAAGGATAGAGGCCATTCGTCTGTTTTTGGCTTTTGCCTCTTATGTGGGCTTTACGGTGTTTCAGATGGATGTCAAGAGTGCATTTCTCTATGGCAAAATTGACGAGGAAGTGTATGTTACTCAGCCTAAGGGCTTTGTAGATCCACTTCATCCCAAGAAAGTTTACAAGGTGGTCAAGGCTCTTTATGGGTTACATCAGGCTCCTAGAGCTTGGTATGAGCGTCTTTCAACTTTCTTGTTAAAGAATGGCTATAGAAGAGGTACTATTGACAAAACACTATTTCTTCGGAGGAATACCAAGGACATTATCCTTGTTCAGGTTTATGTGGACGACATTATCTTTGGTTCTACTAGGAAGGAGTGGTGTGATGAGTTTGAACACTTGATGAAAGGCGAATTTCAGATGAGTGCGATGGGAGAACTGTCGTTCTTCCTTGGTCTTCAGGTCAAGCAACAATCGGATGGGATTTTCATCAGTCAAGATAAATATGTCCATGAGATTCTTCAGAAGTTTGACATGGATCCTCTTAGACCAGCAGCAACTCCTTATGAAGTTGCTAAAATCAAACTTAAGAATGAGCCAGACCCCCCGGTAAATGTTCACATGTACAGGTCTATGATTGGCTCCCTCATGTATTTGACTGCATCACGTCCAGACATCATGTTTGCAGTAAGTGCTTGTTCTAGACACCAGGTGACTCCAACGGTTTCGAACTTAAATGCAGTGAAGAAGATTTTCAAGTATATCAAGGTTCAACCTAAATTGGGTCTATGGTATCCTAGAGAATCCCCTTTTGTTCTAGAAGCCTATAGTGATAGTGACTATGCTGGTGCTAATAATGACAGGAAGTCTACTACTGGTGGTTGTCAGTTTTTGGGTCGTCGACTTATTTCATGGCAATGCAAGAAACAGACAATAGTAGCTACTTCTTCAACAGAAGCTGAATACGTTGCAGCTGCTAGTTGTTGTGGATAAGTTTTGTGGATCCAAAATCAGATGTTGGATTATGGTTTCAATTTTATGAATACCAAAATTTTTATTGACAATCAAAGCACTATTTACATTGTGAAGAATCCTGTTTTTCATCAGCGGACGAAGCATATTGAAATTCGGCATCATTTTATACGGGATGCCAATGAGAAGAAGCTGATACAGGTACGTAAAGTTCATACGGATGACAATGTTGCTGATTTGCTGACTAAAGCTTTTGATGGCCCTCGGTTTAACCACTTGGTGGTTCATATTGGGATGGTCAATCCTTGAGGTCTAGGATTGAGGGGAGGCAAAGCCTAAGGGGAGGCTTTGTGTACATATTCGGACAGACTAACGTATTGATAGATTTTAACAACATATTTTATTGGTTCTGATGGTGTGTGGTACTTCTGATGGAGGATTTTGCTCACTTCTAGTGGATATGGCCTTACATGACTGGCTTCTGGTCCTCTCTGGTCAGCTTCTAGTTATACTTGGTTGGCTTTTAGTGGTTCAAAATCCTTCCTTGTCAAGTGGTAATTGACTTCTGGTACTGGTCTGGGATACTGTTCATTCCTTTTGTCCTTTGTTAATCACGTTTGGCTCCTGGTCTGACCGTTGTGTGCTTTGACTTTTGGTCAACGCTCCCAATCCTGGTATTTACATTTTTAATTAAGCATGGTTAATTGGGAGTTGGTAATTATGTTACAAAGGACAAGTGGTTACTATGTAATTATGGTTAAATTTGAAAGGGCAACCCCCCATTAGTAGGGGTCAATGAACAGTTACCATTTTCTTTATTTATGGTCAAAATACACCCTTGACTCACTCATTACAATAAACACACACACAAAACCGCTCCTACTATCTCCACCCTAATCACAATCCTTCTTACATCAATTCATCAAGATCCATGGCTGCTCTTGCTTACCAACCTGCTCACAACCGAGTTGCTTATCTGGGTGATGGTCCACATCGAGAACATTTTGCTGACATTCTGGATTTCATTGAAGCTTCCAACCTAAGGTTTGCATTTACGGTTTGTCCCACCAT
The DNA here is from genome assembly GCA_025667525.1 of Glebionis coronaria. Classification (NCBI taxonomy): domain Eukaryota; kingdom Viridiplantae; phylum Streptophyta; class Magnoliopsida; order Asterales; family Asteraceae; genus Glebionis; species Glebionis coronaria. The sequence goes on from CM046881.1 coordinate 493,335,095, forward strand.
CTATGATAGTGTTATTCGTCAATTTTGGGCGTCTGCTCGACTTGTGAATGTGGCTGGTCGTCCACGTGCACTCCATGCTACTATAGATGGACGTGCATATGTGGTGACGGAGGCTTCTATTCGCTCTTCCCTTCATCTTCAGGATGAGGGTGGTGTTGAATCCATCCCCAATTTGGAGGTATTGGAGGGGATGGCTGCTTTAGGATACGAACATGGGGGGAAGTTTAACTTCCAGAAAAATAGGTTTTCCCCCCAATGGAAGCTTCTGGTCCACTTTCTAATCCATTGTATGAGTCCCAAGTCTGGGAGTTGGGATGCTTTCCCTACTCCTTTGGCTACTGGTCTTATTTTCTTAGCCCAGGGTAGAGTTTTTAACTTTTCTCATTATCTATTTGAGGGGATGGTTAGTAATTTGTCTAATGCTGGTTCGAGAAAGAAGTTTCTTATGTACCCTAGGTTTCTTCAGCAAATACTAGTTTGCATTCCTCGTGATAGGACTGAGCATGTGCCGTCTAAGCTTACAGCAAAAGTGTATTACAATATGGTCAATGGGTTTACTGGGGAATGGAGGCCCCTGATTGAGGCCATGTTGGGGTTGGCTCAGGGTCCTGTGGGTGAGGAGGAGGAGGCTCCTGAGTTTGTTGTGATTGATGATGACCCCATGGAGGAGGAGGCTCCTACTGCTGTTGCCACTCATGTGGTTGAGGAGGAGCTGGTTGAGGAGGTGGTGGTTGAAAAACCATCCCCTTCCAAGGCTGATCCTTCTTCAGTCCCACAACAGTCTCCATTTGTGGAGACTCCACCTCCTAGTCCTGCCCCACACTCGACTGATAAACCATTTGGTGCTAGTACTCCACAGGTTGACACATATGTTGCTTCGGGCTCCAATGACGCTTTCCCTGATCCAAGTTCTCTTGGGGGGCAGGCGGAGGAGCCTACTACACTTATATCTTTGCTTGATCTTATGCGCAGGTACCATGAGCGGATGATTTCTTTGGAAGCTGATTTGAACCAACATCGGAAACTTACTAGGGAGTTTGTTCTTCCTCTGGCTGATCGCATCAAAGCGTTGGAAACTCAGCAACGGCGTCGCAAGAAGCATGTGATCCATTCAGATTCTAATGAGGAGGGTACGGAGAATGTTGAGGATGGTTTGACATTATTGGCAAAGGCTGCCTTTGCTGATAAAGTTTATGATGATTTGCCGGTTCCTCCGACATCCTCCAGTGTTCCTTCTCCTGGTGCTATTCCCACTTCTATGGGTGGTGATTCTGATCCTGCTGCTGGTTCCAATGCTGGTCCCTCTCATGATTCGAAGGGCAAGGCCCCAATGACTGATGCTCCATCCCCATCTCGCAAGCGTACCCGTCGCCAGCTTGAAGAGGAAAGGCTAGGTGAGGAGGCTGCTCGTCGGATTCAAGCCGAGATTGATGAAGCTGATAGGGCTGCTGAAGAAGAGCTTCGAAAGCGGAGGCGTGAACAAATTCAGCACGATGCCATGCATTGGAGTGCTAGTGAATGGATGCAAGTTTTGACTGTTCTCACCCGGGATTATGCTCAGTTTACAGATCTTTTGGGTGACGATGTTGATGAGCACAATTGTATTCCGAGGGCTATGGTATTGATGCGTAAGCACCAGTTGGCCCTTGCTGCACAACTTAGGGAACAGAGAAAGAACAGACCTTTATCTCGGACTGAGGAGCGCAAGCAGATGCAACGTTATGTGAAATATCAGTCTGCTGCTCATTTTAATGCTCCGTGGAAGTGGGACCGCGTGCGGGCTTTGACTTTTAATGAGCTCAAGGCACTTTATGAAAAAATAGTTAAGCGTCAGAGTCAACCAATTCCGGAAAGATTTATTTACCATCCTCGTGGTGTGACTTCTTCTCTGCCTGTTGTTTCTACTGGTCCTTCATCTGCTCGCACTCCTGGTTCTGCTGCTAGTCCATCTGGTTTTGTTGCTACTTCCGTTGGTACTTCTACTTCTCCTTTAGTTGCTCCTTTGGGTCCTACTGCTGGTCCTGCTACCACCACCTTTGCTACCACCACCACTCATGCTTCTACCACCACACCTGTCACCACCACCACCACACATGTTCCAACCACCACCTTTGCTACCACCACCACAACTATTGCTACTACACCTGATTTGCCATCTACATCACCACCAGTTCCTGGAACTCAAACAATTCCAGCTCCTATTGATCCATTGGGTGGGCACACTCATGAGTCTACTTCTACTGCTCCCACTGCTGCTGCTGAGGTTAGGGTAAAGGTTGAACCCACACCTAGTGATCCCACACCTAGATGTTCCCTTCGCCAGAAACAAGCTCGTCGTGTTCGCCGTGGTAAGACAGTCCCTTATGAGAAGCGTGAACCTGAGAATTTGATTGATGCAGCTTCTGACAGCGATTCTGACTTACCTTTGGGCAATGGGAACATTACTGGTTATACGGTTGAGCGTTCCACAACACTTCCTGGTGGCGTATCCCATCGGATTACTTTGAGTGATGGGTCTGTGCTTTGGCAACGGGTTTGCAGGGTGTGTTGTCTTGGGCTGACCGTATGGATCTTATGGCGTTGTATGGACTTGTGGATTCTAGTATGCCTTTTGACCCCATGGCTGTGTCTTCATGGCCTGGTCTGCGTATCTGGGCTGATCTTAAGCTGATGTTGGATGCTCCTCCTAATGCTCCTGTTTCGGGCATCTGGAAGGATCAAATGCAATGGGTGATTCAGCGCTGGAAGCTATATGCAGGATGTGGTGTTCATATGTTGGAATTAGAATCTGGTCATATGGTTTTTATGCTGACGAATGTGGAGTATCCTTTGACAATTTCTTCGATGGAGGCGATGTTGGCTAGTCACTTGCAAATTTCTACTGCTCCATCTGGAAATGAGTCCTCTATGGCCACGGCATTGGTGGAAGGTATTCAGGCGCGGTTGATAGCAGATAAGAAGGCTGCTTCTGGTATGTGATGTGATTGGGTTGTAAGTGTTTATGTTTTGTATTTTTGTTCATTTGTTCATATTCTCATTCTTTTCACCACTATGTAAAGTGATTGGTGAACTTCATTCTTTATAGTTAAAAAAAAAAAAAAACAAACAAAGCATACTTTTTATATAATATCTGCTTATATTTTTAACACATTTTGGATTTTATACTTGTGAATAATATCCCTTGGCTGCTTCACATTGTGGGTTCTGGTTACTGATTTGTGCTTGTACTGGTATTTGGCTTCACTTAGTGTTGGCCGTGGTCCACACAACAAATGGTTCTCAACTTACCATATCTAATCGACAAGAAAAAGTTGATTCAACTTGAGGGTACGGCTCCTGGTGCGATTCTCAAATCCGTTGATGGTTGCCAGGTTACCCAAAACTGGATGGTTTTCACTTGCCATAGTCTTGGACTGAAAAGTGGCTAATCCAAGGGGGTACGGCTCTTGGTAAAGATTTTATCAAATCCGTTGATAGCTATAATAGCTTGCTCAAAGCTATAGGGTTTTCAACTCACCGATGCTTCATTGCTGAGAGTTGGCGAGTCCAGAGGGGTACGGCTTCTGGTAAAGACGCATCAAATCCGTTGACGGTTGTGATGGTTTGCCTATAATCATCAGGGTACTCCCATTCACCATTGATTCACGTTCTAAGAGTTGGGCTGGGTTCTAGTCTCCCAGGGTGATACTTATTCCACCAGAAAGACTGGCTAGCCCAAGAGCGAGCAGCTACTTGGTAAAGGCTCATCAAATCTGCTAATGTTGCTGAAAAGATTCAACACGATGCTGATTTGTTCCAAGCTTTGGAGAAGCTTCTAGTGTTTCATGTTGCGGCGGTTACTCTGATTCTTATCTTGTTGATGCTGCTATTTGTTTTGCTGATACAATCCTCGAGCTTTCATTGCACGTTTTCCAAGAAACTTGAACTCAACAGGTCAAATTCAAGTTTAGGGGAGGATTGTTAGGACCATTGTAATAGTTATATGTAATAGGTAGACTAGGAGGTATGTAGTTCCTCCTGGTCCTAGTAGTAGTAGGAGCAAGTCCTGCTCCTGGTCCTAGTCGAAGTCAAACTTTATTATTTACTTAATATTCTGTTAGGATATGCATGAGATATGTTAGGAAAGGATATGCATATCAGTTTTACACGTTTTCTTTAATGCTGTATTAGGGTTTCCTTGTAGTATAAAAGGAACCTTAGGCAGAAGGGTTATACACACCTTCACAAAACGTAGTTCTAGTGATTATCAATATTAGAAATCCTTAGAAAGGATCAAGTCTTTATAGTTATTCTGTTCTTCTTGATTGTATTTATATTTTTCATTCATATTGTGTATAGAGTCTCTTTGTGATTTGACTTGTGATTACAGAAGTCATTCACCGGTCCTGACAGGCTGCAAGATCTACATCTAGTAGACCCAACAGTCTACCAGACAGATGTAATCGTCCCAATCTCTTGTCCATTCCAACGTTCATGACCTCAACATGTCTTCTAATGTATGAATCTTTCGCTCCAATTGCCCGTCTGTTTGAGGATGAAAAGCCGTGCTAAGATTAAGTTTTGTACCCTAAGCTTTCTGCAGACTCTTCCAGAATCGCGAAGTTAAACGAGGATCTCTGTCCGAGACGATGCTGGATGGAGCACCATGAAGTCTCATGATCTCCTTCTTGTAAGTGTCGGCGAGTTTACTGACCGGATCATCCTTGCGGATCGGTAAGAAATGAGCTGACTTAGTAAGTCGATCAACGATAACCCAAATCACATCGTGCCTCCTCTTTGTCTGCGGAAGACCGGTAACAAAATCCATGGTGATCTTTACCCATTTCCACTCTGGAATGTCTAACGGTTGTAGTAAACCACTAGACCGCTGATGCTCAATCTTAACCTGCTGGCAGGTAAGACATTTGGAAACGTAAGTGGCAACATCCTGTTTCATACCGCTCCACCAAAAGTATTGCTTGATGTCGTGGTACATCTTGGTTGAACCAAATGAATGGAGAATGGGGAGCTATGAGCTTTAGCTAACAATGCTTCCCGGAGTTCTTGATCATCAGGAACACAAAGTCTCGTGCCCTTCCATAAGATACCGTCTTCGTCTACACGAAATTCTGTCTGCTTTTCCAAGTTCTGAATTATCGCCCAGATTTCACCATCATCCTTTTGAGCTTCCTTAATCCTAGAGAGTAATTCGGGTTCTACTCTAAGATTAGCCCAGTACCTGTGCTGTCCACGTACCATGATCTCGATATGCAATCGCTCCAAATCCCGTATAACTTCCTCCTTTATTTCAATGCCGTTGATTATACCTGACTTCCTACTAAGAGCATCTGCCACTATATTCGCCTTGCCGGGATGATACTGCAGATTAATGTCATAATCCTTCAACAGCTCTAACCATCTTCTGTGCCTCATATTCAGTTCACGGCTCTACAAAAAGAAGACCGACATGGATGTCAATGTACACACCTATAAAGCTTGATATGTAGCGAGGGGATTCACTCAAACCTACGGGGTTGATTATGAAGAAACCTTATCTCATGTTACAGATATCAAAGCTATTAGGATTCTTTTAGCCATAGCCGCGTTATATGACTATGAGATTTGACAAATGGATGTTAAAACCTCTTTCCTCAAAGGACGACTTTATCAAGAAGTCTATATGAAGCAACCTGGAGGTTTTGTCAATCCTAAATATCCAAACCAAGTATGCAAGCTTCAACGTTCCATTTATGGGCTCAAGCAAGCATTTAGGCAACAGAATAAGCGAGTTGATGATGAAATAAAGAAATTTGGTTTCACTCAAAATCACGATGAGCCATATGTATATATAAAAGCTAGTGGGAGTAATGTAGTTTTACTAATCTTGTATGTCGATGACATATTACTCATGGGGAAAGACATTCCAACGTTGCAAAGTGTAAAAACTTACCTTGGAAAGTGTTTTGCTATGAAAGATCTAGGAGATGCTGCATATATTCTTGGAAGCAAGATATGCATAGACAGATCAAGATGGTTGATTGGTTTATGTCAAAGTGCTTACATAAAAAAAGATTTCTAAGAAGTACAATATGGAGAATTCCAAACGTGGAATCATCCCAATGCAAGCTGAACCAAAATTATGTAATTTACAAGGTGCCTCTACACCTGCTGAGGTGAAACGCATGCACAAGGTTCCTTATGCCTCGACAGTAGGATCAATCATGTATGTTGTTAGATGTACTAGACCTGATGTCGCGTTCTCACAGAACATGACCAACTAATTTCAGGAGAATCCCGGTGATCAACACTGAACTGCTGTTAAGAACATTTTGAAGTAACTCAGAAATACTAAGGATATGTTTCTTGTTTATTAATAAGTGTGAAAACACTTATCCTTTTACCACTTATTTCCAATAATAACTGTTAGAAATACGTTTTTACGTATATTAGAAGTATCGGTCACTCCACAATATTATTTATGTTGTAATAGCTCGTAGTTAACAAATAGTTATTAGTTGCTTATTAAGTTAAGTAAGAACCGGTCCATGGGCTTGTCATGGACCGACCCAAGCCCATGTAGCTTGGAAGTATAAATACCCCTTTCCACCATGGAAAGGGGTTGGTTGTTGAATGTTTCTTACTTCATTTTATTGAAATAACACATAGTTTTCTCTCTCTTTCTCTCTCTAACTTTCTCTCTCTAGAAATCATCAACCCCTTCATAGATTCATAGGTTATCAATATTCTACATTTGGTATCAGAGCTATGGGGTGATTTAAGGTAGTGATTTGTGTGGTTTTTTAGTTTTTGATTGTATTAGTGTTCTTTAGGAAAATCCATCTTGATTCTTGGTGTTTTTGGTGTTTTTGTGATTGGGATTAGTGGATAAGTATTAGTTTTTACTTATTATTGTTGAAATCACAAAACTTTTTGGGTCATTTGGTCAAAATCTGGGTTTAATCTCTCTTTTTGTGGTCGATTGTTCATCGTAACAAAGTTTCTGATTACCCAGCAAAAGTTCCGAACCAACAAGTTCCGGATCAACCAAAAGTTCCGAACCAGGAAGTTCCGAACGAAAAAGTTCCGGATCAAGAAAGTTCCGGATCAAGAAAGTTCCGAACCAAGGAAAGTTCCGAACCAAGGAAAAGTTCCGAACCAAGGAAAAGTTCCGAACCAAGGAAAAGTTCCGAACCAAGGAAAGTTCCGAACCAAGGAAAGTTCCGAACCAAGGAAAGTTCCGAACCAAGGAAAGTTCCGAATCAAGAACTTCCGAACCAAGAAGTTCCGAACCAAGAAGTTCCGGATCAAGCCAAAAGTTCCGAACCAAGAAGTTCCGGATCAGGAAGTTCCGAACCAAGAAGTTCCGGATCAAGAAAGTTCCGGATCAAGGAAAGTTCCTAATCAAGGGAAAGTTCCGGATCAAGCCAAAAGTTCCGAATCAAGGTAATTACAAGCCAAATCTTCCGAATCAAACTTCCGAATCAACAAAAAGTTCCGAATCAAGGGTTATTTTGCTTGTTTTTTCGACGATTTTTTAGAGGATTTAATCTTGGTTTCTTACAACAAAAACTCAATACAATTCACAAGCTTTACTTCACTGCTCGATCAACCGATAATCTTTGTCTCTTTGAAGTTAACAAAATGAATCCGAATTCAGTAATGCCTCAGATGACATCACTTACGGATATTTCCGTCATTACGGGAACGGATAATTGCCCGCCAATGCTCATCAAAGAAGTTTTTGAAGCATGGCAAGGCCGGATGATGTCTTACCTTAAGGGAAAACCGGTTTATGGGAGGCTTATGGTTAAGTCTATTTTAAATGGTCCACTTGACTATGGTACCATCGTGGCTAACAATGTGTCTCGACCAAGAGAATTTGAAGAACTTACACCAGCTCAACAACTAGTTGCCGATGCAGACGAAAAAGCTCTTCAAACAATTCTCCAAGCTCTTCCCCATGACATCTATAGGATGGTAAGTCAGTATACGGTGGCAAAGGATTTATGGGAACGTTTAAAGGTGTTGCTACAAGGTACGTCCCTCACCAAACAGGAAAGGGAATGTCAGTTGTATGACCTGTTTGATAGATTCACGTACAACCCAGGGGAAACGCTTCACGATTATTACTTCAGATTCACCACACTCATGAATGATCTGAATGTATACAATCTTGTGATTGCTCCATTCCAGGTTAACACCAAATTCTTGAATACTTTACCTCAAGCTGAATGGGGTGAGTATATTACCGATGTTAAGTTAACCAGGGATCTGCATAAGTGCAATTTGGATCAACTATATGCTTTTCTTCAGCAGCATGAGAAACATGTGATCATGCACCGTTCTCCATGAGGTATGTACCCTGATTCATTAGCTTTGATGGCGAATCAACCAAGCTTGTCTCACAACAACACTCCTTATATTTTGGGACATCAAGCCTATCATCCATCACCTTACATGACACCAACCTTTCCCCAATACTCGATTCTACCGCAACCACCCACCTCACATCAGCAACAATATCGGTTTAGTGCACCTTCATCACAATATGCTATACAACCTCACCCAGCAAGTATTGCACCTTATGCTCAATCTTCATATACTTCTTATCAAGAGAATGCAGCATATCCAACAAGCTACCCTGATCAAATGAGTATTCCTTCTAGTGATTATGCAACTCATCAAGACCAAGCAATGTACTGTGATGATGAGGAAGTCCCCGTTCCTGTATTCCAACAAGGTGCTGACCCAGTTGAAGTGTTAACCACTATGTCTGCTTATCTCACAAGGACTTTAAGCAAACGAGGATTTAGGGGATCAGCTCCTACCAACAATCAGTTGAGGAATTCATCCAATTCTCGCCAACAAGCTACTATTGAGAATGGCAGGGTAATGGTTCAGCCTATTCAATCATATCAGGGGAGACCTTCCACATCAACTACCAATGCTCGCACGGTCAATCCTGCTCCTGCTCCAATGGTCAACAATCCTCCACGGGCTAATACAGGCAAGTTGAGAATGATTACATGCTACAACTGCAAGGAAGAGGGTCACATGTCCAGGGATTGTAAGAAACCCAAGAGGAGAAGGGATGGACAATGGTTTGCAGAAAAGATCTATCTAGTAAATGCTCAGGCACAAGGAAGGGAACTTGATGAAGAGGAGCTTGCATTTCTTGCTGATCCAGGGATTGCTGAACAAGACGTTGTCACTACACAGAATGCAGCTTACCAAGCCGATGATCTTGATGCGTATGACTCAGACTGTGATGACTTTCAATCTACAAAGGCTGCTCTCATGGCAACTATCTCCAGCTTAGGGCCAGAAAAGAGATCCGAGGTACTTATTAATACCACCGATAATACCACTGATGCTAGTATTCAACCACATCAAGTTGTGCAAGAGAGTGCTGATTCGAATGAATCTTCGGTGGTGTGTCTTTCAAATGAGGAGACAAACAATGATAGCAATATCAATGTGAGTCCCCAGACTTTGAGTGAATCACAACCGGGACCCATTTCGCATACGCCTACTCCTGCTCAACAAGATTTGGTCATGGTTCCTGCTACATTACTTAGCCAAATGAATGCTGCACTCTTCGAAACCTTAGCTAAGAATAAGAATTTGTCTGATGAGCTTGCCTTAAGCAATGAGAAAGTTCAAACCTTGGAATTAGTGCCTTCGTCTAGTGTTCTAACTAATCCCGAATATGATCACTTTAGAAACAAACAAATGGGTCACTTGCAAGAAATTGAAAACTTAAGAGCAAATTTGTCTAATGAACTTAAAGAAAAGGAGTTAGTGGTCACTAATTTTCAAAAACTTCAAACAGATTTTGAATCACTCGAGTCTAAGAAGAATGAAATGGAGATTAATGCTACTAATAAGATTAGAAGTCTAGATTATTTGCTTTTAAGACAGTACGCTGCTTCTCAACTAGTACACTTATTTGATGCTTCGTTTAGAGAATTTAACTTATCTCGTCAAAAAGGCCTTCCCCCTAATCCACGGTATGCAAAACAAGCTTTAAGACATAGTCCTAGACTTTATAATGCAACTCAATTAGGATTGGCCTTAGACCCGATTGTTTTTCCCGATGATCGAACAAGTAAGGATCTAGTTGATGAGGATCGGTCATACAATTCTGCAAAATATCCCGAGTGTGATTATTTTAAATTGAATAAGGAGCTTGCTAAAACGGATTTTAGAATTCGCTTCCATATGGACAAAGATCTCATAACAGCACCGACCTACATATTAGATGAAGAAAACCCTAGTACATTTCCTACACTTGTCAATATGGAAGGTCCTAAGGAAATTCCAAAGGATCTTCCACCTGTTAGCACTGTATGGTTAAACTTGCAAGAGATTAATGAATACTTTACTAATTTTGACAAGGTCATTTTGGAATGTACGACTTCAAATGGCTTAAACGCCGGAGAATGGGCTTTCGAACATATGAATGAGGTGTTTAAAAATGAGATCAATCCGTTTGTCGAAAGTCTAAAAGGAAGTTTTGCATCCCTTAAGGAAAATCTTGTGTTTGAAATTGGTGAAGTTTAAAAAGTGTTTTATGAAATGGACACCGCTTACGAACTACAACTAATTGAAAAAGAAAAGATTTTAACCGAATATGACCGATTCTTGTCTGCAGTAATCTCGTGTGATGTGCTTACTACTGTAAATGTTAATTATTCGAATGAGCTTACATCCGCTATGATTAATTGTGATGATGTGCATATATGTGATGATGTTTGTGATCTCTCTGTAAATGTTGCTGATACTGTTAATGAGGTAGATAATCATTCTTGTCACGAATCTAACGCTGAGTTTTTAAAGCTATAAGATTCTTACAATTTACTTTCAAAACGCTTTAATAAACTAGAACAACATTGTATATCTTTAGAATTAAAACAACAAACTCAAAATGAGGATCTTTTGATATCAAATGGTTGTGAAAACGGTGTTGAGACGAGTGACAAGATGATTGCAATTGTTAAGACATTAGAGGAAGAAATCATGAGATTGAAGAGAGATGTGTCATCAAATGAAACATTAAAATTGGAACTAGATGCTGCAGAGTCTAAAAACCAGGTCTTAGAAATTAGACTTTCGTCTGTTCTAGGGGAGATGGATCGGACAAGACAGGGACTATCCGCTCTTTATGGTTCACTAGAAGAACGCTTCGCTTTTAATGCGGCACAGCAACAATCTTATGTTGAACAACTGAACCAAAAGTGTGAGGAAATCTCTGACTTGAACATCCTGCTCATTGACAAAAATATGGTTTTGGTCGAGTTAAAGGAGACACTTCTTCTCACCCGACAAGAAGTTGTTGATAACTTAGCTACCGACTCTGCACCGTCCACTAGTGCTCCAACAACCAAGTCAGTAGTGCTTTATAAGAATCCGCTTCATAAGAGAAACCCGGTTACCTACGATGATTATATGAGGAATGCCATTAAGCATGTAGATCTTGTTAGGGATATTTTAGACGATCTTTTTGCCTTAGATCCCTCAAGTAGCTACTATTATTCGGCTCATGAATATATTAAGCGAGTTCAATATTGCTTAGCATATTTGCAATACATAGGTACACCAGGCTCTGCACTACTTACTAATAGGCCCATTGCTGTAACTCCATTTAATAAGACTCCAGGAGCGAAACCATCATTGGCACAATCAAGTAAGGCACCTTTAAAATCTGTTGCTAATATTCCCACTTTGCCTTCTACAGGATTAAAAGAGACTACTAAGGCTAAAGGATCCCCACTCAAGAAAGATAAGATCAAGCCCTCCACTAGTAGTGCCAAAAAGAAGAAATTAGAAGATCACCATAGGAATGCTAGTTCAGTTTTAAATAAAAGGAATCATGTTAAGACTAAAAGCTCTGCGCCTGTGCAGAAGCCAAAACCATTCGTGAATTCTAATTTGAATTGTTGGAATTGTAATGAATGTATGTTTTCCCAACGTCATGATTTGTGTCTGATTGATCATGTGAATGAAATGAATGCTATTAAGAATGGTCTTGAATGGAAGCCAACGGGTAGAACTCGTGCCCAAGTTGGCTGGCAATGGCGTCCCACTGGTAGGACCTTTACATTAGATGGAAAAATGTGCCCTTTAACTAGGAATGCATCCATTGAGGTTAGGTCTGAGCGTCCTTTAGTTAGGAACACTCGCACTCAAGTATGGAAACAGCGCCCTTTAATTAGGTCAGCCCCCACTATAGTGCCTATCAGTGAAGAAATACCTCAGGATTTAAGCCAACTAGAATCTACACCACCCATTAAGAAAAAGAAGGCTAGGAAATCTAAGAAACCTAGAGTTAGCAAATCTAAGATTATTAAATCTGTACCTGCTAATAACAAGGAACACTCAGATTCCGATACCTCTACATTGTCTTCGTGTGGTGATATTTTCAGGTGGTCCAAATCATCCTGTGGTATTTGGACTCCGGTTGTTCAAAACATATGACCAGAAATCGCTCGATGCTCCGAAATTTCGTCAGCAAGTTTCTTGGTACGGTTAAATTCGGGAATGATCATATAGCAAAAATAATGGGGTATGGTGAATATCAGATTGGAAACGTGACGATTTCAAGGGTATACTATGTAGAAGGTCTTGGTCATAATTTATTCTCAGTAGGACAATTTTGTGATTCCAACCTTGAGGTTGCTTTTTGACAACACACTTGTTTCATCCGCAACTTGGAAGGAAAAGATTTGTTGAAGGGATCTCGTGGTGCAAATCTTTATACCTTGTCCTTACAAGACATGATGGCCGCCTCTCCAGTATGTCTTCTCTCTAAAGCATCTAAGACCAAGTCATGGTTATGGCATCGCAGATTATCTCATCTTAATTTTGATGCTATTAATCATCTGGCTAAAAACGAATTAGTTCGTGGTCTTCCAAAGCTTAAATTTCACAAGGACCATTTATGTTCCGCGTGTTCAAGGGGGAAAAGTACCAAGAAATCTTACAAGCCCAAAGCTGAAGACACCAATCAAGAAAAACTTCATCTTTTGCATATGGATCTTTGTGAGCCAATGAGAACTGAAAGTGTGAGCGGTAAGAAATTCATTCTGGTAATTGTGGATGATTTCTCCAGGTTTACATGGGTTAGATTTCTACGTACAAAGGATGAAGCACCGAAGGCTATTATCACCTTTCTGAAATTCATTCAGGTACGTTTGAATACTACTGTCCGCCGTATTCGTACAGACAATGGTACAGAGTTCGTCAACCAGACTCTCCGTGATTACTATGAGGGAGTTGGTATCTCAAATGAAACATCCGCTGCATGCACTCCACAACAAAACGGTGTCGTTGAAAGACGGAATCGTACACTTATGGAAGCTGCTAGGACTATGCTTATTTACGCAAACGCTCAATTGTTCTTGTGGGCAGAGGCTATATCTACTGCATGTTTCACCCAAAACCGTTCTATCCTTCGGAAACGCCATGGAAAAACACCTTATGAGCTTCTACATGACCGTAAACCCGATGTTTCATTTTTTCATATGTTTGGTGCTCTTTGTTATCCAAACATTAATAGTGAGAACTTGGGTAAGCTTCAACCGAAAGCCGATATAGGTATTTTCATTGGTTACTCACCGTCCAAGAAAGCATACCGAATCTATAACCGTCGTCTTGGCAAGATTGTAGAAACTATGGACGCAGATTTCGATGAGCTGACAGCGATGGCTTCTGAGCAACACAGCTCTGAACCCGCGCTTCATAAGATGGGAACCGGTGCTATTAGTTCCGGATTAGTTCCCAATAATCCTACTTCTACATCATTTTTACCACCATCAAGGCCCGAGTGGGATAAACTGTTTCAACCGTTGTTTGACGAATTCTTTGATCCCCCAAATGATGAAGTTCCAGCACCTGTAGTGATACCTCCAATCCCTGAAGTTATTGCTCCTGCAAATGAAGCTTTATCTAATGCATCTTCAATTCACATTGAACCGGATGCACCTTCACCAAGTGATTCTCAAACTACACCTGAATCGTCACCCCTACTTGTGCCCAATGATGTAGAAGAGGATTCTATTGATCACGACTTGGAATATGCTCACCTGCAAGAGCTTCCTTTCTTTAGTGTAGCGATACCTGAAAACCCTTCAGCCGCGTCTACCTCAGAAGAAGCTCCTTCTATTGTTCACTCCAGACCACCTAGGATTGAAAACCATAGCACTAAATGGACAAAAGATCACCCAATTAGGAATGTTATTGGAGATCTAGATCGACCAGTCTCTACACGCCATCAATTACAAGAGAGTGCACTTTATTGCTACTTTGATGCATTTCTCTCTAAAGTTGAACCTAAAAATTGGCAGCAGGCTATGACCCAATCATCTTGGATTGAAGCAATGCAGGAGGAACTAAATGAATTCCAACGACTTGAAGTATGGGAATTGGTTCCTCTCCCTGACAAGGTCAACATCCTTACTTTGTTGTGGGTTTATAAGGTTAAACTTGATGAGATGGGTGCAGTATTAAAGAATAAGGCTAGATTGGTTGCTAGAGGATATAAACAAGCCTTGGGTATAGACTTTGAAGAATCTTTTGCTCCTGTGGCAAGATTGGAGGAAATTAGACTATTCCTTGCGTATGCTGCTCATATGAATATGATCGTCTATCAAATGGATGTGAAGACGGTATTTTTGAACGGTGAACTAAGGGAAGAAGTCTATGTTAGTCAGCCGGATGGGTTCGTTAGCACGGAGTTTCCTAATCATGTGTACAAGCTTAAGAAGGCTCTCTATGGGTTGAAACAAGCTCCACGCGCGTGGTATGATCTCCTGTCCACATATCTCATTTCGGAAGGCTTCTCCAAAGGCAAGGTGGACCCCACTCTATTCACTCTCAAGGAAGGCAACGACATGATTCTGGTACAAATTTATGTTGATGATATAATATTTGCTGCCACTAACATAGAATTGTCAAATCGCTTTGAGAAGATAATGTCCACACGCTTTCAGATGTCGATGATGGGAAAAATCTCATTTTTCTTAGGATTACAGATTTCTCAAAATCCTAGAGGCATCTTTATTAATCAATCCAAATATGCTCTAGAATCTCTTAAGAAATATAACTTTGAAAATTGTGACCCCGTGGACACTCCAATGGTGGAGAAATCCAAGTTAGATGAAGATAGGAATGGGACTATTGTCGATCCAAAACTTTACCGTGGGATGATCGGCACCCTTCTATATCTGACTGCTAGCAGGCCTGATTTGCAATTTGCTGTATGCATGTGTGCCCGGTATCAGGCTCGGCCTACCGAAAAACACCTACATGTTGTGAAAAGGATTTTTCGGTATCTAAAAGGAACACTTCATCATGGTCTATGGTATCCGAAAGATTCCTCTATTGCTTTAATATCATACGCAGATGCCGATCATGCTGGATGTCAAGACACGAGGCGTAGCACTTCTGGATCTGTGCAACTCCTTGGAGATAGATTGATCAGTTGGTCTTCAAAAAGGCAGAAAAGCGCAGCAATATCAAGCACGGAGGCTGAATACATCGCCATGTCCGGTTGTTGTGCTCAAGTCCTTTGGATGAGATCACAATTAACTGACTACGGTTTGGGATTCAACAAAATCCCGATGTATTGTGACAACAAGAGCGCCATTGCCCTTTGCTGCAACTATGTTCAACACTCCCAGGCCAAGCACATAGACATTCGCTACCATTTCATTAAAGAGCAGGTGGAGAACAGAGTGATCGAGCTGTATTTTGTCACTACTGAGTACCAGCTGGCGGATATGTTCACCAAAGCCTTAGATCGAGGACGAATCGAGTTTTTGATCGACAAGCTTGGCATGAAATCATTCACTCCAGCGACTCTCAAAGAGTTGGCAGAAGAATCAGCTGAATAGTCGTGGTAAACTATTCAGAGTATCCTTTGTTCGTGATCATGTATATTATCGTAAATATATAAACCACAAAAAGAAAATACAAAAATATAAAACCAACAAAAATCATAAAAAATATAAAACCTAGAAAAACCATAAAAATTATAAAATCAAGAAAAACCAAAAATATTTTTCGTTTTAAATCGGGCATGTCTTTTAGTACGGTAATATTTACGGCCTTAGAAATGTCGATCAATATTAACACGGTGCCATAAATAGAGTCCGTATAAAAGTTGTACATTTTTAAAACATGCCCATTATGGCTTGTAGTTATTTCTGACTGCAACCCGGTTTTCATATTAAAGTCACGTATTTCCTTGGAAAACGTTGGCTCAGAACGGGAATTAATTTTCTCGGGCGTGATTTACAAGCCAAATCATGCAAAGGGATCAAGTTTACTTTATAACTTGGTCTAACACGAATTTGTGTACGTCTCAGTGCATTAATTTGTTAAAATAAGAGAAATCTTATTGACACCACGAATCAAATTTTTTTTCAAGTCATCAATTGGAAATGCTTTCATCAATATTTGACTCTTTAAACAATGACTACAGCTCTTTAAATAGAAAACGGGTCATCGTTTAAGGGGGAGAAGATATTAAACCATCTTCGTCATTAAATCGATCTTTTCAAAAGTGATTGTGAAAAATTAATGGCTAAATGGTAAATGAGTGATATTGCTTTAGAAAACAACTTGGGTTCGTTCAATGTGATAGGACTTTCTTTAGTTTTTGGAAATGTGCTAATAGATTGCGTTTGCTAAGTTGTGTGTAAGTTAAACAAGGGTTAAGAAAAATGAAAAGTTATAAACAAAAAGGAAAAGAATGAGAAAATGTAGGGACTTAAGGAAAAGAATGAAAAGTCAAAAATTGACCTAAATCAAAACTAAGCCCCCCGCCCCCCTTTCTTTTCACTGTATCACTATTCCTATTGCCGCCATTGTTAATACACACACACAAACTCAAAAACAACTCGTTTATCCATCCAATCCTGTTCATTCGATTAAATAAGGTAATTAACATCTATATTTAACTTATAAATTCGTCTAATTCATCATCTATATCCCTTTAATTGATTCGGATAATAAACATTATCAGATTTAGGGTTTATTCCTTAATTAGGGTTAATTATTTAGGGGTTGTTGATGGGTTTTGCTCGGAATCTCATTAGTTGATGTTTAAATGCCTTAGATTGCCTTAGAAACTCACAAATGCGTTTAGGATTAATCCTCATAGACTGTGTTTTGATGTTCCGGATGAACATGGATCATAACTTCCGAATGAAGGACATTTTGAACAGAACTTCCGAATGAAGGATTTTTTATGAAAAACTTCCGAATGAGGAAGTTCCGAATGAAGGACTTCCGAATGAAGGAAGTTCCGAATGAAGAACTTCCGAATGAAGAAGTTCCGAATGAAGGACTTCCGAATGAAGAAGTTCCGAATGAAGAAGTTCCGAATGAAGAACTTCCGAATGAAGGAAGTTCCGAATGAAGAACTTCCGAATGAAGGAAGTTCCGAATGAAGAACTTCCGAATGAAGAAGTTCCGAATGAAGGACTTCCGAATGAGGAAGTTCCGAATGAAGGACTTCCGAATGAAGAAGTTCCGAATGAAGAACTTCCGAATGAAGAAGTTCCGAATGAATAACTTCCGAATGAATGAGTTCCGAATGAAGAACTTCCGAATGAAGGAAGTTCCGAATGAAGAACTTCCGGATGAAGGAAGTTCCGAATGAAGAACTTCCGGATGAAGGAAGTTCCGAATGAAGGAATGTTCCGAATGAAGAAGTTCCGAATGAAGGAAAGTTCCGGATGAAGAGTTGTTTGATTATTATTGTTTGCATGTTATATGTACTTGTTGTATTATGTTATGAAATGTGTTATGCTTAGAAGTAAGAATGATATATATATCTATATGTTTTTGTGCATCAACCTTTCATGTCTTATCTTAAGCAGATACAATGACTAATCCAACAGTACAAGCAATCCAAGACTCTAGAGAAGCCGCTATTGCTAAAGCACGAACCCTTAAGTTTATACCCAACAACTACCGGCTGAAGCAAGTCTCAAAATCCACTCACCATGGATTTAAAGTAGCCATCGCAATCCTTGATCAATCCCATTTTAAGAATGCTTTAAGAAGTAGTGCCTCGGTGCCTTATGATTATATGTATGAATTTTGGGCTACCAAGGAAATCACTTCAAACAAGATCACCTTCACCATCGACAACAAGCAGCAGACGCTCACAGTTTCAGACTTTCGTAAGATTTTTATTTACGGGATACACCCAAAGGCATGTCATTCTCGAGGGATCCTACTAAAGATGAACTCATGGAGTTATTTGACGCTCTTGGATGTCCAGAAATACGAGTTGCGTCTGAGTTTACCACTGCTAAAGTAGGACAACCTTGGAGAGCATTGTTGGGTATTCTCAGTAGATGTCTTACACCAAAAATAAGTGGCCATGATGTTTTGCGCAGTCCGATTATAAACCTCTTCTATGGCATGTACAAAGCTGCAAATGCAGATTATGCTTTGTTGATATGGGAAGAATTCACCTTTCAACTTTTCCAAAACAAGAAGCTGAAGACAAATTTCTTTCCTTATCCTCGGTTTATCAAGCTTATCATTCATTATTTTATGAAAAATGATGCTACTATTGATAGGCGTGCAGCAAGTCGTTATCACACTGAAGAAGCTGATGATACTGTGGATCTAAGGCATGAAGGACCGTCTGGTGGTGTGATTCCTGGTCCTATTCCCGATTATCTTCTGACGGAGAAAATCAAAGGTTCTGCTGATTACAAGCTACTGCAGCTAGAAATCAAGAAGCTGAAAGCAAACCTTCAGACTGGAGAAGATTCGTCTACAACGGTCAAGAGTAAAGGTAAACGCAAACAACCAGCTGCGTTACCTGAACCCGAAACCAAGAAGAAGAAGACTGAGGGTAAGAAGGGAAAGGGTAAGGCTGATGAGATGGTTTTACGTGACGAAGAAGATGTTGTTGATCCTGCTCTTGACAAGACAGAGAAACAAATGATGAAGATAGCAATTCAAAGGAGTAGGGAAGATACTGGCGGTAGTGGTTCAGGTGCAAGGGTAAATGTTGAAGAAGAGTACCAGGAACCAGATGATATTAATGAGTTTGGGTCACCTGAACATTATTCTACTTCGAAGGAGCCATCAATCCCTATTTCAGCAAGTGTGGAAAAGGAGTCTATTGCTCCTACGATCATGGTGTCAACTCAACCTTTAGCAACTCAACCTCCACCAATACAACCCTTACCAACCAGACCGGCTTCAACACCATTTCTTCCACCACCTATAACTCCCATCCTTAGTACCGCAGTAACAACCGAGCCTCTTCAATCAACCCAGAGCAGCTCTGCAACATCTACAATGGCTGCATGCCGAAATGTTGGATAAACATGTGGATAATCACAAACGAGAAATAGATGAACTTCGCCAAGAGTTACAAAGACGAGCTCAAAGTGAAGAAGCTTCTAGGAAAGCCCAAGAGGAGATGATTGTTAAGTTCGCTGCAGATATGGAGTTGACTCGAAAAGCACATGCAGAAGAACTAGCTCAGGTTAAGCAGGCTGAGGCTGATAAGCATGCTGCACGTATCACCAGACTTCAAGCGATGAGGGATAAATACAAGGAGCAAAAAGAAGCACTTGAAGCTTCTGTTGAAGAGAGAGTGCAAGAATCCGTCGAATCCATTATGCCTAAACTGCGTGATGAATTGAAGACACTAGCAGCTGATAACTTGATGATCAAGTCATCCAATCCTTCAGAATCCGCCTACAAAATTGCTTATGAGTTAACGGATTTTGAATTAAAGAAGATCCTTAAGGCTCGTATGGTGGAACTTGGATCGTTTGATAAGTCTAGGATTCAACGGGCTCTATACAAATCCCTGAATGACGCTATCATGGAGGATGATAGGTTATTCAAAACGTTTGGAAGTGTGGTACCTTATCACATTCTACCTGAGGAAGAAAGGGAAGAAAGTGAGCAGGAAGAGGGTACTGGTGAAGAGGAAGAGGAAGAAGAAGGAGAAGAAGAGGAAAAGGATGCCGATGATGGTGATGATGAGGATAAGGATGAGGATGATGATGACGATGATGATGATGGCGATGATGGTGGTGATGGTAATGAGGAGAGTGCTAGGGGGAGCAACGGGGATAACAATGAGGATGATGATGGGGGTGAACAGCCTAAAGAGGGAGATAAGGTTACCAGCTCCAAGAAAACTGCTAAGACTGGAACCAAGTCCAAGAAAGATGCAGCACAGAAGGACAAATCAACATCATCGGAATCAAGACGATCTAAGTGGCGCCACGATGTGAATGCTACTACGGCGTCATCGATTCCCGGTACCTCTATTGCTGTATCTTTACCTATTACCACTAACCCCATTAGTTCTGTTGTTGTTGCTCCTGTGATTGCAGAATCAGTAACGGAACCCGAAGCTGCACAACACTCACAAGTTCACGACACTGCCGAAATGCCTGAATCAGAACCAGCAGATGTTCGAGCTTCTACTCCTCTACAACAAGCACAACAATCTACGGTTCCTGAACCAAGCACACGAGACTGGGCAGACACGTTGGAGATAGACGAGACTGCACCACCACAGGCTTGGATCACGGCAGCAACACAATATGATCCGATCACAGACGCTGACAAAGATGTGTTGTATCTCCGTATTCCCAGTCCGATTGACTTATGTGCATTTCTTGCTCATGAGTATAAGACTTCGGTTACTCCATCCTTGGTGAAGAAAGCGCTGAAGGATAAGAGACTTCGTGCCGAAACCCGGTTAACCCGAATGGAGTTCGAGTATTATGCCGATGAGATCCTGAAGGCTCTGAATACCGTTCAACGGCCAGGCCTTCATGAATCAGAAAGAGATCCACCTCCAATGTATCCTTCTCAAGATAATCAGATTGCTCTTGACTTCTTCGTCACCAATGATCTTGTGTATCTTCTGAAAGGGTCATCAAAGTACGCAACCTCCCTGACCTTGCTGAAAGCTGCCAACTGGGGGACAATACCCTTTATCGAGGAAAAGGTAAACCGACTCTGGGTCCCAAAGGTAAATCGTAATTATGATATGTATGCTGTCATAGGTGCATCTCATTGGGACGAACGAGTCCGAAGGGCGTACAGGGGTTGCTGCCTAGTCAATTCTGGAAGTATCGTTAGATCCGATATCCGTATCTCCAGCATTTTAGGGTTGAAAACTGAAGCCAAGAACGGCTATTATCATGTGACGGAGATTCGTTTGAAAAGGGAGGATGACAGGGAATACAAAATCCAGCAGGGAGATTTTTCCATCATTCGCCTTGAGGATATCGAAGATATGCTGCTTCTGATGACCTGAGATCAACTCACACATATTCCTCGAGAAGACCTCATTGCCTTGAATACAGCACTTCGTATGTTCACACGAAGCGTTGTTATCAAGAAAAGAGTTGAAGATCTTCAGTTGGGAGTCGAAATCTACCAAAGGAAGCTCAACTTAACCCGTCCAGTGAATCAAGTTCTAACTCAACATGTAGATAGATGTCCTTATACCGGCATCTCTGTACCGAATTGCGGCATTTTCTACTTGAACAGTCGAGGTTTAATGAAGTTTATGAGGGTGGGTGAGCTATTTAAGTACAGTGATGGGACTCTTCTACAAGTCAGAGGAAAGTTGGAGCATCTGAACTCGGGTGGGACTTTGCCAGAGATGACGGAGGATTGGCATCCGGGTTACCGGCAGATGGCGAAGTATGTGATCAAGAAGATTGATCAAAAGCTCCGAGAATGTAGATTGATGAGGAGCTTGGAAAGATTCGTTGGTGGAAGACCATATGGAGTGCACCACAAATTACTGCAACGATCCATCTAATGGGTCGTACACTTCAGGTCCACTTTATATTGGTTTTTCAATTGTGAATATGTATATTTGTGAATATTGTGCTTTTGTGGCTTGATGTAGTGTTAAGGTATGATAATTTTTTTTCAAGAATTTCTCACGAGATTCTAAATCTTTCAAAATATATCATACTAAAGCACTACAACTATCCCTTATTAAATTAAGGGGGAGCAATAACTTGTTCTATGGCCAAACATCGATTTCATTTTTACCCAAAGACCGGTTAATCCATTCAATATCCCAAATATTAATGGTTAACATTTTGGATAAGGGGAGAAAATGGGATTAAGGAGACTTAAGTGATACTTGGCTAAAATATGAAAAAGATTTAACGATAATCCAACTTAATATGTGTAAAGCACGTGTTAAGGGGGAGCGTTTTTGATGAACAAAACACCTAAGGTACAAAACTTTTGATTTCAATATCACAAGTACCTTAAGTGATTTTCAATGATTTTTCATGGTGGCAATTCCTTCCCAAAACACGCTTAATTCACGACGAATGTGGTGACAAAAGGGTGGTAGGAATAGGTCTAGTCCAATGATTCATCAGAGCCGATGGAATCTTCCCAAGGACAATTCCCTAGATAGAATTAGAAGTCCTAGGAAAGATGGAGAAAGAATGTGAACGTAGCTGAATGCCGACCAAGTACTTAAGCTAGCACTAGAACAATCACAACAAGGTGCTAGTGATGACGTATTGGTAAGCATTGAAGGGGTTGAAGAATGAAAAAGAATTGTAAAGATAAAGGGTGTAAAGAAAGAATCCCTCCTTACAACTTTAGGCAGAAACCGGGTCAATACATATGCTATTGAGGTCATTTTTGCTAATGATTCTCGGTATTGAAGAAAGACATCATGGACCCAGTGATGCAATGCACAACCCTTCCCAGCTAACTCAAATATCTCTCAAAAGGTATTTGTTTTAATCACACGGAGATCAACACGTTATCTATTGGTTTATTCACTCCGAATAGACTGGTATTGAAAAGGTGGCACTCCTCTCCAGCCATCGCTCACTAAATCAAAATGCACAATCGAGTCTAGAGCCAAGAGATCATCAAAAGTCTCATTAGGACACTTTCCATTTATTCCTTGCTTTCTCACACACTGTGAAAAGTAAGAGATTTTCATGAGTCCTACGCAGTATTCCTGTAATATTGCCAGAACATCCGAGTAATACGCAAGTATTACAATGAAGATGGAAATCCTGCTTGAGCCAACATCAAACAAGCTCATGGTAGGTTACACGTGCGGTTCTTTTAGAACCAATCTTGTGAAAAACTGGAAAGAAACAGTGGTTTAATTCTTAATTGAACTTAAATTCGTTCCAGGCCTCTACGCATTATCATATGATCTTGCCAGAACACTCAAAGTGACTCTTTATTGATCACAGTGACGAGTGGAAATCCTTCTAGTGTCAACATCAAACAACACTTGGTAGGTGACGCGCAAGATTCTTTATGAATTGAGCTCGTGACAACTGGAAAGCAACGATGGTGAAAATCTTAATTGAAATTCACTTGTTCCAGGTTTCATGAATTGACGGCTTCAAATCACAAGGATAATTTATCCAAGTGATTCACTCTTTATGTTCGCAGTCAGCTTTAGACGGTCGAATAAAGAGAACGGGTTTACCCGCGAAATCCTGTCAGGAAGTTACTTAATTGAAACTATCCGTCACGGGTACGATATCTAATATCGTCCAACGGTCTTCACCGACCGGAGGTAAAATGCTACCGAATTAGAATAAAATGTTCAAAGCCATTTTATTCGTGTCGTTGCTGTGTACCTGTTAAAGACGGTGGCGTTGCTGTGTACCTGTTGAAGACGGTGGCGTTGCTGTGTACCAGTGAAGACGGTGGTGTTGCGGTGTACCTGTAGAAGTCGTTCCCACATGCTTATGTTTTTCTGCATCAAAGTTTAGCAAAAATTCAAGAAAGTACAAGATAAAGTCTTCTGCTGTACCAAACTCTGAAACTTTCGAGAATTCAACAAAAAGACATAAGTGTGTGGAACATGGAGTCACGAGGAGGCAAGTTTCACAAGAAGGCAAAGATCGCACGTGAAAGGCCAAAAGAACAATGCTCTCAAGCCAAAGCCTAAAAGATCAAACCAACATATTCACAACAAAAGAAAGAAAAGAAGAAAAGACTACGAGCTAAAGAACGAAGACTTAGTATAGTATGCTAGGTTTAGAACTTTGTAACGTGGAGTGACCTCCCTTAGGGGGAGATTGTTAGAAATACGTTTTTACGTATATTAGAAGTATCGGTCACTCCACAATATTATTTATGTTGTAATAGCTCGTAGTTAACAAATAGTTATTAGTTGCTTATTAAGTTAAGTAAGAACCGGTCCATGGGCTTGTCATGGACCGGCCCAAGCCCATGTAGCTTGGAAGTATAAATACCCCTTTCCACCATGGAAAGGGGTTGGTTGTTGAATGTTTCTTACTTCATTTTATTGAAATAACACATAGTTTTCTCTCTCTTTCTCTCTCTAACTTTCTCTCTCTAGAAATCATCAACCCCTTCATAGATTCATAGGTTATCAATATTCTACAATAACAAGACCAAAACGTGTATTTTATGTCGTAAAAGTCGGAATTATGCGTGGTTTGTGTTTTTATTGTGTTTCAGGATAAAAATATGCAAAAGAAAGAAAATATGGGCTATCACGGGCTTTTATCGAAGTAAAAGACAAAAGACGAAGTCAAAAGATCGAGAGTGCATGAAGAACGGAAGTCCAAGGCCTATTTTGAAGATTTATCGAAGAAAAAATCTAAAGACGGAAGTTTAATGAAGTCGAAGAACTCAAGTCTAATTATAGATTAAAATTATAAGACGAGTTCAATTTATGTCGACAAACCCCGAGAGGACGTCAGGAAAGACAAAGAAATTAAATCGAGTCGAGACGAGAAGGAGGAAAGAAGGAAGCATAAACACTTAACCTCCCCACCTCCTATAATTACCCTCCTAATATGTCATTAGGAGGGTGTTAGTTAGTTTGTAGTTAGTTTTTAGTAATTTTTAGTTTTTATTTTAAGTGTGTTTAATTTTCTCTCTAGTTTTTCAAGCTTATCAAACATTAATCTTGTAATCTTTTGATCTTAATCCTTAATCAAATCAAGCTTATTTCTTAATTCTCATTCTACCTTTCTTAATCTTTTTAATCTTGATAATCATGTAGTTTATTTAATTTTGTTGATGATATGATTGTTTAGCTTATTTGATTGAGCTTATTGAATTGGTGATTTTAAAAGTTTTAGATTAAAGTGCTTATTTTCTTAATTTTTATGATTAATATTTTTTCAAAAATAAGTTGATTTTGATAAGTTTAGTATTTTCATAAAAAGTTGATTTTTAATATTTAGCTTATTTAGTGTTTTTATAGTTTTTAAATTGTGGCTTATTAGTTTTTCTTAAAATTTGATTTGGTAAAAGTTTTGGCTAAGTGCTTATTTGTTTTTAGCTTAATCTTAGTTTTTAGCTTATTTTCATCTTCTTGTTATCCGGGTTTTCATAACCCTATTATTCCGTATAAGTATCTACACCAGATTCCAAATAGACTTCATGTGTGATTCCGGATAAAGGAGTATAGCAAGAATTCCGGATAGTAGCCTAACCTCAAATTCCGGATAAAGATTCTACAGTGAATTCCGGATAAGGAACACATTCCGGATAACGTGACCTTGGTTTAAAAATGCGCGCATCATTGCGCAAATTGCACGCATTAATGCGTTGCATTCAAGATTTCGCATCAAGGTGCCTAATGCAGTGTCATCCCAAAATGCGTTCGCATTAAACCGCAATTTATCGCAATTGTGTAATGCTAGCAATGGTAGCAATTGTCGCAATCTAGTACTAAGGCCATTTTTGTCAAATTTTAACCATTAAAAGATACCTACATTTTTTAATGGATTTTTAAAAATAAGACTTGTTAGAAAAACTCATCTTAAACAAACACAATAACAAAAATATAGTATGTCTCATTTTGCTAAGTGTTTTTTTGTCAAGATTTATTGTCGTTTATTTGTTTTACAAAGGATTATAGGCCTAATTTCAACATGCTAGTAACTTAATTTGTAATTGTATTGCATTTATTTGAAACTTAGATATTTTTATACTAAACGCATCGCGTCTGAATTGCGCTCGCAATCGCATCACGCATCACGCAATGGCTTTTGGGACCTTCAACGCAATGGATCGCAAAACGCATTTTTAAACCAAGAACGTGACTGTTGTATATTCCGGATAAGTCGGAAGTGTGATCATTCCGGATAAAGCTTGCAAGTCGTATTCCGGATAGCCAGCTTGAAAAAATTCCGGATAAGACATTCTGGATAGCCAAGTTTTGGGAATCCGGATAAGCCTCCGAACCTGCAATTTCCGGATAAGCCTAAGAAGAAAAGATTCCGGATAAGCTCCCGAAAGCCCATTTCCGGATAAGCTGCAGAAACCGATTCCGGATAAGAAGAAGTTGTGGATTCCGGATAGCCTCTTAGTCACACATTCCGGATAAGTACTTTGTTAAATATTCTGGATAAGCTGTCAAACACAATTCCGGATAACCTCAAGAACATTGATTCCGGATAAGCAACAAGAGTTTTGATTCCGGATAAGGAATTAGTAAGTATTCCGGATAGTCTTCAGAAGAAGGATTCTGGATAAGGTTTTGTTATTTCCAGTTTTTAAACTTTAATTTTTCGCGCCTTTTTATTTAGCATTATTTTAACTTGTCTTGTTTTAGTTTAATTTTTAAAGTTTACATTTTTATAAGTTTTCATCATTTACTTTTTAATTTTTATAAGTTTTTATTTTTAGTTTTAAATTTTCAAGTTTTCATTTTTACTTATTTACTCAACGACATTTTCACTTTTAGCTTAAAACAGATAATCAAACCTTTTTATTTTCCACCAAGGACGACTGAGTCGCACTTTTAACTAGTAATCAATTCGAAAAGACTGGAATTACGAACTTTCATAACTAAGTAAAAGCTAGGTATTAAATGGCGTCGCTGCCGGCTCTTTTCGTTAAGATTAACGGTTTTTAGTGAGAGACGCGTTGGATTTTGGGATACGTTCACTTTTGAACGTTATTTTCTTGCTTAAATTTTCAAAAATTCATAAAAATTAAAAATTTTCAGAAAATTTAAAAAAATAGAAAAACATAAAAAAAACAAAAAATATTTCTTGTCTATCTTTCTTTTCTTTTGTAGGTGTGTATGCGTACTCGTGCTCGTAAGAAGAAAGCAGCTCAAGCCGAAGTTATTACTCCACCTATTGTCACCATGGACAATCGACCAATGATCGAGCTTTTGCAATCGCAAGTAGAGGGCAACACCGATGCTATTGTAATACCCGAGATTGGAGCCAACAAATTTGAGCTAAAATCCGGTTTCATTCAAATGGTCTCTGCTCAACCATTCTTGGGGCGTACACTTGATGATCCTCACGACCATATCAAAAGGTTTCTTCAACTCACTAATACGGTCAAGTATAATGGGTTTCACAAGAGGTAATTCGCTTGCAACTTTTTCCTTTATCCTTAGAGGGACAAGCCCGACATTGGCTTGATAAGGAACCGCCACAAAGTATTCTTACGTGGACGGATTTAGAGACTAAATTCATCAACTACTTTTTCCCACCCTCACGTACTACCGCTTTGCGGAATGAAATCATTACCTTTGAACAAAAGTACGGTGAGACATTTAGTGAATCTTGGGATCGTTTTAAGGAACTTTTAAGAAAGTGTCCACAACATGGTTTCACAAAAGTACATCAAATTAACACTTTTTACAATGGTTTAAGCATGAATGACCAAGATTCACTAAATAGTGCCTCGGGGGTTAATATTTTGGTTAAGTCTTCTAATGCCGCATGAGATGTTATTGAGAACAAGTCTAGAGTGCAAACTAAGAGTGTTTGGACTAATGTGGCTAGTGCTAGTACTAGTGAGAACGACAAGAGAATTGATAAGCTTACTTCGCTTGTTGAAACACTTGCTCTACAAACCGCTAACAATACTAAAGCCATCAATGCACAAGTTAATGCTTTGAGTCAGTCATGTGAAATATGCGGGGGTTCTCATTCATACACCGATTTTCCTTCGACTCATGACAATCCGGAAAATGTGTATGCCGCCAACGGTAACTATTCCACGGGAGGCTATCAAGCACGTCCTCAAGGTGACCGCAATTTGCTTAGTTATCATTCAAACAACTTTCTTTCACCACCCTGTTTTCCACCTCAACACCAAAACAACCTCAATCGCAACAATCAAAACCAACCTCGAGCTCCAAATCAATATCAAACCCAAAGAAACCCATATCCACCTCAAGGAAACAATCAAATTCACCAACCACCCGCTTATCAACCACCTGCCTACCATGCTCTTCCTCCCAACCAACCCACCGCATTTAATCACGAGGTTGAAACTTACATGAGGACTAATGATGCGATAGTGCAGAATCTTCAGCGGCGAATGGCCAACTTGAAAGGAGATATGGTGAAACAAGGGAATGATCTTCGAGCCGATATGCGAAACTCTTTGAGCAGTCAAACGAATGACTTAAGGGACATGATGGCTAGTTTCTTCCAAAGTAATCAAACCTCTGGTTCGGGTTCTATTCCGAGTAACACCGTTGCTAATCCAAGAGGGGAGATGAAAGCAATCACCACTCGAAGTGGAAAAGGTTTAAAGGAACCCGAGCTTCCTACACCTACACCGGTGATTGTGACAAAGGAAAACGAGTCCCCTTCTCTAATTCCTCCAACTTCTACTTCTCCTATTCCTCCACCTTCTATTTCACCAATTCTTCCACCTTCTACTTCCACCCCTCCACCACCCAAGGATGTAAGTGAGAACTCCATTCCAAAGCCTTCATCTCAGCCCAATATACCTTATCCCTCAAGGTTGAGGAAAGAGAAGTTGAAGAACACGGATGATATTCAGGTTTCTAACTTTCTCAAAATGTTTAAACAACTGAATTTCAACATCTCCTTTGCTGAGGCTCTCGCTCACATGCCGAAATATGCTAAAATGTTTAAAGATCTTCTCAGTGATAAGGAGAAACTTCTTGATATCGCTCAGACCCAACTTAACGAGAATTGCTCCGCAATGCTCTTAAGGAAAATACCCACCAAACTTGGTGATCCGGGTCGCTTTCTCAGTCCTTGCAACTTCCCCGGGGTAGAGAATTGTATGGCCCTAGCCGATCTAGGTGCGAGTATAAACTTAATGCCATTAAGTGTTTGGAAACAATTATCTCTACCCGAGCTTGTCCCCACACGAATGACTTTGGAATTAGCTAACCGTACGGTCGCTTATCCAGTGGGGATAGCCGAAGATGTCTTCGTCGGTGTCGACAAATTCACCTTTCCGGCGGATTTTGTTGTTGTTGACTACGAGATGGACCCCCGTGTTCCATTAATCGTTGGACGTCCATTCTTGAGGACCGGTCGCACTCTCATTGATGTAGCCGCGGGCGAATTAATCATGAGAGTTGGTGACGATAAAATCGTCTTCAACATGGGTAAACTTTCTAAGCAACCCTCTGAAAACGAGAGTGTTAATTTCATTGACGTTCTTGATGAGGCTTGTGAAGAACATTTCAAAGACGCTTGTAAAAGCGGTTCTTCTTCTCTACCCATTGTTAAGACCGTTGCCTCTATTGCTCCATCACTAACTTCATTTGGAGAAAGTGATTTCCTTTTGAAAGAATTTGAAGCAACTTAGGGGGATGTGGACTTACAATATGACGATTCTCCCTCCAATTGTGATGAATACATTCGTACCATAGAGAAACTTCTCAATGAAGACCATATTTCTCCACCATCTCCTAAGGAAATCTCTATCGATGATCCGAATTTGACGACGCCTTCCATCGAAAATCCTCCGGATTTAGAGCTTAAGGATCTACCGTCTCATCTCGAATACGTGTTCCTTGAAGACAATAAGAAGTCACCCGTCATCATCGCAAAGGATTTGAAAGAAGACGAAAAATCTCGACTTATCGCCGTGCTAAAGAATCATAAGAAAGCGATTGCTTGGAAAATCTCCGATATTCGTGGAATTGATCCTCACTTTTGCACAAATAAAATTCTCATGGAGGACGAATTTAAACCCACTATTCAAAACCAAAAAAGGGTGAATCCCAAGATCCATGACGTTATCAAAAAAGAGGTTCTCAAACTTCTTGATGCGGGAATGATTTACCCTATCTCGGATTCACCATGGGTTAGCCCGGTCCATTGTGTGCTTAAGAAAGGCGGAATCACCGTTGTGCCCAATGAAAACAACGAGTTGATTCCTACTCGTCTCGTTACAGGGTGGAGAGTTTGTATAGACAATCGCAAACTCAATGATGCTACGAGAAAGGATCATTTTCCCCTTCCTTTTTATGGACCAAATGCTTGAACGTCTAGCGGGTAATGACTATTATTGCTTCTTAGACGGTTTCTTCGGGTATTTTCAAATTCCCATCGATCCCAAAGACCAAGAGAAAACCGCATTCACTTGTCCTTATGGAACATTTGCTTACAAACGCATGCCTTTCGGCTTATGCAATGCTCCTGGGACTTTCTAAAGGTGTATGATGGCTATCTTCCATGACATGGTTGAAGAAACCATGGAAGTCTTCATGGATGATTTCTCGGTCTATGGTGACTCCTTCTCTTCTTGCCTTGCCAATTTGGAACACATGCTTAAGCGGTGTGAAGACACTCGCCTTGTTCTAAATTGGGAAAAATGCCATTTCATCGTAAAAGAAGGCATTGTGCTTGGACATAAAATCTCAAAAGCTGGTCTTGAAGTGGACCGTGCTAAAGTTGATGTCATTGGCTAAATTGCCTCCACCTTCAACCGTGAAGGGTATGAGATGTTTCCTTGGTCATGCGGGCTTCTATCGTCGATTCATTCAAGATTTTTCTAAAATCGCTCGCCCGATAACCCACCTCTTGGAAAAAGATACTCCCTTTCTCTTTTCTAAAGAGTGTCTTGAATCCTTCAATCTTCTTAAGGACAAGCTAACTAAGGCACCGGTCTTGGTTACCCCAAATTGGGAGCTACCTTTTGAATTGACGTGTGATGCTAGCGACTTTGCTATTGGAGCGGTTTTGGGCCAAAGAGCGAACAAACACTTCCAACCAATCCATTACGCTAGCAAGACAATGACGGGGGCTCAATAGCATTATAGCACTACCGAAAAAGAGCTTTTAGCTGTAGTGTATGCTTTTGAGAAGTTCCGCCACTATCTTGTTCTTTCCACCACCATTGTATACACCAACCATTCCGCGTTGAAGTACTTGTTAACTAAACAAGATTCCAAGACAAGACTTCTTCATTGGGTTTTGCTCCTTCAATAATTTAAAATCGAAATTCGTGACAAGAAGCGAGCCGAAAACCTAGCCGCGAATCATCTAAGTAGACTTGAGGATCCTTACCAAGGGGATCATCTGAATAAATAGATCAATGACTCTTTCCCCTTGAGGCCTTAATATCTATCAATTCCAATCTTGATGACACCCCGTGGTTTGCGGACATTGCAAACTACTTAGCGGGTGGAATTCTCAAGGAAGGGTTAACGTCCCAACAAAAGAAAAAGTTCTTTAAAGACATTGAACACTATTTTTGGGACGACCCTTACCTTTTCAAACAATGTGCGGATCTTGTCATTCGTCGATGTGTTGATGGGCCGGCAGCGTTACTAATCCTTGAAGCTTGCCATAAAGGACCTACCGATGGTCACTTTGGTCCTAATTACACTGCGAAGAAAGTGTTTGACTCTGGATTCTATTGGCCCTCCATTTATCATGACGCTCATGAAATGGTTAAACATTGTGATGCTTGCCAACGCCAAGGCAAGATCACACATAAAGATGAGATGCCTCAAAATTTCATACAAGAATGTGAAATCTTTGATGTATGGGGCATCGACTTTATGGGGCCATTTCCATCATCTAAAGGGAACAAGTACATCGTCGTAGCCGTTGACTACGTTTCTAAATGGGTTGAAGCAAAGGCTCTCCCTACGAACGATGCGAGGGTGGTTGTGAACTTTTTGAAGCAACTTTTTGCTCGATTCGGTGCTCCGCGTGCTATCATCAGTGACCGGGGGACTTTTTGCAATGATCAATTTGCTCGAGTCATGGCTAAGTACGGTGTCAATCACCGTCTTTCCACCGCTTATCATCCTCAAACAATGTTCAAGCCGAGATATCTAACCGTGGATTAAAGCGAATTCTTGAGCGTACTGTGGGAGAGCATCATGCCTCGTGGGCCGATAAGTTAGATGATGCTTTGTGGGATTTCCGTACCGCATATAAGACGCCGATTGGTTGCACTCCATATAGTCTTGTGTACGGGAAAGCATGCCACCTCCCTTTTGAGCTAGAACATAAGGCGTACTGGGCCTTGAAGTGGGCCAATTTTGACATCAACAAAGCCAGTGATCTTCGAAAGATTCAACTCAACGAGCTCAATGAACTGAGGAATGAAGCCTACGAGAATTATTTGATCTACAAGGAGAAAACCAAGATCATTCATGATTCTAGGATTAAGAACCGAGAGTTTCACGTTGGTGATCAAGTTTTACTCTTTAACTCTCGGTTGAAGATCTTCTCGGGCAAGCTGAAGAGCCGTTGGTCTGTTCCATTCACCGTCGCCAAAGTCTTCCCCTATGGCACCATTGATCTTTCTCAGCCAAATGGGCCTAATTTTAAAATGAATGGCCAGCGCGTGAAGCTGTACTTTGGTGAGGACATCTCTCATGAGATGATTCTATCCCTCACCACGTTTCCCTTGAATTAGTTTTGGGTCGAGTCAGGCTCGTGACTCGGTTAACAAAAACAAGCGCTTCTCGGGAGGCAACCCGTTGATCTATCCTTTACCGTTTTCATAATAAGTGTAGGGGGCCCCGCATGTGTTTATGTCTTGTTTCTTATAATGTGCAGGGATTAAAGCTTCAAAGAGCACTTTTGATGACATTTGACGAACCGTGATCCCGTGTACCCGTCTTCCTGGTTCTATCCTAAACTGTCGTGATTCAATATTTCATATCTTACATGTTCACACTGAAACCACTATAGTTGTCCTTCCCTTAGCAAGATTTAAACAAAGTACACAATGTCCTAAGTGTAGAGGAGTTTACTCCCACATGCTTAAACATTGAGGACAATGTTTATATCAAGTGTAGGGGGGACTTCTATCAAAGTAAGTAGGCTTTTCCATGAATTTGTCCTCATTTTAACCGGAAAATCTGATTTTTCGACATTTTTCAAAATTTTTTAATCTATTTTGGCCTTGTAATTTTCCTTTGTTATCGTTATTTACCTTCTTTGCTAGAATAAATTTTCAATAAAGTGGTTTTAAATTTTTCAAAGTCGTGAATATTTTGACTCAACCCGAGTTTACTTATCTAAGTTTACTCTAGCTAGTATCCTTAACGTGTTTAAGTTAATTTTTGCTAGGCTTTTATATAGGGAACTTTAAAACGCGAAAGTCTTAACTCTCACGGGTTAAGAACAAGAACTTTTCGCAAGTTCCTATAATTGATCCTAGAGAGTTGTTTATCAAGGGAACTTTAAAATACGATTTCTAAACTTGAAAAAGTCTAAGAGTTTGCAAGATCCTATAGATGACTCGAAAACCCAAAACTTTGATTTAATTGGCTAAGCATCCACGAGTCTCATTCCTTGAGATTTTAAATTATGGAGAACGAGAGATGATAGATTCAATTATAAGTTTGGTATTTTTTCATGAATTTATGTGAGTTGATTATAAGCTTTTTCTCCCATCGCTTGTTAATAAATATATTTGCAATAAATAAGGTTGTACGATTTGAAAAGTTACTTAGCTTCTAGCCCAAGATCGTTTAAAAGTTGCTTGGTATTAATTAGAGTTCATAGCCAAGGCATAACTTATTGAAGCGGGATGCGAAGATTGGCGATTCCGAAAAGGCCCTAACAAGGCATGAGGGCTACATTTTGTTGCTAAAGATCCAAAAGTGATGTGAAGAATCATTTATTAAAAATCAATATGAAGGATCGAGACACACGACGAGAAAAAGTCTTGATCAGAGTAGGCTTCCCTTCATCGCTGGCGTTCTTTTTAGCGAGCGCTTTGCGAGCCTTCTTCACTACAGGTGTGATCGAAGGCAATATGATGGCCCCGCCGAATGATCAAATGGTACCCTCTGGTTCCGGAGGACCATCGCACTCTCCCTCCTGGAAGGAATCTTCCTTCGAGATCGATGTGTTGTTGGAAGAATGGCCAACAACAGCGGGCGGCGAGTCAGCAGAAACGGGCACGTCGGTGAATCGGCCGGAATCTGGACGCGTGCCGCCTGCGACTCATGTTGCTCCCCGAGGGGACGAGGCAGGTCCATCGAATCAGCCCCCACAAGGGGTTCCCTACCCCTATCATCCGGAGCAAGTGATAGGAGGGGATTCGGTCCTCTCTATCGAGCGCCGACTTTTGTCGAGCCAAACCACGCCTTCGCCGCTAGATATATATCTAGCGCGAATTGACGCCGAAGACCTGTTCGAGGCCAAGGTGAAGATTCCCCTAAAGATCATGGATAAGTCTATCCAAAAAGGCCCTAACAAGGTATGAGGATAAATAGATCCAAGTCCTAAAAGGAGGCGGATCGTTGTATATCAAAGTCCAAAATAAAGATTGGAGAAAAATGAAGAAGTCGTGGTCCAAGTATGAAGAATCTCTAAAAAACTCCAAGTGAAGAAATTCCCATTATGAAGAGAAGACCATAATTTCAAGAACGTCTCTCAAGATTCGAAGTATGAAGTCGCTGCCAAATATCGGTCCGAGAAAGGTCTCAAATCGTGAAGCGAGTTATGCCAAGATATGAACTTTATGAGGTCCCGAGAAGCAGTTTTAAAAGATTTTGTCCTTTAGCTAACTATTGATTAAATCGTCCCACTTTATTTTCAGCCTAAATAACTATCGAAATAAGTCAAACAATGCATCCTCGTGATCATTTAAGACAATATTAAAATATAAGAGATACACCTAGGAATAAGGGAGTCTAAGTGAATAATTGGGCCACATGAGTTCGTGTTAGTTTACTAACTTATAATAACAATGATCTCGTTTTTAAGCTTGGTATGGGGAACGTGAAACTTGAGGATGATAAACATTCATGACAACCAAAATCCCAATGTAAGTCTTTGGTTTCTTTACTTGTTTTGAACATATTTCTATCTTTTTAGTTTTCTTAAAGTTTAGTATTTAATAAAGGCCAAGGTGGGTTATTTATGATGAAAAATGTAAACTGTACTTTGAAATTAATGCATTGCATGAGGGCATTACAATGGTCAAGTGTAGGGGATTTAATAAGTGTGAAAACACTTATCCTTTTACTACTTATTTCCAATAATAACAAGACCAAAACGTGTATTTTATGTCATAAAAGTCGGAATTATGCGTGGTTTGTGTTTTTATTGTGTTTCCGGATAAAAATATGCAAAAGGAAGAAAACATGGGCTATCACGGGCTTTTATCGAAGTAAAAGACAAAAGACGAAGTCAAAAGATCGAGAGTGCATGAAGAACGGAAGTCCAAGGCCTATTCTGAAGATTTATCGAAGAAAAACTCTAAAGACGGAAGTTTAATGAAGTCGAAGAACTCAAGTCTAATTATAGATTAAAATTATAAGACGAGTTCAATTTATGTCGACAAATCCCGAGACGACGTCGAGAAAGACAAAGAAATTAAATCGAGTCGAGACGAGAAGAAGGAAAGAAGGAAGCATAAACACTTAACCTCCCCACCTCCTATAAATACCCTCCTAATATGTCATTAGGAGGGTGTTAGTTAGTTTGTAGTTAGTTTTTAGTAATTTTTAGTTTTTATTTTAAGTGTGTTTAATTTTCTCTCTAGTTTTTCAAGCTTATCAAACATTAATCTTGTAATATTTTGATCTTAATCCTTGATCAAATCAAGCTTATTTCTTAATTCTCTTTCTACCTTTCTTAATCTTTTTAATCTTGATAATCATGTAGTTTATTTAATTTTGTTGATGATATGATTGTTTAGCTTATTTGATTGAGCTTATTGAATTGGTGATTTTAAAAGTTTTAGATTAAAGTGCTTATTTTCTTAATTTTTATGATTAATAGTTTTTCAAAAATAAGTTGATTTTGATAAGTTTAATATTTTCATAAAAAGTTGATTTTTAATATTTAGCTTATTTAGTGTTTTTATAGTTTTTAAATTGTGGCTTATTAGTTTTTCTTAAAATTTGATTTGGTAAAAGTTTTGGCTAAGTGCTTATTTGTTTTTAGCTTAATCTTAGTTTTTAGCTTATTTGCATCTTCTTGTTATCCGGTTTTCATAACCCTATTATTCTGTATAAGTATCTACACCAGATTCCGAATAGCCTTCATGTGTGATTCTGGATAAAGGATTATAGCAAGAATTCCGGATAGTAGCCTAACCTCAAATTCCGGATAAAGCTTCTACAGTGAATTCCGGATAAGGAACACATTCCGGATAACGTGACTGTTGTATATTCCGGATAAGTGGGAAGTGTGATCATTCCGGATAAACCTTGCAAGTCGTATTCCGGATAGCCAGCTTGAAAACATTCCGGATAAGACATTCCAGATAGCCAAGTTTTGGGAATCCGGATAAGCCTCCGAACCTGCAATTTCCGGATAAGCCTAAGAAGAAAAGATTCCAGATAAGCTCCCGAAAGCCCATTTCCGGATAAGCTGCAAAAACCGATTCCGGATAAGAAGAAGTTGTGGATTCCGGATAGCCTCTTAGTCACACATTCCGGATAAGTACTTTGTTAAATATTCTGGATAAGCTGTCAAACACAATTCCGGATAACCTCAAGAACATTGATTCCGGATAAGCAACAAGAGTTTTGATTCCAGATAAGGAATTAGTAAGTATTCAGGATAGTCTTCAGAAGTAGGATTCCGGATAAGGTTTTGTTATTTCCAGTTTTTAAATTTTAATTTTTCCCGCCTTTTTATTTAGCATTATTTTAACTTGTCTTGTTTTAGTTTAATTTTTAAAGTTTATATTTTTATAAGTTTTCATCATTTACTTTTTAATTTTTATAAGTTTTTATTTTTAGTTTTAAATTTTCAAGTTTTCATTTTTACTTATTTACTCAACGACATTTTCACTTTTAGCTTAAAATAGATAATCGAACCTTTTTATTTTCCACCAAGGACGACTGAGTCGCACTTTTAACTAGTAATCAATTCGAAAAGACTAGAATTACGAACTTTCATAACTAAGTAAAAGCTAGTTATTATTTATGGAGGAAATATGAAACGAGAGCTCAGAGTCACTTGCTACACTGATGCTGGATATCTAACAGTTGTTGATGACACAAAGTCTCAAACTAGATATGTTTTCGTTTTGAATGGATGTGCTGTCAGTTGGAAAAGTGCGAAGCAGACTATCCATGCCATATCGTCTACATAGGCTGAGTATATAGCCGCTTCGGAAGCTGCGAAAGAAGCAGTTTGGATTAGGAAATTTATTTATGGGCTCGGTGTTGTTCCTACATATAATGAACCTACGAAGATGTATTATGACAATGCTAGAGCCATTACTATAGCTAATGAACCAGGATTCTTTAAAGGTGTGAAATATTATCGTGCTAAAGTTCACTACCTCCGAGAAGTGATGGAACTAGGTGACATTACACTGGATAAAGTTCACATATGACAACGTAGCTGATCCTTTTACAAAGTTTTTAGATCACAAAAAGCATTCAATGCTTACTACAAACATTAGATTTCTTCCAGCTAGTAGTCTTATGTAAATCTGTGTTACGTTAGTATTTGGATAAATTGGGTTGTAAGACAATTATTATTTTATAATGAATAAAGATACTTGATGTTTGTTTTCATTCATATAATTACTGTTGTCATATATTTGTATGTTTAAATCCTTGAAAAGTTGATTATTCTAAAATATATTAATTGCGCTTAGCAATGTGGGAATATTGTCTACATTAAGACAAATGTGAGTGTTGGTTATATCCTTTGAATATAATGTGTTGGAAATACGTTTTACGTATTAAGAAGGATCGGTCACTCCAACGATAGTCCATGTAATAGCTCGTAGTTTAGTTAACTTTCGTTATTTAACAAACAAGTCCAAGCCTAGCCTACAACTTGTGTAAGCCGGCCCAAACGTGTAAACCCAAGCCCATTACAAGGCTTGGGTATATAAACCCTCTCCTTTGATGGAGAGGGTGTGTGTTCCTCATTTTTACACATAGTAGAAAAGTGTTTGTCTTTCACTTTCTCTCTCTAAGTGTGTGTGTTCTCACCATCTCTCTATCTCTTTCTCTCTCTAAAAACAAAAGCAAGATTTACATATCCTACAAATGGTATCAAGAGCCATGGGATGATTGTATTGTTCATGTGTTTTGTTCTTGATTCATACGCCATTTTTGATCCATTTTCACACGTCAATTTTTTTTTTTTGTGTTTTTGATGGTTTTTTCTTGATACAAATCTTCTACATAGTTGTGGTAGGGATTTGGTATAGTTACTTTGGCTAAAAACACAAAATTTTTGGGTGTTTTGATCATTTTTTGGCTTAAAATCACGAATTGGTTGAGTTTTGTCCGAGAAAAGTGGGAATTATTCCGATCAGGTCATCGGAAAAGGGTTTATAGGACATTCCGATCAGTGTAATCGGAATAGGGTTTAGGGATTCCGATTTTGGGTACATTCCGATCAGGTATTCCGATCAGGTATTCCGATTAGTTATTCCGATTAGGTATTCCGATTAGGTATTCCGATTAGGTATTCCGATTTGGTGCATTTCTATAGGTACATTCCGATTTGATATTCCGATCAACGTATTCCGATCAGGTATTCTGATCAGCATTCAGATAATCACATTCCGATCAGCATTCCTATAAAGTATTCCGATAGGACATTCCGATCAGCATTCAGATCACTATTCCGATCAACATTCCGATAACAAAAATTATTCCTTAAAAAACAACATTGTTTCTCGACTTCAACTTACAACAACAAACACATTTACTTTCTTTCATTGATCGATCAACGTTTGTAAATCTTAACTTATTGAAATGGAGTACACATCTCTTACGGATAACTCCATCCTCTCGGGTACGGATAATCGTCCACCAATGTTGGTGAAGACTATGTATGAGGAATGGGCTTCCCGAATGGAACTTTATATGTTGAACAAGGAGAATGGACATCTCATTTGGGCATCGGTGCTCAATGGACCATTAGATTATGGTACAGTGCCGGAAGGTACAACTACTCGTCCTCGCACAACGGGTGAATTGACTGGAGATATGAAGATTCAAGACAAATGTGATAAGTATGCTACAAACATCATTCTCCAATCCCTTCCTCCAGATGTCTACAAACTCGTCAGCAAACATAAAGTTGCCAAAGAGTTATGAGATAGAATTCGTGTTCTCATGCAAGGCACCTCGTTAACTAAACAAGAACGAGAGTGTAAGCTTTATGATACTTTTGATAAGTTTGCCTATGTGCCAGGGGAGACTCTCAATGACTACTATCTGAGATTTACCCTATTGTTGAATGAGCTCAATATCTATGGAATGATAATTCCTACCTTTCAATTGAACACCAAGTATTTGAACACTCTTCCTTCAGAATGGAAAAAATACGTGACGGATGTTAAATTGGCTAAGGACTTGCATAACACCAATGTGGATCAACTTCAAGCCTTTCTTCAACAACACGAATGCCATGTGCTCGAGGCTCAGTTGTCTACACCTCAAGTTCATGATCCACTTGCAATGTATGCTTCTCAACAAAACATGGCTTATACTTATCAACAACCATCATACTTGCAGCAACCACCACCACACACCTATCAGCAACCATCTTATCAACCACCAGTGATGCCACAACAAGCATTTCAACAAGGTGTTCATCAACAATCTTTTCCGCAGCAACCATCATATGAGACATCACCATCACAAGCCAACACTTCTCCAATGGGCTATACTCCTCAGCAAGGATATTTTCCAATAGAAGCACAACCAGCACAGGCTTTTTACTCTAATGAACTTCCACCAATCCAAGCACCAGTCTTTACTCCAAATGATACGCCAGCTGATGTTCTAAACCATCTCACAGCCTACTTGTCAAAACTTGTTGCAACTAGAGGATTTCCACCAACAAACAATCAGCTCCGCACCTCATCAAATCCTCGACAACAAGCCACTGTTCAAGATGGTCAAGTGACGGTGCAACCAATTCAGGGAAGGCCAAATTCATATGGACCTCCTACAAGGACTGGGAACAATCAAGCTGTGAATTCCCAAGCTAATGGAAATGGAAGTCCTAGTGGTCCTAAAAAGGTTGTGACTTGCTACAATTGCCGAGGACAAGGTCATATGGCTAGGGAATGCACTCAGCCGAAAAGGAGGAGGGATGATGCATGGTTTCGTGAGAAGATGTATTTGGTTGATGCTCAGTCTAAGGGGAAGATCTTGGATTCAGAGGAGTTAGCATTTCTTGCAGACCCAGGGGCAGCAGATACTGAAGGCATTGCAGTCGTTTCCACTTCTAATGCAGCTTATCAAGCGGACGATCTTGATGCATACGATTCGGATTGTGATGACATTCACTCTGCCCAAGCTGCTCTTGTTGCTAATCTCTCTTACTACGGTTCTGATGTCATCAGTGAGGTACCAACCACATCTAATAATATTGATGATAACCAACATCAAGTTGGGCATGAAAATGAAAACCTCGAACAACATTCGGGAACTAGTAATTCAAATGATGTGGTACCCAATCCTACACATTTGAGTGAACCTCAACCAAATGCTATGACGGATATGGAATCTTATGCTCAACATGATTTGGTCATGGTGCCTAAACATATAATTGATCAAATGCATATGGCCCTCAGACAATCCGTAGATACCAATTCCAACCTAACTGCTGAGCTTGCGTTGCATAAAGAAAAGGTCAAAACCTTTGAAATGGTCCCTCAAGCAGAGAAAATAACATGTTCTGAATTTGACCAATTTCGTTTTGAAAAGATTGAACACTTGAAAGAAATAGAATCATTAAAAGCTAATCTTTCTAATGAATTAAAAGAAAAAGAGTCGGTTGTCAATGATTTTCAGAAACTTAAAATGGATTTCGAAACTCTCGAGTCTAAAAAGGTTGAATCGGAAATTAATGCTACCAAACTTCTTAAATTTAAAGAACAACAGCTTTTAAAACAATACGCTTCCACAGAAAAGGTTCATCTTTTAACTAAATCATTTAAAGAACTCGAACTTAAGCGTCTTCAAGATTTACCACCTAATCCCGGTTATACAAAACAAGCTCAGGAATATATTCCCGGTCTTTATGATATGACCATAATTGGCAAATCGAAAAGAGCACCTTTTGTTCGTAGTTCTGACGTGACACAGTCACTTGCGGATGAAACTCATTCTAAAATGCTTTCAAAATTCCATACAATTGATTATGATCAACATAACAAAGATCAATTTTCTAAAAAGACCCGCATTCGCTTACAAAAGGAATTAGCTGAATTGACAGTTCTTGTGCCCCAAAGTTTGTCAAATGAAAACCCTCCTAGTACGTCTCCTACACTTGTCAAAAAGGATTTAACTTTCCACCGGTAAGTAAGCCGTCCGTTAACTTAAATGCGGTACACCAACACTTAGCCGATTTTGACAAGGTCATTTTGGAACGTACGACGGCTTCGGCCATAACGGAAGGTGAATGGAACTTTGAGCACACTAGAGCTGCGTTCCGAGACGAAATTATTCCGTTTGTAAAGAATGTTAAAGCTTGTCTTAGTAATCTTGATCAAGATTTGTATTTGGAAATAGAAGAAGTTAAACGTGTTTTCAATGAAATAGATGATGCTTATGAAAACAGTTTACTTGAAATAGAACGAGTTTCACGCCAAAATGATCAGCTTCTGAAGCAAGTGATGTCTCATGATATTGTTTCCGTCTGTGTGAATAAACGTGTTGATAATGATTCTACTGTGCATAATATTGAAACTGTGGATAATGTGGTAGATAGTACTTGTCACGAATCTGACGCTGAATTTTTAAAGCTTCAAGATTCATATTCTTCGCTTTCAAAACGTTTTGATGAGGTTCAAACACATTGTATTTCGCTTGAATGCAAGCAACAATTTATTCAAGAAATCTTTGAAACGTCATTCGAAGGTGTTAATATCGATGATGCAAACTTTGAAAAGAATTTTCGATTGAATTTACAATCAAAACAACGTCAGCCAAGTGACAAGGTTGCTAAATCTTTGTCGATAGACATAGAGAAATCTAAGGAGCTTCACTGTGTGAACGTACTTGAGGCTGCTGAGAATTTTAAACTTGATCTAGATAATCGAGTTTCCAAGATGTTGTCCAAAGTTGATAACTTAAAACAGAAAAATACACGACTTTTCGATTCAGTACAACCAGCATGTGCTCATACCACTACACATAATCAATCATTGATTGAACAACTGAATAGAAAGTCGGTGGAAATATCTGATTTGAGGGAACAAATTTGTGATAAGAATCTGGTCTTGGCTGAGTTAAAGGAAACACTTCGTACTCTAAAAGGTAAGAATGTTATGGATAACGCAGCCACTGTCTCAGCATCGTCCTCTAGTGCAATTAAAAGGAACCTTATAGCCGTCACACCACTTAATAAGGGCCCTAGGACTAAACCATCTCAAACTTTGGTCACTAAAGATAAGGCGGAATCAAAACCAGCTTCTAATAT
This sequence comes from Glebionis coronaria, assembly GCA_025667525.1. Classification (NCBI taxonomy): domain Eukaryota; kingdom Viridiplantae; phylum Streptophyta; class Magnoliopsida; order Asterales; family Asteraceae; genus Glebionis; species Glebionis coronaria. The sequence continues at coordinate 493,377,706 of CM046881.1, forward strand.
TCCCGTGTTGCCTTCTACAGGAGTAAGCACCACTACTAAGGCTCAAAGATCTAAGCTTAAAAGAAACAAGAAGAATGATAGGATCTTGCCCCATCTAGTAGTCAAGTGAAGAAGAAAGTAGAAGCCCATCCTAGGAATGTTATTTCTGTTTTGAATAAAAAGAATCATGTAGCTAAACCTAAAGGCTCTGCGGTTGTGCAGCGTTCTAAGCCTACTGTGAATTCTAATTTAAAATGTTGGAATTGCAATGAATGTATGTTTTCTAGTCGTCATGATTCTTGCCTTATTGACCATGTGAATGAGATGCATGCCCGGAAAAATGGATTAGAATGGAAACCGACTGGGAAAGTGTTAACCCAAGTTGGTTGGATGTGGCGCCCCACTGGTAGAACTTTCACTATAGTAGGAAATACGTGCCCTTTGACTAGGATCACTCCCACTGAAGTGAAGAAAGCGTGCCCTTTAACTAGGAGTACCAAGGCTACCAAAACATAAGCGTGTCCTTTAACTAGGAACACCAATACTACTGTAGGAACAAAGTGCCCTTTAACTAGGTCTACTCCCACTATAGTGCCCGCGAATAATCCAAAACCTAAGAAAGTTAGAACTGTAAAACCTGTTAGTGCTAAAACTCAGATTAGAAAACGCAGGAAATCTAAGGGTCATAAACATGTTAGCAATTCTGATAATCTTATATCTGTATCTGCTAACACTCAGGAACCAATAGTTTCCAATGCATTGTCTACTGTTGTTATTGAAAACAGGTGGTCCAAATTGTTCTCTGGTATTTGGACTCTGGTTGCTCCAAGCATATGACCGGAGATCGCTCTCAGCTCGGAAATTTCGTCAGCAAGTTTCTTGGTACGGTTCGATTTGGAAATGATCATATTGCAAAGATAATGGGTTACGGTGAATATCATATTGGGAATGTTATAATTTCAAGAGTGTATTACGTGGAAGGTCTTGGTCACAACTTATTTTCTGTGGGACAATTTTGTGATGCAAACCTAGAAGTTGCTTTTCGAGAGCATACCTGCTTCATTCGTAATTTGGAAGGGGTTGATTTATTGAAAGGTACTCGAGGGAATAATTTGTATACTTTGTCTCTACAAGACATGATGGCCGCTTCTCCCGTATGTCTTCTCTCCAAAGCATCGAAGACTAAGTCATGGTTATGGCATCGACGGTTATCTCATCTTAACTTTGACGCTATTAATCACTTGGCGAAAAACGAACTTGTTCGTGGTCTTCCTAAACTATCATTTCACAAGGATCACTTGTGTTCCGCGTGTACAATGGGGAAAAGCACTAAGAAATCATACAAACCCAAGACGGAAGATACCAGCCAAGAGAAAATTTATCTGTTGCATATGGATCTTTGTGGACCTATGCGTGTTGAAAGTCTTAGTGGAAAAAAGTACATCCTCGTCATTGTCGATGATTACTCTCGGTTTACATGGGTGAAATTTCTTAAAGCAAAAAATGAGGCACCTAAATTCATCATCGGATTTCTCAAGATGATTCAAGTGCGTCTCAACACTACTGTCCGACGCATTCGTACAGATAATGGAACCGAATTTGTGAATCAAATCTTGCGTGATTATTATGAAGAAGTTGGCATATCTCATGAAACATCCGTTGCACGCACTCCACAACAAAACGGTGTCGTTGAAAGGCGAAATCGCACACTTATGGAAGCTGCTCGAACGATGTTAATTTACGCAAAGGCTCCATTGTTTTTATGGGCAGAAGCAGTATCTACAGCAGTGTACACCCAAAACCGGTCACTAATTCGTAAACGCCATGGTAAAACACCTTATGAGCTTCTCCATGAAAAAGTACCAGATTTATCATATCTTCATGTATTTGGTTCTCTTTGCTATCCAAATAATGATGGTGACAATTTGGGAAAACTTCAACCAAAGGCTGATATTGGTATTTTCATTGGTTACGCACCCGCAAAGAAGGCATATCGAATCTACAACCGTAACTCTCGCAAGATCCTCGAAACTATGAATGTTGATTTTGATGAGCTGACTGCAATGGCTTCCGAGCAAAGTAGCTCTGAACCCGCACTTCATGAAATGGGACCCAGTAACATTAGTTCTGGTCTTGTCCCAAACAACCCTACTTCATCATCATTTACACCACCTTCTAGGACTGAATGGGATACGTTGTTTCAACCGTTCTTTGATGAATTCTTTACTCCTACAAGTATTGTTGCTCCAGAACCTGAGGTAATAGCTCCGGTAACCGAAGTTGTCGCTCCAACAACCGAAGCACAATCAGACACATCTGCACCTACAATTGGTCTAGATATACCATTAACAAGTAATTGTCAACCAACACCTGTTCCAACTACCCATGTCATGCCTATTGATGATGAAGAGGATGATGATGATCACGATTTGGAATTCGCTCAAATGCGTGAACTTCCATTCTTTGGTGTACCAATTCCCGACCCTAATCAAGCCGGGTCGTCCACCTCAAAGGAAGCTCCTACTACGGTTTACTCCAATCCACGGATTCGTGAACATGACAGCAAGTGGACAAAGGATCATCCTATAGATTCTATTATTGGTGACCCTAATCGTCCGGTATCCACACGAAGTCAGTTACAAGAAAGTGCAATGTTTTGTCACTTTGATGCTTTTCTTACTGAAGTTGAACCTAAGACATGGCAACAAGCTTTTACTCAATCATGTTGGATAGAAGCTATGCAAGAAGAACTTAATGAATTTATACGTCTTGAAGTATGGGAACTTGTCCCATGCCCGGATCAAGTGCAGTTACTCAGTTTGAAATGGGTTTACAAGGTGAAACTCGATGAGTTAGGCGGAATATTGAAGAACAAAGCTCGACTAGTAGCTCGTGGATACAAGCAATTATTGGGCATCGACTTTATGGAATCCTTTGCACCTGTTGCCCGTTTGGAAGCTATTCGACTATTCCTCGCTTATGCAGCCCATATGAATATGATCATCTATCAGATGGATGTGAAGACGGCATTTCTTAATGGTGAACTAAAGGAAGAGGTCTATGTTCAACAACCGGAAGGTTTTGTGAATCCTAATTATCCTAATCATGTGTAAAAGCTTAAAAAGGCTCTCTATGGGTTGAAGCAAGCTCCTCGTGCATGGTATGATCTTTTGTCACAATTCCTCATTACGCAAGGCTTCGCTAAAGGCAAGGTGGATCCCGCGCTGTTCATTCAGAAACGAGGTAAAGATATGATTATGGTACAAATATATGTTGATGATATTATATTTGCAGCCACGACCCAAACCTTATCCGACGAGTTTGGGACACTCATGTCTTCCAAGTTTAAGATGTCATTGATGGGCAAGGTATCATTCTTCTTAGGTCTTTAGATATCTCAGAGTCCCAGAGGCATCTTTATCAATCAATCCAAGTATGCCCTTGAATCGCTTAAGAAGTACAAGATGGAATCTTGCGACCCCGTGGATACTCCAATGGTGGAACGAACTAAGCTTGATGCAGATCCTCATGGAGTTGCTGTTGATCCGACACTTTATCGTGGAATGATCGGTACTCTTCTGTATATCACAGTTAGTCGACCTGATCTTCAATTTGCTATATGTATGTGTGCTAGGTATCAAACTCGTCCTACTGAGTTACACTTAGCTACCGTTAAAAGGATCTTTCGATATCTTAAAGGAACCATTAATCGGGGACTTTGGTATTCGAAGGACTCTTCTATTGCACTAATGGCATATGGAGATGCGGATCACGCGGGTTGTCAAGATACAAGGCGTAGCACGAGTGGAACTTTGCAACTACTAGGAGATCGACTAATCAGTTGGGCATCGAAAAGGCAGAAAAGCGCTGCAATTTCAAGTACGGAAGCAGAATACATAGCTATGTCCGGTTGCTGTGCTCAAATTCTTTGGATGAGATCGTAATTAACCGACTATGGTCTAGGTTTCAACAAAATTCCGATGTACTGCGACAACAAGAGTGCAATTGCCTTATGTTGCAACAATGTTCAGTTCTCCCGGTCGAAGCATATTGACATTCGCTACCATTTCATCAAGGAGCAAGTGGAAAATGGAGTAATCGAGCTTTACTTTGTCCGATCTGAGTATCAATTGACGGATATTTTCACGAAGGCTTTAGATCACGCTCGAATTGAATTTTTGGCCGACAAGCTAGGAATGAGAACCTTCTCGCCTGAGACTCTTAAGGAACTAGCAGATGAAGCGAAAGAATAGTGGTGGTAAAACTATTCTCCGTATCCTTCGTGATCATCTGTATATATTGTTTATATTTTTATACACAAAAGCAAAATACAAAAATATAAAACCATATAAAAACCATAAAAATTGAAAAATCTAGAAAAATCCAAAAATATTTTTTACTTTATTTTTCAAAGGCATGTCTTTTGGTACGATAATATTTACGGCCTTAGAAATGTTGATTAATATTGACACGGCGTCATAAATAGATTTCGTACAAAAGTTGTAAATATTTCATAAAACATGCCTAAATGGCTTGTAGTTATTTCAGACTGCAACCCGGTTTTCACATTAAAGTCAAGTATTTCTTATGAAAGCTTTGGCTCACAACGGGAATTAATTTTCTCGGGCAAGGTTTACTTTAAAACCTTGTAAGGGATCAAGTTTACTTTATAACTTGGTTTAACACAAATATATGTACGTTTCAGTGCATTTATTTGTTAAAACAAGAGAAGTCTTGTTTTTATGAAGCTATCATCTCTACAACCATAGCAAATCTACAATTGGTATCTACATGCTCGACGATGCGACTACTCAACCGACGACTACAGCTCTTTCAGTAGAACACAGGTCAACAATGGAGGGAGAGAAATTGTCAAGAATTCAGAATCTTTGATGCCGAACGTGCCGAGTTCAGAAGTTGGTGTCAAGACAACAATACCAATCATACATGTGGTGTCAAGAGATGACTTCAGACGTGACGAGGCGGACAACATATGCTGACAAGAACCATTTGATCTTATCATATGATGTTCTCATCAATCAGGTCCAACCTTGTCAATTCTTTTTTAATATGGTGAATATGTGATCATGCTACAAATCGATATCATATCTCATACATTTGGTATCATGAAGATAAAACGGACTTGCATTTTTCTTCCCAAAACCTTTGTTAAAACTTCATTAAATCAATTGATACTAAAAACATCAATTGGGTTAATATTTTTAATATGGGGGAGAAAATGTGATTTAATATGGGATATTATCACAAATGGTTTGACTTAATGCGCTGGCTTATCCCGACATATGCGAAATGTTTTCGAATATCGTGGCATATGTTAAGGGGGGGCAAAATGGATTTGCATATCAAAAATGGATTTCATGGTGATTTATACTTACCCAAACCTCATTTAATTCACGACGATGAAGATTGTGGTGACATAAGGATGGTAGGATAGGTTAAGTCCTATGATTCTTCCAGAACCGGAGGAATCTTCCCAAGGACATTCCATAGCTAGAAATAGTAGTCCTTAGGAAAGATGGAGAAAGATTGTGAACGTAGCTGAATGCCGACCAAGTACTTAAGTTAGTACTGGAACAATCACAACAAGGTGCTAGTTATGACGTATTGGTAAGCATTGAAGGGGTTGAAGAATGAAAAAGAATTGTAAAGATAAAGGGTGTAAAGAAAGAAGCTCTCCTTACAACTTTAGGCAGAAACCGGGTCAACACATATGCTATTGAGATCATTTTAATGATTCTCGATATTGAAGACAGACATCATGGACCCAGTGATGCAATGCACAACCCATCCCAGCTAACTCAGATATCTCTCAAAAGGTATTTGTTTTAATCACACGGAGACAACACATTATCTATTGATTTATTCACTCCGAATAAATTGGTATTGAAAAGGTGGCACTCCTCTCCAGCCTCCGATCACTAAAATCCAAAATGCACGATCGAGTCTAGAGCCATTTGAGATCATCAAATATCTCATTAGGATACACTTTCATATTTCCTTGCTTCTTCACACACTATGAAAAGTAAGAAAGATTTTAAGAGTCCTACGCAAAATCTTCATGATCTTGCTTGAACATCCGAGTAATACGAAAGTATTTACAATGAAGATGGAAATCCTTCTTGAGCGAACATCAAAAAGCTCATGGTAGGTGACTTGTGCGATTCTTTATGAATCAAACTTGTGATAACTGGAAAGCAACAGTGGTTTAATTCTTAAATGAATTTAAACACGTTCCAGGCCTCTACGCAAAATATCAGTGATCTTGCCAGAACACTCAGAGTGATGCCTTAGTGTTCACAGTGATGAGTGGAAATCCTTCTAGTGTTAACCTCAAACAGCACTTGGTAGGTAACTTGCAAGATTCTATACGAATCAAGCTCGTGACAACTGGAAAGCAACGATGGTGCGGTTCTTAATTGAACTTCACTTGTTCCAGGAACATGAATTGATGGCTTCAAATCATGCGGATATTCTAATCCAAATGATTCACTCTTTATGTTCGCAGTCAGCTTTGGACGGTCGAATAAAGAGAACGGGTTTACCCGCGAAATCCTGTTAGGAAGTTACTTAATTGAAACTATCCGTCACGGGTACGATATCTAATATCGTCCAACGGTCTCCACCGACCGGAGGTAAAATGCTACCGATTTAGAATGAAATGTTCAAAGCCAGTTCGTTCGTGTCTACTTATGTTGTGGCATTTGAAGACGGTGGCGCTGCGGAATCAGAGAAGAAGTCGTCCCCGCATGCTTATACTTTATACACTTAATACACCATTTAATTCAAGAAAGCCTAAAAGTTAAGTCTTCCGTTGTATTGAACTCTGAAGCTTTCAAGAATTACAAAAGGTATAAGTATGTGGGACATGGTGTCACGAAGAGGCGGAGATCACAAGTGATGGATGCACGAGATCAAGGCAAGAGATTAATGCTCGAGACTGATATCAAAGATCACATCAGCATGTTCACCAGAAAAGAAAAAGAAAAAGAAAGACGAAGACTACGAGCTCAAGACAAGCATAGTATGCTAGGTTTATTTTATTATTGTAACTTGGGTAACGCCCTTGTTTGGAGTGACCTCCCTTAGGGGGAGATTGTTGGAAATACGTTTTACGTATTAAGAAGGATCGGTCACTCCAACGATAGTCCATGTAATAGCTCGTAGTTTAGTTAACTTTCGTTATTTAACAAACAAGTCCAAGCCTAGCCCACAACTTGTGTAGGGCGGCCCAAACGTGTAAACCTAAGCCCATTACAAGGCTTGGGTATATAAACCCTCTCCTTTGATGGAGAGGGTGTGTGTTCCTCATTTTTACACATAGTAGAAAGTGTTTTTCTTTCACTTTCTCTCTCTAAGTGTGTGTGTTCTCACCATCTCTCTATCTCTTTCTCTCTCTAAAAACATAAGCAAGATTTACATATCCTACATAATGGATAGTTCCTACGAAACTCATGTGTTATTCATAAGGGATGCGTATTGGACACCCCGCACTTTCAAATATTACGTTTTGGATCCTTGTCATGAGTAAGATCTCGAAAATGGTGATTAAGTCATCCTTAGACTTGAGATGCCAACAAGTTTGTGCATGTGTGAATATCACTCCTTGATTATTGAAATTGAGTATATTGAAGTTCGTTTCTCTCGATTCTTGACCAATTGAATGTCCTAAAAATCTCAAGTTTATTATTGTTCTTGGTTGATAGGATTTTTTGGATAATCTATGTCTAATTCAAGCAACAAACAAAAAGGGTGAAAAATATTAAGCTATATATCCGTAAAACACTTTGCAAATACCAAGTTTTTATTCATGAAAGGACAAAATGTAAGAACATAAATGGAATGTGCTCAAAATGTAAAGAAATTGAAAATACAAGGCTTGAAATGTAAATGCTAGAAAGTTAAAGGACCTAAAATGTAAATTTTAACAACTTTTAACTAACTTTTAACAAACTACCAAACTGCCTAACTAATTATGACAAGTAACAGAAAGTTAAAGGATTAAAATGTTGCAAACCCTAATTACTTGCAAGTTTAGCTAAGAATGCAAACAAGTACAAATCCTGGGGACCAAAATGCAATAAAATGACACTTAATAACAAAAACGGGCATACACCAATCAATAAGCTCGTATGAGCTTAATTCTGAACCAAATAAGCTCAGACTAGTTTTAAAAGACTTATAATCAAAAATAACCTAGACTTGTATAAGGAAAATGATTGAAACAAAGTAAAACTCAAATAAGCTCAAACCAATAAGCCATGAATAAACTAACTTGAAATTGAGACATGCACATTCAGATTTTCAAGCTCAAACTTGTTAAAAAGCTTATTAAGAGTATGTAATGTCTTTCCTTTTTGAATATGATCAAGTGAATAAGCAGGAAAATGGAATTAAGCTGAAATGTAGCTTATTTGACTTTTGTTGACCAAAAATGGAAAAAGCTCAAATTCTCCAAAACTACTCAACACAAGTTTCTAAACAAGATTATGAAAGAAAATAGCCAGTTTTATGAAGTGGAATTGGCTGTATAAGAAAACAGTCCACCTCTTGTTACAGAAACTTGATTTATCCTAGGAGCTTATTAATAAGCTGATTTCTCAGTCAAATCAAAATACTGTAGAATTTCCTTGAACAGAGTTGAACTTTAGATGTTAAGCTATATCTAGAAACTTGTTTCAAGGAATTTGGTTAAGAATTGAAGAAATGACATTGATTTGAAAATAACAAGTTTCTGAATTACAATAAACACAGATTTCAACCCAAACCTTTTTCAAGCCGATTGCCTTTTTGACATGAAATTTGAGTTCAAAATTGCACACACTTATCACCAAATGTCTACTGAATGTAAATGAACAAATCTTAACAGGTTTATCAAACTTGTATTACTAAAACTTAGCAAATCCAAACACTAGTTATCAAGACTGTGAACAACTTTTTCAAAGAGATTTCAAGTAAATGAGTGAATTAAGCTAAGACTTATATCAAATCATGTTCATTGAGTAAAATGAATAGCAAATGAATCAATAACAGACTTAATCAAACACTAACACACAATATGCACTTAATTGACTTAACTGATGAATAAAAGACTGAAATCAAGTAAAACTCATACTAAAGCTTCAAGACTACTCCAAAGCAATTAAATCAATCCAGTTTACACTAAACAAGTACTTAACACATGATCATAACAGCACAGATGGTTTACACTAGAATTGAGCATGCAATCTTCAATTTAGAGGAACTAAAAACAGAAATTGGCAAAATTTTTAGCTAAAGGCCTCCGTTGATGGAGGAGTGTGGCGCTGAGCCAACTCAAATCTACAAAAAACACCATAAGAACACCACCATTAACCTAATTATCACCTCCAAAAGCCATTGTTGAACTAATCAAACCAAACTGCATCAATCTGCTACTCCTGAACTGAACTGGACTGATTGAGCTGGATAGAACATAACAAGCTTCCAAAATATATCAACTACACTTCATTGATCATTCAAGATCAATAAAATCTCAAAGCAGTAACAGTATTGGAGAATGAGTAAGTGAATTGAAGGACAGAGAAAGGAAATGGATATTTTTTTGAATTTTATTGATTGGTGAAAGGAAATTTGTTACAACAGCTTTAACTAACTGTTAATCATAATATTCAAAGCTATTAGGGGGTGATCCGGAGGTCGGGGAGGATAAAAGTAATGTTTAGACATTTTTAGAGAGAGAAAGTAAAGCTTTGAATGTAGTGTGTGTATTTAGAGAGAGAAATGAAATACACAATAAGAGAAAAGCCTCACCCCTCCATGGAAGTATGGAGGGGTATATATAGGCTAGACAAGAGGTCACTTTGAAAACATGTCAATAGTTGTCCCTCCACGTTTTGCCTATCTGAATAAAATGTAATTCCGTAAATGGCGCTCACATTTTAGGGCTAACAATCTTCCCCCAATGTGGAGACATACGGAATTACTTACAATGTTCCTAACAAGTAAAAATAAAACAAAATGAAGTCTTCCAAGGCGCTTCCAATGCTGAGGATGTCTTTTAATTCTTCTTGTCTTCATAACTTGTACCTCAGCTTGAATCCTCTTTGTCTTTGCTTGTTGTGGAACAATTGTAATATGCATGCTTTGGATTAACTTCCCCCCAATTCATGCAACATGTATTAAAAAACTTTCTTCATAGACTTCTTTTTGACGAAGTTTCTGAATCAGCTTCCCCCCAAACCAATATCAGTATCTTAAGCAGATTCTGACACTTTGATGTAGTTTGAACAATCTTCTAGCTCATCGGTTTAAGTGCACAGCGGAAATTTGTAGAAGAACCACACCAAATAACACTGCTTCTATACTGTTTCATGTCGTTTAGGTTTTGGTGATAATCCGTTTGGGGTAACATGCAGGAAATCAGTAACAATTCTTCTCACGCCTGCAGAATACTTTATAAAAATCATATAAAGTGAAGTAGATACCATTCCATGTACACTACTTCCCCCTGGAAGTTGATCCGATTACTTCAAAGTACACGATCTTCCCCCATGATGATTTCGAACTCTCGGAAGCATCATTATCGTGGATGTCCATATACTCGAGAAGTTCTTAGTCTTAAGCAAATGTCTTGAAAAGTTTTGAAAGTCATTGAGAAACTTTGAAAATTTTTGCTTAGACTATGAAGTACCATTGTCGTTGTGAAGTTCATAAATATCCCGTGAGAATTAATTGCTGATTCCATCTCTCTCTGTCTAACTTACCAACCTCGAATTCATTCGGCTATTTGTTGTGACCACATGTGAAGTAAACCCGATATTCCAAACTTGAAACTGAAGTACAATCCCCCAAATTTGTTACTTAAGCTTGCACTTATGTCGATTGAAGAACGGTGCAGAAACAAGTCTCTAACATCTCTTGAAGTTATCCACACGAGCAACTGCGTGTCACACCCACAAATGATAGTTATCCATGTCGTCGACCATCCACCCCTTGACAGTGGAAACTAGATAATTCAAGTCTCAATCATAAATTTTATCGCCCAAGCAAGTCATCAATCGATAGACTGGGTTTGAAGAAAAGGGGTAGAAAAATAGAAGGAAGGCTCGATGATGAAATAAGTAGACGCCTTCATTAAATCCCACTTCAACTTCAAATAAAGAATACCAAATCCACTCCGTGATCACTCGTCTTTGTAGAATCAAAACTAGCCGTTGTCGTTAAAGTGAATCTTATATCGGATCATTTTAGCGTTAAGTGTTTTGTTTGCTTTGGTGTTGTGTGTTGAGAATGTCGTTAACTAGAACAAATTATGTAATGAATTGTCATTAAAGAACAAAATTTGTCTAGATAACTTGTCGTTAAAGCCCCAACGTCAGTCATATGCCCAACTGATGCGCGGATCGACCTCCGCGGTGAGGTCGTCGAAATTTTTTTGAAAATATTAGGTTTAAAACCTAGAATTTTCTTTGTCGATGAAGCACTTTCGATCGATACATAACGGATACCGGCAGCAAAAATAATGTCATTATATGGTCCAATACTCAATAAATACTTGCCAGGTTCAAAATGAATATCTCATCTTTTATTTCAAATCATACACGGTCCAATGCCCTCAATAACCCAAATAATATACTCATTTGAGTACACGGCCCATCAAACCATTGTCTTCAAATCCAAAGCCCAGATTATACCCTGCTTGCCTAATAGAAAATCTGAGACCCGGTCCATTGGTGGTATAAAAAATACCACTCCACCCTAATCTTTAGGTCAGTTATCCCCTAATCTCATCTTATCATTTTTCTCCGCCCCCCCTTTTTTTTCTCTGTCCTCTCAACTAAGAAAAAAAAACCAGATCCAATCTTTAGCCAACACAAGCAATCAATCATTTTTCTTATACTCGAATCATAACTCTTATATTCCATCTATCTCAACCATCAAAACAAAGATCGATATCCCTCCTTAATTATATAAGCCATGAAACCGACCTCTTTTATATGATATATATCACACCCGCGAAGAACATATGTAAATCACATCTTCAAAGATCTCTCAGAGGTCTCAGGTAGGTGTGGAGGGATTGTTTTAATTTGATTTGTTGTTTTAATGAATCGAAACAAGGTTTGGATTTAACAGAAATTGTTAAAATCCCTCCTTAATGTTCGAATATCAAAGGGTTAATACACCCAAAAAGATCGATGATGATATATTTTCTTCGAGTTCTAGATCTTAAGGGATCTTGGCTTGCATGTGTGAGCACAGAATAAATCTGAGATCTATTTTTTATTTAAATGTTTTTCGAGTCTAGATGTTTTTATGAGATGGAGTCTAAGTGATGATGGGATTAGATTAGAGTCGGGTGTTGGATTGTTGATAGGTCTCGGTTTATTAAGTCATTAAGTCATCGCAATATAACTTTATCAGTCTATCACAATGAGTCAAACTTCATCCATCGCAATAGACCAAACATCAATCGCAATGTTTTAAAAAATCTGGCAGCATAACGACATAGATGCCATTGCGATGAGTCAAACCACCATCGCAATGTGTCCCATCGGAATGGGTCCCATCGCAATGAGTCAGTCGAACCCATCGTAATGTGTCAAAAAGAAACCCATCGCAATAAATCCGAAAAAGAAGCCATCGGAATGAGTCTGAGTATCCCATCGGAATATGCCATCTGAAAGTACATCATAAAAGGTTTTGACCATTTCTTGATATTCCCGAAAATGGTGGATCTCGATTTTCAGATCTGCCTTATTTTTTTTTTATTTTTTTTCAAATCTGGGATTTATGCATCTAGATGGTACTAATCATCATAAAAATTACCAGAAAACCAGATGTAAGAAATTCAGCTAAACAAAGACACCTTTTTTTTTCAAATCTGATGGATCAGAAAACAGGACGAGGAAAAAGAAAGATTATAAAATAAACCACGGGAAACTGTGTCAAAGAAATGGACTAATAGATTTAGACGACACATATTAGACAGACACATTAAAAAAAAATAACTTTTGGACACATGGACGTATACGCAACACCATATTCAGCTAAAAACATACGCATACACAATAGGCTGAATCTGCCACCAAACACCATAATATAAGCAAACACGAACACAAAACACCCCCGGTTAGCTCTGATACCAATTGTTAATCATAAGATTCAAAGCTATTAGGGGGTGATCCGGAGGTCGGGGAGGATAAAAGTAATGTTTAGACATTTTTAGAGAGAGAAAGTAAAGCTTTGAATGTAGTGTGTGTATTTACAGAGAGAAATGAAATACACAATAAGAGAAAAGCCTCACCCCTCCATGGAAGTATGGAGGGGTATATATAGGCTAGACAAGAGGTCACTTTGACAACATGTCAATAGTAGTCCCTCCACGTTTTGCCTATCTGAATAAAATGTAATTCTGTAAATGGCGCTCACATTTTAGGGCTAACACTAACTCCTAACTAACTCTCAAGAGTGTGTCAAACTCTTGAGAGAATTTTAACTAACTAAATGATAACAGAACTGAGAGAGAAATCTAAGGTGTGTGTGTTTTCACACTTAGCTAGTTGCTACAAAATGAGGCCCTATGTGTCTATTTATAGAGTGAAAGTGAGAAGTGGTGGGGGTAGTGACGTGTATTGACCAATCAATTGCTGCCAAGTGTCATAAATCTAGTAATTGAAACTAACCGTTGAACTTTTGAATTTGGGCGTTTCTTTTTGGTTGACTTTCAGGATGATTGAGTGAGTGTGTTGAAATCCTTGCTTGAAAACGATCACTTTTCATGTATAAAACTTTCTATGAAATGCACTCTAGCTCTTGATCGATTCTGGATATATTGAGAGGTTGAAGATGCCACGTGGTGTAATGTGGTTGGTTGGAATTATGGCACACGGATCATTATCCGTTTCCTCAAATTCTATTGGTGGATCAGTAAAAGTGGAAGCTATTAATTGGAGAGATAATAAGTGGGTTGAGTTGGCAATCCGAGTAGAGTTCTTTCTTGTTTCTCATTGGTTGGTTTGCAAGCACATGGATCAAGCTTTATATTGACTTCCAAAAATGGCAGTTTTAGCCCCTTGACTTTGGCAGTTTGATGTTTTGAGCTAATATCTCCATTCTTATGGCAACATCAGTCCTTTCACTTGCATACTTAAACATTTAAGCCCTTTTGACTTGGTTGACTTGAGAGTTGACCAGGTTTGACTTTGATATTGACTTTATCCAAATTGCACTTTAGCCCTTCAATTTTTGAGTATTGTCAAGATAGGTCCTTCATCTTCAATTGACTTGTCATCTTTGATCCTTCTCTTGTCTTTTCATCATAAATGAGCTTGATTTTCTCTTGTTTGCTTGAAAATGTATCCTTATTACATATTTAAGCACAAATACAAAACACACCACATAATACTGCCTTATAGCACAAAAGTTAGGTATTTTCTATGTGTTTTAGGGTGATTTGTTGATTAATTGATATGAGATTTTGCTCATATCAATTATAAGTTAAATGCTATCCTGAATAAGGTAGTTTATAAAGGCTATAATTGGAAGTGTTGTGAAGCAGCGATCTACAAACACTTGTAGTAAAAATAGAATTTGTTCATTCACTTGATATAGTGTAGCTTAGTACCACTAGATACTCTCCAGAATTAGTCAGGTAATTGTACAGCCGTACCCAAAGGGTGAAACAAGATGATTCTTGCTTACATTTGGTATATCTGAATTTTAATTCATTAACGAGAAATTAAATTGAAACTATGGAATGATTTAGGATTCATATCCATGATTTAACGGTACTAGTAACAAATGGATGATTATTAGGAAGTCACATAATCGTATACCATTAATACTTTTGATATATTCTTCTTCAAACTATACCTCAATCATTTCCGGTTATAATAAAGTGTTGCTAGATACTTTATTATGGACGTACTATGTCTTAAATTCTCAAAAGTAGGAGCTATCGGGATATGCGATCGTTTAGCCATCAGGAATGAGTAAGCCTATCGAGGGCACACACTCAACACGGAGAACACACTTTATTAAATGTTTAATATTTATTAAACGTTTAATATTTATTAAACGTTTAATAAAATTTCACTTAATTATTTAATTAACGGTATTTAAATTAGTTACGTGTTTAATTAATTTAAGATACGTACGTAATTAAATTTGATGGACTAAAAAGTCGATTCTAGAACCTCTAGGCTTATAGTCGGCCGATTATCCTTAAGGGGAGTTCTAGAAGTTTTTTTTGTTTAGTCATTAAGGTAAGAAAATATCTTAATGGGCCTTAACTTGGAGTGGAGAAAAAAAAACTAAGGAGGTTGGAAGGCTATATATACCCTCCCATACCTCTAATAATTTTCGTCCCACAAACCTATCAAATCAATCGGCCAATACTCCCACAAACCCTAAATAACCTTAAAGTGTAAACCTTTGTAAGATCGACTACCTTTTGGTACTCCCTTGTGAAGTTTCTAAGCCTTATACTAAACCCTCGATACTCTTGCTAAGGTTTTAGTCTCTTGTTTTGATCCTTTGTTCGTTCGACTACACTTAAACCTAATTTAGGGTTTGGGGTGATTTTATTATTATCTTGTAACGTTCCTTAAATTTAAACCGATCCTTACGCAATCCCACTTAGGGTTTTGGATATAGGGTTTTAGTTACAAGATTTACGCTAGTTGTTTGAGAATTGAAGTTATTACTAGCATCGTAGTGATGACGTGCCGTGTGAGCAAACGATAGAGACGATAATTTAACCGTTAAAGTTCAAGATTAAGATAAAATTCCATTAATTGATTTATTCAATTAATTTTTTTTGAACATAATTTCATTATCACACCTCACAAACGGAGGAACAGAGGAATTTAGAACGCAACAACTTACATCGAACACAAAGGGCAAAATCAAAAGTGATTTGCCAAACAGAGTACACAAAGTAACAAGTTGAAACAAACCAAGACATACACCATAAGGATTGTGAGACGGAAGCAGCAACACAATACAAGGGGGGAATCATCAATGTGAGCTTTTCTCAAACACAACCCTATGAAGATGGTGTAGCCTGGAGCAAAACTACAAAAGAGTATACTAACCATACAAGGAAAATAAAGTCTAACATCCCTAAAAGAGCCAAACCTAAACCAAACAAATCTAAATCTAAATCCCAAGCTTGCAGCAAAGCATCCTATAGCAGCAGCAAACGATCTGGTGGATTGGAAGCTAGAAAGCACAACAGATCTAAAATGTCTGAGATAGTAGTAGCACATCAGATGGTGTAGCGACGGTGACAGATGACAAACGGCAACGTGAGATGACAGATCTGATGGCAAGATATTATTATTATGGGATGTAGTAGAAAAGACTATGCACAAGAGGGGATCTGAGCGACCGGTTGAAACCGGTCGCCGGAAAATGATTTTAGATAGAGGCGGCGAGATGTGTGAGGGGAGTTTGGGGGAGAGTGTTCTAGAGAGAAGTTTATTTTTGTCACATACAATATTTTAAGATATGGATTGATAATGATATTGAATTTTTTTTTTTACAAATTTTGTTCAATTAATTAAAGATTGGCTTTATATTGTTTTTATTATAATTCTGTGTTAAAATCATTATTAAATGACTAACCCGAATTCCTCTGACTGATTGTGTATTATGGTCAAGCAATTAGAGCCTTGGATAATATGTGTAAGAAACTATTTTTGATTAGTGCTTATCATATGAATTAGAATAATACCCTGTTTGCATTCTCAAAGTTATTTCCAAGCATTCACGAGTTTAGATTATCTTACAATGTTTGTCATTTAACGGTTTTGGATGAATATTTTAGGAGTAGGGGCATAAAAAACAAGGGTGGCGTTTGCTTTAGCTCATTTTAAAAACTCAGCAGCTCCATAAGCTCTTTTGGATAAGCTAGTCCACGATGGCTTTTTAAACAACATCCATTTCTGCCAAATAAGACGCTTAGTCATAAGCTATTTGGACTTTGGATACTTGAAACAACTTTTTGTGTTTTCAAGTGATGGCAGGTAAACGGTTTCTAATCTTTTGGTTTCT
This sequence comes from Glebionis coronaria, assembly GCA_025667525.1. Taxonomy (NCBI): domain Eukaryota; kingdom Viridiplantae; phylum Streptophyta; class Magnoliopsida; order Asterales; family Asteraceae; genus Glebionis; species Glebionis coronaria. The sequence goes on from CM046881.1 coordinate 493,394,743, forward strand.
AGAACTTTGGTTCATATTTTCTTTGTTCATTCTATTAAGTCAAGTGTTCATATTATGGTTTTTACTTTACTACTAATATTTTCATCAAAATCATCATGGGAATCTTCTATAAGAGCACTAGTTAGCAAAGTTAGTATACCCACCAATAGAAAAACCATACAGAAATACTAAAAAATTGGAAGCAAATAGTATATAAACCATTTGAAAGCATCTAACTTTAGCTATTCCAATGGCGTCTTCTTTAAGCTTTGGTTCTTTCGCAGGATTCTTGGTGATTTTGATAGTATTATGGAGTGGTAGCTTGTATGCTAATGCATGTTATACGTCCGTCATCAGCTTTGGTGACTCCCTAACCGACACGGGTAATGCAGAATACTTGGCATCCATTACTCACCAACAATCTCCAAGTGTTGCTCCTCCCTATGGCGATACGTTCTTCCATAAACCGACTGGTCGTTGCTCTGATGGTCGACTCATCATTGATTTCCTAGGTAAGTTTTCGTTTCCATCAAGTTATGATGAATATTTACAAGAAAAATCATTACTAGGTTAATGCATAATTTGAGCAAAAAGATCCTCCAAATTTTAAATATCAGTCTCTATCATAATGTATATTTACTGCTGAACATTAGTACACTCCAAATTGCTTTGAATTTGACCCTTTTTTCGTTTATTCATAACTATTTTATATTTATATATATAGACGAGTACCTTTGCATACCAACGAGATTTTATAACGATAAACTTTTAGTGTTGAGACTAAATACAAAAAAAGAAAAAGAAGTCTTTTTTAGAAACTACATTAAAAGAAGTTCTCAAAAGCTGTCATGCATTTTTTTGATACTTCGGGTGGTAATTTTTAGAGATAGTTTCCACGAGATATAAACACCCTCTGGTACATATACTTTGTAAATGACTAGGCTTTTTGCTGGTTTCTATAGCGGAGAGTCTTGGGTTGCCTTTCATCCCACCAGTTATGTACAACAATGGAACCAAAATTGGGGTTGCTTCCGAACAAGGAATGAATTTTGCGGTGTCGGGTGCTACAACATTAAATTCGTCATTTCTTGAAGCAAGAGGGATCCGTGGTTTAAAGCTAGACACATCTCTAAGAGTTCAGTTGGCATGGTTTAAACAAGCATTACCTGATTTTTGCGCAAATACTTCAGGTAACTAAAAGTGTAGGCGCTTATTTGTGTAGGCAACTATTTTATAGCTACACAGTGTAACTTCTAAAATATAGTCAAATAATCAAAAAATAGTACAAGAGTTGACAGAAGAGGCCAGCTTATTGAATTGGTTATCTTGTTGGCAGATTGTGGAAACTTAATAGGACGTTCTTTATTCCTTGTGGGAGAGATTGGAGGAAACGATTACAATTATGCAATATTCATAGGAAAACGCATCGATGAAATCAAATCAATAGTTCCTATTGTTGTTGATACCATCGCCTCAACAGTCAAGGTAAGAAATCAGTATACTCCGGTCTTAGACAATGTAGTGTTTGATTTCTGGTAGGCTTGATCAATATTATGTTGGCAATTACAGGAACTTATTCAGATGGGGGCTAAAACACTAGTTGTTCCAGGATACTTTCCAGTTGGATGCTCTTCCATATTGTTGACAATCAGTGGTTCACAGAATAAAGATCCCACAACTGGTTGCCTCATCGAGTCAAATGAGTTGGTCAAATTTCACAACGAAGCCTTGCAAAAGAAACTTAGTCAGATTTGGATAGAAAATCCTGACGTCAACATCATCTATGCAGACTACTATAATGCTCTGATGCAAGTTTACCGCTCTCCAGATATGTTTGGTAAGTTATATATGTTGAGGTGAAGCAGCGAGTAATAAGTCAAACGGGTAACTTCAACTTTTTACAAATCAAAACGGGTTGGATGGGTCGAAAGGAACATTTTGTGAATAATCATTGGGTCATATAAGATCACCAAAGCTTATCAGTTTGGAAATCTTACTTTTATTATATATGACTTAGAAATTTTATGCATCGAAAATACCTTTTTAGTAATTTTTGACCCATTTTTATAGAAATTTTACCCGTTTGACATAGTATATATAGATGATAACCAGATGAGATTCTTTCAGTAAACTGTCACTTTAAGTAACATCTTTTAAGAACAAATTTACATTTTGCAGGATTCACGAGTGGGGCTTTAAAGGCGTGTTGTGGAGGTGTAGGGCCATATAACTACAACATATCGGCGCCATGTGGATCTCCATTAGCCACTGAATGTGATCACCCAGATACTTATGTTAACTGGGATGGATTACATTTCACTGAAGCAACATACAGAGTATGGTTCAAGAGTGTATATCAAGGGCCATACTCTACTCCCCAGTTTTATTCATTGTGTCCAACACCAATTTTATAATTTGGGTGGATTAACAAATTATATGTATGCATATGCACGCTAGGATATCTACACCGAGTCATCATACGTAACTGGATAAAATATATCACTTACATGTATATTTTTTTGTGGTTTCATATATTTCTCCCCTGAAACACAAAAAAAATCTTGCGGTTGCAATGTTGTAACATTGCTTATTCGTTTTCTTCTTAAGCATATGCACGCAAGGATATATATTATGAATGAATTACAGCTGTTTATTTTTATTATTAGCCATAATTATTTGATTGATTGTGTTTTAGAGCTGTATGGATGTTATCCAAACTGCAAACAAGTAGTAAACTATACCGTGTTTGCATTTCTAGAGTCCCGTGTGGTCAGGTTCTAGCTGCTTTGATTTTGATGATCTTACTATTTGCGTCAATTAATCGGTTTTGGATGAAGATTTTAAAAGTAAGTGCATTAAAATTGAGGAGGACTTCTGGTTAAATATTTTAAAGGAACTTTTTTAACTTAATAAGCTATACCCCATTAGATAAGCCAGTCCACAACAGCTTTGTAAACAACATCCGTTTGTGCCAAAGAAGATGCTAATTGTCATAAGCTGTTTGGTTACTCAAAACAACTGATTGTGTTTCGACAACGCAACAAGTTGCTGATTCAGTAAGCACCGATTCTAATTGTCTGATCGCGCTTTCAAGTTGCAGGTAAGCGGTTTCTAATACTTAGAATTTCTGTTATCTTTTTGTTTATAGTGAAATAATGGAATTGAATCATTCGGAGTCCAGTTGGAATGGTTTAAACAATGATTGCCTGATATTTGCAGCAACACCTCATGTAACAAAACTATTGTTTCAGTATTTTTTTTTAGAATTTGTATCCTGTTCACTACGTTAAAAAATATATTGAGCGGTTATTGCTGTCGGCGTGCAGATTGTATTGGATGTTTCCAAAAACCAGTTCACGATCACAGAGTGATATATTTTGTTTGAAATTAGTAAGTTCAACTGTTTAACTATGTACACTTTTTTAAATTTAGTGGCAAAAAGATTTGTGGCTATCACTCTCCAAAGGGTGTGAGGTCTCAAGTTCAATTTTACTAGGTGCAAACAATCTTGAAGTGGCCACGCCAACCTCCTGAAAAGGGAGGGTTTTACCTGGTTTGAGTCTGTGTGGCGGTGGGCTCAAATCCCGTGGATTAGTCGGCCAATGAGTCGGAAATCACGGTTAAAAAAAAAAAAAAAACTTTTTTAAATTTGTTCATTCTAAACAGTTTAAATATCTGTTTCTTTTATGGATGGTATAGACTTTTTGATAGTATAAATCAGGGTCGGATTTTAGTCGAGATTAAGGTGTCGTTTAAAAAAAAAAAAACCTTGTTCCTTTACTTAAATAAAGATGCCAAGTAAACCAAATATAAGGTGTCCACATATTTTGCCAGTTACTTCTTATATGTGTCATCAATGTCATTGGCCCATTAACATGTTCTTCTTGGCCTTATCCTATATAAAGTACTTTTTATATGATTATAAATGATCCTGGCCAGCTCCTTTAAACACGCATTTGTGATTTAATAATACAGCACTACCTCTCTAGCCATCTAAAGTGGGCATACTAAATGTCAAATATACATGTGATAAAATGACCACCACTAGAAAGTTGGAATGAAATATGAATAAAAGTATAAAACCATTTCCAACTACTACCCAACTTTAGCTATTCCAATAATGATGTTCTTCTTAAGCTCTAGTTCTTTTGTAAGATTCTTTGTTACTTTGATGGTGGTATGGATTAGTGGTAGCTTGTATGCTAATGGATGTTTTACGTCGATCATCAGCTTTGGTGATTCCCTTACAGATACCGGGAATGCAAAACAAGTAGCATCCATAACTCACAACCAATATTCATGTAGTAATCCTCCGTATGGCATTAGCTACTTCGATGAACCTACTGGCCGTTGCTCTGATGGTCGTCTCATCATTGATTTCCTAGGTAACTCCAAATTGCTTTAGTTTCACTTGCTTTCAGGGACGGAACTAGTGGGTCCCGGGAAACTCATAAAATTTTGCTGCGCAGTGTTAATTTTTGTAAAAAAACATCTATTTTTCGTAAATGCACATGGCCAAACTGTGTCCTAGTTCCTTTCGTGCCTGCTTTCTTTATTTTTTTTTTAATTCTTTTGTGTTTTTCGAAAACTTTGAATATCTTCAAGTAGATATAATTCCTCAATGACTAGTATGTTTTGGATTTATGTAGCGGAGAGTCTTGGATTGCCTTTCATACAACCAATTATGTATGACAAGGGGAGTGAAATTGGGATGACTATGGAACAAGGAGCCAATTTTGCGGTGGGAGGTGCTACAGCATTGAATTCATCGTTTCTTGAAGATATAGGAATTCCAAATTCTTTTATAGACACGTCTCTAGGAGTTCAGTTGGCGTGGTTTAAGCAAGCACTGCCTTCTATTTGCGGAAATGTTTCAGGTAATGATATCTTTTACAAGTATATATTCTGTTACTACTGTGGTGATGCTTGTTACTTGATTATTAGTATTGGTTTTCTTTGGTTCTAACATGTTTAAGATGTGGGGGTTTAAATGTTAAAACGAGAATTCCACTCAAAATGTGCGTCAAAAAACTAAAATGGCATAACTTGATGTACTTGTTGGCAGATTGTAGAAATTTAATTGGAAGTTCTTTAATCCTCATGGGAGAGATTGGAGGAAACGATTACATTTATGGACTAGTAGCAGGAAAACACATTGATGATGTCAAACTGTTGATTCCTCTTGTTATTGATACGGTCGTGTCGACAATCATTGTATATATCCTAACTATAGCTAATACGTCCTAAGCAATTAGCGTTTGAAATTTTGTTATCTTGATCAATTTCATATTTGTAATTATAGGAGTTAATTAAGATGGGGGCGCGAACACTTGTCGTTCCAGGAAACTTTCCAATTGGATGCTCTTCATTGCTTTTAACACGAAGTGGTTCACAGAAGAAAGAGAATGATCCCACAACTGGTTGTGTCATCGAGTTCAATGAGTTTATAGAATATCACCATGACCTCTTGCTAATAAAACTTAACCAAATTCGGGAGTTACATCCTGATGTCAACGTCATATATGCTGACTACTACAACGCTTCAATGCAAATCTACCGTTCTCCAGATAAATTTGGTACGTCATAATATGTACAGGTGGGGGAACAAAAGTCAAACGTGTAATTCTATTGATGTTAAAACGGGTTGGATGGGTCGATAAGAATTTTATTTGACAGATAATCCCTATGTGATCTGTTATGTATTTAGTCTTTATTAGCCTAAGTCATGTCTAGGGGATAGTTATCAAGATTCCTAAGTAGCCTATAGCAATAAAGGTCGGTTGGCTGTGTCGAAGCCCAACCCGACCCGTAGGACTATGTATTAGTCGGTTCCCCCTCATCTCTATAAAAGGAGGTGAGGGGGAACGAGATTCATAACGCTTCTTTATCAATAATACTAATCTAATCGATTAGGGTTCATACCTTGTGGGTTTTCTTTTCTGTCGATGATTGCTTCATAGATCGAATATTCCGCATCTAGTAACTAGGTTGTAGTCGTTTTTACTACAAGTGGTATCAGAGCCCTGGTTCGCAGGTTCTTCGAGCGCTGGTTATCTAGGATCGATCGAAGGTGGTGGTGTTCAGGGATCGTGGACATCATCGAAGGAGCAGCATAGTTTCGACACAAAAAGGTTCGGTGTGATTGTTTTTGCATCGATTGAAAGTTTGGTGTCGACTCTTGTTTTTTTTTTTTTGGTTTGCCGCCATTGATAGAAACAAGAAATAGGAAAAGAGGACTGTGTCAAACACATTACTTCAAAGGGTTGAATATAATAGAAGAGACATATTGGACCAAGGCTCTATTTAGTTTGGACTAAAGTTTATTAGTCAAAGAGTTGGACTAAAGTCTATTGGGCTAATCTGATTATATTTCTTTTGTTTTACTTGATATAATACAAGAAGATATTATATTACTTTGAAGGATTACACAAGGGGACTTCGTAGTTCGTGATTGTGAGGGTTAATATATCACAAGGTTTAGCGAATTATCGAAAGGACTTTGTTATTTTGTGATTGTGAGGGTTTATCACAAGGTTTAGCAAATTAACAAAGGGGATAAAGAAGCGTTCAAGACTTGTCGAGGTTGCAAGATTTCTTAGGTTATTAGAGATCGGTTTGCAAAATTAAAAGTACGACAAGGGTTACTTCAAAAGGCGCCGGGTACTTTCTTGATTCAAGGATTGTCGATTTATTGGATAGGTAAATTTCCAAGGTTCAGTCGATATTTGAGTAAGAAAGGGGTTTTCTTTTGAAGGGTTACTTGGTTTGATCGATTACTAAGATTTTTATCTTAGGGTTATATCGATAAATCAAGGGGTGTTTTATACACGGGATACTTTGCTAGATCGTATTTTTTTGTGTAGGTAAATTCACAAAAGGTTAAACGATTAGCAAAGGGTTAAAATAAGATGACGCTGAGCAAATTTGACATCGAGAAATTCGATGGGAAGAATGACTTTGGGTTATGGCAGGTAAGGATGAAGGCTTTGCTGGAACATCTGGAATTAGATGCAGCATTGGAAGAATTACCCGCCACCACAATAGTGGCTTACGATAATGTCATTCAGAAAAAGGCTTACAGCGCACTGATCTTGTGTTTGGATGATCGGGTCCTAAGGGAGATCACCAAGGAGACGACTGCAGCGGGGATTTGGAAAAAGTTAGAGACTTTATACATGACAAAGTCTTTAGCTAATCGTTTGTACTTGAAGAAAAAGTTATATACTTTTCAAATGCATCAAGGTAGGAGTCAGTCTGAACATATTGATGAGTTTCACAAGCTCGTAGGTGACTTAGCGGCTATAGATACTGCTATATCAGATGAGGATCAGGCATTATTATTACTCACATCTTTACCATCGTCTTACGATAATCTCGTGGAGACTTTGCTATATGGTCGGGATACTTTGAAGCTAGAAGACGTGCTCGCGACACTTAATTCTAGGGAACTTCAGAAGATGACGGAAGCAAAGGGTGATAGTGGTGAAGGGTTGTATGTGAGGGAGAGATCCGGTCAGAGAGATATGGAGCAGGGTGAAAATAGTTCGTGATCAAGGTCGCAAGGAAGGAGTGGCAGACTCAGGTGTTATATATGTCAGTCTGAGGATCATTTGAAGAGGGATTGTCCCAGGTATAATCACAAGAAATCTCAAGGTTTTGTCAAAGATAAAGATCAGGTGTCCGGTTCTGGAGCTGATGGGTATGACAATGCTGATGTTATGATGGCTATGAGTGTTGATGAACTTTTGGACTGGATCATGGATTCAGGGGGCTCATACCATATGACATACAGGAGAGATTATTTGGTTGATTTTAAAGAGTATGACGGTGGTAATGTACTACTAGGTGATGGTAGGGAATGCCGTGTACGAGGGACAGGAAAGGTTCGAGTACGAATGAGGGATGGATCAAGTTTCTTGTTGGACAACGTCAGGTATGTTCCGGAATTAAGACGAAACTTGATATCGCTGGGCACTCTTGAAAAAGAGGGTTTTACCGTGAAGATGCAGTTGGGCAAGATCAAGGTTATAAAGGGTTCACTGGTGGTACTATCAGGAACCAGAAGGGCTAATTGCGTATATACCCTGAACGGTCAGGCTATGACCGGGAAGACAATGAAGGGTAGGAAGCAGTTAGGAAAATTTCAGACTGGGTGGAAGATCAAGACAGGTAATGTTCTTGATTCTTGTAATCAGAAGTCTACACAACAATGTATGAAGAGTGGGGTCGCCAAACATTTGGATGTTGCAGGGTTACAGCAGCAGAATGGGTTGGTTGAGATGACAAATGTGACACTCTTGGATAAGGTACGTTGTTTTCTGATTAAGTCTGGTCTGTCCAAGGTTTTTTGGACAGAGGATACAACCATGTCTACATATCTAGATAATAGGTCACCATCAGCAGCGATTGGATTCAAGAAGACTATAGATATGTTTGGCGTTTTTGGTTGGCTTGCTAGTATTGAGCAAGGGATGCTTGAACCGGTTAAGTTCAAGTGCATATTCCTGGGATACCGTAAAGGTATGAATGTTTATCAACTTTGGAGGTTAGATGACGTTACTTCAAAGGGAGTGCTTTACAGGAATATGAGTTTCAATGAAAGTAGGCAATACAAGAAAACTTTCATTGGTTCTGGTGTATGTACAAGTTCAGTGCAGGTGTTGCAAGGAGTTGAGTTTGAGGTGGAATATCGGGAGGATCAAGCACTTGAGGTGGAACCTCAGGGGAATGTTGATCATGTAGATGTTTCAAAGAAAGTACAAACTCAAGTTTTGATATACTATCATCAAGCACGTGATAGGGAGCAACACTTAGCACGGGAACTATTCAAGTATAGAGAAGACAGTAATGAGACTGCTTTTGCAGTTGCTGCAGTGGAGAAGATTTATGCACATGAGTCATTGACTTTCAATGATACAGTTGCTTGTGAGGTTCTTTCCAAGTGGATAGCTGGATTGAAAGAAGAAATGGATACTCGGTTAGATGTGTATGTGCTCAGCAACGGTTGCCGGAAAAGTAGTGACGACAGATACAGTTATTACTGGGAGGATACACCAGGTATGTTCATACATCTATTTCTCTATATAGATTGTATGGTATTTTCTTACGGATGCAAGGCTGAGATCTCGGTTACCAAGGGTTTGCTGGTTAAAGCAAAGGGAAATATACTTGGTATTAAGATCATCAGGAATCAGAGTGGTAATACTCTGAGGGTGTCACAGTCCAGGTTTTACAACAGAAAGTTGGTACAGACTTTGTTGAAGGGACACTCCATACTGTCGTTGGAGGATAGTCTATCAGGGGACTGTGATGTGGTAAAGAATAGTAAGTGGTCATATATATATGCGGTTGGAAGCCAGGAGTATCAGGTGGTCTGCACGAGACCTGACATAGCATCTGCAGATGTGAGTATGTTGGATAGATTTGATCGTGGATTACAGACATACGTACAAGTTTTTGTGGATTTTGACTACACCATGGGTAGATCGATCACTGTCATGGGTAGATCAATCACAGGGTACGAGTTGCTGATACATGGATGTGCGAGGAGCTGGGAAGCTAAGTTGCAGCACAAGGAGGCTTTGTGGACAACTAAAGCGGAGTATATGACACTTACGGAGGTTGTGAAAGGAGCTATTTGGCTAAGGGGATTCTTGGAAGAGTTAGGCGTGAAGCTTAACACTGTTGCAGTTAATTGTGATAATCAGGGCGCGATTCATCTATCGCGGAATCATGTTTTTCATGATAGGACTAAGCACATCAATGTGCGTTATCACTTTATCAGAAGAGTCTTGGTTGCAAAGACGGCTGAAGTTCTGAAGGTGTGTACTGAACACAATGCTGCGGATGCCTTGACGAAGATGGTACCTGGACGCAAGTTACAACACTGCTTGAAGCTGCTGAGTGTTGGGATAGGCTAATATAAGCCTAAGGTGGAAATTGTTATGTATTTAGTCTTTATTAGCCTAAGTCATGTCTAGGGGATAGTTATCAAGATTCCTAAGTAGCCTATAGCAATAAAGGTCGGTTGGCTGTGTCGAAGCCCAACCCGACCCGTAGGACTATGTATTAGTCGGTTCCCCCTCATCTCTATAAAAGGAGGTGAGGGGGAACGAGATTCATAACGCTTCTTTATCAATAATACTAATCTAATCGATTAGGGTTCATACCTTGTGGGTTTTCTTTTCTGTCGATGATTGCTTCATAGATCGAATATTCCGCATCTAGTAACTAGGTTGTAGTCGTTTTTACTACATGATCAAACTAAAAAAAAAGCATATCCATTTGGTAATAGTTTAGTTACTGATCTAAAGATTAATTTAGAAATTTTTATGCTACAAAATACATAATTTAAGTACTTTCTGACCCGTTTTTTTCTGCGTTCCTATTTTACCCGTTTGACATGATAGATATAGAAGGATAGATAATAATATGATTTCACTCTTTCACTAAACCGTCTGGTAAGCTTAAAATATACATTTTGCAGGATTCACAAGCGGGGCGTTAAAGGCTTGTTGTGGAGGTGGAGGGCCATTTAACTACAATTCATCGGCAGAATGTGGATCTGCATCAGCCACCATGTGTGATCACCCCGATACATATGTTAGCTGGGATGGATTACACTTAACCGAAGCAACATACAAATTGGTTTTCAAGAATATATTTGAAGGACCATACAGTACACCCCAGTTTAATTCATTGTGTCCTGTATCTACATCACAATCTGGGGTCGGATTAACAAGTTCCTATTAAGCAAATGCACGCTAGGATGTATACTCTTACCTAGTCACTGTGTGTAACCAGACGAAATTTTCTGAGTTAAATGTGCACAATTATTTTCTAGTTACATATATTGTCCCCTGAAAAACAAAACACGTTACATCTGCAATGTAGTAATGATTTATTCGTTAAGCATTATAGTGTTTTGCCTAACATTAATCATTTAAAATTTACCTGCAGTTAAATAGATAAATATATATTTGCCTTGAAATTCACATTATTAATCGGGTAGGTCTTTTACCAAGAGGGGCTGGTGTGGTTGACGTTTTACCATTGTTACGGCTGGTGTTATTACTATACCCCAATTAAGTTCAAAGTTATAGCTTCAATGTTAATAAATCAACGCTGTGCTTGTTTGGGATTCACACTTTGCAGGAATCCCACAAGTGGGGCTTTGAAACCATGTTATGGAGGTGGAGGGCTGTTTTATAACGTTCAGCTCATCCGCGAGATGTGTATATATGAAGGAACGGCTATGTGGGATCAACCAGGCACATGTGTTAATTGGGATGGAGTGCAATTAACAGAAGGAGCATACAAACAGATTTAATTTCCTAGAGTTTATTTCAAGGGCCACACACAACACCCCACTTTAGCTCCTAGTGCATTGCATTAACATCACAAGTGAGACTTGGGTTATCAAGCTCTATGTAGACGATACAAGCTTGGGTATGTATTATATATCGTTTATCAATTTAGATTAAACATTATTCATTACATCAAATTATGACTCAGTCCACATGGATCAATGAGGCATTTGTCGAGCCTACTGTCAAGTGTTCCTCTTACATGGTTTTTGTTCTTGTGCACAGAGTGGCCGTACTCTCGATATGTCATTGCCCGTTTTGTCTTTGGTTCTAAATTTAGTCATTTCTTTTCATGAACTTCTTGTTCATTATTGCTGATATATATTGAGATCAATGAATCCATTAAAAAATTACATGTAGAACACGTGATCTCAAGTCAATGGTAGACCTTCTTAAACATGTTGCCCTCTCAGATTCTCTATACATGTTTAATAGCATCAAATCCTTGCGGCTATTTTTTTAATAAGGCGTATAAATATATACATACTTTATGTAGCATTGGTCAGCTACTCAGCCAGATACAAATGAATTGACTTTAAAGCAACAACTATGATCCAATCTCTAATGGTCTCTTCATCAAGCACCATGTTAGTATTTGCAAGGTTCTTGGTATTTTTGATGGTGTCTTGGAGTAGTGGCAGCTTGTATGCTGATGGATGTTATACGTCAATCATTAGCTTCGGTGATTCCCTTGCGGATACTGGTAATCTAAAACAAATGGCTACGATATCTGGTCAAGTTCTTCCAACTTTTTTGCCCCCATATGGTGAAACTTTCTTCCATGAACCAACAGGCCGTTGCTCCAATGGCCGTCTTATTATCGATTTCCTAGGTAACTTTGTACGATAACTCTAGTAATAGTATTCAAATGTCTGCTAGATGCAGTTTTGGCCTAGATCGAATCACATATCCGAAAGTTCAAGCAAAATTTCATATATTATGTTAGTTTTTTTTTTTTCTGTAGCGGAGAGTCTTGGATTGCCGTTGATACCACCATACCAGCAGATCAAAGGGGGTGATGGTGTGGCGGAGTTTGGACAGGGAGTGAATTACGCGGTGGAGGGTGCTACAGCATTGACTTCAGCGTTTTATGAAGAAAGGGGAATTCAAAATCTTACGACAAATGCATCCTTAGGAGTTCAGTTTGCATGGTTTAAACAATCATTGCGTTATTTTTGCAATAACTCTTCGGGTAATTATAATTGTTTCTACATGTTAAAAAGATAGGTAGTTTTGCTTTTTATAAAACTGAATCCTGTTATACATTTTTGGCAGATTGTAGGAATTTAATTGCACGTTCTTTGATCTTAATGGGAGAGATTGGCGGTAACGATTACAACACTCCAATGCATCAGGGAAAGCCCATGGATGAGGTCAAGTCATACGTCCCTCTAGTTATTGATACAATCGCCTCAGCAATCAATGTAAGAAGCTGTTTAAGTCATACGAAATATGTTTTTAGCAATTTACTGCCGATTTATAGTATAACAACTCAAATCTGTGTCACACCCTTTAGTACTGTACTAAGCATCGAAATAAGATCTCCGAAGTAGGTGTTCCTATGTCTTTTCATTGGCATGAATCTTACAGATCTAAATACAGGAGTTGATTGAGATGGGGGCTCAGACACTTGTTGTTCCTGGAAACTTGCCAATGGGATGCTCTTTGGCGTATTTGACTGAATTTAATTCGAAGAATGAAAAGCATGATCCCACAACCAGATGCCTCATTCGGTTCAATGAATTCGCCAAATATCACAACAGGCTACTACAAACCAAACTAGATGAGATTAGAGAGCTTCATCCTAATGTCACCATCATTTACGCTGACTACTACAATGCTGCCATGGAAATCTATCTTTCTCCAGATAAATTTGGTAAGTACCATGTTATAAATCAAATTAATATGACCATGTTTAATTAGCATTACAAAGGGGCCGGACATCAATTATGTTTGTGTTCGTATGGGTTTCGCACTTTTCAGGATTAACAAATGGGGCATTAAAGGCGTGTTGCGGAGGAGGAGGGCCGTATAATTACAACCCTTCAGCAAGATGTGGAATGACATCTGCCACAGTGTGTGATCAACCAGATACATATGTTAACTGGGATGGAGTACATTTGACAGAAGCGGCTTATAAACAGATTTTCAAGGGTTTATTTCACGGGTCATATACTACACCTAAATTTACTTCCTTGTGTCCTACATTAACATCACAGTTAGGAGTCAGATTATCTAGTTTTATGTAAGAAATGCAAGCCTGAGAAAAAAACCAAGTATAAATTTATATTTTACAATCATATCATGTGTAGAACTTATTGCATGAAGGGTCATGTCAAAGGAAATGTATTATTAAGGAATAGTGAAAAAGATGTGCTAGGCATTTTAAATTGTTTGAAAATGAAATTAGACCCACCTGTTGATGAGTTAATGTTATCACATGAAACATACAACAATATTTATTAGAACAAATCTTCTAGGGCTATTTTGGAAAGATGACTAAAAGGTCTCTGGCACTAAAAAAAAGGACATCTCAAAACAAAATTAGCTAATTAACCCTATTCGACTTATTCGACCTATTTGACCTTCATATTTTGTTGACACATGTCATTTGTACTAATGAGTAGGTAATTATTGGTTTGTACTAGTATGGCCCACCTAGTACATGCAAGTACCAAATATGTAAGTGTACTTGCTATTCGACTATAAGTCAAATCAATTATTTGACCCGTACTTTTTATAATAAAATATTAATTTTTACTAAATAATACCAAATAGTTTTGTTATTCGACTTTGACCTATATTTTATTCGACTCGTACTTTTTAATAATAATAAAAAAAATTTTCCCAAATATATTCTCTAGTTCTTCGACTTGTACTATTATATTATTCGACCCGTACTTTTTATTAATAAAAAATTAAAAACATTTTCCCAAATAAATCTTTTTTTATTCCTTTGATTATACGACTTGTATTATCTTATTATTCGACTTGTACTATTAATAAAAAAACATTTTTAAACTCATTTGTATATGGGCGCCCATAGTAATACTATGAAGTCTGAACCCATATCCAAGCACGCATAGTTTTGTATTTACCATGTTCAAAAGAAAGAAGAAAGGCAGGCAATGATAGAACTTAAATTTCTAACTCTCGACCACAGATTACCAGGCCGACCCCAAAGTTTTGTTGGGCACGAGTTGAACATAAATTTGTATTTGAAACAATAACTTCATCACGCCTTAAATCATCATATGAAGGTGATAAGCAAACTATAATATTGTGTAAATCAAGATACAACATTGATCGTCCCAACCTTTGCTAAAAAAACTCTAACCGTTAATTATTATTTACGGCGATGCTGTTCTTGCTGCTGTAAGTTTATTAACTTTGAATAAGCTCCATTTTCGTTCTCTGCGAGACTGTAATGAGTCCCTTTCTCCACAAATTTTCCATTTTGGATCACTGATATCTCATCTGCGTTGTTAATAGTTGATAACCTGTGTGCAACCACAACGCTTGTTCTGTTCTTCATTAGCCGGTCTAAAGCCTGTTGAACCACACGCTTAGACTCCACGTCTAGAGCACTGGTGGCTTCATCTAACAGCAGTATTGCGGGATTTTTTAACACAGCTCGTGTTATAGCCACTCTTTGCTTTTGACCACCCGATAGTTGAATCCCTCTTTCACCGACCTTTTTTGAGTAGCCTTCTGGGAGGGCACTTATAAACGTGTGTGCATTTGCAAGCTTAGCTGCTTCCATCACTTCGCCTTCTGATGCTCCTTCTTTTCCGTAAAGTATGTTCTCAAAGATTGATGTTGCAAAAAGAGCCGGTCTTGCTGTACTAGTCCTATATGGCTTCGAAGAGACTTTAGCTTCAGCTTCTTAATGTCCTTTCCTGCAAAAATGCCATGTAAATGACCAATTGTATAACTGTACAAGTTCACATAACGCTAAAAGCAAGTATTATATATTTAAAAAATCCTACCATCAATCATGATTCTCCCAGAGGTTGGATCATAGAACCGTAGTATTAAAGAAAGAACAGAGCTCTTCCCTGATCCACTTTGGCCCACCAAATCCATGCTCTTCCCTGCTCGAACCTTTAGATCAAAATCCTTGAAAAGCAAGATTCGGGCCTGGAGGAATAGCTGAAGTTGACACCTTTGAGCTCGATTGAACCGTCAACTCTCGTGATTTCCTCTCCAACATCACTCACAATTTGTGTTCTCCGGTCAAGAACCTCGAAAACTAAAGCAACCATCTGGTTTCCCTTTAATAAGTCTGGTGCCATTGCTAGCGTTTCACCCATGGCCAATGCGGTCACAATCAGAATCATAAATGATTTCATGACTGATTTAAAACCTGATAACCCTCTCTCCATCAACACTGAACCATACCACAACGCAAGACCATAGGATGAGAAGATGAAGAATTGAGAGACGCCGTAGAATATGCCAGCGATCTGCCCCCGAGTAAACGACTGTTTGGCAGGTCCAACGAGCTCTCGAGAATAAAGATCAAGCAGTTTATTCTCAGAACAAAATGCTGCAACTGTTCTAATGTTACTGACAGCCTCGCCAGCAAGCATATTAGCTTTAAGATAAGCTTTGTTCAAGTCACCACCATACCCTTTCATGAACATTTTCTGAAGGAAAATAAACACGATCAGAAAAAACTCAAATTTGGAACACGAAATGGAATATGAGAAGTAGACTAAACCTCGCTGATGTGACCACTTATGATCAACGGGTACATAGCCATCACAATAAGCGTAAGCCTCCAGTTCAAGATGAAGACAATAATGAATGATGTCCCAATCAATCCCATATTCTGTATCAGTATTGTTGTTCGGTCAACAACTACTGTTCTTAGTAAAGTTGCATCGCTTTCTAAACGGGAAGCAAGCATTGAGCTTGTATTGTTTGTGTCGTCGAACCATCCGATCTCATTTCTTAGGACAACTAAAATGTTATATTGTAGTCACTCTCAGCTCTTGCATAGTATTAGGACAACTAAAATGACCCAAACTAAACCATTTCAATATGTTACACCTCTCATAAGTTTGCCCAGTACAAAGTGTAACAGGGTCTATCATAGGTTCTAACGAAATAGGGCAGATAAACACTGATGGTACCTCACTCAAATCCAGCTCCATAATCATCTTTTTCAAATCAACTTTCTAACTAAACACACCTCCAAACCCCAACCCCATTCCACGACCACCACAACCCAAAACCCCATCCTTAACAGCAGTATCTAGATCCAAAAACTACCCATCAACCCCATCTTTTTTAACAAGCATTTTCACAAACACTTTGTGTGCAAAAATAAAAACACACCTAGAATATCCACATTACATTCATAAGAAGAGAAAAACCCACATCCATAATCAACCCTAGAGAGTGTGTGAGAGATAATATAATTTTTTTAGAAACCTTCGCCTCTTTTTCTTATCTTATCATCTTCAGCCAACAAACTCAGTCAACAAATCAAATCTGATCTTTTCTCAATCAGATACACATCAAAATAAAAACTTCTACCATCTCCCATCAATTACACACGAATCACACAAGAATACAAGATAACATCAAGATCTTTGACAAGGTCCCGGGTAAGGTTGTTTTAATGTGAATCAATTTGATATGATTTGAGTATTAATCGACCCATCACATGGTCTATGACGATGTACTACTATGTGAAAGATCTTCATAGATCTCTGCTTGCATGTCAAAGCACATAATAAATATGAGATCGAGTGTGAGTTTGAGTTTTGAGTCTTGATGATGAGGGATATAGGAGACGATGGGTTAGGATAGAGTCGGGTTTGAGTTGTTTTGAGATTGTTGTCCCTAATATATGTGATGTTATAATACACGAATTAAAGAAAGAACGGTAGATATGAGAAGAATTCTAGAGAGAGAAAGTAGTGAGAGAAAGTAGAGAGAAAAAGGTTGGTGAAACTTGTGGAATATTAGATTAGAGAGAGAATGAAATGACCAACCAACCTCTCCTTACATGCAAGGAGAGGTTTATATAGCCTTGCTTACATGTAGCTTAATGGGCTATATGATCATGGGCTGGGCTTTCCTTTTGGGCTTTGGTTACTTATTAATGAACCTTAGCTTAAAGTTAAGCCCGTAATAACACGACTAATATACTACCTATTACAACGTTCTAAAATAAGATGCATAATAAACATATGACCGAGCATTCTTGTTTGGCTCAATATTTTGAGGCTAACAATCTCCCCCAATGAGAGGTCATAAACCTTAGTCATTTAGGAAATTTGTAGAGATTACTAATCTCGCCATAAATGAGTCTTGAACGTGTAATTAGTAGTCTTGTTCCTTCATGTTGTAATCTTTGAGCCTTTGTCGTTGTCTTTCGACTTTGTCTTTAAGCTTGAGATCTTCAAATCATCCTTGACTTGTCTTTACCATCTTGCGATCTTGTGTCTTCATCCACATGCTCACACTATTAATTGTTGAATATGTCTTTAGGCATGAGTATGTGGTTTCTGAATCATTGACTTTGCTGTGTACACCGTGACGCCACCTTCTCGAGACAAAACATAGACACAGACTGAATGGCTTTGACATTCGTCCTAAATCGGTAGCGTTTTACCTCCGGTCGGTGAAGACCGTTATACGATATTAAATACCGTACCTGTGATCAGGTAGATTCAATTAAGAATCTTCTTGACAGGGTTTCGCGGCTGTACTAGCCGTTCTCTTTACTCGACCGTCTCAAAGCAAGACTGCGAACATAAAGAGTGAATCAATTGGATAGATATCCGTTTGATTAAAGTCGTCAATTCAAATTCCTGGAACAAGTTTGATTCTTAACGAATCTTACCATTGTTGCTTTCCAGTAGACACAAATTTGATTCATAAGAATCTCACAAGTCACCTACCGTAGCGCTGTTTGAGGTTGATGCTAGAAGGATTTCCATTCGTCACTGTGAATATTAATGAATATCACTCTGAATGTTCTGGCAAGACCATAAAGATATTGCGTAGAAACCTGAAACGAGTTTGAATCAATTCAGAATCAAACCACTGTTGCTTTTCAGTTTTACATATGTTTAATTCATAAAGAATCTTGCATATGACCTACCGCAGTGCTGTTTGATGTTGACATTGGAAGGATTTCCACTCATCATTGTGAATACTAAGTAGTATCACTCTGAGTGTTCTAGCAATATCGCAAGGATATAGCGTAGGACTCTCTTGATCTTCATCCGTGTGTCCTAACGAGATTTGATTGATCTCTTGGCTCTAGACTCTATTTGTGCACTTTTAGTGGTCGGAGGCTGGAGCAGATGCCACCTATTCAATATCAACTATCTCGGAGTGAGAAAGTCAATAGAAGTCATGTTGTTCTCCGTGACAATAAAACAAACTTCTTTGAGAAGCCTGAGTAGCTAGGAAAGGGTTGTGCTTCACATCACTGGGTCCATGATGAGTTTGTCTTCATGATGAGTTGACCTGGTTTCTGCCTAAGTTGTATAGAGGGCTTCTTTCTTTACACCTTTTACCCTTACATTTCTTTTTCATTCTTCAACCGCTTCAATGCTTACCAAG
Source organism: Glebionis coronaria (assembly GCA_025667525.1). Classification (NCBI taxonomy): domain Eukaryota; kingdom Viridiplantae; phylum Streptophyta; class Magnoliopsida; order Asterales; family Asteraceae; genus Glebionis; species Glebionis coronaria. The sequence goes on from CM046881.1 coordinate 493,413,675, forward strand.
ACATCATTACTAGCACCTTGTTGTGATTGTTCCAGTGCTAGCATCAGTACTTAGTCGGCATTCAGCTACGTTCACATTCTACTCCATCTTTCCTAAGGACTTCTAATAATCTATTGGATTGTCCCTGGGAAGATCCCTCCGGTTCTGGTTGGATCATAGGACTTAAACCTAACCACCCTTTTGACACCAATAACGTCGTGAATTAAAGATGTTGTGGTATTTGATCGTAACCATGAAAACCACTTTAAATTCTAACAAAGTGTTTGAAAAACATTTAACACCTTGCTAGTTTTGTCGTTTCAGAAATGCTCCCCCTTCACATGTGCATCGATAATCGAAAGTGTTTCACACATGTAGGTAAGAGTTAAAGTGCTTGAGTCTTATATTAGATCACATTTTAATCACATTTTCTCCCCTATCTCTAATATATAAAATCTTTTGATATTAGAGATACCAAATTTGATTAAAATATATTTTGAAAAAATAGTCTTGAAATCTCCGGGAGAAAGATGTGTTAATCTTTTGCATGAAGTTAAAATGCCCCCCTCAAAAATTGATCCAATTGAATTGTCATTGTGAGGATATGATCCACATTTCGCTTTTTGAGGATGGGAGTTGTTGAACACACAATTTTTGAAAGATTTTGAATATCATTGAAAAATTCTTGAAAAAATTGTGTTCAACTCTTTTTGAAAAATCAATTCTTTTTGTCGAAAGGTTTTTCTAAAGCATAAACTTAAGTTCATAGACTTTGAATGTCTTGACGAATCCACTCAAGTGTAAGACGATTTCTCTTCTTTTGCTAAGGGTAAGGGTACTAAATCGTACACTCCCCCGTGAATATCGATCCGGGTTGCAATCTGAAAGTGATTACAAGCCATTGTGTTGAGCTCAAAACGTTGAATGTTTTGTGACAAGCTCAACCCGTGATATATTGCTCTACCCGTTGTTTGGAAATATTTGTCCAAAATAGACAATTTCCTTTATTAAAAAAAGAAATGACATGTTTTGAAAAATATTTACAACTTTCATTCGAGCTTTATGTACACACCCGTGTCGTTATTGAGCGACATTTCTAGGTATGTCCATATTATCGATACTGAAAGACATGTCGAGAGGAATATTTTTGAATTTTGAAAGATTTTTAATTTTGTGTTTTGCTTTTATGTGTTTTATATTTTTGTATTTTGCTTTTTCAAAGATATTTACAGGTTGATGTTTGATAGATAAATCAAGCAGGCACCTTTGCCAGAATCTCCAGGTCTGCTGGAGTCAAACATCTCATACCAATTTGCCTAACGAGGTACTCAAACCTTTCTTTCGACAGAGCTTTCGTAAACAAGTCGGCTAATTGGTAATCCGTTCCAACAAAGTATAATTCAACGATACCTCTTTCAACTTGTTCCTTTATGAAGTGGTATCTGACATCGATGTGCTTCGTGCGGGAATGTTGTACCGGATTGCAGGAGATGGCTATGGCCGACTTAGAGTCACAGTACATAGGTACTTTATCAAAGTGGAAACCATAATCCGTGAGTTGGGTTCTCATCCAAAGAACTTGAGCACAACACGCAGATAGAGACACATACTCCACTTCGGCTGATAAAAGTGACGTGCAATCCTGCTTCTTGGAAGATCATCCCACAAGCTTATCTTGTCCTAGAAATTGTGCACCACCAGAAGTACTTTTACGTGTATCAAGACACCCTGCATGATCAGAATCTGAATAGGCCGTTAGAAAGAAACCGGTTTCCCTCGGATACCAGAGTCCCATGTGAATGGTATTCTTAAGGTACCGAAAGATCCGTTTAACCTCCTTGAGGTGCTTTTCAGTGGGTCGTGCTTGATATCGTGCACAATAGCATGTATCATGATGAATATCTGGTCTGCTTGCTGTCAAGTACATGAGGGACCCGATCATGGAACGATATCTTGTTTGATCTATGGGTAATCCCTCCAAGTCAGCATCTAGGGATGTGGTTGATAATGGTGTCCCAACGGGGTCACATGAGGTCATACCATGCTTTTTGATTATCTCTTGACAATACTTAGCTTGGTTTATAAAGATACCACTTGGGGATTGGTGAACTTGAATTCCTAGAAAGAATTTTAGTTCGCCCATCATTGACATTTCAAATTTGTTGTGCATTACTTTTTCAAACCATTTTGAAAGTTTTGGGTTTGTAGACCCGAAAATAATGTCATCAACATAAATTTGCACAAGCAAAATGTCATCCCCATATTTATAAGTGAACAGAGTTAGATCAATGGAACCTTTTGAGAAACCTTTGGATACCAGAAATTTGGAGAGCTCGTCGTACCACGCCCTTGGAGCTTGCTTGAGTCCATAAAGTGCTTTGTGGAGAAGATACACCTTTTCAGGATAATGAGGATTGACGAATCCTTCCGGCTGCGTGACATAGACTTCTTCCTTCAAAGGACCGTTAAGAAATGCCGTCTTTACGTCCATTTGATAGACAGTGAATCCCTTATGTGCAGCATAAGCAAGAAAAATCCTGACTCTTCCATCCGAGCAACTGGTGCAAATGATTCTTCGAAATCAATGCCCTCTTTTTGTCCATACCCCTTAGCCACTAGCCTAGCTTTGTTCTTGATGATCGTATTCTCTTCATCCATCTTGTTTTTCCAGATCCAACGAAGATTTAATGGAGTCACATCGTATGGTCTGTCAACAAGTTCCCAGACTTTAAGTCTTTCAAATTGTTGAAGTTCATCCATCATCGATTCAATCCAAGCATGATCAGCCATGGCTTCTTTGATGTTTTTCGGTTCAGCTGTACTCACGGCGAGTGCGAACATACAAACATCGCCATCGGTTGCTAGTTGTCGTCTTGTACGAACAGGCTGTGAAGGGTTTCTAGTTACGTGAACCAAAGGATAATCTCGGGTCCAATGATGTGTTGAAGGATGTCGTTGATAGAACGTATGCATATTTGACGGATCAACATGGCGAGTAGAAGACTCTCCAGTTTCGTGTACCGGTGTACCGAATGGGTTGTGAAAATCGTCATCGTCAGATAATGCACCGTCTGCTTGATTTGTGTTCTCTGGAGCAATGACAGTAGTTGTGGATGTTGTAGGATCGATTGTTGAAGTGATATTCTGAGGAGGTAAATCTGCAACAACCCGTGTTGAAGTAGATGAAGTTGTATCCTTTTGTTGATGATGATCGGTATCATCATTCGTATCATGAGTGACAGCGGAAGACTTCGATGCAACTTGTTTCTCCCCCGTGAAATATTCATCATACATTGGTCCATATAACATTTCCAACTCTTCAAGTGTCGTGTCCACTGTCATATCTGCTCTAGGAACATGTTCAGGAACCAGCTTTGAACTTGACGGTTCATTGCTGTGGTCTTGAGTTCCGAGTTCCGTGCGGTTGTGAACGGAAGTCGTGTGTCGTTGTGGATCGGGACTTAAACTGCTTTGTTCAAGTGCCATAGTGTTGCTTACTTGTGAAACCCCTGAGACACATATTTCTCTGATATTTGTTTCTTCAGCAACCAAACTCTGAGAGTGTCTTTTGTTGAACGGTATGAATAAGGAAAACCTTTATGTTCTTGTTGAACCTTTACTTGATTACCTGCACTTTCATCAGTAGTTTGTATGCTTGCATATGTGTTAGTGATATCTTTGTGAGAACCATGTGGAGGTTCACAGTGAACCTTTGTCGTGCTAGAGGGAAATATTTTTCCAGTAGGAACCCATTTAAGACCAGTTGTTTTGAAGATTCTACTTGTTTGTCTCCACTTAAGACAGGGTCTAGAAAACTTAGCTTTCTCATGCACCGCGGAAGACTTAATTGGAGAAAAACTATTTCCTATAGGGTTCCATCTTTGAGATGCTCTAGCTGTTTGGTTCACCTTGTTCAGGACTTTAGTAATGCAATCATCGTGAATGGCATTAAACACACATTTGTTACATTTCGTGCAAAAAAAGTGCTTAGCATCTGAGAAGGATCTAGTGTTCCTAGGATAGGCTAATTTGGGCACATCATAGAATGGTCTAGAATTCCTAGATGTGTGATTAGCGCTCCTAGGTTTCGGTTGGGTCCTATCTCTTGCTTGTGTCTTTATTTTTGCATCCTCTAGATAGCTTTTATGACCCGTGTCATTTGAACTTCGCCTAGGCATGTTCTTGTGGCTATTGCTAGAGTTGCTTGAATCATTCATGTGATTGGGTTTTATATAGGCAGAATATCTTAAGGAGTATCTAGATTGTGGAGTGACAGTGTTTGGCAAATTGCTACGCATGTCAACTTGGGATGCAAACCTCGAGTTCGATGTTTTGGGTCGTTCAGATTTAAACGCATTCGGTTGTCTAGCAACTGAGCGGTTTCTGAATGGTTGAGTAGGAGGTTTCCCCAAGATAGACTGATTTGCTAACTTAGTATCCACACTATTTCCTTTTAGCTTCCTTAATTAATTTTTCACTGCTGTTAATGCAAAAACCTTTTCCTGAATATGAGCTTTCAATTGCTCATTTTGTAGAAGTAATTGAGCGACACGTTGTTCTAACTTAATGTTTATATTATCAAATATGTCGTTATCAGCATTCGCGTCATTACTATCTACAGTGTCGATAGGTTGCACAGATATTTCACTTACTGAAGCAGGCGGAGGACTTGGATTTTGAGAAGCCAACTTTGATTCTAACAAATTTATTTGTTTCAAAAAATGTTCTTTTTCCGAATTAGAATCTTGAATCTTACGATCCAGTTTTTGTTCAAGAACAACGTTTGCTATTTCAAGTTTTTCAAAATAAGATTCAAATTTGTCATTTTTCTTTAAAAACTCGAGTTTGGCAACCTCAAAATCTTTTGTCTTTTGAGCTAACATAGTTTCAAGCTCATGAATCTTAGAATCAATATATTGATGATCATCATACACAGCATTTAATTGTACCTCAGCCATTGGCTCTTCATCATAAATGGGTCTGATATCTGCATCATCGGTTGCTGGATCATTCCCTGAGTTGTGGATGGTTTGTTGCTGTTCTGATTCTATCCCGCTGATTTCTGTGATAATTGAACAATCATCCAATGTTTGACCATCATCGACATTTATCTCGTTCGTCGGCATCAGTCTTTCATTCACCCGTCTTTCAACTGGTAGTTTATGACGTGTTCTTTCGGCAATTAACTTCCTTACATCTCTCATGTGTTGAAGAAATGTCTCCTTGAATTCTTGAACTTCTAACCGAGTATATTTAAAGAAGTAATTGTTTATGAATTCTCGATCATAGTGTACAGACACCTGTGTACCAATGAATTGCTGAAACTGATTTTCGAGAACCAAAACGGCATCTATGGATTCAACCTCTTGAAATTCATCGTTGGCAAGTTGTTGTTCAAGGTGAGCTGCATTGAGTAACATTGTTCTTGTGAATGTCTCAACATCTTGACCTGTTAGTGACATGAATACCCGTTTGAATCCAAGTTCGACGCGAGTGCCTTTTAAATCTTCATTTGAAATAACTTGAAGGTGTAACTGGAGTGATCTAAAGTGTGTCATACATCGTTCTTTTGCAACCGACATCTTGGATTTGAGTGCATGCACATCTTGTGTTACGGAATCCATAATGGGTGGCACAGTTGATGAATTGACTTTGGATCTTAAGTAGATATGGTGTGATTGGTTTGTGGTTGCAATTTCGAAAATTCCGATTTTTTCCCAGTCCGACAATAAATTCCTCAGTCCGACAAAACGGTAAACTGAAAAATTTGTCTTACCAAATTTTGAAATCAAGTCCGAAATAGCCAAAAACTAACAGGGAAAAATTTTAAAAAGTGAAAAATTTTGACAAAAATAAAACCTAAAAATTTGAATTTTGGTCCGAAAATTTGAATTTTTGGTCGAAAATTTTTTCGCATCGCCAAAATTTAAAATCGAAGCATAAATGGCCTAAAAATGGTCTAGGAAAAAATAAATTTTAAAATGGTTTTCCCGCAAAAAAACTCTTTTTTTTATTATTTTTTTTATAATCTTCGTGTAAACGATATTACGAAACTAGTCTAGATGGTGGCTAAGTCGAAAAAATACTCGAACAAAAATTTAGCTAAACAAGTCATCGGAATGTCCATCGGAATGTGCCATCGGAATGTCCATTGGAATGTCCATCGGAATGTGCCATCGAAATGTCCATCGGAATGTTCATCGGAATGTGGCTTAGATCGCAATGCAATGTCGGAATCCCAGATCGCAATGTACTGTCGTAATCCCAGATCGCAATATTCAGATCGGAATATGTTCAGATCAGAATGTTTAGATCGGAATGTGTCTAAAACAAATTTGGCAGAGTAACGACTCAAAAATCCCTTGAAACCGTCGGAATCCCAGATCGCAATGTACGATCGGGATGTGCAGATCGGAATAAGGTATCGAAATCCTTGGATCGCAAAGTGGAACCAGTTGGTTATTGCGATCAAACCCCTCTTTTGTACTTTCCGATGGTGGTACAAGCTAGAATTTCGGAAAGATGAAAAACAAGAGATTTTCAACTTTTGATCCAAAAAACTTGTGTTTAAGCCAAAAACCAAGATACCCAAGTCACAATGGCACGAATCAAGAAGGTATACGAATCGAAAAACACTAAAAAACAAGAAAAAACTTGAATTCGTGGAAGAGATAAGTATCAAATCAAATGAAAACTCAAAAACCATACACAAAACTACCCCATGGCGATTGATACCAATTGTTGTCCCTAATATATGTGATGTTATAATACACGAATTAAAGAAAGAAAGATAGATATGAGAAAAATTCTAGAGAGAGAAAGTAGTGAGAGAAAGTAGAGAGAAAAAGGTTGGTGAAACTTGTGGAATATTAGATTAGAGAGAGAATGAAATGACCAACCAACCTCTCCTTACATGCAAGGAGAGGTTTATATAGCCTTGCTTACATGTAGCTTAATGGGCTATATGATCATGGGCCGAGCTTTCCTTTTGGGCTTTGGTTACTTATTAATGAACCTTAGCTTAAAGTTAAGCCCGTAATAACACGACTAATATACTACCTATTACAACGTTCTAAAATAAGATACATAATAAACATATGACCGAGCATTCTTGTTTGGCTCAATATTTTGAGGCTAACAGAGATGATGATGTTGTATATATGACGATAAGTTAAACAGGTTGTTTTTTAATTAACTAAAAGTACGGGTCGAATAATTTTTAAGTCAAAGTCGAATAACATAATAATTGGAAATTAATTTATTAAAAAATATTATTTTATTCAAAAAGTACAAGTCGAATAATGGATGTGACCGGTAGTCGAATAACAGGTACACTTACACATACTGTACTTGTATGTACTTGGGAGGTCCCACATGTACTATCCAATGATTAGCGAAAATGACAAGTGTCACCGGTCGAATAGGTCGAATAGGCTAATTGACTAATTGATACTCCCTTGGGTTATTTTTTAGGTGCCCATATGGTTTTGGTCCTCTTTTTAAAATAGCTCAATCTTCTAATCTCAGTCATTCAATATATTTTCATCTAATGATTTAGATCTATTTTTTAATTAATTAAAAAATCATTTTTCATTATATTTATTAAAATTAAAATATCTCTTAAACCGTTTATCATTACGCAAAAGTAAATATATCATTATGATGAGAATTAAATTACCATTCTATAGATTTGCACTTTTATATACTTTCGACGAACTTTTTTTTTCATTTTTCGCACAAACATATCCCATGTGATTCGGAAAAATCAAATGAGATTTGTTACTTTAAAAATAATACGTAAATTTGTAAAACATGCGATTTATAGATTTCTGAAATTACACGTGATTTGTTAATTTATATATCACATGTGGATTTTTTAAATCACATATATTTTATGAAATCACACATGCAATATAAGTAAACATATCACAAGTGATTACAAATAACGTGCAATTTTTTTGACAAAAATCTAAATAAAAAATATCATCAAAATCATATGAAAATAACGTTTACTAAATGACAAAAATATTCTCACTACTTTAAAAATCATATGTGATTCTGTAAAATTACATGTGATTCTGTGAAATCACACATGATTCTGTGAAACAAGATGTGCTTTTGTGAAATCACATGTGATTCTATGAAACATGTGATTCTGTGAAATCACATATGATTTGACTCCATAAAATTACACGTGATTATGTAAAATCTCATGTGAATTTTATGAAATTGCACGTGATTTATTTTGAATTTTGGGTTTAAAACTTTTATTTTTCTTAAATCGCAAGTAATAGAACTACTCGACATAATCCAATGGGTATGAAAATAATGTTATGACATATAGATTTGCAAAAGTGATTTTCAAAATAAAATATTTTTAAATTAAAATTGGCTAGTGGCGTAATTTGTTATCTGTTTGTCTTTCACTATGATGTAAATAAGTAATAAATAGGAGTAAACTACAAAATATATCCCGTGGTTTGAAGTTTCTCACACAATACATCTCTTGATGAAACTATTGGCAATATACACCACTCGTTAAGCAAACATTTCTCACAATACATCCTTCAGGACTAACGATGCATTTTTTTCTCGTTAACTTCTGACGAGGGATGTATTTTGCATAAGAAATAACATTTTGAATTTTTTTTTAAAATTTTGTTTCGAAAATAAAGTTTAAACATCTTTTCGTTAAAAATGTTTTAGTCATTTTACTGAATTTGTTCCTTCCATAAAAACATCTTTTGTTTTAATTTTTAACTGGTTTTTAAAACTAACTGAATTTTTTTTTTGAAAAAACAATAATTTTTTAATATGTTTTCGAACATTTAAAAAAAAATTCTTTAAAAATTTTTGTTATAAAAATCTTTATCTTTCCTTTTAAGAGACTTAAATAAAAAAATTATTTTTTAATACAAAAATATATTGTAATGAAATTTAATTTTTATTTTTTTAAGAAAATTTTTACTTTTAAAAAAAATGTTCGAATGTATTAATTTTTTTTTCCTATTTCTTCTAAATAAATTCAGTTAATTTTAAAAAATTACTCACTCTGTCTCATAATAATAGTCCACCGACAAAAAACACGTAATTTAATAAAAACATCACTTTTTCAGTTTTTTTCTCTCACTTACTTTTTCACAAAGACAATTTTACCCTTAACCAATTAATTTACAATTTCTTTATTGTTTGTAATAATACCCTCAAGTGAGGGTGATATAGTAAACTTAATCTACATTTCTTATCTATTTTGGACTGAGCTATTAATTTGGGACGTCCAAAAATAGTATACTGGATTGTTAATATGGGACGGAGGGAGTAGTTAAAAAAGTTATAATAAATGTGTTTTTTTGGATGGAACAAATTATTTTAAAAAAAATTGAAATTAATGTTGGAAGACTTTTTGAAAAAAAAGTCGAAGAAAAAAAATTATATTTTTAACAAAAAATTTCAATAGGAAAACTAAAAAATTTTCAAAAAAAATGATACACTTTTATTTTTCGAAAAAAATTGAAATCTTTTTTCTTTTGTAAAATACATCCCTTGTAAGAAGTTAACGAGAAAAATTGCATCGTTAGTCCTGAGGGATGTATTGTGACAAACGTTTGTCTAACGAGTGATGTATATTGTCAATAGTTTCACTAAGGGATGTATTGTGTGAGAAACTTCAAAGTACAAGGATATATTTTATAGTTTACTCAATAAATACTATTAAAACTTATTTATTTATTTTGAAAAAAAATGAAAAAAAGAATAAAAAAATCACAAGTGATTTTCAAATCAGATGTGATTTTTATAGACGAAAATTTCAATAAGAAAAAATGTCGAAAATATATCAAGGTGTCTGTCTACTGAAATATAAGAATTTTCTCGTCGCAATAATGTATTTATCGTATTTTGAGGATTTACCATTTGAAAGATATATTCTTTTTAAGAAAAAAAGATGAAAATGAATTGTTATTTTTTGATGAAAAATGAATAGTTAAGATTGCCCTATTTATTCTTTTATTGGATTGTGTTCTATGTTGAACTCATCTCTTACCCGTTAATGTTTTTTATAATGAAACATGAATCATGTGACACTTAACTAGTATAACCGATAAAAGTTAGGATCACAATCAATATATCTATATCTATACTATTTTAAAACATAAACAGTTTTTATTCAACCTCAAACTTATTTTATTAACAAACTTATATGAAGTCATTTTCAAAATTTGACATGCTTTTATTGCATATGTTTTTTTAAACCTCATTTAAAAGATAAATAACAATCTCATGCTAATATTGTATCACCCCACTTGGATAAATGGACCGTTACATTTACTTATGGCGTGTCATCAAAGCATACAAGGCAAATGTCTTAAAAACATTAACTGACCATAACGAAAATAATGGAATCAAACATCGGTAGTCCAATCATAAGCTCAAATATAAAAGATTAAGTACTGAAAGAAATGACTAAAAAATGTCCAAACAAGCAAAGTAATGTCTAAGGTGCATAAAGTAAAGAAGTCTGGATAGCTTCCGTCTAATGCACATACTCTCTTAGAATCCTAAGAGCGTCCTGATGTACCTGCCGTTTGGAACATGAAAGGAAACTACGGCTGAGCATAACACCCAGTGAACGGATATAAAGCATGATACGAATATACTGAAAATGAACAGATAACAAATACCAAAGCCATGAAACTGATAAGTAAAGTGCAGCGGAAAACTGTATATGTTCTTAAATGTCTGATTTACAATAGTAAAACTGAATTATTATCTGTTATATCTGAAAACATGCAATTACTATATTTTAAATGCCAAGAGCTTATATAGGTTATGTGTTGTAACAACGTCTGCATGAATACATAGAGGGGTGACCTCGTCATGTTGTAGAGGGGTGACCTCTAAATATTGTGATGGATGGAGGGATCAACACCAATGTGAAGGATGTAGAGCACACACCACATTCACCTGATAAGCTGTAAACTGATAACCTAGGATGCACCCATACGCCCCGCTGATAATACTGATAAAATGGCCAAGCTGAAATAAATGGGACGCTGCGAGAAATCACTCCCTCGTAGAGGAGTCATGACATCGGTGCCTCAAGTGTCATGGTTACGGTACCTCCGTAACTAGTATATAACTTGTCATGCTTGTAAATAAAGCTCAGTAAAATTTTAAATTAGTTATTAAGATAATTAATGTAAAACTTATAACATATACTGGGGAAAATATTTGGTTGCAGACGAGGAATCCTAATCATGCATACGAAACGAAGTCCTTACTGAAGGACGGAAAATCCGTACCTTTTGTCCAGTAACTGACGGCAAGGAAAACTGAACGAACTTCCACTCTGACTTGACACAATCTACATGAATGATGGACGCGAATGAGTTGACTGATATCTGTTTAGTTTTTACTGATCTTAACTGTTCATGGTTTGATTTATGTTATTCTTGTATTACTGTTTGTGTATAATATGGTAATATCTGACTGTTCTATAATATTACTAGTTAACGTATTCTCTGTACTCCTGATTACTGTACAATAAGTAATCCAATATAATAATATTACTATAAATAGTACTCCGCTATAAATAGAAAGTTGCTAAAATTAGAAAGGTTTCTAAATTCGTTTCTTTGAAAATAATCATTGATTTAATCACACGTTTTAAACTAATTAAAAGGATAAAACAACATCGATTTAATTTTACTAATTAAATTAAGAAAATCAACAATTTAATTAATTTATTTATAAAACTCCTTTATAAAATGATTTAATTAATTTAAATAATTCCGTGCGTTTAATATTACTTGCGATCCTGAAAAGCCGTGCTAAAAACCTTCCCCGAGACACCCATGTCTCGGGTTAAACCAAACCGGGCCCACTTCTTGGTCCCCCCTGCTGACGTCACTCAACAGTAGCCACTGGCCTAGTGCCAGTCGCTACTGTTCCTATTGTGGTTCCCACCGTTTGACTATTTATTCCCACTGTTTTGTTTCCTGTTCTCACTGGTTGGTTAATATACTCACTGCTTTGTTATAGTTCCCACTTCTTATGTTGTTGTTTCCTACTGTTTGTGCCTAAGACCACCGAGAGTCATAAGGACTCTCGGTTGCCACTGCTATCAAAACAAACACCCCTGCTGATTGGTTTTTACCAACTATTATCAAAACAAACGCCCCCCCCCCCCCTTAGGCCCGTTACCCCCTGTTTGGGTGTTTTTTGCTGCGGCCTAAACATCACAGCCACCACTGTCTCCTGTATAGGTCACAGCTGGCCAACATTAGGCACTCCGAGACCTTATGGTCTCGGTTTTCGTGAATCAACCAAAACCCGACCCTCTTGATTATTACCTCATGCTTATAATATATAAACCCATTTGTTTAGATTATAATTATACTAATTCGTGATATAAAATGGAATTAAACGAAGGAAGGTGATACCATTATAAGATTAAGGATTGATCAAGAACACGTAAGTCGAATCACTAGCAAAACAAAATGGTTTTTCCCTGTGTTTGTGGTTCTAGCCGGCGGCCACCCCAAGAAGATGGGAACCCTAGTTTTTTTTATGTTTGTTAAAAACGAATGAACATAACCCTTATTTTGTTTCCCGTGTTTTGTTTGTAAACCGGGATGGGCCTTAAAGCCCATTTTCTTTCTTGTTTTCTATTAAAACCACCGACCACAATTATATGGGTGGTTTCCATATTTGCTTTTCGACACTATAATTTATCACGTATACTCGTATTTATTTCTCATGTTTTAATTTCTGAAACGTAATAATTCTTTTCTGTATAATAATACTTACGTAATACATACGTAATATTTTCTGACACTTAATACTTATTTTCTGAATAATTAATTTTTGTAATATTTAAATAAAGCTGAGAATGCGTATTTAATGTTCGTAGATTTAAATACGGGTTTTACAATTCTTCCCCTCTAAAAATAATTCGTCCTCGAATTAAGGATGCGATAATGCTGCGGTTTTACAATTCTCCCTCTCTAAAAGGAAAATTCGTCCTCGAATTAAAGGTAAATTAAGCTAGTGTAGTTTATATAAGTTGAAAGACACATAGGCTGAAAGAACATGAAAGCTAAAGGACATATAAGCTGAAGGAACATGAAAGCTGAAAGACATACCCGAATCATAACTGAAAGTGAGGATAAGAAGTCCGTATAGACTCCTCCGTTTCCCAAGTGGCCTCCCGCTTGGAATGGTTCCTCCATCGGATCTTGACGAAATGAATAGTCTTCCTTCTCATAACTCGATCCTGGCGATCTAAGACTGCTTCGGGTTCTTCAATATAAGATAGGTCCTCCCGAATCTGATCGAGTGGATAATTTACTTTCGTTGTACCCTCTGAGTAGTGATACATGGAACACGTTATGAACGTGTGAAAGCTGAGGCGGTAACGCCAACCGATATGATACTTCACCGACACGTTCGGCGATTTTGAACGATCCGATGTAGCGAGGGCTGAGCTTGCCCTTGAGGCCAAAACGTCCGACCCCGCGTGCTGGTGATAGTTTGAGGAACACACGATCCCCAGTCTGAAATGTTAAATCTCTGTGATGCTTGTCGGCATAGCTCTTTTGGCGAGTATGCGCTTCTTGCAGCTTTGCTCTGGCAATGGCGACCTTTTCATCAGTCAACTCTATTAATTATGGCCCCTCAATAAAACGTTCTCCAACCTGATCCCAACAGATCGGAGCACGACATTTCCTGCCGCATAACATCTCAAAGGGAGCACACTTGATATTAGCATGCCAACTGTTATTGTAGGCAAACTCGACCAAGCAGATATAGTCATCCTAATTACTGTCCATTCTAATGCACAGGCGCGTAGCATGTCCTCCAAGGTCTGGATGGTACGCTCTAACTGACCGTCCGTCTGTGGATGAAAGGTTGTGCTCAGCTTGAGTTTGGTTCCCCAAGCTTTATGTAGACTTCCCCAGAAATGTGAAGTGAATCGTGGGTCCTACTCTGATATAATATCTGAAGGTGTACCATGTAATCTGATTGTAGTAAATTTAGTCAACTTGCTTTAGGAAAAACAAGCAACTAAAAATAGCGGTAAGTATCGAGTGATGATTTTAGGAAAAATCAACACTAATGACCCAATCAAATAAAAAGAGAGAAAGTTCGTTTCCCAAGGAGGTATATGTGTGTGATTTAACTTGTAGTTATTTGAGATTAATATTGAGAAGAATGGGGATGAAAAGACGGTTACGTTAAAATTACACTATGACGTAAAAGACGTAAACGTAAAGTCATGAAAAACTACCCAAATTAAAAATTTAACTAAAACCAAAAACAAAATAAATAAAAGATTAAAAAGGCTAAAAAGAGGTCTAAAATAATATAAATAAAGATAAAAATCCAACAAAGATATTTTAAAACCTTTTATTAATTAAATATTTAATTTTAAATGCTAATTAAAGCCCTAAAATTAAATATAACTAATTCAAATGTCTAAAATATGATTTTATTGAATAATCACTTAACTTATATTATTAGAAGACTAAAAAGTAATTTTCTAAAAATTAAAAGCTATTAAAACTATTTTTAGAAATTTTAAAACTAATAAAAACTATTTAAAAATGAATTAAAAACTATTAAAACTTAAAATAATTATAAAAATTAATCTAAAAGTGATAAAATTATTCTAAAAGTTGCTAAATTCCTATTTTAATGTATTTAACCTAAGAAAAATGTAAAAAGTTGGAAAAAGTGAAATTTTAAAAATAATAATAAAATAATAATAAAATAATATTAAAAATCCAAAAATTCTAAAAAATTCTAAAAACTTGCAAACTAGTTTATTTTAACCTAAATAATCAGAAAATAAAAGTGAAATTAACAAAATATCCCTAATGGGCCCTCAAATGGGCTAAATCCAAAAACAGTCACACAAAAAAGAGTCAAACGCTGATAAGCTATAGTCAAGCGCTGACAGGTTGAAATCAAACGCTGACAGGAACAAAGTAGGCGCTGACAGACTTAATGACGTGTGAGGACTCGTTTTTAACCCTGCTGGTCAAGGTTTGAGTGCAAACCTTGTGAATCAAAGCTTACCAGTTGGGTAAACTTGATGTATTTTGGCACAAATAAGCCAATAAGCCAATGGGCTTATGAGCAAAGCAATCCAAATAGCCAAATATCCACACAAGCAGCAAACCAATATGATCCAAGCAGCAATACAACAATCCTAATGCTAGAAATAACAATGCATCAAGAATTAAACACTGAATCAAAGTAAATAACAAAATCAAAGCATAAAAAGTTACTGATGAACAAAGAACATATGCAGAAACAAGTTTGCTGATATACTTGACACTTGATCCAATTTCAAGCCTCAAATCCCTCTACCCTGGTGTGATTAGCTATGATTTAGCACTTGTTACCCTTAACCTATGCTTAGATCTAGGTGTCCTCAAAATCCTAGCCAATTTTACCAAGTTATGAAGATTTTATAGCCAATCTATGAATCAATGTGTTTAATACCACAAAACCTGCAAACAGATGCACAAATACTCCCAAATAGCAGATACCAATACTTGCATACAACACACAAGCACTTAACAAAAGCTGACAAGTTTAAATCAAACGCTGACAGGAACAAATCAGACGTTGACAGACTTGTGCAGTAATCCCAAACAACCCTTAATCAAGCACTTATCATACAAACTTCTGATTTTAACTAATAACCTACTGATTTAAATGATCAAAAACACTTAAACAATAGCAAATAACACAATCAAACTCAAAAATCACCAGCACAAACACCAATACTCAAAATCAAAGCACCAAATCAAAAACAGTCATAAACATGAAATTTTGAGGGGAATCTTAACAAGGGATCATACCTGCCTTCCACAACATCCTAGGAAGGCCAGCAATGCTCCTTGGACCTTGTTCAACAACTAGAACAAGACCAAGGTACTTCAATGAAGATGATGCAAACTGCCTTGGTTGATGGTTCAAAGTAGAACCTCAAGGACTTGATGTCTTCAACACAATCAGCAAACAACTCAACCAAGGGCTCTAATCCCTTCACAAGCTTGGTGTCAACAAGCTTGTAAGAGCTTATAGCTAATGGTCAAGGGTTAGTACACAAAATAACTAAAAACAGAACCTAGGATTTCAAGGTTTTCAAACCTTAAAAACCTTATGAAACAAGACGTGCCTTAACCACAAGATTAAGGTAGGCCTTCACAGTAAAATGGAACTCAGAATTAGGCTACTCAAACACCAAACTTTTAACTAAATCAAAAAGAGATTTCAAATTTTCAGAAATTCAAATTTTATTTAACTTAAAAAGGAATTACAAAGATTAATAGCCTAAAACTGGAACAAAAGCTCTCTCACATGTTGAGGAGTCTTTTTATAGGCAAATGCCAATGCTACACTGTTCATAAACCCTAGATGTGAAATTCCCTATTTGTCCTTAAGTCCTTCTAGACGAATCCTTGGTGTGAGCTGTTTAAAATGATCCTGGATGTTCATTTCAGCTTTGGAATGAAGCAAACGTTGTCAGCTGTTGATTTTGACACGTCACATGACTTGGAGGCTAAGTTGCTTGCTGATTGGTGGAAAGGGTATTGGGGTGGGGTCCATAGTGAGTGGAGATGAGGGTTTTGTGTGTGGGATAGGTTCCTGCATGTGTGAATCAAACGTGTGCCTGGGTAATTTCATTTTACCCTTTGTTTTAAGTTGTGTAAAACCTGGGCTGTAAAGGTGAATAGTTGTCCTTTTGATCCGTTTTTGGTGGAGTGGAGTTGTTTGGCGCGTGTTTGTGTGTTTAAATGTTTCAGTATGCACACATTCAGCCCTTTTCCTTCCTTTCTTTTGTCATTTGGATATAAACTTCTATCAGCGCCCATTTCCTTTGTATCAACGTTTCACAGCTTGGCAATTTTGGCACAAAACTTTATAAAAAGTGTTTCAAGGGTTATATTTGCCATTTTGAGGTATTTCAAGGACTGATCTTGGACATTGTTGATCTTCAAAGGTCTTCATTGTAACTTTGACTTTATGAGGGACCATTGTTGGCAATTTTGATTTGTTGAGGGACTATTCTTGCCATTTCTTCAAAGTTGAAGGACCTTTTGTGTAATTTTGACAAACTTAAGGGACCAAACTTGTAATTATTAATATACAAGGGTTTTAAGTGTCATTTCTTCAATAATTGAGGATCAATCTTGTTTGTCTTCAAGTCTTCAAGGTATTTTGTTGAGAATTCCATGATTAGGGCCCGGTTCTTTGTACGGCTTCGTTTCTCGTGTCCGTTTTTCCTTGTAACTTGTGATCTTTTGTCTTTTTCACGATATCCATACCTAAAATACACAAGTAAACAAACACAAGCATATATATGGTATTTTATGACATTTTTATGCATTTAAAGCCCGAAAAGAACGATGAGATCATGTATAAATGCCATCTCATCACTCCCCCATACTAAGCCATTGCCGTGCCCTCACGCAATGCTAGAATAAAGTATCTAAGCATCACCAAAGTTCAATTTTATTAACCTTTATTGAAAAGTAAAAGACTTGCAACAAACTACGATGATGTGTAAAGACATAATGTATGATTTTCATCACCAAAAGGTGACTTTTAGGGTCAAAGAATAGAAACAAGTTAATGTCCCTTAGAGTAAACTTCGTCATCCTTGATTGTCATACATTCCATGCTAAGTGCAAAAACAAGATCATTGTTGGTACAAGTCACAATGCTAACACTACTCATACGTCCAAATTGTGTAATACTTTTTCTCCCCGCAATCCTAGTTATTATAAAAGGAAATGGGTTACTAGCATTTTTTATCTATTTGTCATGGATCACAAGTGATACATATTGACTTATTTGAGTAGTTATTAGTCCGAAAGCAAAGTAGCACGATTTGATCGATAGTTAGCCGAAGGACAAAATCTTTTAAAACGGCTTCTCGTGTATCTCCTTAAGTTCATATCTTGGCATAACTTGTTTCACGATTTGAGACCTTTCTCGGACCGATATTTGGCATGTACTTCATACTTCAAATCTTGGGAAGACGTTCTTGAAATTATGGTCTTCTCTTCATATTTGGAATTTCTTCACTTGACGTTGTTGAGAGATTCTTCATATAGGACCACGACTTCATCATTTTTCTTCAATTTTTACTTTGGATTTTGATATACAACGATCCGCCTCCTTTTCGGACTTGGATATATTTATCCTCATACCTTGTTAGGGTCTTTTTGGATAGACTTTCTCCATTCTTTAGGGGAGTAATTGCTTCTCGTCGTGTGTCTCGATCCTTCATATTGATTTAGGAATAATGATACTTCACATCATCTTTGGATCTTTAGCAAAAATAGAGCTCCTCATGCCTTGTTAGGGCCTTTTTGGATAATCGCCAATCTTCGCGTCCCGCTTCAATAAGTTATGCCTTGGCTATGAACTCTATTCAACCCCGAGCAACTTTTAAACGATCTTGCGCTAGAGGCTAAGTAACCTTTCAAATCGTACGACCTTACTTATTGCAATTATGTTTTATTCCTAATGCATTGATCTTATGGGAAGAAAAAGCCACAATTAAAAACATATGAGTTTTTAAAAGAACACTTTCATGTTCTACGTTTAGCATGATCACTTGTCTAACTCTATCATTTCTCGTTCTTCACTATATAAAGACCTCTAATTAAAGAGACTCGTGAATACTTAGCCATGCAAGTCAAAATTAAGCCAAATTTGGATTAGCTTTCATTAAGACTATATCAAATCAAAGTTTTGGGTTTTCAAGCCACCTATAGGATCTTGCACTTTCTTGGACTTTTTCAAGTTTAGAGAATGCGTTTTATAGTTCCCTTGATAAGTGACTTTCTAGAATCAATTATAGGAACTTGCGAAAAGTTCTTGTTCTTAACCCGAATGAATTAAGACTTTCGCGTTTTAAAGCTCCCTATATAAAAGTCTAGCAAAACTTGAATTGAGCGGGTTAAGGAATGTAAGTGGCTCCAAATGCCCATCAAGTCAAAAATTAACTCTTATTCTACCCAACGGAAAATATACATTCGTGTCTTAAAAACACTTATGAAATCTAAGAAAAATTTAAAAATTTGGCCATTTTTAGCCTTATTAGCAAAACAAAACATTAAAAGTTGGAAAACGTGAGGGCGTAGCAAAGCAAGTACCTATTCACCCCCCCATACTAAAAGTAAACATTGTCCTCAATGTTTTGAGTCTAAAGGTGGAGCACCCCCATACTAGAGACGAAGAGTCGAATGCTTAGGATCTAGCATGGAAAGGGTGATCAACAATATATCTAAAGCCGTTTATTAAGTATGCTAAAAGATAATTGTTAGAACAATAAAGGATATGTCATGGAATCGTGAAAAACTTCTTCAAACGAACGATGGAGGCTCACGTAAACGAACACGAGAGTCTTCAATCGTAGATGATGATGATGATCTAGATAACACAATCACAAACAACCACGAGACAACGAGTTGAAAGGGTACAAGTCCCCTTATTAGTGAATAGTAAGCATAAAGGATAAGCATGGGATCTCCCCCACGAGGCACCTCGTTTTTGATTACCGAGTCATGAGCTCGACTCGATCCCCTCAAAATGTGAACATTTAGGGAAAATCATGGTATGGTCAATTTTTGGTGGGGCTTACATGATAAACAAGGCCCAAAAAGCAACCGGTATTAAGGACTAAGTCCTTATATGATGCAAAATACCGGGGTCGAAAATGGCGTTCTCGTTTCCTTTGGAAAAACAAATCAACGCCACTTCAATATGTGCCATAAACTCAAAGAGTTTGAAGAAAATAGATGAGAAGTAGAAGGGTGGGACAATTGGTAAGACAAACGTTTGAGCTACTCGAGGTAGACTCGCACCAATCAAATAGAAAGATTTTCCATTTATTGCATCGGTGGAAGACCGAGATTTCCCTATATAAGCAATTCCGGGATCGAATATCTCGTCCTCGGTGGACAAGGATGAGGGAACATAAGGGGCTTCCCCCATACTAGAACCACACAAAGCATCGTCAAAAGGAGTAGACGAGTTTGTAGCACTCAAATCACGTGGTGATGACGGAGTTAGACTTGTAGAAAAATCAATTAAATCACATTTAAGATCTTTTCCTTTGTTATCTTTTAAACTCTCCTTATGAAAACCCTTTTTGATTATGTCGAAAATATTCGATGTTTCTAAGACGATGTTAGTCACACTAAAAATTCTCACATTTTGAAACCGTTTTGGTTTTGGTGGTGGCAAGTTCTCAAAACGTTTATCGACGAAGAAAACCTCCCCATCGGGGTCCATATATTCATCATCCGAAAGATCTTTCGTAGAAACCGGCAATTTATCAACACTTTTCAAGAATGAATGTTCGAGGTGAGGCGAAGGATTTTTCAATTCAAGTATTGATGGTTTCTTCTTTGTAGGCTTTACACTCATAACCTCCACCGGCGGAGGAAATGGTAAATTGTTTTTGGCGACATTTCCTAAAACTCTTGGTGAAAATTCTTTGCAAACGACATTGGTTGAGTCACCATGGTTTAAAGTAGCAATAGAATAGACATGAGAAAGATTGGAGTTTTGCGTTGCATTGATGACAAGTTCTTCTTCATTGAAACGAAGGGTGATTTTTCGAGCATGAACATCGATAAGTGCTCTTGATGTATCCAAAAATGAACGACCCAAAATGAGAGGAACTTTTCGATCGATAGGAATGTCTACAACGATAAAGTCAACGGGATAGTAAAACTTTCCGACTTTAACGAAAACGTCCTCGGCTACTCCACATGCTAAAATCGTAGAATGATCGGCCATCTCGATAGACATGTTCGAAGGAGTAAGAGCCGGAAGCGAAAGCGATTTGAAAATCTCAAGAGGCATTAAATTAATACTAGCACCAAGATCGGCCAAGGCGTAGCATTCCTCCATATCTTGAATTGCACACGGAATCAAAAATTTACCGGGATCACCGACTTTTTGTGGTATGCGGCTAAGAAAAACCGATGAACAACTAGACGATTGTTGTAACTTCTCTTTGTTGTTTAGCATACTTTTGAAGTTTGCGGCGAATCGAGGCATCATGATAAGAGCGTCGGCAAAACTTATGTTAAAGTGCAAATCACGAAACATTTTCATAAATAGCTCAAATTGATAATTGTTCCGTTCTTGTGCTTTCTCTTTGTTACGTCTTGAAGGGTAGGGTAAAGGTGGTGTGGGTTGGTCATTAGGCAACGGCCTTGGAAACTCGGGTTCCACAATTGGTATTGGTTCAACCGTAGGTGTGGTTTGAGCGGTACTTCGTGGGATTGTAATATGCTCCTTTTCGACCATCACCTCGGGTTCTTTCTCGATTTCCTTCTCCGTAGAAGTACTTGGACGAGAGATTGGTTCCTTGAAAGTTTTACCACTTCGTGTAGCAACAACCTTCAATTCTCCCCTCGGGTTGTTAATGGTATCACTAGGAAGACCACCCGAAGAAGAGGGTTTACACATGATAGCTTCAAACATCTTAGCCATTCGGTCCTCAAATTTTGATTGCCTAGCATCCGCTTTTAATAACTCTTGCTTAATCTCATGTTGTCCTAATTCCATCTTTTGTTGGTTTTGTTGAAGACGTTGGACATTTCCTTCCATTTTGTTTGCATGAGTTTTAAGTTCATTAGCAAGTTCATTTTTAAGCTCGTTTTTCAACTCGGATCTTAAGCTAATCATCTCACGTTGCATATTATCAAATTTAGCATCATTTGCTTTTGCATAATCCAAAAATTCTCCTTGCAAATTCTTTGTGTGAGCATTTTGAAAACCTTGTGTAGTGTTTTGAAAATCACGGTTTTGGTTTTGATTAGAGATTTGTCCATTCCCACTTTGATAATTCCCTTTGTTGTAATTGCGTGTGTTGCCTTGGTAATTACCTTGGTTGTTGTTTCGATAATTGTTAACATTTTGGTTTGGTGGAGCTTGATTTTGGTGGGAACCTTGGCCGTTTTGGTTATAAGTTCCCGTTGCTACATAAGCACTCGAAGTGTTACCATCCGCGGTAATGCACTCGGAAAGATCATGAGCTCCCCCACAAGATAAACAACTCTTAGCAACCGCTTTAACCGAAGCGGAATTGGAAGCTTCTTGAGCTTTCCAATGGGACATAAGATTAGCAAATCTATCAAAAAACCGATTTTCCTCATTAGCTTCATCATGTAAGGCGTTAATGCTACGAGATGATTGTGACGAAGATGACGAACCCATATTGGCAACACTTGGTGTGTTACGAGGGTTATAAACCTTGGATCTATTCTCAATGATTTGTAAAGCCTCATTTGTCGTCTTGCACAAAAAATTACCACCCACGGCGGCATTCAAATAATCTCGTTCATGATCATTAAGCCCATTATAAAAAGTGTCCACTTGATGCAATTCCGTAAAATCATGGTGTGGACATTCATGTAACATCTCTTTAAAGCGTTCCCATGCCATTGAAAAACTTTCATTATTTCTTTGCACAAATCGTGAAATCTCATTTTTTAAGTGTGTTGTTTTAGATGGTGGAAAAAACTTGTTCACAAACTTAGAAACGAGATCGGCCCATGTCAAAATCGAATTTGGCGGTTCTTTCTCGAGCCAAATTTTTGCGGGTCCATCCAACGAGTATGGAAACAACATCATCTTAATGGCGTCATGTGGAACATCCTTAAATTTGCTAGTGGCGGTGAGACGGTTGAAATTCCTAATGTGGTAATGCGGGTTGTCTTTTTCGTGACCTCTAAACTTATTTGCTTGCAACATCGACATTAAACCCGTCTTGATCTCAAAGTTCTCCGCAAGGATGGCGGGAATCACAATGGCCTCTCCAAAACCCTCGGTGGGTGCTTGTAGCAACTCCATCATAGTACGATTAGCCATGACGACTTCTTGTTCTACAATAGGTTCAACAATTGGAGGTTCTTCAACAATCAACGATCCTTGATTTGCTTGCTTTTGAAGACGTTTACGAGCTCGTTTTGCTTGATTACGAGTGATCATAAACTTCACGAAGAATGGGAGGTGAGCAAAGAAGATTCTTTTTGGGTGTTTTGTGAATTTTCAATTTTTTGTGTTTTTGATGATATTTAATTTTTTTTTGGATTTTGGTGTATCTTCGTAGACAACAATCTACAAAATCTCTCCTCGAATCAAACTCTTGATTAAAGAAGCCTCAAAGGAATGAAAACGATCACGTGGAGTGAACGCCTTCGAATGACTTTAGAACTTTGGTGAAAACCAAATTGTTCAAGAGGGTTTAATCACAAAGACAACCAAGCAAATATAGTATACGTAATAATACTTTGGGCGGCAAAACCCTCGATTAGCCTTCAATCTTAAAATACTCACAAGCAAGCGGGGAAACGAGGCGGCGCGAAGCACTTAAGAGCCTTTTTTCCTTAGGGTATATTTTATAATACCCGCCTTATACCCACCTTATAGTTTGTATTTTTCAAAATCGAGCTTCACGAAAGTATTTATCTATTTTTGCCTTTTCTTTTTGTTTGAGATTCGAATACAATAATTAGGAGATCAAATCCCAATTAAGGTTGTGTTTTCACACTTTTGGAGATATTGTATTTTGATTGTGATACTTAATACAATATAGTAATATTTATACAAAAAAAAAAGAAAACCGATAATACGTGTTAAGGGAGTTCCACTTAACACAAATACTTATTATGGATAATATCAAAAACAAAAGCTTCCAAATTAAAGCACAACACACCTCCCCGGCAGCGGCGCCAAAATGATTGTAGTAAATTTAGTCAACTTGCTTTAGGAAAAACAAGCAACTAAAAATAGCGGTAAGTATCGAGTGATGATTTTAGGAAAAATCAACACTAATGACCCAATCAAATAAAAAGAGAGAAAGTTCGTTTCCCAAGGAGGTATATGTGTGTGATTTAACTTGTAGTTATTTGAGATTAATATTGAGAAGAATGGGGATGAAAAGACGGTTACGTTAAAATTACACTATGACGTAAAAGACGTAAACGTAAAGTCGTGAAAAACTACCCAAATTAAAAATTACTAAAACCAAAAACAAAATAAATAAAAGATTAAAAAGGCTAAAAAGAGGTCTAAAATAATATAAATAAAGATAAAAATCCAACAAAGATATTTTAAAACCTTTTATTAATTAAATATTTAATTTTAAATGCTAATTAAAGCCCTAAAATTAAATATAACTAATTCAAATGTCTAAAATATGATTTTATTGAATAATCACTTAACTTATATTATTAGAAGACTAAAAAGTAATTTTCTAAAAATTAAAAGCTATTAAAACTATTTTTAAAACTCTAAAAATGATTTAAAATGATTAAAAACTAATTAAACTTAAAATAATTATAAAAATAAATCTAAAAGCTATAAAATTATTCTAAAAATGGGAAAAGTCCTAATTAATGCTAAAGAATCTAGGAAAAATGAAAAAGAAATAAAAATAAAACTTTGAATTTTTTATAATAAAATAATATTAAAATAATAAGAAAAATGAAAAGTTTCTAAAATTAATTCTAATAAATTTCTAAAATCTTAAAATAATCTAACTAAGAGAAAAATGCAAACTAAAGTTCCTAAACCCTTTTTTATAATTTTATAAAAATTATTAAAGTTTATAAAAAACCTTAAAATAATATAAAATTAAAAATTAAAGTTTATAAAACCAAAACCTAATGTAAACCTCAAAATATTATTTTAAAAGCTAAGAATAGTTTTTCCTAAAAATTAAAACTCTTTTTTCTATTTTTTTAATGATTTTTTAAAATACGGCTAATAAATAAATGCTAGAAAATAATTTAATAAAGGGAAAAATTTAAAAACTATCTAGAAAAATCTTAAATCCTATAAAGGTCCTAGGAAAAATTGAATAAGCCAAAAACACAAAGCAAATAAGCTGGAAAAGGGGTAAATAAGCTACGGCTTTATTAATAAGCTAGAAAGAAAAATGGTGTTAAATAGAGTTTGAAAACAAACTAGAACATAAGAAAGCGTCTAGATCAACGGTAGTTCCCCTACTCCTCCTTCGAGAGGTCTGGGGTTCGAGTCCTGTTGCGGGCGACTTTTTGCCAAATTTTTCTTTTTTATTATTTTCTTTTCCCAATCCAAACTGACACCTTATATGCTTCTAAACTCAATCCAATTCCACTTTTTAGCTAGATTAAACACAATTGAGATCACAAAACATGGACAGGTTGAATAAAGAACACAAGCAGCAAAATGATTGTAGAGTTTTTGTACCCTTTAGGAAAAGGATGACAAATAGTGGTAGTATTAAGTGTCGGTTTAGGAAAACCGAGCACTAATGACCCAATCAAATAAAAAAAAAAGAAAGTTTGTTTCCCAAGGAGGTATATGTGTGTGTTTTAACTTGTATTTATTTGTGATTAATGATTGGTTTAGAAGGGGATTAGAAGAGAAAATGACGAAGTCGTAAAAATAAAAATTAACTAAAAATCACTATTAGAAAGTTAAGACGTAGAACCTAAAAAATCACCAAAAATAAAATAAATTCTAAAAATTACCAAAAATTTACCAAAAATCAAAAATAATAAACTAAGAGTTTACCAATTATCAAAACTTTTTCAAACCTTTTAAATAATTAAATATTCAATTTTTAAATGCTAATTAAAGCCCTAAAAATCAAATAAATTATCAAAAAGCCCAAATAAAGATTTTTCAATTGATAAACCTCTAAAATGACCTAAAAAGATTAAAAACTATTTTTAGAAATTTTAAAACTAATAAAAACTATTTAAAAATGAATTAAAAACTATTAAAACTTAAAATAATTATAAAAATTAATCTAAAAGTGATAAAATTATTCTAAAAGTTGCTAAATTCCTATTTTAATGTATTTAACCTAAGAAAAATGTAAAAAGTTGGAAAAAGTGAAATTTTAAAAATAATAATAAAATAATAATAAAATAATATTAAAAATCCAAAAATTCTAAAAAATTCTAAAAACTTGCAAACTAGTTTATTTTAACCTAAATAATCAGAAAATAAAAGTGAAATTAACAAAATATCCCTAATGGGCCCTCAAATGGGCTAAATCCAAAAACAGTCACACAAAAAAGAGTCAAACGCTGATAAGCTATAGTCAAGCGCTGACAGGTTGAAATCAAACGCTGACAGGAACAAAGTAGGCGCTGACAGACTTAATGACGTGTGGGGACTCGTTTTTAACCCTGCTGGTCAAGGTTTGAGTGCAAACCTTGTGAATCAAAGCTTACCAGTTGGGTAAATGATAGGTGTGAAAACACCCATCCTTTTTACCACTTAATTACAATAATAACCGAGCCAAAACGTGAATTTTATGTCATTTATGTCGGAATTATGCGTGGTTTGTGTTTTTGTTGTGATTTAGGACGAAAAGGTGAAAAATGGAGAAAACACGGCATTCACGGGCTTTTATCGAAGAAAAAGACGAAAGATGAAGTCGAAAGATCAAAAGTGGAAAAAGAACGGAAGTCCAAGACCAATTCTGGAGATTTATTGAAGAAAAAGTCAAAAGACGGAAGTTTACTAAAAAGCCGAAGAACTCGAGTCTTATTTATAAAGAAAAATCAAGACGAGTTAAAGAAATCCCAAGACAAAGTCCAAGATTAACAAAAGATAAAGAAGAAAAGGACTTAAGTGTGCAATTAAGGCAAAGAGGAAAGAGGGAGGAAGCTTCCTAAGCTCCTCCCTAATCACCACTATAAATAGGCCATTAGTTCTTTCATTTCATGTTGTTGGTGGCTTGACAAACCACTCTTCCACCATTTTCATTTCTTGTCATTTTATTTCTAGCACTTTAATTAATTGTTATGCACTTTTAATCATTTAATTTTCAAGTAAGTTTTCATTATTTGTTCTTTAATCTTTACTTTTCTTGCCTTAATCTTTCATCTTCCTTTCTTGATTCTTGCTTACTTTTGGTGCGAATTACTTATGATCCGTGTTGTTCATTTATGTTTTCGCGCCTAAAAAGTTCATCTTTTTATGTTTTGATTCCAAAAGTTTGTTTCTTTTAAGTTTTGTTAAGTTATATTTGTGCTTATTCGATTTATTTCACTTGAGATTCGTGCTAGTTTTGGGTTTGAGCTTAATCTAATAAGCTTATAACCTTGCCTTTATTTTCGGATCAAAAGAACCAATCGGAAAGGGTTTTAAAACCCTTTTCCGACCGGATATTCCGACCAGAGCTCCATACACCTTATTCCGATCGTATGATCGGAAAAGGGTTTCTAATTTTCCGATTTGTTGCTTTGGGCTTATTCCGATTGGGAGCCTGTTCATGTATTCCGATTGGAGCTTTCTGCCTGACATTCCGATTGAGTACATTATCTACATTCCGATTATATGCAATTTTATTTTATTCCGACGGGTGAACATTTCCAACATTCCGATCGGTGCTCCTCTTGATTATTCCGAGCATGCTCTTTCCGATTGGTACATTCCGATCGGATCCTTATGGATTCCGATCGGGTGTATTCCGATGGAATGTGTTGTTTTGTTTTAGTATTTTATTTAAGTGTCAATTTTTCTCGTTTTATTTTTAGTTCATTTTAATTTCGTTTTGTATTTTTATTTAATCGTTGATTTACTTTTCGCTAAGTTTTAATTTTACGTCATTTAATTTCACGTCATTTACTTTTAACGTTTTTAGTATTGCACCGTTTACATTTCACTTAGTTTTAGTTTCAATTACTCGTCATTTATATTTAAGTCTTGCACATTTATTTTACCAAATTCAAAAATATTTGATTCACCAAGAACAACTAATCTCACACAATTAACCGGAAATCAATTCGAGAAGACACCGAGAATAACGAACTTTCAACTAGTAAAATCCCTAGCATTAAAATGGCGCCGTTGCCGGCTCTTTTCGTTAAGTTAAACGGTTTTTTGTGAGAGAAGCGTTGGCTTTTGGGATCCGTTCACTTGTGAACGTTATTTTTCGTATTCAAAATTTTTTCAAAAATCCAAAAACATTTGAAAAATCATAAAAAGCATTTCTTTTTCAAAGTTTTGCACCAAAAATATTCTTCTTGCTCATCTATCTTTCTTTATGGATTTTTATGTCCATTGCGTCGGGTGCGGGAGACGATTGTACGGGAACGACTCTTGTCAATGGTGTACATGTGAGCGGTGCGGAAACGATATCAAAGATACACAATTAATACCAGGATTTTGTCCTTTGTGCCACTCACTTAATTCGTCCTTTTTGAACCCACCTAATCATTCCCCGTGCATCTATTGTGGAAGCGATTCTCCTTGGCATGTTTCGTGCCCGGTTCAATACTCGTATGATTACGGGCAAGAACCGGGGTACAATTATGACAATGAAAATAACTATCCACAAGACGCACCCGACTTTTCTCCTTACCCTTCTTGCCAAACTTGTGGGGGTCCTCATGATTCTTCTTATTGTCAACCAATGAATTATTATGAGCAAAATCCGTGTCCTCAATTTTCTTCACCAATGGATTATTATGAACCAAACCCGGTTTCTAATTCTTCTCCACCGATGAACTACTATGAGCCACAACCATGCTATAATTCAGGTTTTCAACATTTCGAACCCCCACAACACATCATCGATCATCAACCCTCCTTCGAACAATTGAGCTCCAATGAACAACGGGACAATCTGGTTAAGCAGATTCAACAAATTCAAGAATCTTGGAACAAGTTCATCGAAAAATATCAAGAGGATCAACGACAGGAGCAAATATCGAATATCGAGACTTATACTCCTCCTCCGGTGTATCCATACTATTACGATGATGATGACGATGAGCCTACTATTTCTTGGAATGATCTTACTGCTCAATGTCCTAGTGCTATTTTCATCCCTCCGCTAACTATCCCAATCGTGTCTAAGGAGTGTGATACATTGAATGAGCTTAATGATGTTGGTTTTGATAAAGTGTTTGATGATGAGGTTTGTGACATACCGACTGCTATGGAGCCTAAGGACGACATTGCGCTTACAGAAGAAGTTGATCCTAGTGATGACGATTCTTCTCTCTGCTATGAGCATTTCACTTTTGAAATTTCTCAATCTCCATCGGTAGATGTAGACGATGACGATTTATTCTCTCCGGTTTACGAGAAGTTCATCGATGAACTTGATCTTGTGGATGAGGTGGAAGACGTGCTTCTTCGCGATAGATTACGGAAAGTTCATATTCTTATTGCTCAAATCGAAGAGTTGACTTCTCCTCCTCCTTCCGAGTCTTTGCCTCCATCTATTCCTGCCGTTGAAGATAATGACCCATTGCTGGAAGAACTTGACATTCACTCCATACCACCAGGTAATGATGACGATGATTTGGAGGGGGACATTATTTTTGATAATTTGCTACAGGAAAATATTGTCCCAAGTCCCCCTCCCGAGCACCTTTCATCCTCCCCTTTAGCCACTATCACGGAGGATGAGTGCTTTGACCCGGGAGGTGACATTGCTTATGCTATGATTCATAACAATACGGCTTTGCCGTTTGCTCAGCATCCATTGTCTAGGGGGGATGACAATGTGCTTACTATACCCAACCCACCTCCCGTGGATCTTGAATTCACATACTTCTCGTATGTTGAAAGGACCTTTCTCCCATTCAAGACCTATCCCCCCGCCTCTCCTTTGTTGATGACAACCGGGAACGAGGACAAGGTTTTCGATCCCGGTATTGCATTCGAGGCTTCCCCATGGACTATTTAATTCGGGGACGAGTCAGGCTCGTGACTCGGTCAACAAAAACAAGCGCTTTTTGGGAGGCAACCCAATTATCTATCTATCTTTCCTGTTTTCACCATAAGTGTAGGGGGAGCCCCGTGGTGTTTCTTTCTTTCTTTCTTCTCATGTGCAGGGATTAGAGCTTCAAAGACATACTCTTGATGACTTTTGACGAACCGTGACTCCGTGTTCCCTTCTTCCCGGTTCTATCCTAAACTCTTTTCGATTCACTATTTTATATTTCTCAATATTAAAATAGGAATCTCTTTAGTTGTCCTTTGCTTAACAAGATTTAAACAACGTGCACAATGTTAAAGTGTAGGGGAGTTTACTCCCACATGCTTAAACATTGAGGACAATGTTTATATTAAGTGTAGGGGGGACTTCTATCGAAGTTAAGTGGTCTTTTCCTTGTATTTGTCCTCATTTTAACCGGAAAATCAATTTTTCGACATTTTTCAAAATTTTTGATCTATTTTGGCCTATTAGTTTTTACCTTTGTATGGTTATTTTCTTTCTTTGCTAGAATAAATGTTTAATAAGTGGTTTTAATTTTCAAACGTTGTGAATCTTTTGACTCAATCCGAGTTTACTCTAGCTAGTATCCTTAACGTGTTTAAGTCAAGTTTTGCTAGGCTTTTATATAGGGAGCTATAAAACGCGAAAGTCTTAACTCTCACGGGTTAAGAACAAGAACTTTTCGCAAGTTCCTATAATTGATCCTAGAGAGTCGTTTATCAAGGGAACTTTAAGATGCGATTTCTAAACTTGAAAAAGTCTAAGAATTTGCAAGATCCTATAGGCGACTCGAAAACCCAAAATTTTGATTTAATAGGCTAAGTATCCACGAGTCTCATTCCTTGAGATTTTAAATTGTGGAGAACGAGAGATGATAGAGTCAATTATAAGTTCGGTATTCTTTCATGAATTTATGTGAGTTAATTATGAGCCTATTCTCCCTCCGCTTGTTAATAAATTAATCTGCTAATAAATAAGGTTGTACGATTTAAAAGGTTACTTAGCTTCTAGCCCCAGATCGTTTAAAAGTTGCTCGGTAATGACGAGAGTTCATAGCCAAGGCATAACTTATGAAGCGGGGCGCGAAGATTGGCGAGTCCGAAAAGGCCCTAACAAGGCATGAGGGCTACATTTTGTTGCTAAAGATCCAAAAGTGATGTGAAGAATCATTTATCGAAAATCAATATGAAGGATCGAGACACGCGACGAAAAGCAAGAACTCCCCAAAAGTCATGAGAAGTCTATCTGAAAAGACCCTAACAAGGTATGAGGATAAATAGATCCAAGTCCTAAAAGGAGGCGGATCGTTGTATATCGAAGTCCAAAATAAAGATTGGAGAAAAATGAAGAAGTCGTGGTCCAAAGATGAAGAATCTCTCAAAACATCAAGTGAAGAAATTCCTATTATGAAGAGAAGACCATAATTTCAAGAACGTCTCTCGAAGATTCGAAGTATGAAGTCCCTGCCAAATATCGGTCCGAGAAAGGTCTCAAATCGTGAAGCAAGTTATGCCAAGATATGAACTTTATGAGGTCCCGAGAAGCAGTTTTAAAAGATTTGGTCCTTTAGCTAACTATTGATTAAATCGTTCACTTTATTTTCGGCCTAAATAACTATCGAAATAAGTCAAACGATGCATCCTCGTGATCATTCAAGACAAAAATAAAATATAAGAGATACACCTAGGAATAAGGGAGTCTAAGTGAGTAATTGGCCCACATGAGTTCGTGATAGTTTGCTAACTTATAATAACAATGATCTCATTTTTAAGCTTGGTATGGGGAATGTGAAACTTGAGGATGATGATCATTCACGACATTTTCAAAAACCAAGGTATGTTTTTGATTTCTTTACTTTGTATATTTATAATTCTCTATTTCTTTAATAAAGGCCAATGTGGATTGATTATGATGGAAAATGTGATCTTGCTTTGTAACTAATGCATTGCATGAGGACATTGCAATGGTTAAGTGTAGGGGATTTGATAGGTGTGAAAACACCCATCCTTTTTACCACTTAATTACAATAATAACCGAGCCAAAACGTGAATTTTATGTCATTTATGTCGGAATTATGCGTGGTTTGTGTTTTTGTTGTGATTTAGGAGGAAAAGGTGAAAAGTGGAGAAAACACGGCATTCACGGGCTTTTATCGAAGAAAAAGACGAA
Organism: Glebionis coronaria; assembly: GCA_025667525.1. Taxonomy (NCBI): domain Eukaryota; kingdom Viridiplantae; phylum Streptophyta; class Magnoliopsida; order Asterales; family Asteraceae; genus Glebionis; species Glebionis coronaria. The sequence continues at coordinate 493,445,599 of CM046881.1, forward strand.
AGATGAAGTCGAAAGATCAAAAGTGGAAAAAGAACGGAAGTCCAAGACCAATTCTGAAGATTTATTGAAGAAAAAGTCAAAAGACGGAAGTTTACTAAAAAGCCGAAGAACTCGAGTCTTATTTATAAAGAAAAATCAAGACGAGTTAAAGAAATCCCAAGACAAAGTCCAAGATTAACAAAAGATAAAGAAGAAAAGGACTTAAGTGTGCAATTAAGGCAAAGAGGAAAGAGGGAGGAAGCTTCCTAAGCTCCTCCCTAATCACCACTATAAATAGGCCATTAGTTCTTTCATTTCATGTTGTTGGTGGCTTGACAAACCACTCTTCCACCATTTTCATTTCTTGTCATTTTATTTCTGGCACTTTAATTAATTGTTATGCACTTTTAATCATTTAATTTTCAAGTAAGTTTTCATTATTTGTTCTTTAATCTTTACTTTTCTTGCCTTAATCTTTCATCTTCCTTTCTTGATTCTTGCTTACTTTTGGTGCGAATTACTTATGATCCGTGTTGTTCATTTATGTTTTCGCGCCTAAAAAGTTCATCTTTTTATGTTTTGATTCCAAAAGTTTGTTTCTTTTAAGTTTTGTTAAGTTATATTTGTGCTTATTCGATTTATTTCACTTGAGATTCGTGCTAGTTTTGGGTTTGAGCTTAATCTAATAAGCTTATAACCTTGCCTTTATTTTCGGATCAAAAGAACCAATCGGAAAGGGTTTTAAAACCCTTTTCCGACCGGATATTCCGACCAGAGCTCCATACACCTTATTCCGATCGTATGATCGGAAAAGGGTTTCTAATTTTCCGATTTGTTGCTTTGGGCTTATTCCGATTGGGAGCCTGTTCATGTATTCCGATTGGAGCTTTCTGCCTGACATTCCGATTGAGTACATTATCTACATTCCGATTATATGCAATTTTATTTTATTCCGACGGGTGAACATCTCCAACATTCCGATCGGTGCTCCTCTTGATTATTCCGAGCATGCTCTTTCCGATTGGTACATTCCGATCGGATCCTTATGGATTCCGATCGGGTGTATTCCGATGGAATGTGTTGTTTTGTTTTAGTATTTTATTTAAGTGTCAATTTTTCTCGTTTTATTTTTAGTTCATTTTAATTTCGTTTTGTATTTTTATTTAATCGTTGATTTACTTTTCGCTAAGTTTTAATTTTACGTCATTTAATTTCACGTCATTTACTTTTAACGTTTTTAGTATTGCACCGTTTACATTTCACTTAGTTTTAGTTTCAATTACTCGTCATTTATATTTAAGTCTTGCACATTTATTTTACCAAATTCAAAAATATTTGATTCACCAAGAACAACTAATCTCACACAATTAACCGGAAATCAATTCGAGAAGACACCGAGAATAACGAACTTTCAACTAGTAAAATCCCTAGCATTAGTAAACTTGATGTATTTTGGCACAAATAAGCCAATAAGCCAATGGGCTTATGAGCAAAGCAATCCAAATAGCCAAATATCCACACAAGCAGCAAACCAATAAGATCCAAGCAGCAATACAACAATCCTAATGCTAGAAATAACAATGCAGCAAGAATTAAACATTGAATCAAAGTAAATAACAAAATCAAAGCACAAAAAGTTACTGATGAACAAAGAACATATGCAGAAACAAGTTTGCTGATATACTTGACACTTGATCCAATTTCAAGCCTCAAATCCCTCTACCCTGGTGTGATTAGCTATGATTTAGCACTTGTTACCCTTAACCTATGCTTAGATCTAGGTGTCCTCAAAATCCTAGCCAATTTTACCAAGTTATGAAGATTTTATAGCCAATCTATGAATCAATGTGTTTAATACCACAAAACCTGCAAACAGATGCACAAATACTCCCAAATAGCAGATACCAATACTTGCATACAACACACAAGCACTTAACAAACGCTGACAAGTTTAAATCAAACGCTGACAGGAACAAATCAGACGTTGACAGACTTGTGCAGTAATCCCAAACAACCCTTAATCAAGCACTTATCATACAAACTTCTGATTTTAACTAATAACCTACTGATTTAAATGATCAAAAACACTTAAACAATAGCAAATAACACAATCAAACTCAAAAATCACCAGCACAAACACCAATACTCAAAATCAAAGCACCAAATCAAAAACAGTCATAAACATGAAATTTTGAGGGGAATCTTAACAAGGGATCATACCTGCCTTCCACAACATCCTAGGAAGGCCAGCAATGCTCCTTGGACCTTGTTCAACAACTAGAACAAGACCAAGGTACTTCAATGAAGATGATGCAAACTGCCTTGGTTGATGGTTCAAAGTAGAACCTCAAGGACTTGATGTCTTCAACACAAGCAACAAACAACTCAACCAAGGGCTCTAATCCCTTCACAAGCTTGGTGTCAACAAGCTTGTAAGAGCTTATAGCTAATGGTCAAGGGTTAGTACACAAAATAACTAAAAACAGAACCTAGGATTTCAAGGTTTTCAAACCTTAAAAACCTTATGAAACAAGACGTGCCTTAACCACAAGATTAAGGTAGGCCTTCACAGTAAAATGGAACTCAGAATTAGGCTACTCAAACACCAAACTTTTAACTAAATCAAAAAGAGATTTCAAATTTTCAGAAATTCAAATTTTATTTAACTTAAAAAGGAATTACAAAGATTAATAGCCTAAAACTGGAACAAAAGCTCTCTCACATGTTGAGGAGTCTTTTTATAGGCAAATGCCAATGCTACACTGTTCATAAACCCTAGATGTGAAATTCCCTATTTGTCCTTAAGTCCTTCTAGACGAATCCTTGGTGTGAGCTGTTTAAAATGATCCTGGATGTTCATTTCAGCTTTGGAATGAAGCAAACGTTGTCAGCTGTTGATTTTGACACGTCACATGACTTGGAGGCTAAGTTGCTTGCTGATTGGTGGAAAGGGTATTGGGGTGGGGTCCATAGTGAGTGGAGATGAGGGTTTTGTGTGTGGGATAGGTTCCTGCATGTGTGAATCAAACGTGTGCCTGGGTAATTTCATTTTACCCTTTGTTTTAAGTTGTGTAAAACCTGGGCTGTAAAGGTGAATAGTTGTCCTTTTGATCCGTTTTTGGTGGAGTGGAGTTGTTTGGCGCGTGTTTGTGTGTTTAAATGTTTCAGTATGCACACATTCAGCCCTTTTCCTTCCTTTCTTTTGTCACTTGGATATAAACTTCTATCAGCGCCCATTTCCTTTGTATCAACGTTTCACAGCTTGGCAATTTTGGCACAAAACTTTATAAAAAGTGTTTCAAGGGTTATATTTGCCATTTTGAGGTATTTCAAGGACTGATCTTGGACATTGTTGATCTTCAAAGGTCTTCATTGTAACTTTGACTTTATGAGGGACCATTGTTGGCAATTTTGATTTGTTGAGGGACTATTCTTGCCATTTCTTCAAAGTTGAAGGACCTTTTGTGTAATTTTGACAAACTTAAGGGACCAAACTTGTAATTATTAATATACAAGGGTTTTAAGTGTCATTTCTTCAATAATTGAGGATCAATCTTGTTTGTCTTCAAGTCTTCAAGGTATTTTGTTGAGAATTCCATGATTAGGGCCCGGTTCTTTGTACGGCTTCGTTTCTCGTGTCCGTTTTTCCTTGTAACTTGTGATCTTTTGTCTTTTTCACGATATCCATACCTAAAATACACAAGTAAACAAACACAAGCATATATATGGTATTTTATGACATTTTTATGCATTTAAAGCCCGAAAAGAACGATGAGATCATGTATAAATGCCATCTCATCATAATCATACAATATCCTTCGAGAATAGATATGCTAGTTTACCGACTGAGAAATCTTTACAGATAGGGATGAAGTGTGCTGACTTGGTCAAACGGTTGATAATGACCCAGATTGCATCATGTTTCCTCTGAGTCTGTGGTAACCCGGTAACAAAATCCATAAAGACCTTGTCCCATTTCCACATTGGCATATCTAATTTCTGAAGTAGGCTACTAGTACGCTGATGCTCTATCTTAACCTGCTGGCAGGTTAGGCATTTAGAAACAAAATTTGCGACATCCTGCTTCATGCCTCTCCATCAGAAATGTTGTTTAAGATCGTGGTACATCTTAGTGGAACCTAGATGGATAGAAAATGGAGAGCTGTGAGCCTCATTCAATAAGGATTCTCTGAGGGTAGGGTCTTCTAGAACGCAAAGTTTGGTACCATGCCATACTATACCATCATCGTCGATACAAATTTCTGTCTACTGGTCAATATTCTGAACAATCGCCCAGATTTCACCATCATCCTTCTGTGCAGCTTTAATCCGAGAGAGTAAATCTGGTTCTACTCTCAGGCTAGCCCAGTAACCTGTCTGTCCGTGCACTAAGAGCTCAATATCATACAGCTCTATGTCCCGAAGGATCTCCTCTTGAACCTTGATGCCATTTATCATTCCTGACTTTCTGGTGAGGGCATCTGCCACTACATTCGCTTTACCTGGGTGATACTGAATGTTAGTGTCATAGTCTTTCAACAGTTCCAACCATCGCCTTTGTCTCATGTTCAACTCCCGCCGTGTAAATATATACTTGAGACTTTTGTGATCGGTGAAGATATCACAAGACTCACCCTACAGATAATGTCTCCAGATTTTGAGAGCGAAGACGACTTTTGCGAGCTCCAGATCATGCGTGGGATAATTCTTCTCATACAGCTTTAGTTGTCGTGAAGCATAGGCAATGACTTTCCCATGCTGCGTAAGTATACAGCACAAACCTTTCCCCGAGGTGTCATTGTAAATCTGATATCCACTTGTGCCAGATGGGAGAGTAAGGATCGATGCTGAAATTAAACGATTTTTGAGTTCCTCAAAACTCTTTTCTCTCTCCTCAGTCCATATAAACTTCTCCCCCTTACGCATAAGTTTGGTCAACGGTAATGCCAACCGTGAGAAATTTTCTACAAATCTGCGGTAATATCCTGCTAACCCAAGAAAAATGCGGACTTCTGTGGCAGATGTCGGTCTCAACCATTTAGTAATAGCCTCCACCTTTGAAGGATCCATGGTGATCCCCTCTGCAGAAACAATATGACCTAGAAACGCCACCTTATTCAGCTAGAACTCACATTTATAAAATTTAGTATAAGGCTTCTCTCGTCGGAGAATCTACAAAACTATACGAAGATGATCCTCATGCTCTTATTTAGACTTAGAGAAAATAAGGATATCGTCGATGATGAAATCACAAACTTGTCTAAGAATTCGTGGAAGACTCGATTCATCAAGTCCATAAATACTGATGGCGCATTCGTGAGATCGAATGGCATGACAACAAACTCGTAATGACCATACCTCATACGAAAAGCAGTCTTGGATATGTCCTGCTCTTTTACACGCAGCTGGTGGTAACCTGATCGTGAGTCGATTTTTGAGAAGTGCTTGACACCTTGAAGCTGATCGAATAAATCATCGATACGAGGACGTGGATAACGGTTACGAATGGTGAGCTTATTCAGTTTACAGTAGTCAATACACAGCCGCATACTACCATCTTTCTTCTTGACAAACAAAACTGGCGCGCCCCATGGTGACACGCTTGGACGGATGAAACCTCTTTCTAGAAGTTCCTGAAGCTGATCCTTCAGTTCCTTAAGCTCAACGGGAGCCATACGGTAAGGAGCTTTGGATACTGGTTCTGCACCTAGAATAAGATTGATACCAAACTCTACCTCTCGCATGGGAGGTATGCCTGGAAGTTCTTCTGGGAAAACATCCGGAAAATCTGACACAACTGGCTGATCATGGAGTGAAGGTATCTCAAAAACAGTGTCATGAACGGTAGCTAGAAAACCCTCACAACCATGGTATAATAGAGCACGAGCCTGTAAAGCTGAGATAACCTGAATATGTTTTCTTGGCAGAAAACCACGGTGAACAAAATCTGGTGTCTAAACATCACCGAAGATGACTCGGTAAGCATGACAATCTGTAGTGGCACGATGAGCTGACAACCAATCCATACCCAGAATAATATCAAACTCGCACATGTCTAGAGGGAGGGCACTGACTGGATGGATTTTATCGTTAAACTCAAGAGGAAAATCCCTGTACACCTGAGTAATACGTACAAAGTCTCGCATGGGTGTAGATATACTTAGCACACTATCTAATGGTGTAGGGGTCATGTTTATTCTAGCAGCAAATGAAGTAGATATAACTGAATGTGTAGCGCCTGTATCGAAAAGAACGCAAGCAGCCTGTCCGTTTATAAACAAAATGCCAGTGATGGTACATGTGGTCTTGTTTGCCTGCCCTTGGGTAGTGGTATAAACGCGACCAGTGGTTGGTGGTAGTGGTGGTGGTGGTAAGATCTAAGGAGTGTGGCCTGAGGTACCGATAATATCCCCTTTCTTACAATCCCTCATCATGTGACCCTGCTGTCCACACTTGAAACAACCACTAGAACCACGGCGGCACGGTCCAGGGTGTTTCTTCCCACATATGATACACGTAGGATTAGTATACCCCGTAGAAGCTGCTCTGGTTTGCTGCGAACCTGATTCAAGAAAAAGTACAAGTGTCACGATCATGGTGGACATAACTGGAATAAGGTTGTTTAGCTGAAAATTACATTACCAGAATTTGCTGGTTGGGCAGACTGCTGACCTCTGTAATTTTGGCCACGCCCCTGTCCAGCATCTCTGTTGACATACTGAAAGTTAGAATTCGTTTTACACAATGGTTTGGTATTGTGAAGCTTAAAGAATCACCTGTGGTTGCCAGATGAGTTGGAGCTGCCACAGTAGTTGTCACCACCGCCTCTCTTATCTGATTGGTTACGGTCATAAGACTGACCGTGATTTATATAGCTATGTTGTTGAGTAGCCGATTGGGATCGATCTCCTCCTCTGTTTCTGAAATATTATAAATGTATAGTGCATGATATATATTGTCAAGTAAGTACAAGAGTTAAATTGTTTAAGTCTGCTGAATGTGATATACCTCTTCTCAGGTCGCTCTACATTCTCGAGTTCATCCCTCTTGAAAAGCATCTCTACATCACGAGCTGCATTAGCTACCTATGACACGTTAGTGAACGTGGCACTAATTAGTCTATCCGCAGTCCTAGATTGAAGAGCCCAGCGAAAGTGTTTCGCCTGCTCCTTCGTAGTACCTGTAGTCGCTCCCAAGAATCCAGCCAACCTGAGATATCGATGCATGAACTCCATAATGTTCTCTCCAACCTTCTGACGGATGGAGTGAAAGTCTCTCTTCAGTTTTGCCTAATCAACATGAGGGAAAAACTGGTCATAAAATATTGCCTTGAACTGTGTCCAAGTCAATGTGAGTACCCAATCATCTCCCCCGTTCGTCAGCTTATAAGCCTTCCACCAATGTAGGGCATCACCCTCCAACTTGTACACAGCTAGCCTGACCTTGAAAGCATCTGTTGATCCCTTTGATTGGATCTATATTCTATTAAGAACTAGTATAGTAGTTTGTAATCAAACTAAAACACTTTGGGAACTCTTACTCAAGCTAAATAAGTTATGCGACATCTAACTTATTAAGCAAAGAAGAACATAATTACTTTTAACTATTCGATTCTCTTATTAATCGACTTGAATGAGGTACATGAATGATATCGTACATATGTTCTTTTTATAGAGTAAGGAACCCTAGAAACCTTAGAATATTATATCAAGAGAAGTATATCACAAACGATATATTATCAATATTCTAACTATTTAAGTATATCACATAAGATATACTCTAACTATAACTATGACATATCTTATACAAAGATATATTCGTCCTAATCAATATAGAAGTACTTACTTTATAAGTAGCAGTACTTACTATGTACCGCGTTAACACTAGCGGTACTTGAAAGATACTAACATTACTTAAATTACACTAACGATACTTGACACTTAACAAATAATTCCCAACAATACTCCCCTAAACAAGAATGAGAACTCGTTGTCTTCTTGTTTCTCTCTGTACTAAATGTATTTAGAATACATGTCTTCAATCTTCTCTTGAACCTTGGATTGAACTTGGTAATTTGTATTTGTATCCAACTGAATGTAGCCAAACACTTCAATGTAGATCTTCTTCTGATAAGATAACCTTCAAGCATCATGAACATCATCTTTGTCTTCAAACTATGATCTTCTTGTGTCTTGTAAACATTCATTTGATTTTGCAGCAACAGTGATTGTCTTCTTGAGTTAAATCTATGAACTCTAAATCATGAACTTCTGTCTTGATATGATGAGACAAAACTTTCTAAGTATCTTTTATTTCATACATCTTTGCTTACAACTTCATACCTGAAATAAAACAGTTAACAACAAAAACCAATCTGTATTGGCTTCAGGGATTTTTAGCAAATCATCAGCTATCAATGGATTTGATTTATTCTTTACCAGTTAGTCGTACCCTCTGGAATAGCCAATACTTTATTCATAATGAATAAGGTGTACTGATAACCCTACAATTTTTGGTAAACTATCAACCATCAACGGATTTGATTATGTCTTTACCTAGTACCGTTTGTCTAGGACTAGCCAATTCTTTATCTCGAAACAAGGTGAGTTAGAACCATATAGTTTTTAGCAAACTAGCAGCTTTCAACGGATTTGAGAAGTGTTTACCACAAACCGTTTGCTTATGGACTAGCTATTTCTTATGTGTGTTAGACATGGTGAACTGAGAACCATTTGTGAAGTATGACTGAAAGTCAAACACTTAAGGCTCTTTCTCAGCTTCTTCCTCTTGCTCCAAATCCTTGATTTGTTGTTTAACCAGTCTGATCAACTCCAAAGCACCAACAGACTCTTTTGAGATTTCTAACTGTTGTTCCAACATTCTTTCCAACAATCTTCTCTCAAATGGATATCTCTTCTCTTGTAGCATATAGTAAGTTACATCATCTAGATCCAAAATATGCAATCCACATGACCTATAATATCTCTAATATCTAGGAACCTGATTCTCTAATAACTTCAACATTTTCTGATCACATTTGTGTGGTTCATACATGAAGAGAAATTCATTGTACAATAGTGATACCTCAGTTTTACCTGTACTGGCTTCTTGAACTAACCTGAAAAGATCTTGAATATCTTGTCTGTCAAGAAAATAAAGAATTTCTTCCAAAAGTATGAACATTCTTGTTGTGCCATCAGTTCTTTGTATTCCATGAGCTTCTATTCCTTGATCCATAGTCTATATCCATCTAGCAATGGATGACTTCTTTCCTAAAATCTCTGTATCAATACATTGATCTTTAAAAGTTATTATCTCAGAGTACTTTCTCAAGCTCTCATCATCATCACTATCTGCTGTTGTTGATTTAGCCTTTTTCTTGACTTTCTGCTTCTTCTTTGTTGATCTTTTCCTCTTAACACCCTTGGAGGTTCCTTCAAATTCCATTGAACCTTCTTCCAAGTTTGTATGTACCGTTTCTTCAGTATGTACCGTTGATTGTGTATGTACTGTTTGTACATTTTCAGTCTTATCAACACCTTGAGCTTTATCTCCTTTATTCATTCTTTGAGCAGTCTCTGTCCCTTTTGAACTTACCTTCTCCTTTCTACTTTTCCTCACATATATAGTCTTGATAGGTGGAGATGTTATTGTATGTTCAGCAGTACTTGACTCAAATCTATGAGCACTTCTAAATTGTCTTTGTTGTTGCAGATGCCTTCTAGCTTCTTCAATAACTATCCTATCTACTTCAGATCTAATCTCAACAAAATTCAATTCAGCTCTTTTGTGTTGTTCATACAAAGCCTTGATTTCCTCAAAAGTCTTCTTGACCAATTGAGCATGAGTGAAATGCTTAACTTTCTTGAGAAAAATCATCATTTGATTCCTAATCTACATGGTAGTTGGAGGCTTAATCTTTTCTCTTCTTCTTTTCTAAGCAAAGAATCTTTGTTGCTCCCTTACCAGATCATCAATCAATTTTTCTTTCTCTTCTTCATCATAAGCATCTCTTTCTTCAGCTATTAATGAGTCTGCAAGAAGCTCACTTGCTTGCAGTTCAGCCAGAATTCTATCATACTCTTGTATGTTCCATTCTTGCTGCACTCTCCTAGCTTGAAGCAAATGCTGCTTTGCTGCAAGTTCCTCTTGTAATTCTTCTTCACGAATTTGTTCTTGCACTCTGAAAGCATATTCCTCATCATGGTCCAGTTGATTAAATATCTACATGACTTTGCTGATATCATCATCTGAATCACTTTCATTTTTAGATTATGATTGTAACTGCTTCTTTCCCTTATCCTTTGGATTAATCTTTGGTAACTTCTTCTTCAGATTGGAAGATCTTTCCTCATCAGCTTGCTGTTAAATAATAATACCTTTAGTGGGATGTGAAGCTTGAACTTTCTTACATTTAGTTTGATCCTTTTTGGCAAGAACTTCTTTTCGTGTCTTCTTCTCAACCTCTGCTTGTTTTGCTCTTTCAGCTGAACTCTTTTCTCTCAGATCAAGCAGTATTTGAGCTAAAGTTTCATCCTCTCCAAAACGAGTTTGACTTTCTAGTGAAGGTTGATCACAAGCAGTACTTGTAGTCTGCTTAGTAGGCTTAGCAGTACTTGGGTCTTCAATAATGTTAGCAATACTTGCAGTTAGCTTAGTTGGCCTAGCAGGATCTTCCACAATGTTGACTTCACCAGTGTAAGACACACTAGTTTCTTCAATCACAAGAGTATCTCCGGATACATTTTCTTCCACTGAAGCTATCTTCTCAACTTGTAACTCCTCAGTCTTGTCTGATCCATAACTCAATCTTGATCTTGACAGTACTTGTAAAGACTAATTCTTGTGAAACCAGAATTGCCTTTGTGGTGGAATTGAAGATATAGGAAATTGGATATTAATCTCCTCCAGCTTCTCATAGAAACTACTCCAATTAACTTGAAGTTGTAGTGATTGAGGTCGTGGCTCTGGCTGAGTTACCAACATTTCTTCAAATTGTGGTTCCTCATGAGTAGGTTGTGGTTATTCTTATTGAAGCTCCATATTAGTAGGCTCTTCCACACCAATCTCTAAACCATTGCCATCTTCATAACTCCCAATGACATCATCATCAGCTTCAAAGTTGATGTCATTTCCAGAGACCCTTGTTTGAATATCAGAAGAAGGTAGTGGTTCTTCATAATACCTCCCCTGTTTGGTTGCATTCAGTTGCCTTTTCTTGAGGTTTCTAAATCTTTGCTTCTTAAGAGCAGCTTTCTGAATAGATCTATTTTGCCTCATCCAAGGGGATGTCTTATTCCTTAACTTGATTAGACTGGCCTCCAATTCATCAATTTTTTTGTCTTGAATAAGCTTTTCCTTTTGCAACACCTGTACCTGTTTGGACAAGCTAGTGCACAAAGTAATTAAATTTGCAACATCCACCACCTCTGGTGCCTGTGCTTGTGGTGAACCACTAGCAGCAATGGAAGCAGCAGGTGTATGGATCATCTCATCTCAATTTGGTGGATTACCAATATTATAAGAAGAAGATTGAGAATCTTCTGAGGAATGGGAATTCTGGTTAGAAGGAGTTTGCTGAGAACCAATAGAAGTGCTAGGTTCCTCACCTTCTTGGTTGTCAGGTTGGGCTAACATATTAGCAAATAATGGTGTGACAGTTCTGTAAAGGCATTGCCTTGTTTGGTCAAGAAAGAGAAAGTTCTCTTTGTGAATGTAGGAACATCCCATGTATTTGTTAATTCTGGTAGGTTAGGGATTTGGTCATTAACTAAAGTCTGAATGAATCTAGGATAAAATAAAAACTTCTTAACTCCTTCCAAATTCCTAGTCATGCCTTCAAAAATTAATTTTGAAAAATTGAAAACTCTGTTATTTGCTAGACAAATACCAGCTGATGCCAATGCAACAGTGGTTTGATCAAAAGAATTACTTTTGGAGCTTAAACAGTGAATAATGGCATGAAAAAGCAATTTCCATTGTGGTAAAAACTAAGCTTTAAAGAAAGTAAGACTTTCCCTACCACCCTCATAACCCATGGCTACAAGGCCATCATGTATCTTTGCATTATTAAGCATACTAAGTTCATTTTCATCATTTAGTCTCAAACTAGCCCTTAGCAGTACCTCTGTTACATATATATTTCTATGATTTACACTAGCCTTAATGCAAGGTTGATCAAAGCGAGTACCTAACACAACAGTATTCTAAAATTGTTCAACAATAGGAACAGAGACTACGGGACTTACAGTGAGTGCGAAATGAATATGACTTCGAGATAAAAATCCAAGAATCTCATGGAAACCAAGAGAGTCATCATTTAGAGCAAAGTTCGCAACCATGTTGTGCTTAGAGATCACTTATAAAGCAGCCATTAGTATTTTTTATGATCGAAAAATTAGAGAGAAGGTTATATAATTAAGAGATAAGAATAAAAGATTAGGTGAATCAATTGTATAATTGGAGTAAGTATTTATGTAAATAACAAACTCAAGCACGAAGAAGCTGCCAAATTTATAAAAGATACCCTTAACGGTACAACTGACATGTAGCGGTACATGGAACATACTCAATACTTGGATTTGTGCTAGCGGTACTTGGATTCATAACGGTACCTCACAAATTTGACCAGTTCATGCATTCCTCTATCATTATAACCTCTTTTATCTTATTCTTTCAACCTGCAATCACATCAAAAACACAAAAACATATACTATACAATAAGAATTAGGACCATAAAAATTGTACAGTTATTACCTCCCCTCAACATATATAGTAGTCTATTGGTTGAGCATACCAATATGTGTCACCAAGAATTCAAATCTCTTTGCATCAAATGCCTTGGTCAACAAATCAGCTACATTGTTGTCTGCATGAATCTTCAAGACATGAATAAGCTTCTTGTCATAGGCATCTCTTATGAAGTGATGTCTTATTTCAATATGCTTGGTCTTGGAGTGAAAGACTGGATTCTTGACAATGCATATAGTACTTTCAGTATCAATGTAAATCTTGGTGTTCATGAAGTTGAACCCATAATCTAACAACTGATTTTGAATCCAAAGTACTTGTCCACATCAATGAGCAGCAGCCACATATACAGCTTCAATTGTAGAAGTAGCAACAATGGTTTACTTCTTACACTGCCATGATATGATTCTTCTGCCTAGGAATTGACAACTTCCTGTTGTGGATTTCCTATCATGATTAGCTCCAGCATAATCACTGTCTGAGTAAGCTTCCAGTTCAAAGGTTGAATCTCTAGGATACCATAATCCTAAATTAGGCTGACTTTTAAGATACTTAAAAATCTTCTTCACAACATGATGTGACACCTTTGGATTAACTTGGAACCTTGAACAAGCACACACAACAAACATAATGTCTTGTCTTGAAGCAGTAAGATACATCAATGAACCAATCATCGACCTGTATAGATGAATATCAACATTTTCACCATGTTCATCTTTTGATAAAGACTTCTTAGCTTCAAAAGTTGTATTTGTACTCCTTGAATCCATACATGAAAACTTCTTCAATATTTCAGCAACATATTTATCTTGGCTGATAAATATTCCATCTTTCCTTTGTTTAACTTGTAGTCCCAAAAAGAAAGTAAGTTCTCCCATAGAACTCATCTGAAATTTTCCTTTCATCAAAGCCTCAAACTCTTCACACCATGATTTCTTGGTTGAACAAAAAATAATGTCATCAACATAGACTTGGACTAGAATAATATCTTTAGCATTCTTTTTTATGAACAGAGTTTTGTCAATGGTTCCTCTCCTATATCCATGTTCTAACAGAAAATTGGATAAAGTTGCATACCAAGCCATTGGAGATTGATGTAGACCATAAAGTGCTTTGATAACTTTGTAGAATCTGTTGGGGAATTTAGGATCTACAAAACCTAGAGGTTGGGAAACATATACCTCCTCTAAAATAGTACCATAAAGAAAGGCACTTTTCACATCCATCTAATAGACTATAAAACCCATATATGATGCAAAGGCCAAAAATAACCTAATGGCTTCTATCCTTGCCACTGGTGCAAAAACCTCATCATAGTTTATCCCTTCTTCCTGTCTATAGCCTTGAGCCACTAGCCTTGCCTTGTTCCTCACAACAACTCCTCTTTCATCCTTCTTGTTTCTGAACCCATCTTGTACCAATAACCCTTTTACCTGAGGGAAGATCCACAAGAATCCAAACCTTTTGTAGGTCAAATTGTGTTAATTCTTCTTGCATGGCATCTACCCAACTTTCTTCATCAAGAGCTTGAGAAATATTCTTGGGCTCTACTTGTGATAAGAAACAGGCAAACAAACAAAGCTGAGTATCCTTATGATTTGTTCTCTGCTGTTGTTTGACATAAATTACAAGTGCATGAGTTTTAGTATTGGCTTGAAGTTGTCTTCTGGTTTGCACAATAGACTTGGGATTTCCAAGAATCTGAGTAGTAGGATGGTTGTTGTTGACTTTATGAGTTGGAATAGAACTGACTGGAATTTCAGTTTCCAAATTATTGAAATCAGTTACTGCATCCTGCTCATCATAGGAAGATTTTGAGAAGATTCCTTCAGCTGGACTAGCATAAATGTCTTCATCATCCATAGCTTGTAAAAAATCTTCTAATGAATCAACAGACTTTGCAGATTTTCACTTAGCAGTACTTGCAGACGAGGTACCGCTAGGTGTAATATGTACTGCTGAGTGTTGTGACTCAAAAGGTTATTCTCCTGAATGCTCATTAGCAGATGTATCATTCTTTTCTTGATCTTGAAGCCTCTAAAGCTCTTGGGAGGCATGATCATCAGTTGATGGCATTGTTTGCTTCTAGGGAGTAGCAGCCATAGGAGTAACAGTAGGCATACTGGGTACATAGATGTGAACATCATCATCCTAAGAGTCTGATGAAGAAGGTTCTCCTTGAGTACCTAACTTAGTTGTACCAAACTCCTCACATGCATTGTTAGTTTGACAGTCCTTTTGCACAAAATAGTAATCCATGTAATTAGTTAGATGATCTAAATCAAACATCCAAGCATAACCTATTCCTGGGACTTTGGGTTTATTTTCTAAGAAATTAACATGGGTATTTTCTTCAACCATTTTAGATGCCAAATTATAAACCATATATGCTTTACTTTGCAATGAATATCCTATAAGATATCCTAGATCAGATTTTCCATCAAACTTCCCTAAATGATCAAGAGTATTTAGTATAGACACATGACATGCAAAAGGTCTTAAATGACTTATGGTTGTCTTAATGACAGTCAAAAGTTCATAAGGTGTCTTGTTTTGAGGCTTGGTCACTAAGACTCTATTTAACACATAACATGCAGTATTGATTGCTTTTGCCCAAAATGTATTTGGCAAAATAGAATCAGCCAGCATAGTTCTAACACCCTCAATTAGTGTCCTATTCTTCCTTTCATCTACTCTATTTTGTTGTGGAGTCCTAGGATGACTAAATTTTCTATTGATACCTTTAGACCTACAGAATTCATCAAATTAAGCATTCTTGAATTTTGTCCCATTATCTGTCCTAATGATTAAGACTTGTTTAGTGAACTGATTTTCAACTAAAGTGATAAAATACTTAAGTAATTCATTGGTTTCACTCTTAAGAGATAAAAAGAAAACTCAACTGAATCTACTATAATCATCAGTTATAACTAGACAAAAGGTCTTATGACTAATGCTCCTTATATAAACTGGACCAAACAAATCCATATGCAAAAGTTGCAAAGGCTTTGTCACAGTATTGACAGTCTTGGTCTTACAAGAGGTTCTATGTTGTTTTCCTTTTTGACAAGCAACACATGTGAAATCATTCTGAAAAGATTTGTTAGGTAACCCTCTAACCAAATTCCTATTCACTAATCTGTTAAGATTCTTGAAATTCAAATGACCTAACCTTCTATGCTATAAATTAGACTCATCAAAAGAAGCCTTAGCTAGCAAACATGTAATACCACCTGTTGGAGTAATAGTATGAAGATTAAAGGTGTACATGTTTTCTTGCCTGGGTACTTTAAGCAGTACTTAAGATTCCTTAGGCATCTCAAAGTCTTTAGACAGCACCAAGCAGTCTTTGTCTGTGAACAACACCTTGTTCTTCTTATCACACATTTGTGACACAGAAAAGAGATTGATATCATTCAATTCTTTTACAAAGAACACGTCCTCAAATTCTAACTTCCCTGTATTGATTTTCTCTTTGCCAGTGATTCTACCTTTGCTACCTCCAAAGGCTACTGGTCCATCTCTGAATTCTTCAAATTCAGCAAGGAAATCTTTATTCCTTGTCATGTGTCTTGAGCATCCACTATCTACTATACCTTTATCTTTTAATTCATCAATTAGATTCCCCTACACATACACAAAACTCATTAGTTTTTAACAAGGACCCACACCACATTTGGCTCGGATCTTGTGGGACCTACATACTTAAGAGTTTGATAGGTAGTTTTTCTGGTAAGACTACATACACTCTTATACTTCATGGTTCCAGTCAAATAGTCAAAGACATAGGTAGGTTTGTTATCTTTGTACATTTTTGGCCTAGGTACTGTTTTAGCAGTACTTGTCTGAACATACGGTTTTTCACCTTTAGGAACCCACATTTGCATTGGTTTGTTATTGGACTTACTTCTAGATGTTCTAGCTTTCTCAACTACATTCTTAGAAGTCTTGTGGGACTTTGGTTTGACAGACTTTGAACCAACGGTACTTGAGTTTGGTTTAGCAGTTATTGTAGTTCTAGACTTGCCGGTACTTGATTTACCAGACTTTAAAAAGTACTAGACCTTGTTTCATAAGTACCGCTCTTGGAACAAAGTTCTTGGTAGAGATATTTGTAACCTTATAAGGTTTAGCTACCCTCTCTGCATGATCAAACTTAGTTTTTTCATCTTTAGACTTGTGTTGCCTATTAACCTATACATTTTTCCCATTACTGTTCCTTGTGGCCTTTTGTGTAGCCTTTTGTTTTACAATCTTATCTTCATGTAAAGTACAATCTTTGATAAAATGACTTAGACTGCCACAAACATAACATCCTTTTCTTCTTAAAGAAGACCTAAAAGGTTGTTTTGACTTAATTTTCTCAAAACCTATCCCACCCCTCTTGGTTTTATTATGTTTTACATTATTGTCCAATTCCTTACTAGGAGTTTTTACCTGCTTGGAAGCAGAACTAGTTTTAGACACTTCAGAAACAAAATTGTTCATTAAAAGTGGATAAACAATGTTTTTGGTCACAACAGATTTATCTTGAGTCAAAGTACTAGAGTTTGAATCATTAACAGCCTTTGGTTCATCTAACTCTATACCTGTATCATTACTAGGGGGCATGAAAATTCCTGATAATGGTGGAGGAACTGCCTTCATTCCTTCAGCATATCTATCATTTTTAGGTGTATTATCTGACTCACTAGAACTATCAAAAATCCCCTTTGATAAGTCCTTGTCAATTAAAGTTATCCCAGGTTGGTCCTCAATATATCCTAAGCCTGACTTATCATAATACCCCATTTGTGAATTAATCAATTTACCCAATTCTTTAGAAGTTTTTTGCCAATGATTTATCACTTCCTTTTCATGATAAAGAATGGATTTTAAAGCTTCATTTTCTGTTGATACTTTCAAAAGTTTTTTTTCAAACGCTTTAATTTCCACATCTTTTTCCCGCATTTGAAGAGTTAAAATTCTTATTTTCTCTTCATAGTTTTGTTGACCCTTTTTATACAAAACTATATTTTCCTCTAGCTTAGCAACACCCTGTTTAAAAGCATTTAATTCTATAGTGCATGTGTTGACTTTTTGATACTGTTCATCTAGTTCTACTTTTAAGCTATTAAATTTAAGAACACAATATTTAGAACAAGGATGTACCTCAGTATATTCATGTGAGAGAGCCATCAAACCAAGCTCTTCTTCTTCCTCATCTTCAGCCCAATTCACCACTCTATCTACAGTTACCAATGCTTTGGTTCTTTTGGGACTCCTACCGTTTCCTTTTGGAAAGCTTTTAGTAATTCTTGGACTGGTTCTATAGCTGTTTTTGGACTTTTGATTGCTACTCTCAGCCTTGTCTCTAGTGCATTCCCTTGCAAAATTCCATTCCTTCCACAGTTATAGCATTCAACTTTAAACTTGTCATATCCTAATGGCTCATTAGGATCAACAGTCATCTTCCTTACAGTCTTCTTAAAGAACATATTAGATCTCAAAGAAATCATAGCAGCTTGCCATTTGAGATCCATCTCTTCAACATCAGCATCATCCATTTGGAACAAGTCATTTAGAGTTAGTCTTGGCCTGTGGTCTTGTCCAGCAAAGAATGAGAAGGCATCATTGTCACTAAACAATGGTGAAGATCTTCCTTGTGGATTTTGAGAGACTATAGGACTGCCTTCAGTACTTTGCGAGTAAGTACCGCTTGTAAGTCCCCCACCAGTATTTGGAAAGTAAGTACCGCTGCTTGATCCACTAGTGATATTATGAAAGTAATTACCGCCGTTACCTTCTGACACAAAAGCCAAGTTAGACTTTGATGTTGCTGCTGCTTTGGTCACCTCAACGCCTTTAACATCCATCTCATAAGCCCTAAGATTGTTGTAGAGATGATCAAAAGGAATTGTATCTAGATCATCCCTTGTGATGAAGTGCATAGACATTGCTTTCCACTCTTGTGGAACACTTCTTAAGAATTTCAGATTATCTTCTTCATTAGGAATTATTTGTCCATAAACTACCAATTGAATAAGCAGCTTACTGAACCTTCTATAGCCACCATGGATTCCTTCTATACTAGAAATTGAGAAGTTATCAAATTCTTGTTTCAGAACAATCTTCTTCATCTTCTTAAATTTGTCATTACCTCCAAATCTAAGTTTGATGGCATCCCACATAGCCTTTGCATCCTTATAGTGATGAAATCTAGGTAAGATGTCTTCTGAAAGTGCCATAGCCAAAGCAGTTCTGGCCTTTCTTTCTCTAATCTCTGCTTGTACCTCCCCAGCAGTCACAACAGGTAAATCATAGCATGTACCATCAGGCAACCAGTGTAGCTTCTTAGGTGTATCCCTATTCTTGATAACTTGACACAGAGTATGATCTGTGTGATTCAAGTAATGTTCCATCTGCATAGCCCATGTCTCATAGTTATCACCTTTGAGAACTGGGAGTTTGACAACAGAAAGAGTATGGGAAGGTGTTGTAGTTGTAGAAGTAACTACAACATCTATGGCTTAAACACCTTGTGGTGGTGCATGTAGCAAAACTTGAGGCTGTCCTTGTGGTATTGGATCAGGATCTGGAATGTCTTCCAAGTGAGGGTCATCACCAGGTTGAGACATGGAGTTTTAGTGTGAGTGGAGTTTTTAGGGTTATGTTCTTCTTTTTCAGAGTTTCTCAACAAGCTCTGATACCACTTGTTGATCTCTTTGATTGGATCTATATTCTGTTAAGAACTAGTATAGTAGTTTGTAATCAAACTAAAACACTTTAAGAACTCTTACTCAAGCTAAATAAGTTATGCGAAATCTAACTTATAAAGCACAAAAGAACATAATTACTTTTAACTATTCGATTATCTTATTAATCGACTTGAATGAGGTACATGAATGAAATCGTACCTATGTTCCTTTTATAGAGTAAGGAACCCTAGAAACCATAGAATATTCTATTAACATAAGTATATCACAAACGATATATTATCAATATTCTAACTATTTAAGTATATCACATAAGATATACTCTAACTATAACTATGCCATATCTTATACGAAGATATATTCGTCCTAATCAATATAGCAATACTTAGTTTATAAGTAGCAGTACTTACTATGTACCACGTTAACACTAACGATACTTGAAAGACACTAACAGTACTTAAAATACACTAACGATACTTGACACTTAACTAATAATTCCCAACAGCATCCCCACAATCCATGGCCTCAAAGATTTTCTCTATATGAGAAATCAAGTTCTCTGTGTCCGTTGGATTTACTGTCTATTCAAAGGATCGGGGTTTCTGTTTATTATACCTTTCTAACCAGATAGCTAAAGTGGTAGGTGGTGGAGGAGGAGGGTTATTATTGTGCGGAGGTCCGTTTTGGTACTCAGCCCTAATCACATCTCGAATCTGGGGTAGCATGGCTTGCACAGCTGCTTGAACAACTACATCAATACCAGCAGCTGTAACACCATTCTTATTATTGCGTCTGGGTGGCATCTAAAAGTTTAAATAGGATAACATGATTAACTTGTTAGAAACACGGAATAAGAAATATGAAATATGCATGAGGTAGTTCATGAAGGCATAGCTAAAGAAATATCACATGAATACTGGTGAACACCTATGGTCAGTTCACAAAATGACATTCGACTGAAACATGAATCTGACATTAGTAAGGATGAACGCCTATGGGCGATTCACCAATACAAAATCTGAACGGGAAAGGGTGAATTCCTATGCATCGGTTCACCAAGACGAAAATTCGTAGAAAAGCACATGCGACTAAATATGGTCAGTCCTGTACCAACCTTTTACTTAGTCAAAATTTTAAGAAAACTGACTGATGAAATGCATGAGAAACATGAAAGATAACAACGCTAAGGTATAGGAAGTTTCTGATGACTACCCACTAGTCACAAGTCAAGTTTTATAGCCTACAGGTCGAACCTTGCGCTCTGATACTATAACTGTATCACCCCACTTGGATAAATGGACCGTTACATGTACTTATGGCGTGTCATCAAAGCATGCAAGGCAAATGTCTTGAAAACATTAACTGACCACAACGGAAATACCGGAATCAAACATCGGTAGTACAAACATAAGCTCAAATATAAAAGATTAAGTACTGAAAGAAAGGACCAAACAATGTCCAAACAAGCAAAGTAATGTCTAAGGTTCATAAAGTAAAGAAGTCTGGATAGCTTCCATCCAATGCACATACTCTCTCAGAATCCTAAGAGCATCCTGATGTACCTGCCGTTGGAACATGAAAGGAAACTACGGCTGAGCATAACGCCCATTGAACGGATATAAAGCATGATAAGAATATACTGAAATGAACAGATAACAAATACCGAAGCCATGAAACTGATAAGTAAAGTGCAGCGGAAAACTGTATATGTTCTGAAAAGTCTGATTTACAATAGTAAAACTGAATTATTATCTGTTATATCTGAAAACATGCAATTACTGTATTTTAAATGCCAAGAGCTTATATAGGTCATGTGCTGCAACAACGTCTACATGAATACATAGAGGGGTGACCTCGTCATGCTGTATATGGGTGACCTCTAAATAATGTGCTAGGTGGAAGGATCAACTCCAATATTAAGGATGTAGAGCACACACCACATTCACCTGATAAGTTGTAAACTGATAACCTAGGATGCACCCATACGCCCCAATGATAATACTGATAAAATGGCCAAGCTGAAATAAATGGGACGTTGCGAGAAATCACTCTCTCGCAGAGGAGTCATGACACCGGTGCCTCAAGTGTCATGTTTATGGTACCTCCGTAACTAGTATATAACTGGTCATGCTTGTATAAAAAGCTCAGGCAAATTTTAACTTAGTTATTAAGATAATTACTGTAAAACTTATAACATATACTGGGGAAAATATTTGGCTGCAGACGGGGAATCCTAATCATGCATAAGAAAAGAAGTCCTTACTGAAGGACGGGAAATCCGTACCTTTTGTCCAGTAACTAACAACAAGGAAAACTGAACGAACTCCTACTCTGACTTCACAAAAGCTACATGAGTAATGGACGCGAATGAGTTGACTGATATCTGTTTAGTTTTTACTGATCTTAACTGTTCTTGGTTTGATTTATTTTATTCTTGTATTATTGTTTGTGTATAATCTGGGAATATCTGACTGTTCTATAATATTAATGGTTAACGTATTCTCTGTATTCCTGATTACTGTATAATAAGTACTCCAATATAATAATATTACAATAAATAGTACTCTGCTATAAATAGAAAGTTGCTAAAATTAGAAAGGTTTCTAAATTCGTTTCTTTTAGAATAATCATTGATTTAATCACACGTTTTAAACTAATTAAAAGGATAAAACAACATTGATTTAATTTTACTAATTAAATTAAGAAAATCAACAATTTTATTAATTTATTTATAAAACTCCTATATAAAATGACTTAATTAATTTAAATAATTCCTCGCGGTTATTATTACTTGTGATCCCGAAAAGCCGTGCTAAAAACCTTCCCCGAGACACCCATGTCTCGGGTTAAACCAAACTGGGCCCACTTCTTGGTCTCCCCTGTTGACGTCACTCAACCATAGCCACTGGCCTAGTGCCAGTCGCTACTGTTCCTATTGTGGTTCCCACTGTTTGACTATTTATTCCCACTGTTTTGTTTCCTGTTCCCACCGGTTGGTTAATATACTCACTGCTTTGTTATAGTTCCCACTGCTTATGTTGTTGTTTCCCACTGTTTGTGCTTAAGACTACCGAGAGTATGTCAAAACAAACACCCATGCTGATTGGTTTTTACCCACTGTTATCAAAACAAACGCCCCCTTAGGCCCGTTACCCCCTGTTTGGGTGTTTTTGGCTGTGGCCTAAACATCACATCCACCACCGTCCCCTGTGTGGGTCATATCTGGCCAACAGTAGGCACACCGAGACCTTATGGTCTCGGTTTTCATGAATCAACTATAACCCGACCCTCTTGATTATTAACTCATGCTTATAATATATAAACCCATTTTATTAGATTATAATTATACTAATTTGTGATATAAAATGGAATAAACGAAGGAAGGTGATATCGTTATAAGATTAAGGATTGATCAAGAACACGTAAGTCGAATCACTAGCAAAACAAAATGGTTTTTCCCTGTGTTTGTGTTTCTAGCCGGCGGCCACCCCAAGAAGATGGGAACCGTAGTTTTTTTTATGTTTGTTAAAAATGAATGAACATAACCCTTATTTTGTTTCATGTGTTTTGTTTGTAAACCGGGTTGGGCCTTAAAACCCATTTTCTTTCTTGTTTTCTATTAAAACCGTCGGCCCCAATTATATCTGTGGTTTCCATTTTTGCTTTTCGACACTATAATTTATCACGTATACTCGTATTTATTTCTCGTGTTTTAATTTCTGAAACGTAATAATTGTTTTCTGTATAATAATACTTACGTAATACATACGTAATATTTTCTAACACTTAATAATTATTTTCTGAATAATTAATTTTTGTAATATTTAAATAAAGCTGAGACTGCGTATTTAATGTTCGTAGATTTAAATACGGGTTTTACAAACATTCATATGTGTCTTTAATTCATTCAATTCAGTCAAGTTAACTTGTAACCACGAGCATTGATATAGCTTATTGTAAAAGCTAAGCTTATAACATCTCATAGTAAAATAAATACTATAAAATCAAAAAAATATAATGTAAAACAATAAATCATCTTCTCAAATACACATCTAATCCTCTTCCGCCGCCACCGTCTCATCGTCATCCGCCATAATATGACGGAATCATATATATTACTTTATAAAATATTATGGCATAATAGTATTAGCTTATAACTTTAATTGCGTGATTACAAATTTTCTTACTTGATTTTTTTCTGTCAATAGCCTATTGCAATATAGCATTATATGTGATTGTGAATGTTATTTTTTTTGCTCGGATTTTATAAAGTTTGTCTTCACCTCATGGGCTGTAGTTAGACACGTATAATAGTGTACTTTGCTATCTTACTCTTTTTGTGATGTATGGCTATTTTTTTCTTATGTTTTGAGATGTACAATTATATAACGGGTTAAGTATACGTAATAGCAACATACTTTCTAAAATGTACAAATATTATAAGCAAACTTTATAAAATACCAAAATTATATACGTACTTTTTAGTTTTGTTCCGATATCATACCTTAGTGATGTGATATTAATCTACTATTTGATTTAAAATGTTCCTATATACTTACCATCACATGTACGATATACAAACTACATAAACTCTAATCATAAAAAAGCAAAGCTATCAAAATTGAAGGAGACACTAGTTCATATTAGGTTCGAATAACAAAAAAAACATACATAACATATTTAATTTTTAATGCCATGATACAACAATATAATTTGTGTATGATTTGTTGATGCATAGGTCTTTTATACATATTATAGTTTGACTAGAACATATATCATCTCCTCTTAATTCATATTTTCATAAACATAACCTTAAAGAAATGGAAGAAACAAATCAATAGCTAAAAAAACAATCCGTTTTTACAATAGTAGCAACACATATCACTAGAAAAAAAAATTCAACATGGTATATATGATGGGGATTTCGTTGTGACATGGCATATGTCGTGGACCTTTATATGTTAAAACTAAGTTTGTGATGATAATAGAACGGAATTTGAAAGTACGTATACGATATTGGTAGTTTTACAAGTATACGTACGATATTTGTACATTTCAAAAAGTATGTTGCTATTATATGAAATTAACCTTTATATAATTATACATGCTAATTATAAAACATAAAAATTAACAATTAATATGAAAGAGTTGAAATCAGTGTATACTCTCTTTTTAGCATACACCATATTAATCAATCATATTATTTTTAAAATAAGTATTAAATCATCTTTCTATCGATGAGCACATGTATATACTTTCGACGAACTTTTTTTTTCTTCTGAGAAAATCATATATGATTCGTATCACGGATCATATATGATTTTTCCAAATCATATATGATTCGTGGTACGAATCATATATGATTTTCTCAGAAGAAAAAGTTCGTCGAAAGTATATACATGTGCTCCTGGATAGAAAGAAGATTTAATTCTCGTCACAATGGTATCTTTCGTTTTACGTAACAATTAATGGTTTGTGAGATATTTTTTTTAAATGGATTTATTTTGTTAGAAGAAAAGAATGGATGCTGTAATTGGTTGATTGAGTTTATTCTTGGTGTACATTGAACTTTTCCATATAGTCACCAGGTTCTCGTCGTTGTATTGCGCGGATACTCAGCTATACTTCTAAATTAGTATAAAGTGAATCAACTAATTATATTTATTTATTCTTTTAAAAGCTTATTTTTCATTTTTTAAGAGTAAATTACATCGTTCGTCCTTGTGGTTTGCGTTGACCGACGTGTGTAGTCCTTTGACCAAAAAAATTGCACCGTTCATCCTTAACTTGCAAACGTTTTCCGCCGTTACTCCATCACTTTAACTGGACCCACAAATGAAAGTTAAGTTATTTAAACACAAGGGTAACCTTGTCTTTTCACATTAAAGCTTTTCATAAATAATTAAATATATTATTTTAACATGACCCATTAATTACAACTCCTTTGTATCTTCTCAAACACACTACCCAGCCTATATCTTCTTAAATCTTAATCCTCTGTTCTTGATAACTTAGGGTAGTAAGAAAAACTGAAAAAGAGGATATTACTTTACATTGATTGACTTAACATCAATTTGCTTTGAATCGATTGATTTAACATCGATGTTTTTTCAAAGGGTTTAGATTGTGAAACGGTGTTCCAATGAATGGTTATAGTGAGGTCGTTGTTATTATTGTGGTTCAGGTCCCGGAAGGTGTTTCACGTCGTGGTTGGTTTTTGAGAAGTGGTTTTTTTTGCCGTGGTAAAATGGGTACAAAGTACTATCAGGTGGTTAAGGAGAAGTAGACTAAGCCCTAAAAATGATTAGATAAGCTTTGATTACTCTAATTTAGTCAAATAAAATTGATTTGATGAGAAACAAAACAGAGACATAAATCAATATAAAGACTTACAAAATTGAAGGTTTTAATTTTTCTTTGACTTTCAACTACTGCTACTGTACTTTGACTATCAAACTCGATGAAGAAGGCAAGCCAGACGAATATTCTTTATTTCTTTTCTTTTTAAAACCTTTGTAAATATTAATATTACAATCTATACCACTAAACTATATGTAAACTAGTGTCTATATATATATATAATGAGACATTCCTAATTTATTGAATAAATTACACAATTTGCTGTATTGGTTCATAAGTACGAGAAAACAAATCTGTGACTATGATGGGTATTGGTGATGTTACATGATGTCTTTGATATATGATTTTGCTTATGCTTATGATACGCTTGAATTTGTGTATTTTTAGTGATGGGATAATTTTGAATTTTATCCAAAATTATAATGAACATAATGAGTGAATTTTGTGAAGGTTGTTGGGGATGAAAGGGGGTACGGTGGTAGTGGTGGTGGTAAGTGAAGATGGTACACTCTCATGTTGGAAACGACGGGTATACCCTCTTGGGAAAACATATTAAAAAGAGTTAGTGGGCCCAGTTAAAGTGAGGGACAAACGACGAAAAAAGTTTGCAAGTTAAGGATATGCGGTGCAACTTTTTTGGTCAAAGGATTAAAGATGTCGGTCAAAGCAAACCATAAGGACGAACGGTGTATTTTACTCTTTTTTTTAAAAAGAGATAAATTATCAAACAGAGTAAAATACATCGTTCGTCCTTATGGTTTGCATTGACCGACGTCGTTCGTCTCTTGACCAAAAAAGTTGCACCGTTCGACCTTAACTTTGAAACCTTTTCCGCCGTTTGTCCCTCTATTTAACTGGCCCCACAATTGATGTTTAAGTTGTTTAACCACAAGGGTAATCATTTCTTTACCTATCTCAAGCCCACATTCTCAACCATAAACATATCCATCTTCATCTTCATCACTACAACCACCATTATCTCCATCCTCTTTATCATTTTCCCAAAAACTTCACTAAATTAAAACACCTAATTCAGTATCATAAATCGCAAATAACTTAAAAAATTAAAATCAAACCCGAACTTAAAATAAACATATACCCTAATTAAAATCTACACAATCTCATGTTTCTTTTTTTAAATCTTGATAAATCAATTTTTTTTTGCAAGTGAAAATGACTAAACCAAGCCAAAAACGTTGATCCTCTTATTAAATATATAGTTTAGTTAATGCTAATACACATGTTGACAAATCGTGGCCTGTAGAAAAAGCAGAATATTGGTTATTTGACCAGTTGATGCAGTTGTTGACTTCATCTCGGTTGTGTTATAAGATACCTCAGAAGCCACTATGCTTTGAAATTCTTCACTGTCAAGCTTCAATCTTTTCATCCTCTTCATCTTCAACATACGTTTTATATGCGAGTCGAAGAAGTATCTCTCTTGCACCTAGGGGTGTTATCGGGTCAGGTTATCGGGTTATCGGGTTGGTGAAATCGGGTTGATTCAGGTTTTGGTGTCCAAAATATTGACCTTAATCCGACCCTATAAAACATCGGGTTATCAAGTTGCGGGTTATCAAGTTGTGGGTCAAAATGGGTCGGATTTAATCGGGTTGGGTTATCGGGTCGTTATCGAGATATAACGAAATTAGGTGTCTTGAACATAAAAAACATTAGTTGCTTAAAATTTTCTTATAGACACATTGTAAATATTTAAAGAGTACCATATTGTGAACTATATGAACCATTTATTGTATTATTCATGTATTTTACATATGCATCGAGGTATGTTAATATCTTATCAGTAACTTTATGGCTTACATTTTTTAAACATTCTGCCATGATTTGTTTCATATCAACTCTACGAGTTACTTGGGCTAGTCCATTCACAACATCTTCGGATATATCCCATCTTGGGATTTCCACGTATAAATTTTGATAAAAGAGTGATTATACAATATTTGTTATATAAATACATCACTGTCACACTATCACATATATCTTTGCCATTTCTATGTAGTTTATTAGCTCATTTCCATATTTTTTATTACACCATTCTCCACCTTTAAGCAACATGATTTCCTTAGATATATGGTTATGAAAATGATGTTTTTCTTTTTGTGTGTTTCGATAGTAGTTTTTGATGTTGATTGTGGGGATTGTGAAGGTGATGACGGTGGTATATGATTTCTGGTGTTAATTTTGGGGATTTGAAGGTGTTGATGAATATTCAAAGAAGATAAAGAGTACGCAATAGAAAGGACAGGTTTACCCTTGTAATAGAATAACTTAACATTCTTTTGTGGGCCAGTTAAATCAAGGGACAAACGGTAGAAAAGGTTTCAAAATTAAGGATGGACGGTGCATTTTTTTGGTCAAGGGATGAACGAAATTAGTTAACGCAAACTATAAGGACGAATCTTGTAATTTACTCTTATCAAACGATATAAAATAAACCACTGCAAATGAAATTAGAACCACCAGCCCGTTAGCTAATCCCATTATATACGACATGAAACAAGTGACATGATAGCTTACGTGGCTTAACATTTCTTTGCCTTTTGTTCAAATCAGCCGTTTTCATGATTTAAAATTTTAAATGTTCATTCTTCGTTTTTCTTTCTTTGGTTACAATGCTTGAAAATTCGATATATATACATTACACGCGAAACACATGATCTTCAAAAGTCATTGTTGTCGTGGGTCCACCAACTAGTTCTTTATAAGTTATTATAACCTAGCTATCGTATATTATAAATTATTAGCTCCCTTTTTAATATATCATCCGGATCATGCTGGCTAATTTTATAATAACACGTGAAAATCAATAATGTAGTAGCAATGTTAAGCCAGATTTATGATACAGATTTCAGTATTGATCCCAATATTTTTCACGATTTCTGAACAACGAGCTCAATCTCAATGACGATGCATTCAAGTTCTGGATTTTTTAAGATTTTTCGTGATATTGTTGGTGTTATGGATAGTGGCGGAGCCAGGATATCGATATATTGGGGGCAAAATTTAATTATCGTAAAAAAAAATTTCTGCCAAGAAAATGAATTTAGTCGACTAAATATTGCATAAAAGATCTTATATAGTGCAAAAATAACAATAAAACATACCTTATGTGGCGTGAAATCAATGGATCTTACAAAAACCATACACCCTTATTGTAGCACCCTAATAGCACCAAAAACAACATCATTTCGAAAGCATTTCAAAAGGTTTTCAGCAGCTAATTACAGCATCCAAACACCCTTATTGCAGCACCCAAACAACACCAAAAATACAACATTTCACAAAACCCAATGTGACAACCGTGGTTTTGAGGTTCGTCACTTGGTCTTATTTTAAGGTTAATTTATGTGTGACTATGTGATTTACGTGTTTACATGTTATTTTGCGTGAACGAGGTTGGTGTGGATATCGTTTATGGTATAAAGTACTCATAAGTAAATCGAGGAACATTTATTTCATGTTCATGAGCTCACAAATTAGTGACTATGAAATGAAATTGTGTTATTTTGGTGTTTTACGTATACGTATAAGTATTATAGTAAATCGTATTTTTTTTAGAATTTGGGGTTTAGCATTTAGAGGTCTCGGGTAAGGTTTTTAGTCATGTGAGTATTTTTTGGGATGGTTTTAAGTCATTTAGGACTTAGTTATAAAGTTTATTTCAAAATTTAAGATTTTTTTTAAACTGTATATTTTACGTTTTTTTCGGTATACGCGCAAAATTGACTAGTTTTACGGTTTTAAGGTTTCGGAGGCTTTAGGAGCTGAAATAAATTAAGGTAAATTAAGGTATTATTAATAACATAATAATAAATAATAAAAATAAAAAAAAATAAAAAAAAATGTTAAAGTCGGTTTAGGCCGATTAAAAAGAAAGAAAATGGAAAAAAAAGGAAAAAAGGGAACCGAGCTTTTGTAATGGGCCAAGGACTTGTTAGGAAATTATATAAAGACTTTTCTTAACTAAAAACACATCATAATCCCCTGGAGATCAAGCTTAAGTCGAAATCAATGGAGTCTATTTAGGGTTCTTCATTAATTTTTCTTCTTTCAAAAACTCTAAGGTAAAATCTTCAATACACTTTTTAATTAAATTATTTTTAATTCTCTTACAATCAATACTTGATGGATCTAGGGTTAAGTTAATTATGAATTCTGTATTATAATAGTATAAACATGATTAGATTAATTAGAAATAATAATTATACATTGATGGTAATTAATTATGCTAATTGTGTTAAATTCGTTTTTAAAAACTGGGCAAAATTTTATGTCACTTGTTTTGATCATATCTAGAGTTCTACAAACCCTTATTTTGCGATCCAAGCATCCCTGAATAGGTATTTGAAGTGGCTTTCAAATTCAAGAAACGAGAACTAAATTGGAGGTCGGGAGGTGGGTCAAATACAGGTTAAATAGTCGGAGGTCAAAACAGTTTTGAAATTAGTCGGGTTTAATTTAATGTTTTAAGGTGATTGGGGTACTTAGGAGTACAATTGAGCCCTATAATGAGCATGGTAGTTGGTTTATATATTAAATAAGAGACCTGAAGGGTGGCTAAGCAAATGGATTAGGGTAAGACCCCCTAATTATAACAAACTTTTTGTATGTTCAAAATCGGTAATATGCGGATAGGCAGAAGTATATATATATATATATATATATATATATATATATATATATATATATATATATATATATATATATATATATATTATATATAGGTATAATTATGATTTGAAACCACAGTTTTAATCCATGTCATATCCCAGTCACATCTTTTAGCCAATAGTATTTGAGTATTCCCTAGAAAATCTCCAAATTCCACGAATTTTCCGTTTGAAATCGCAGTTTTATGAAAATCGCGTTTTGGAAACGCAATTTTGAAAACTTTGTTTTGGAAATTGCGTTTTGTTTTTTCTGTTGTAAAAAACATTATTTTTTGAAGTGAGGGTTGTGAGACTCGAACTGAGTACCTCTAGGTTATTTGTTTTGGTGTTTTCCAACTGAGCTATTGGATGATTTTTATTTTTTGATGATAAACCTCTATATTTATTATCCGGTTTTGTATTTAATATAATAAATATCTTCTGATATTTTTTAAAATATATCAAGATATACTCCAAGTATATTCATCCATATCTAAATTTTGTTGAAAATTATATTTTTTTGAATTCTGTTTATCACGTATTAATTTTCTATCAAACCCTAATTCGCTAAAAAATCATCCATCGTAATCTTCTTTGTCTTGTGTAGGTTTTTTCCAGTTTGATCATCTTCTTTGTTAAAGGTATATTATTTTCTCAAAACCCTAATTTTGTTTAAACCTAATGATGAACTGTGTTAGAGTTTTCAGTTTTTGTATGCATATGTTTGTTTGTTTTTTGTAGGTTGATCATCTTCTTTGTTTTATTTACAAGGTACATTTTTATTAAAACCCTAATGCAAATATATTGCGGTATTGTTTTTTCTTCATGTTTTTTATTACTATTTTTTCTTATCTTCACACGTTTATTTATAATGTATTAGTCGATTTGATCTCTTTCAATACAGATCTTGAAAGAAGAAAACCGGGAGAAAGAAGAAAACCGGGAGAAACCACGGAGGATAGCCGCTCAGGCCCTACAACAAGTGATAGTCAGACAAATCCAACCTTTGGTTCTAACAGTAGAGAAACTCCTTCTCGGGCCATAGATTCCGCAGAGGTTAGGGGTCACGTATACGTTTCATCTGCTTTGTTCTTTGCATTTACATTAACTACAAAAACCTATATGGTTTTATTCACATTCTTATCCACACAGTGTCATTTTATATGTGCATGCAAACTTAACTGATTTGCGAAATCATGACGTACTTGATATGCAGTGAATGCCAGCTGTTTTCAAGGATTGAAAGTAACCGAAGACGTGGAAGCAGTCGGATCCGTCTTCCTGAACATTGTGGATCGTCCACCAGTAAACCATAATATTGGATATGATACAATGACTGGTGGGGGATTTTCAAGTGTAATGCCTCTGCAGCTCAAGGCCGAAAACGTCTTTCGACCAAAGCGTTCAACTGGTATTGTGGGGTCGTCACCAGACAGTAACTTAGACGCACCTGATATTCACCCAATTAGGATCTCTTTTGGAACCGATGAAATATGAGTTTCAGGGCGAGTTTGAGAAATTTATTGAAGAACTCGGTTAAAGTGATTGTAAAGACATGGGATGTGCGTGCCCGTGTAGTTATATCATGCTCAGTAAAGTTGGGGTGGAAACTTCAGCTCAAAATATGGTACTTTGGAAAACTACTTAAGTGTTAGATGACTTTTTTCACCTACAAAAAAAGGAATTATTCAAATTCTCAAATCTGCACAATTGTACAGTCCATGCTTAGTTGATTTCCATTTTTGTAAATCCATAATTGCAGGAGCCTCTTCGCTAAAGCTGACAGTCATGTTGCTTCTGCTAGAGAAACTGAAAAATTTATTACAGAGAAGGGGATGCAACTCAGAATATGATATTTTGGTGTACCTCTGAATGCTCACCGGCATATACATAGTAACAAGAGACTAAAGGTAATTCAACAAATGAAACTAAGCCTCTATGTTAACTTGGTAATACACGTGTATCGTTGGATAACCTTTGCTACTAAAAAAATTTAAAATATTAAGTTTCAAAGTATCTATCCTTATGAATCAATAATGGGAGCTGATTTGTCTACGCTATTTTCTACTCCAGCTTTGGATACAATAATTTGTTAATGCTTAACTTTGAAGCTTCCTAATAATCCCTAGATAATTTAAAGTTACAGAAAAAGTAGCTTAGATGGAACCACATAATAGGTCGAAACAGACAACAGTGATTAGAAAAAAACACATAAGCAGCTATATCGTTAGAGGAAGCTGGTAATTTTGATAGTAGAAGCACATCTACAACCTGTTTTAGAACAGACACTTCAAACAATCCATGTATTATTATCATTACACTGCTATACTCTCCAATGTAATTTCATAAGAAGAATGTCCTTTCCAATAGTTAAATTTCAGTTATAAGTCATGGCGATACTTGAAAAAAAATGACTTATCAATTACAAACATAGCTCTCACAGACTGATGTGGTTGATGCTCTTTCTATTTTAATTAGGCTAGTAAGTTGAAACTGGTGGGTCCGCAGCCACACAGTCTTCTTCCATGGGCGAAGCTTGAGGAGAAGGAACTACATCGCAATCTTTTTTCAAAGGCTGTTCATCTTCCACTTTAGGTTTGAGCTATAAAAAGTCAGATTTGCCTTTGTTTTAGATCAAAGTGCTTTTGTTAAATACAGGTTGTTACGAACACATTTCACATGTGATAAGTGAGTTTGATCTCAGTAGGCAAGGAGATCTTCAGTTAGGAGATGGTGATTCATATGGAAACAACTCAAATAATCAGAATGTTAAAAGCTAAATATAACCTAAGGGTCTTTTACGCTAAAGTGACTTTGAACCTGGCCATAGAAAAGTGATTTGCACACATCCACTTTTTATGACACTCTACTCTACTTTAAGTTATTGCACGGAATGTACAACCTTCTACTTTATGAAGTTGTACTGTGAGTGCGCAAATCACTTCCCCTCCCCTGTGCATGATAATATGGTGTTAAATTGTTAATGGTTAATATAAGCCACAAAAACTGAGTATGTAAGCACGACTTCTGTAGAAGATCAACAAGTGTACATAATTTTATCTTTATCTGGTTTTTGACAATAGCCTCTTAGCAGCCATTGTTATATGTGAATACATTGACAAGAAGCTTATATTTCATGGAAGCTAAGTACATATACTATAATTGGCCTTTGGCTTAGTTTATAATAGGTTTAGATACAGTGACTACTGTGATGTATATTGAACAAAGCACATTACATGAATTATCATATCTTAAAATACAATAACTATAACAGTACAGTTACTTGCCAAATGCACACCACAAATCAAAAAAACCCATTACATATAATGCTCTGATTTGTTCAAGTGAGAAAGGAAGTAGAAGAAGCATGGTTGGTTATACAACTGGGAATGACAAGCGATAAATGACATGTACCATGTCATTCTTTCAGATCGGTTTAAGCAAGGACGTAACTCTATTATTATTTGGATGGTCATATTCAGTTTCAAGGAAATGTAAATTCTTTATTAAACTGCTTTACGCTGTACTAGCTAAAACTCTTCTACTTGATCAAATACTGAAGCTGGGACTTCGGCTAGCAAGTCATTTTCTATACTTTTTTTATTACATATAGAAAACCATTAATGTATAGTGCTGTACATCATTGCTGTTTATTTCAAATCAACTGATCATTTTTATGTAGATTAATAAGTTGTATTCTGGAACTCTTTTGTTACACCTGCTAATTTCCATAGTTGCCACTTATTAAGTTGGTAGTGGCAGGTTGATTACTTAGCGCTGATGTGAAAATTGTTCTGTTTTATTGCTACTGAATATTTGTTTAAAGGCGACTAATTTTGTGCTCTTTACATACTTGCAGTGGCCCTGTTCTTCAAATGGCTAATTCCCATCCTCGGATGTTTAAAAAACTCACTCACTTCAAGGCATTTAGCTTGGTTTGATGAACGTGTGTGTCTAACTGAAAGGTTACAAACTGGATGACAAGTCGATGAACAACTCTCAGGAACATGTTCCAGACTATGCTATGCCGGTGGATTATGAGGTACTTTATATTCCAATCGTGCACATCAGTTCCTACCTACATAGATGTAGAACTACAATGATATTTGTTAAAATAATGGTTCTTCATTACCTTTTTTTTCTTTGTAAAGTTAACCGAAATGGTGTTGGATTAATTTGTCGAAGTAGTATAGAATATAATTCACCGATTCCTAAAGAGCACAACTCAACCATGCAAGTTGAAATGTTTTTTATTTGTTAGTCGTACGCAAGTTGAAGTCGTTAAGTATTTTCTCTGTATATTAATTTGTTTTTGTGCAGTCATCATATAAATAAAAAGTGATTGTTAGCTTTTTATTGGATTAGAAAGTGTTTTTTTATAAAGGTGCAACTTACAATATAATGTATCAAATGGTAACATTTAATATTACTCATATATCTTATAAGGTCTATTGCAGGTAACAAAGATGTAAAAAAAGTGTTAGTGTATCACCCCAAACAGTTTGGACGTGCACTAAAATTTACTCAATTTGACTCATTATCAAACCCGACCAGCCCGCGCATTTTGTAAGTCACCCATTGGCTGTTGAAGTATAATACCCTAGGGTAGCTCCCATGAACAGGTATATGCTACATATGGTGATCCTATTTGGCATATTTTGCAATCTTGGAAGAAAGAGCGGAGACCATTTTACTCTTCCTCAAACAGAAATTCCCATCTCTTCCGCAATCCTCGATTGACATCGTCAAAATCGAGAACCATAAAGTATGATCAATTAAATCTTGTACTTCCTTCATCTTCTTTTTGCTCGACTATAACGAACTCTTGGTTTTGTTTTGTGAATTGTGTAGGATAATGGTCATTCGATACTTGATAGCTATTCAAGAATGATAGAGTTTGGCAACCACAGTACTGTGTCACATAGAAGATGTGCTCAATGCAGATGATATGGAACAAAATTCATCAGGAAAAATCAGAGAGAACCATTCAATGGATTTCAGAGCAGCATCACCACGATCAATGCGTGCACTTGGTTTGCTAAAAGATCGATGCCCTGTACACAGTTCTAGAGCACCTACCTCTGAGTCACTATCGGATCTCATAGGGTGGAGTATGGATCATGGAGTGCACGACACTAATGGCAACATCGCACTTAGAACAAGGAAGCATAAAGAATATGATTTATAAATCCTACATAAAGCAAATAGCCAAATAGCGTCCTTGGACTTTCCTTTGGGTTTTTTCTTGCTTATTATGATCAAGCTCTTTGGCGTTTTGGACCATTTTGCTCTTGGTCCGGTCCGTTGTTGACCAGTCCTGTGCGATTTTAGACCGATGCTCATTAGCATTTCCAACAATAAGATGACATTGAAGTTAACAAAAGGCAGTTTTCATGTGACATAATAAGGATCTTAAATTGTCGCATAATAAGGCTCTGTAAATTAGGAATTTAATGATTTTTTTAACTTTCTGTAAACCCGTTACTGTGTTACTCATTTATAGTAATCTACTATAAAGAACCCGATATGATTGTTATTTAATCTCTTTTGCAGATAAAAGAACAGATAAGTTCAGGAAGCCTTTAATACCAAAATCAGATACGACAGTTCAGAGATTAACACGTAAACAGATACGGTGGAAAGTCACGTGAGAAGTCCTACAATAAACTAGGTCATGGGTCTCTTTTTCCTGCAACTTGTGTTGAACTTGCTCTTTTGAATACCATATTGCCAGACATCTCTCGAATGGCCACTGGACTGATCAAAATCATCAAGAGAACTCTCATACGGTGGCTTGAAGGAACGGTAATTCCCATTTCTTGCAGCAAATGATGAGTTTGTTTTCTCATTGTCTTCTGATGGCCTGTTTCTTGCCTGGACTCCATGTGGTCATATGATATGTGTCTTAGCCCAGGTCTCTTCAGACCCCTCATGTTAGAATACCTAAACTGTGGTGGACCGTAGGTTGGTGGTGGTGACAACTTGTGACTCTATGTCAATAAAACATTCCTGGTCTCCGCGTCAGCGCCCAATCTTCAGATTGAACCAAAGTACTAGCATTTCCCATCACCAATCAACAATACATGAAGAGTAAGGCAAGTTCGAAGCAAGTGAACTTCTAGATCAGAAGGCATTCAAGTATTTGACAAAAGTATTAAAATGAGTTATAAGTTGCAATTTTTGAACCTCTACAACCCCTAATGGTTTTCCGCATATATGTTTTGATACTACAGATTTGTATATAATGACCCTTTTTCAGTTAAGGAGCATTTGTATAACAAAAATAGTTACGTTAGTATTGTAAATAAAAATAAGAGTTAGTAAAAAGTTACACCGGTTCATCCGTTTATTTCAGTGTATTAATGTTCTTTTCTTTGCAATTCAAAGGTGTCTTTGGATAACAATGAAAAGTCAATAAATGAGACAAATCGTTTTCACTCTTTGAGTGTTAGTGAGATGGATGAAACTGATAGTACTAGATAGAGAGAGGTTGGTAATCATTTTTGTTATTTCTTTTGTTTTTATGTAATACATACACAATTTTCGGGTGCCTATCAGTTATTATTTTGCCGACGACTTAGACTATATACAATTTTCGCAACATGCCCTTACCAGTAGCGGTGTTAAAAAATTTGACCCGAAAAGAAGTCGGATATTAGGTAATTTATTTTTGTATAACTCGGGTTGGTTCAACTTGATTAACCCGAATAAAATTTGTTTTTTATCAACTTAAATTGTATTTAACTTTTATTAAAGAAAGTAGAAGATGACTTTTTGTATATTTTACGTAAATTCAGGTTGACCCGAACCCGAATTGACCCGACTCGAGTTGACTCAACCCGAATAGATCCAAATCCGAGTAGCCTGATTTCAAATCAAGTCAGGTTTAAGTAACATTTTTAGCCTTGACCTGAATTAGACCCGATTCAATTGACTCAAACCCGACCAACCCAACCTAATTCCCACCTCTAACTATGACTTATAAAATGGCACCACACATATTAAACATTATAATATTAATATTAAACATTTTAATAACACCTAACATGCTGTAATAATTTTTTAGAGGCGCATAATCATTTTTCATGTTTAGATTAAATATTGGTTTCTCAAAAAGTTAATTATATTATAAACAAAAGTATTTTAAAATAAACCGGTATTTATAAAACTAAAGATTTACATGAGACAAAAGACATCAATTGAGTAGGTAAGGCCTAAAAATATTAGAGATTAGTTTCATTTTAGTTTCCTTTTATAAAAAACGGGTCTCACTAGTAATAGATATAGCTAATACACAAACGAACTTTCAATGCAGACATTCGACTTGTGTGTGCATCTACACGTGACACCAAACTTCGACTTGTGTGTGCATCTACATGTGCCACCAAACTGGTTCTAGCTCACTGTCAACCAAAAAATATAAAATCAAATAAAAATTATGAATAATAGGTAGAAGAAAACCTCTTGTGTAGGTTAACGGCTAGCATTCTGTAAGAAATGTACTAAATCAGGCCCTCCGAACTCTAGAAGTTCATCCTTAAGCCCAAAATTTATCAGGGTTCGATACATATAGTCTGCTATTTTTCCACTGCTAAAGCTAACAGGACTTGTGAGCGATGGGTCAATCCCCTCTTTAATCATGTTCACATCCTTGACAGTTTGTTCCCATTAACTTTCTGTTGACGACTATCAACGCTACTTAGTAGTTCATTTGGAATCGAGCTGGTTTGGTAGAGAATATTTATGTTTACACGAAAAATTAATTTTAGGTCCAACTTCCATCTTTTACTGAACCATTGAAAGATACGTTTAGATAAATGATATAATATGTTAAGTCAATAGAAAGATACATTTAGTTTGGATCAAGTTGACAAGATACTTCTTTTCCATTTTTTTCCTGAAAATCCAATAAATCCTATTGAACAACTTGCTTAAGGGATTAAGACTAATACATATTCACATAGTAACCCTCAAACGACATGCTTTATAAGGAACGTTGAGGGATTTGCAAGGAATAATGAATTTTTTTGAGTGACAGGGAAGACTTCGTTAGGAACATGGATGGCTTTACGAGAAATAGTGCACGCTTTGCTAGGAATATTATAAGTTACTGTTAGCGGCAGTATTTTGATCATTAAAGCTTGATATTAGGTATTTAAGAGGCAAGAAAGACAAACCCGCCCGTTGACCACAAATAAACGTTACTTAAGCCTAACTATAACAAAAATATACTAAAGGTTTAATTACAAATTCAAGAAACTAAAAAGCGTACGAACCATAAATCCTTCGGAACAAGAATAAAAGCGACCCCGCCCGTTGGGCGGGTTACGACGCTAGTATATATATATATATATATATATATATATATATATATATATATATATATATATATATATATATATATATATATATATATATATATAGATTGTGGTTAAAGTAGTTTAGTAACTTATAATTATTAAAGTGAAAAGGATTTTGGACCTTTAGATCTTTTAACTGATTGAAGGTGATATCAAATTGATTAAAAGAAAATTAAAATTAAAACTAATTACATTGAGGGTATTTTAGTAATGTTTGTTTTTTATTGATAGTTGTTAAAAGAAGTGGCCAGCCGTTATAATCATTGTCCTTCGTTCATTCCTAAGTCATGAAGACAAAAGTAAAAAAATAGTCTACCTCTTTCATATATCAAACTAAAGCCATCGAAAGAACCTCTAATATTTTGTCTTTCAATAAAAGCTAAACATATCGAAATTACATGCATCACCTCAGATCACCACTTCTATGGTTCGTGTGTCGGGTCTAGGTAACCACCAATAAAATACGGGTCTACAATAGTAACTGCAAGGGCCCTGAACGGTACACCAACAGTCGTTCGTTCTTGACCACCACCTCCGATCGAAACCGTCGTTCATTCTTGACAAGTGTGTTTGACATATATGGGTGGTTTGAACGTGTGTATCAATGATACACTAAATCTTTGGTCTGTGTCGTACCAATGATACGCTGATTTTATTCGGCAAGGTTTCGAGCTTCACTGTGGTGTGTACGAGTCGTGTGTTTCGACGCTCGAGTTTATGGTGTACGAATCGGTCGTGTACAACTAGTAGACGTCGAACAAGTTCTAAGCATATGGTTTAATCATTTCCTTTGTTTTAGCAATCCTTGCTGCTACCTGTTTGAAATTGATGGCTATCTCAGTTTCCATGTATCAAGTTTTTTTTGTAAAAAAAGGTTATCTTGTTTCCATGTCCATGTATCAAGAATGTATCAGTTTCCATGTATCAACTACTAGTTAGATTTTTTGGATAATTTTGTGTTTACTTGTTGGCCCATTTGTCTATTGTCAAAAGTTTATGTTTTTATGTATCGGTAAAAAGAATCAAGTGATGTATATGTATCAGTTTATATATTCATATGCACACGTAGGAAAAAAGCTTAATATAAAATGATCATAGTTTATTTTTTAATTCTCTATGTATCATGCCATTATAGTTCGCAATGTCATAATAGTTCGCAATGAGATTTTTTGTTTAACAAACCAGATGTGTATCAATGACTAGGTGAAATAAGTGAAAAGTAAATGACTAGGTGGACATACGTTCAAAATTCATTCTATTTGGATTAAGTACCATTTACGTCATG
This sequence comes from Glebionis coronaria, assembly GCA_025667525.1. NCBI lineage: Eukaryota > Viridiplantae > Streptophyta > Magnoliopsida > Asterales > Asteraceae > Glebionis > Glebionis coronaria. Next base: position 493,485,698 of record CM046881.1, read on the forward strand.
AAACATCTTTTTACTATTGTACAATTTTTTTATCATTTGTTTTGTTGCATGATATTTTATTTCCTAACTAAATTAATAAATATTGATACACCAAAAAATAGTGAAATAATACAGCCAATTTGAAGCAACTCGAACGTTGACTAATTTGTGAATGCGATTTCATCATTAGACATACATAATAGAAATATAAAAATAATAAGAAAATAAAAGAATTAAAATATTTACCGTAAGAAAAGCAAAAAATGATTGACAATATTTAATTACATTTCTCCAAAATACCCTTCAAACAATTTTTTACTATAAATGACATTCATTAATTACTAATCTCATCTAACATCAATTAAATAAATCCAATGACTAATATTACTTCTTATTTTTACAATTTTAAAGTACTACACCACATTAACCCAACTCTATATATATATATATATATATATATATATATATATATATATATATATATATATATATATATATATATATATATATATATATATATATATATATATATATATATATATATATATATATATATATATATATATACTAGCCTTTAGACCCATCCGGTGGACGGGCTAGCTTTAAGTATATATATTTTTAATGAAAATTGAATTTATGTGTGTTTGTATTAGAAGTTTAGTATATATAGTGTTAGTTATGGCATTGATATTTTAATAATGTAGCATAGAATAGACAAAAATAACGTAGTTTAAGATATTTTATTTATTTAAGAATATTATGAGTTAATTGAATTTGCATACGTTAACGGTATGAATAAGTTTGTTACATAAATATTTTTTAGAATTTTAATAATAATGTATAAATATTTTATGTATTTTTAAATTTTATGAGGTAATAAATTTTGTATATGTTAATGTTATGAATAACGTTTTTACATTTTTTTTTTGAAATTAATATTAATGTTGTGTATTTTTATGGAATTTTGTATTTAAGGCATTGTTTCACCATCCTTCCATATATATTTTTATAGAATTTTGTATTTAAGGCATTATTTGTAATTCCTATATATATTTTATAGAATTTTGTATTTAAGGCATTATTTGTAATTCCTATTTTATTTTTGAAGCATTTTATGGAATCATTTTTATAGAATTTTGTATTTAAGTCATTATTTCACCATCCTTCCTTATATATGTTTATAGAATTTTGTATTTAAGGCATCATTTATAATTCATATATATATTTTTATAGAATTTTGTATTTACGGCATTATTTGTAATTCTTATTTTATTTTTGAAGCATTTTATGGAATCATTTTTATAGAATTTTGTATTTAAGGCATTGTTTCACCATCCTTCCTTATATATTTTTATAAAGTTTTGTATTTAAGGCAGCCTTTATAATTCCTATATATATTTTTATATAATTTTGTATTTAAGGCAGCCTTTGTAATTCCTATATATATTTTATAGAATTTTGTATCTAAGACATTATTTGTAATTCCTATTTTATTTTTGAAGCATTTTATGGAATCATTTTTATAGAATTTTGAATTTAAAGCATTGTTTCACCATCGTTCCTTATATATTTTTATAGAATTTTGTATTTAAGGCATCATTTGTAATTCCTATATATAATTTTATAGAATTTTGTATTTAAAGCATCATTTGTAATTCCTATTTTATTTTTGAAGCATTTTATGGAATCATTTTTATAGAATTTTGTATTTAAGGCATTGTTTCACCATCCTTTCTTATATGTTTTTATAGAATTTTGTATTTAAGGCATCATTTGTAATTCATATATATATTTTTTATAGAATTTTGTATTTAAGGCATCATTTGTAATTCCTATTTTATTTTTGAAGCATTTTATGGAATCATTTTTATAAAATATTGTATTTAAGGCATTGTTTCATCTCATTTGTAATTCCTATTTTATTTTTGAAGCATTTTATGGAATCATTTTTATAAAATATTGTATTTAAGGCATTGTTTCATCATCCTTCCGTATATATTTTTATAGAATTTTGTATTTAAGGCATCATTTGTAATTCCTATATATATTTTGATAGAATTTTGTATTTAAGGCATCATTTGTAATTCCTATTTTATTTTTGAAGCATTTTATGGAATCATTTTTATACAATTTTGTATTTAAGGCATTGTTTCACCATCTTTCCTAATATATTTTTATAGAATTTTGTATTAAAGGCATCATTTGTAATTTCTATATATATATTATATAGAATTTTGTATTTAAGGCATCATGTATAATTCCTATTTTATTTTTGAAGAATTTTATGAAATTATTTTTATAGAATTTTGTATTTAAGGCATTGTTTCACCATCATTCCTCGCATATTTTTATAGAATTTTGTATTTAAGGCATCATTAGTAATTTCTATTTTCTTTTTGAAGTATTTATGGAAACCCTTTAATGAATTACATGTGTCATTTTTATAGAATTTTGTATTTAAGGAATTGTTTCACCATCCTTCCTATATAAGGGTTTTTGATTTGATTGATTTGATTTGATTTGATTTGATTTGATTTGATTTGATTTGATATATATCGGGGCCTTAACAGTAGCTTTAAAGTTGGGGAAAAGGGGAGGAGTTAGCTGACATATGTAAGGGCATAGGATTTCCTTTACAGAGATCATGGATATGGTTAAGTGGGCGTTTGGCTTATAGTTTGGAGACCTAAAAACCGGGACTGTTTTGGGTGAAATGTTAACGAGACAGGTTATGAAGTAAACTAAGTTAAGGTCTTTATAGAGGGGTGTAATGAGATGATTAGAGCATATAAATGAGGTATATATATGGGAGAAGTTTAGATGTCCATCATGGGTTGATGAGCCATCTTAGTGTTTGGTTCATGTTTTGATTGTGTGCTTTTGTTTGTTAGCTTTTTGCTAGTGCGCGGATTTTTGGAGAAGCTCAATCAGGTGAGTTTCATAGTCCCATATCTTTTAATGATTTTCACTTCCAGATGGGATGGAAGAGACACTATATGGTTTTGTAACTAATGCTGTGAATGTTTTTATGGTTTGTGATGGACTTATGTGTGCACTTATGTGATTAACTGCTATGTGATTCTTGATTGTGTTTATGATTTGGATCGGGGGATACGTACCGTCTCAGTTATTGTGGTTTGACTTGGTACCAAGAGGATGTTGACAAGGCGGGGCCTTGGGGAGGTACATAGATGTGTGAGCATCTATGGGACTGATGTAATGTTTTTACTACCCTTTAGGAAAAGAGCAATAAAATAGGGTAAGCGAGCACGACGATTTAGGAAAACCGTGTGTGAATGACCCTTAAGAAAGTGAGTTCGTTCTCGAGGAGGCTAGTGCGTTGTGTAATGAATGATTGATTTTGTTTTTGATTATTAATGAGAAGAAAAGAAGAGAAAATTACGAAGACGAAAAAAATAGAGAAATAGGCAAAAACACTACTAGAAAGTTACGACGTAGAAACGTAAAAAACACAAAATTTAAAATTTTAATCTAAAAATTCCTAAAAATTACTAAAAATCCACAATAATATTCTAAGAGTTTACAAAAAATCCAAAATTGCCAAAACCTTTTAATTAATTTAATAATGACTTTTTAATGCTAATAAAAGCCCTAAAAATCACTTTTAAATATTAAAAAGCCCTAAACAAGATTTAATAATTTGTAAACCTTAAAAATGACCTAATTAAGCTAAAAACTAATTTTTTAAAATTTTAAAACCAATTTAAACTATTTTTAAACTCCTAAAAACTATTAAAATCTATTAAATCTTAAATTAATTCTAAAAATTAATTGAAAAGCCTAAAAATTAATTGGAAAGTGACAAAGGCCCTATTTTAATGTCTAGAATCTAGGAAAAATGAAAAAGAGATAAAAATAAAACTTTTTATTTTTATGAATAAAATAATATTAAAATAATCCAAAAAATGAAAAGTTCTCAAATAAATTCTAAAAAATTCTCAAAAATCCTAAATATTCTAATTAAGAAGAAAATGCAAATTAAAGTTCCTAAAACCTTTTAGTTAATTTTATATTAATTTTTAAAGTTGTCTAAAAAACCTAAAATCAAATAAAATTAAAAATTAAAGTTTTTGAAAACTTTTTTAAATGTAAACCTCAAAAATAAGAATTAAAACCTAAAAACTATTTTTCCCTAATTAAAAACTACTTTTTACTATTTTTAAAATACTTTCTAAAAATAAAACTAGAAATAATCCTAATAATTAATTAAATAAAAGGAAAAATAATTTTTTAAAACAGAAAAGTCCTAAAACTTATAAATATCCTAGGAAAAATGAAATAAGCCCAAAAAGCTTAATAAATAAGCTGGAAAAAATCAAATAAGCTACGACTTATTAAAATGAGAACAAAATAGAAAGGGGTTAAAAAGGTAATGAAATGAAAAGAGAACGTAAAAAGCTATCTAGATCACCTGGTAAGCACGCTTAGTCCCCAACGAGGGGTCGCGTGTTCGAGTCCGATGCGGGTATGCTTTTTATAAAAATTTTCTTTTTTTTTTACTTTTAGAACTTGATTCCAGTAACTTTTCAACACACAAAAACTCAAACACAAACTAGATTAATCAAGATTAAAGCAAGAATTGAGCAAAACGTGCCCAAGTCTGCTTGTGTTTCTGATGAACAAGTGAAGAGTTCTTCACTTGTGATGAAATCCAAGAGGACTTGGTTGTGTACTTGTTTGGTGGTGTTTGTTGATGGACAAGGGCACCCCTACACTCTTTCTGAGTGTAGGGAGTCACAATAAACAGGAAATAAACAAGTAGCACCACTCAGTCAAACAATCAAAGCCCAACTGGGAATCTAAATGTTGCTGATGTGTTGTAAAGGTCTGATGGTACTTTTTAGCCACTTACTTGCACAAAAGTGATTTTCCAAACCCAAGATTATGCATACACAAGCTCCAAATGATACACTAACAACATAAAATCCTATAATAACCTAGATTCTAACAGTATGCGAGATTCAAGATCACCAAATCATCAAAACAGGCAGATAAATGACTAGGTAGATTTTTTACCTATGATTCTCACTTTTTAACACACCATTAGCTACCAACTTGTTCCCAAATGAAGTCTAGTCTAACAACAACCTATTACTACCCATTTTAAACACTCCTAACAGATTTTTATCCTCAAAATCCTCCAAAGTCTCTACTTAAAACCCGTATCCAAACAACCCTTTATATTTTGAAATGCAACTTTTTTCAAACAAACTCTATCCAAACCTATTTCAAACTGATTTATAAGGCATCCAACATGCATAACACACTTAATCTACTCAAACTCAACAGTCTTAACAAACTTATAGCAACAAGCATATAAATCACATAAACTGCATTTTTTCTGAAAATTTGAAAAAAGGAAAATCTTCCTTACCCAAGAACCCTACATCCAGGGTTCTTTGTGGATGTAAATCCACCTCCTACCAACTGGGGTTGGTGCTGAACCTTTAACAGCAACAATCCTTCAACCTGCCAAAGAAAAATCAAAAGAAAACAAGAAAATATCCAATATTCTGTTTTCACTTTTTCTTTCTTAAAAACCTTACACAAACTTATAATCCTTATCAAACACGTTTTAAAACACTTCAAACTCACAAATCACCTTCCTTTTCCACTTTCACTTCCAAGGAATGAGATTTGAAAGATTTGAACAAAATTTAAAAACCTTCAAAAACTTTTGAAAATCAAACACACTTTTGAAATTAGAACTCAGTATTATCAACCCAAACACACAAACTTTTTATAATTAATTAAAAGGAATTACAATTTATATAAAAAATACCAAACTTTAATAATTTATAAAAAAGGAATTACAATGAGATTGCTAAAAACTGGAACAAAGGTGGATGAACAGGCTCATCCCCTATTTATACAAGAAGTAGAACATACTAGAAGACTAAAAACCCTAATAGGTAAAGCCCTAATTTGCCCTTGGACGATTTGACTGAAATTTGGTCAAAATAAGTTCCCATGTGATCCTGTTGGTGTCTTGTGAAGATGCCAGCTGTGAACACTCCATCTTGAGCGTCAAAATAATCTTGGGGGCCAAGGAGTGAAGTTGGACCACTGATTTGGTCAAGTGCCATGTGAGAAGGTAGCAGGGGAGGGGACAAGGGGTGGAGTGGTCGTTTTCTGGGTGGGGTTTTATGTTGGGAGTGGGGTGAGGTGTAAAACCCACAACCTTAATTAGGATTAAGGTTAAAAGTTAAGGAGATTAAAACTGGGGTTTTCTAGGGTTTATAGTATGAATGTGGTTATAAGGTTAAGTTTGATTCGTTTGAGGGTTTAAATATTGTGTTTCCCACACTTAATCCCTTTATTAAACTGATTTTAAAAATCAGTTAACTTAGTCTGAGTGGGAAAGGTGACGTGGATGGAGGTAAGGAGGTGATTGGTTGAAAATTTGATAGTGGGTGACGTGTTGGCTAGGGAGTGGGTGAAATGGTTTTGGTTGTCTGGCCAGTTTGGCCCCCAAGCTTTTCTTTTCTTTCCACTTTGTTTTTAATCCCATCAGCGCCCTTTTTGCTCATAACAACTTTTGGAAAGTTGTCAAAAGTGGCACACAAGGTTTATAAACTTTTCCAAGGGCTTCTTTTGTATATTCTTGAAATTTCAAGGACTGGTCTTGTACAATCTTCAAATAATAAGGACCATACTTGTACAATTAACATTTGGAGGGTTAATTGTGACAAGTTCTTCAAAGATGAGGGACTAAACTTGACAATCTTCAATTCTTCAAGGGTCTTTTTGAAAAATCCAAACTTGGGCCCGGTTCATTGTGCGACTTCGTTTCCCGTGTTCGTTTTTGAATGATTCTTGTGATCTTTTGCCATTTCCTCAATATCCATACCTAAAAATACACAAGTAACAAACACGAGCATATATTTGGTCTATTTTATGATATTTAAATGATTAAAGGCCGTTTTTGATGATGAGATCATGTATAAAAGCCATCTCATCACTCCCCCATACTAAACCATTGCCGTGCCCTCACGCAATGCTAGAATAAAGTATCAAAGCATCTCCAAAATTTAATTTTATTCCTTTTTATTGAAATGATAAACTAGCTACACTACACTATTGCTACTACTTGTGTTATAGACATAATGTATGATTTTCATCGCAAAATGGGACGTTTAGGTTCATAGAATAAGAACACGTGAATGCTTCGTTAGAAATAATTTCGTCGTTCTCGATTTTCACCTTAATTCCATGCCAAGCGTGCAACGAGATCATTGTCATTATAAGTTAGTAATGCTAACACTACTCATATGCCCTAATCACGTACTTATTCTCCCATTATTCCTAATTTGTATCTCTTATATTTTATTATGTCTTAATGATCACGAGGATACATTGTTGACTTATGCGATAATAGAGATTTAGGTCTAAAAATAGAGTCTTAACGGTGTAACTAAGACCATCAAATCAATAACCCCTCCTAATAGACAACGATGTTAAAAAATTAAGTTGACAAGAAGGATCGATAAACACGGTTTTATAACGGTTTTGAACATGAGACTTATTACCAAGACTTTTATACGCCCCCTAACGGAAGGGCCTTATTATCTTTGGTTTACCTCCATCTTTTATTCAACTTCGCCATGAAGCTTTTATTATGACTTCGGTCTTGCCTTGCCTTTTATTATCCGCCATCATCGGTGGTTTTATTAGCCAAAGACGTATATCCTCACGCTAAAGCGAATTTTGGATCTTTAAAGCTTCGAAGATTAAGGCTTGATTCACTTTCAATTTTTGCATAGATTTTAGGCCTTGTGGGGCTTCAAATTGTTTGCTAGATTTAGGTGAGCACTTGAAATCTTATTATTGGGTGAAGCTTTCGATTATTCGGGTTGCCAATACTTCAAAACCGTGACGCTGGCGATACCTTAATGTCTTCCCAATTTAATTACACGGAAGCTACTAGAAAAGACTAGAAACCCAACAATCAAAACTAAACCGCTAAATCAATATTTATTAAGCAAAAAATATTTACATGCGAAGGGAGAATGAGCAAACAACGAGAACACATGAGTTTTTGAAAGAATACGAGTACTCTACGTTTAGCATAGTAACTTATAATTAACTCTATCATTTCTCGTCCTCATTTAAGAGACTTAGCCTAATGTGTAGTTAAGGAATCAAAGCTAAGTGCTCAACACGCACGGTCGAGTCAAAAATTACTCTTATTCTCGCCATCGGAAAATATACATTCGTGTCTTCAAACACTTATAAAACATGAGAAAAATTTTAAAATTTGGCCATTTTTAGCCTTATTTTGCAACAAAACGATAAACAAAACGATAAACTTTGGAAAGCGTGAAGGTTTGGCAAGGCAAGTATCTATTCACCCCCCCCCCCCCCATACTAAAGTTAAACATTGTCCTCAATGTTTCGAGTCTAGGGGTGCAAACACCCCCATACTAGAGACGTAGTCGAATGCCTAATCTAGCATGGAAAGGGTGTAACCAATAAGTTAAAAGCCGTTTATGAAGTGTGCTAAAAACCTGAGGTTAGAACATAAAAGGATATATCATTTGGATATTGGGAAAGGCCTCCAAAGCAAACGATCGAGTGCTCCCATGAAACGAACATGAGAGGCTCCAATCGTGAAGATTATGATCTAAAAGACACAATGCACAAACAACCATGGAACAAAGGTTGGAAGGGCACAAATCCCCTCACATTTAACTAATTAGAAAGCAATAATATGTACATGGATAAGCATGGGTCTCCCCCACGAGGCACCTTGTTTTTGATAACCGAGTCAAAAGCTCGACTCGAATCCCCATAAATGTGATCATTTAGGGATAATCATGGTTTGGTCAATTTTTGGTGGGGCTTACATGATAAACAAGGCCCAAAAGCACGTGGAGTACTTTAAAAATCCGATAAACGTATACCGGGGTCAAAGATAGCGTCCTCGTTCTCGGATGAAAGACGAGACAACACAACTCCAACACAAATCCCAATGGGATATAAGAAAATAGGAGAGAAGAAATAGAAGGGTGGGACAATGGGTAAGTCATAACATTGAGCTACTCGAGGTAGACTCGCACCAATCAAATGAAAAGATTTTCCATTTATTGCATCGGTGGAAGACCGAGATTTCCCTATATAAGCAATTCCAGGATCAAATATCTCGTCCTCGGTGGAGAAAGGGGAGGGAACATAAGGGGCTTCCCCCACACTAAGTCCACACAAAGCATCGTCAAAAGGAAAAGACGAGCTTGTAGTACTCAATAAACGCGGTGATGACGGAGTTACAATTGTAGAAAAATCTTTTAAATTAAATTCAAAATCTTTTCCTTTTTCATCTTTAAAACTCTCCTTGTGAAAACCCGATTTAATTATGTCAAAAATATTTGGTGTATCTAAAACAATGTTAGTCACACTAAAAATTCTCACATTTTGAAAGCGTTTTGGTTTAGGTGGTGGCAAGTTTTCAAATCTTTTGTCAACAAAGAAAACCTCCCCATCGGGATCAACGTATTCATCATCCGAAGAATCACTCGAGATTGGAATCATAGGCTTAACACTCTTAACCTCCATCGGCGGAGGGGACGGAACTTCATTTTTCTCAACAACTCCTAAAACTCTATTTGAAATTCTTTTGCAAATGCTTTTGGTGGAATCGACATTGTACAAAGATGTGATCGAATAAACATGAGAAAGAGTGGAGTTTTGGGTTGCATTAATGACGAGTTCTTCCTCATTGAAACGAAGAGTGATTTTTCTTGCATGCACATCGATAAGTGCTCTCGAGGTATCCAAAAAAGATCGACCTAAAATTAACGGAACTTTAGGATCGATGGGAATATCAACAACAATGAAGTCTACAGGGTAGTAGAACTTTCCAACTTTCACAAAGACGTCCTCGGCAACTCCACAAGCTAGAATCGTAGAATAATCGGCCATTTCGATTGACATTCTTGAAGGAGTGAGATTTGGAAGATTGAGCGATTTAAAAATCTCAAGAGGCATCAAATTAATACTAGCACCAAGATCGGCCAAGGCGTAGCATTCTTCCATGTCTTGGATAGCACATGGGATTAAAAACTTTCTAGGATCACCGACTTTTTGAGGTATGCGGCTTAGAAAAACCGAAGAACAACTAGATGATTTTTGCAATTTTTCTTTGTTATTCAACATACTTTTGAAGTTCGCGGCAAATCGAGGCATCATGACTAAGGCGTCGGCAAAACTTATATTGAAATGCAAGTCACGAAACATTTTCATAAAAAGTTCAAATTGATAATTATTTCGTTCTTGTGCCTTTTCCTTGTTTCGTCTTGATGGGTAGGGTAAAGGTGGTGTGGGTTGGGGCAAATTAGGCATAGGCATCGGCCTTGGAATCTCGGGTTCCATAATGGGTATTGGTTCAACCGTAGGTGTGGTTTGAGCGGTACTTCGTGGGCTTGTAATGTGCTCCTTTTCAACCACAACCTCGGGTTCTTTCTCTTTTTCCTTCTCCATAGAAGTACTTGGACGAGAAATGGGTTCTTTGAAAGTTTTACCACTACGAGTGGCAATAACCTTCAATTCTCCTTTCGGGTTCACGATGGTATCACTAGGAAGACCACCCGAAGAAGAGGGCTTACACATGATAGCTTCAAACATTTTAGCCATACGGTCTTCAAACTTAGATTGCCTAGCATCCGCTTTTAACAATTCTTGCTTAATCTCATGTTGTCCTTGCTCCATTTTTTGTTGATTTTGTTGGAGTCGTGTGACATTTCCTTCCATTTTATTAGCATGAGTTTTAAGTTCATTAGCAAGTTCGTTTTTAAGCTCGTTTTTCAACTCGGACCTTAAGCTAATCATCTCACGTTGCATGTTATCAAACTTAGCATCATTAGCCTTAGCATAATCTAAAAATTCTCCTTGCAAATTTTTAGTGTGAGCATTTTGAAAACCTTGAGTAGGAGTTTGAAAATCACGGTTTTGGTTTTGATTAGAAATTTGCCCATTACCACTTTGGTAATTACCCTTGTTATAATTCCTTTGATTTCCTTGGTAATTTCCACCTTGATTGTTGTTTCGATAGTTATTAGCATTTTGATTTTGTGGAGCTTGATTTTGGCGGGAACCTTGACCGATTTGGTTATAAGTTCCCGTGGCTACATAAGCATTCGAAGTGTTACCATCCGCGGTAATGCACTCGGAAAAATCATGAGCTCCACCACATGAAATACAACTCTTAGCAACCGCTTTAACCGAAGCGGAATTTGAAGCTTCTTGAGCTTTCCAATGAGACATAAGAGTCGAAAACCTATCGAAAAACCGATTCTCCTCATTTGCTTCATCTTGCAAGGCATTAATGGAACGAGATGATGACGAGCCCAAATTGGCAACACTCGGTGTGTTACGAGGGCTATAGACCTTAGACCTATTTTCTATGATTTTCAAAGCCTCATCGGTCGTTTTGCACAAAAAATTACCACCCGCGGCGGCATTTAAATAATCTCGTTCATGTTCATTAAGCCCATTATAAAAAGTGTCAATTTGATGCAATTCGGAAAAATCATGGTGTGGACATTCGTGTAACATTTCTTTAAACCTTTCCCAAGCCATTGAAAAACTTTCATTTGGTCTTTGTGTAAAACGTGAAATCTCGTTTTTCAAATGTGTTGTCTTAGATGGTGGAAAAAATTGATTCACAAATTTAGACACGAGATCGGCCCATGTCAAAATCGAATTCGGCGGTTCTTTCTCAAGCCATATCTTGGCGGGTCCATCTAACGAGTAAGGAAACAACATCATCTTAATGGCATCGTGTGGTACATCCTTAAACTTGCTTGTCGCGGTAAGACGATTAAATTGCCTAATGTGATAATGTGGGTTGTCTTTTTCGTGACCGCGAAACTTGTTTGCTTGAAGCATAGACATTAAACCCGTCTTGATCTCAAAGTTCTCCGCAAGGATGGCGGGAATCACAATGGCCTCTCCAAAACCCTCGGTGGGTGCTTGAAGCAACTCCATCATAGTACGATTAGCCATGATAGCTTCTTGTTCTACAATAGGTTCCTCACTTGGAGACTCCTCACTAGAATGAGTTTTAGTAGGAGTTTTGTTCTTGCGTCTACGTGCACGTTTTTCTTGATTACGAGTGAGCATAAACGTCACGTACAACGTGGAGACGAGCAAAGAAGATTTTTTTTGGTATTTTGTGTTTTTTCAATTTTTTTGTGGTTTTTGATTGTATTAACCTTTTTGGAAATTGGTGAATGTATTAAGTAGACAATGAGTCCACAAATCTCCTCACTAATCAAATCTCTTGATTAAAAAGGCCTCAAGGAATGAAAACGATCACGTGGAGTGAACGCCTTCGATGACTTTAGAACGATGGTGGAACACCAAATCGTTCAAGAGGGTTTAATCAAATGAAACCAAGAAAATATATATGATATGTAATAATACTTTGTGCGGCAAAACCCTCGATTCACTCTCAAAATCAAATACGCACAAGCAAGCGGAGGAAACGAGGCGGCGCGAAGCACTTAAGAGCCTTTTTCCTTTAGGTTGTGAAATACAACCGCCTTATACCCACCTTATAGTTTGTATTATCAAGATTAAGCTTCACGAAAGTATTTATCTATTTTTGCCTTTTTTTCTTTGGTTTGAGATTCGAATACAATGATCGAGTGATGAAATCCCGAATCAAGGTTGTGATTGCTCACGTATTTGGAGTACTTGTGTATTTATTGTTCTACGTATACAATATAGTAATAGTATTCACACAAAAACCGAAAAACGATAATACGTATTAATAGAGTGCTATTAATACAAATACTATTATGGCTAATATAGAAAACAACAATGTTCAATCAAAACACAACACGCCTCCCCGGCAGCGGCGCCAAAAATTGATGTAATGTTTTTACTACCCTTTAGGAAAAGAGCAATAAAATAGGGTAAGCGAGCACGACGATTTAGGAAAACCGTGTGTGAATGACCCTTAAGAAAGTGAGTTCGTTCTCGAGGAGGCTAGTGCGTTGTGTAATGAATGATTGATTTTGTTTTTGATTATTAATGAGAAGAAAAGAAGAGAAAATTACGAAGACGAAAAAAATAGAGAAATAGGCAAAAACACTACTAGAAAGTTACGACGTAGAAACGTAAAAAACACAAAATTTAAAATTTTAATCTAAAAATTCCTAAAAATTACTAAAAATCCACAATAATATTCTAAGAGTTTACAAAAAATCCAAAATTGCCAAAACCTTTTAATTAATTTAATAATGACTTTTTAATGCTAATAAAAGCCCTAAAAATCACTTTTAAATATTAAAAAGCCCTAAACAAGATTTAATAATTTGTAAACCTTAAAAATGACCTAATTAAGATAAAAACTATTTTTTTAAAATTTTAAAACCAATTTAAACTATTTTAAACTCCTAAAAACTATTAAAATCTATTAAATCTTAAATTAATTCTAAAAATTAATTGAAAAGCCTAAAAATTAATTGGAAAGTGACAAAGGTCCTATTTTAATGTCTAGAATCTAGGAAAAATGAAAAAGAGATAAAAATAAAACTTTTTATTTTTATGAATAAAATAATATTAAAATAATCCAAAAAATGAAAAGTTCTCAAATAAATTCTAAAAAATTCTCAAAAATCCTAAATATTCTAATTAAGAAGAAAATGCAAATTAAAGTTCCTAAAACCTTTTAGTTAATTTTATATTAATTTTTAAAATTGTCTAAAAAACCTAAAATCAAATAAAATTAAAAATTAAAGTTTTTGAAAACTTTTTTAAATGTAAACCTCAAAAATAAGAATTAAAACCTAAAAACTATTTTTCCCTAATTAAAAACTACTTTTTACTATTTTTAAAATACTTTCTAAAAATAAAACTAGAAATAATCCTAATAATTAATTAAATAAAAGGAAAAATAATTTTTTAAAACAGAAAAGTCCTAAAACTTATAAATATCCTAGGAAAAATGAAATAAGCCCAAAAAGCTTAATAAATAAGCTGGAAAAAATCAAATAAGCTACGGCTTATTAAAATGAGAACAAAATAGAAAGGGGTTAAAAAGGTAATGAAATGAAAAGAGAACGTAAAAAGCTATCTAGATCACCTGGTAAGCACGCTTAGTCCCCCAACGAGGGGTCGCGTGTTCGAGTCCGGTGCGGGTATGCTTTTTATAAATTTTTTTTTTTTTTTTTTTTACTTTTAGAACTTGATTCCAGTAACTTTTCAACACACAAAAACTCAAACACAAACTAGATTAATCAAGATTAAAGCAAGAATTGAGCAAAACGTGCCCAAGTCTGCTTGTGTTTCTGATGAACAAGTGAAGAGTTCTTCACTTGTGATGAAATCCAAGAGGACTTGGTTGTGTACTTGTTTGGTGGTGTTTGTTGATGGACAAGGGCACCCCTACACTCTTTCTGAGTGTAGGGAGTCACAATAAACAGGAAATAAACAAGTAGCACCACTCAGTCAAACAATCAAAGCCCAACTGGGAATCTAAATGTTGCTGATGTGTTGTAAAGGTCTGATGGTACTTTTTAGCCACTTACTTGCACAAAAGTGATTTTCCAAACCCAAGATTATGCATACACAAGCTCCAAATGATACACTAACAACATAAAATCCTATAATAACCTAGATTCTAACAGTATGCGAGATTCAAGATCACCAAATCATCAAAACAGGCAGATAAAATGACTAGGTAGATTTTTTACCTATGATTCTCACTTTTTAACACACCATTAGCTACCAACTTGTTCCCAAATGAAGTCTAGTCTAACAACAACCTATTACTACCCCTTTTAAACACTCCTAACAGATTTTTATCCTCAAAATCCTCCAAAGTCTCTACTTAAAACCCGTATCCAAACAACCCTTTATATTTCGAAATGCAACTTTTTTCAAACAAACTCTATCCAAACCTATTTCAAACTGATTTATAAGGCATCCAACATGCATAACACACTTAATCTACTCAAATTCAACAGTCTTAACAAACTTATAGCAACAAGCATATAAATCACATAAACTGCATTTTTTTCTGAAAATTTGAAAAAGGGAAAATCTTCCTTACCCAAGAACCCTACATCCAGGGTTCTTTGTGGATGTAAATCCACCTCCTACCAACTGGGGTTGGTGCTGAACCTTTAACAGCAACAATCCTTCAACCTGCCAAAGAAAAATCAAAAGAAAACAAGAAAATATCCAATATTCTGTTTTCACTTTTTCTTTCTTAAAAACCTTACACAAACTTATAATCCTTATCAAACACGTTTTAAAACACTTCAAACTCACAAATTACCTTCCTTTTCCACTTTCACTTCCAAGGAATGAGATTTGAAAGATTTGAACAAAATTTAAAAACCTTCAAAAACTTTTGAAAATCAAACACACTTTTGAAATTGGAACTCAGTATTAGCAACCCAAACACACAAACTTTTTATAATTAATTAAAAGGAATTACAATTTATATCAAAAATACCAAACTTTAATAATTTATAAAAAAGGAATTACAATGAGATTGCTAAAAACTGGAACAAAGGTGGATGAACAGGCTCATCCCCTATTTATACAAGAAGTAGAACATACTAGAAGACTAAAAACCCTAATAGGTAAAGCCCTAATTTGCCCTTGGACGATTTGACTGAAATTTGGTCAAAATAAGTTCCCATGTGATCCTGTTGGTGTCTTGTGAAGATGCCAGCTGTGAACACTCCATCTTGAGCGTCAAAATAATCTTGGGGGCCAAGGAGTGAAGTTGGACCACTGATTTGGTCAAGTGCCATGTGAGAAGGTAGCAGGGGAGGGGACAAGGGGTGGAGTGGTCGTTTTCTGGGTGGGGTTTTATGTTGGGAGTGGGGTGAGGTGTAAAACCCCCAACCTTAATTAGGATTAAGGTTAAAAGTTAAGGAGATTAAAACTGGGGTTTTCTAGGGTTTATAGTATGAATGTGGTTAAAAGGTTAAGTTTGATTCGTTTGAGGGTTTAAATATTGTGTTTCCCACACTTAATCCCTTTATTAAACTGATTTTAAAAATCAGTTAACTTAGTCTGAGTGGGAAAGGTGACGTGGATGGAGGTAAGGAGGTGATTGGTTGAAAATTTGATAGTGGGTGACGTGTTGGCTAGGGAGTGGGTGAAATGGTTTTGGTTGTCTGGCCAGTTTGGCCCCCAAGCTTTTCTTTTCTTTCCACTTTGTTTTTAATCCCATCAGCGCCCTTTTTGCTCATAACAACTTTTGGAAAGTTGTCAAAAGTGGCACACAAGGTTTATAAACTTTTCCAAGGGCTTCTTTTGTATATTCTTGAAATTTCAAGGACTGGTCTTGTACAATCTTCAAATAATAAGGACCATACTTGTACAATTAACATTTGGAGGGTTAATTGTGACAAGTTCTTCAAAGATGAGGGACTAAACTTGACAATCTTCAATTCTTCAAGGGTCTTTTTGAAAAATCCAAACTTGGGCCCGGTTCATTGTGCGACTTCGTTTCCCGTGTTCGTTTTTGAATGATTCTTGTGATCTTTTGCCATTTCCTCAATATCCGTACCTAAAAATACACAAGTAACAAACACGAGCATATATTTGGTCTATTTTATGATATTTAAATGATTAAAGGCCGTTTTTGATGGTGAGATCATGTATAAAAGCCATCTCATCACTCCCCCATACTAAACCATTGCCGTGCCCTCACGCATATATTTGGTCTATTTTCGTTTTGGATTTAGTCTATGTTATTTTAGCTAGACTATGGATTTATGTATTTTAAGAGTTTGACTATGTTATTTTAATGGATGGAGTTTTAGACTTTTTTTGGTTATGTGGTTATGAGCTTATGTGAGTAGATGGATATATGCGTTATGTGTTGTATTAATTCTTATAAGTGTCATCATAGGAAGGAGTGCATTGGGGAAGGGTAATTGTATAAGTATGGTGGCCAACATAGTTATACAAGTACCACAACTTCAATGGATTCCTAAGTATGATTGCATGAAAGAGGGTTAGTACATGCTTGTATAGTAGATGTTAGACGGATTTAAGTATATGTATCCCGATATGCCTATATATGTATGATCCTCTACAATTATCGATTGTATCCTTAGGAGTGTGGCTAGCTCGCTTTTTTATATTAAACCTCCGTTGTAGCGTATTCTTTGAGTTTCGTATTTCACGTGTACATTTTAAAATGGTGTTCTTGGTTTTAAGTCTATTGAAATATATTGGGATTTCTTTTGAGATAATGAAATCTTTTGTGTTGGGTCTTACATTTCTTTTGGTCGGTATATATTGAAAAAAAGGGACTTGGAAATCTACTATAGAGTTAGATAGTTGGTTGTATTCGGTAAAATAAGGGTAAGGTGTTGGAGTCGTGTTTGAAACAAGATGTAACATAAGATTTTTTTTAATCAACACTTGTTTATTTCAAATTTTAAAAGACTTTCTTTAAAATAAAGCGAAATAAAATTTCTTTCTACTTAAATAGTTTATATAAGTGAGCTTAATCAATATACGTCATTTATAATTATTTATGCAAGACTAAACAAAGTTCATGAAAATTTCACATACATTTATTTCTTTTCATTTAAAAAGGAGTACGTTAATTACTAAGAGGATTCTTTAGTTTTTTTAAAAAACAACTAGTATAAAACTGTTTTGGTCATAACTTGTTCGTTTTTAAAGCTTTTTGGGTGATTCAAAAGCCTAAAATTATGTACTAGAAATGTACTTCTCAAATATTTGATATGTATAGTCATGGGGTGTCAGTAGCTTGATCGAAATTTTGGTACAAGTGACGGGTTCAAGGTTGAGTTTTGAATAGTAGTTTTTTTTTATGATTTGGGATGCACGGGATACCTAGTCTTTGAGTTGAGTTTTGAGATCGTCTAGAAGGTTGTTTGTAGATTGTTTGAGTCACATAGATGTGGTGAGGAAAGAAAAAAAATATTCTTTTGTAAAATTCGATCTTGTGTACGGTTTAAATAATATGTCGAGGGTCATAAGATGTTTTGGTTGCCATTAAGTGTTTCTTGGATCATTTTTCGTTGTCATGAGTCATTTGAATTGGTACATGTTTGAGTTTTCCTTTTGAGTTTTCGTGGTTTTGGTATGTTTTAACTCGTGCACGTGAAATGTCGTTAGTTATTCGTGGGTTTGATTCGTTGATCATATCTAGTGGATTAAGGATGTAGTTTTGGGATCGTATTGATTGGGAGCGTTGAGGTAGACATATGAAAGACTTGGTCGCACCTACACGATTAAGTAGGTGGCCTTGAGAGAATGGTCAAAATGCCCTTAGTGGGGATGAAAGAGTTAAAAGTTTGTAGACAAACTAATATGATCATGAGGTCTCTTAGGAGTGCCAAGGGAGATGAATAGAGATTTGTATAATGTATGGATATTGGCACAAGTAACGCGCCATAGAGAGTGTTGGAAGGGGATATAATACCTCAAAGGTATTTATGATTGTTCGTAAGGCATGTAAGTTTTCCAAAAATTTCCTGAGATTTAGTAGGTTTGCCTATTAACTTTGAGGTAGAACCATAAATAGAGCAAGTAGGAGAAGTGAGAGGAGTTATAGTTAGTGCCTTTCCAAGGAAATTGTTGATGGAATGATTTTAAGAGCAAGAGTTGTTAGAAATTGCAACGGATGCAAGGTAAAATTTGAGTTGCTTAGTAGTAGATTGGCTGTGAAAAGCGGTTGAGTGGTCTGATAAGAGGAAGTATTGGTCTTTTAGAATAAGTGTAGATTTTCGCGAGTAGAACGAGGTAGAAATTTATTCGTATTGCTTCTAAGAGAGGGTGGAAGGAGGACGTAGTTGAAACTGCTAAGGATGTTGTATGAACGCTTTGGGTTTACGGTTATGATTTTGGCTTCGTCGAGGCGCTATCAGTTTTCATGGAGTCAATGAACCGGGGGTTCATGACAATATATAAACGAGTTGTCATCGGGAGCATCGACGACATCTTGATCTACTCAAATCTAAGAAGGAGAGTGAGGCGAATTATGAGTTGGTTTTGGAGTTGTTAGGAAAGGGAATTATACGTGAGATTTTCAAGTGTGAGTTTTAGGATTAAGTTGGCCAGGACGAGTAGTCAGAGATGATGGCATATCGTGGAACCAGCAAGGGGCAAAGTGAAGAAGGGTGAGGAAGCGTTTTGGAGGCTGAAGAGGTGGATTGGATAATCAGCAGATCTTAGAATTATCGGAAGGACTGGATGAATTCGCGAAGCATGACGATACGTGGAGCAAGGATTTGGATGTATACGAGAACGACAAAGAAAGGCGGTTGTTTATACGTTGTGGGAACTAAAGATTTGGAAGAACTAGATAGACTTAGTTAGTGGAGCTGGATTGTTATATCTGCCTAGAATGCTAAAGGCATTTGGGATACGAGACGTAGAGAATGATCTATACAGATCATGAACGTCTCCAACACATATTTAATCATCGTGATTGAACATTTGGAAAAGGTGATGGGTGGAGTTAAGTGATGAAAGAAAATTGCAAGGCCAAGTACCATCTGGGAAAGGCAAGCATGGTTGATGAGACATGGAATAAAAAGAATGAAGTGAAGCTGAGACGAACTTGAACTATATGGATGACGTATTAGGGTGGTTTGGATGAAGGATGTAGGTTGCACGAGTTGAGTTGTCTAAAGCAGAGAACGCGTCAACATGTATGTTGTGTGGCTTGGACAATCATATGGAGAAAAGGGACGTAGACTATACTTCCTACATAGATAGGAGTAGCTTAGAAAGGGCGATGTAAGGACGAAGTTGGTGAAAGGGATACATAATGGGGTGGAGGAATAAGTACGACGAGAGTTGGGTGATAGTCGATAGACTGACTAATTCATCTCATATTTCAAGAGGAATGAGAAGTCGCGTAGTTGAGAAGTTGGAAGGATTGCGTACGGATGTGATGGAATAGAGGGTTTTGCATAAAAGTTAGCCTAATATGTATGGAATGCCTTATGAAGGATTATGGCAAGGGAAGAAACGATGGGAAGAAAGCGTAGTATACCGTTGATAGACTAATGTTTGGTATGAGCATACTATAGGGGTAATTGAGAAAGACGCCTAGAGCATTGGCGTGAGATTTGGAGATAGTTGGAGAACGCATTATATTAGGAAGAATTCTCCTACAAAGAGAGAGTCACCGGTGAGAGGGGCATATTCCCCATTGATGAGGATGTAAGGAATAAAGGAGGAAACACCTAAATTATAGGCTGAAGACGGGATATAAGATGGTATGGAAATTAAGATTGTGGAGAGACAAGCGAAAAGTAGTATGGAGGAAGAATGATTCGAGGGAGCAAGAGGTTGTGAAGATAGTGGGGTGATATTGAAGAGAAACCGTTAGAGCAAGAGGTTAGTAGTCACGAACAATGGAATGTCCACCTAGAGAAAAGGTGTAACACATGTTAGTATGAAGGATGGTTAGTTACTTGGTGTCGAGCATGGGAAAGCAAGGATGAGGTGGTGGTTATGACATGTTTCTTGTGAATATTATGGGAAGCTTTTGGTTATGCAATCCTGCATATACCATTGGATGTGTTTAAGGTTGGGAGAACTTCCGAATGATAGAAAATCCGTAGAGGATAGAAGCCGTTAGGTATGGTGATAGGAATTGTAGTAAAAACTGCTGGAGTTAATTCATAGGAGATGAGGTGGATCACCGTTACAGTGGGATGAAGTTAGAAGCGGCCAACGTATTGGACCAGAGATGGATCAGAAAACTATGGAGGTGGTGGCAGTGACTAAGTAGAGGTTGGAAATAGCAAAGAACCGACAAGAGATCTATACGGATAAGAGGCGTAAGCCGTTGAGATTTGAGATAAAGTTATGCTAAATGTTTCACCATGGAAAGGGGTGATGCGGTTTGGAAAGAAAAGGGAAGTTAGAACCTAGATTTGTGGGTACATTTGAAATCCTTGAAAGGATTGGGCTAGTGGCGTATATGTTGAGATTACCGGAGGAATTGAGTAGTGTGCATGACGTATTTCATGTATCAAACTTGAGGAAATGCTTAGCAAGAACTGACTTGCAAGTACCGTTAGATGATATTAGTATGGATACGAGTCTTCGTTTTATCGAAGAGCCGATAGAGATTTTGGGTCGTGAAGCTAGGACGTTGGATAAAAAGGGTAATATACCGTAGTTATGGGTAGATGGAATTTGGAACGTGGACTAGAGTTCACGTGGGAACGGGAAGGATTTATGAGGAGCAAGTATCCTCAGCTAATTGATAATGACGATCCTAAGGAGTAAATCTCGGGACAAGATTTTTATTAGGAGGAGTGATGTGACAACCTGGTTTTGAGGTTCGTCACTTGGTCTTATTTTAAGGTTAATTTATGTGTGACTATGTGATTTGCGTGTTAACATGTTATTTTGCGTGAACGAGGTTGGTGTGGATATCGTTTATGGGTATAAAGTACTCATAAGTAAATCGAGGAACGGTTATTTCATGTTCATGAGCTCACAAATTAGTGACTATGAAATGAAATGGTGTTATTTTGGTGTTTTACGTATACGTATAAGTATTATAGTAAATCGTACTTTTTTACGATTTGGGGTTTAGCATTTAGAGGTCTCGGGTAAGGTGTTTAGTCATGTGAGTATTTTTCCGGATGGTTTTAAGTCATTTAGGACTTAGTTATAAAGTTTATTTCTAAATTTAAGATTTTTTTAAACTGTATATTTTACGTTTTTCGGTATACGCGTAAAATTGACTAGTTTTACGGTTTTAAGGTTTCGGAGGCTTTAGGAGCTGAAATAAATTAAGGTAAATTAAGGTATTATTAATAACATAATAAAAGTAATAAAAAGAAAAAAAAATAAAAAAATATATGTTAAAGTCGGTTTAGGCCGATTAAAAAGAAAGAAAAGGGAAAAAAGGAAAAAAGGGAACCGGGCTTTTGTAATGGGCCAAGGACTTGTTAGGAAATTATATAAAGACTTTTATTAACTAAAAAACATCATAATCCCCTGGAGATCAAGCTTAAGTCGAAATCAATAGAGTCTATTTAGGGTTATTCATTATATTTTCTTCTTTCAAAAATTCTAAGGTAAAATCTTCAATACACTTTTTAATTAAATTGTTTTTAATTCTATTACAATCAATACATGATGGATCTAGGGTAAAGTTAATTATGAATTATGTATTATAATGATATAAACATGATTAGATTAATTAGAGATAATAATTATACATGGTGATGGTATTTAATTAAACTAATTGTGTTAAATTCGTTTTTAAAAACTGGGCAAAATTTTATGTCACTTGTTTTGATCATATCTAGAGTTCTACAAACCATTATTTTGCAATCCAAGCATCCCTTAATAGGTATTTGAAGTGGCTTTCAAATGCAAGAAACGAGAACTAAATTGGAGGTCGGGAGGTGGGTCAAATACAGGTTAAACAGTCGGAGGTCAAAACAGTTTTGAAATCAGTCGGGTTTAATTTAATGTTTTAAGGTGATTGAGGTACTTAGGAGTACACGTGAGCCCTCTAATGAGCATGGTAGTTGGTTTATGTATTAAATAAGAGACCTGAAGGGTGGCTAAGCAAATGTAGTAATATGCGGATAGGCAGAAGTATATATATATATATATATATATATATATATATATATATATATATATATATATATATATATATATATATATATATATATATATATATATATATATATATATATATATATATATATATATATATATATATATATATATATATATATCGGGGCTTTAACAGTAGCTTTAAGGTTGGGGCAAAAGGGAGGAGTTATCTGACATATGTAAGGGTATAGGGTTTCCTTTACAGAGATCATGGGTATGGTTAGGTGGGCGTTTGGCTTATAGTTTGGAGACCTACAAATCGGGACTGTTTTGGGTAAAATGTTAACGAGACGGGTTATGAAGTAAACTAAGTTAAGGGATTTATAGAGGGGTGTAATGAGATGCTTAGAGCATATAAATAAGGTATATATATGGGAGAAGGTTAGATGTCCATCATGGGTTGATGAGCCATCTTAGTATTTGGTTCATGTTTTGATTGTGTTCTTTTGTTTGTTAGCTTTTTGCTAGTGCGTGGATTTTTGGAGAAGCTCAATCAGGTGAGTTTCATAGTCCCATATCTTGTAATGATTTTCACTTCTAGATGGGATGGAAGAGACATTGTATGGTTTTGTAACTAATGTTGTGAATGTTTTTATGGTTTGTGATGGACTTGTGTGTGCACTTATGTGATTAACTGCTATGTGATTCTTGATTGTGTTTATGATTTGGATCGGGGGACACGTACCGTCTCAGTTATTGTAGTTTGACTTGGTTCCAAGGGGATGTTGACAAGGCGGGGCCTTGGGGAGGTACATAGATGTGTGAGCATCTATGGGACCAATGGATAATGACAAGGCGGGGCCTTGGGATTGGTACATAGGTGTATGGGCGCCTATGGTACCATGGTGTTTGGTAAGGCTGTGAGCCTTGGATTTGGTTTGGAATGATTGATCTTGAATGTTAGTTGTTAATGCATACTTGTAGCACATTGTCCATATGTTTAGTGGTTTATGGTTGTTCACAGCTTATTATAATCTATTTTCGGTTGGAGTCTAAACCTATGACTCTCACCAACATTATGTTGACGTATTTTAGTGTCTCTTTCAGGTGATAAAGTGGTTAAGCGTGAGAACATGTGTGGCTAGGATTGGAGTCGCGTAGGAATGCATTTAGAAGGAGATCCCCGTTCCTTCTTAGTTTATTTTTCTGTTTGTTTCAATAAGTGATACTATGAACCTATATGTTGATTTGTTTGTGTTATTTGTTTGTCTTGGGTAAGAGGTAAGACTGTTACCTACTTACCTAGACTCCTGCATTGATGAGATATTGTCATGACATTTGTGTCACCTTTTATGACATTTCTAATTCATATAGTTCTCTATATGGACACGCTATTGTTGTGATGATATCCATGCGTCGCGTCCCATATTCCGCCATGGTGGGGTGTGACACCCAAACAACACCGTTTCAACAGCTTTTCAACAGTAAATTCAGTAGCTTTTCACCAGCAAATTCAGCATCTCTCTATCAGCTTTTCAACAGCAAATTCAGCAACTTTTTAGCCGCAATACAACAGCTTCCTAGCCACAATACAATAGCTTCTTAGTAGCAATTCAACAGCTTTTAACATTGCAAAAACGAACAAAATAACTGTTAAAAAAGTAAAAAATAAAATAAAATAAACAGTTATATAACTATTAAATAGACGCGTCTATTTAATAGTGAAAAACAAACAAACACATCAGTGATCAATTCAAGTGATCATGTAATTTGATAATCAATAACACAATTTTAGATATGTTTTTAAACTATTTAGTTTATAAAAGTAAAAGTAGAGTTAGGATTTTGCCTTAACACTTTAAATCTTATAAATCTGAGTATATGATGAATGAATGGTCTTATCCCAGTTCCGACCTTTTCTTAGTTTCCCTCCTCTTTGGTCAGTGATTGACGTTTCGTTTTCAGTTACGTGACATAATTTTACAAAACAAAAAATAACATGTTGGGCTTAATTTGGTTGAGGGCAATTTGAGATTTGGGTTGAGGGCATGACAATAAAAAGCCCATTAAAAAAGAAAATTTACATTATATAAAAAGTTTTTGGGCCAGCTTGTTGAGGGCACCGCCCCCCATAACTTTGTATGTCCCTCCGCCCCTTATGGAGTGGTATGTTGTATGCTAATGGATGTTATACGTCCATTATCAGCTTTGGCGACTCCATCGCTGACACCGGGAGCCTAAAACAATTGGCATACATATCCGATAAAACTTTCACAAGTCTAACTTTTCCATACGGAGTAACCTTTTTCCATGAACCCATTGTCGTTACTCAAATGGCCGTCTCATCATTGATTTCCTAGTTATCTCGTTCTTTGAAATTAATCTGATCCTTAATATACATAAATATTGCTTATATAATTGGAGTAATTATGGTTCATAGTAGCTATTTGTCGTGTTTTTTTAGCCGAGTCTTGGGTTTCCGTTTATACCACCATTTACAAATCACAAGGGAACGAACAGTGTGCTTGCATTTGGACAAGGAGTAAATTACGCTGTCGCAGGTGCAACAGCATTGGATTCAGCGTATCTTAGGTCGATGTATCTAACTTGTTTATTAAAAAAGTCAAATTGGATTAAAAATTAATTAATTTGATTGACTCGTCAACTCATTTTTTTAAATAAAATTTTATATTTTACTAGCAGGGTACCCCGCGATGCGGCGTCGAGTACCATGTGATTGACCTGTTTGAAAATATTGTCGATCAGGTCCACTTCACTTATTTTTATAATTTTCGGACGAATTTCTTCTGATCGTTTTCGAACGAATTTTATTTCACATCTAAACCGGTGGCCACTCTTGTTCCTGCTTGAATCTATGATCCAGTCTGATTTTTAAAACTATATAAATTAGCATATAATTTAATAAACTTTGTCTCTAGGGGTGGGAATCGGGTCGGGTTAGACGGGTTCAGGTTAATCGGGTCGGGTTTAATTCGGGTCAAGGCTGAAAATAAGTTACTCAAACCTGACCTGATTTGAACTCGGGTTACAAGGGTTCGTGTCTATTCGTGTCGGATCCACTCGGGTTGGTCAATTCGGGTCAATGGAATTGGGTAAAACAAAAACTTTTTTTTTACCCTTTTAATTATAAATTATATATAATTTAAATTAAAAAATCTCACTCGGGTTAATCGCGTTGACCTAAACCCGAGTTACACAAAAATAAATAGCCCGATACCCGTCCGATTTTTAATTCGGGTTAGTGGGTTGGCCCGATTAACCCGAATAACTTTTACCGGAGTAACCCGACCCGAATATACTCGGGATGGGTTCAGGTCAGGTCGGCTTTTTTGACACCCCTATTTGTGTTTGTTATTAGTTTACATAATGTGCATGACTACATGTACTTTTCATTTTATGGGTGTTTCAAAAAAAATAATATTATTAGTTTGTTTAATGTATTAAGATGTATTTTAAAAATAACATTAAAAAATGTGTGTATTTTACATAGGTTAATTGTACATATAATATAAATATGTGTATTTTTAAATAATGAAATTTTGTATGTTTAATGTATTAAGATGTGTTTTAAGGATAACATTAAAAATGTGTTTTACATTGGTTAATATAAATATGTGTATTTTTAAATAATGAAATTGTGTAGTTTCAATTTCGAGTGTGTATTTTGTTAATATATTAAAAAGATATTTCTTATGAAAAATGAAGTTTGAAAATTTTAATGATTAAAAGAGTTTTTATGCTTTCTTATACTAGTAAAATGTGTAGTTATGATTGGATATTCATATAATGGGTTATTTTAAATATGAATATTAATTATGTTTGTATGTTTAACGTTTTAGTCATGTTTGTAGGCATTGTACATTACTACATTATTTCATTGTGAGGTTTTAATTACATTTGTATTGTTGTAATTATTATACTATTAATTATATTTGTAAGATGTTTCATTACTTGTATTGTGTGCTCTTTTAATTATAAAATAAGGTGAGGGGGTGTTTTAATTATAGAATTTAATGTAATTAATTATAAATTTTAATGTAACATATTATAAGTTTTCTTTTTTTAGTATGCATTCTTGTATAAATAGTATTATTTATTGTAAGTTGAAGTTTCAACTATTCTAAAAATAAAAATGCAAAATGCTTTATAAGATAGTATGATTATAAGTTGTTTATCAAGTCGACCCATTAACTTTTTAAACATTTATAACCCCTGTAATGTGATAATTTTTTATATATAAAACGAGTTAAATGAGTTAACTCAAAACTCGTTTAATATATTGAAGATGTGTTACTTATTTAACCGGTGAATCAAAAATATATACGGATTAAATGTGTCAGTTCGATTTATGTTTAAATAAGTTAGAGTGGACATATCAAACAAGTCAGAATCAAGTTAAAATTCTTTAACCCTTAGTCATTTGCATGGAGTTTGGGTTCACTACTTCACTGTTTATTAAGGTTTATGAAATCCATATAAATATAAGTTCATGTGATGCACATGATCCAAGTCAAAGGTATCTTCGGTTTTATTAACATGTTTTCTTCTAAATTCGTTTTATACATCTGTCATCATTAACCTCATGGCTATTTTTTAATCACACTCCTAATTAGCCATTTATAAATGAAATAGTGATGAAGTCAGGATTTCATATACGGGTAGGCCGGACATACGTGTAACAATGAACGACTAATACAATGTCACTGTGATGAAATATTAGTCTGCTATTTTCAATGCATGCACGAAACATGAGTTGTACGATAAAACTATAATAATTTACCTAATAAAGTTGAGGAATGTTATAACCACATAATTTACAAAAGAACTTCCAAAAATAAGGTGTAGCAATATGATTTGTCAGAAAACAAATAGTTAGTGGAGAAAGAAGGCAATAATTGGTCCAAATACTTTGTCACATCATTATGTGGATGTTTTTGTATAAACATTATGTAGTTCTAGCAATTCTCGTAAAAGTTTGATCTTAAAATTGGACCTAAATATTACGAAATCTAAGCTCAAATTAATTTGAAGCATACTTTTAAATACATGTGGAAAACAAGAAGTTAGAATACAACAAAATAATACGGTAGTAAAAAAGCACTTTCAAGTAGGAAATGCAAATCTGTAATCACAATTTAATTATACATGTCTATAAATGGTTATTGTTTTTAGGATTTGGGTGAGCCAGTTTATCTTTGAAAGGCCGATTTACATTAACTGTATGGGAAATACATAGCAAGTCTTAAAAAATTAGGGTGGATTTTGGCCAACATAAAACAAAAGGTAGCTCCGTCTCTGAAATAAAAAAAGCTCAGTTTCGAACAACTAATAATTATTTATTATAAATAACGATTATTGTAATCATATACATTATTTTAAATTTTAAAATTTAATTTAAAATGATATGAACGTAATTTTGTACCTATGTAGGTTTATAATAATGGTATTAGGTTAAGAGGATTAAGGATGAGAAACATATCATTATTTTAACGTCACATTAATTTTATATTTTATGTTTTATAACTTATTCAAAACTCAGCTTTCAACATAGTATTGACAAAAAAACCTCAACAAACCTACTTGATGGATGACAAGTATTGAAGAACGAGCTGACTTGTTTTCGGAAACCAAAGATCGTCTGCAGAAGAGGGCTTTTTTAAAACAATCATAGCTTGAGCATCGTAAGTCCGTTTGGGCTACGGTCTAGCCCACTGGTGTTTTAGGTTTTTTTTGTTTCATGCGTTTAATTAAACAATATGATGTAACCATAGCAAGACAGATATCAGTTTAACTAAACCATTGATCGTTGTTTGCCAAGTTTTTACCCTAATAATCGGTATTCATTAGAATCAACTATTGTTGGAAGAATTATTCCTGGTATTCATTGTAATCAACATATCCAATTTATTTATCTTGATTTTAGTCCACATCAGTTGGTATCAAGAGCTGAAGTTCTTGATTAAGATGTCTCCAAGGAAATGTAAGAATATTCAGGACGCGAATGAATAAGAGTTTGAGCAGCATTTATGGACAGAATGGGGGAGCGACTCGATCAATTCGTTGATCAATCGAGTGACCCGATGAACAATATGATGACCAATATTAGGCCTCGTAATCGTTGTCACGAGGATGAAGATGAAGAGCTTGAAGAAAACCCTTTCGGCGGCGGTTCATCTACTGATGAACAATCAGTAGTGCGACCAAAAAGAGATCGAAGGGGGATAATGATAGGCATTAGGAATCTGGAATGAGGGTTAATATTCTTGAGTCTAATGGGGACACTCTGAATCCTTAGGGGTTCATTGATTGGCTTGTTGTTGAAGAATTATTTGAATTCAAAGAAGTTCCTAAAAATAAAAGGGTTTCACTGATCGCTACCAAGTTATATGGTAGGGCATCCACATGGTAGAAACAATTGAAACTAACGAGGGATGGAGTTGGGAAGCCAAGGATCATGAGTAGGCAGAAGATGAAGAAGGTCATGAGGGATAATTTTATTCGTCATAACTACCAATGGTTGATGTACCAGCGGTTACAGAACCTGAAATAGGGGTGCAAGTATGATGAAGATTATATAAAAGATTTTTACCACCTAATTGCAAGGAATGACATTCAAGAGACACAAGAACAACTTGTCTCACGATACATTTATGGTTTAAGAGTCCAGATCATGGATTATCTTAACATGTTTGATCCAGTCACACTTTTTAATGCATATCAGCGTGCATTAACTTTTGAGAAGCAGAACCGACGAGTAAGAAGTTCGTTTTCTCCTGAAATAACAGGTGCCACTGGTTCGGGTAACGTGTCATCTCGTTTTGCTCCTAGTCGGTCTAAGGAAATTGGTGGAAATACTGGACAAGTTCCTAAAGCGACTGGTAGTAGCGGGTTGAAGTGCTATAACCATGGAGAACCTGGTTACCAACAATCAAAGTATAAGAAGGCTGGGAAGAGATAGTTATTTGTTGAACCTAAGGAATATGATGATGTAGCTTATGATGATTACAATGAAGCCGCAGTTTATGATGAAGAACCCGAGTATGAGGAGGAATATGTGTGTGAAGATGTGGGGGTAAATTTGGTGGTAAGGCACTCCCGCTTAACACCTAAAGCTGATGGAGAAGATTGGCTCAGACACAACATCTTTCAGTCAACTTGTACTATTCTGGGTAAGGTTTGAACCTTTGTATGTGATTCAAGTAGTTGTGATACTTTGATAGCTAAAGATGCAATCTAGAAATTAGGGTTGAAAATTGAATCTTCCCAAGCCTTATATGTTACAATGGCTTAAAAAAGGCGGGGAGGTAATATTTTCCAAGTATCTCCATGTTACTTTTCTGTAGCAACAACTTATAAGGATAATGTCTTGTGTGATGTGGTGCCCATGGATGATTTTCACTTTTTGTTGGGTAGACCTTGGGAGTATGTCGTGATATAACTCACAATAGGAGAATTAATACTTATAATTTCATGTATGGGGGTTTGAAGATTACTTTGATGCCAATAACCCCGATGAATTAGTTAATAAACCTACTGGTACTTTACTAACTCTTTTATAGTTTAAAGACAAGAAGGAGGTGGGAGACGATGTTTTTGTGCTAATAGGGAAGGAGGTTGCTGAAGATAGTGAAATCCCAAACCCATGATCCCTATACTTGAGGAATTTTCTAATGTTTTCGCTGATGAATTACGTAATGGTTTTCCACCATTGCATGACATACAACATCATATTGATCTAGATCCTGGGTCACAATTGTCTAACAGGCCACATTATAAGATTTTCTTAGGATAGCATGAGAAGTTGCGTAGGCAGGTTGAGGAGTTGGGTTCTAAGGGTTACATTCATGAAAGCATGATCCCATGTGATGTTCCTGCCTTATTGACTCTAAGGAAGGATGGTATTTGGCGTATGTCTATTGATAGTCGAGCCAATAACAACATCATTTTAAGGTACACGTTTCCTATTCCTCGCCTTGATGATTTGCTTGATCAGATTAGTAGTACTATAATTTTTATGAAATTGTATTTGGAGATTTGGTATTACCATATTCATCATAAACCTGATGATGAGTGGAAGACCGCTTTACTTGTGAAGGGTTGTATGAGTGGTCGGTAATGCCTTTTGTTTATAAAACGCACAAAGTACCTTTATGTATGTAATGAATCAACTACTCAGGCCTTTTATTGGCATGTTTGTGGTTTTTTATTTTGATGACATTCTTATAGTTAATGAGCATGTCACACATGTGATACAGGTCTTGACCTTGCTTCAGAATGACAATTTTTATCCAATGACAAAGAAATGTGTGTTCATGACCTCAAAGTTTTGTTTTTTGAGGTAAGTTGTTTATGGAGATGGCATACAAATGGATGAGTATAAGGTAGCAGCTGTTCAAGAGTGACCGACTCTAACTACCATTACTAAAGTTTAGAGTTTCCATGGTCTTGCTTCTTTCTACAGGCGGTATATCCTGAATTTTAATTCCATTATGGCCCCTTGTACATATTATATTAAGGGAAAGTCATTTGTGTGGACGGAGGAAGCAAAGATGGCTTCTTAGGTTTTCAAGGATAAGCTTACTATAACGCCAATCCTCGCATTGCCTTATTTTTCTAAAGTTCTTTTAGATTCATACTGATGCTTCTAAGATTGAAATTGGTGGAGCGAAGGTGGGGCAGCGTGATTTCTATTTTAGTGAGAAGTTGATTGGGCCAAAGTCTAGCTACTCTACTTATGACCTGGAGTTTTATGCAATGGTTCAAGTTGTGAAGCATTGACTCCATTATTTGTTTCATGAGGATTTTGTTTTGTTCAGTGATCATGACTTCTTAAAACATATTTATACTCAAGATAAGGTATCCCGTAAGCATGGGCATTTGTTGGATTTTCTTGAGAAGTTTACTTTTATGGTGAAATACAAAACTGGTGTCTCTAGTCGTGTTGCGGATGCCTTAAGTAGGAGTAGTTTACTTGTAACCATGAAGGTTGATGTTCCAGGACTTGATGTCATTCGTGACATGGTGACGGTGGACCCATATTTTTCGTATGTTTTTCACGGTGTTCAGTCTGGGGAGAATTTTTTTTGTTATGCATGATGAGTTCCTATTCAAAGAGAATTATCTTTGTATTCCTGATTCAAGTATTAACTTGAAAATTATTTAGGAGTTTCATGGTGAAGAGCATGTTGGTCGTGATCACATTTTACAGTTGGTTCAAGCTTCTTATTTTTCGCCTACTATTAGGAAGGAAGTGAATCGTTACATCAATATGTTTCGTATTTTCCAAGTTACAAAGTGAATGGCTACTAATGCGGGACATTATATACCTTTGCAGCCTTGGGTGGGTATTAGCATGACGGGGCCACCTCATACTTAAAAAGGAAATGATTCAATATTTTTTTGTTGATGATCATTTTTCTAAAATGGTTCATTTTATTCCTTGCAAGAAGACAACAATGTAGTTAATGTAGCCCAACTTTTCTTTAGGGACGTGTCCCGTTTACACGGTTTACCATCCTCCATTGTTTCTGATCAGGACACTAGGGTTTTAAGTCATTTTTAGGGTAGTTTGTGGAAGATGGTGAATGCTCAAATCAATTTTAGCAGTGCTTATCATCCTAAAACTGATGGGCCATCTCTTATGGTGTTTAGTGGTGATCATGTAAAGGCTTGGGATCAAAAGTTGTGTCAACTTGAGTTTGCTCATAATCATGTTGTTAATCTGAGGACTTGGTTTATTCTGCTTAACCACGAGGTCCTCAGTATCTTATGACTCCTCAGGTTCCTGTGTCTGTTCCAAAGAAAGTGCAGGATTTGTTGAGGGGTTGCATGATGTTCACAAATCTATTGATGACAACTTGGTTCGCGCCCATTCGAAGTACAAGCAAGATGTGGATCAAAAGAGGTGACATGTTGATTTTAAAGCAGGAGACTTTGTATGGGCGTTTTGACTAGGGATTGTTTTTCAGATGGTGAGTATAATAAATTATCTTCTAAGAAGATTGGTCCGTTAGAAATTGTGGAGAAGATGAACTCGAATGCTTACCGTTTGAAGTTACAAAGCCATATTCGATGTTTTGATGTTTTTAATGTGAAGCACTTGTTTCCTTACCATGTTGATTCTTTTTCTGATGATACTGTTGGGAATTCGAGGACGAATTTTTCCTATCCAGGGGGAATGATGGAGGCCCACGTATTGAAGAACGAGCTTACTTGTTTCTGGAAGCCTAAGATCGTGTGAAGAAGAAGGTTTTCTTAAAACAATCATAACTTGAGTATCGTAAGTCCATATTTAGCCCGTGACTTTTCAAATCGTCCAAAAAATGAGAGGAACGCATATGTAACCAGCTTTTAGCTGGTTACGTTCTTCGAGGCCTGAAAAGCCTTTTTACTATGGATTATTTACATTTTAATATTTTTTCATTTTTTATTGAACTTTATCTTTGGGCTACGATCCAGCCCAATGGTGTTTTAGGGTTTTTCTTTTTTTCTTGTCTTTATTTAAACAATATGTTGTAACCATAGCAAGACAGTTATCAGTTTAATAAAAGTTAAACCTTTGGTCACTTTTTGCCAAGTTTTTACCCTAATAATCGGTATTAATTAGAATCAACGATTGTTGGAATTGTTTCTAGTATTCACTAGAATCAAAATATTCAATCTATTATCTTGTTTTTAATCTACATCACTACCCCAATTTTTTTGTTACTTATATTCTTAACTGAAAACGTAAACGTTAAAGAACGAAATTAATAAAAACGTAAAAGTATTCTTGAACGTACAACTTTTATTCACAACATAAAGCTGAAACATAGATAATCAAAACCTAAAACGTACGAAATTAAAAATGATGTAATAAATAAATAAAAAATATAAAAATCCAAATTCCACTTCACTTTGATAACCGCCCTACATCGTTCATAATTGATCCGCGCATTCCGATCAAGTGATCATATGGCTACATATAGGTACTAATGTCTAATTGTTGTTTCCGGTATTCCTCCATTTCCAACTATCGTGCCTGATTTGCCAACTCTTTTTCACGACATTCCAGCTCCATCCTTTTGATATCCAAAAATGTTAGGCCTTCGTCTCAACCTGCATTTTCTATCTCGGATACCATCAATCTAGCCAATGATTGGTCATATGTACTTGACGAGGCTGATGCTTGCTTCCCTATTTTATTCGAAGCTTTCGTTTTATCCCTACCAATTGGTCGTTGAACTTCCTAAACCTCATCTTCCTCAACATTTTGATTTATACTTGTGTCTCCAGACTCTGATGTTTGTACATCTTGCTGATAGTTCCCCCAGACTCCTTGAATAACATGCAAACTTCACCACGCAAAAATTTCGAATTATATGTTAAAGTCTCTCGTCAATGATGATGTTTAAATCTCGTTTCGACTTCAACGTAATCGTCGAGAAGTGCCCTATTCATGAAATTTGTGTCATTGGATCCACTCTCCCACCACATATGCATTGCGTTATTTTAAACTCCAACAAAACGATATACACTCGGGCGTATCACCTTGCATCCCCTGTTTAAGACATCGTGCTACTTTGTTTTTTCCTCTATGTACCACAAAAGCTCAGTCTAAAAACCCTTCCTATTCCTCGCGTTACCCTTCTCGTCGTTTTCCCAAACAAAAACCCAACCATTACACAATGCTATTTCTTCCTCATGTGTCATGCAAAATGTCAACATGTGTAACTCCCCCGTTTTGCATACCTCAGCGGAAGCTTAAGTCTGGGGTATTACTTCATAATTATCACAGTCATAATCATAAAAATAACTTAAAAAAGGCTTTCATAAAATATAAGTTATCATTCAATAATAAGAGTGTTACAAAATAAGATCCGAAGATCTCTAGTTGATAAAAACATGGATGATAACAATTTGGACGTCCTCATGTCTAATTCCACGCCGTGTCGTCGTCGCTTAAATACCTGAGATACATGCTTAAAGTCAAGGTTAAGTAAAATTCATAAGTTTTTAAATAATAATTTTGAATACAAGTATCCTTCCAGTAGGTTACGCTACCGTGAGTAAAATAATGTAATAGCGGGCTACGTTGTTATACACCCCTATGGAAATAATTGTAATTTAACTATCAAATCATCACAGTGATAGTAGGATGAACCTAAGTCCTTATGATAGGCAACTAGTCAGAATGTACACATAATATCATCAACTATAGTGACAAGATACACCCGTGATATCTATCCAGGACATAAGACATGCACTTATTATTCTTGGACATGAGCCAAGACATGACCTTAATATTTAGTGAGGACATGTCTAATAATCAAGACATGCCACTAATATGATTCATAATATTCCAATAATTGGGTTAAGGTACTCGAGAAAATAATCTATATCAGGACATCATACATTTCATAAATCACATGTATTCAGTGTTAAAGCACATATTCCCCCTCGCGAGTTTATAAAACAGTAAAATATAAAAAGTGAGGCTATAAACTCACAATATTAGAATTAAAAAATATATAGTAAAAACAATTTTTATTTCTTTATTAAGTAGTATGCATCCCATCCCACAGAGTTTAGAAAATATTATAAAGTAGTAAAAGTGAGACAATGAATCTCACCTTGATATGAGAAATCTGATTGACGTCAAAAGTGACTATTTGATAATTAATGACTTCCAAGCGCAACTTGAGTTAATATGTTAAGTTTTTAGAAAAAAATTTACTCTAGGACTTTGTTAAGGTTTTATGCTTTTGTT
The DNA here is from genome assembly GCA_025667525.1 of Glebionis coronaria. Classification (NCBI taxonomy): domain Eukaryota; kingdom Viridiplantae; phylum Streptophyta; class Magnoliopsida; order Asterales; family Asteraceae; genus Glebionis; species Glebionis coronaria. The sequence continues at coordinate 493,521,012 of CM046881.1, forward strand.
CAGGGAACTGTTGTAATATTGCATCACTGTTTGGGCCATAATATTTTAGAGATCATTTAGTAAACGTTTAAGGAGTTAGGAAACTCTATATCCAAATGCCAACAAACTCACTCAGAACATAATATAAAGATGACACACTTCATATGAAGCTCCTTAGTAACATGATACATTAATAGTTCATATTTCTTCACATATTAGTGGATGATAACTTATGTAAAAATAATTTATATAATTATTTTTCTATAACTGAATATTATTTAATTTATTCTATTTCATAAATAATATAGCAATATTACATTTTATACCTTTAAGTATATCAAAATGAAAATTTATACCCTTTTAGAAAATGGCAAAACAACCTTTTGGAGTTTATAAGTTTAGGATATTTACATTTTAACCAAAAATACTATATTTTAGGTTAATTACACTATTAGCCCAAAAAGTTAATAGTTTTGGAAATTACACATTTAATCCCTTAAGTATAAAATACTTATCTTTTAGGATTGAAACTTTACAAAGTTAGTCCTTATAGTTTATAATTTAGGAAAATGTAATTTTTAGTCACTATAATTATATCTTTCCTACTTTGGCAAGAAATACCCCTCTAGTTCAAAATAATTCATTTTAAGTCCAAACTTATGAAATTTATATTTTTGAAATCTGATTCTTAAATATAACTTTTAAAAATAATAGATTTTAGGAGCTTTTTATTAAACTAGCTTATAGCTTATTATGTCATGTAAAACACTAGTTTAGGGTTTTCAAGGTACACATTCTTTATAAAAACATTATAAGAGCTTATCAAACTTATGGATTATTGAGGGAGCTTATTAGGAGCATGCCGGACATATATAAATAGGAAAATATCTTATAGAACAAGGAGATAACATACAAAACATGAAAAATGAGAAACTAGGTTTCTAGAGCTCGAATTCACTTCTACTTTTTCTAGTGTTGATAGGAGCTTATCTTGGGATTAATACTGATATTAGGATCTTCTTAGGACTTCAATGAGAGCTTGTAATAAGAGATTGGGCATAGATTAAAGTGTGTGGGGTGATTTGAACCATGGTGATGGTAACGACTATTTATAGCCTTCATATTGCCTTGGAGGCCAAGAGGGAGAATGGAGAGGTGTACAAGACCTGGATTATGACTAAGGTAGTTACTAGATGTGTCTTATTAGCTAGAAAATAGAATAGATGGTGTTAGAGATAAGAAGAGGCCACGACTTGTAATAATTACAAGGGATCACATAGATCTTACAAGAAACTTACAAGGTGTCAATGGAGGTGCTAAGGTGTGTGATTGACCTAATTTTAGGATTTAATAACTTAGTTTAGGTTTTAATCAAGTTTAGAAAATAATTAAGGCTTAAAAACCTAGTCGGATTAGGGTTCGATCTTTGTGATTAAGATTTAAATCAGTGTTTAAGGGTAGTTAAGGGTGTCATTAATGATTATACATTATGTTTAAGGTGTTTATAAACTTGGTTTAAAATATTGTATATGTTTAAAGTGGTTTTGTAGGAAAAATACCTAATTTGAATATTTATTCATAAAGGACTTGTACATTGTGCTTAAAATGGTTGTACTATGATTTATGATGAAATTATCTCCTAAATGTTGTGATCTTTTGACTTGTAAACTTAGTTTTGATGGCTATATAGGTTTATAGGAGAAATTGAGGGATAAAGGGTGATTTTGAATATTATGAATCAAAGGGTTGTACATTGTGCTTAATGGAGTTGTACTATACTCTTGAAGGGAAAATATTTTCAAATATATATGTGATTTTATGTTATACACTTTCTTTGGAAACTTGTACATATGTTTTATATAGTGATATCTCATGAAATTTAGGTTTTGAGGTGTGATTTAATGTAATAGGTTCATTTCATAATAAATATTGTAGTTGATATGTTATGCGAATAACATATGTTATAATGTTGATCTTAGATCACTGACTTGATATATAATGATATTTACATGGTCATAGTACTTATATATTTGGTATTGCTTGTTGTATGTGTCCGTTTAGTTTCCTATGTAAGTCACATTACATAGTTAATACTTAAAACAAAGCAAAATTTCTTCATAGGAAACTTTTGCTTTGTTTTAAGTATTAACTATGTAATGTGACACTAATCATTTTCGACGTTGGTGCTGGTAGGGCTGAAAGTTCAATGAGATATTCTTCTCTATCAGGCTCATAAAAAGAGTCTCAAAAGAAAGGTTTGTACAATTTCTAAAAATAAGAATTGAAATGAGTTTACAACAATTTACTCGGGGCAGAGTAAAAGAATAAAAGTATCAAACAAATAAATATTAGATATTCCATGATACATAAAATCTCAATAACGAAATAATTACTTAATTCATCATTTATTTTTAACTCCGGTGCGTGCACTAGCATTAAAACGGGTATTTGAATATCCAAATCAGTGTTTAATCACATGTGACTTTTTATGTAACTTTCAACAACGGAAAAAACAAACCAGATGAAAAAATGTGAAGAATATCAAAAGAAAATGTTTACCAAAAGAATATCAAAGTGAACATCTAAAAGACAATTAAATGCTCGTCGAGTTGGGTGATTTAGTTTTTTTATTAATGATTAATGGTTTAAGAATTATTTTTTTGAAAAAACAAATGTGAAATTGAGTTTATTATAATATAGAATATGAGTGATTAAGATTGATTCATTGTTTTTTTAAAGGCAGCTTTATATATATTAACAAACTAAATAAATGAGTGTTGATACCTTTTGGTCGTTTTAATATAGCTTGTAGATTTCGACTAAGTAGAGTAAACTCTATATAGCCTAAGTAGAAGCCTTGTATGAATATCAAAGAGTATATGAAATCTACTCTTTGATATGATGAAAATTAAGAATACTGAGTATATATGAACAAACAAGTATTATACACCAAAAGCTTTAATATTATTGAGAATAATACGAGTATTCTAAGAAAGTACTAGGGTCACAAAGAACTTAAAGCTAGAATGAAACAAAAGAATGTTGTGTATGACATCTAAACCTAGGACCACATTTTACATTTCAGTGAGTCTTTTACAAGATAAGAACAAAAACAATCTTTTAAATTTGAGAAGATATACACGCAATATTTATAGTTGATAACAAACACGTCTTCAATCTCTATCTTCTTCAGATGAATTAATATTACTAGCACCACCAAACTTGACCATGGCCATCTGACCAGACGATAACAACACTAATATTATACTTCCAACACAATTCCATCAGTACTTGTAGTGCAAAATAAACAACACTAATTTTTATTCCCAAAAAAACCTCCCCTAAACTTGTGATTACTTATTTAAATCTACAAGTTTCTTGAATAAAAATAGGAATAATAAAATCTGCATACAAGTATTTTACTACCTCCTCTGCCAAATGTGGGATAGTTTCTTCTTGTCTCAAACCTGGTCCTATCATACTTGTTGGGGCGTGCATAAGTCATAGTTAGTATTTTATACGACCGAGAGTAATTGGGCTTAAGGGGTCACACACTTAGACATCGAGCTCATCTTATATTAAGTTATAAAATATAATACGACTATATTTATTGTGTAAACTTAGTTTGATAAAAGTGTATACGTATTATTAATTAATTAATAAGTTAAAATGTATAACAAGGATTAATTAATAAGACTTAATACTTTAAGGTAATTAGTGTAATTACATAAGTAAGTATATAGAAAGTAAAAAATGTCAAACCAAGACACCCCTAAGGGGTATTCGGCTGACTACAAGGATGATGAATCCTTAGATTCCTAGATCTTTAAGCTTCTAGGCATAATCATTGTTCATATGATATAAATCATAGCGGAAAAGAACAATAATCATGAAACAAGGTGTTTAGGCACAAGAACACAAAGATTACTCAATTGGATTGCTCATTATATTAATAATAAACAATCACTAGGTGTGTATACATTTAATCCCACACCTAGTCGACACACGCTTTAGGTTTACATTGTATATGAAAGCTATGAATTAACCTATAACCCTTGGTTCCTTTTATAGTGTAAGGATTAGGGTTTTACAAGAGATACGAATGAATAATATCTAAATATTCTATTTAGATAAACTATATTCTAAATATCGTCCTACAATATCTTGTATATATCCTCTAAATATAAGTCCATCAACGTTGGATATTTGTCAGCGTCAACAATACACGTGTCAGCGTCTAGCTTTCACATGTCAGCGTTTTTGAACAAACGTCTTGGTATTTCTTCATTTTGATTTTCTGCCACATCAACTTTTAGACCCAACAAAGGAAAAAGAAAGGAGAAGAAAGATTTTGATTCAAGAAGGATAATTTATTTGGAGGTTAAGTTGTAATCTTTTTATCAAAAATAATCCCAAGCTCTAGTATCTAAACACATGAATGTGATTCATTATTTTATAACTTTAAACCAAACTTTTTCCCCTTGTTTGTTCTTGGTGGTCGACGACACAAATACCCACAAAGGTATTCAGGTTTGATTTTTATTAAGTATAAACTTAATCAATATCTTGCAATCGAGATTGATTGAGGTGTTGTGTAGACTATCTTAGAGAAGATCTTACTTGATCTTTGGTTTGTGGTAATCGGTTTGGGTATAACGAAAGTTAGGGTTTCATTTAGTTTTGGTGATCTTCGTGTTCTTGATCATCGTTCTTGGAGAAAATGTATGTTTACTTAATCTTATGTTAATTACATTGTATGCATAGTTGTTTGATCCTATCCGTTGTGTTTACTCTTGATGCATGTATGTTAGATACATTCAGTTGTTAAATTCCAACAATACTGAGTATAAATTATTTGTAGAAGATCCAATTCCATCTCAATAAACTCATTGGACGCATTAAAACCTGCTGCTATCATGTGCTTCAAAACACCAACATCTAGAGGATACTCCGTTTCTATAAGCATATAAATTTTACTCCCTCAACAGTGAATACATGATGCAACAAAGTATGATTTAAATAACATCTCCTCACAAGCTATGATACCCCTTCCATGGCTCTTTCCAGATCTCATCTGCTATATCTGGCTCAAATAACCTCTTGAGCTCCACCCATTGCTCTATTTCCTTATTAATTGATAGGATCTTCTTTTTCAAACCTACTATTGACCAAACTTCCAAAGTTCCACCAAATCATCTCTTTCTATCTTGTTAATAGTTCATCAAAAGTAAAAGATACCTTTGTTCTTAAATCCAGTTATGTACACTCTCTAATAAACTCTTGTAAAAGTTATAGTTTCTTTAGCGTACCCATCCGAGTTGTAGATATGATGTCTGATAAGTAGTGGTTCTGCATCAACCACATCACTTGGAACTATAATAAGAAGATTATTCAAATCTTCCTTGGAAAGATCATCCCTTTTAACAACTTTTTTTTCAATTTATCAATAAATTTGTTCATATTCTCCTCAGCTGTCTCAATAATATTTCTATGTCTCTCTCTCTCTCTCTCTCTCCCCTCTCTCTCTCTCCCTCTCTCTCTCTCTCTCTCTCTCTCTCTCTCTCTCTCTCTCTCTCTCTCTCTCTCTCTCTCTCTCCTCTCTCCTCTCTCTCCCTCTCTCTCTCTCCCTCTCCTCTCTCTCTCCTTCCTCTCTCTCTCTCTCTCTCTCTCTCTCTCTCTCTCTCTCTCTCTCTCGCTCTCTCTCTCTCTCTCTCTCTCCTCTCTCTCTCTCTCTCTCTCTCTCTCTCTATCTCTCCTCTCTCTCTCTCATCGCTCTCTCTCTCTCTCTTCTCACTCTTGATCTACAACTTTCATATCTTCAAAATTATCAAATGATCTACAAATCCTCATGACCCAGTTATACAGCTGTTCATACGAAAGTCCTTCAAAGACTTCTTGGTTCTAGTGCTATGATTTTTTATTAATGTTATCATATACTGCCTCTTCTGATTGTTAGTCATTCTAGCATTTCTCTCCTCCTTTTTTCTAGCATAGGCTTCCATGAAAAATACTATATATCTCTTCTTCATTAATCTGAACACCCTTTTAAAAACCTCCTCTTTGGCTTCCATTCAAACCACTGTCATCTTCCTTTTCTTTCTCTTGATCCTTTTTCTTCTAATATTCAACAGGCAATTCTTGTTCAAACTCTGCAACAGACATATCAATCACTACTTGTGTTACTGGATCAAGATCATTAGGTCTCTTTTTTTCTCTTCTTTTGTTTTGGATTTTCAACCAAAACAAATTTCCCTTTTTCTGTGGGATCAATTATAAGACCTGTCTTTATAGGAGATTGAACAGCTGGAACTCTTATCTTAAATCTTGGCAAAACCACCCTTGTAGATCTTTCATCAATAGCTAGAACTATTACTATAACACTTTGAGCTGTCGTTAGGCTAATTAAGTAGTCAAACACATCATCTTGTGTCTCGTCAGAACTTTGCTCCTTAAGTTCTCCATTTTGTGGCACATCAGCACTAATCATACCAGCAGAACTAGCAAATTCGCCACCAACATTAACATCATCAACATTAATTCCAATATCACTAGCATTATCCTCCCTTGAATCCAAAATCACATCTTCATTAAATCTAGCTTATTTTAAACCTGACACAGTCTTAGTTGCATCTATCTCATCTGAATTAACCAACTCAAGAAGCTCCTCATCAATCAACTGAGCTTCCAATTCATCCCCTTGCTTGATGGGGAGCTTAGTATCATCAAATCCATGGAGATTCTCTTCTAAGGAATGAGAGACTCTAAACCTCCTTGATGTTGATGTTATATCCTGTTGAAGCTTTGGAACAAGCTCTTTCAAACAAGAAATTTCTTTATCTTATAAATAAATAAGCTATGGTTGCATATCTTTATCCTGTTCTAATGTAGTGACTCTGGTACTCAAGCTTGAAACCATCAATCCCAATTGTATATATCTGTCCTCTCCACTTTCAAAGGAATTAACCTTTGGTAGTGGATCATTGGACCTGGTTACGGACTTACTTATGTTACTCCTACCTTTTCTACATCAGCAGCAGTAGGAGTAGCCCCACTAGTACTATCAAGCATACCAGCATTGGTATCCTCATCTGTTTCAAAGTTTAAAGAAGATGTCCTAAATCTAGGACCTCTAAACATGTATTTGTATCTAGGTCTCCGATAGGTTTTAACTGTTTGGGAAGTGGATGGTACATCTGCTGATCTAGATGATGTGAGGTGGGACATAACTGGGCTTGCTGCTCCCTCACAAACACTAGCTTAAGCTACAATAAGCATAGTCCTTGCCAATGATACAACAACCTCATTTTGGACTTGTTATTGACCCTATTTATCTAGCCAAAAACCATGTGTGTGAGAGTAGGAGTCTCATACACTCTCTTGTGATTGCCCAAAGAGTGACCCATCCCTGAAACAATAGTCAAATAAACCTTAGAAACATAAGAAACTTAGTTCAACTAGATACAATCCTGACCATATTCACAAAATCATATTACTAAAATTGTAAATCCAGTTAGAAGAAAGACAAACACATGCAGTAGCAACATTACTTCTAAGTTGATCCCATGAGGAACTCTTGTGACTTATACAATGAAGTAGGGTGTGGACCAAGAACCTACATTATGGTGAAAAAGCTCCCTTGTAGAAGGTATAAGTGCCATCAGTAGCATAGCCAATAACATTCATACGATCCAATATTTATGTGTTCCTTAGTGAAGTAATACCACCATCATCTTCCAACCTAAGATTCTCCCTAATAGTAGCTTTATAGATGATCAACTTCTGATCATTGAATGTAGCTTTCAAAAAAGAACTCCCATCAAAAGCCTCTCCCACATTAGTAGTACCCTAAAATTGCTATATGGTGCTTTTTAGAACATTAGGGTTAATAATAAGAGCAAAGTGAATGTAAATTCTTGTTAGGAATTCAATCACTCCATGAAAAGCTGGTTCATCAGCATCTTTCTTTGAATATGCTACTTGAGTTGTTTCTCATAGAGAGCTAAATGCGCCATTGTTATAAGTAAGAAGATGAGTGATTAGAGATGATATAAAATTCTAGGTGAAAGTAATAAAGGTAAAAGTGAGGGTTTGGAAAAGGAAATGGAGAATACTCGAATTAGGAAGATATGATTGGGCCGATGAATTTAAGTTACCAATTATAGGGTAACTAGGTAGTGATTGAATGTTAGAAATTAAGTAAATATCTTTGGAAAAGATTACCTATGGGCGAAGTAATTGGCGAAAAAATCTCAACGACTATACAACGATTTTAATTATGCTACCAGCATTAATCCTACTACTAACGATATTAATCCTAAAATAACATTAATTTTTATTCCCAACAATGAGGATGGAACCCATAACAAACAAAAACATATAAAAAAGAACAAAATACATTCCAAGTCCTCATAAACAAACAACTCAAAACCATAAGGCTATAATATTAAAAAGAACTGACCAAACTGATAAATCCAAAGCCACTACCTACATGAGAAAATAAGATACCCTAAATCAAAATTGATACCAATGTCCAAAATCCTGCAAAAGAAACCATCTTTGGCACGCAAAAAATTAAACTAAACCAAAATTTGATATTTCAGTGAAATCAAAAAATACTTAGAACCCTCACATAAAAGAAAAGCAGACATAAAAAATGCAAGCTGTCCTCGGAAAATAGAAGTGAAAAACCTGCAACCATGAAATAAAATAATTAGAGAATCATATATGCTACTGACATCGAAACACAAAAAAGAACCCTTTATATATTGCAAGCTTTAATTAGATTTGAACACCAAGCTAACCATGGCGTAATTGCCTCTCTTGATCTGTTAGATATCCAAACATGTGTAAGGACCCAAAGCTCATCACATATTGTAGTGATATTGGAGATTTTATTTTCTCACACCCTGTTCTTACGAGAACACCACACAAGGTATAACATCGATCAACACACCACTTGCCGAATTGGTTTTTCTTTTACGTTAAGACTATTATTGTCATCATAATTAATGATACTTTAAATACACTTATTGAAACTATAGCGGTTTTTTGTATTTTGTATGTTGTGTGTTTGTGCAGGGATTGTGGTTGCGAAGTGAGTAAAGTTGGAGGACTGAAGTACAAAGATGGATTCTTAGCTGGACTGTAAAGCTTGGAGCTTCATCTAAGGTTTCATTCAACCGTTTTATTTCTCTGTCTACAATCACACACACATACTTGATTCTCTCTCTAGTTATGTTAAGTTTATTAGTAGACTAATCATTCAGTTACGATTAATCTCTTCTTGATCTGTATTCATATCAATTTTCTTGATTGATTGAGTGTTCATATTGTTATGAATGATTGAGTGTTTTGTATGTGAGTGATAAGATCCACCTAGTGAGGATTATTTTTGTTATCAAGCACACGTTTGTAAACTCGATCGTTTTGTACATATTTTGATCCTAATAAGCACTAAAAGGGTGGTTGGTTGAGTACATCTGAAGGATCTTGTTCATTGTCTCGGTATTGTTTACATGGTATCAGATACTGGTTCTCTAAAATCGTGATTTTCAATATTTGGGTTTTGGAAAAATTTGGGGGTTTTATGATTCTTGTGGTTCTTGGGCCTTCTGGTGGTCGAGTCTTAATGGCCATGTGACGAATTGTTTATTGTGGTGATTAATTTGGTTTTGGTGAAATTAGGGTTTTGAAACCCTAGTTTGATTTTTGGACTTTCTTGCCTCAATTGGTTCTTGGTTGTTTTCACTGGTTCTTGAGTTATGTAAGTTGATCTTACCTTGATTATCGTTGTAATTGAGGTGGGTGAAAATGGGCTCATTTAACGTCTTGGCCCTCCAGCCTTGACTGGTGTGGAAACCTGCTCTAGCTAGCCCCAGTTCACCCAATTGCATTTCTGGTGATCTTGGTGTTGATCTATTTTTTTATTTTTATAGTTTTCTTGTGATTGTTTATCTTATCTATTTTTGGTTCTTGTTATTATTGTGTGTGTGCTTATTTGTTCATCATGTCTGCTAGTTCTAGTAATCCTGTTCTTATTATTAGTTTAGATGCTGGTAATCCTCTTCATGTTTAGATAGTGATAACAATAGTTCTGCATTGATTAATTTTAAGCTTCTTGGTACTGAGAATTATAGAACTTGGTGTGGTGCTATGAAACTTGCTTTATAGGCTAGAAATAAGTTTGGTTTTTTTGATGGTTCTTGTATTAGAGAGACTTATTCTACTACTAGTGATGTTTTAACTACTCAATAATATAGGTGTAATGCTATGGTTTTGACTTGGATTATGAACTCTGTGTCTCAAGATGTGTTTATGGGTTGGGTTTATTCTAATAATTATGCTTCTGTTTGGAAATAATTAGAAGAAACATATGATAAAGTAGATGGGTCTGTGATATATAATCTGTTACAAAAGATTAATTATGTTAAACAAGGTCGTACTTCTGTTGCTGATTACTATCAAAGGTTGAATTCATTATGGAGAGAATTTGAGTCTCTTTCTAAATTGCCTAAATGTTCTTGTGAAGTTAAATGTGCTTGTCCTGCTAGTACTAAATTAGTGTGGCATCAGAATGTTACGAAACTTATGCAGTTCTTGATGGGTCTTGATGATTGTTTTCAACCTGTTAGGAGTTCTTTGTTAACTAGGGATCCTCTCCCTAAGGTTAAAGAGGCTTATAATACTGTTTCAAAGGAGGAGTCTCATAGGGGGTTTATGAGACTTCTAGTGTTACAGAATCTAAAATGAATGCTTCTTCTTTTGATGTTAAGTCATCTAATGTGAATGGTAATAGAAGGAATTCTAATAACAATAACACTAGAAGTAATAATGGTTTTAATAATAATATTGGTAATAGAGGACCTAATCTTAATCTAAATTGCAAGAATTATGGCAAGATTGGTCATACTGAAAGGTGTTATGAATTGGTTGGGTTTCACTATGGTTTTAAAAGGTCTAACTGTTGTGTGAATACTTATTCTGGATTGAATAAACCTAACTTCAATGCTAACATTGAAGTTAAGTCTGAAATGGCTCTAGTATGTCTACTGGTTTTTTTTCTACTAATAATAAGTTGTATGTGCAAATTGTGAGTTTTGGTTGGATTATTGATTCTGATGCTAATCAACATTTAACTGTTTCTACTATTGGTGTGACTCATGTGGTTGATGTGTCTAGTCTTAATCTTACTGGTTGGTCATCCTAATGGTACTCTTGCTATTGTTTGTCATATTGGTAATCTGAAGCTTACTAATAGTATGATTTTGTATGATGTTCTTATTGTTCCTGGTTATTGTGTTAGTCTTCTTTTGGTTAACAAGTTGATTAGTGTTGGGAATCTAAGTTTGTTAGATTTACCTTAGTCATAGATTTAGACTTAAATTAAGTTGTTTGATATTAACTTTCCTGTGCCTAGGTGACAAGCAAGTAACCCAAGACTCACAGAGTTCTAAGTCTCTGTGAGCAACCACAGAGGAGTCCAAGTCAGAGACATTGTCAAGGAAGTCGAAGATTACTTGAAGACATACTCATTGGCTGTGATGGATAACAACCAAGATGTATCAGTGACTCTAAGTGGTTAAGTGTTAACAGGGGTGACAATACACTGTTAACACTTAGAGGGTGTTTGGTTAAGATTATAAGTGGGCTTAGGCTTATATTATATAAGAAAATTATGGCTTTTATATAATAAGCTTATAAGCCTTTGTTAAGTGTTTGGTTTAGCTTATATAACTAATATGGTAAAATGACAAAAAAGTACATAAAAATAAAAATAATAGTAATTATTAAATAAGGGTATAAAAGTCTTTTTAGGTAATATTTTTATATAAGCCCAATTAACCTTACATAAGACACAAATTCTTGGCTTAACAAAACCTCCTTATATAAGCTTATAAGACCACTTATATAAGCTTAACCAAACACTTGGTTTTGGCTTATAAGCTTATATAAGCTAATAAGCTTATAAGCCCACTATATAAGCTAAAACAAACACCCTCTTAGTACACTTTGGACATACCTAAGTGTTTAAACGGGAAGTTATGCAGCCTAAAGTACAAGGTATGAAGAAAAGGGAAACTATGTCAGCTCTGTTTCCCTAAAGCGTTGTAGCAGACTAACAAGAATAGAAGAGCATCTTGTGACACATGTTTGACATTGTTTGTTTTGTGTAGTCACCATCAACCAGCACTAGAAGTCAACCTCGTACCACTATAAATAGGATATGTAGGCTAGAGTTAATGTTGTTCACTTTGTTAGATTTCACACATTAACTCTTTAGAACTTATTGAACGAACAGGTGTGCCTATGTTCTTAAGTTAGCTTTATTTTGTCCAAAGTGTACACGACACATTGTCATCAAATTGTTTTATCCATAACACATGTAATACTTGTTATACAATAATAAAGTCTTACATTTGAAAACTATTTACTTGTGCTATTTATCTTTGTTAATCATTTCAAGCTAGTATTAGGGACTTTCAATTGGTATCAGAGCAGAGTTTGATATTAAAACCTTCATAAACATCGTTCTAAGTTTTATAATCAAGATCCATCATGCCTGAAACGAGCAACACGCCACCATTTGTTTCTGGGAACAACCAAAACATTACACCATCACCTCCAAACTCACCAAGAATAACTCCTACTCAGAATGAAGATGATATTCCTCAACTTCTCGACTCAAGAGGCGGATCTCATGTCACCAATGTACCAGTGTTTGATGAAGATGACTTTGCAAGTTGGAAAAGTTAATTTCTTGTCTATCTAGATGGACTTAAACCATTTCTTCTAAAAATTCTAGAAAATTGACCATATGTTCCCATGACACTTACCTCTACTGATGAGAATCCTCTTCCCAAACCTCTCAAGCAATGGACTCCAGCTGATAGGAAATTGGCAAACCAAGATAAATGTCTCAAGAGCATTATCATTTCTTGTCTTCCAAAACACATGATGAAATCAGTTATTCAATGTCCAACAGACAAACAAATGTGGACAAACCTCATCCTAGGTCACAAAGGACCCTCTGAAACCAAAGAAACCAAGATTTAGGCACTCAGGCTTCAGTTAATGCTTTCAAAGCACTTGAAGGTGAAAAGGTAAAACAGACGTATACAGGGCTAAATATTCTTCTCAACGACCTTGCTATGAATGAAGTCACCATTGCACAAGCTGAAGTAAATGCCACATTTGTCAACAGCCTTCCTAGAAAATGGCTGAGCATGAATCAGACCCAGAGAGCCAATAACTCCATCAAGAATGATACGTTGGCTCAGCTATATGGAAAATACAATTATGAAGAAGGGTTGATTGATACCATATACAAATCTGAGTCTGAAAGATTTTTAGTTCAGGGAGCAACATCTAAAGCCTTGATTTCTACCTCACATTCTCATGACAGCGACACTGATGTTGAAGAAGACACTCGTAACAGCCAAGAATTCATGACAGACCTCAATGCAGAGTTTCATGAAAGAGATTTACTGGCTAATCAAAGAAGATTCTACAAAAGATCAGGGAGAGTAAGATCAGCTGGTAAACAATCTGACAAATTAAAAGAGACCTGCTTTGCCTGTGGAAAACTTGGACATTTTCAAAAAGATTGTCCATCCACAAAAACATCCTCACCATCTTACCCTTCATCATTCAAACCTTACAAGTTCAAATCACAACAAAAAAACTCATCTCACCAATCCAATTCCTCTGATAATGAGAAAAAGGATTACAAAAACAAATACAAGGCACTAAAGGTTGAGTTGGAACAGATGAATTTGAAGCTAGAAGCTCTGTCGAAGAAGAAAGGGGGTGATAAAAAGACAGAGAAAGGGTTGGTAGCTGAAGCTTATGATTGGAATGATGAGCCGCTGACATCTAATGAAGAGGACACCACCAGGGTCAGGGCATTTATGGCAATCGCTGAGGATGAACCAGCTGTTAGAAAAGGAGATGCTAGATCAGGACAATGGTTGACATCACAATGAAAAAGAAACATCTCAAAGAATTGGTCTGGTATCTAGATAGTGGCTGTTCTAGACACATGACAGGAGTTCAACAATACCTGCACAGATATTCAAAAGAGCCTGGTCCTAAAGTGGTGTTTGGGGATAACTCTTCAGGCGACACAGAGGGATATGGCTCAGTTAACTGCAATGGAATAACCTTCACAAAGGTTGCATATGTGAATGGTCTTAAGCACAATCTCATCAGCATCAGCCAATTGTGTGATGCTGACTACAAGATTTTGTTTACCAAGACTCAAGGAACCATATTCCACCAAAATAATGATGTGGTGTTAATTTCACCAAGAAGAAGAGATGTGTATGGCATCAATATGGCCTCTTGCTTAGAAGACAGCTCAAATTGTTTTCTTGTTAAGTCCTTTGAAAGTGTCAATTGGCTGTGGCACAAAAGACTCTCTCATCTCAACTTCAAGAACATCAACAAGCTAGCTACACAAAACTTAGTTGCTGGTCTACCACCTGTGACTTTTATAAAAGACAAGACTTGTTCAACTTGTGTTAAGGGAAATCACCACAGGTCATCCTTTAAGACCAGGCAATCATTCTCTGTTAACAACTGCTTACATCTCCTTCACATGGATTTGTTTGGACCTGTTAAAACACATACCATCAATCACAACAAATATACCATGGTCATTATTGATGAATACTCAAGGTATACATGGGTTTTCTTCCTCAAAAGGAAAAGTGATGCAGCTGATGCCATCATGTCCTTCATCAAGCAGGTTGAAAACATGAATGAAGTTAGAGTAACAGCTCTAAGAAGTTATAATGGGACTGAATTCAAGAATCAACAGCTTGAAGATTTTTGTGATGAAAAGGGAATATCACAAAACTTCTCTTCAGCTGGCACTCCTGAACAAAATGGAGTAGCTGAAAGAAGAAACATAACACTGATTGAAGCAGCCAGAACCATGCTTAATGGTGTAGCTTTACCAAAGAAATTATAGGGAGAAGCTGCCCATACTGCCTGCTAACCCAAAATAGATCAATCATTGTAAAAGACATGGAAAAACCTCTTATGAATTTTTCAGAAAAAGAGCACTAGATGTCAGCTACTTCCATGTCTTTGGTTGTCCGGTGTTCATTTATAACTACATGGATCAACTTGTAAAGTTTGACAAAAAAGTTGATGATGGTTTCTTCTTAGGACACTCTCCAACAGCCAAAGCCTTTAGAGTATTCAACATAAGAAGTCAGGAACTAGAAGAAACCTTTCATGTCACATTCGATGAAAATGATGACGTGCTACAAAGAAGAGGAACAAAAGGTGATGAAATTGATTTCAACGAAAATAGGTCCTTCTCAACAGATGAGTTCTCTTAACCAAGGCTTGTCTTTCATCACCATCCACACACATATACTCTTATTCCATATGTTCCTGTATATGATCCTCTGTCAACTCACAACATTGATGTTCACTCTTCTCAAGTGTTAACTGAAGAAGAACACCAGCCTTATATAAGCCCTTGTTCCACCTCAGCCGAAGATGACTCACCTAGAACTCATAATTAAGAAGATTCTCCTGTTGTATGTGAATCATCACTTCTTGAAATGGCTGATGCAGACACAGACACAAAGATTGTTTTTGAAGAGAGTCCTCCAACTCAGCAAAATGAAACTCAAGTTGTACTCTCATCCTCGATACCTGTTTCTGTCTATGACTCCCCAGCTCCTCAAAGCAAATGGTCAAGAGGTCAACAAATTTTTCTTGTCAACATTATTGGTGAACCAAATGCTGGGGTTACCACTAGACAGAGAATTCATGACTCAGAATCAGCCTCGGCCAATGAATGTTTGTTTGCTGAATTTCTTTCCCAAATTGAACCTAAGCGTGTAGCTGAAGCCCTTGTTGAAGATGGCTGGGTCACTGCAATGCAGGAAGAAATCAATCAGTTTAAAAGAAACAAGGTATGGACTCTAGTGCCAGCTCCACCTGGTAAGAACATCACATGCACTAGATGGATATATAGGAACTAGATGGATGAGATTGGTAACATCATAAGGAACAAGGCAAGGTTGGTTGCACAAGGGTATACACAGACTGAAGGGATTGACTATGATGAAACGTTTGCACCAGTAGCAAGACTTGAAGCTATCAGAATCTTCCTTGCTTATGCTGCATATATGAACTTCACTATGTATCAAATGGATGTTAAAAGTGCCTTCCTTAATGGTGATTTTGCTGAGGAAGTGTATCTTCAACAGCCTGAAGGATTCAAGAACAACAATTTTCCCAACCATGTGTACAGGCTTCACAAAGCAATGTATGGGCTGGAACAAGCTCCAAGGGCATGGTATGAAACGCTCTCTACCTTTTTAACTGAAAATAATTTTTTCAGGGGTTCCATTGATAAAACACTTTTTACCTTCAAAGATAAAAGTGATTTCATCATTGTATAGATTTATATGGATGATATCATCTTTGGGTCAAAAAATGTTAATCTTAATAAGCATTTTGCTAAATTAATGACCAAGAAATATGAGATGAGTATGATGGGAGAGTTAACTTACTTTTTTGGTTTTTAAATCAAACAATGTCCTTAAGGAATTTCAATTTGTCAAGAAAAGTATGTTAAGGATTTACTTAAAAAATATGACTTGGCTGATTATGCATAAGTGAAATGCCCCATGCTTCCACCCAATAACTTAGGTCATGATGAGTCAAGAGTCTCTGTTAATGAAACTATGTTGGAGGCATGATTGGTCACTCATGTATCTCACATCTAGTCACCATGACATCTAGTACTCCACATGTCTCTGTGCAAGGTACCAAGCTAACCCTAAAGAATCCCATCTAGTGGTTGTTAAGAAAATTTTCAGGTACCTCAAAGGAACAACCTCTCTAGGTCTATGGTATCCCAAAGAATCAGCCTTTGATCTCAAGGCCTACTCAGATTCAGATTATGTTGGATGTTGTATTGACAGGAAAAGTACCTCAGGTAGATGTCAAATCATAGGAGGAAAGTTGGTTGGATGGAGTGAAAAGAAGCAAAACTCTGTGGCAATGTCATCAGTTGAAGCTGAATATGTTGCAACTGCCAGTTGCTGTGCATAAGTACTTTCGATGAAGAGTCAATTAGCTGACTATGAGATTCTATATGACAAAGTACCAATCTTCTGTGATAATACCGGTGCCATTGCTATCTCTAACAACCCTGTGCTTCACTCTCGAACCAAACACATAGATATCATGTATCATTTTATCAGGGATCATATTATCAAAGGAGATATTGAGTCGCATTTTGTTCCCACTGAGCTGCAACTAGCTGATATTTTTACTAAGCCTTTGGCTGAACCGTCGTTCAACAGACTAGTTACTGAGCTGGGTATGCTTAATATCTCAAATCCTGTGGCTGATATTTAATGTGCGTCATTAAGTCTAAGTAGATATTAAATATTTTTCACATGAAACTAGGTAGTTACTTTCCAAGTAAATGCTAAAAAACATTCTGAATATTTAAATAGTACCTTTTTCGATAAACGATGAGACAAACAGTTTTGAAAGGTCAAGGGACCCACTTGTGTGCAGTCATTTTTCCACTACGCATTTAATGTGGTTGAATAACTGTTTCAAATTTTGAATATATATATCTTCCCAAGATTTTTTCACCTAACACTTTCTTCATTATTCACAATTTCCATCTCTCTCTAAAACCTCTCTCTAAACCCTCTCACCATCTTCGTCTTCTCAAATCCTCGAATCAATGGCGTTTCCCGTACCAAAGGCATCTAACATATCATTCGAGATCAACGACAGTATCCTCGCCTCTAACAACTCTATAGGATGGCTTCAAGCTCCTAATGACTCATACCGGGATCGTGTGAATTTTATGAAGAATTGTGACGTTAGTGAAGCATTCACTAGATACTCAACCATTTTCTACCAACAATACCTTAGGGAATTTTGGTATAATAGCTGAAGTTCTTGACGATAACACCATTTCCTTCAACCTCTCTTGTAATGAACACCCTTTTGCCTTTTTCTGTTGACGACTTCTCTTCTGTGGCTGGGATAAGACATGGTGAAGAATGCCTAAAGACTGTAGATAAAAAGGCTGTTAAGGATGCCCTTGCCATACTTTTACCTGTTTCTAACACTCACCCAACCCTTACACCTGCTGAAGTTGTCGTCAAGTCTCCTTTGAAGATCAAATTTTTTCCTCCTATGTGGAGAGTTCTTTTCACGCATATTGTCAAATCCCTGGGTGGTATGCAGGGATCTCAAGACCAAATGGATTTTAATCATCAATCCATTGCTTATGGGCTGATATGGGGTACATACATAGATGTAGGAAGTATTCTCTTCTCTAACCTTGTTGAAAAGCTGAAGGGAACCAACCAAGCCAGGGAAAAAAACATTTGCTATGTTCGTTTTCTTTCTCTTATCTTTAAAAGTATTTTCGGTGATAGCTACCACAACTCTGAACTCACAGCCATGAAACCATATCATATCACTGGAGCTATCTACAAGGTGATTGGACCAAACGATGTGCCAGCGACAACCTATATGAAGAATGTTGCTGATAAACAACCATCTATTGTAAGCCCTTGCTCCCTTCCTCTAAGAAGGTGATTACATCTGGTGTGTCTGGTAAGTCAGCGTCTTTGACCTCTGGGAACACTCCACACTGTCCAAGGTAACAACTGGCCAACAGCCTAAGAAGAAGAAAATCCCCTCTTCTTCCAAAACCCAAACTGTTATTAAGGCTAGGGTTAAGAAGCTTGTGACAATTCCTACTTCCTCTGTGCCAGAGACTTCTGTAGACACAGAGACTTCAGCTGATAAACAACAAGAGTCTAGCATCTCTAACTCAGCAGAGACAACAGGGAACCAGCCTAACTCCGCTGATATCTCACAGGTAATCAGTTTATAATTTTTAGAGGTACACAAGCAGCCACTCTCAAATGTCTGTAGGAGA
The DNA here is from genome assembly GCA_025667525.1 of Glebionis coronaria. NCBI lineage: Eukaryota > Viridiplantae > Streptophyta > Magnoliopsida > Asterales > Asteraceae > Glebionis > Glebionis coronaria. The sequence continues at coordinate 493,539,934 of CM046881.1, forward strand.
GAGTGGTGAAGTTAGGGTTATCCTCGACCCATAGGAGTCTGTGTATGCACTTAGAATTCTTTTAAGACTTCTGTACACACTTTCATTGCACCAGGGAGTGATTCATTTGTGTTTATAAAGCACCCCGATGACGCTGCACCATCTAGACAGTATACAGGTAAACAGCAACCTGTATACATATATGTCTCGACCTAGAGTAGATGTACTTCACACAATCTCTAGGTTCCTTCAAAAAAAGAATCCCATAAGTTTAACTTTTAGAGGGAGCTGAATCATCACCCTTAGCTTTCCTAAGGACAACGTAAAATGACGATCTTTAACTACATCTTTTTCACAAATAAAAGAATCCCAAAGGATTTATCCTTTCAGGGGGAGCTAAATCATCACCCTCAGCTTTCGTAGGGGCAGCATAACAGACAATCTTAACCAATATATGTTTCATAAATAAAAGAGTCCCAAAGGATTTATCCTTTTGTGGGGCTGAATAATCACATTCAGCTTTCCTAGGGGCAGCGATGGCGACCATTAACCTTACCATTTTCACACTTAAAAGAATCCCAAGGATTTATCCTTTAGAGTGGCTGAATAATCATTCTCAGCCTCTCTGGGATAGCGTAATGGCGACCATTCCCCTTATATATTTCCCTGTTACTAATCTAAACCAATTGCAGGCTAATGTTGAAGCTGTAGATTCTCATGCTACAGCTGAAGGAGCTGAAACTATGATTCAGGATCAGCCCAAAGAAGATGAGCTCATGATTGATGCTGAAGATGATGTTCTTGCCCTTATTGAAAGCTTATCTGAGCCTGAATCTACGTTGGATGATGAAATTCTGCCAGAGGGGATGATAGAAGAAGAGGATGAAGAGGATCATGAACAGCCCCATCTGTCACCTCCCAAAGCCAAAGTTGTATCCACACCAGCTGATGAACCAACTCCACCTCCTAAAGAAGCTTTTGTGACACCTACATCTGCTGAATCTATCACCAAGGAGCTTCCGAAGGCTGTGTATGATCCCACGGCTGAATTTATATTATTTGATCATCCACAACATACCAACTTTGATCTCTTTCCAAGAGAAGATGACTACGAATAAAAAAGAGTTAACATTCATGACTTAAAGCCCTATCATCACGCCTCAGATACTGAATGCTTGTCGCGTAAGTTGGATCGAATGGGGTCTGAAATAGATACTTTCACAACCAACTTTCAAAAAATAATCACCCAGGCTGTTCAAGATGCTATCACTGAACCTATCAAAGATGGCACTCGAAAAGGTATTTCTCAGGGACTTAGCCACTTATCCACTCGAACCAAAGATGCCATCACTACAGAATTCCCTGACATGCTCTCAGCTCATGAGTTGATCATGCACAAGGAATTTGAGGCTGTGTACAATAGACAAAAATGCCACACTCACTTTTTGGCTGGGCATGTTGATCGCTCTGTTAACCGTAATTGCAACAGGCTTCTAAAAACTGCCAGAGGATCAAGGAACAGGAAAATGAAAATGGCTACATCTGTTGAACAGGTTGCTAGGTACCTTCAGTCACATTCAGCCAAGCGTCTAGAGAGACAGGCTAAATGTGAGGGGGAGAAAATTGACTTACTTAAACTTGAACATGTCAACACTAACACAGGTACAGCTGAAAACACCATCACTACACCTATCCCTCTCAAAGTTATCACACCATTCACTGTACCTGATGATGATTAAATTAAGGGGGAGCAATAGACCAACGAAGGAGCTGATACATCTAAATCCCTGTCTTTGGTTAACACCAATGAGGCTGTGAACGATGGTGAACCAGCTGCTAAGAAACTCAAATTTACTATTGGCTTCCTACCAAAGGCTGTCCAAGACCAAGCTCAGAAGGCATTTCTACAACATGCTGAAGAGTTGAAGAAAACAAGTGAGTTATCCCCTGTCTCAAAGAAAGGAAAGGAAATAGTTGTGGTAGACTCAGACGCTAAACTAAAGAAAGTAGTTGCGATGCTAGAGACAGGAGGATCAACCACTAACCTATCCCAATTCTCAACCTTCAAAGCTGCAAATGAAGAACCTCTAACAGCTGAAGAAATTGAAAAACAGGCACTTGAATTCAAAAGGTTAAATGAAATCAAGAAGGCCAAAGATCTAGATGAAGCCAAGCTAAAAGCTATGTCTCCTCAACTCAAAGAGGAACAAAGAAAAAGGTTAAGGGGAATGGAGGTGAAACACACAGAGGGTGTAACACCTCATTTTGATAATGGAAATGTCACACGTAGTTATGGCATGTCATCAAAGCATACAAGGGAAAATGTCTAAACATTACATGACCATAAAAGGAAAATACCGGATTCAAACATCGGTAGTCCAAATGTAAAGCTCATCACACACAAACATAGTATAGTAAAGGAAAGGACTAAACAATGTCCATAGCAAGTGTATCAAAAGAAAAGTAATGCATAAAGTAAAGAAACGCTAGAAAGCTTCCGGTCCATATGTACGTACTCTTAAAGTCTACGAGCGTCCCTGATTACCTGCCGTTTTGGGAACATAGAAAAGGAAAACGGCTGAGCAATACGCTCAGTGCACGGATGTACAATAAAGCATGAATAGAATAAGCATATAACATATAACAGTGGAAGAAACTAAGTCCCGAGTAATCTAGTTAAGTCTTGATAAAACTGGTTTTATAGTTTGTAAAGCCTTATGTTTATCTTGTAAAAACTGTTTATCATATTTTACCATTATCCAATATAGGTCATGAAAATCCACCGTGCATGAATACTTGGAGGGGTGACCTCATCATGAAAATTAGAAGGGTTGTCTCTAATTTAATATACTGGTTTTTTGGGTAGGAGGGCTCAGCTCCTTATGAAAGATGCAAGGCACACACCACATTCACCATGAAATCCTGACTAAAAACATGTAACTAGGATGCACCCATACGCCCCACATGATAAATGGCCAAAAGCTGAAGGGACACCACGAGCAATCACTCCGTCGTGGTGAAGTCATAACATCAGTGCCTCTAATGTTATGGTTATGGTACCTCCATAACTAGGTGAAACTGGTCATGCATGTATATGGCTATAGGTATTCTAAATTAAACATAAGCAATTCAAACACATACTTATACAACGGGAAAACATTTGGCTGCATACGGGGAATCCTAATAAGTAAAGAATGTCCATACTGAAAGGACGGGAATCCGTACCTTATGTCCAGTGAACGGAGAAGATGAACTGAGAGGAATCCTACTTCCATATCACTAATTCTACATAAATACATACATGAATAAGTATCTGCTTACTAAATACGTAGCTGGTTTTATGTCATGTCTTAGCTTATTTTATATGTTCTTATCATGTTTTACTGTTTAAAGCCTTAAACTATGTTTATCTTATATTCTGTTTACTCTGATTAAGTATTTCTGGTATTTCATGTATTATTATACTTACTGTGTAATAATAAGTAACTTTCCAAAAATAGCAGGTTTCCTAAAATAGAAATTTACCAAAAATAGAAAGTTTCCAAAAATAGAAAGTTTCCAAAAATAGAAAGTTTCCAAAAATATAAAGTTTCCAAAAATAGAATTACTGCTTAAAATAGATAAGTTTCTAAAAATAGAAAGTTTCCATAAATAAATCAGCTGCCTTAATTAAATAAGTTTCCATAAATAGATTAGCTGCGTGAAATAAATAAGTTTCTAAAAATAGAAAGTTTCCATAAATAGATTCGCTGCCTTATTTAATTAAGTTTCTAAAAATAGAAAGTTTCCATAATTAGAAATAAGCTGGTTAAATAAACTAAGTATATAAGCCTAAGTGTTTTCATGATTATTTTCTAAGTCATATGATATAATGTATAGTTTATTAATTATTTCATGTAATTAAAATAAACTATAGGTTAAAATATTTAATTAAAGTATAACATGTTTTTAATTAAATAAAGTTAAATACTTAGGTTAAAACATGTATTATTATTTATTAATAATATAACCTAAGTCATGTAAATTAATTAATTATAACCATGGTTTTTAAATAATTAATTAATTATAAGTCTTAAAAATATAAAATACTTAGGTTAATAATTTCATGATTCTAATAATTAATATAACCTAAGTCATGTTATTAAATTAATCATGTCATGTTCATTAATTTAATTTTAACATAAGATTATAAAAGAAAAATAATCTTAACATACACCGTGAACCGGATCTTGACTAAGAACCATGAACCAGACATGAAATCGACACCATTCCCTGAACCGATTCGGGGTTACCCTTGTCTTGTTGCTGCCGTGGGACCCACACCAACCAACCGGGACCATATGGTCTCGGTGGTGGTCAAATAACCAAACCGAGACCCTCTCGGGTTAGGTTTAGGCGGCGACCAAGAACAAACACCCCTTAAACATCCCTTTTGATTTATACCAAAACCAATTTCATGTTAGATCTATGATTTAATTAGGTTTTTTAAGAAAAACATATCATGTTCTTAATTATTTAAAAGATTAAATCAAAAGAAAAGGGTTAAAAGAATTACCGAATGCGTAGATCTAAACAATGATGAACAAACACGAACACTAGCAACAATTTCAAGATCAAAGATCAAATAACACCCCTTTGGTGTGTTTGAGGGTGGCGGCCAAAAAAGAAAAAGAAGGAGGAGGAAGAACTTTTTAGGTTTTTGTGAAAATCCTCTTTAAAGTGAAAAATGAATAGTGTTTTTCCCTTAACCCCCTTTTAGTGAAAATTGAAATAGGCTTGGCCCATTTCTCCCTTGTAGCCGCGGGTAGGGGCCCCACATGGGGGTACCCGTACCGTTTTCCGTGTCTCGATGTTTAGTTACTCGTTCGTGATTATTTGTGTTCGCGTTTAATGTGTTCTCGTTAAGTAATTTATCGTGACCTAATATATTTATTTACGCTCGTAATAGATATATATACGTAATTAATAATAGTTCGTGATTTAATTACGCTCATGATTTCATGATCGCATGTTCGTGATTAATTATTGTTAAATAATTATTGCGTGCTCGTGCGTAGTAAATACTTATCGTGTTCTAACACGTACGTAATACGTAAAATCCTAACACGTAATCGTAATCATGCTATAATAGGAAAGTTTTAATCTAGTACGTACGATCTTAAGGGTACTATTCATGGTAAAAGCATGCGGGTTTTACAACTCTTCCCCCCTAAAAAGAATAATTCGTCCCCGAATTAAAGATAAAGTAAACTGGAAAAGAAGAACATACCCGAATTCAAAATATGAAATGAGGGTAAGAAGCCCGGATTGACTCCTCTGTTTCCCAAGTGGCTTTCTCGCTCGGTATGATCCCTCCATAGGATTTTGACGAATGTAATCGTCTTCCTTCTCATGACTCGTTCTTGTCTGTCAAGAACTCGTTCGGGTTCTTCTATAAAAGTGAGATCTTCACGTATCTGTTCCAGTGGATACTGAACCATATGAAGGGGATGATACTGGTACCCTCTGAGTAAGGACACATGAAACACATTGTGCACATGCGAAAGCTGCAGAGGTAACGCCAATCGGTAAGATACTTCATCGACTCGTTCAATGATATCAAACGGTCCGATGAAACGAGGACTGAGCTTCCCTTTAATCCCGAAGCGTCTAACACCACGTGCCGGCGAAACCTTAAGGAAGACGTGATCTCCTACGTTAAAATGTATGTCCCCACGATGCTTATCGGCGTAACTTTTCTGACGTGACCGTGCTTCCTGAATTTTCTGCTTAGCTACTACGATCTTTTCATTGGTCATCTCTATGATTTCTGGTCCTTCAAGTGTTCGCTCACCAACCTGATCCCAGCAGATTGGGGCGCGACACTTTTTGCCATACAACATCTCGAAAGGAGCACACTTGATACTTGCGTGCCAGCTGTTGTTGTATGCAAACTCCACCAAACAGATATAATCGTCCCAATCACCCGTCCATTCTAACGCATATGACCTCAACATATCTTCCAATGTCTGAATGGTTCGCTCCGACTGTCCGTCCGTTTGAGGGTGAAAAGTCGTGCTAAGCTTAAGTTGTGTACCCCAAGCTTTCTGCAGACTCTTCCAAAAGCGCGAAGTGAATCGAGGATCTCTGTCTGAGACGATGCTGGATGGTGCATCGTGGAGTCTCGTGATCTCTCTTCTGTACATATCGGCGAGTTTACTTACCGGATCTTCCTTGCGGATCGGTAAGAAATGAGCTGATTTGGTAAGTCGATCTACGATAACCCAAATTGCACCGTGCTTCCTCTTGGTAGGCGGAAGACCATTAACAAAATCCATGGTGATTTTGTCCCACTTCCACTCTGGAATATCTAACCGGTTGAGGGAGAACGCCAGATCGCTGATGCTCGATCTTAACCTGATGGCAGGTAAGACATTTGGAGACGTAAGTAGCTACATCCTGTTTCATACCACTCCACCAAAAGTACTGCTTGATGTCATGGTACATCTTAGTCGAACTAGGATGTATAGAGAATGGGGAGGTATGAGCTTCAGCTAACAAGGCTTCCTGGAGTTCTTGGTCATCAGGAACACAAAGTCTCGTGCCCTGCCATACGATACCATCTACATCTACTCTGAATTCTGTCTGTTTCTCCAAATTCTGTACTATCGCCCAGATTTCTCCGTCATTCTTTTGAGCTTCCTTTATCTTAGAGAGAAACTCAGGTTCTACTCTAAGATTAGCCCGGTAACCGTGCTGTCCACGTAGCATGATCTTGATGTCTAGTCGCTCCAAGTCTCTTATGATTTCCTCTTCGATTTTAATGTCGTTGATCATTCCGGACTTCCTGCTAAGAGCATCTGCTACTACATTTGCCTTTCCGGGATGATACTGTAGATTAATGTCATAATCCTTCAACAGCTCTAACCATCTCCTCTGTCTCATGTTCAATTCACGTTGAGTGAAGATATACTTCAAGCTCTTGTGGTCCGTGAAAATGTCACATGATTCTCCATATAAGTAGTGTCTCCATATCTTCAATGCAAACACGACTACAGCAAGTTCCAAGTCATGCGTGGGGTAATTTTCTTCATAAGGCTTAAGCTGCCGTGAAGCGTACGCAATCACTTTCCCATGTTGCATGAGAACACAGCCAAGTCCTTCCCCGATGCATCGCTGTAGATTTGAAATCCACCCGTACCAGATGGGAGAGTAAGAATAGGTGCAGATACTAGCTTCTGCTTCAGGTCTTCAAAGCTCTTCTCTCGTTCTTCAGTCCAGACGAATTTCTCCCCTTTCCGCATCAGTTTGGTCAATGGTAGTGCTAAGCGGGAAAAGTTCTCCACGAACCTACGGTAATAGCCAGCTAAGCCTAAGAAACTGCGGACTTCCGTCGCTGATGTCGGCCTTGGCCACTTAGTAATGGCCTCAACCTTCGCTGGATCCATAGTGATTCCTTCTGCTGATACAATGTGACCTAAGAATGCCACCTTGTCTAACCAGAATTCACACTTGGAGAATTTAGCATACAGCTGCTTCTGGCGAAGAATCTGTAGTACTGTACGAAGATGGTCTTCGTGTTCCTCCTTGGACTTTGAGAAAATCAGGATGTCATCGATGAAGACAATGACGAACTTGTCCAGAAATTCATGGAAGATTCTGTTCATCAAATCCATGAACACTGCTGGAGCATTTGTTAGGCCAAATGGCATAACTACAAACACGTAGTGGCCATAGCGGGTACGAAAGGCAGTCTTAGCGATGTCCTGCTCCTTGACCCGTAGCTGATGATAGCCTGACCTAAGATCAATCTTGGAGAAGTGTTTGGCCCCTTGGAGTTGGTCAAACAGATCGTCAATACGTGGCAGTGGATATATATTCCGGATAGTAATCTTGTTGAGCTCGCGATAGTCTATGCAAAGACGCATACAACCGTCCTTATTCTTAACGAACAAGACCAGTGCGCCCCATGGAGATGCGCTCGGTCGAATGAAACCTCGTTCATAAAGTTCTTGCAGTTGATCCTTCAGCTCCTTCAGCTCTATGGGAGCCATGCGATAAGGAGCCTTGGAGATTGGTTCAGCTCCTGGAATAAGCTCGATACTGAATTCCACTTCTCGTGTAGGTGGTATGCCCGGAAGTTCTGCTGGAAAAACATCTTGGAACTCCAACACTATAGGTTGATCCTAAATTGATGGGGATTCAGCATCCATGTCGTGAACCGTAGCTAGATAACCCTCGCAGCCATGTGACAGTAGTGCACGCGCTTGCAGGGTAGATATGACTTGTACAGACCGTCCGGGTATAAACACGTTATGAATGTACTCTGGTGCATTAAAATCACCGAATATAACTCGATATGAATGTCAATCTATGGTAGCATGATGCTTGGATAGCCAATCCATGCCCAAAATCATGTCGAAGTCATTCATGCCCAGCGGAAGTGCGTCAACAGGTCGAACCTTATCATCAAATTCTAGGGGAAGACTCTTGTATACACGAGTGATTAATACAGAGTCCCTCAAAGGCGTGGAAATAGTAAGCCTATTTTCTAGTGGCATGGGGAGGATCCTAACGTTCTTAGCACAAGCAGTAGAAATAACCGAGTGCGTAGAACCCGTATCGAAAAGAACACATGCAGCTTGACCCTACATATACAAGATTCCAGTGATGGTACCTGTAGACTTATTGGTCTGGTCTCGAGATGTCGTGTAGACACGCCCGATAGTAGGAGGCGGCTTGGAATCAGCATGTCCTGATGTACCCTCCATCTCGCCCTTACGGCAATCCTTCATGATATGGCTAGGAAGACCACACTTGAAGCACGCGTCAGTATTACGGCGACATGGCCCTGGGTGCCTACGGTGGCAAGTAGAGCAAAGACGATGGGTAAATCCTCCAGCAGGTGCTCTGGCTGGCTGGGAACCTGATAAAACATTTTACATAAGACATGATAATAGGGTACAAAGGAAAATGTGGAAATCGTAAGATTGAATACCAGTGATAGCTGGACGGCTAGGCTGTGAACCTCTCTGGTTCTGGTCCCTACCGTTTCCATGGTTCCTGGTAGAAGTTTTGCTAAAGTGTCAGAATATGAGTTATAACATGAAATCATAATGAAATGCGTAAGTATTAGGACCTGCTGCTGTTGGAGTGTCCAGCGTTGTTGCGGTAATTATCATTACCACCATGCGTATCCGTAGCAGAACGGTCGTTAGTCTGACCGTTTCCCTTGGGCTGATGAGGCTGTTGCTGGGTAGCCGGCTGAGACCGGTCCCCAGTTTTCTGCCTGGAAGATACATTTAAAGAGATGAATAATTGACATATATGGAAAGTATACGGATTGATCACCACTTGAATACGATGATTACCTCTTGTCGGGTATCTCAGCTTCCCCGAACTCATCTCTTTCTTGCAGCATCTCCAGCTTACGTGCTGCATCGGCCACTTGTGCTACAGTGTTGAACGTAGCACACACCAGATTGTTTGCGACCGATGTGCGAAGAGCCCACCTAAAGTGGTGTGCCTGCTCTTCAGGAGTACCTGCATCCGCACCAAGGAAACCAACTAAGCGAAGAAAGCGCTGCATAAACTCGTTGCTATTCTCCCCAGCTCTCTGTCGGATCCCATGGTACTCTCTCTTGAGCTTGTCCTGTTCAGCCTTGGGAAAGAACTGCTCCATCACCCTGTCCTTGAACTGAGCCCAAGTCAAATCAGCAACCCACTCGTCACCACCCTCAGACTGCATCAAGGCTAACCACCATTTTAGCACATCGCCTTCGAATCGATAGCATGCCAACCTCGCCTTGTATGCGGGGTCACTACCCATAGCATTGAAAATCTTCTCGATGTGAGCCAACCAGCTTTCAGCATCACTGGGGCTATCTGTCTTCTCAAAAGCTCGAGGGCGGAGCTTGTTGAATCTCTCCAGTCATACTGCTAATGTCACTGGAGGAGGAGGAGGAGGTGCCTGATTATGCTGCTTATTGTTGGCAACTTGAACTTCAGCCCTGATGTCATTCCTCAGTTGAGGAAGCAAAGCTTGCATAGCAGCTTGAATTGCAGCATTGAGCTGTTCCTGTTCGCGTGTGAGAACCATCTGACAGTATAACATAAAACATATGATTAAACAGATCAAAACATAATATATATATATACATGAAAAAAATTTATACCAAAATTTCAAGAGGAAAATTTTATGCAAGAAAATCTTTGTGTATGAATGCTTGATGCGGTTTTATGAAAACTTTTATATGCTCGAGAGTGAACGCCTATGGTCAGTTCACCCAAAACAAAAGACATGGCGAGGGGACGCCTATGGGTTGGTCCCAAATTTAAAAGTTTCGATAAAACACATGCGACTAAATAGGGCCAGTCCTGTACCAACCATTACTTAGTCATAAATCTGCGACAATGACATATATATGTATGCTTAAAAATGATGAATGCATGAAAACAACTGTCAGTTCTAGGAAGACCGTAGTGACTACCCACTAATCACAGGTCATATTTGAGAGCCTACAGGTCGAAGCCTTGGCTCTGATACCATAATTGTAACACCCCATTTTGATAATGGAAATGTCACACGTAATTATGGCGTGTCATCAAAGCATACAAGGGAAAATGTCTAAACATTACATGACCATAAAAGGAAAATACCGGAATCAAACATCGGTAGTCCAAATGTAAAGCTCATCACACACAAACATAGTATAGTAAAGGAAAGGACTAAACAATGTCCATAGCAAGTGTATCAAAAGAAAAGTAATGCATAAAGTAAAGAAAGGCTAGAAAGCTTCCAGTCCATATGCACGTACTCTTAAAGTCTACGAGCGTCCCTGAGTACCTGTCGTTTTGGGAACATAGAAAAGGAAAACGGCTTACTAAATACGTAGCTGGTTTTATGTCATGTCTTAGCTTATTTTATATGTTCTTATCTTATATTCTGTTTACTCTGATTAAGTATTTCTCGTATTTCATGTATTATTATACTTACTGTGTAATAATAAGTAACTTTCCAAAAATAGCAGGTTTCCTAAAATAGAAAGTTACCAAAAATAGAAAGTTACTAAAAATAGAAAGTTTCCAAAAACAGAAAGTTTCCAAAAATAGAAAGTTTCCAAAAATAGAAAGTTTCCAAAAATAGAAAGTTTCCAAAAAAGAAAGTTTCCAAAAATAGAAAGTTTCCAAAAATAGAATTACTGCTTAAAATAGATAAGTTTCTAAAAATAGAAAGTTTCCATAAATAGATCAGCTGTGTTAATTAAATAAGTTTCCATAAATAGATTAGCTGCCTGAAATAAATAAGTTTCTAAAAATAGAAAGTTTCCATAAATAGATTAGCTGCCTTATTTAATTAAGTTTCTAAAAATAGAAAGTTTCCATAATTAGAAATAAGCTGGTTAAATAAACTAAGCATATAAGCCTAAGTGTTTTCATGATTATTTTCTAAGTCATATGATATAATGTATAGTTTATTAATTATTTCATGTAATTAAAATAAACTATAGGTTAAAATATTTAATTAAGGTATAACATATTTTTAATTAAATAAAGTTAAATACTTAGGTTAAAACATGTATTATTATTTATTAATAATATAACCTAAGTCATGTAAATTAATTAATTATAACCATGGTTTTTAAATAATTAATTAATTATAAGTCTTAAAAATATAAAATACTTAGGTTAATAGTTTCATGATTTTAATAATTAATATAACCTAAGTCATGTTATTAAATTAATCATGTCATGTTCATTAATTTAATTTTAACATAAGGTTATAAAAGAAAAATAATCTTAACATACACCGTGAACCGGATCTTGACTAAGAACCATGAACCGGACATGAAATCGACACCATACCCCGAACCGATTCGGGGTTACCCTTGTCTTTTTGCTGCCGTGGGACCCACACCAACCAACCGGGACCATATGGTCTCGGTGGTGGTCAAACAGCCAAACCGAGACCCTCTCGGGTTCGGTTTAGGCGGCGGCCAAGAACAAACACCCCTTAAACATCCCTTTTGATTTTTACCAAAACTAATTTCATGTTAGATCTATGATTTAATTAGGGTTTTAAGAAAAACATATCATGTTCTTAATTATTTAAAAGATTAAATCAAAAGAAAAGGGTTAAAAGAATTACCGAATGCGTGGATCTAAACAATGATGAACAATCACGAACACTAGCAACAATTTCAAGATCAAAGATCAAATAACACCCCTTTGGTGTGTTTGAGGGTGGTGGCCAAAAAAGAAAAAGAAGGAGGAGGAAGAACTTTTTAGGTTTTTGTGAAAATCCTCTATAAAGTGAAAAATGAATAGTGTTTTTCCCTGAACCCCCTTTTAGTGAAAATTGAAATGGGCTTGGCCCATTTCTCCCTTGTAGCCGCGGGTAGGGGCCCCACATGGGATACCTGTATTGTTTTTCGTGTCTCGATGTTTAGTTACTCGTTCTTGATTATTTGTGTTCGCGTTTAATGTGTTCTCATTAAGTAATTTATCGTGACCTAATATATTTATTTACGCTCGTAATAGATATATATAGGTAATTAATAATAGTTCGTGATTTAATTACGTTCATGATTTCATGATCGCATGTTCGTGATTAATTATTGTTAAATAATTATTGCGTGCTCGTGCGTAGTAAATACTTATCGTGTTCTAACACGTACGTAATACGTAAAATCCTAACACGTAATCGTAATCATGCTATAATAGGAAAGTTTTAATCTAGTACGTACGATCTTAAGGGTACTATTCATGGTAAAAGCATGCGGGTTTTACAGAGGGTCTGAAAAAGGTAAAGGCTGACTATGATGCCTGCATTAACTCTAGATATGCTCCAAGGAAAATTACCAAGTTCAAACACACAATTCGAAAATCTACTCACACACCACATATGGTAATTTGGAGAGATAATCAACAGGCCAACATGGACATCTTTGATAACTTCAAGTTAAAAACACTTGGTCTGTCTGAATGGTTTGAATTGGAGGCTTTAGTTGAGAAAAGGACTGGACAGGCGAATTTTCTTCTGTTAAAAACTATCAGAGCTAAATTCAACTGGGTTAAAGAGACTGCAGCTAAGCTCAAAGTTGATCCACCCCCACAGCTATTTGAACCAGAACCAACAAAGACTGAGAAGAAAAGGAAAAGGATGACTCAATTCTTTAAAGAGACCTTCGTCACAGACGACATTCAAGTGGATGGAATGCACAGGGATCTTGTCTTACCAAATGGAATTGTTGGACCCATTGATGGACAAACTTATACAGAGCCTGAAAAAGGAATGACATTCATGAACAGGGGATGTCAATATGTCTTTCAATAGGAAAGTGAACTGGGGCTGGCTTCAACTATTCAGCTTTTGGTGTTTTAGAGGGTGCTTAAAATTAACTCTGAGTATTCCAAAGTGTTTGCCCAAGCTTTGCAAGCTGAATCGGATACCAGGACAGACATCGCTGAAGCTGAAGAAAGAATAAAGAATGATGATTATTGAAGTTTTCACAGCTAAATTATCACAATCATATTTTGTTTTACCCATGTATTGTACTTGTAATTTTTCTAAGTATTAATGAATTATGAAGTTGTTTGTCAGATCTGTTATGTGTAAGAAGAAGCTGGTATCTCACTTACTATAACTAATTTAGATCTAGCCGTATTTATGTTTAAATAGGGGGAGATTGTTGGGAATCTAAGTTTGTTAGATTTCCCTTAGTCATAGATTTAAACTTAAATTAAGCTGTTTGATATTAACTTGCATGTGCCTAGGTGACAGGCAAGTAACCCAAGACTCACAGAGTTCTAAGTCTCTGTGAGCAACCACAGAGGAGTCCATGTCAGAGACATTGTCAAGGAAGTCGAAGATTACTTGAAGACATACTCATTGGCTATGATAGATAACAACCAAGATGTATCAGGGACTCTAAGTGGTTAAGTGTTAACAGGGGTGGCAATACCCTGTTAACACTTAGTACACTTTGGACATACCTAAGTGTTTAGGCGGGAAGTTATGCAGCCTAAAGTACAAGGTATGAAGAAAAGGGAAACTATGTCAGCTCTATTTCCCTAAAGCGTTATGGCAGACTACCAAGAATAGAAGTGCATCTTGTGACAGATGTCTGACATTGTCTGTTTTGTGTAGTCACCATCAACCAACACTAGAAGTCAACCTCGTACCACTATAAATTGGATATGTAGGCTAGAGTTAATGTTTTTCACTTTGTTAGATTTCACAAATTAACTCTTTAGAACTTATTGAACGAACAGCTGTGCCTGTGTTCTTAAGTTAGCTTTATTTTATCCAAAGTCTACACAATACATTGTCATCAAACTGTGTTATCCATAACACATGTAATACTTGTTATACAATAATAAAGTCTTACATTTGAAAAGTATTTACTTGTGTTATTTATCTTTGTTAATCGTTTCAAGCTAGTATTAGGGACTTTCAATTAGAGATAATAAATGTTTGTTGGTTTATATGAAGAAAAATGTTATATTCAGGACTTGAAAAGAAAGATAACTCTGGGGATTGGTAATGAACCTAGTTGTCTCTATTTGTTTGATATGTCTCCTAAACGCTCTATGGGTGAGTCTAATATGGTTATGAGCTTTCATGTTTCTAAACTTCTTTGGCATGCTAGACTTGGTCATCCTACTAATAAAGTTCTATCTGTTCTTCATAATGATCTTGATATATCTAAGTCTTCTTATGTTCCTGTATGTAAGGTCTGTCATAGGGCTAAGCAGACTAGGGAGCCTTTTCCCTTGTCTGATCATAAGTCTAAAAGTCTTGGTGATTTAATTCATCTTGACTTATAGGGGCCTTACAAGGTCACAAGCAGAGAAGGGTTTAAATATTTTCTGACTATTGTTGATGATTTTTTAGAGGTGTTTGGTTTTATTTAATTAAGCCTAGGGATGAGGTGATTGATGCTTGTGTGTCTTTCATAAATCTGATTCATACTCAGTTTAAAATTAGAGTGAAAATTGTTAGATCAGATAAAGGCACTGAGTTTGTGAATAATAAAATGAGTACTATGTTTTCTTATCTTGGCATCATTCATCAAACATCTTGTGCTTATACTCCTCAGCAAAATGGGATTGCTGAGAGGAAACATAGACATTTGATTAATGTAGCAAGAATTCTTATGTTTCACGTAAGAATTCCTTTGAGGTTTTGGTCTGATTGTATTCTAACTGTTGTTTATCTTATAAACAGGCTACCATCATCTGTTCTAAATTGGTAAGTGTCCCTATGAGTTGGTGTATAATGTCAAACCTAGTCTTTCCTATTTGAGATCCTTTGGTTGTTTGTGCTTTGCTTCTGTCTTAACTAATCATGATAAACTGTCTTATAAGTCTAAAAAATGTGTCTTTCCTAGGTATTCTAATATTAAAAAAGGTTATAAGTTGGTGAGTCTTGATACTAGAAATGCTTTCTTTTCAAGGGATGTTAAGTTTTATGAGACAGTCTATCCTTTTTAAATGAAATCTAGTGGTTCAATGTCTGGTGTTGAAAAAACTAGTGAGAGTGAACAATTAATGTTTTTGGATCGTCATGGGTGTCAAAGTCCCTATGATGACGGGAGGACTTCATCAGTTGTGGATGGTAGTAGCCCACTTCAAAATAGGTCTACGTATACTACTAGAATAGACTTAGAAGAGGTATCTGCAACACAACATGATGTAAACAGTCCATTTGAGGGAAATAATCAAAACCAAAGGTTTGAATTATCACTAGATCATCTTAGTCAGTCTAATAACCATAACAATGATGTGAAGACACCTGGAATAAGAAGGTCAAGTAGAGAGTCTAGAATACATGTGAAATATAATGATTATGTTGTGAGTTTTAATGTTGGATATGTTATTGAAAAGTATGTGAAGTACGCTAGACTTAGTAGTCAGAATTTATGTTTTGTTGTTACTTTGAATAAGTCTGTTGAACCTACATGTATGTCTAAAGCTTTGTCTGACCCTAACTGGATTGAGGCTATGAATAATGAAACAAAAGATTTGAGTAAAAACAATACTTGGACTATATGTGATTTACACATGGGTAGGAAAGCTATAGATAGGAAGTGGTTGTGGAAAATTAAGTACAAATCTTCTGGTGATGTTGAAAGATACAAAGCCAGTCTGGTAGCTAAAGGTTATAGTCAAAGAGAGAGTTTTGACTATGATGAAACCTTTAGTCCAGTTGTTAGGATGGTGATTGTTAGGTGTTTAATTAGCATGGTTGTGCATTACAATTGGCCTTTGTTTCAGCTTGATGTGAATAATGTTGTTTTGTATGGTGATCTTATTGAGGATGTGTATATGAAACTTCCTCAAGGATTTGTTGTGTGGATAGTAACAAAGTGTGCAAACTTAATAAATCTTTGTATGGATTAAAGCAAGCCCTAAGATAGTGGAATGCTAAGCTTATCACTACTTTGGTTGAGCATGGCTTTGAACAAAGTAAGTTTGACTATTCTTTGTATGTGTAAAAGGATGGTGACATGTTTGTTTCTTTAATGGTCTATGTTGATGATATTGTCATTACAGGTAATAATGAGACTTCGATTAAAAACATTACAAAATTTCTGAAAACTAAGTTTCTAATCAAAGATCTTGGTGAGTTGAAATATTTTCTTGGCATTGAAGTCTTAGGAAACAAAACTAGTGTGTGTATGACTCAAAGAAAATATTGCATGTAATTGTTAAGTATATATGGTTTGTTGGCTGCTAAACCTGTTGAAATATCTTTTATTGAGAATAATGTCTTAAGTTGTGATGAGACGGAAAAGGATAAGTATTTGGATTGCTTTACTAATTATCAGAAGCTTGTAGGAAAGTTAATTTACTTAACTAATACAAGACCTGATATTAGTTATGTTGTTCATTGTTTAAGTCAACATATGCATAAACCTTTATAGTCTCATTTCAAACCTGCTTTAAGTGTGTTGAGATATCTTAAACAGGAACATGGTCTAGGACTTCAGTTTAATTGTGTGTCTGATCTAAAGCTTAGAGCTTTTTCATATGCAGATTGGGATAAATGTCCTAGAACAAGGTGGTCTGTTACAGGTTTTTGTGTTTTCTTTGGTATCCTGGAAAAGTAAGAAACAAAATATAGTTCTAGAAGTTCCATTGAATCTGAGTATAAAAGCATGGCTTCTACTACTTGTGAAATAATCTGGTTGAGTAATTTGCTTCATAGTCTTGGAGTTAGTAACTTGTATCCTGTGAGTTTGCATTGTGATAGTAGTTCTGCTATTCAAATAGCTGCAAATCCTGGGTTTCATGATAGGACTAAGCATTTTGTGTTGGATGTTCAGTTGGTTAGAGAAAACATTTCAGCATGTGTGATAAGTACTATTAAGGTTAATACCAAAGATCAACCTGCTGCTGATATCTTTACTAAGTATCTGGGCACAATGCATCATCATAATTTGTGGACTTGGTCTAACTAATATGTTCTCTTGAGTGCAAGATTCACCTTGTAAATCTTGAGGGAGTATGTTAAGAGTATAGTTGTTTTGTTGTATTTTGTATGTTGTGTGTTTGTGCAGGGATTGTGGTTGCCAAGTGAGTAAAGTTGGAGGATTGAAGTGAAAAGATGGATTCTTAGCTGGACTATAAAGCCTGGAGCTTCCTCTAGGGTTTTATTCAGCCGTTTTATTTCTCTCTCTACAATTACACACACATACTTGATTCTCTCTCTAGTTCTGTTAAGTTTTTTAGTAGATTAAACGTTCAGTTACGATTACTCTCTTCTTGATGTGTATTCATATAAATCTTCTTGATTGATTGAGTGTTCATATTGTTCTGAGTGATTAAGTGTTTTGTATGTGAGTAATAAGATCGACCTAGTGATGATTATCTTTTTTATCAAGCACACGTTTATGGACTTAATCGTATTGTACAGATTTTGATCTAAATAAGCATTAAAGGAGTGATTTGTTGAATGCATCTGAAAGATCTTATTCATTGTCTTTGATATTGTTTAGAACACCTAATATTAAAACCTCCCAAATTCCACAACCTGAAAACTTTAAACCAGCCCTCCGCCAGCCTTGAACATTTCAAAAAACAATTTCTTTGTTATGTAGAAAATATTTTAGCACGTAAGTACTTTTTTTCTACGGTCATTTTGGTATTTACTTAGACATTACAAGTCGAGTAATCATAAGACGACAACCTTTTGTTAAACAAACTTCCGTGGCTATGATAAGGTTAAAATTTTTTCACAGTTGGATTTAAACCTTTGACATTCAGTTTACACGTTGATATTCTTATCGTCAGATCACCCCATGTGATTCATGTAAGCAAATGTTAATTTAATTATAAGAATATAAGATGTTTTTATTTACTTAAACATGCTTTTGCTACATGAAATTTTGATGTTTTACATTGGCCATATATGAAATTATCTCTGATTTATACATACATCAGATGATCGGATTACTCTCTATACATGTTTTATTAAACCAAATCAATCGTGAGAATGATTAACTCAGAGTCGTGACATTGGCTCGTGGTGTTCATCGCGGTGGTACCGAGTTCGATCCAGATGAATTTCTTTTTTCGATCTCTTGTTGTTTCCCAATTCAGTTTTAGTTATTTGCAGGGTTTTTGCCACTTTTCTAAGCTCCACTTTTTGTACTTTACCTGTTCCGGTTTTCGGCAACTCCTTCACAAACTCTACCTTCTTTGGTATCATAAATTTCGGCATCTTCTTTCGGCAGTATGACAAGATTTCTGATTCGGTTGTGCATCTTGTGTCTTTCAAGACGACGAAAGCACACGGACTTTCTCCCCACCTTAGATGAGGCATTGCAACAACTGCAGCTTCGAGTATGTCCGGGTGTTTGAATAGAATGGACTCTCGAGTTCCACACTGCTTATATTTTCTCCCCCGGAGATTATAATGTCTTTTGACCTGTCTTTGATTTCTAAGTACCCATCAGGATGTATAACCCCAACATCACCTGTTAAGAACCATCCATTTTGGAAGGCTTTTGCAGTTTCTTTCTCATCTTTAAAGTATCCTTTCATGATGCTACTTCCTCGAAGTACAATCTCTCCCATCGTTGTCCCGTCATGTGGAACGCTTTCCATGGTGTCTTTGTTTTTGACATCTACTTCGGCGAGGGTGAGTATTCCAACACCCTGGCGGGCCTTTAATCTCGCCTGCTGATCTTTAAGAAGTTGATTCCACTTGGTTTGCCACTCGCAAACAAGCGCAGGTCCTGTAGCCTCAGTGAGGCCATAGGCATGCATGATGTGGAATCCAAGGTCTTCCATCTTCTCAAGAAGGGCCGCAGGTGGAGGCGCCCCTCCAGTGAGTATATTTACCTTGGATTTTATTTCACAGCGTTCATGAGGCTTCGCTTCTAAAAGGATGTTAAAAACAATAGGAGCACAACACATGTGAGTCACTTTGTGCTGAGAGATACTCTTGTACACTTCGTCGGCCGTAGTATTCCGTATGCATACATTGGTACCACCTCGTGCCGCGACACCCCAGGTGAATGTCCAGCCATTGCAATGGAACATTGGCAGTGACCACAAGTACACGGCCTCTGTACCAAATTCCCATCCTTGAATCAAGCTCATCGTGCTCAGAAAAGCACCGCGGTGGCTATACACCACTCCCTTGGGGTCCGAGGTGGTTCCAGATGTATAATTCAAAGCGATAGAGTCCCACTCGTCCTCAATTTCTTCACCAGGATACCTTGGATTACCATGTTGAATGAGCTGCTCATACTCCAACTTTTCAAGACGAACACCAGTGGGCTTGCTAATGTCATCAATCACGATGACCAACGGCATGGCCTGGTGGGCTGAAGAGGCATCTTTAAAACTCGCGATCATCAACCGTAGTGCTTCAGATGCTATGGGAACATATTCATAGTCGACAAAGAAGACCTTAGCTTCTGAATGACAGAGAATAGTGGCTATATTCTTAGCATCAAGCCTTGTGTTAATTGCATTAAGCACAGCTCCTGCCATTGGTACTGCAAAATGCATCTCATATAACGCAGGTATATTTGGTGCTAGAACAGATACCTATTCAATAAATTATAAACCAAATATTAGAATCAATAAAACATTTTAATGTATAATCTTTTAAATTTCAACAACCCATGCGTGTTTTGAATTTTAAAATGCTAATGCAAGAAACTTACAACATCGTTCTTGACAACGTTAAGGGACCGTAGGGAGTAGGCGAGACGGCAGCAGCGTTCATAAGTTTGGCGCCACGTAAAGCGGACTCCAGAGTATATGACGGACGTACGGTTTGAGTAAACCATAGAAGCTCTTTTGATGAAAGTGAGAGGAGTCAGAGGGACAAAATTTGCTGGACACTTAGGAAGTTTATCCATTTTTCTGAAGTACTAGGTATTAGTGATACTGTGATATTAATATTGCATGTGTGGTAAGCATATGAAGATGAAGACTGCATATATAGAGATGATTAAATGATTAATTAAAGGTGCATGCTATTTAGGTGGTGCTATGGTTAAGGATAGGGACGAAATTAAGGTGAGTTTTGGATAAAGGATTTTTGTTGCGTATTATTAAATCTGTTAAAAATTTTGATTTTTGTTAGATTCGTGTTAAATGCATATCATCTTTAAAAATTATGTTTGTAATATCGTTTAATTAGTTTTATGTAAGTGCATCTATTCGTTATATGCCTTGGTATCGTTCCTTGTCATGGATGTCGAGCGAAAATAATTACGAGTAGGTGTTGTTAGGGCACCTTTTAATTAAGCTACTTTTACCTATCATTATAAATAACGTGACGCGTGTCGTGTCGGTATTTCAAACTACACGATTTATCGGTTAATACGAAACTTTGGTATTTTTAAAACGTATCTTATAACGGCACAACATATAAACTATTTGTTTGTTTTATTATATTTTAATATTATATTTATATTAAATTTAAAATAATTTAATACAAAGCTTTGTGGAAGTGTTGTATGTAATAATTGAACTTTAAAATAATTTTGACTTACTACACTTTGTATTTGTTGTTTTATACTTTCAATCCTATGTTTCACCAATATTCAGTTAGGAATATGTATCTCGTTAGAGTGCACGTTGCAGGGACAGTAGCGTGCCACTGGTGTTTTTTCATCCAACAGCGCCGCTGTTTGCATCTCTTCCGACGCGATTCACACATTGTCCGTTCTTTTGCGAGGCTACTGGCAGCCGTTGTTCGATTTCTTTCCCTCTTTTTGTTTTGGGAGTGAATGACGTATTGTTGTTGTTTGTATATCCATGTCTATCGGTAACACAATTATAGTTGGAGAGAATAAATGACCAAATAAGGTAGAGTGATAAGACATGTCACTATGAGAATATTTCCATGCATACTGCATAATACAAAGTTCGATAAATCTTCACATCATAGCTACATAAACATGTCAATTTTCATACAAAATCTTCACAAAGCATCAAACTTAACACAGTAAGATAGAATGTCACATCATTCAACTTATTACAAGCTAGTATTAAACTTTGATCAGATTATAAGAAAAATCAAAGCATATCTATTTTTAATAATATTCTACATTTAATGCAATCAATGAGTTAACATAAAATTATGTGTATGCCAAGCAACCCCACTGTGAATGCCTTGAATGTGTGTTTCACGGTCGACATGAAACCATTTGCATATTTGTTTATTTTAAGCATGATGATTCCCTCACCTTAATGACATTTGTTTAATAATGCTTAACGTAGGTTATAATATTATCGACTAATTGTTTTTTCCAACATGGCGAATATAGTAATACTCAACCACAATTCTACAATTATTGGACAACACTTATTAATTAATATGTAATTCAATATTTTAGAAAAACATATTTTTCACATTGTAATTTGCAAAGAAATTGTGGTCGTGGAAGTTTATCTGCATGAAGGGTATCTGATAATTTATGCCGTATGTTCTTTAACTTGAGTTTTTACCTGTGAGATAAGAGTTCAAGTCATGTTTAACATGTGTATAGTATATTTTGCATGTTAGTAATTTTAATGAGATTAAAACATATAATAACTTAATTGGATTCTTCTCTTTAGTTGATTGCCACTATACTGGTCGAAACATTTTTTTTTTCACCTTAAACCACTAAGCTTGATTCAATACAGTAAATGATAGACACAACATTTTTGTTGTTAAACTTTTGGTCCCATGTATTTTTTATTTATTCATTTAAACTTCAAGGTTAATATTTTACATTTATTTTATGTGTTAATCTTATGTGCCAAAATAGATCCATTCCGTTACGTACTCGTAGATAAATAGTTAACTAGTTTCTTGGATCCCAACACATGTGGCGGAGGTATGGAAGAGTAAGTTCTTAATTGGCAGAGAACCGAAACCGTTAACTGGAGATCTTCATTATATTGTAAAAATTTTGTCAACAGAGCTTCACGCAAAAGATGTTCATTGTTTCATGGAACTTATCCGAGTATTTTGAGGCAAAAAATGTCACTAGATACCGAATCAGTCCTTTTATTTTGTGTCACTATAATTACAGTATCATTGGATGACTTGTTGAATTATACTAAGCTAAATTCGGGGGAAATAATTTGTTATAAAACTGATCAAATTTTGAAACAGTTTAGGTTCATTGTAAAAGGAAAAATTAGCCCATACTAAACAAAGAAATGTTGTTCATCAATATGAAAAAAAAATATGTTCAACTTTTTTGATTTAGATGACCCTGAGCTTCCTAATGATGATGAGAGAGTAAAACCTAATCATAACAGTGACCGTGGGTCACATAGTGAAGGTGGCCACTCTCCCAACCAGAGGGATAGTGTGAACACTGTTGATTCCCTAATTTTTGGGGATGATGCTCATAACAGTGAAGACACTAATGCTTGGTTGGAAGAGGAGACTGATACACTTGATGAAAACAATGAGTCCAAAGGAAATTTGGATCAAAATCCAAACACTTCAGCTCAGGGAACACAAAATTTAAAATCTTCTAGAATTTCTGTTTTTCCAAAGAATTATAATGATTTTGTTTCCAATTCTAAGGTTAAGTATGGTCTTGAAAAGTTTGTTGGTTATTCTAAACTTAATCAAGAAAATTTTTATTTTGTCACACAACTTAATACAAATAGTGAACCTTAATGTTTTTTTTAAGCATCTCAGAACCCTCTTTGCGTTGATGCTATGAATATTGAGCTTGCTGCCCTTCTTGAGAATGATACTTGGGAAATTGTTGAGCTTCCTTAAGGTAGGAAAGCCTTAGGTTGCAAATGGAATTGGAAATTAAAATTTAAGTCCAGTGTGGAGATAGAAAGATATAACGCTAGGGTTGTTGCTCATAGGTTTAGTCAGAAAGAAGGAATAGATTATGAGGAGACCTTTGGCCCTGTTGTTAAGATGGTTACTGTCAAATGTATACTTAATTTAGTTATTGTGCAATCTTGGCATGTGTTTCAACTTGACATTAATAATGCCTTATTGTATGGTGACCTTGATGAGACTGTGTACATAAAAACACCCCAAGGATATCTTCCTGGGGGTGAAAACATGGTTTGTAGACTTAAAAAGTCTCTATATGGTCTCAAAAACACCTAGGCAATAGAATGCTAAGCTCGCCTCTGTTTCGAATGAAAATGGATTTTGTCAAAGTAAATCTGATTACTCTCTTTATACCAAGTCTGATGATAATATTTCTCTTTCCTTGCTTGTGTATGTTGATGAAATTATCATTACTGGTAACAACATTGTTGAAATTGAGAAATTCAAAGTGTTTTTGAGAACCAAGTTCATGATTAAGGCCTTGGGCAAATTGAAGTATTTTTTGGGTATTGAAGTTGTTGATACTAAATCTCGTGTTTGCTAAAATCAGAGAAAGTATGCGTTAGATTTGTTGTCTGGGTATGATATACTTGCTTGTAAACCTGATAAGACTCCCTTGGTGTCTAAACTTGCTATATCTAATGAGCCTACTGAGAGTGATCCTTTACTTGAAAATATTGTTGACTATCAGAAGCTTATGGGTGAGCTTATCTACTTGACTAACACAAGACCTGACATTTCTTATGTTGTGCATTGTTTAAGTCAGTTTATGCACTCTCCTTTGAACTCTCATCTCAAAATTGCCTTCAATATATTAAGAAATCTTAAAAGCTCTCTAGTTTTGAGCATTCACTTTAAGAAGACTTCTGGTATGTCTCTTAAAGCTTATTCTGATGATAACTGGGCTAAATGCATTGTTACTAGAAAATCTGTTACTGGGTATTGTGTTTTTGTAAATGATAATCTTGTTTCTTGGAAGAGTAAAAAGAAAAATACTCTCTCTAAATCATATATAGAAGCAGACTATAGAGATCTTGCTTCTGTAACCAGTGAAGTAGTTTGGATCCTTAAAATCCTAAAAGATTTACAATGTCAAAATCTTTTGCTTGTAACACTTTACTGTGATAACAATTTAGATATTAAGATACCTGCCAAACTTATTTTTCATAAACAACCATTTAGAGACTGACTTACATTTTGTAAATGAATTTTTTTTAAATGGTGTTGTAAAAACTGAAAATGTGGGATCTGTAAATCAAATTCCAGACATCCTTACAAAAGGATTGGGTATAGTTCAACATTGTAATCTTGTGAGAAAACTGAGCATGATAAACTTGTATGGATTATCATATTAAGTGAGGATGTTAAATTTAAGGACTTAATCTGTTAACCCTCTTTAACCAAAGGTACTAACTTAGTTTGTTTAAATGTTTCAGTTATTACCATGTGGACTACAAGTGGAAACAATGTTGAAGGCTAAGGACTAAAGTTTTCAAGTTGGAATAATCTTACCTAAGCCCATGTCATAAGCCCAAGCCTATTTGATGCAACGGCTTTGTTTTTTTGCTATAACCCTAGACACTCTCATTGAGAGAGTATCTGGGTTTTTCATCTCTGTGTGTTTTTTTAGCTCTCTCTCTCTCTCTCTCTCTCTCTCTCTCTCTCTCTCTCTCTCTCTCTCTCTCTCTCTCTCTCTCTCTCTCTCTCTCTCTCTCTCTCTCTCTCTCTCTCTCTCTTTTTCAAACTATGTAACCCAAATTTGTTTCTTGTTTATCTTTGTAAAACTATTTGTCAAATAAATAGAATCATACCAGAGTAGCTGTGATGATCTCTTGTTTTGATTCATAATTTAATATTGATTTAATAAAAGCTTTTGATTCTTGTTTATAAACTAGTTTGAATCCATTTGATCTTGATTTTCTACACATATAAGTGTAGTGTTCACTACAAGGATCACAAAACACAAAATTAGATAATGTTAGCTAATGTTATAGTCGGCTTAGGGTTTGAAGACATATTGGGGGCATAGATGTTCTACATATCCATTCTATCAATATTCTGGTCGACATCATCCGTTGCTTTTGTGTAACGCTTATACAACCCGTTATTTACGGCGAATCAAAATGGAAACAAGGACAACATGCGGCGACGAACCACAACTATTTAAATATCAAACCATTATTAAAACCTAAATTTGCAATTATAATCAACAAATGTATAAAAATCAAAACTTATTAATATAAATATATTAAAAACTCAAATATACCTTAGAACTAAAAATGATGGTAGTGGTTGAGAGGTGGTGTGGCGGAGCTTTATGTTTTGACAACGAGACACGATGACAGTGGTGGAAACAGTGGTGTGGTGAAGTCGAGGTTTATGTGGTGAGGTACGATGGGTGGGATATGAGATGAAAGTGTGTGTTTTTAAATGTAAGTTGGAGGGATTTAGACGTATATATACATATAACAAGCTCTCACATTTGTAAATGAAAGTGATTCACATTCTTTTTATTTTGTATCAGTATATATTCTAAAACATTTCCTTATTTTGCATTGATTACCCGAAATAGAATTGTTAAAAAATTTCAACTTTCAACATTTTGGATTCCTCCCTTATAGATAACAGAGATAACATAAATCTTGCAGTGAAAATAGGTTTTGGTTGCCACTTAAACGCCTCATGAAATGGGAATGAATTGGTTCCAAGGAAATGAATTCTTATGGGATCTTGAGGTCCGTCCGTGTTTACTTTTAGTAAACTTATTAGTAAACATATTCTTAGAAAACTTTATTAAACACCTAGATTTACGTTTCTCGTGTTGGTCATGTAAGATGCCAAGCATAAGGATACTGACGATATACTAATCTTGCATGTTGATCATCTTTAGCATTTGGAATACCTCAATCTTCTGCAGGTATATATATTATCGGTAATACAAACAAAACGCTAAAAACTTAATTTTTCTAACACTTTTGAGTATATACCAATGGGTTGTCTAGACGTTGATGTATAAGCTACCATATTGTTTTAGTTTTCTTATAACTTTGTAATTCGTAGTAACTTGCAAGACTAATTAACAAGAGGAAAAAGAACATTGTTACCATTAAACCTATACAGTTTGTGTTCGTGAAATGATCAAGTATTGGCGATTTAGGTACATAATTGTTCGTGTATGGTTCCGGTTTTAACCGGAGCCATGCCATGCAAGGGAGAGAAAAGCCACAGTATCTCGCATATCCAGGGAGTGAGGGTTTTATCAAAGGGTCTAAGCATTATTCAGGGGTTCGACTCAAGGACCGCCACCACTTTAACAATGTCCCACAATGGTCTCGTGTACAACACCTATTTTGGTTATGTGACTAGACACCCAGATTTTATTTACTTAAGGGTATAAATACCTCACTACATTAAATACATGACATTCAATTCAATACATCTGCATTCAACACTTACTCTTACGTCGAAGCTTGTTCTCAGGATCAAACATAGGACAAGCCTAACATGTGTTGTTTATTCCTTCTAGGTTCACTACAAGTATACATGCATTACATTTACGTAACCAAGACACGTTATTAAGGTATCTTAATCACCTGTAGAATTTCGCTTCAACATTTGGCACCATCTGTGGGACCCGACACTCAATCTACCTAAGTTTCGTATACATATGGCCGGTCCGTCAAAATATCCTGATCGTGACGATGACGTAGGTGGAGGGGGCTATGTTTCCCCTTCACTACAGTAACAAATCCTAGAAAATATGAGTATTTTCTGGTCCCTGGTGAGGCGGCACAACGAAGCAAGAAGGGACACCATATCTTCGCTGAAGTTGGTGTTCGTTGAAAAGGATATTAAAAACTCAAAAGCACGCGGAGGAATTGTGGATGTACTATAAAGGCCATTGAAGGACGTTCTCACGTCTCCTTTCACCTGGAGGATCATCAATTTTCATCACCGAAACACATACTCCCGACCCAAACGATCACATCACACGGTTTATGGGAGCACCCAATTCTTAAAAATGACCGATGTCAGTGTGGTGCATATTTTTTCACCAAACCTTAGATGGTGCAGCATGAGGGTGCTTTGAATGGCTTCCTCTAGGGAGCATAGATAACTGAAATGACCTAAAAGAATTTTTTATAGAGAAATTTACCCTTCCCTCAACATAAATAATTTCCATAAGATTCTACACACCTTTGAGATAAATAAGAAAGAGGAATTTCATTCAAAACTTTCAAGTTAATAGCATCGATGGCAATCCCATCATCAATATACTAGAACTTGATATTTTTCTTTGAATATCTATGTACATGTTTACTAGTCTATGAGACTCACATTGGCTATAATATGTATACATTCAAAGAACTATAAAGTAAATAATCTTCTACTTGCTTTTTCACTAGTATGGATATATTCAAAATATTGTCAAAACTAATGGGAGCAGTGCATTTAATAACCACATGACACACTTGTAATGTTGTCTCATTCAGTGGGAGCTATGAGCTTATCACCTTCTAAGTGACCCACTTAAATTATATATTGTCTTGAAATAACATTATAGTTTTCTAAGCCTTATTGTATATTATTTTATATGATAACTAATCGCTTTTCTAATGTCGCTTTCCGAAATGTTATCTTTACAATATTTATGTATGATTGCTTATTAAACGATCAACTTCTACATAACGTTGTAATACTAATGTCATGACACTTTAATTTTATATTAGTATGACTTAAATCATATTATATCTATGGCACTTTAATATATATGATGTTATGTCATGCTCAAGTAGGAAAAATCTTTGAGTGTGCAAGGTACAACACAATATGGCTAATAATATTCTACTAGGACTTAAACATATTGATGTATGTTGTTCAATAGAGAACTAATGTCATGAGATAATAAAAACTTATGGGTTTTCCATTTAAGGATCCGGTGGTCTAGTTGGGTGGTAGATGGTGGTGGTAGCCATTGTTGAAGTTTAGAGAGAGGTTGTGTATGTAAAGAGAAAGAAAGGAAAATGTGATAAAATGAAAATGAAAACACAAGCAACAACCCCTCCTTGGAAGCCTTGGAGGGGTATATATAGTCACACACCGCCTAAACTATACGCAGTTTCCTAATCTAGTCTATGCATGTGTGACTATGATAACTAATGGGAATTCTTAAATGTCGTCACATAAAGTGAATTTCCAACAATTTTCCCCCATGCGACGACGTGTAGAATTCCTTAAAATATTTTTCGAAACAAGTACATAATGATTAAGAACAAAAGCTTTCATGAAGCATCCAATGCTGATGATGTCTTCTGAGGCCTTTGAATTCAAGTCTTCACTTCAAAACGACTCATCTTTGTAGTAACTTGTAGTAGAAATACTGTAACGGCACGAGCTAAGTAATCCATGTACTTCTGGTTAATGAGAAGCTTCTGAATTAACTTCCCCCTAATTCATGCCACATAAAATTTATGTAGAAGCTTTTTGATAGCTCCCCCCTAAACCGACAATCCTCATAAGCAGTTCCAAAGCTTTGAATAAAGCTTAAAATGATTAAGCGCACAGCGGAATTTAACAAGCAAACCCCATCATATGAAATTATAATGTTGCTATGAGTGATTGAAAGTTAGGGGCACACCAAGTAGATCAACAACTTCTCTTCTCACGCTTGAACAATTCTTCTGAATTTTTCTTACCCCCTAAGAGTTCAAGTTATGCTTACTAGAAAGAATCAAAACATTTCTTCCCCCACGTAGTTGAAGAAAGTAAACCAATCCCATGTATGAAGCTCAAATACTAAAGTAGACACTTTATCCCATTCGTGAAGTTGACATCGTAACACCAGAGTCAATTAAGTCCTGGTAATGCACATATCTTCTTCCAGAGATGCACCAGAGTCAATTAAGTCCCGGAAGTGCATATCTCTCCATATAGGATAATGATGATGAATAATTGCAACATCAAAACAATTAAACATCAAACAATAGTGTACCGTTTATGGACTGATAACGCCACGAGTTAAAACACTGATTTTCTTTGTGGTTATGACAATTGTCTTCCCGGAATGTCTTCAAATCAAAAGAAGGTATGAAGTTCATCACGTGTACTCGTTGTGCGTCCAATATGTCTTCTTCTTCCCCCTTGATGGTTTCGAAACTTCGGAACCAGCAATAAATCGTACGCACATGTACCTGAAATCTCGTGAGAATAATGAATAAGCTGAATTATATGTTTTGTGAGAATCAGCTGCTGATCGAAATTCTCTACTCATAAACTCTCCATGGCTATCTTTACCAACCCCCTTGTCGGCAATTTGAAGTGACCACTGATAGAATGAACCAGATACATCAAAAATGAAACTGAATAAAAATCCTTCGATCTTGTGACTTAAGCTTGTACTATTGTTGAATGAGGATCGGTGGAGAAATCTCTAAGTACCCAATCTATTACTGGAGGAGTATATAAGCACAACACCTATTGAAATTATTCACGTCGACTATGCGCGTGACACAGAGTACAACAATGTAACTCATTATTGTGATAGTTATCCAAGTCATCAGCCAACCACCCCGAACCCAGAAACTAGATAAACAAGTCTTCATCCTAATATTAAGCACGAGCAAGTTATCTTTGAAAGATAAAATAAGTTCACGCCTTCGATAAATTTGTCTTCAATGTCAAATAATAATACCAGATTAAACATCTATAGTCACTAAAAAATATAGCCATTTTTTTCTTGGTCTCGTCTCAAATAAATCTTGTCACTTAGTCTCGATACTTGTCTTCAAATCTTGTCACTTTCGTCACGTCATTTTGTCACTATTAAACCCGAGCAAGTAACCATGTACCAAGTTATGAAAATATCAGTTTTAATGTTTTCAACACATTTAAAATTTGATATATACTTGATAGTATACTATTCGTCCTACTACATTTAAATAGAAACTTGGTACTTGGTTCAACTTTTGAAAATGACGTGACCCTCATATCTAAAAAATGCATGAGGAATTGAAACTTGGCCCATCAAACTAATATTTCGTCACATGGAAAACATAACATTATGCCATGACCCATCAAAATTACAATTCAGTATATGTAGATCCACGTGTTTCAATACCCGAGCCACTGAAGTAATTTAGGTATATAACTCATACCCTAATTCACCTCACACATACTAAACCTAACCTAATCTCACATACAACTTTTTTTCAGCCACCATCTACAAATTTCCTCTCATCTATACTTCTACCGCCCCCAATCATTTCTCCATTCTCTACTCAGCCCACAACTTTCACCAAATCCATATATAACATCACGTCTAATCTCATCACAAATCTTTTAAAAATAAACAAATCCTATCAACAACCAATACGAATCACAAAGACCTGCTCCCAATCTCATCACTTTCTATCAAATTAATACAATAAAAATGGAACCCACTGAAAGCTTGCTTATATTAATTAAAATAAAGCAGTTGCTACTCAAGCACGATTATGTTGCATGATATAATAAAGACGCGGCAACAAGATCATACTTAAATGGTCTCCGCTAAGATTTGAGGGTGTTGCATGTTGATTTTATTTTGTGATTTGATTGTTAATCGAAACAAAAATTGGGTTTAACAAATTTGTTAAAATCCTTTCTTTTTATCCGAATATTAAATAAGAGACGAGTGATTGATGTAGATCGATGACGAGTTATGTTGAAACACCAAATCTAAAAAGATTTGTGTTGTCTTGGAACGAATCTGAGATCAGTTATAATTAAGTTCGAGTCTCGTTCTAATTAATAGATGGGATAGGTGACGAAGGGTTTAAGATATTGATGTGGATTTGTTGTTGAGGAGATATAAGGTTGGAGATATGTTGGTTCTGGTCAAGTCCAAGGTCTCGGTATAATGTTTAAACTAGTCATGCTGTTTTCATCATCGTAATGTTTTCTTCAAAACCCATCGCAAGTAAAAAAAATAAGGCCATCGCAGTCCCATCGCAACCTGATGGACACCATCGCAATGGTTTCATTGCAATGGTTCCATCGCAATGGTTCCATCGCAATGGTTCCATCGCAATGGTTCCATCGTAATAGGACCATCGGAATGTGACCATCGGAAGACTTATCCAAAAGTTGTACTTTTTCCTGATTTTCAAGATCTTGTGTTGATACAAAAGTTGGATAATCCTTGCTAGACCCGAATTAGGCTTAATTCGGGTAGGTTGGGCTCCAGCTCTTGCACCAAGTGAATAGTCTTGCTGAGATCCTGCACACTAAAGCAACACGCGTTAGGCTTACCGTGGGAATGTATCCCACGATTAGACTCCGGCGTGAGAGTGAGTAATAGGTTAGGGTTAAGAATCAGATGTGAGGTTAAAGTATGGAGAATGTCGTACCTTTGTGGAACCCTTGGGGGTTCCTTATATAGGCAGTGAAACCCTAATGGGCTTACTGTTTACTTCGGCCCCAAGCATAAGATAATCACCATAATTAGCTTGATTGTTATCTTCTAATTATGGTGAGTGTATATCCTATTCTTTGAGGCAAATCCAATCCTGATAGGATTGTGATTCTGTCTAACCCTGTTCTGGTCGTGCCAGGTTGTGGGCCGCATACATCTTATGCGACCACTATTCATCCAAGCCCATAAGCTGAGATAACATTAATCCAACCCATTCGTGATGGCACGGATACGGGTAGTACCCGTGGGCCGGGTTCATGACCCGGTTGGGGACTATACATCATCATGTCCCCCTAGTCTAGTTGTTACAGCCGTAGGCGTAACCTCTAGACTAATGAATGTCCCCTAGATATTGCTGTCGCAAACATACCCGCACCCAAAAAAGTCGGTCGGGACAACATTAATGAATGCATTAATGGCAGTCATTAGTCGGACGATTTGTCTGCAAAAGTGCACCAGTCAGGCCCACCCTTGAGCCACGTAAAAACTGTGTAAGAGATGACCCGTGGGCCCCTTCTGACTTTTCAGAACTGTCAGACATCCCCACCATTAGATAGGCGTAGTGGGTTACACGTGTCAAACATCCATGGTACCTCGTAACTCGGGGCAACCCTATAAAAGAGTTGGTATGTGCCACTGTGTAAACACACATTTTATATCTCTATTCCGCCATTGTCACACACTTGTTCAATCCTTCATTCCTTCTCTCTTTTTCCAAAGAATTTCACCACACCAGGTTAGACCACCGCGCCCTTCTAATCCTTTTCATAAAGCATGGTGAAAGATAATCCTGTTATCACGGACGTCCTCAATTTGATGAAGCCGGAGAAATATATACACTTCCTGTCTGAATATTATATTCCAAAGAGCGTACACCCCACCTATCCAGGGGATGGTGAAGCTATCACAGACGCTCCTAGGGGGGAAATAGGCGTGTATACGGGCCTATTTGACTCGGCTAACTACCGCATCCCCTATCTAAGTTTCTCGTAGACGTGTTGTTGTATTATGACTTCCACATAACGCAGCTTCACTGCATAGGGGCGTGCAAGATTAACCAATTCGAGGTGACTTGCCACGCCTGCGTAGTAACCCCCACAGTTAATCTATTCAGGGTATTCTAATTACCCCAAATGGTAAATGGGTGGCTATCGTTTAAAAAACGATCCGCAACAGCCCCCATGTCGTATAGAAAACCCCTAGATTCCCTTAAGAAGTGGTATGACCACTACTTCTTGGTAGACGCCAATGTATTCCCCACCCCGTTTGTTTTGAAGTACAGAGTACGGCTCGACCCCTTACCCTCATCCAAGGATTATAGTAGCAAGGATGTGAAAATGCTAGACACCCACCGTACTGATTTCCATAGGGGCCTACCGGAGCACTTCCTATGCTTAATAGGGATCAGCTGCAACTATTTTAGGAGGGAGGATAGATATCCATGCTTTTTGACCGAGCATAGACAGGGTAGGTATTCCACATATGAATATGCGTGTCAGCATGTCCAAAGTACTTGTAAGCTTACTAATACATATGTATTTCTTATGTCCGCAGAGATGAAGTTGTTTGGTCTTCTACGCCAAGGTGATCCTAGCAAGGTGCCGAAGGGATTCCGACCCCTAAAAGAGGGCGAGCCTCCCCTACTAGATGCCACTGTCAACATGACTATCCCTTTGGAAGAAACGACCG
This sequence comes from Glebionis coronaria, assembly GCA_025667525.1. Lineage (NCBI taxonomy): Eukaryota > Viridiplantae > Streptophyta > Magnoliopsida > Asterales > Asteraceae > Glebionis > Glebionis coronaria. Next base: position 493,573,362 of record CM046881.1, read on the forward strand.
AGCAGAGGTCGGATGAGCAGGAGCCCGTGATCCAAAAGTCGCCCCTAGATTTCCACAATGTAGACGGTGGTGAGCTGCTGGTGGAGAATGCCACGTCCCACCAAGATGAAGAAGAACAACTCACAGACCCATCCATCAATCGTAGCAGAGGAGAAGACGATATGACGCAGGATGCCGGATCCTCCCAGCCATCAAAGCCTATATCCAGGAAGCGCAAAACCACTAGGAAGATGGTGAAGAATGTGGAGGCTGAGGCGGGGGAACACAATGCTCCCCCCAAGAAACTGAGGGAAGCAGCACCACCATGTCCCAAGGCAACCCCTCGCCGCAAGTAGACGAACATGTCTGGAAGGCAACTCCTATGAATGTCGTGGCTCCTTCTATCACGGAACCTATGATTGACACAACGTAAGTACCGATAATACTTCATAATACATAATCCACTAACAAAATCTCATAAGCGTGTTTCAATAACAGGGCGGATCCATCGACAGTAGCACAGGAGAAGGTGGCGGAGAGGGAACCCTCACCCATGATATCTATGAGACCCCCATCCCCCCCCCCCCCCCCTTAACTCATGAAGAGGAGCCATGTTCTAAGGGTCTTTACACCAACCTCCGCCCAGCCTGGAACTTGTCCAGCTTAACAAGACTAGAGGCAGAGTCTGAGTGCAAAGAATTCATGGACCACCTAACCCCTCCAGCGCTGGCACAAGATTTGGATGAACTCGAGCATGAAACACTGCTGGAGCAGTATGATATGGCCACGGCGCACCAGGTGACAGTTGGTGCGGCCCTACGTCGCCGTCTAGAAGGAGCCTTGGCTAACGTGAGCCATGCCGAGAGGAGGATTGCTCGTAGAGAAGAAATGGTGGAAAAGCATGAGAAGACCATATCCTCCTTGCAGGCAGCCTTGGTTGTGGCGGAATCGACAATTAAGGAACAAACCAACCACGCCAACGCCCGCGAGGAGCGCTTTGCTGAGCTAGAAGTCCTCCTAGCTGCATTCAATGAGAAGGTATGCACCCTTATTGATACCCATTGTTCACATAAGACCTATCTTGCCTTGTAGTAATTCCAAGTATTATTCACAGGTATCCGCAGCCAAAGTCGCCGCCTGGGCCGTAATAGAACAAGCCTCCACCCTTGCTCAAGAACGTGATACGCTCAAGGAAGAACTCACCCAGGCAAAGATTGTCATGGAAGAGCGAGCAGCGGTAGCCGAGGGATAACTGAACAGGCTGGCGACGGACTGCGTCGAAGTACTGTGCCCTCCACTACTCACGGCCATAACCGGTCGTAGGTGGATGGTGGGCCATGGGATGTGCCTTGCCGTGACCCAGGTAACAGAGCCTCCTTACTTTGTGCAGGCTTTTGCGGATGTTGTATCAGACGGCATTGACCGTGGTAGGCACGAGGGTTTGATCAAGGCTGCAGAATTAATAAGCAAAAATGAATACATCTCCCAGTACGCCTACAATAATCCTGGATCAGAAGACAAGATGACCGCCTCCATGGCCGCCCTTGGGTAAATCCAACACCCCTTCCTAGATGATCTGGAATCGTTAAAGGATGCTTCCAACGAGGCGATCATGGCCAAGCTCACCACAGACCCCTTCCAACTAACCCTGCCAACATACGACGCTAGTTTGAAGGTAATGAAAGGTGAGAAACTTTTAGCCGAGGTGTTGGATGCCAACATGGCTAGGGCGCAGAATGGCAAGGATGCAGTGGCGAAGCCCTCCATGCCCTGATTGCAGAAGGAAAGAGAGAAATAGGAGAGTTCCTACTTCCTTTGTAATTTACCTTGTAAACATTTGTATCTTGTTTATTCGTCCGTGCATGTACACGGCTGGAACTCATAATATTTGTTAGGATATTATATATAAGTCCGTGGTGACCACGGCAATTTTGTGTATTGAATTTGAAACTTGTTGATTTTCTTTAGATATCGTATATCTATATTGCATGACATGTCACGGCTTATCAAGAATAAAACTAAGTCTATATTTTACTAGACGTACAACGTGTGTCTTTATCATGGCCGGTACTATGTAGGTACAACATGAGGAAACTTATTACAACGTCTTGTAAATAAGGTGTCTATTAAGGATACATGATCCGCATCACTAGGGTTGCATCCCTCTTATGCGACAAGTTGAATTATTAGGTTCACTTAATCCTCTTACCCCGCCTGGGAGCGAATAGTACATGTACGGTTTGAATGAATGCATATGAATAATAAATAGCACATTATGTAACTAACAAATAAATCTAAGACATGAGACAATATTTTGCACAAGAACAGGCCGTGGAGCTAGCTAGGCACCATGGCATTTTATTAGAACGTTTATGATTTTTTGACAAAATTAAAATCCTAAGACAAATAGAACCTAGAAAGCATGAAAAAAAAAAATACATGGATCTTCATTGAAGCCAACCACAGCGAAGTGTCTATGCGGAGGCCGTAGCCTTCAAATATAGCATTTTTAAGGTTGCAGATATTCCATGTACGTTCCAGGTCATGGCCATCCATATCATGCAACTTGTACGCGCCTAGTCCCAAAGCTTCCGTAACCTCATACGGCCCTTCCCACTTGGGACCCAGCTTCCCTGTATTCTCCGCACGACTTGCCTCGTTAGCACGATAAACAAAATCCCCCGGTCGGAAGGAAACACCTTTTACCTTGGTATCGTAATAGGCCTTCATCCGTGACTTGGACTTGGCCTCATTGATGGCCGCTATCTCTATTTTTTCCTCTAACAGGTCCAGATTAATCCGGAGTTGCTCATCGTTCGTGACGACATTAACTTCCGCCTTGCGGATGGTTGGCATCCCAATTTCTGCTGGGATAACAGCCTCGGTGTCGTAGGCCAGCGCGAATATAGTGTCCCCGTTGGCTGTCTTGATCATAGTCCTATGCGCCTAGAGAACATGCGGAAGCTCATCTACCCACTTGGCACTTCGTTCATCTAAGCATGCCCTTTGCCTTCACCTAGGCTTCTATTTGCCCGTTCCACAAGACCATTAGTTTGTGGGTGTTTAACCGATGCGAAGCACCACGTGATGTTCAATGTCGCGCACCAATCCTTGAATGGATTATCCACGAACTACTTCCCGTTATCCGAGATGATTTCTCCTGGCAAGCCAAAGCGGCACACAATATTTTCCCAAACAAACTTTTTGACTTGTTTGCCCGTAATGGATTTAACCACCTTAGCTTATATCCAGCGTGTAAATTAGTCCATTGCGATGATCAAGAACTTAACTCCCCCTGCGGCAACGGGAAAAGGTCATGCGATGTCGATCTCCCACTTATAGAATGGCCATGGGGACGTGATAGGTGTTAGTTCTTGCTGCGGATGTTGCGGTACTGGTCTGTGCACTTGGCAATCACTGCATTTACGAATCATGTCACGTGCATCCCGATGCATAGTAGGCCAATAGTATCCTGTGCGTAAAGCTCGTGCTACTACGGATCTGGGGCATACGTGCATACCACATGACCCTTCATGTATTTCACTGATCACATAGCTAGCCTGGCGTGGTCCGACACATCGCAACCACGGCTGTAAGAAGGAGCGCTTGTACAAAATACCGTCTCGGAGCTCAAAGTGCTGCGACTTCCTTCTGATATGCTGCGCCACCTTTTCATCGTCTGGAAGGGTCTCATCAGTTAAATAACTGATGATCAGGGTCATCCATGTAGGTCCCTCTTCCTCAACTATAGCTACGATTTCCCCTCCCGTAATAGACTTTTCCTTTAGTATTTCTACCAAGACTTGCTTGGATAAGTGGGCGAAGCTTGTAGACGCAATCTTGCTAAGAGCATTCGCCTTCTTGTTTTCACCTCTTGGTACCTGCTTGATAAAAAACTTCCCAAAAGTAGCTATGAGTGACTTGACTTTCTCCAATTATTGGACCATGTTATCCTCCTTGGCTACGTAACCTCCTAGGATGTGATTCGCGACAAGCCGTGAGTCCACAGAAGCCTCAAGGTTGCGGACTCCCATCCTAGCGGCGATTTTTAAACCCGCAATCAATGCTTCTTATTCTGCCTCATTATTAAAGGCTGTGAACTCAAAACGCAGGGCGTAGGTAAACTCCATCCCTTCCAGATTCGTGAGAATAAGGCCAGCTCATGATCCGTCCGTGCACGAAGATCCGTTAGTAAACAAAACCCATGGTTCCGCTGGGGCTTCCTCTTGTCGTACCATTGGTCCGTCCTCCTCTGGCTTCTCGATTAGGAAATCTGTCAAGATTTGGCCCTTGACCGTTGTCCTTGGTCTATAGGAGATGTTATGCTCTCCTAGTAGAATGCTCCACTTCTGTAGCCTCCCAGCCACATTTGGCTTGGAGATGATTTATTTTATTGGCTGATCAGTGATAACCACAATTGGGTGCGCCTGGAAGTACCGGCGCAACCTTTTCGTGGCGTATACCAATGACAAAACCAACTTCTCCATAGAGGAATAGTTTAACTCCGGCCCTTGTAATGTTCTACTTATGAAGTAAACCGGAGTCTGTACTATATCCCTATCTGTCATGAGTACTGCGCTTATTTCTCCGTTTGTAGCAGACAGATACATGATAAGCTCTTCCTTAGGTCAGGGAGCCACTAGCATGGGAAGAGCTGCGAGGTGTTGCTTAAGCTGCTCAAAGGCTTCCTCTGCTTCCTTTATCCAGCGGAAATCTCCTTTCTTTATGCACTTCTTGAGTGTTTTGAATAGAGGTAGTGATTTCTCCGCGGACTTCCACAAGAACCTGTTTAGCCCGGCCAGCTTTCCATTTAGTGATTGTACCTCTTTTCGTGTCCGAGGGGATGGTAACTGTATCACCGCGTCCGTCTTTTCCGGACAAGGCTTGATGCCGTTTGGATCAATCATATATCCCAGGAACATCCCTTCAGTTGCCCCAAACATGCACTTTTTTGGATTCAGTTTCATGTTGATTCTCTGTGTCAAACGTCTCCTGGATATCACGGAGAAGTGCTTCCTCCGTATGAATCTTGATGACTAGATCATCAAAATAGACCTCAAGGTTGCGGCCTATCTAGGAATCGAAGGCTTTATCAACAAGTCTCTGATATGTCGCTCCGGCGTTCTTTAGTCCGAACGGTATTTTTGTGTAACAATACATGCCCTGACTAGTGTGAAACACCGTCTTCTCCTCATCTTCTTCCGCCATCTGGATCTGATGGTATCCTTTGTACACATATAAGAAACACTTGAAAGGGTATCCACATAAGGATTCCACCTTCCAATCAATTTCTAGTAGCGGATAGCAGTCTTGCGGACAAGCTTTGTTCAAGTCCGTGAAGTCCACATACATGCGCCAACTCCCGTCATGCTTCTTGACCATGACTGGGTTGGATAACCACTCGTGGTAGTATACCTCGCGCATAATTCCTGCGTCTACTAATTTCCGTACCTCATCCAGTATTACCTGGCTGCGCTCTGGTGCTTGACCACGATTCTTTTGTTTAACAGGAGTGTATCCCTGGCGGATTTGAAGTTTATGCTCTGCTATCGAACGCGGTACACCTGTCATATGCTTAGGCTCCCATGCGAATACATCCAGGTTTGCTTTTAGGAGAGAGCACATGGCCCTCTTGCCGTTATCCGAGAGTGTTCCCCCTATGGACACCTCTTGTTCCGGGTAATCAGGATGGATTACCACCTTCCAATTGGGGGGTGGTGATCCTTCCTTAATGGGAACAGGCTGGACTGGTGTTGTCATGGCGTGGCATTTGGATGCTGGCATGATTGAATTGTAAATAGTAACAATTCCCCCTTCAACAGGGAACTTAATCGTGCCATGAGCTGTGGAAGGAACTGCCCGTATGGCCAGGATGCCTGGTCTTCCAATAATACCATTGTATGGAGAGTGTGAGCGTATTACCATAAAGTTCATCCACGCCGTGGTGGAATTCTCTTCATTCCCAATGGATACTAGCAGACGCAGTTGTCCTATTGGCCAGATAGTGTCTCTGCTAAAGCCAATGAGTGGCGACGTGACCGGTACAAATTGGCTTCTTATCTCTGGTCACAACTGTACGAAACAGTGTTCGTAGAGTACTTCCACCGATGACCCTCCATCCACATACATACGGAGAACGTTGTGGTTTCCAATGCTTACCTCAATCGTGAGAGGTGCATCAGCCACGTTGCTTGCCGTAATAGGAGGGAACGAGATCTCTCTGCCGCGCGAAATTTTTTGAGTAATCTTCTGCTTTATGCGGCGCTGCCACGATTGGATCATATCTCCACTTCTCGGCTAAGGACCCCTTTTGTGAGAAGATCTAGGAGCCTTCTTCCCACTGTTCACCCTATCCCAAATGCTGGTGCGGCGATTTTTCCTGGTTGTTTCCAGCACCGGTCGTTCGGCAGAGCCGTCGGACCTATCTCCTTCCTCACGAGATTGTAGTAATTCCTGCATAACGCGATCACCTATGCGCTCGAACACATTCCGGGGTCGCGAGTTTTCCTCAAAGAGGTTTCGTCCTTGTGGACGAGCCCTCCTCTTCTTTTGAGTCTAAGGAGAAGTGTCGAACGTGGTCCTGCCATAGTTGAGCCTAGATTGGAGGTTCCTACCTAGGCTTAACCTTGATGCAATACCCGGGACGATCCTCTCGAAGTTCTGCGTGAGAACACGAGCGAGGTCTTCGTCACTAAGTGGTTCCACTTCTACTTCTTCCTCGATTAATCGCCTGCGTGGCTCCTTGTTAGGGGCATTAGGCGCACTCCCTGGATCAGGGTTGTCCATGGTCATGGTTGGTGGTGAGTATTAACGGACGTGCCTGTCCCACCCAAAGACTGAAAAACGTTTCGGTTATTCGGTCCGCCTGTTTGGTTGCCAGTAGACTGGGTGGGGATGAGTATCCCATCCCCTGTGGACTTCCGATTCGCATGATTCGTGTTCCTGGTATTCCCTTGCGGATGTCCCTTCTTCATTGAAAGAGATCGAGATGAAATTTGTTCTAGCTTAGTGTATTGGTCCAACGGATGGCGCCAACTTGTTGATACAAAAGTTGGATGATCCTTGCTAGACCCAAATTAGGCTTAATTCGGGTAGGCTGGGCTCCGGCTCTTGCACCAAGTGAATAGTCTTGTTGAGATCATGCACACTAAAGCAACACGCGTTAGGCTTACCGTAGGAATGTATCCCATGATTAGACTCCGGCGTGAGAGTAAGTAACTGGTTAGGGTTAAGAATCGGATGTGAGATTAAAGTATGGAGAATGTCATACCTTTGTGGAACCCTTGGGGGTTCCTTATATAGGCAGTGAAACCCTAATGGGCTCACTGTTTACTTCGGCCCCAAGCATAAGATAATCACCATAATTAGCTTGATTGTTATCTTCTAATTATGGTGAGTGTATATCCTATTCTTTGAGTCAAATCCCAATCCTAATAGGATTGTGATTCTGTCTAACCCTGTTTTGGCCGTGTCGGGTCGTGGGCCGCATATATCTTATGTGGCCACTATTCATCCAAGCCCATAAGCTGAGATAACATTAATCCAACATATTCGTTATGGTCCGGATACAGGTAGTACCCGTGGGCCGGGTTCATGACCCGGTTGGGGACTATACGTCATCATCTTGCTATTTATGAATCTGATTTACCTGGCAAATCTGGGTTTCTGGGCATTTCTGGGCTCATATTCATGTTCATAAAACAAAGAAACCCAAAATGGTACTTATAACCATACACTAACCACCATATACTGATTTTGATGCCAGTCATAAGCAAGTGATATTGATAAAAACAGATATGAAAAAATAAAAGTGACAACTTTTGATAACCATATGAGACAACTTTTGACCATATGAGACAAATTTTGACCAGATGTAGCAGTTTTGATGGACAAGTAACAGAACGTGACAAAAAATTTATGAATATTGAAAAGAAACACAACCACAATGACAAAAAATATTATGATAGATTCGGACCAAAAAATTTTAACCACCAAAACAATAGACAAAAAAACATAACGATCCAAGGATTGAAACATAGCTCTGATACCAATTGTGGGTTTGCCATTTATGGATCCGGTGGTCTAGTAGGGTGGTAAATGGTGGTGGTAGCCATGGAAGAATATATAGAGACAGGTTGTGTGTGAAAGAAAGAAAAAGTGTATTAAAATGAAAAGAAAACACAAGCAACAACCCCTCCTTGGAAGCCTTGGAGGGGTATATATAGTCACACACCTCCTAAACTATACACAGTTTCATAATCTAGTCTATGCATGTGTGACTATGATAACTAATGAAATTCTTAAATGTCGTAACATAAAGTGAATTTCCAACAAAACTACTTCATCACATTACCTGAATGGTTTAGCTAATATGCATATGTCTTCTTGTAAACTTAATAAGTGTGAAAACACTTATCCTTTTACCACTTAATTATAATAATAACCAAGCCAAAACGTGTATTTAATGTCATAAATGTCGGAATTATGCGTGGTTTGTGTTTTTATTGTGTTTTAGGACCAAAATGTGAAAAGGGAAGAAAACATGGGCTTTCACGGGCTTTTATCGAAGAAAAGGACAAAAGACGAAGTCAAAAGATCAAGAGTGCAAAAAGAACGGAAGTCAAAGGCCTATTCTGAAGATTTATCGAAGAAAAATTCTAAAGACGGAAGTTTAGCGAAGTCGAAGAACCAAGTCTAATTAATGAAGAAATTAGAAGACGAGTTCATTTTATTTATCAACAAATCCTGAGACAAAGTCGAGAATGACGAGTTTATTGTCAAAGACGAAAGAAGAGAAGACAAAAGGAAGAAAGAAAGAAAGAAGCATAAACATCTCCTCCTCCTATAAATAACCTCCTAATATGTCATTAGGAGGTGTTAGCTAATTGACAACTAGCTCTCCACCTTATTTTACTAGCACTTTTCATTTTGTATTTACATTATTGTCCTTCCTTTCTGCAAATTTATCTTGTAAGTTTTTAATTTGTGTTGAATCTTTATCTTTAATCAAGCTTTTCATTAATCTCATTCTTCCTTTCTTGTTTGTTTAAGCTTATTGCTTATTTGATTATTGTTGTGGTTATTTGATTGTTTTTATGTTTTTATGTGTTTGATTGTGTTAACTTATTGATCTTATAGCTTTTTTTGTAAATTTCTTAATTTTAATTAAGTGTTTTTAAAAGTTATTTTATAAAAAGTTGATTTTAAATATTTTGATTATTTACTGTTTTTAAAGTTTTTAAATTTTGGCTTATTTGCTTTTTCTTAAAGTTGATTTGGTTAAGTTTTTAGATAAGTGCTTATTTGAGTTTTGCTTATTTTCCTTTTTGCTTATTTTGTATCTAATTCGGGTTCATAAACCCTAGTATCCCGACTTAAGTGCAATTTCCCTCTTCCCGAATTGAGTCCATCTCCACATTCCGAACTAAGTAGGAAACTAGGGCATTCCGAATTAGTTGCAGGATCACTTATTCCGGATTGCGTGTGACATACGTTTCCTGAATTAGGTCTTGGTGTACTGTTATTTCGGATTGTGTGCATGCTTTGGATTCCGAACTATGTCACAAATCTATATTCCAAATTAGAAGTGGGATCTCTATCCCGAATTGAGTGTTGAATGATGGATTCCGGATTAGGTTGAGGACAATCGATTCCGAATTAGTTCTAAGATCTCCTCATTCCGAATTAGATAGGAGACATGCATTCCGAATTAGTTCTTGAATGATGGATTCCGGATTGTGTCTTGATCATGCATCCCGGATTAGTTCTAAACTAAGGATTCCGAACTAGGTTAGGTTTCAAGTTTTCCCGACTTAGGTTTAGCATTTTGTTTCCCGACTTATGTTTGGTTTTTAACTGTCTGTTTATTTTTCAAACTTTATTTTTCCCGCCAATTTTCTTAAGTGTAATTTTAATTGTTTTATCTTAAATTTATTTTAAATTTGCATTTTTATAAAATTTTCAAATTTTACTTTTAAAAGATTTAATTTCTCGTCATTTACTTAATTATCTTTAAAGCTTTAATTTTTAGTCATTTACTTTTTAATCATTTTTCACTTTATTTACTCTGTCATTTACTTTAAAGTTTGCATTTTTATTTTACTCAGCGACAACCTATTATTTTTACCCACCAAAAGACGATTGAGTCACACTTTTAACCGGTAATCAATTCGATTAGACATACTTCGAAGAACGATTTTTCAGTCATTAAAATGGCGCCGTAGCCGGCTCTTTTCGTGAAGATTAACGGTTTTCTGTGAGAGACGCGTTGGATTTTGGGATCCGTTCACTCGTAAACGTTGTTTTTCGTGTCAAAACTTTTTCAAAAATCCTAAAAATCAAAAAATTTCAAAAATCCAAAAACATTAAAAAAAACCCATAAAAGCATTTCTTTTTCAAAAGTTTTGCACCAAAAAGATTTTATTTTTACGATAACCATTATTTTTTTATTTCGTTGCTATCTTTTTCTTTTGCGGGTGTATGCGTACTCGCTCATCGTCTTATTCTGAGCCCGAGACTCTTGAAGACTTAGACATGGCCGGTGTACACAACAATAATAATCCACCTCACCCCAATTTGAATAATAACAACCATGTCCCTCCACCCGACCTTCGTACGATGGAGGAGCTTTGTCAACCAACAATGAATGGACGTGGAGGACCGATTGAGCCGATGTAAATCACGGCTCCTGAATTTTGCGTTGAAGCATCACATGATCCAACAAGTTCAAAATACTTGTCCATTCCGCGGATTACCGGATGATGATGCCAACAAACATCTCGACAAATTCATTACCGTCACTCAAAGCATAAAATTGCCCGGTGTTACCATGGATTTTCTTCGCCTTCATCTATTTCCACACACTTTATCCCACCATGCTAAAAAATGGTTTGATCGTCTTCCGAAGAATTCAATTCATACATGGGACGAAATGACTCAACGATTCTTGTCGCGCTACTTTCCACCATCCATGGTTACTAGTCTCCGGAATCAAATCAGTGGTTTCACTCAGGAACCTGATGAGTCTCTTTTTGATGCTTGGGAACGTTATAATGTTTTGATCGATCGATGTCCTAATGATAATATGCTTCCCGTCACTTTGATTGATACTTTCTACAACGGTTTAACTTTTCGTGATCGTGATACGATTAATGCAGCCGTCGGTGACACATTTATGAAAAGAAGACCCGAGGAGTGTATAGAGCTTATAGAGAACATGACCACTCATCACAAAAATTGGGATTCATCCGCATCTTCAAGAAATAATCCGAGAGTCAATGTTTCTTCTACTTCTTCCAGACCCGAGATGACCGAAGTCACCCGCATGCTAGCCGAAATGAACAAAAATATCCAACTCATGGGTACAAATCAACTACATTAAGTTAAAGCTGTAACACTTTCTTGTGAGACTTGTGGCAGTCCTCATTCATACACTGATTGTCCTTCTACTTATGACAATCCGGAAAACGTGTATGCGGCTATCGGAAACTATCCAACGGACGGCTATCAAGCTCGAACTCAAGGTGATCGTAACTCGCTAAGTTATCGTTCCAACAACTTTCTTTCACCCGGTTTTTTTCCTCAAAACCACAACCCAAACAACTTCAATAGAAGCAATCCGAACCAACCTCGAGCTTCTAATCCATATCGCCCGCCCGCTCCCCAAGATCCACCCATCACTCCATCCACGACATATAGTCAAGATGTTGAAACTTTCATGAGGACCCAAGGAGAGGTGGTTAAGAATCTTCAAAGCCAAATCATTAACTTGAAAGGTGATATCACTAAACAAGGGAATAACATTCGAACCGAGCTTAGAAATGATATGCAAACTTCTTTAAGCAATCAAACAAATAATTTGAGGAATATGATGGCTAGTTTCTTCCAAAGTAATCAACCCTCTACTTCGGGCTCTCTTCCTTCGAATACCGTTACCAACCCAAGAGCAAATGTGAGTGCTATTACTACACGCAGTGGAGCAACTCTTGTAGGACCATCTACCCCTCCCCCAGTTACTCCATCTACAACTCCTCCACCCCCATTTATTCCTCCTACTTCCACGCCTAGTACTAGTTCTACATTACCGTCTCCACCTCTTACGAAAGAAGTACCAAAGACAAAACCCTCATCATCTCAAACCTCAACATCTAAATCTACACCCACCACACCTTCACCTTCAACACCTACACCACCTAAACCCAATATCCCTTATCCTTCTCGGTTAGACAAGTGCAAAGTGCTCACTAAAGAGGATGCTCAAGTTACTTCCTTTTTGAAGATGATTACACAAATGAACTTTAACATTAGCCTCGTTGAAGCACTTGTCCAAATGCCGAAATTTGTGAAAGCATTCAAGGAATTGCTTAGTAAGAAGGAGAAGATGGCCGAGTTTGTTAATACTCGATTGAATGAGAATTGTTCTGCAGTCCTTCTTAAAGAACTTCCGGAAAAACTTGGAGATCCCAATCGTTTTCTGTTACCATGTACTTTTAACCAAACCGAAGAATTTACTGCCTTAGCCGATCTCGGGGCAAGTATTAATTTGATGCCATTAAGTGTTTGGAAAAAGTTATCATTGCCCGATCTTACACCAACAAAGATGACTCTTGAGCTAGCAAATCGAACTCTCGCTTACCCCGTTGGTATTGCCGAAGATGTGTTTGTTAAAGTTGGTACCTTCACTTTTCCGGTCGATTTTATTGTTGTTGATTATAAAATGGACCCTCGTATTCCGTTAATACTTGGTCGGCCATTCTTAAGAACCAAAAAAACTTTAGTCGATGTTGCCGAAGGTGAACTCATTCTAAGGGTCGGGAATGATCAACAAGTGTTTCAAATGGGGAAGATCACAAACAAATCCAATGGAAGAGAATCGGCGAATATGATTGATGTGCTTCAAGACGAGCTTAATACAATTACTTGTGAAAGTACAAAGCTTGATGATTTTGTCGTCTACAACAACCCTCTTTTCGAGCCTGTATATGATAATCCACTTTTTCAAGAGAATGTGGAAGATTCTGAAGATCCTCTCTCCAATTTGGATGCCCCACCAATATATGATGCTCCACCAATCTATGATGATGATTCTAGTTCCGATGTGGATGATTATGATGATTTTTCTTCAGAGTATAAAGACATGCCAACTTATGATGACTTTGATGATGTTGATACTCTTTCGAGTGATTCTTCAAATGATGACCTTGCTCCTACTTTTGATGAAGATCCTCCACCAACAATGCTTGATCCTACTTTGGATGATTACTCATTTGAGGAAGATTTTGCTACTTTTCTCAATACATACTTTTCCAATGAGAATGATTCTCCTCCTTTGGACTTGATTATGGTCTTTATCCTCCTTCGGATATTAAGAAACCCATTTCAAAGGAGAAGAAACCGGAACACACCGACATCCGCAGTACTTATGTTTTGACACCTCTCTATCCACCTTCTGAGGATGAGATTGTGCGATTTATGAGCGGATCTTCTTCAAGGTCTACTGAGTCTAAGTCTTATTTTCCCCTAAAGGAAAAGGTGTTCGATCCGGGTATCGGAAATTTCAAGCCATCTCAGTATCCATCTGATGAAATAAATAGAAAGATTTTTGGAACTTGTGGAGATATGCTTGCACTTCATCATACTTTCTACCACCGTGCTCAATCTTTGCTTAAGGGAACCCTGCCTACTCTTATTTGGCTTGTCTTGTTCACCTTAAGCTTGTGCTATTTGTTGGACGAAAACCATGTATTTGATCCCAGTGGATGTTCTTCAAGGTTCTTACCATGCTAATCAAGGTCGATTCAGGCTCACGACTCGGTGAACAAAAACAAGCGCTTCTCGGGAGGCAACCCGAATATCTATCCTTTTTTCCGTTTTTATAATAAGTGTAGGGGGAGACCCTAGTATGTGTTTGTTCTTTTCTTTCTTATCATGTGCAGGGATTCGAGCTTTCAAAGATCCATTCTTGATGAATTTTGACGACCCGTGATTCCGTGTACCCGTCTTCCTGGTTCTATCCTAAACTCTTTTTATTCACTATTTTATATTTTTCAATATTAAAATAGGAATCACTTTAGTTGTCTCTTCCTTAGCAAGATTTAAACAACGTGCACAATGTCCTAAGTGTAGGAGAGTTTACTCCCACATGCTTAAACATTGAGGACAATGTTTATATTAAGTGTAGGGGGACTTCTATCGAAGTTAAGTGGGCTTTTCCTTGTATTTGTCCTGATTTTAACCGAAAAATTGATTTTTCGACATTTTTCAAAATTTTTGATCTATTTTGGCCTATTAATTTTTCCTTTGTTATCGTTATTTCTTTCATTAGAATAAATTTTAATAAATGGTTTTAATATGTTTAGATGTCTTTGATATATTAGGCCCGTCATGAATCTTTTGACTCAACCCGAGTTTACTTATTCAAGTTTACTCTAGCTAGTATCCTTAACGTGTTTAAGTCAAGTTTTGCTAGACTTTTATATAGGGAACTTTAAAACGCGAAAGTCTTAACTCTTACTGGTTAAGAACAAGAACTTTTCGCAAGTTCCTATAATTGATCCTAGAAAGTCGTTTATCAAGGGAACTTTAAAATGTGAATTCTAAACTTGAAAAAGTCTAAGAAGATGCAAGATCCTATAGATGACTTGAAAACCCAAAACTTTGATTTAATAGGCTAAGCATCCACGAATCTCATTCCATGAGATTTTAAATTGTTATGAATCAGAGATGATAGAGTCAACTATATGTTTGGTATTCTTTCAGGAAGTTATGTGAGTTGATTATGAGCTTTTTCTCCTATCGCTTGTTAATAAATTTAATTGTAATACGTAAGGTTGTACGATTTGAAAAGTTACTTAGCTTCTAGCACAAGATCCTTTAAAAGTTGCTCGGTACTAATTAGAGTTCATAGCTAAGGCATAACTTATTGAAGCGGGATGCGAAGATTGGCGAGTCCAAAAAGGCCCTAACAAGGCATGAGGGCTCATTTTGTTGCTAAAGATCCAAAGTGATGTGAAGAATCATTTATCAAAAATCAATATGAAGGATCAAGACACACGACGAAAAGCGAATACTCCCATAAAGATCATGGAGAAGTCTACTGATAGGTGTGAAAACACCCATCCTTTTACCACTTAAATCGGGCTAAAACGAGACCAAAACACGTATTTAATATCATTTGTTTGGAATTATGCGTGGTTTTTGTGTTTATTGTGTTTTCAGAGTCGACCGGATGAATATTAAAGAAAACATGGGATTGCACGGGTTTTATCAAGGAAAAAGACTCAAGACGAAGTCTATTGTCCAAGAGATGCAAAAGATTTGAAGTCATTGTGCCTATTTGAAGATTTATCGAAGAATAGAGCCAAAGATGGAAGATTCATATATGTCGAAGAACTCGAGTCTATTAAATAAAATATTATAGGACGAGTTGGAATTATTCACCGACACTTCTCAAATCCAAGTCGGAAACGTTTATTAAAAAGACGCATGAAGACTTAAGAAGAAAGAAGAAAAAAGAAGCCCAAATCAAAGCCCAATCAAAAGCCCATTAACACCATACACACGCCTATATAAAGCCTTCACCTCACAAATTTTCACACACTTAGTTTTTAGCTAGTCTTTAGCTTTTCATTTTCTCTCTAGTTTTTAGAGAGAGAAAGTTCCATACTTTCTCTCACTAAACTTTTCTTTTGATTTCATCTTTTAAATTTAAGCTTTCTTGTACTTTTGATTTCATTAATCAAGTTTATGCTTTTAAGTTCCTTAATCTTTTTCTACTTTTCTTGATTTGTCAATCCTTGATCCGATTGTTAAAACCATACGGTTGGGATTTTGGATGTGTTCGTGAATAGAGTTTGATCTTTCTAGTCTTTTTAAGCTCTACGTGAATAAGCCATAAGCTCTCCATGCTTAGCGGCTTATTGCTTGTTCAAGCTTATTGATTTCGGATTTCTTCAAGTTTTAATCATTCAAAAGTTTTGTTTATTAAGTTTTAAAGTTTCTTACTTTCAAAAGTTATCAAATTTAATCTTTTTGAAGTATTTAGATTTCGAATCACCTAGCTTATTTCCTTTGCTTATTGAGTTTTTAAAGTTGCCACCATTTTCGGAACATAGCCACTTCCATCGCAATACAAGGGTTTTAACACATTCCGACGGGTCTTCTTTGCTTGGTATCGCAATAACCCATAAGGGGTTTTACTTTGCGATAGGTTGTAAACCCCCCTATTCCGATCTGGGATTGCGATCGCATATTGCGATCGCACATTCCGACGGGGTTTAGGTCCCTTTTCTGGTCGAAACTCTGGCCGATTTTTATATACAACATTCCGATCTAGAAACTTTCCGATAGCTTTATTCCGATCTGGGGCATTCCGATAGCATCATTGCGACAGCTTGTATTTTGAATATTCCGATGGTGATAAACATGGACATTCCGATGGTAGTTATGATTACATTCCGATGCCTTTGATTTTCTTATATTCCGATAGAAATAATTTTTGATATTCCGATAGAACAAGTTTTTAAGCATTAATTCAATTAAGTTTTCAAAGTAATTTTCAAATCTTTCCTTTACGTTTTCAAGCACTCAATTTTAAGTCACTCAACGTCATTTACATTTAAGTGTTATTAGTTTAAAAATAGATAAACAAACCAACTCCTTTTTAGTAACCAAGAACAAATCATTCCACTTAAGGCCTAGATCAATTCGAGAGGATATCGAGAGTAAAATTGAACCATACAAAATCAAAGTATCAAATGGCGCCGCTGCCGGCTCTTCTCGTTAAGATCAAAAGTTTTTTGTGAAAACTTGGATTTTGGGATCCGTTCCCCGTGAACGTTACTTTTTCAAGAAAATCTTCAAAAACAACTAAAAAATATAAAATTTTCAAAAATCCTAAAAAGTAAAAAAACATAAAAATCAAAAATATTTTTGTTTTGTCTGTTCGTTCTTTTGCAGGTGTATGCGCACTCGATCCACGTCTTATCAAGAGCCCGAGCCTCTCGATAACCTAGACATGGCTGGTGTACAAAACAACAATAACATACCACCTCCGAACAACAATAATAACAACAACAACCCGCCTTTCAACAACATGAACAATAATAACAACAATGAGCACCTTCCGGATAATCGCCCAATGATTGAATTGCTGCAAGCTCATGTCGATGGCAATACGGATCCAATTGTTATACCACCAATTGCCGCCAACAATTTTGAGCTAAAATCAGGCTTTATCCAGATGGTCTCAGCTCAACCATTCTTGGGACGAACCATTGATGACCCACACGACCATATCAAGAGATTTCTACAACTCACCAACACGGTCAAGTTCAATGGAGTGCCACAGGAGGTTATAAGGTTACAACTTTTTCCCTTTTCTTTAGAGGGACAAGCCCGGCACTGGCTTGCTAAGGAACCGCCACAGAGTATTCTCTCGTGGACGGATTTGGAAACAAAGTTCATCAATTACTTTTTTCCACCCTCTCGTACTACCGCTTTGCGGAATGAGATTATAAACTTTGAACAAAAGTACGATGAGTCATTCAGTGAATCTTGGGATCGCTTTAAAGATCTTCTAAGAAAATGCCCACAACATGGTTTTACCAAAGTTCATCAAATAAATACTTTTTACAATGGTTTAAGCATGAATGACCAAGATTCACTGAATAGTGCCTCAGGGGGTAATCTATTGGCTAAGACTTCCAATGCTGCTTGGGATATCATTGAGAACAAATCTCGCGTGCAAACCAAGAGTGTTAGGACCAATGTTGCTAGTGCTAGCACTAATGACAGCGACAAGCGACTTGACAAAATCACCACGCTTCTTGAATCGCTTGTCACCCACACCGTCAGCAACAACAACAGCAACAACGCCAAAAACGCACAAGTGAACGCTGTCAGCCAACCTTGTGAGATATGCGGTGGTCCCCATTCTTACACAACTTGTACCGCCACCCAAGATTACCCTGCTGAGAATGTTAATGCAGCATATGGCACCTATACTCAACCTGCTTATCAAGCAAAACCTCAAGGTGACCGCAACCTGCTTAGCTACCGTTCCAACAACTATCTCTCACCACCTGGTTTTAACTCTAACAACCAAAACCAACAACAAAACCTCAACCGCCCTCCTCAACAACAACAAACTCGCACACCATACATCCCTCCTCATAAGCAGCAACAACCACAACAACGAAACACCCAAGTTTACCAGCAACCTGCTTATCAACCACCCGCATACACTGCTCCTTCCAACCAAACCCCCGCATCACATCAAGACATTGGAACCTACATGAGGACTAACGATGTGATCGTGGATAATCTTCAACAGGAAGTGCGCAACTTGAAAGCAGATCTGATGAAACAAGGGAATGATCTACGAGCTGATATGAAGAACACTATGGATAGTCAAACGAATGACTTGAGAAACATGATGGCTAGTTTCTTCAATGGTAATCAACCCTCTTCTTCGGGTACTCTTCCGAGTAATACCGTTGCGAATCCAAGAGGGGAGATGAAAGCAATCACCACTCGCAGTGGTAAAGGTACCAAGGAACCCGAGCTTCCTATACCTCCACCGGTGGTTGTGACTAAGGAGAACGAGTCACCTGCCCCTATTCCTCACCCTTCTCCTTCCCCAATTTCTTCACCTCTTCCTTCTACCCCTCCTCCACCCAAGGATGTGAGTGATCCTATCATCCCAAAGCCTTCCTCTTCTTCCAATATACCTTATCCATCTAGGTTGAGGAAAGAGAAGCTTAAAAGCAAGGACGATATTCAGGTTTCTAACTTTCTTAAAATGTTTAAACAACTGAATTTCAATATCTCCTTCGCTGAGGCTCTCGCTCACATGCCTAAGTACGCGAAAATGTTTAAAGATCTTCTGAGCGACAAGGAAAAGCTCCTCGATCTCGCCAACACCCAACTTAATGAGAACTGCTCTGCAGTGCTCTTAAGGAAATTGCCAATCAAGCTTGGTGATCCGGGTCGTTTCCTTATCCCTTGCAATTTCCCGGGAGTAGAGAATTGCATGGCCCTAGCCGATCTAGGTGCCAGTATTAATCTCATGCCTCTAAGTGTTTGGAAGCAATTATCTCTCCCAGAGCTAGTCCCCACCAAAATGACTTTGGAATTAGCTAACCGTACGGTTGCTTATCCAGTGGGGATAGCCGAAGATGTCATTGTAGGAGTCGACAAATTCACCTTCCCTGCTGATTTTGTTGTCGTCGACTACGAGATGGATCCCCGTGTGCCACTCATTGTTGGTCGTCCATTCTTGAGGACCGGTCGCACTCTCATTGATGTTGAAGCCGGTGAGCTTATCATGAGAGTGGGTGACGATAAAGTAGTCTTCAACATGGGAAAGTTATCTAAACAGCCTTCTTCTTACAAGAATGTTAATTGTATTGACGTTCTTGATGAGACTTGTGAAGAACACTTCAAGGATGCTTGTAAAAACATTCCTACCTCTCTTCCCAATGTTGAGACCGTTTCCTCTATCGACTCATCACTATCTCTATTTGGAGAAAGTGATTTCCTTTGGAAAGATTTGGAAGCCACCTTGGGAGATGTGAAGCAAAACAATGACGATTCTACTGCCACTTGGGATGAAGACCTCAGTTTCATTGCAAATCTCCTCAAAGAAGACAACCCTTCTCCTCCATCTCCCACTATCATTGCTATCGATACTCCGACTTCGAACACGCCTCCCGTCGACAATCCTCCGGATTTGGAACTTAAGGAGTTGCCGCCCCATCTCGAGTATGCGTTCCTTGAAGCAGAGAAGAAGTCACCCGTCATCATCGCTAAGGATTTGCAAGAAGAAGAGAAAACTCGTCTCATCGCTGTGCTTAAAGCTCATCAGAAGGCAATTGCTTGGAAAATTTCCGATATCCGCGGAATTGATCCGAACTTTTGTACTCACAAGATTCTCATGGAAGATGACTTCAAACCCACAATCCAGAACCAAAGAAGGGTTAATCCTAAAATTCATGACGTCATCAAACAAGAGGTTATCAAACTTCTAGATGCCGGATTGATCTACCCTATTTCGGATTCGCCGTGGGTAAGTCCCGTCCATTGTGTGCCCAAGAAGGGCGGAATAACCGTTGTTCCCAATGAACACAACGAGTTGATTCCCACTCGTCTCGTTACTGGGTGGAGAGTTTGTATTGATTATCGCAAGCTCAATGATGCCACGAGAAAAGACCACTTTCCTCTTCCCTTCATGGATCAAATGCTCGAGCGTCTAGCTGGTAATGACTATTACTGCTTCTTAGACGGTTTCTCCGGGTATTTTCAAATACCCATCGATCCCAAGGACCAAGAAAAGACCACATTCACTTGTCCCTATGGAACATTTGCTTACAAACGCATGCCTTTTGGTTTATGCAATGCTCCTGGGACATTCCAAAGGTGTATGATGGCTATCTTCCATGACATGGTAGAAGACACTATGGAAGTATTCATGGATGATTTCTCGGTCTATGGCGATTCATTCTTTGCGTGCCTTGCCAATTTGGAACGTATGCTCAAGCGGTGCGAAGACACTCGCCTAGTTCTGAATTGGGAAAAATGCCATTTTATGGTAAAAGAAGGCGTCGTGCTTGGACATAAAATCTCCAAAGCCGGTCTTGAAGTAGACCGTGCTAAAGTCGATGTTATCGCTAAGTTGCCTCCACCTTCAACCGTGAAGGGTGTGAGAAGTTTCCTGGGTCATGCGGGCTTCTACCGTCGATTCATCAAAGATTTTTCTCAAATCGCTCGCCCGATGACCCACCTCTTGGAAAAAGATAATCCATTTATCTTTTCCAAAGAGTGCCTTGACGCCTTCAACTCGCTTAAGGATAAGCTAACTAAGGCACCCGTCTTGGTTACCCCTAATTGGGAGCTCCCCTTTGAGTTGATGTGCGATGCTAGTGACTTTGCTATTGGAGCGGTTCTTGGACAAAGAGTGAACAAACACTTCCAACCGATCCATTACGCTAGCAAGACAATGACTGGGGCACAACTGCATTATACGACAACAGAAAAAGAGCTTTTAGCTGTTGTCTATGCTTTTGAAAAATTCCGCCCCTATCTTGTCCTTTCCACCACCATTGTGTATACCGATCATTCCGCGTTGAAGTACTTGTTGACAAAGCAAGATTCCAAACCAAGACTTCTTCGCTGGGTTTTGCTGCTCCAGGAATTTAAAATCGAAATTCGCGATAAGAAAGGAGCAGAAAACTTGGCCGCGGATCATCTCAGTAGACTTGAGGATCCTTACCAGGGAGCTCATCCGAACAAAGAAATCAACGATTCTTTTCCCCTGGAGACCTTAATGTTTATCAATTCAACTGCTGATGAAACCCCGTGGTTTGCGGACATTGCAAACTACTTGGCGGGTGGAATCCTCGTTGACGGGTTAACATCCCAGCAAAAGAAGAAGTTCTTCAAAGACATAAAGACTTACTTCTGGGATGACCCGTATCTTTTCAAACAATGTGCTGACTTGATTATTCGCCGATGCGTTGATGGACCGGCAGCTTTCGAAATCCTTGATGCTTGCCACAAAGGACCCACTGGTGGTCACTTTGGTCCCAACTACACCGCCAAAAAAGTGTTTGATTCAGGATTTTATTGGCCCTCCATTTATCGTGACGCTCACGATATGGTTAAAAAATGTGATGCTTGCCAGAAACAAGGCACGATCACACATAAAGACGAGATGCCTCAGAATTTCATTCAAGAGTGTGAAATCTTTGATGTTTGGGGTATCGACTTTATGGGGCCATTTCCTTCATCTAAAGGAAACAAATACATCCTTGTTGCCGTTGACTACGTCTCCAAGTGGGTTGAAGCCAAAGCTTTACCTACTAATGATGCAAGGGTGGTTTGTAACTTTTTGAAATCGCTGTTCGCTCGATTCGGCGTTCCTCGTGCTATTATCAGTGACCGCGGGACTCATTTTTGCAACGATCAATTTGCAAGAGTCATGGCCAAGTATGGTGTCACTCACCGTCTTTCCACCGCTTATCATCCCCAAACCAATGGGCAGGCCGAGATATCCAATCGTGGATTGAAGCGAATTTTGGAGCGTACTGTGGGAGAGCATCGTGCCGCGTGGGCCGATAAGTTAGATGATGCTCTGTGGGCTTTCCGTACTGCTTACAAGACCCCGATCGGTTGTACACCTTATCGTCTTGTGTACGGGAAAGCATGCCACCTTCCCATCGAGCTGGAGCATAAGGCGCACTGGGCCTTAAAGTGGGCTAACTTCGACATCAACAAAGCCGGTGATCATCGCAAGATTCAACTCAACGAGCTCAACGAACTGAGAAATGAAGCTTATGAGAACTCGCTGATCTACAAAGAAAAGACGAAGATCCTCCATGACGCAAAAATCAAGAACCGAGAGTTCCATGTTGGTGATCAAGTCTTACTTTTCAACTCTCGGTTGAAGATCTTCTCTGGCAAGTTGAAGAGCCGCTGGTCTGGTCCATTCACCGTCGCCAACGTCTTTCCGTATGGGACCATTGAGCTTTCTCAGCCAAATGGGCCCAATTTCAAGGTGAATGGCCAGCGTCTGAAGCTGTACTTTGGTGAGGACATCTCTCAGGAGATGATTCCATCCCTCACCACGTTCCCCATGAACTAATTTTGGGTCGAGTCAGGCTCGTGACTCGGTTATCAAAAACAAGCGCTCCTCGGGAGGCAGCCCGAGTATCTATCCTTTTACGTTTTAACCTCCTAAGTGTAGGGGGGCCTGCATAGGTGTTTGTATTTGTGTGGTGATGTGATTACAGGGATAAGTGCACTCTTGGAAACTTTGAAGAACCGTGCTCCCGTGTTATCCGAAATCCGGTTCTATCTCTCAACTATCGTGATTCAATTTTCTTCATACTCACATTTGAAATTGATCACTTTAGTCGTCTCTTCCTTAACTTGAGTTAACCAACGTGCACAATGTCATAAGTGTAGGGGAAACTTTTCCCACATGCTTAAACATTGAGGACAATGTTTATCTTAAGTGTAGGGGGGACTTCTATCGAAGTTTTAAGTGGACTTTTCCATGAAAGTGCCTTCATTTAACCAGAAAATCCTATTTTTCAACATTTTTCAAATTTTTAATTAACTTTGGCCATTTAGTCGTAATTTTAAAATTTTTATCGTTGCTTTCATATGTATATATCCCGCAATAAAGTCAAAAATATTAATAAGTGGTGTAGCTAGTTTAGAAATCTTTGACATATTAGGCCTGTTGCGTTTATTTTGACTCAACCCGAATAGACTTATCCAAGTTTATTCTAGCTAGTATCCTTAACCATGTAGACCTTAATTGGTTTATTAGGCTAAGTGTCCACGAGTCTCATTACTTGAGATTTTAAATTGTGGAGGACGAGAAATGATAGAGTCAATTATAAGTCGGTATTCTTGCGCAAGCTCACTTGGTGTAATTATTTGCCTATTCTCCCATCACTTGCTAATAATTTATCTGCAATAAGTAAGGTCGTACGATTTGAAAAGTTACTTAGCTTCTAGCCCAAGATCGTTTAAAAGTTGCTCGGTAATGACGAGAGTTCATAGCCAAGGCATAACTTATGAAGCGGGGCGCGAAGATTGGCGAGTCCGAAAAGGCCCTAACAAGGCATGAGGATTCAATTTTATTGCTGAAGATCCAAAGTGATGTGAAAAGCATTATTCCCAAAATCAATATGAAGGATCAAGACTCACGACGAAAAGCAATCAACTCCCATAAAGATCATGGAGAAGTCTATCCGAAAAGACCCTAACAAGGTATGAGGATAAATAGATCCAAGTCCGAAAAGGAGGCGGATCGTTGTATCTCAAAATCCCAATTAGAGATTGAAGAATAATCATGAAGTCGTGGTCAACAAAGTTGGAGTACCCCTTAAAAGTCTCCAAGTGAAGAAACTCTATTACGATGAGAAGACCATTATCTCAAGAACGTCTCTCAAGATATGAAGTATGAAGTACATGCCAAATATCGGCCCGAGAAAGGTCTCAAATCGCGAACCGAGTTATGCCAAGATATGAACTTTTTGATATCCCGAGAAGCAGTTTTAAAAGATTTTGTCCTTTAGCTAACTATTGATCAAATCGTCCTACTTTGCTTTCAGCCCTAATAAACTATCGAAATAAGTCCAAAAATGCATCTTCATGATCATTCTAAGACAAAAATAAAATATAAGAGATACACCTAGGAATAAGGGAGTTTAAGCATTTAATTAAGCCATGTGTGTGAGTGTTTGAATTACTAACTTATAATAACAATGATCTCGTTTTTAAGCTTAGTTTGGGGAACGTGAAACTTGAGGGTGATAAATCTTCGCAGCGCCGAAGCCCTAATGTAAGTCCTCGATCTCTTTCCAAGTTATTACCACATAAGTTATTTTCTATTCTCTTGTTTACATTAAAATTTTAATTTCTTAGTACTTTAAATTTTTGTTTAGTAGTATTTTAATAAGGCCAAGGTTAATTGATAATGAGAAAAGTGTAATTATGTTTTGTCATTAAGCATTGCATGAGGGCATGGCAATGGTTAAGTGTAGGGGATTTGATAGGTGTGAAAACACCCATCCTTTTACCACTTAAATCGGGCTAAAACGAGACCAAAACACGTATTTAATATCATTTGTTTGGAATTATGCGTGGTTTTTGTGTTTATTGTGTTTTCAGAGTCGACCGGATGAATATTAAAGAAAACATGGGATTGCACGGGTTTTATCAAGGAAAAAGACTCAAGACGAAGTCTATTGTCCAAGAGATGCAAAAGATTTGAAGTCATTGTGCCTATTTGAAGATTTATCGAAGAATAGAGCCAAAGATGGAAGATTCATATATGTCGAAGAACTCGAGTCTATTAAATAAAATATTATAGGACGAGTTGGAATTATTCACCGACACTTCTCAAATCCAAGTCGGAAACGTTTATTAAAAAGACGCATGAAGACTTAAGAAGAAAGAAGAAAAAAGAAGCCCAAATCAAAGCCCAATCAAAAGCCCATTAACACCATACACACGCCTATATAAAGCCTTCACCTCACAAATTTTCACACACTTAGTTTTTAGCTAGTCTTTAGCTTTTCATTTTCTCTCTAGTTTTTAGAGAGAGAAAGTTCCATACTTTCTCTCACTAAACTTTTCTTTTGATTTCATCTTTTAAATTTAAGCTTTCTTGTACTTTTGATTTCATTAATCAAGTTTATGCTTTTAAGTTCCTTAATCTTTTTCTACTTTTCTTGATTTGTCAATCCTTGATCCGATTGTTAAAACCATACGGTTGGGATTTTGGATGTGTTCGTGAATAGAGTTTGATCTTTCTAGTCTTTTTAAGCTCTACGTGAATAAGCCATAAGCTCTCCATGCTTAGCGGCTTATTGCTTGTTCAAGCTTATTGATTTCGGATTTCTTCAAGTTTTAATCATTCAAAAGTTTTGTTTATTAAGTTTTAAAGTTTCTTACTTTCAAAAGTTATCAAATTTAATCTTTTTGAAGTATTTAGATTTCGAATCACCTAGCTTATTTCCTTTGCTTATTGAGTTTTTAAAGTTGCCACCATTTTCGGAACATAGCCACTTCCATCGCAATACAAGGGTTTTAACACATTCCGACGGGTCTTCTTTGCTTGGTATCGCAATAACCCATAAGGGGTTTTACTTTGCGATAGGTTGTAAACCCCCCTATTCCGATCTGGGATTGCGATCGCATATTGCGATCGCACATTCCGACGGGGTTTAGGTCCCTTTTCTGGTCGAAACTCTGGCCGATTTTTATATACAACATTCCGATCTAGAAACTTTCCGATAGCTTTATTCCGATCTGGGGCATTCCGATAGCATCATTGCGACAGCTTGTATTTTGAATATTCCGATGGTGATAAACATGGACATTCCGATGGTAGTTATGATTACATTCCGATGCCTTTGATTTTCTTATATTCCGATAGAAATAATTTTTGATATTCCGATAGAACAAGTTTTTAAGCATTAATTCAATTAAGTTTTCAAAGTAATTTTCAAATCTTTCCTTTACGTTTTCAAGCACTCAATTTTAAGTCACTCAACGTCATTTACATTTAAGTGTTATTAGTTTAAAAATAGATAAACAAACCAACTCCTTTTTAGTAACCAAGAACAAATCATTCCACTTAAGGCCTAGATCAATTCGAGAGGATATCGAGAGTAAAATTGAACCATACAAAATCAAAGTATCATCTACCCGAAAAGACCCTAGCAAGGTATGAGGATAAATAGATCAAAGTCCTAAAAGTAGGCGGATCGTTGTATATCAAAATCCAAAATAAAGATTGGAGAAAAATGAAGAAGTCGTGGTCCAATTATGAAGAATCTCTAAAAAAACGTAAAGTGAAGAAATTTCTATTATGAAGAGAATACCATTATTTCAAGAACGTTTGTCAAGATTTGAAGTATGAAGTCACTGCCAAATATCGGTCCGAGAAAGGTCTTAAATCGTGAAGCAAGTTATGCCAAGATATGAACTTTATGAGGTCCCGAGAAGCAGTTTTAAAAGATTTTGTCCTTTAGCTAACTATTGATTAAATCGTCCTACTTTATTTTCAGCCTAAATAACTATCAAAATAAGTCAAACAATGCATCCTCGTGATCATTCAAGACAATCATAAAATATAAGAGATACACCTAGGAATAATTGGGCCACATGAGTTTGTGTTAGTTTACTAACTTATAATAACGATGATCTCGTTTATAAGCTTGGTGTGGGGAACGTGAAACTTGAGGGTGATAAACATTCATGACAACCAAAGCCCTAATGTAAGTCTTCGATCTCTTTACTTGTTTTCTTCCTTCAAATATTTTGTTATTTTCTATCTCTTTAAGTTTCCTTAATGTCTTATGTTTAATAAAGGCCAAGGTGGGTTACTTATGATGGAAAATGTAAATCTTGCTTTGTAATTAATGCATTGCATGAGAGCATTGCAATGGTCAAGTGTAGAGGATTTAATAAGTGTGAAAACACTTATCCTTTTACCACTTAATTATAATAATAACCAAGCCAAAACGTGTATTTAATGTCGTAAATGTCGAAATTATGCGTGGTTTGTGTTTCTATTGTGTTTTACGACCAAAATGTAAAAAGAGAAGAAAACATGGGCTTTCAGGGGCTTTTATCGAAGAAAAAGACAAAAGACGAAGTCAAAAGATCAAGAGTGCAAAAAGAACAAAATTCAAAGGCCTATTCTGAAGATTTATCAAAGAAAAAGTCTAAAGACGGAAGTTTAGCGAAGTCGAAGAACCAAGTCTAATTAATGAAGAAATTAAAAGACGAGTTCATTTTATCTATCGACAAATCCTGAGACAAAGTCGAGAATGACGAGTTTATTGTCAAAGACGAAAGACGAGAAGACAAAAGGAAGAAAGAAAGAAAGAAGCATAAACATCTCCTCCTCCTATAAATACCCTCCTAATATGTCATTAGGAGGTGTTAGCTAATTGACAACTAGCTCTCCACCTTATTTTTCTAGCACTTTTCATATTGTCTTTACATTATTGTCCTTCCTTTATGCAAATTTATCTTGTAAGTTTTTAATTTGTGTTGAATCTTTATCTTTAATCAAGCTTTTCATTAATCTCATACTTCCTTTCTTGTTTGTTTAATCTTATTGCTTATTTGATTACTGTTGTGGTTATTTGATTGTTTTTATGTTTTTATGTGTTTGATTGTGTTAGCTTATTGATCTTATAGCTTTTTATGCGAATTTCTTGATTTTAATTAAGTGTTTTTAAAAGTTATTTATGATTTTAATATTTTGATTATTTAGTGTTTTTAAAAGTTTTTAAATTTTGGCTTATTTGCTTTTTCTTAAAGTTGATTTGGTTAAGTTTTTAGATAAGTGCTTATTTGAGTTTTACTTATTTTCCTTTTTGCTTATTTTGTATCTTATTCGGGTTCATAAACCCTTGTATCCCGAATTAAGTGCAATTTCCCTCTTCCCGAATTGAGTCCATCTCCACATTCCGAACTAAGTAGGAAACTAGGGCATTCCGAATTAGTTGCAGGATCACTTATTCCGGATTGCGTGTGACATACTTTTCCCGAATTAGGTCTTGGTTTACTGTGATTCCGGATTGTGTGCATGCTTTGGATTCCGAACTATGTCACAAATCTATATTCCGAATTAAAATTGGGATCTCTATCCCGAATTGAGTGTTGAATGATGGATTCTGGATTAGGTTGAGGACAATCGATTCCAAATTAGTTCTAGGATCTCCTCATTCCGAATCAGATAGGAGACTTGCATTCCGAATTAGTTCTTGAATGATGGATTCCGGATTGTGTCTTGATCAGGCATCCCGGATTAGTTCTAAACTAAGGATTCCGAACTAGGTTAGGTTTCAAGTTTTCCCGACTTAGGTTTAGCATTTTGTTTCCCGACTTATGTTTGGTTTTTAACTGTCTGTTTACTTTTCAAACTTTATTTTTCCCGCCAATTTTCTTAAGTGTAATTTTAATTGTTTTATCTTAAATTTATTTCAAATTTGCATTTTTATAAAATTTTCAAATTTTACTTTTAAAAGATTTAATTTCTCGTCATTTACTTAATTATCTTTAAAGCTTTAATTTTTAGCCATTTACTTTTTAATCATTTTCACTTTATTTACTCTGTCATTTACTTTAAAGTTTGCATTTTTATTTTACTCAACGATAATCTATTATTTTTACCCACCAAAAGACGATTGAGTCGCACTTTAATCCGTGATCAATTCGATTAGACATACTTCAAAGAACGAGTTTTCAATTATTAAAACTCATAAATACGAAGTATGTAAATTAACTTGAAAATACTATTAAAGCCAAAAGTAGGCTTTCAATAATACCTTATTTAAATAGTTTATGTATTAAAGTAAAAACATAAACGTGAACTTCTTCGAATTATTCAAATAATTATAAAATAAAGTAAGTATTGACTTGTTATGTATTCTTGTTAAGGCATATACAATGACGTTATTGAATTGTTCAATACCTTATAAAGTAAATTTAGCGACTAACATGTTATGTTTTCTTCTCTAAACATGAACATTAAGTTCTTGAATATATTATTTACTCAATGATACATGTGAGCCTATGGGGTCACACACATATACACAATAACAAATTATATGGCTTGATACATGTGAGCCTCACACATATACACAGAGGTACCAGTTTATATAGTGTATCTATTGTAGTTACGGTATATACATAACCTATGTAACTCATCAGTATCAGGTTTCTAATAACTAAGCTAGTACTTATTTTATTGGACTATAAAATCAAATGGCAAGCCCATTATGAAGCCCAAAATGGAGGAGTAAAAGAGAAGGAGTTAATTTTGGAGATACGTGTGAATTGATTTAGTCAAATATGCTAATCAGTCATATTAACCATTTACCAAGTTTTTGTCCATCTTCGTCTAGCCCTAAGCACACAATTTCACACACATAACCTAGGGTTTTTGTGTTTTGCTCTTACTACTTGATTCTAGTATTCAATCAAGGTGTTTTCTATTGTTTCGGGGTTATAGACTAGCATCTATGGGTATACAAGGACGTGTAGTGTGGATTACATCATAGAGATGATCTATTTTGATCATTTGGTTTTTTGTTATAATCATGTGGTGATTTTCTTCATAGATCATTTGTTGTCACGCTAGAAAGGTATGTGGATTTCTTTTTGTTTTACTTTGATTGGTCATATGACTCCATGGATCCGTTGATAGGTGCTTGACCCGCTGCGTTTGATAATGTTTGATATGTTATTTATTATATTCAGCACCTATAAGCATAAGCGAGCCCATAAGATCAAAGCAAGAAAATAAACAATAATTAAGGAAGATAACTTTCTTCTCAACGTCCAAGAGGATCCGACGATATTCCAGTTGAGCATAAGGGAATGAGAGCCCAGGAAGAAAAAAGTAGGACCTTGTTAGGAAGGCGAAGAAGAATTGGTTCATCAGCAAGCATGACAGTGTGTGTCGTGTTGTAAGAATGTGAAAAGTCATTAGATATACGAATCACAATGCCTCCAAGGCATCACAAAAGGAATGACTCTCCGATCTATTAAGAAGAATTTATTATTACAACCCTTAAGACTTGAGGTGGTCTCGATCAAGCATTTCCCATATTCTACAACTCCCTAGAAAATTCTATCTCCCTATGATGGCTGCCGGCAACCAATTCCTCTCCTATTTCCGATCAATCTAACCATTTTTCTTGTTTTTCTTCATAACTTTAAACCTTTTCATATCTGGTATCTTTGATCTACGATTGATGCACCGATTTCTTGATTAAAACACATTTAGGGTTTGGTTTTTTGAATAAGAATTAGGGTTTGTGTTTACAGTTGTATTTCTTTGTGATAAATAATCAAGTTGTTTATGTTTTTTAACCATTAAATCATTTTATCTTGAGGGTTCATTATACTCAAGCGATTTTTAGGGTTTTGGTGTGGCGAATATAAGATCTAAGGTTTTTTGGTGTCAGAATTTTAAGGTTGCTGTTTGGTTATCATTATATGTTCTTGTGCATGAATTTAACGCTTATCATTATATAAACCCTAGAATTTATTACTGTTGAATCTGATAATTAGGGTTTCATTTATTTGGCTGCTGGTGTTGATGCGTAATGTATATTTTTTACACCATTGTTGGGCTGTCTAATTAGGTTTCTTGTTTGGTTAATCTGGGTGTGGGTTTGTAGAGATGGAGAAAGGTTTTCTTAACAGTCCTCGCTCAAAGAAAGATGATGTCGACGTGAAGTCGGGGTCGTCCATTCCAAATTTGGTTAAGAAGATAAAGAATATAGATGGGAAGTTAATTGGTAAGGATGGAAAACAACTAAAACTAATTCGTGGTGCGCCTAATCAGGATGGGTTGGGTACTAGTGTGGCGTTTGAGGGGTCTCGGCTGGGTAATATGACAAGTGCAGATCCTCATAACCGCAAAGATAAGCCTCTTAAATCGATTCTAAAAGCTCATAGGGTATCTGCGAATTTGGAGGTTGATGCTGCTGGTCGTGATATGGTGGAAGGGGGCGTGTTTGTGCAATCTGTTGGTGATAAGGGTGAATCTAGTTCGAGTGAGCAGAATGGTCAGTTACTGTTTGCTACTGTGGTTGAAGGAATACGCCGACTAAGGTAAATATATTTGAGCTTGTTAGTCCATCTACTGTCCCGGGTGCAGATATTCAAATTCCAAAGGATGTGGTTGACGATAAGTTGGATAAATTTGCTAATACGTTGTATGGCTATTTTGTTGGAAGAATACGTGCATTTCCGATTGTTGAGAATTATGATAAGAATGCATGGGGTAGATTTGGACTTCAAAGAACCATGTTTCATCATGGTTTCTTCTTTTTTCAATTCTCTTCAAAACATGGTGTGAGCAGGTGCTTGAAAATGGTACATGGCGTATTAGGTGTACACCTATTATGCTTAATATTTGGAATCCAACTAAGAAACTGATTAAAGATGATATTAAAACGGTTCCGGTGTGGGTCAAATTATATGATGTGATTATTGTTGCCTATTCTGAAGTCGGACTTAGTTTGATAACCACCAAGGTTGGTAAACCTATTATGTTGGATGCTCACACAGCGGATATGTGTGTTAATTCATGGGGATGACGTGCTTATGCACGTGCCCTTGTTGAGGTTAATGCGGATAAGGCTCTTGTTGAGTCTTTTGTTGTGGCTATTCCAATGCAGGGCGAAGAGGGTTTTCCATGGAAACAATCACGGTGGAATATGAATGGAAACCTCCAAGGTGCGATTATTGCAAGATTTTTGATCATATTGAATTTGAATGCCCGCGTAAACCACTTGTTACCAAGAAACAAGGTAACGACTTTGTGGAAGTTAGGAGGAGGTTTAATCAGCAGCCTTTGCCAAGATCGCATCATATAGAAGGTATCCGATTCAATAAACCTAAGTCTACTTGGGTTATTAAACCTTTTAAGCTATCGTCATCCAAGGCAAAAAAATTCCGGCAATAATGGAACTAAAAAAATACATTAATCATGATTTAAATTGGTTGGAATTAAAGAATTCGTTTGATAAGCTTAAGGATGAAGATTCATTTTTGGATGTGATTGAAAAGGTAGAGACGGGGGAC
This sequence comes from Glebionis coronaria, assembly GCA_025667525.1. Taxonomy (NCBI): domain Eukaryota; kingdom Viridiplantae; phylum Streptophyta; class Magnoliopsida; order Asterales; family Asteraceae; genus Glebionis; species Glebionis coronaria. The sequence goes on from CM046881.1 coordinate 493,605,471, forward strand.
AAAAATCAGGAAGCACAAATGGGTGTAAGCAAGGACGTTCCAAGTACACAATGTGCGACAAAAGGTAAGGAGGCTGCTAAAGAGGCTTTGGCTTCTTCAAGTAAGTCAAAACAATCTTTTGAACATTTAGATCTTGCAAACATCAGTGATTCGGATGATGAAGAAGTTTTCGCTTCTAATGAAGATTATGCAGCTTACATGTCGTCGCTTGGAGGAGGCCATCCACTTGAAGAGGAGTATGATTTCTATGATGATGACTATGCGGACCAAATTAGGGATTTGACGGGTCAAATTCAGGATTTCGATGATTTTCGACTTCGTAATAGTGGTAGGAAGTAGACAGTTGTCTAAGTGGTCATAAGAGAGTTTGTTTCTCTTATGTCGGGGTTGGGGTTTAAGCTATTTATTTTTTAGCATGTTGTTGCTTATGTAACGGGCTTTGATATAGGATTCACCTATATCTTTTGTACTTCAACGTTTTTTGGAGTAATATATTTTACCGGGGTATAGTCCCCTTTACCAAAAAAAAATACAACTTCGTTACTCTCAAAAGAGAACCATTAACCTTGTTTGCAGAGTCAGTAAAAAACACGCAACAACCTCACGGTACAAGGAATATTTAGGCTACATCACCAGACCTCAAACATAATGTCCATGTTAACACCAATCGGTATGAGCTGAGAAACGTGCACTTTGAATGACGGATCACGTTCAGGAAAAAGGTCGAGAAAGGAATCTGAATACCTCTATGTTCAATATGTTGCAAGTATATACTGATGATGTTGTGGGGAAGCCTGTTCATCGTCATATCCGGATCTGGAAGGCGACGACGCAAATCCCCCGGAGTACCATATTCTCGTATATTAAGTTTCAGTTCATCTTCGGTAAGAATAGAGTACCGGATGCGCATGTCGCATTTCGGATCACGAACTTTAGAAAACCCCTATCCTACCTCTCGAGGCTCATCCCTCGTCATTCGAAGTACCAGACCAAGGACGAAGACAGAAACGAATTATGAATATAAGAAAAAAAACGTAGCTAAAGAAAGTTGGAAATAAGATGAAATGGTTAACAATGGTGGAAAGTATGATGATAATGAATGGCAGGAACAATATTTATAAGAGTGGGAGGATATCTAAACGACGCGTTTGACAGGAACGATTAACAAGGCATGATGTGGACTGTAGGAATGAAGAGTCGTAACACGTGTCAAGATCCAACGAATTTTTAAGCAGTATGCACCAACTAACAGGTATTTTTGGCCATGTTTCGGCCCATATCGCTTCCAAATGTTAGGACAAATTCAAACTTCACCCAGTAAGACGCCTCTCAGTAAAAGACAACATGCATTACATTCACGTAAATGACGAGGCTAACGTGTGTTGTTCATTCCTTTCAAGTTCACTACAAGTATACAGGCATTACATTTACGTAATTGAAGCATGTTCTTATTGTATCTTAATCATATGCGGAATTTTGCTTCAATAATAATCAAGTTATAAGAGATGTTTGAAGCTCCTTATAAAGGATGTTTTGTAATGTTCATGCGCTACTGCTTATAACAGATGTTCGGGATTGCCTATTTAGACTACTTTACATAATCAATAGCGTATTTTGGCTCGTACGGGTTGTTTGGAAATGCTTAAATAAACTACATAGTGCTATAATGGGAATTGGTATTTGAAATTACGTGTTGAGAATGCGTGTGCTTGTTATCTGAATATCGATGAGATTAATTTGAGCCTTAACACAAGACATTAGGCTATGATTGGCACCAAGATTATAAAGAGATTATGATTATTTTTTTAGAAAAATAAGTCAATTAAAAAATAATCTTTGTTTGACATATCAGCTTATAAGATATTATAAAAAAAATAATCTCCCATAATCTTTTAAAATCAAAAGTTAAGTCATGTAACTTATAATAATAATCTCTTTTCATAATCTCCAGCAGCATCTTCATCTCTAGCACCATCTCCAGTTTCAGCAACGGTTACTCTCACCAAACATACCCTAAGGACACGTTTGGTAGAGAGAAATTCAGAGATTAGAAATGAATAAATCTCAGAGAAATGAGATTGATTGAGAAATTTACTGAATTCCACTATTTGGTTGCACCAGATAACTTAAATAAAAATAATCACGAAAATCAAATTTTCATCTTTAAAAAATATATAAATATGAAAAGATTGTACTGTCACTCGAAATAAATTTTTTAACTTTATAAACAAGAGATATTGCATGTAATTTGTTCACATAAATTTAAAAACATAAATATATATTTAAAGTTATGTGAATGGGATTACAAAGAAAACAATAAAAATTAAAAAATAAACATTTTGACAAAAAAATAATAATCCATTTCTCCCATTTCTCTATAAAAACAATGGAAATAAGACTTACAAATAATCCTATCTAACTCTCCTTCAATTTCTCTTCAATTCCCCACTTTTTTATTTCTCTCTACCAAACAAGAGAAATAAATTAAATTCCATTTCTTTCACTTGATTTATCCATACCAAACATACCCTAAGGGTCTACGAAAAATGATCAAATGTAACTATGTAAGTGAGATTACGAGTGGCATACATGAGTGGCTTTTAAAGATGTTACTAAGCTTTTACAAAGGAAAGTTTATTGACCTCATTAAAAAAAGAGCATAGTAAAGTCCTCCACAATTTTGAATGGTACTTTTTATGTGCTTTATGCTCTTAAGTACATGGCACGCGTGTATTGCGAGTCATTGGTGCCATTTTTTTCTTAATCTATACTCAAACGCGTACACATTCTTAATGTATATGAGGCAGCCGCTTGGTTTTGAAGAAGGAACGGGCAACAAGGTATGTTTGTTGAAGAAATCCCTTTATGGTCTTAAGCAGTCTCCAAGGCAGTGGTACAAACGGTTTGATGTGTATATGGTCAGCAATGGGTTTAGCCGTAGCAACTATGATAGTCGTGTTTACTTCAAGGAGTTTGCACAAGGTATGTACATATATCTACTGTTGTATGTAGATGATATGTTGATTGCTTGTAAAAGCAAGTCTGAGATCGAATATACCAAGGGACTGCTGCGGAAAGAGTTTGATATGAAGGAACTTGGTCCAGCTAGGAAGATACTTGGTATGAAGATTGTCAGGGATAGGGGTATGCGAACCCTGAAGGTGTCTCAGTCGGGATATGTGCGGAAAATTCTGAATAACTACAGAGTGGATAATGGCAAGTCGGTCTATGTGCCATTGGGAGCACACTTCAAGGTATCTTTGAAGGATTGTCCGTCGAGTGACTGGGATGTGGAAAGAATGAGTAAGGTCCCATATGCGAATGCTGTAGGTAGTTTAATGTACTTGATGGTTTGCACTAGACCGGATATTGCGTATGCTGTTAGCATTGTGAGCAGTATTTGGCGAATCCAGGTAAAATTCACTGGGAAGCGGTGAAGTGGATTTTGAAGTAATTAAAGGGCACTGCTGATGTAGGTCTAGTGTATGGTAGAGATCAAGGGAAGCACGTGGATGTTGACGGTTTCGTGGATAGCGATTATGCTAAAGACCCTGACAAGGGTAGGTCGATAATCGAGTACGTGTTTATGGTAAATGGCTGTGTTGTGAGTTGGAAAGCAACTCTACAACATGTTGTTGCATTGTCTACTACAGAGGCGGAGTATATGACGCTTACGGAAGCTGTTAAGGAAAGCATTTGGCTTAAAGGTCTACTAATCGAGCTCGGAATAAACCTAAGGTCAGTGGTTGTGAACTGTGATAATCAAAGTGCAATTCATCTCTCAAGAAATGCAATTTTTCATGAGAGGACGAAGCATATCAATGTGAGGTATCACTTCATCAGGGAGATCGTGGAATCTAAAGAGATTGAAGTGGCAAAGATAGGCACGGAGGATAATGCAGCTGACGCGTTTACAAAGGTGGTTCCAGGTTCGAAGTTCAAGTATTGCATGGAGATACTTGGTGTTGGGGCTAACTAGTCTTGTCACAAAGGTGGAAATTGTTGAATATAGTTTCCTATCTAGTTAGCTTGTCGATTATGGTATCTTTCTTATTATGTTGTGATTGAGCCGGGTGGATCCAAGCCCGATCCCTAGTCGGTTAAGACTAGGGAACCGACCCCCTCACCCTATATAAAAGGAGGTGAGGGGGTGATGCTCAATTCACACACGCATCTTCTATTCTTTCTATGTAAATCTTCTTTAGGGTTCTAGGTTCCGCGAATCTACCTTCAGGTTTGTTGGTGTCGATTCCAACAATTCTTGCACCCCTGTCGCTTGTGTTGGTGTTATTTGTCCCCGAGAACTTCAACTGGATTGTTTATTCTGTGATAGGGTCATTATGTGTGGTCTGCCCAAGTTGGAGTTTATGGACAGTTAGACATGACCAACAATCATCATTAAGTAGGTAGCTACTTGAATAATTTAGGAATCAGTAGTATATGATGTTCATACTCTTTGTTAACCAATCAATCTATTTGTTTTTTATGAGATACATATTTTGGTTTAGAATGAAGGTGTATATGTATTGAACATATATGGATAGTTTTTCTTCCAGATGAAAGAATTATATTGTACCTGCATTTTTAGGCTCTATTTCATTCCTCGTACTTTTATCGTATGTCTTCTTAGAAATAGTTACCTAGTGATAGGTGTGTTCGTTGTTGTACAGGTCGATCTCTGGCCTGGTCTTGATATGCATTCTCTCAAGTTTGGCAAAACTTATGGGCCAACTTTTGAGTTAAGTTCTTTGCTTAGGAGGCATTGTGCCCATATCTGGGAAGATTGAAGGTTTTCATAAAAACACTGAATCTGATCGTTGATGAAAATCTGAATATATAGCTGACAAACCGAGAGTTATGTTGTAAATTATATGAAGATCGAAGTTTGTTATAATCCTTCAATCTTTTTATCTTGCTTAATACTTGAGTTACTACAATACCATGTAGGTCATCTCAAAGACGAAATATGATTATATTTCAAGAACGAAAATGTTTACGTCATCAAAATCAATATGGATTCAAAAAACATACATGTTTAATACTACTAGTAAGACTCTTACCCATGTAACTTCCTTGATTCTTAAAACTTCATACATGCTTAAATATGAAATCAAGAATGAGTTTTCAAAGTCTTTTTCCTAGATTATATTTTTCTCACCGGAACTTACAAGGGATTCCAAAATTAGGGACAGGTGCAGTTTTAGTACTAGGAGTTTAAAACTCAAAGAGTGAAATGCACTTTTTATACATGTGGTATGTCCAGATTACACATATAGTAACTGGTCTTTTGAAAGTGCAGGCGGCCCCCCTGGTCTTTCATTAAGTGTTCACTTAGGTACTTTGACCGTAACGAACGTTATCCTTTGAACGTTAATAAAAGGGCAGTTTTGTCTTTTTCTTTGCCTTTCTTCTCCCAAACATCACTTCATCACCACTCACGCCATTACTACTCCCACTCCATCGCAATGAGAGCATTTTGTAGCTTAGTTCTCTTTCGCTATCAAGCCGTAAATGGGTAAAAATCAGATTTGATGAGGTATGTTTTTATCGGCGGAAACCATTCAAAAGATCATGTCTGATATGTTTGTAGATTACTTCTCTTATACTATCAAGCCGCAAATGCCAAATGGGTAGGTTGAGAAAATACAAGGTTTTGAGGTAATGGTTTGAAAATATGTAAAACTGAACACATCATTTTTATTGCTAGTCAAACTGCTGTTTTTCCTAATATATGTATCATCCAGTTATAAATTCTATACAGGGGAACATCGCTGCGACGAATTATACCTTAGACATCAAAACTTGTACCTTAACTTCCCGGCCTGTCCAAAGTGCATACGAAAAAGAGTGGCGGTGAAGTGGGAGTAGCAATGGCAGTGGCAGTGGCAGTGGAGTGGCGGTGGCGGTGGAGTGAGAGTAGTAATGGCGTGAGTGGTGATGAAGTGATGTTTAGGAGAAGAAAGGCAAAGAAAAAGACAAAACTGCCCCTTTATTAACGTTCAAAGGATAACGTTCGTTACGGTCAAAGTAACTAAAGTGAACACTTATTGAAACACCATGGAGGCCGCCTGCACTTTCAGAAGACCAGTTACTATATATGCAATCTGAACATACCACAAGTATGAAAAATGCATTTCACTCAAACTTAAATGGCTTGGTGAAGAAACATATGAAATAGGCTTAGCTATATCACAACTTGATGACAGCTTGACGTTTCGCTTACGACATTCCAGGTTCATGGTAGTGCACTTTCAACACCTCTAATACCTTCGGTATACAAGTTCTTATTACAAGTGAGCTCTCTTGCCAAAATATCGCTTATGATATACCCTCCCCGTCATGGTGAGCTGATGTAGACGGGGACGAAACTTAACAAGTATTATTGAAGAGGCGAGACTACAACGTACTTTTAGGAAGGTCAATTTACATTTTCTACTAACATTTGTAATAATAATGTTTAACAATGCAAAATATAATGAACTAGCTTAAAGACCCGTGGAATCACGAGATGTCTTAGAAAAATTAATTTGTAAGAAGTGTTATGAGAAAGTAAATTAAGAGAAATACTCAATGAATAATATAAGCATGAAGCATTAATATATGAAATAAAGAAAAACCGAGAGTAAACATGTATCATCATACGATAATGTTATGATTTTGCAAAAATTTAAATAAAGAGTTCCACGGGTTTTTCAATTCCAAAGTTGATGATCTTGAGTATGAGATGATGTTTGCCAGATGTGTAGTTGGCTGCCAAATTCCAATGGGTGAACACTAATTTATGGACATAAAAATGCAATTAGACTTTAGTTAAACATGTTGTGTTAAAATATTTCTGTTAAATATGTTTTAGCATGAGTCATTAACTCATTATGTTAAACTTTGCGATTTATTTTGAGAAGAACATAAACTTAGTATAAGTTTATAAAACAAAAAGGCAGCGGATAAACCCATTAAATCTCCACATACAACATACCAATTGCAACAACTAAGAAGAATACTTTCAGAGTTAGAAATAAAATCAATTACAATCAACGAACAAACTGAAAAAAAAATGATAATCCATTGATTATGAACAATCCAAATGTATGAGAATACATAAGTCTAAGAAAGACTTAAACATACTAAGTAAAAACTATGATATGGCAACAACTCCAACAAAACCGACTCACTTTTTCTTTACTTCTCAACCTCCATGTCCTCATCACTGATAGACTAACACCTGGTCAATGTGAATTTCGGAAAGCTTTTGCATTGCATTACTCTCTTTTGCTTGTTGTTGCAATTCAGATCATTGACTCTCAATTTTGAACTAAAAATCAAAAATCCAAATAACAAACAACTTAATAAAGGAATTCCCAAACTAATGTTTAAAACTACTGTGTATGACATTTTGTTAAAAATAAAAAATCAAAGTAACAAACAGCTTATTGTGTATGACATTTTCTCTTTACATTCAAAACTTCCAAAAAATTAAAGAAAATCATTAAACAATCAATAATTTTAAATAATTTCATTCATCAACTAACAAAATCACGAAACAATTTTCGTTAATATATGAAACAAATAATCGAAAGATACGTTAATTATTTGCTAAAAGAATATAATAAATTAGTGGCCACTAACCATTGAAAGTCTGATTTTAAAAAAGCTTGTGTTATCTATAAGTAGTCTCTACAACTGTTGAATATTATAAATATAGAAGCATGAATGTATAGCATTTTTTTATCATACCTTATTAGTTAATAGGTTAAAAGGTACATATCATACCTTCTTGCACAGATTACACTTTTCGCAAATAACATGCTATCTAGAAAATGATTAACATGCTATCTAGAAAACGAATAACAAATACTGAAAACACTTTTCGCGAACAATAAAGGACATGTATTAGTGTATAGCACTGTATAAAGGACATGTATTAGTGTAACAAATAGCAACATTAATACAATTCCATACTCTCCCAAGAAGTATATTGTACTTTTTGCATTGTGACTCGCAAAGATATTCTATTGACTTTTCGATACTGATCCAACATCAAGCACAAGATCTGTCATAGCGTAACAAATAGCACCCATGAGAGAATCTAACGGCAAGTTAAGAAAGTATAAAAATAAGGCAGAAAAAGGGGCTGGTAAAACATGTTAAACTGGTGCGATCTTTTGGTATGGGTTTAGTCGAGCTTTACTCATAGATACCATCTTCTATAGTGCTTACATAGACACTAATGTCTAACTACTAAAATAAGAAACATGGTCTGTTGTTATCACATGGCCCTTTTATATTAGTATGATGAAAGGAGATAATACTAAAGAGTAAATAAATTTAGTCTGAGAGTGTATGATAGCAACGTCAACAACAAAACGATGGTTCGGTGGCTAAATACTTGGCCTACATAAAAGTGTTATGGTTCCATCGACTTTGTTAGGCATAAAAGTTACGCATAAAATCACTAAAACTGGCATTACTATACAATCAAAAATCCATCTTATACTGATCCAAATAAGTATATAATCTCAAAGCATTTTTAAGGAACATAAATTTGCCATTAAAGAAGAAAATTGATATACATCTCTGACAAATGAGGACATATGTAAGTTTATTTCCATTGATATCAGTCAACTGTACTTTTTGAATCTTCTTCTATGAAAATGAAACTGTCGATAACCTGTTTCTTCATCAATACTTAATCACAACCACTATAATAAAAGGTCGTGACCGAAACCGTCAAACAAACTAATGCTAGTTCTACTAAAGCTTAATAACCTTCCTCTTTAATGGAACCTTAGAAAACTTCATTGTGAATAAAGAAAAAACACAATTAAATTTTTTTTACAATAACCCTAATCATCAAACAAAAGGTTTTTTTACCAGACCCGTTTTTACTCATGTTCAAAGACCCATTTGACTCATTAGTTAACTCATCCGCCTTGATATGTAAGACACGTGAAAAGGAACTTTGGTAAAAGATAATAAGAATTTTGTTGGCATCTCATGTAACCCATATTTAATAACACAAGAGGACTAACATATTTCTGCACTGATAAGTTATTCTTTACTTTTTTGCACTAATTTGCTTCTTTAGTTATTGCATAAGCAACATATTTAAACTAAATGTGGCGATAACACCTAAAAGGTTTGTATCCTTTTCTGCATAATGTAATTCCATACCATTTAAGTTTACACATAACCATACTAATAACTATGATATGCAAGGAAAATTTTGAAATGTAAGTATTCAGATTGTATCTAGCATTTAAATAAAATATATACCTTGCGTAAGAGTGTATCAACTTAATCTCAAGATGCTCAATCGCTTCATTTAGCTCCAACAAAAAACAGTAATTCGAGAGCTGAACTACAAAGAAAAAATTGTTAAAATGAAGGTTAAAACATGATCAATTTATATAAGAAAATACAAAAGTAATACTTCATATCATTTAAATACAAACCGAGAGAGAAAAAAACATGGATACTATTCCGAGTTTCTAACAGGACGGAAACATATCAAATCGCTCATAAAATTTATTAAATCAAATGATTTAGAAACAGAGTACAAAATGTTTAAGATTGGGTAAAACAGAGTACAAATTCCCATACCTCATATGTATCCTCTGATTTATTAAGAAAAGTTCATTAAAAATGCTACAAATGATTTAAAAAAAAACCTATTCAAATATCACACACAGTACAAACAAAAACCATTTACGCTCCCCATGAACCCAATTTGACAATGCTATATTACAGTATTAGTTTTAATTCAAAAACAAACTGCTATTAGTTTTAACCTCTTGAACACATATAATATGAAGAAAAAAAATCTAATTGAATATATAAACGATTTACCTTTTAAGCAAACTGCGTACAGTAATCACATAACAGTGTCATTTGTGGCTCCATTGTTCAAACTACGTGATTATAAAAATTAAATGAGACACGATATCAATGATACAATAGAAAAAAAATATCAAGCCAAAAAAACCACCATAAATAAGCATTAATATTAATACTTTTGATAAAAGGTGGTTAAGCATCACATCGAAGCAACACAATCACCATCCTGACACACCCATATATGTGTCTTAAACATAAAGTTAACCAAGAAACAAATCCTCACCAAATAAAACACCCACTTAAGCTAAAAACGTCACCTACCAACCACCATTGCCACACACCATAAATGGCGGCAATGAATATATTGGTGGCATCGAAGAGAGCTGTCAGCGGTAATTGAAATACCAACTGATTGGGAGAATAGAAACTCATTCGACGCTTAGATTATCTTGCAACAATGTAGCCATTTGATTATTGCCAAGAATTTTTCACAGAATAGAGACTATATAAAGGATGTTTAATTTGAATTAACCACTAATATTGGCACAGTCAAATCACCACATCAATTTACCATTAATAAATCGTTTGACATATTGTTTCAAATTGTATTTGTGTTACAGCTAATTTACCATTCTTACATTGGTTACGTGTAACGCCTTTTAGTATTAAAAAAAATCACGAAACGTTTGTTTATATTTTTTTTTCTGAAGTTTACAAAAATAAAGTAGTAGAAACTGTATTTGTGTTACAGCTATTAAAGTTTGTTGAAACGCGTTTTGTTTTAAAATCTTTCTAAAAATAAACGCAATGTCATTAAATTTTATTAAAATCTTTACAAAAATACAAAAAACACACATATTTTAAAATAATAAATGATAAATGATAGTATTTTTAAAAACTAAACGTACAAAAAGCACACACAATTGTTTTCAACAAAATTAATTTATACGCACAAAATAAATGTTTTCACAAAATAATTTATACACATATTTTTTTAATTATTATTTTTTAAAATAAAAAGTATTTAATTTATCGAGTTTGGTAATGTATTTTTTTGGCTTTTAAAACAAATGTTATGGGCTTTAAAACGTTATGGGCCGGTCCATTAAACATGCATTCTTTTTTTCCTGGTACAAAACAGACGCATATAACATACTATGTATTAAGTTATTTTTGGTAAAGAATTAAATTGTTCTTTGCATTGAGATGTTGTACAATAGGTTATATATATGGTAAGCAATTTAATTCATTCATTTAATATTTGTGCTTTATAGGGTTGTAATATATTTTGTTTTATTATATAAAATAGATACCAAAAACAGTTGTTTCAAGTATAAACCATCTTTGATTCAAAAGGATAATGATAATTAGTCAAATATTCTTAGCAAAACTAAAAAAAAATAGACCTTTCATATAATTTAGAACTAATCATACAGCACGATCATTAAATAAGCTTTGAGAGTGAAAACGGGCCTAAATACAAACTAGCTGGACTATTAGCCAAAAACAAAGTCCACCAATAATTCAAAAAATAGGGCAACTTGGGGCCCCAAACGGATTCTCGTAGGTCAAGTCATGTATGTTTGAATAAATCATTCTTCTTCGCTCGATTTTGAGCTTCTAAAAATTAGTGGTTTCGTTCTTCAAGGCCTGCAGCATGAAAACCAACTCTAGGAGGCTTTGAATGGATTGACATCCCACCGGGTCGGATATTGATTTGAGTGGGATCGATCTAAACTCAATGTGATGCCCTTATGGGACGGTGGCATCAAAATTTTCATTATCTTATCATGGAATTCCCGGTGGCTTGTGAGATCTGTATGTTGGTCTCGAGTTGCTCGGGTTTGGCATCATTCCGATACGATATAATCTCAGAAAACAAACGAAGCTTTGTTTTACATATGCTGACTGAAATTTCGAGTACCGAAACACTATATTTTATGAAATATATTCATTTTTATAAAAATTTTACATTTTATTGGACTTTGTTTTTGGGCTTGGGTCTGGCCTATTTGCATTTTAGGGTTAATTTCGATTTGACATCCTTTAGCGCATCCACAATGCACAAGTCTTTGAAAAACTTGACGCATTTAATGTAATCAATGCATCACACATTATCACTACAATTTTCTCAAATGACTTAAAATATGTCAAGCTGTTGCAAAAAGTCATTCACATAATGGCAAAAACTCTTGTCAAACACTTTGTAAAATAGTGAAAAGCTTTTCATACCTTGACCCATTATGGGTGCTCTTATGAGAGTTGTGCTAGGTCATTCGATAATCAGTTCAGGAAATTCACCAAATCTATTTTTTCTTTTTGTGCTAAGAATAATTTTGCCTAATTATCGGTATTCTTCTAGAATCAACGATAGTTGGAAGATTATTTCAAGCATTCTTGCGAATAAAGAGATTCAATTTGTTATAACGTTTATTAGTCTACATCACCTTTACCCTCAAAAGATAAAACATACCACGATAGATCGGTGAAGTTGAATTAGTGAAACAGGTCCGAACTTAATGGAAGGATACATCGGTAATGGTAGATTTATGCATAGCATTGTGTTGGTTTTTTAAGGAATGGCTGAAAAGAGGCGCCAAGAAATGTGTCAGGGTTTGTGCATAATGAAAAAGGAATAGTAGGAAGTGTTGACGTGTGTTTTGTTTAAGGAATCTGTCTTACGTAAATTTTTTTAGAATAGCATCTGTCTTATGTAATTAATTTAGACTTTATTTACACCTATGACTCTATGATTTTTGACTATTTTATTTGAAGTTGTCGTTTTCGTATCATTTTTGGTTCAGTGAATGAGCAACACCTGATCTCATGTTAGGGGTATCGTGGCCCTTTTAATACATCAATTATCAACCTAACTTATTGAATTTAACATAATACAGTAATCATCAAGAAATCATCTTGGACCACGTACCTTTATATTGAACCAGTGAAAAAGCACCAACTGTAAAAACAAATAATTAAACTTACATAATTTTTGATTGAATGGGACTGGGGTAGAAAGGAGGAAAGCATAAGTAAAAGTATAAAATCACATTTTGAGAAACTAAGGTTATTACAATGTCAATTCTAAGCTTCTTGGTGATTTTAATTGTTTTATGGAGTGGTAGCTTCTATGCTAACGGATGTTACACTTCCATCATCAGCTTCGGCGACTCTATTGCGGATACTGGTAGCCTAAAGCAACTAGCTTCCATGTCCAACCAACATTTTCCAAGTCTTTTTCCTCCTTATGGCGATACCTTCTTCCACAAGCCCACTGGTCGTTGTTCTGATGGCCGTCTTATAATCGATTTCTTAGGTAACTCTCTATCGTAACAACTTTTCTGATGGTCATTATAAAACAAAGAGTTAAGCAATACTCGAGTCTTGGGCGTGTGATACATCTGAGCCCACTACACACGTAGCCCAACAGCCATCAAGGCCTAAACGTACAACCAAGAAGCCCATTCGCTACCTGGAGTAGAGCCAAGTCCATCAGTTACCAAATATTCTGCATTTTATCCTTAAGACTCGCATGCATGCACGTAGACTTAGGAACTCATCTAGCCATTATCCCATGTTTACTTTTGTGTTGCACGTTCCTTTTAATTAGGCTGCACTTTCTGTTTATTATTAGTATTTAACTGCATTGTAATTCTGTTTTTGGGAATATAGAGAAAATTGCTTCAAATTGCCTTCTTCTTCTTAGCTTCTTGGGAGACTTGACCCACCTCGAATCAGGGTCCTATCATTTGGTGCTTCCATTATCGATCTCATCATGCCTCCACGTAAAGACACATCAAACGATGATCAACCAACAAGTTTACAAGACCAAATAGCCGCCCTAAACACAAAATTTGATACCCTCCTGACACACCTCCTCCAAAACCCACCACCACCCCCACCCCCACCACCACCACCACCACCACCACCACATACCCAACCACGACCACCAAAAATATTTTTACCAAATTTCGACGGCTCAAACCCGTTAGATTGGATCTTCCAAGCTAACAATTACTTTGAGTATTACTCCATCTTACCCGCCCAACGTGTTACACTCACCGCTTTTTACTTTACCGGCGACGCACTAAGTTGGTACAAACATCTTGCGCATAACCACTTGCTTGGTACTTGGGAAGAATTCTCACGAGCACTCCAGCTCCGTTTTGGCCCTTCCACATATGAAAACCATCAGGCGACACTATTTAAACTAAAACAAACCTCCACCGTATCCGCCTACCAAACCGAGTTTGAAAGAATTAGCAACTTTGTGACTGGTCTCTCGCCAGAAGCATTACTAAATTGTTTCATCTCAGGGCTTCGTGCCGATATCCAAAACGAAATAGCCATTCATAACCCAACATCCCTCCAACAAACCTACGGCCTCGCCAAACTAATCGAAGACAAGATAAATTTGGCCAAGCCACGTTTCCCCACCACCCGCACCTACCCTAACCCATCTTCATCCACTACTAGCTTTTCACAAATGCCAAAACCTGCTTCCAACCCCCCAAAACCAACAACACCACTGCTACCAACCCCAACAACACCGAAACAACCGTTACCCTTTACCCGACTGTCACCCGAAGCACTACAAAAGAGACGCGCTGAAGGTTTATGTTTCCGATGTCCGGAAAAATTTCATCCAGGTCACATTTGTAGCCCACCCCAGTTTCTTCTTATAGCCGATAACAAAACAGAAGTAGAAACCGAACAACTTCCGGAGTCCGGTTTTTTCAGCCTGGAAACCCCGCTACCCGACACCACATACCCATTGGATAAAACCACTCAACACACCCCACACTTTCTTGCCTTATCGGATGCCGCTTACTTTGGATTGCACTCACATCGAGCCATTCGCGTCACGGGTTACATTCATGGTCAACCGGTTACCATTCTTATAGATTGCGGGAGCACACATAATATCATACAACCACGCATTGCTTCCCTCTTACCCATAACACCCACCAACATTAAACCCTTCCCTGTTATGGTTGGCAGTGGCCAATTCCTTGAATGCAAATCACTTTTCCCCACCACCCCTTTAGAAGTCAACAAAACCCAATTTCATGTGCCCTTATTCATAATCGATGTAGCTGGGGCTGATGTGATTCTTGGCCTTGCCTGGTTGAGTTCACTCGGACCCATTATGGCCGATTTCTCCATCCCCCAACTATCCTTCACAGTTAACGAAAAACAGTGCGTCATCCGCGGTGACCATCTCGCAGTACCCGTCACACCCAGCTCCCTCAATTCACTTATCCGCAAGAACTCCGTAGCTTCCCTACACACCATGATTTTCCACCATCAACCCCTCCCCCCAACGACTAACCCTGATACCACCCCCCACCCCGACCCCACCATCGATTCCATACTCGCCAAATACAAACCTCTCTTTAACCCACCCCAAGGACTGCCGCCTACCCGACAACACGATCACCACATTCCCCTCAACCCAAATACTAAACCAATCAACGTTAAGCCCTACCGTTACCCCCATTACCAAAAGGAAATCATGACAAACCTTATCAAAGAAATGCTACAAGACGGTGTGATACAACCTAGCCAGAGCCCATTCTCTTCACCAGTCTTACTCGTACAAAAGAAAGATGGTACGTGGCGATTCTGTGTCGACTACCGCGCCCTCAACGCAGTTACCATCAAGGATAGATTCCCGATTCCCACGGTCGACGAATTACTGGACGAGTTACACGGCTCAACCATATTTTCCAAGATCGATCTAAGAGCGGGCTACCATCAGATCCGAGTAGCTCCACAAGACATCCACAAGACGGCGTTTCGAACCATCGACGGACATTATGAATTCTGTGTCATGCCGTTTGGCCTCACAAACGCTCCATCCACATTCCAGTCAGCCATGAACGATCTTTTCCGGTCAGTATTACGGAAATTCGTCCTTGTTTTTTTTGATGACATATTGGTATACAGTGATTCGATCCAGGCGCACTATGACCACCTCCGTTTTGTATTCCAAACCCTCATCGAAAATCACTATCACGCCAAGGCCTCTAAGTGCGTGTTCGCTGTTTGCTCAATTCCTTTTTTGGGCCATATTATTTCCGCCGAGGGTGTACAAGCTGATCCAGATAAATTAAAAGCAATCAAGGCCTGGCCTACTCCAACCTCATTTACCACCCTTCGAGCCTTTTTAGGCTTAACAGGATACTACAGAAGATTCGTCCCCACCTACGCGCACATAGCCTCTCCCTTGACAGATATCTTAAAACAATCAGCATTCACATGGAACGACACCGCTGCCAAAGCCTTTGATGTCCTCAAAACCTCTATGTCTCAACTGATTACCCTCGCCTTACCAAACTTTAGCGAGCCATTCGACCTCACCACAGACGCTTCCGGTGTTGCAATTGGCGCAGTTCTTTCACAGCGAGACAAACCGATATCCTTCTTCAGCAAGAAGCTTTGTGATCGAATGCAAGGCAATTCGACTTACATCCGCGAATTATATGCAATCACGGAAGCTATCAAAAAATGGCGTCAATACCTCCTGGGTCGTAAATTCAGGGTGTATACTGATCACCACAGCTTGAAACACCTCTTGACACAGTCAATCCAAACGCCAGAACAACATAAATGGTTAACGAAGCTTCTCGGATATGATTTTGAAGTACATTACAAACCCGGCAAGGAAAATAGAGTTGCAGATGCCTTGAGCAGGCCAGAACCATCCACACTCATGGCTATTTCAAACCCGAAAGCCACCTGGCTCGATGATCTTCGTACATATTACCGTGAGAATCCCGAGGGGCAGAAGTTGATTAAGCAATTGGAGCAAAACTCAGATTCACTCCCACATCACACACAACACGACGGATTGGTTTATTTCCAAGGCCGTCTTTTTATTCCTAACATATCACACCTACGCCTTCTTCTTTTGCAGGAATTCCATACATCAACTTTAGGAGGACATTCGGGAATGCAAGCCACTTTGAGACGCATGTTACCATCCTTTTACTGGCCAACTCTAAAGCAAGATGTACACGAGTTCATCAAGAAGTGTTCTGTTTGTCAAGCCATAAAATACCCAACCCACAAATCTTACGGATTACTCCAGCCCCTCCCAATCCCATCGAAACCTTGGAGTGACATCACAATGGACTTCATTACCCACCTTCCACCCTCCACTGGGAAAACCGCAATATGGGTGATTGTCGATCGCCTCTCAAAGTTCGCCCATTTTATCTCCTTACCTACCAAATACACGGCAACCTCGCTCGCCTCTACGTTCCTCAAAGATATCTATCGACTCCACGGCCTACCCAATTCAATTACATCCGATCGAGACCCACTCTTTTTGAGTCACTTCTGGACCCAACTATTCAAACAATTGGGCACCAAACTACGCCACTCAAGTGCTTACCACCCTCAAACTGACGGACAAACCGAGGTTGTCAACCGTTGTCTTGAATCATACCTCCGCGCCTTCGTTCATGACGAACCCCGTTCCTGGAATCGATATCTATACCTCGCGGAATTTTGGTATAACACAACCTTTCACTCCTCCATCAAAATGACTCCCTTCAAGGCCATGTACGGGCGCGACGCAACAACCATCCACGAATACCAACCCGGAACTAACCCGACTGCTTCTATTGATGCCACTTTGCTAGAACACCAACGCCTCATCACAATCCTTAAAGTAGCATTGGGAAAAACCAGAGATCGCATGACCAAACAAGCCAACAAGAGCAGAATGGAAAAACAGTTCCAAGTGGGCGACCTTGTTTACCTCCGCCTTCGAAACTATCGTCAAACATCAGTCCAAGCCCGGGAAAATCAGAAGCTTTCGAAACGTTTTTTCGGACCTTATCGCATCTTAGAGAAAATTGGACAAGTGGCTTATCGTTTACAACTTCCTATCGCATCTCGAGTACACCCGGTTTTCCATGTTTCACTACTCAAGGAAAGCTATGAGCAGTCAGTTTCAAACGAGTTTCCAAGCGAGTGGCTCACAGATGCTCAATCTCAGGAACCACAACCAGAATGTGTCATCCAACGACGCAACTCGGGAACGGATACAGAGCTACTTATCAAATGGACCGACCACGACATATCAGAAGCTACATGGGAAAAGCTCCAAGAAATTACAACCCGTTTTCCAGATTTTATCAGACACGAGGACGGGTCAGTTCTGGAGCAGGAGGGAATTGATACATCTGAGCCCACTACACACGTAGCCCAACAGCCATCAAGGCCTAAACGTACAACCAAGAAGCCCATTCGCTACCTGGAGTAGAGCCAAGTCAATCAGTTACCAAATATTCTGCATTTTATCCTTAAGACTCGCATGCATGCACGTAGACTTAGGAACTCATCTAGCCATTATCCCATGTTTACTTTTGTGTTGCACGTTCCTTTTAATTAGGCTGCACTTTCTGTTTATTATTAGTATTTAACTGCATTGTAATTCTGTTTTTGGGAATATAGAGAAAATTGCTTCAAATTGCCTTCTTCTTCTTAGCTTCTTGGGAGACTTGACCCACCTCGAATCAGGGTCCTATCAGCGTGCCCTCTAAAGTCGTGCAAAATTATTGATCAAACTTTTTTACTTTTTTAACTTCTAGTTGATATCATGACTAAGTCAAGTATATAATCATCAAGTATAAAGTCGAGATAAGAAATCAGATACCTTTCTACAAGTAAACGCAGGCTGACCAAAAGTGTTAAACGTTTAAATATTATGTTGCAGCGGAGAGTCTTGGACTGCCGTTGATACCACCATTTGTGCATGATGAGGAGGGTGACACCGTGGTGCCAATGGAACACGGAGTAAATTTTGCAGTGGCGGGTTCTACAGCGGTGGGTTCATCATTTCTTAAAGAAAAAGGGATTCAAAATGCTGTGACAAATGCATCTTTAGGATCTCAGTTGGCATGGTTTAGACATTCCTTGCCTTCTCTCTGCGGCAACGCTTCAGGTAACCAAGTATGTCATTTAGCAATCAGGATGTGTGTTAGCTATCAAAATAATTAAAATTTGTGGAAAATCCGTGGGAAACTGTTTGTGGGAAATCAGTGGGAAAATGTTCGTGGGAAATCCGTGGCAAAAAACCACTCCTTTTGTGTGAAGTTTGGTTGATAAAAACCGTGGGAAATCCGTGGGAAAATAGACAACGCTCCGTGGGAAAATCCGTAGGAAAAATATTTACCCACGGGGTTATTAGCAACAGAATAATTAAGTGGGAAATCTGGCCCTTTCCCACAGAATTTTCCACGGATCTTGGTATGGAAAAAGCTGTTTGTGTAGTAGTGTTAGGCCTTGAAGTCACTATATACAAAGTGATCATAAATATTCAATGGTCTGTTATAATTGTTGGCAGATTGTAGAAACTTAATCGGTCGTTCTGTGATCCTATTGGGAGAGATTGGTGGCAACGACTACAATATTCCAATACACGCAGGACAATCTATTGATGTGGTTGAATCATATGTTCCTCTTGTTATTGGTACCATTGTCTCGGCAATCAACGTAAGAAGCTACTTTGGCCAATCCTAATAGTATATTTTTGAAAAGATTTAGTATATATATTGTTTTTCTTCATTGGCATGATTTCATCTGTTTAAGTACAGGAGTTGATTGAGATGGGGGCTCGGACCCTAGTCGTCCCAGGAAACTTTCCAATTGGATGCTCTTCGTCGTATTTGACACAATGTGGTTTGAAGACAGAAGAGTATGATCCCATAACTGGTTGCCTCACCTGGCTAAATGAATTTGCTGAATACCACAACCGGCTACTTCAAACAAACTTAAATGAGATGCGAGAGCTTCATCCTGATGTAATCATCATTTATGCTGACTACTATAATGCTGCCATGGAAATATATCGTTCGCCAGATAAATTTGGTATGTAATATTTTTTCAATTGATATAGCACAAACCACAAAGGGTCGTCTTCAATTCACGTTTGGGATAAAATTCACACTTCGCAGGATTCACAAATGGGGCTCTAAAGGCATGTTGTGGAGGTGGAGGACCGTTTAATTACAATTCATCGGCAACATGTGGATTTGCATCTGCGACGGTGTGTGACCAACCAAATACATATGTTAACTGGGATGGAGTACACTTAACAGAAGCGGCATACAAACTGATCTCCAAAGGGTTGTTCCAAGGACCATACACTACACCCCAATTTAATTCATTCTGTCCTACATCAACATCACATTTGGGAGTCATCAGTTTATCGAGTTCCACGTAAGTAAATGCATGTACGCATAGTTGGATGTATACATCAACCTATGGTAGAAGTTGCAATACAACGCCAATCGAACGAGCTTGAAGTCTGGCTGTGTGTGCAAGTATATAGTTGCAGTTCATGTAAATAGCATGATAAAAGTATATAGTTTCAGTAAATCGTACGCATGTAGATTTTTCTTTTTCGGCAAGAAACAATTTTATTATAATATGGATGGATTTCAATAATATTTAATCCGAACTAAAATTACGATGAACCTACATAATACTAACATGTAACATGCTTGAACATTTGAAAGCAAGAACGGAGCCAGAGAGGGTTTTTGTGGGCAGGGGCGGGCTCATGTATATGGTTTTGGGGCGACGTTCTCATGGTTAAGCCAAAACGACGAATTACAGTGTATCTTGTTTTTGATGTTGAAAGTTTTTTCACTCAAAACGTAAATTGTCTCCCACTCACAAATTTAAATCCAACATTTAACACTATAAAAATTAGAACTCTTCCATTTTTTAGATAAAATACTCGATTTTTTTTTAGATTTTAGATTTTTTTGCTTTCCTAATGTCTGAAAAAAATTGCCCCTCACAGTCCAATATCTTACGTCCGTCATTGCTTGCGAGTGCCCGAGACACGTAATTTTTTTTGTAAATATTTGAAGAAAAAAAATCGTTTTTTCTAAATGTATCTTATATCCACTGTTAATCGAAATGTGTTTTTAATATTTGTTATAAAGGTTCCAAAAAGTTATGCGCTCGGTCGTATTACGTTTTGTCTTCGTCGCTGTTTGAAAGTGCCCTAACAAATATGAAGGCTAAAACAATTGCAACAATATATTGAACGTTGCAAGCGAACACTGATCATGATTCCCATGACGGCATGACCCATGCACTCACACCAAATGCCTTAAGCTTTGACGCATAAAATATAATGCACCGGACTTTATAAAATTTCACGCACAATCATTCGTCTTACTCAAATTACTACGTTAACTTTAACAAGGATAACAATACATAAACGGTTAAATATCATTCTTTCAAGAAATGACCAATTCCTCATCAAATACTAGCTTATTGTAAAGATTTAATCTTGTTTAATATTTACGTTTTATTTTTATTTGAAGTATCAAAATCTGTGCTTTTTCTAAAAATCGTATTGTAAATCATACTTAATCTTACTACTTTATAAAAGGTTTAGACCATTTTCTATTATTGGAAGTATTAAAATATTAAGCCTCCAACATTACCAAAAAAAGAAATATTAACAATTGAGTCAATTGAGTCAATATTAATCAACTTAGAATTTTATTACTCTAGCAAAACGTATGCCACAATTTATTATTGTAACAGCCCTTCATTATTGGATTCATAATTTTCATAAACAAAAAATAACAGTTCTTTAAATATGCAAAATAAGTTACAGTTTTCAAATCATATATAAATTATAATAAACTACCCACTCATACACATATTTACGTCTCTTTCTCTTTCTCTTTGTTAAAAAAATACAATACAAAAGACAACACACAACTTCCTTATCACCTTCTCAACAGCCAAAACCTTCACCACTTTCGTCGATGCCACTAATTCAGCCGCCGCCACCATCAACTGTAAACATTAAAGGTTTGATGTGATTTGGTGGTTTTTGTTAAAGAAATAAAGTTTGGTGTTTGGGTTATAACAGAAGCAAAAATCATTGGTTTTATGGTGGTTGATGTTTCGGTTTTATAATATATGTTCGTCACAAAATTAGTTATCGAGTACCCGCCGCCGCATTGCGCGAGTACTCGGCTAGTTATAAATTAAAGTATAAAATGAGTGTATGGCCGGCAAACATAGCCCGAGATACTTAAAAGTTAGTCATATTTTTCTGCTAATCTCCCCAAAACACTACCTACTACCCTCTTTATTTGGACAATATAATATATTCGAAGGAAACTTTATGTTTTTATTCTTTTGACTTGGCTTAATATCTACTTGTAGAACATAAGTCCAAAGGTGAAGACGATGAAATTCCCTTGGAAAAAAAGTCGACAAACACAAACTCTTATATCGAACCACGAACTACAAAGACCGCTAATAAGTGTAGACACTCACGGAAATAGACTGAAAAGAATCTTGAACACTAGGTGACGAAGCCGACTTGCGTGAGCAGTAATGGCAACACAACCAAAGTATGGTTTCGACGTTTAACGGAAACAAAGACGAACTTACAGACAAGAAACTTTGGTTATTTTGAAAAAAACCATTCAAATACTAAAACTTAAAGTTAAAAGAAGCTTGTAATTAAAAGAGCATTTAGTGATACAATTTCTAATGCCACGCAAAAAATGTATAAGTTACTTACACTTTTTGAATTTAGGTTTACTCACACATTTTATAAAATGTCAGCAAAAGTGTAAGTTTTACCACACTTTCGAAAAAAATATGACTTCTACTCAAAATTTTAAAATATTGCGAGCAAAACTCTAATTTTCATCCACAATTAATTTGTTGGTGAGTTATCCGGACCATCAACATGTAGCCAGGGCCGGAAAGCAGCGGACGTAAAAAGGTTAAGTGATATCTAAGGTTAAAAGAAAGAGGATATTTTTATAGAGAAATTACTAATAAAATAACAATGTTTTAGATTTCGATCCTTTAATTGATCCTAACAAGCAATTGGTTCACAATTTAATTGGTGGTTAACCGGATATACATCTTCAGGTCAATTAATCAGTTCACGATTTAATCAATTAGGTTAACTCAATTTTTAAAACACTAGAGAATAGCTTCAAAGTTCTCATATACTTTGAATTCAGCTTTGTCTTTCTTTTTGTTCAATAGTTAATAACAAATGTTGAAAGCTTTGTCTTTCTTTTCGATGTATGTTTTTCATATTATAGAAAGTATGATGATATTGGTTATTAACCTTTAGTCGTTTACTTATTTAGTTGTATACTTTGCACGCTAAGTGATTCTAGTTAAAGACGAGTTCTTACTTTATTTAATTTAATCATGAGTAATAGACTAATTTGCGAAGATATCCATGTCCATTTTTCTTACTAACCTACCTGATGGGGGAGCCAACAGGTCAGTGACACTTAGGCCTCGTTTGTTTTTAAAAAAAAAACTTCTTCTAGCCTCTTTTGTCTGTAAACCTCTGTAGGCGCGCAGAGGTATTTGTTTGTTTTTTTTGCAGACATAAGTGCTAAGAAGCACTTATCCCCTCTTCAACCATAAAGACATCTCATTTCCTCTTATTTTTTCTTCTTCTCACTTCTTCTTACTTCTTCAACACTCACATCCCACCATCACCTTTAATATTTGTTTGCATTTTTTTATATTTTTATACTTTTTATACCGAAATGATTCATTTCGTATTTTTTCACGTTTTTATATGTTTTATGTTTTTTTAATTTTTTCGTGTTTTACTTTTTTGTCAATTTTGCACGGTTTTGTATGTTTTTCTATGTTTTCGTGCATTTTTACGCTTCCTTTCGTTTTCGTTCTATTTTTTCACGTGTTCATACGTTTTCGTTTGTTTCGTAAGTTTTTAAGTTTTATACATTTTCGTATATTTTAATTTATTTTTTACGTGTTTGTATACTTTTATATCTTTTTTTTAGGTATTAGCGTTTTCAGCGCTACAAAATACGAACAAAACGTATAAAAACGTAAAAATCATACGAAATGTACAAAAACGTAAAAATTGACAAAATCTACGAAAACATACAAAAGAACTAATGAAAAATATAAAAAGAAAAGGAGTAGGAAAGAAGTACATCAAGATTATCAAACGGTCTTTTTTGTGTAGATGAATACTTTAAATGCACCTCTTCTTCTTGTAGACATGGTTTGTAGATGAAGAGGTAAAACCTCTGAAAAAACAAACGAAGCCTTATATTCCCAATAGAAGATCAAAAGCATGCAAGCGATTTGGATTTGTGCGATTCATTACGGTTACAAATGAGGAGCGGCTGATTAGCAATTTGTGTAGTGTGTGGGTGGGTCGTAATAGAATCCATGCTAATGTTACCAGATTCAAAAGGGAAACTTTGAATAAACACAATTCCAGAAGTGTTGAGAAGGGGTCAAATGTGTTTGCTCAAGGTGGGTTCAAGAATACGACGAGGCCTGTGGAGATGAACAAATCATATGCTCATGTCGTTAATAGTATGAATCTTAAGGACACTATAGAATACATACCTACGATGGTATTGGATGATTCATGTTTAAACCAAGATGATTTTTCGGCGAGTTTAGTTGAGAAGGTAAAAGAACTTGGATCTCTTAATAATCTTAAGGTTGTGCTCGAAAAAGAGGTAATCGACAATTTTAATATTAAGTACATGGGTGGTCTGTGGGTTATGATTGGGTTCCAAGATGTGAATACCATGGGTAAATTTAAGGATAAATTGACTGTGGCTTCGTGGTTCTCGCAACTCCTTCTGACTCATCAGGATTTCGTTATAGACGAGTGGGTAATATGGGTAGAAATTAAGGGGGTCCCGTGCAAATGGTGGTCAAGGAACACTTTGGGTCGTATTGAATCTAGATGGGGTGCTCTCCTTAACGCGGAGAAAGTAGAGGATGCTTTCCACAATAAAAGATTATGCATAAGTACAGAAGTGATGAAAACGATCATGGAGTCGTTAAAAATGGTGTATCGAGGCAATGTATATTGGGTGCATGTTGTGGAGGTACCAGGACGGGTACCTGATTTTGATGATGATAATACAGACGGATTCTCAGAAGATGGAGAGATTAATGATGATGATGACGTAGGGGATATCTCAATGACTTTTAAAGGTGGGTATGAAGAGAGTGACGGTGAAGCAGTTTCTAAAACTGTGTATGAGGAGGTTCCATATCATCCCAATCCTGACATAAACATCAATAGACAAGACGACAACAATAAGCAAGATGATGTTTTGTCAGAGGACCCATTCCACATTTATGATATGTTGAATAAGAAGAAGCCACAAGATAAGAAGGATGACATATCAGAGGGAAGTCGTATGTTTTCCACCAGGGTATACTCCTCCGGTTAGGGGAGACCTTGTGGTGGAACAAGATCAGTTGCTTAATTAAAATAGTATCACCAAGGAAAAATCCGTTGATAGTGATGTGAACGTTTCTGAAAAGAATGAGGCGAGAGAGATAAATGACAGTAGTGAATCTATTGGTTCTAAATGTTTTAAAAAATCAAAACTTCCTAAAACAGGTGGATCGATCATTCACTTGATTGAAGAACTCGTGAATGTGGGGCAAACCATGGGGTATGACATGACAGGTTGCATCGACAATATGGAACGGATCATTTGATCACAAGGAGAGGACATAGTTCATCGATGAATTTTATGTCATTGAATATACAAGGCCTTGCCCATAAGGCTAAAAAAGATTAGGTCAGGGAGTTATGTGGTAAATATAAAGTTAACGTTTTGGTTCTCCAAGAAACTAAGATGAAGAGAATGGAGTTGTTTACTGTCAAGTCTTGTTGGGGTAACTTTGCTTTTGAGTTTGTCCATAGTGATTCGGTGGGTAACTCGGGAGCATTCTATGTGCTTGGGATCCTCATTGTTTTCGTAAGTCTAGTTCCACTGTTTCGGATTACTTTGTTATAATTCGCGGGGTTTGGTTAAAAACAGGTGTAAATAATCTTTTGGTCACTGTCTATGCACCTCATGGTAGAAGTGAAAAAAGGATGCTCTAGGATTACTTAGGTACTGTGGTACGTAAATGGGAAGGGTTGTTGTAATGATGGGAGATTTTAATGAGGTGAGACTTAAGTCGGACAGATTTGGGTCGGAATTCCATGCTCGGGACGCTCAATATTTAATTCTTTTATTTCTAATGCAGGGCTTGACGAGGTCCCTCTTGGTGGTAGTAGTTTTACTTGGTGCCTTAAATCAGCTTCTAAGATGAGTAAATTAGATCGTTTCCTAATTTCAGAGAACATGTTGAATTCCTATCCAAATCTTAATGTCATCACTTTGGATCATTTCTTATCGGATCATAGACCCATTCTTCTTCGTGAGTCTATGGTAGATTACAGCCTAAGTCCGTTCAGATTTTATCATCATTGGTTGGAAATCGACGGGTTCAGAAAATTTATGGAAGATACTTGGTGTGTAGCTCTTGGTGACTGTAATAATGGCATGAGTAACTTAACGAAGAAATTAAAGTTCCTTAAATAGAAAATCAGGGAGTGGAATTCTGGGTGTACTATTTCTTCTAAGCGTCAGTTGATACGTCTTCAGGAAGAGCTTAATATGATAGATGCTGATCTTGATAAAGGAAAGGGATCAGATGGTATTACTCTCAAACGAATGAAGGTGATTAAATGCATGCAAACCATCAATAAAACTCGTGCCTTGGAATTTCTTCAAAAGACTAAGATTAAATGGTCGGTTGAAGGAGACGAAAATACATGGTTTTTTCATTGTATTCTCAATAAAAGGCGTAGTCAAATGAGTATTAGGGGTGTCATGAAGGACGGTATATAACTTGACAAACCGGATCAAGTTAAAGACGAATTCTTGAATCATTTTAGGGACACATTTGCTCAACCTTCAGTTAAACGTATACTGATAACGACCAAAATATACATATTCAACCCGTTATTATAATGCCCCTTTTTATTATAAATGTGGAAACCTTGGTTTCCGGATCTTTAAGCTACTAGGAATGATCATTGTTCATATGATTAAAATAATCGAAGCGGAATTAGAACAACAACCATTAACAAGGTGTTTAGGCACAAGAACATGAATTAAAACACAATTGGATTGCTAACTATATTAATAATTAACAATCACTAGGTGTGTGTACATTGAATCCCACACCTAGTCGACACACACTTTAGGTTTACATTGTATATGAATTATATGATTAAAACCTAAGACCCTTGGTTCCTTTTATAATGTAAGGATTAGGGTTTACAAGAGATAAGACTAAATAAACATGTAAATCTTCTTTTTAAATAAACTTATGCAGAATATCTTTGCATGTTTATCTAAATAGAAGCTTCCATAAGCTTCTTTGTCTACGTTTTGTCAATGCTTGAATTGCATGTAACAATGCTTAGATTGTACATGACAACTCTTGAGCCAACAACGCTGAATTTGTTCTTGTCAACGCCTAAATTGCTCTTGACAACGCTTAGACAAAATCTTCATGTTTTCTTCGTTTTTGAGTTTCTGCCACATCAACTTTTTGACCCAACAATCTTCCCCTAGTTGATAGTGGCAAAACTCTATGTTTATCTCTTGTAAGTTGTACATGATCTTCAAATTGCTTCCCCTCAAGTGTAGCATGTATTTCTTCCCCTTTTTGTCACATCAACAAGGAAGTAAACAATGTTGCAATGTTGAAGATTCTCCATATGTAGGCTCTGTGTAATGATCTTGAAGAACAATTAATATAATATTTTTGATGTAGAAGTAGAATAACCCAACCTTATGTTCCATGTCTTGTACTATCCATGTGACTAAGAACTTATAGAGGAGGATATAAGTATACCTCGATCCCTTGTCAATATTCTCATCCTTTGTGAGACACTGAGCACGATAATGTAACTCCTTCAAGTGTTATGACAAGTCTTCGTCACCAACCATGTAAAGCACGAACAAGTTATCTTTAACGTCAGTGGCTGGAAGTGCATGACTTTAAGATATGATAGAACACAAACTCGCGAAAATCTTCTTCAATCATCAAACTTACCATAAGAATTCTTCCCCTTAAGCTAACACCTCTTCATGAAGACTTCCACAACCTCATGAGTTGTAGCTAACTCGCTTTAAGATCATTAATTCCGTTTAAAAATATCCGAGCCATAAATATCATCATGATATTCTAAATTAAAACGGAGATTCCATGTACCTTCGTGTGTATAATCCTCCTTTTTGTATGCTTAAAACGTACCAGTTTTCTCAAACAGCAGCAAACCTTTTGTTGTCCAAGAACCTCTCTTATCCAATATCATTATCAGATGCTTTATCCGATATCGAACAACACCTATCAGTGTTTGGATTTACATATCTCGGACAACACGTAACAATGCCTGTTCTGTCAGCGTTACGTTTCTTCTTATCAGCGTCAATTCCATACTTTGTCAGCGTCGAAATTTCAAACATCAGCGTCCAACACACACATTACTATCTGAGTTACTTAAGATAGTAACTAGATATAATATGTACTTTCCAAACGTAATTCTCCAAAAGATCAGCAGAATATAATGTTGACTCAATCTTCATTCCCTAATAACATAATATGAGATATAGAACATCCCTGAAAATCAGTAACTGAGAATTATCTTTCCAAAAACCCACGTGATATTTTAGCCAATAGCAATCGACGTCCAAATAGATGACAAACTATTTACGAACCACCCATGCCAAACCGTGTGAACACAAAAGATTTAGACCAATCAAAACTTCATCACCATGTGAACACAATTTAAATAAACCGTGTGAACATATGATGTTTTGGCCAATCATAGGTGAAGCACCATGTGAACACAAACATGTCATCCAATCATAATCCAAGAACCGTGTGAACACACTTTAAATGTAACGTCACTTCATAGATCGTGTGTACGCTGGTGTATTCTTTGATCTCATATATCACGTCCCTTTCTTCTACGTATATAACAAGACTATATGCCCTTTGCTTTGTTTGTCATGTGAACACATACTGAACAACCAATCAAATGCATCATTTTCTTTGACAGTGATTGCATCATTCTAGGGTTTCGAAACCCTAAAAACGAACCTTGTATAATTATGCATTATAACAGCCCTCAAAACTCATAACTTTCTGCTTTAAAGTCGATCTAGGGTTTGAGAAACCCTAGGTCATGATTTTATGTGAAAGCAAAAATTGAATACCTTTACTGCAGCGAACTTCGACGGACTATAACTTGACAATGAAAGCTCAAATCGAAGATCGCTTCGGTGAGATCCTAGACACAAGTGTCAAGAACCTACAGTCCAAAAATCACGAAGATCCAACGGTTAACGAAGGAGAGATCGTGTTTTGAACATGGCTGTCCACAGAAAACTGCATTCACTCCCTGCTGACTTTGACGCTTAATAACTTTTGCCTGGGGATAAAAATCGACAATCCCTCTGGTGGATGTTTAGATATGTGTATGAAGAACACACATATAAAATTTCGTGACGATCCAACGGTTCAATCAAAAGTTATGACCTTCTGAATAATGCTGCGCACACAAAAACGTCTAGAAAAACCCTAGACGAATTTTTCTTTTCTTCTCGAAACACGAACACCTTGTTGGTCCTAGCATCACGAGCCACGAGGCTCTGATACCAATTGTGGAAACCTTGGTTTCCGGATCTTTAAGCTACTAGGAATGATCATTGTTCATATGATTAAAATAATCAAAGCGGAATTAGAACAACAACCATTAACAAGGTGTTTAGGCACAAGAACATGAATTAAAACACAATTGGATTGCTAACTATATTAATAATTAACAATCACTAGGTGTGTGTACATTGAATCCCACACCTAGTCGACACACACTTTAGGTTTACATTGTATATGAATTATATGATTAAAACCTAAGACCCTTGGTTCCTTTTATAATGTAAGGATTAGGGTTTACAAGAGATAAGACTAAATAAACATGTAAATCTTCTATTTAAATAAACTTATACAGAATATCTTTGCATGTTTATCTAAATAGAAGCTTCCATAAGCTTCTTTGTCTACGTTTTGTCAATGCTTGAATTGCATGTAACAATGCTTAGATTGTACATGACAACTCTTGAGCCAACAACGCTGGATTTGTTCTTGTCAACGCCTAAATTGCTCTTGACAACGCTTAGACAAAATCTTCATGTTTTCTTCGTTTTTGAGTTTCTGCCACATCAACTTTTTGACCCAACAATAAAATAAGAGCTTTCGATACTTAATATATTGCATTTTATATGCATGTATGATGTATGGAGAAGCAAAGTGAAGAAAATCAAAAGGAGGGTCCTTATTGTGCAATTTAGCCAAACTATGGAAAGAAGATTCTAGAACACACAAAAGTGCGGCGCACATTCCCACATCCAAAGTGTGGCACACTTTCGGATAAGTGTGGCGCACATTTGCTCTCAGCCAACACTATAAATAGGAGCCACTTTTACTCAATTAACATATCTCATCTTTAAACTACTACTCTAATCCGAGTATTCTTAGCTTCTTAGAAGTATTTTCAGTATTATCCACTTTTAGGAAATACTTGTAACGAGAGTATTCCACTCTTCGATTCTTGGAGGAACGATACAATCGTGACACTCGTGTACTCGTTCATTCGATCAAATCTAAGTATGATGTTCTCTTACTCTTTTCCATTTGTTACTTTGATTACTATGTTAGGCTAAGTTATTTGTGACTATAAGGGTATGTTACTATGATTAGTGATAATGCTATGATATGATCCTTTATAAATTGATTTCAAGCTAATGTTGTAGAACCATTTTACCACCTAGTTCTCTAAACCATATTTTATCTATAGTTGATTTGTTATGATGGCTTGGAGTTGAGAAACACAAATCGTTGTACTAAGTTTTTAAATACTTGTCTATGGTTTTGAATCTTTGGTTTGAGAGATACGCTTAGAAACCGTGATAAAATATTGAACTCATTGGCAACTTGTTTTGAGTTTAGTCGCTCGAATAAACATAAGTCTTGAATCACCCTAAAGTAAATTGTGCAAACGCTATTTTGACGAAAAAGGATTATCACTCTTTACCTACGTAACATATCTAGGTCATTATTATCATCATAACGAACTCATACGAACTATCCCATATTAGTCATTGATGAGATGGCATTTATACATGATCTCATCGGTCTTTTCGGGCTTTAAATGCATAAAAATGTTATAAATTACCATATATATGCTTGTGTTTGTTTACTTGTGTATTTTAGGTATGGATATCGTGAAAAAGACAAAAGATCACAAGAAACAAGGAAAAACGGACACGAGAAACGAAGCCGTACAAAGAACCGGGCCCCAGATCATGATTTATCCAACAAATACCCTTGAAGACTTGAAGACATGCAAGATTGATCCTCATTGAATGAAGAAATGACACTTAAAACCCTTGTATATTCATAATTACAAGTTTGGTCCCTTAAGTTAGTCAAAATTACACAAATAGTCCTTCAACTTTGAAGAAATGGCAAGTTTAATCCCTCAACAATTCTAAATTGCCAATTATGGTCCCTCATGGAGTTAAAGTTGCATTGAAGACCTTTGAAGATCAACAATGTCCAAGATCAGCCCTTGAATTATCCAAAAATGGCAAAAACTACCCTTGTAACCCTTTTGGAAAAGTCTTGTGCCAAAATTGTCAAAATCTGAAAGTTATTTACAAAGGATATGAGTTGGTTTGCAAAATAAACGTGCTATACACTTTCTGCCAAAACACAAGGGTTTAAGTTGCCATATTTGAAACATTCAAATGAAATTGCGCCAAACACAAAACCAATCCACCAAAAACGGATCAAAAGCACCACTATTCACCTTTTCACCACCCAGATTTTACACCACTTAAATCAAGGGGTTAATTTAAATTATCTTGTCACACACTTAATTCACACGCCCAGAAACCCTTCCCAACCTTAAAACACTCATTCCCACTCACAATGGACCCCACCCTCAAATACCCGTCCACCAATCATGTGACAACTTAACCTCCAAGTCATCCTATGTGGCAAAATCAACAGCCAAGATCCTTAGCTTCATCCTAAAGCTAAAATGAACGCCCTTGATCACTTTGGACAACTCACATCAAAGAATTATCTATAAGACCTCAAGGGCGCATTTGGGAATTCAGTTCTAGGGTTTGTGAACAGTGATAAGCTAGCATACGTCTATAAAAGGAGACCTCAACATGTGAGAGTCCCTTTGTTCCAGTTTTAGGCTATCTTTCTTTGTAATTCCTTTTTAAATTAATAAAATTTGATTTTCTGAATTTTGAGAAATCTCTTTTATATTTTGTTAAAAGTTGTTGTTAGAATAGCCTGATTCTGAGTTCCATTTACATGTTTGAAGGTTTTTAAGGCAAGGTTTTAAGTGATAAAGCTTGTGCTTCAAAAATCAGAAAGTTTGGTTTATTTTGATCTCACTTTTTGGTTTGTTCTTCTTAGCAGCTTGGAAGCTGGTACTTGTTCTGCTAGTACCTAAGCTCAAACAATCCAGGGCCTGGATGTAGGTCTTGGAGGTTTGCACCTTCTTCCCTTTTCAATTTCTCTCTTTTTTTTCTGATTTTGGTGATTATTGCATGATTATTGGTGAATCTGTGTTATTGTTGTTGATTATTGTTCATCTGGCTTTGTTTGATGTTTATGAGGTGTTTGTAGTTTTATTTGTGCCTTGAATCTGGATGATCCTTTGAAAAATTGTGAAAACAAGTTTTTAAGGGGTGTTTGGGTCAACTGCATAGTTTGGATTTGTGGTATTTTGAGTGATAGTTTTGTGTTGCTATCTGTTGTTTCATGCTTATCTGGTATACTTGGTCATATTGCTGCAATATTTGTGGTTTGAAACACCTAGATTCTTAATTAGGGTATAAAATCTTGTTTACTTGGTAAAATTGGCTAGGATTTTGAGGACACCTAGATCTAAGCTTAGGCTAGGGCTAACAAGTGCTAAACCTTAGTTAATTACACCAGGAGAAGAGATTTGAGTGCTTGAATTTGGATCTAGTGTCAATTAGATCAGCAAATAGGTTTCTGCATATGCACCTTGTTCATCAGTAACTTCATCTGCTTTGATCAGCTTATTTACTTTGATTCAGTGTATGATTCAAGTTTATTTGTGCTTATTCATAGTTTATATAACTTGTGTATGCATCATGTTGAGTTTGGTTGGCTTATTCAGTCTTAATATGCTTATTTGTGCATAACTGCTTATTTTCCATGTCTGTGCATGATCTGGTGACTGTTTGATCATTTGTGGCTTATTGTGTGAACCATATTTGGATTTTCTTGTTTCTATTGACTCCTTGTGATTCACTGATCACAAGGGTGCCCTTGTTTCCAATTGAATCCAACTAAATCTCTCTAAAAAGCTTGGTCAAATAGTCAAAGCAGTGGGAACTCCTTTCCCCTGCTAGTTACCACTGCTAGTGTTAATTGGGTTTCAGCTTATCAATAAGCTATAATAGCTTATTTTAACTAGCAACAACTTGGATTTTGTAATAGGTGCTCATTATTTGACCCATTTGTTCATACTGGAGCATTTGGTGGGTTGACTTTAGGGTTTGACTAGAAAACCAACTAAATTGACTTTTTCATAAGTGCTTATTGGCTTATTCTGGCTTATTGGTTTTGTTTATTGGAGTTTTGTTGATTGTTTTGGCTTATTGAGTCCATTTGTGACATTTTGGAAGTTGAATCAAGTCCTGAGGTGCCTTATTTCTCAAAAACGACTATTCTGTCTTTTTATGAAATATTACTTTGCTTATTTCTGGCTTATTGAGTGTGCCTTTTCAAAATTTCTTTTTACAGATCTCATAAGCATCCCAAAAGAAGGTTGTGTGTCAAATTAGAGCTTATGGCATTAGCTTATTGCTTAATGGGCTAAAAAGCCCAATAAGGATAAGCTGTTTGCATAATAAGCTGTGATAAGATCACATTCAGCTTTTGGGCCTTTAGAGTTTTGTGTTTAGAATTAAATTTTAAGTCAGATAGGGCTTTTCCAAGTCAATTGGGCCAAGTTTGACTTTTTGGGCTAAAAAGCCCATTTGTGTTGACTGAATTTGGTTTTGGCCCATTTGAGGGCCCAATAGGGGTATTCTGGTCATTTCACTTTGATTTTCTGTTTATTTAGGTTAAAATAAACTAGTTTGCAAGTTTTTAGAATTTTCTACAAATTTTGGATTTTTAATATTATTTTAATATTATTTTAACATTATTTTTCAAATTTCACATTTTTCAACTTTTTACATTTTTCTTAGCTTAAATACATTAAAATAGAAATTTAGCAACTTTTAGAATAATTTTATCTCTTTTAGATTAATTTTTTATAATTATTTTAAGTTTTAATAGTTTTTAAATCATTTTAAATAGTTTTTCTTAGTTTAAAAATTTCTAAAAATAGTTTTTAATCTTTTTAGGTCATTTTAGAGGTTTACCAATTGAAAAATCTTTATTTGGGCTTTTTGATAATTTATTTGATTTTTAGGGCTTTAATTAGCATTTAAAAATTGAATATTTAATTATTTAAAAGGTTTGATAAAGTTTTGATCATCGATAAACTCTTAGTTTATTTAATTTGATTTTTGGTGAATTTTTGGAAATTTTTAGAATTAATTTTTATTTTTGCAGTTTTTACGGTTTTACGTTTTGTCATCGTAGTATTAATTTCACGTCTTCGTCATCTTCTTTTCGCATACCCTTCTAAACCAAATATTAATCTCAAATCATTTACATCTTAGTCACACACATATACCTCCTTGGGAAACGAACTTCATTGGGTCATTAGTGCTTGATTTTCCTAAATCATCACTTAATACTTACCGCTTTTACGCTCCTTTTCCTAAAGGACGTATTTTACCACAATCATTTTGGCGCCGCTGCTGGGGAGGTGTGTCGTGATTAATTTGCATTGTTGTTTTTAATATTAACCATAAATAGTATTTGTATTAGTAGAACTCTACTAATACGTATTATCGGTTTTCTTGGTTTTTCTTGTGAAATTATTATTACTATATTGTATTAAGTATCACAACAAATAAACAATATCTCCAAAAGTGTGAAAACACAACCTTAATTGGGATTTGATCTCCTAATTATTGTATTCGAATCTCAAACAAAAAGAAAAAGGCAAAAATAGATAAATACTTTCGTGAAGCTCGATTTTGAAAAATACGAACTATAAGGTGTGTATAAGGCGGGTATTATAAAATATACCCTAAGGAAAAAGGCTCTTAAGTGCTTCGCGCCGCCTCGTTTCCCCACTTGCTTGTGAGTATTTTGAGATTGAGGGCTAATCGAGGGTTTTGCCGCCCAAAGTATTATTACGTATAATATATTTTCTTGGTTTCTTTGTGATTAAACCCTCTTGAACAATTTGGTTTTCACCAAAGTTCTAAAGTCATTCGAAGGCGTTCACTCCACGTGATCGTTTTCATTCCTTTGAGGCTTTTTTAATCAAGAGTTTGATTCGAGGAGAGATTTTGTAGATTGTTGTCTACGAAGATACACCAAAATCCAAAAAAATTAAATACAATCAAAAACACAAAAAAAATTGAAAATTCACAAAACACCAAAAAAGAATCTTCTTTGCTCACCTCCCATTCTTCGTGAAGTTTATGATCACTCGTAATCAAGCAAAACGAGCTCGTAAACGTCTTCAAAAGCAAGCCAATCAAGAGACGTTGATTGAAGAACAACCTCCAATTGTTGAACCTATTGTAGAACAAGAAGTCGTCATGGCTAATCGTACTATGATGGAGTTGCTACAAGCACCCACCGAGGGTTTTGGAGAGGCCATTGTGATTCTCGCTATCCTTGCGGAGAATTTCGAGATTAAGACGGGTTTAATGTCGATGTTGCAAGCAAATAAGTTTAGAGGTCATGAGATAGACAACCCGCACTATCACATTAGGAATTTTAATCGTCTCACCGCTACTAGCAAGTTTAAGGATGTTCCACATGACGCCATTAAGATGATGTTGTTTCCATACTTGTTAGATGGACCCGCAAAAATTTGGCTTGAGAAAGAACCGCCAAATTCGATTTTGACATGGGGTGATCTCGTTTCCAAGTTTGTGAACAAGTTTTTTCCACC
This sequence comes from Glebionis coronaria, assembly GCA_025667525.1. Taxonomy (NCBI): domain Eukaryota; kingdom Viridiplantae; phylum Streptophyta; class Magnoliopsida; order Asterales; family Asteraceae; genus Glebionis; species Glebionis coronaria. Next base: position 493,641,334 of record CM046881.1, read on the forward strand.
ATCTAAAACAACACATTTGAAAAATGAGATTTCACGATTTGTGCAAAGAAATAATGAAAGTTTTTCAATGGCATGGGAACGCTTTAAAGAAATGTTACATGAATGTCCACACCATGATTTTTCGGAATTGCATCAAATTGATACTTTTTATAATGGGCTTAATGATCATGAACGAGATTACTTGAATGCCGCCGCGGGTGGTAATTTTTTGTGGAAAACGACCGAAGAAGCTTTAAAGATTATCGAGAATAGATCTAAGGTTTATAGCCCTCGTAACACACCGAGTGTTGCCAATTTGGGTTCGTCATCGTCGTCATCGTCTCGTAGCATTAATGCCTTACATGATGAAGCTAATGGGGAAAATCAGTTTTTGATAGATTTGCTAATCTTATGACCCATTGGAAAGCCCAAGAAGCTTCAAATTCCGCTTCGGTTAAAGCGGTTGCTAAGAGTTGTTTGTCTTGTGGTGGAGCTCATGATCTTTCCGAGTGCATTACCGCGGATGGTAACACTTCGAGTGCTTATGTAGCAACGGGAACTTACAACCAAAACGGTCAAGGTTCCCGCCCAAATCAAGCTCCACCAAATCAAAATGATAATAACTATCGAAACAACAACCAAGGTGGTAATTACCAAGGCAATTCACGTAACTACAACAAAGGGAATTATCAAAGTGGGAATGGACAAGTCAGTAATCAAAACCAAAACCGTGATTTTCAAAACATTACACAAGGTTTTAAAAATGCTCACACTAAAAATCTTCAAGGAGAATTTTTGGATTATGCTAAAGCAAATGATGCTAAATTTGATAACATGCAACGTGAGATGATTAGCTTAAGATCCGAGTTGAAAAACAAGCTTAAAAATGAACTTGCTAATGAACTTAAAACTCATGCAAATAAAATGGAAGGAAATGTCCAACGTCTTCAACAAAATCAACAAAAGATGGAACAAGGATAACATGAGATTAAGCAAGAGTTGTTAAAAGCGGATGCTAGGCAATCAAAATTTGAGGACCGAATGGCTAAAATGTTTGAAGCAATCATGTGTAAACCCTCTTCCTCGGGTGGTCTTCCTAGTGATACCGTTGCAAACCCGAAGGGAGAAATGAAGGTTATTACTACACGAAGTGGTAAAACTTTCAAGGAACCAATCTCTCGTCCAAGTACTTCTACGGAGAAGGAAATCGAGAAAGAACCCGAGGTGATGGTCGAAAAGGAGCACATTACAATCCCACGAAGTACCGCTCAAACCACACCTACGGTTGAACCAATACCAATTGTGGAACCCGAGATTCCAAGGCCGTTGCCTAATGTCCAACCCACACCACCCTTACCCTACCCTTCGAGACGAAACAAAGAGAAATTGCAAGAACGTAACAAACAACAAATCGAGCTTTTTATAAAAATGTTTCAACAAGTGCATTTTGATGTGAGTTTAGCCGACGCGTTGTTGTATATGCCTCGTTTCGCTTCCACTTTTAAAAGTATGATGAGCGATAAGGAAAAGCTTTCAAAGCTTGCTAATTGTTCTTCGGTTTATCTTAACCGCATACCGGAAAAAGTTGGTGACCCCGGAAAGTTTCTCATTCCTTGTGACATACAAGATATGAAAGAATGCCTCGCCTTGGCCGATCTTGATGCGAGCATTAATTTGATGCCATTTTCCATTTGGAAATCGCTTTCGCTTCCGGCTCTTATTCCTTCGAACATGTCTATCGAGATGGCCGATCATTCTACGATTTTAGCATGTGGAGTAGCCGAAGATGTTTTCGTGAAAGTGGGGAAGTTCTACTATCCCGTTGATTTTATAGTAGTTGACATCCCCGCAGATCCTCAAGTTCCTCTAATTTTAGGTCGTTCATTTTTAGACACCTCGAGATCGCTTATCGACGTTCATGCAAGAACTATCACTTTGAGATTCAACGAAGAGGAACTTGTTATAAACGCTACTCAAAACTCGAAACCTTCTCATGTTTATGCAATCGCTACCATCAATCACATTGACATCGTTGATGTGGTTTGCGATGAGTTTTCACAAGAAGTGTTAGGTTTTTCCGATAGCTCGTCAAGTGGCAATCCCACTATTTTGGATCCGATTCTTGCTGATTCCACACCAAATCTCATTCCATTCCAAGGAGGTGATCTCACTTCAAATGAAATCGACAATGAAGATGAGGTGTTGATTAGTGATGATACTACTATTCCACCATTCCTTCCGCCGATGGAAGTTATGAGTGTTGAACCAAAATCTTCAATCGAGGAACCACCTATCCTTGAATTGAAAGATCTTCCTTCTCACCTTGAATACGCATTCTTGGAAGGTGATGACAAGTTGCCGGTTATTATTGCAAGAGGTCTTGCTAATGATGAAAAAACCGAGCTCTTGAAAGTTCTTAAGGCTCATAAAGGGGCAATTGCGTGGAAAATTTCCGACATTAAGGGTATTGACCCAAAATTTTGTACTCACAAGATTTTAATGGAGGACTACAAACCCGCAATTCAAAGTCAAAGAAGTGTGAATCCAAAAATTCACGATGTCATTAAAAAGGAAGTGTTGAAAATCCTTGACGCGGGAATGATTTATCCTATATCCGATAGCCCATGGGTGAGCCCAATCCATTGTGTCCCTAAAAAGGGAGGAATGACCGTTGTGCCTAATGAAAACAACGAGTTAATTCCCACTCGTGTTGTGACCGGTTGGAGGGTGTGTATTGACTACCGAAAGTTAAATGACGCCACTCGTAAAGACCACTTTCCTTTGCCCTTCATGGATCAAATGTTGGAGCGAATCGTGGGAAATGATCTATTGTTTTTTAGATGGTTTTTCCTGTTACTTTCAAATCCCTATCGACCCTCATGATCAAGAGAAGACTACGTTTACGTGTCCTTATGGAACGTTCGCTTATCGTAGGATGCCTTTCGGACTTTGTAATGCACCGGGTACGTTTCAACGGTGTATGATGGCGATTTTTCACGATATGATCGAGAAGTCGATGGAAGTGTTTATGGATGACTTCTCGGTGTTTGGCAATTCGTTCACGTCGTGTTTATCTAATCTCGAGCAAATGTTAAAACATTGTGAAGAAACCAATCTTGTGCTTAATTGGGAAAAATTTCATTTTATGTGTAAATAAGGAATCGTCTTAGGACATAAGGTGTCGAAAGCGGGGATTGAGGTCGATAAAGCTAAGGTAGACGTCATCGCCAAGTTACCTCATCCCAAAACCGTTAAGGGAGTTAGGAGTTTCCTAGGCCACGCGGGCTTTTATCGTCGTTTCATCAAGGACTTTTCGAAAATCTATCGACCTATGACACACCTTCTCGAGAAGGATGCTCCTTTTAATTTCAATGAGGATTGTGTTAGAGCTTTCGAAACTCTCAAAAGGAAACTTACCGAAGCTCCCATTCTTGTTGCTCCTAATTGGGAATTACCCTTTGAAATCATGTGCGATGCAATTGATTATGCTATAGGGGACGTCTTAGGGCAACGTTATGACAAGCATTTCCGTCCTATCCACTATTCTAGTAAGACGATGACCGAGGCTCAATTAAAGTACACCACAACGGAAAAGGAATTCCTTGCCGTGGTCTATGCTTTTGAGAAATTCCGACCTTATCTCGTCTTAACTAAAAGCATTGTGTATACCCACCATTCGGCTATCAAGTATCTCTTAGCTAAGCAAGATGTTAAGCCGAGATTGCTTCGTTGGATGCTCCTCCTCTAAGAATTTGATGTCACCGTGCTTGACAAAAAAGGAGCCGAGAATCTAGCGGCCGATCATCTCTCTCGTCTAGAAGATCCTCACAAAGATGTTTTCGAGAACAAGGAAATCACCGAAACATTTCCTCTTGAGACTCTCGGTGTAGTGAATTCTAAAGACACTACCCCATGGTTTGCCGACATTGCAAATTACCATGCGGGCAATTTCATAATCAAGGGTATGACGACACAACAAAAGCGAAAATTCTTTCGTGACGTCAAGTTCTATTTTTGGGACGACCCTTATCTCTTTCGAGTTTGTGCGGATCAACTCGTTCGACGTTGTGTTTTTGGTGCCGAAGCTTCTAATATCCTTAGATCTTGTCACGAGGGACCCACGGGTGGTCACCACGGTGCTAATCTCACGGCTAAGAAAGTGTTCGATGCCGGCTTCTTTTGGCCTTCTATCTATCGTGATGCACACGCACTTGTGAAGTCGTGTGATTCGTGCCAACGTCAAGGAAAATCGTCTCAACGTGATGAAATGCCGCAAAACATAATTCAACTGTGTGAGATTTTCGACATATGGGGAATAGACTTTATGGGGCCGTTCCCATCGTCTCATGGCAACAAATATATCCTCGTCGCGGTGGACTACCTTTCTAAGTGGGTGGAAGCTAAGGCTTTGCCTACTAATGATGCTCGTGTGGTAGTGAAGTTTTTGAAGCAACTATTCTCTCGGTTCGGAACCCCTCATGCTATTATAAGCGATCGTGGAACCCATTTTTGTAATGACCAATTCAAGAAGGTCTTAAGGAGATACGGAGTTACTCATCGTCTTTCTACGGCTTATCACCCGCAAACGAGTGGGCAAGTCGAGGTTTCGAACCGAGCTTTGAAGAGGATTTTAGAAAGGTCGATTGGAGAAAACCGTGCTTCATGGTCCGACAAACTCGATGATGATTTATGGGCCTTTAGGACCGCTTATAAGACACCTATCGGTTGTACTCTGATAGGTGTGTAAACACCCATCCTTTTACCACTTAATTCTGGCTAAAACAAGACCAAAACACGTATTTAATATCATTTGTTTGGAATTATGCGTGGTTTTTGTGTTTATTGTGTTTTCAGAGCCAACCGGATAAATATTAAAGAAAACATGGGATTGCACGGGTTTTATCAAGGAAAAAGACTCAAGATAAAGTCTATTGTCCAAGACGTGCAAAAGATTTGAAGTCACTAGGCCTATTCGAAGATTTATTGAAGAAAAGGACTAAAGACGGAAGATTTTCATAAGTCGAAGAAACTCGAATCTATTTAACGAAGAAATTAAAAGACGAGTTGGATTTAATCGACAACAAATCCCGAATCAGAATCGAAAACGTCAACTTTTCTGAAAAGACGAGAAGACAAGAAGAAGAGGAGAAAGCCCACTCACCAACCAACCACTAGGACTATATATAGTTTTTCTCTTCACACATTAGGAGTTAGTTTTCATATTTTTCTTTTTCCAGGTTTTGTAGTTCGTCTCATCACAAAACTCCATTAGGGAGTTTGGTGATTTTCATCTTTTCTTTTTGTAAGTTTGATTCAATACTCTTGTTACTTTTCCCTTAATCAATCCATTCCATCTTTTCATTAATCTTGTTCTTCATCATCTCTTTTTGCAAGTTCTTAAGTTTTTATGTGATTCAAGTTTGATCCTAAAAAATTGTTGATTTAATGTTTTTATTGGTGGGATTTGTTTCTCATGGTATGTTAATGATTTGTGTTTAATTTGGTGAAACCTTTTTGAGTGATTAAGTCGTTTGGATTAAAAACCGTTCCCCTATTTTACTTGCTGTTGTATCTGTTCTTCATCTGCCCAGATTTTCCGAATAGACCTTTTAAGTTTGCTTTACTCGGAATATTTCAATTATTCCGAGTAGAGGTTTTATTTCCTCTTCATTCGGAATATCCCAGATATTCCGAATAGCCCTATTTTCCGCATAGAAGTTCATTTTTCCGAATAGCCTTTTTTCAGTTTCCTTATTCGGAACTTTTTTCCGAGTAGCCGAATTTTCCGCATAGCAAATCTTTGTATCCCCATTCGGAATATTATTCCGAATAGGCATTATTTTCCGAATTGACTTATTTTCCGCATAGTCCATTTATTCCGAATAGCATTTTTCTTCCGCATAGACAGTTGTTCCGAATAGGTCCTTATTTTCCGAATGAAGCAAATGTTCCGCATAGAGAAGATATTCCGCATGATGTGAACTTTCCGAATAGAGAAATATTTTTATTCCGAATAGAAGTGTTTTCCGAATAGACTGGATTTTCTGCATAGAGCTTTTTCCGAATGGTCAATATTCCGCATAGGGTATTTTCTCAATAGAATATTTTTCCAGTTTTGCTTATTATTTGTTTTAAGTTTACTTCATTACCATTATACTCACTTATCTGTTTAGTAGACTAGAAAACCAAATCCACTTTTTGTCACCAAGAACAAATCATTCTACTTTTAACTGAGATCAATTCGAGAGGATTCCGAGAAATCTGAAACCCATAGCAAAAATCCTAATATCATACTCCTTATAAGTTAGTCTATGGGAAGAATTGTCATTTGCCCATTGAATTGGAGCACAAGGCATATTGGGCCCTTAAGCATGCAAACTTTGACTTGAAGACCGCGGGAGATCACCGGAAAATACAATTGAATGAATTGGATGAATTAAGAGACAATGCTTATGAAAATTCACTAATTTTTAAAGAAAAGACTAAAAAGTTTCATGATTCAAAGATTAAAAACCGGGTTTTTAACGTTGGTGATCAAGTGTTACTTTTTAACTCTCGACTTAAGATATTTTCCGGGAAATTGAAATCTCGTTGGTCGGGTCCGTTCACCATTACACAAGTGTTTCCTTATGGGACCATCGAGCTAGCTCAAGATGATGGTCCTAACTTCAAGGTGAATGGACATAGGCTTAAGCACTACTTTGGTGGGGAAATTCCTTCAATGGTTGCCCTCGACCAAGTCACCTTCCCCAATGATAATTAGCATTGAGGGGATCGAGTCGAGCTCATGACTCGGTAATCAAAAACGAGGTGCCTCGTGGGGGAGATCCCATGCTTATCCTTTTATATTTACTATTCACTAATAAGGGGACTTGTACCCTTTCAACTCGTTGTCTCGTGGTTGTTTGTGATTGTGTTATCTAGATCATCATCATCATCTACGATTGAAGACTCTCGTGTTCCTTTACGTGAGCCTCCATCGTTTGCTTGAAGAAGTTTTCACGAATCCATGACATATCCTTTATTGTTCTAACAATTATCTTTTAGCATACTTCATAAACGGCTTTAGATATATTGTTGATCACCCTTTCCATGCTAGATCCTAAGCATTCGATTCTTCGTCTCTAGTGTGGGGGTGCTCCACCCTTAGACTCGAAACATTGAGGATAATGTTTGCTTTTAGTATGGGGGGTGAATAGGTACTTGCTTTGCTACGCCCTCACGCTTTCCGATTTTCAATGTTTTGTTTTTGTTGCTAATAAGGCTAAAAATGGCCAAATTTTAAATTTTTCTAGTTTTCATAAGTGTTTTTAAGACACGAATGCTTATTTTCCGATGGGTAGAATAAGAGATAATTTTTGACTTGATGGGCATTTGGAGCCATTTACATTCCTTAACCCGCTCAATTCAAGTTTTGTTAGACTTTTATATAGGGAGCTTTAAAACGCGAAAGTCTTAACTCATTCGGGTTAAGAACAAGAACTTTTCGCAAGTTCCTATAATTGATCCTAGAAAGTCACTTATCAAGGGAACTATAAAATGCATTCTCTAAGCTTGAAAAAGTCCAAGAAAGTGCAAGATCCTATAGGTGGCTTGAAAACCCAAAACTTTGATTTGATATAGTCTTAATGAAAGCTAATCCAAATTTGGCTTAATTTTGACTTGCATGGCTAAGTATTCACGAGTCTCTTTAATTAGAGGTCTTTATATAGTGAAGAACGAGAGATGATAGAGTTAGACAAGTGATCATGCTAAACGTAGAACATGGAAGTGTTCTTTCAAAAACTCATATGTTTTTAATTGTGGCTTTTTCTTCCCATAAGATCAATGCATTAGGAATAAATAATAATTTCAATAAGTAAGGTCGTACGATTTGAAAGGTTACTTAGCCTCTAGCGCAAGATCGTTTAAAAGTTGCTCGGCGTTGAATAGAGTTCATAGCCAAGGCATAACTTATTGAAGCGGGACGCGAAGATTGGCGATCATCCAAAAAGGCCCTAACAAGGCATGAGGAGCCCTATTTTGTTGCTAAAAATCCAAAATGATGTGAAGTATCATTATTCCTAAATCAATATGAAGGATCGAGACACACGACGAAAAGCAATTACTCCCCTAAAGATCATGGAGAAAGTCTATCCGAAAAGTGTTGATCCCAAAGTCAGATCTTAAACCTTAATAGCTTGTTTAAGGGTTGTGATAGAGAGAAAGAATTCATACTAACACTAGAGAAACTTTGCAAAGCAAAGTAACTAAACAAGATGCGGAATATAATGTTTAGCACAAGAACAAATATGATTGAAACGTTGAACTTTAATATATCAAAGATATACGAATACCCTAAAATGGTATTAGGGTTTACAAAACCTTAAAGTATGATAATGAAAGACAAATGAGAAAGACACACTTTGCATGCTAACCTAGTGAGTCCTTTTATAGCCACAAGGACTCACGTACAAGATCACTACTAACAAACTTGGAAAGTATTAAGGAATAATAACTGAAACGCGTAAAAATCTATTCCATATTTATCTTTGACAGCAGGGCCTTTGACTTCAGCAGGGGGACCAATCCCCCTGCCTTTGTTATCTAGCAGGGGGAACTTACTCTAGCAGGGGTACGAATAATCAACTAGCAGGGGAAACAAATAAGCATAGATTTATTCCCAACAATCCTCCCCTAAACTTGTGCTTTCCCCTAAAGACAAGTTTCTGAATAAATACTAGTTGATGAGGATGCTTACAAACTTTCTGGCCAAATCTGACTATGAACTATTCTTACCAGATCATAAGCAACATGCTTTTTAGCATCTACAATTAAGTTAGCCTGTGCTAGCTTCTTCAAGGTCTCCTGAGAGAAGGGATAATACCTATGATTGATCAAGTACACACTTATACCTTCCATCACTACTTCATAGACCCCAGAATTGGTAAACAGCTTCCAATACAACAAATCTCCTTTATTCACTGCATCAAATATAGGATCAAATAACTCATGCTCATACATTCTATGCATGCACTCCCAGATTACCCAATCCTTCTCCACACCATCCATGGTAGGAGGTTTTGCAGCAAACGTCTTCTTCAATATTTTCCACAGATCTTCTAAGTCTTCACTATCCAAAATTTGAAACATGACATCTAGACTTAGAAATGTCTGTGCTGTATTGTCAGCTCTTGTAAGCTTCCACCAAGTCCTCCCTTTGTGTTCATAAACAACATATTCTATGATAGCAAACTTCTTTCCAAGTTCACTAGGTGAGATATCATCATTTTCCTGCAGAATTAGCTGTTTATCAATTTCATCATTTGAAGGCCTTTGAGACTCCTTAGTAACTGTGCCCACTTTCTCCATTCTCTTAAGTCTTTTGGCTGCTCTTTGTACATTAAGTACAGACTTCTCAATTTCTGGAAAACTTCCACCTGCTTGATGTAATGCCCCTGCTTGTGATGATGCACCTGCTTGGGATGATGCACCTGCTTGTGTAGTTTCCAAGTTCGTTTCTCCAGCTTTTCTTTTCCTAGATTCCCTAGCATTCTGTAGCATTTCACTTTGTCTCCTAAGATACTCAGCTTCCTCAGGAGTGTTGATAGTCATCCAATCCTCCACATCATACAATCTTAGAACTGGTCTGACTGCTCTTTTTATGGCTTCAAAACTCATATCTCTGAAGTCACCATCCTTCCACTTCCTATGTCTCTTAAGCAGAACTTTGTAGTGTTCAAGTTGCCCTTTCTCTGAAGTCAAATACTTCTCTCTCTGAATTTGATTTGCCCTTCTTTCCAGATACTCAGTCTGATATTTGTAAACAAGGCAAGTCAACTCATACCTGTCTTCCAAAGGAGCATTTATTAACTCCTTCTCCCATTGATCAAGAAACTCTCCAACATGTGGTACCCTGTCATCTAGCTCTCTATGCATAATCTCAACCTGCTTGAGCATATCTTTGGGCCTCATCTTTTGCATTCTTTGGTCCTGCATATCCATCTCCTCTTGTTGTAGCCTGAGAGCTACTTGTGCATCATGTGCTTCTTGAGCCCTTTGCTGTTCAAGAGTTAAATGCTTGTATTTTCTCTTGGTCTGTTCCACCATGATTCCTTTTCCTTTGTCTTTAGGATCCACTGCTGGTGCTGGTTTCACTTTAGATGCAGGTTCTTTGATTGTAATCCCCTTCTAAGCTGGTTGCTTTATGTTCTTTCTAACAAAAGTTTGAGTAATATTCTTTGCAGGGGAATGACTTACAGCAGTGGGATCAGCAATGGCAGGGGAAACTTTTGAGGCAGGGGCTTCTTCTGGATTGCCCATAGTGAGCAATGTTTGAGCAATATCTTTGGTTGCGCTCCCCTTGTCACTTCCCTTATCAACACTTTCTTTCTCCATCCCTTTCTCAGCACTTGTTATCTTTCCATGTACACCACTAGGATAAGAATAGTACTCAGTAGACCCTTCTGTATTTGGAACTTCCTCGCCTTTGGAAGCATCCTCATCTGTTGAAATAATCAGTCTGGGCTTTCTCCTCCCCTCAAGAGTAGCAAGTCTGGTTTCCAAGTGATTGATAACCAGGCCTTGCTTTTTGACATCTTGTACCAGTTGTGCATTCTGCCTTTTCAGACTCATACACATTTTCGTCAATTCCAAATTAGTCAAAGGTTTCATACTGCTCTCAATCCTAGAAGGGAATTTCTCCCCTTTTTGGATATCATGGAGTGAGGGAGAGGACTTATTGATGGTGTCACTGTCCTGCTCACCCCTTGAGGATGAGACAATAGTGGCAGCCAAACCCTCAGGTTGCTCCAAACCCTTGGAGACTCTCCTCTCTGCTGCTTGTGAAGATTCACCAGGCAAGGGAGACCTGGCAAACCTGGATTTAGATCGCCTTTCTTGTTGTGGATCAGTAGTGGGTAAAGGACTAGCAGGGTATAGGTTCTTGGCAGGGGGATCAGCAGGGTGATGTTTAGCTGTTTGATTCTTGGCTTCTTCCTGTCTGATTTGGTTCATCATAGTTGAAGTGAGTGGAATGATCTTGCCAGAAAACAGGGGTGATGGTGCAAGGAGTGTGGTAAATAGTTTGGTGGTATGTTTGGTTGCTGAAAAATAGTTTTTGTGTTTAATTGGACCATGATCACTCATATTCAGCAGAAGTTCAATAAACCTTGGGTACATACAAAACTTTGAGTTGCTTGAAACGTTTTTAACCATTCCTTTAAAAATCATTTGAGAAAAACAATACTTCCTCCATGTTGCAAAGCAGATTAGGGCAGAAGCCATCTCACTACCAAACTCATTAAAAGCAGTGGTTTTTGGTGACAAACATTGCAAAATTGTATGAATCAAATATTTCCAATGAGGGGCAAACTGGCCTTTAGCAAACTTACATTTTTGATTTTTAGAAAGTTTGTACCCCAATTTAACAAGACCTGCAAAAATTTCAGCCTCAGAAAAGTTGGTTATCCCATCCTCATCATCAAGGAGAAGATTCTCCCTGATGGAGGCAAGTGTAATCACCTTGGGATGACCATCAATAGTGCTTTGAATTGTAACCTCTCCATTCACTGTTTTGGTCATGGCTTTAGACCAGAACTGCTAAATGTGTGAGGTATAGATTTGAGGATTGATGAGAAGGGCCACTCTAAAGTATGATGACTTTAGAAAGGCCACAACATCAGCAAACTCGGCTGGTTCATCATGTAACAACGCGATTTGGTTATGATTAGCAACAATTTTGAGAGTCATGATAAAGTTTGAAAATAGTTTGAAGGTTTATAAAGGTGAGAGGTAGGTGGGATTAAGTCGAGAGAGAGAGATGGACCTGCTGGTGAAGGGAATTAAGTTTTTATAGGCGAATTGAAGAGCTGTGATTAGACCAAAATTTTCAAATTGCAAAAATATCAAAGATAAATCTTGATAAAAAAGTAATTTATTTGAAATAATAAAGAAAGGATTACCAATCAGCGAAGAAAGCGCCTTAAATATCTTTTTAAAAACAATAAAATATTCCCTTACCAAAATTTAAGCTAGCAGGCCCAACGGTTATGAACAGGGTAACGGTATTGTCGGTCAACGATCAAACAGGGGAATGTTATGATAGCAGGGGAATGAAAAGATGAAAGCAGGGGAAACTTTCCTAGGGGTATTGGACTAGTCATGGAGAGACCAATGCTAACTAGCTCTGCTCTAATGCACACACTTGTATACACAAGATAGATACATAGAAACTCAAGAGTCCTCTATTCAGCAATGGTCCCAATACAAAAAGTCAATACATAAGTCTCCCTAGTCACCATCCCTACCTTGTCCCTTACCTATGGTCAGTCAGTCTTGGCAATGTGTGCCACACATCTGTATTTGAACAACAAGCTGTTTTAATAAAGAAATGTAAGCAGTCACTATAGTTCCTCAAGGTTTCAGAGTTCTGACAAGCTTTGCAGCAAGTCCTCATTACCCTGAACCCTCACTCACCAGTGGATATGATCTAAGATCATATATGAGTATCCTAAGGATACCCTGAGTCCTAAAGGTGTGACCTAACCTCCCCTGAAACATAGAATATATACCTGATCCACCAATGAGAATAGTATGCACCATATGAACCTCTGCATTGTTAGTCTAAAACCACATATAACCACTTTCGTAAAAAGAACACACCCAGCTTAAGAGAAAAATTCTCTTAGCAGGGGAATGAACCCCCAACAGGGGAATCTGTGTTAAAAAGCAGTGGAATAAAAAGTGATGGAAAAATGGACTAACAGTTATACAACAACAGCAGTGAAGCAACCCTGATCATACATGACAAAATAGACATCATTTTTTAAGGGGTAACCATTCCAATACCTGCAACCAGATACTGAAACCTCCCTACTTCAAAAGCTTTTGTTAAAAGATAAAAAACATTAAGTTCTGTATCAATTTTCTCAGGGACAATTAGTCCTTTTTCAAAACAATTCTCTGATAAAGTGATGTCTAATTTCAATGTGTTTAGTCTTGCTATGAAAGACAGGGTTCTTAATAATGCAAATGGTGCTGTTGTTATCAATGAATATATTGGTTTTAAGAAAGTTATACCCATAATCAAGCAGTTGATTTTGCACCCAAAGTACTTGACCACAGCATGCAGCAGCTGCTACATACTCAGCTTCAGTTGTGGATGTTGCCATGATGGTCTGCTTCTTACATTGCCAAGATATAAGTCTGCTTCCCAAAAATTGGCATCCCCCTGTTGTAGACTTCCTATCATTATTGTCACCAGCATAATCACTATCTGAATAGGCTATCAGCTCAAATGGTGACTCCTTTGGATACCAAATTCCTAAGGTGGGATGACATTTTAGATACCTAAAAATCCTTTTCACAGCAAATAAGTGACACTCTGTTGGTGACACCTGGTATCTTGCACATAAGCAGACTGCAAACATGATGTCAGGTCTTGAAGCAATGAGATACATAAGAGACCCAATCATAGACCTGTAGTTCCTGACATCTATAGGCTTTCCAGGACCATCTTTACCCCATGGATGATCCTTGTCCATTGGAGTGGACACCTTCTTTCCATCAGACATGCCAAACTTCTTTACAATTTCAGCCACATATTTGTCTTGTGAGATAAATATCCCATCTTTCCTCTGCTGAACTTGTAACCCCAAAAAGAAGTTTAGTTATCCCATGGCACTCATTTGAAATTTATCCTGCATCAGTTTGGCAAACTCCTTGCTAATCATAGAGTTAGTGGATCCAAAAATGATGTCATCAACATAGACTTGTACAAGCAAAAGGTCACCCTTGTGTTTCTTGGTAAACAGGGTCTGATCAATCTTCCCCCTGCTGAATCTATTGTCTAAGAGATATTTAGAGAGAGTACCATACCAGGCTCTGGGAGCTTGGTGAAGTCCATACATAGCGTTTTTCACCTTGTATACTTTGTCTGGATGTTCTGGGTCTTCAAACCCTAGAGGTTGCATAACATAGACTTCTTCATCAATGGTTCCATATAGGAAGGCACTTTTCACATCCATTTGAAAAGCAGTGAAGTCCATGAATGAAGCATAAGCAAGAAATAATCTAATGGCTTCAATCCTGGCTACTGGAGCAAATACCTCTTCATAATTAATTCCTTCTTCCTGAGTATACCCTTGTTCCACTAGTCTTGCTTTGTTCCTGACAACTATTCCCCTTTCATCCTTTTTGTTCCTGAGTACCCACTTTGTCCCAATAGGCCTTGCCCATTTGGGACAATCTACCAGAATCCAAACCTCTTGTATGTCAAATTGTAAGAGCTCCTCTTGCATGGCTTCAACCCAGCTTGGGTCATTTAAAGCCTGAAAAATCTTCTTTGGCTCTTCTTGTGACAAAAATGCAGTAAACAGACAACATTGCATGTTGTCATGATTGAACTTCATGGTGATGTTAGCAATGAAGCTGTGCTCCTTTGCTGTGTACCTTGTATGTCTAGGGGCTTCAGGATTACCAATGATTTGAGAGATAGGGTGATCCTTATTGATTCTGTAGGTAGGTTGCATGGTTACTTCTGTTTCATCTTCTTCCAAATCAGAATTGATGGGGCTATTTTGATTAGGGAAGAAGTCCTAAAAGGAACTTCCAAATGATACAGCATGACCAAGATATGGGTGCTGGTGAGCAGAATGAAGCTCTGAGTAACTAGGACCTCCACTCTTGATGATTCTGCTTCCACTGCTGGATATAATAGGACCATCAGTTATGGGTGTAGATGATGAAATGAGTGGGGATTCTCTTTCTGCATCATTAGTATCATTAGCAACAGGATCCTTTGTGGAAGAGGAAGCAATTGGTCTAGCAGGGGAATCTTGGATTCCACTGCCTCCAGCCATTCTGCTGCTTTCAGGAGGTGACATAGCAGGGGATGAGATTGGCTGTTCTTTTCCTAGAGAGGAATTATCTTCTTGAACATCAGCTTTAATAGGAAACAATGAGGGTACATTCATGTACCTCAGGGGTGACTTCTCTGCACCAGTTGTTTCTTGAGTACCTGAAATGTTAGTGTTCTGCAAAGCAACAGGTACATAGTTCATAGACTTTGAAAGTACTTCTATATCAAAGAACCAGTCAGGACCTGTTTGAACATCTTCAGGTTTGTCTTCAAGAAAGTTCACATGAAGATTTTCTGTGATTTTGCTTGTCTTCTTGTTGAAGACCCTATATCCCTTGCTGTTTAATGAATAACCCACAAAGTATCCATCATCACCCTTTTCACTAAACTTACCTAGATTGTCAATAGTGTTCAAGATGATCACATGACATCCAAAAGGTCTGAAAAAGTCAATTAAAGGAGGTCTTCCATTGAACAGCTGATAAGGGGTCTTGTTGTGTGCCTTAACCACCAAGGCCCTGTTTTGTACATAACAAGCAGTAGATACAGCTTCAGCCCAAAAGATAACTGGAAGTTTGGAATCAGACAGCATAGTTCTTGCAGCTTCAATGAGTGTCCTATTCCTTCTTTCTGCCACTCCATTCTGTTGAGGTGTTCTTGCAATACTGAATTGCCTCTTGATGCCTTTGTTTATGCAGAAAGAGTCCAGTTTCTGATTTCTGAACTCACCACCATTGTCTGATCTCATGGTGACTACCTTCCTGCTTTTTGATAGTTCAATTTGATTGATGAACCCAATGAGTACATCAGCTGTGTCACTCTTCTCAAATAGAAAGAATGTCCATGTGAACCTTGAAAAATCATCAGTAATCACTAGGCAGTACCATTTCTTCATTATGCTTGCCACAGAAGTAGGACCAAAGAGATCCATATGCAGTAGTTCCAATGGCTTGGTGGTGGACATACTTGTTTTTGATTTGCAAGATGCTCTGTGTTGCTTCCCTTTCAGACAGGCAGCACAAGTATGTTCATTGGCAAAAGACTTGGAAGGAAGACCATGAACCAGATTATACTTTACTAGTTTGTTCATGTTCTTGACATTAAGATGACCAAGTCTTCTATGCCATTTCTTACATTCATCTACTGAAGCTTTGGCAATGAAACATGTTTCATTGTCTTGGAGAGATATGTCCTTGAGATCAATTGTGTACATATTCTTCTGTCTTGGTGTTCTGAGTACAATAGGAGTGTCTGGTGGCAAGACAAACTCCTTTCCTAACACCAAGCATTCAGTGTCAGTAAACAAGACAAAATTTTTGTTATCAGTCATCTGTGACACACTGAAGAGATTGTACTTGAGTTCTTTCACCAAGTAGACATTGTCAAAAGTCATCCCATTGGTGACAATAGTTCCTTTTCCTGTTATAGTTCCATGTCCATCTCCAAAAGAAACACCATCATTATCATACAGGGGCACAAAGTTAGACAGGTAAGCTTTTTGTCCAGTCATACTTCTTGAGCATCCGCTATCCCAATATGCTCTATCATCCCTTGTCTTCTTTGTCACCTGCAAAAAGAAAAACAAATTAGTTCTTCTTGGGGACCCAAGCCATTACAGACTTGGATCTACCTCGTGTATCAATGTAGGATAGCTTATCAAAAACTAAAGATACACCATTAGATTGAGTACCCCTTTTGGGTACCCACACCCAACGAGCTGAGGCTTTCACAGCTTTTCCCCATCTTCCCATGTTCCTAGAAGGCAAAATTTTGCTAGCAGGGGATACCCCAGTTTTAGCAGGGGAATCCCTATGCTTAGCAGAGGGAACCCACCTTTTGTTTTGGCCTCTATTCATGTGTTGGTAAGGTCTAGAGCCAGATCTATATGCATTCTGAGGTGTTGGGATGGTCACAGAAGTGCTGGGCTTGGTGTGAACATCATTCTCCTTTCTAAGTGCAGGAACAACATATTTGTTAGTCACCCTGTTTCTCAAGGCAGGGGCAACATACTTGGCAGGGGAAAAAGATTTTGCCCCTGCATTTAGGAGAATGGTTTTAGGTTGCATATCCTTTAAGGGATTTGCAGCCACCATCTCCATAGGTGCCTTACACTCTTGATAAGTTTGCTCAAAACTGCCACATGTGAAGCAGGGTTTGGTGTTAATCACAAAGTCTTCTCCTAATTGGTGAGACTTTTGGTCATTCCAATTTCTTTGATTACCTCTTACAGTCCTGTACATACCAGCATATTTAATGGTGGACTTAGGAGACTGTGATCTGGACCTAGATTTGGGAGAGCTACTCTTAGAACTAGAGTCACTACCAAAAATTCCTTCTCTTGAAAATAGAACAGGGTTATCAATTTTTCATTGTTTTAAAGCAACATGTTCCTTTTCAAAATCCCTAATAGCACTAGTTTTTACTAGGGACTCTTCAGTATCAAGATTATTAGGTATATAAGCACTTAGGTCAAACTCAATATCATCCTGTTTTTGAAAACAAGGGAGACCGGTCCAGGACAGGTCTTTTCTAGGAAAAGGTGCATGGATGTTGGCAGGGGGTGGTGGTATGGTGGTATGCTCATTTTTAATCCCAAACCCTGTTTTGTCCCTAGGAGATTGACCAATTTCAACTGCTTTGGTTAAATCTTTTGAAGCTTTTCCAAATTTTTCAACAGTTTCCTCATCTATCTTTTGGTTAGCTTTGAAAATTTCAAGTTCAGCAGTCAATTCTTTTATAGATTGGTTATTCTCCTTGGCATCTCTTTTTAGAATCACAATGTGATCCCTATAATCACTTTCTCTTTGCTTATACTCTCTTATGGTGGACTCTAACTGTTCTAAAGCATGTTTATAGTTATCAAGATCATTATCACAATTGATATAGTCAGCTTTTACCTTTCTGATTTGATCATTCAAAGATTCAGTATTTTTCCTACAAGCTTTAGTACAATATGAGTCATCATATACCTCATTGTTAGAGCTGGAACTTGACATGGCCATAAGTGCAAAGTCTTCTTCCTTTTCCTCAGCAATCAAAGCTTGATTTCTTTCCACATTCTCTGTCATTGCACTCCAGTCCCATCCACTTGCTCCATCTATCCCCTGTATTGCTACCATGGCTTTAGCACCAGAATCATCATCTCTTGTTTCCTTTCTGTAGCTATTTCCAGTCTTAGATCCTCTGCATTCCCTGGCAAAATGACCCTTCGTGCCACAGTTGTAGCATTCAACTTTTGCTTTATCAAACCCAGCCACATCAGAGGGGTTAATTGAGATCTTCTTCCCATACTTCTTGTAGAACCTATTGGCTCTCATGCTGAGCAGAGCCATATTCCACTTGATATCCATCTCTTCTAGCCCTTGCTTACTGATTTGACATAGATCTTCATGTAACACAGTAGATCCTTGTGGCCCTTGAGATGCTATAAAAGCACAAGCAGTGTCAAGGCTGAATGTAGCTGGTCTTTCTTCATCATAGGAAGGTCCAGACCTGGTAGCAGGGGAATAAGTAGCAGGGGCTACTTCAATTCCACTGTTCTTGGAGATTCCACTACTTTGTGATATGAATGCCATGTTAGCAGGGGAATCACTGAATCCACTTGAGTTGGTGGGAATCGTTCCTTTTGACTTCATCTCATTGACAACAGGTTCAAAAACTTTTAAGTTATTGTATATGTCATCAATGTTCTTGTCGTCCAAGTCATCCTTATTCTGCCAAATTGCCTTATAGACAAACCATTCTTTCTGGAGGCTGTCAAGAAACCTGGTATTCACCTGCTCTTTTGATACCTCAATATCAAAGAATTCCAACTGGGCCACCATATCTTGAAGCCTATTGTAAATAGCTCCAATTGATTCATCACCAATTGCTTTGAAAGAAGCAAAATCATTCAACATTTGATTCTTCTTCTTATTCTTTGTGGCTTCATTTCCTCCAATGGTTGTGCCTATGGCTTCCCATAGATCCTTAGCTGTTTTATATTTCCTGAATCTGAGTTGATGTCTATCAGGTAGAGCCAACAGCAATGAGCTGTGAGCCCTGACATCATGCCTTCTAGCTAGTATCTCCTTATCACATAGAGCAACAGATTTCTTCTTGTCCTTACCTTTGGAACTTTCACCTTTTTCTTCTTCATTGCCATCTTCAACCGCCATTGTTTTGGTGAATTGATCACCAAACTCTATAATCTCCCAAAGAACATAGTGTTCCATTTTCAGGTATTGTTGGATTTTGAATTCCCATAATTCAAAGTTTTCAGGATCCAACATGGGTAACTTGAGGTTATTGTGGTTGTTGCTGTTTGAGGATGAGTCTGAAGACATGTTTGCTATGAGGATTTTGTTCTTGATTTAGACAAAGTTTCTCAACAAGCTCTGGTACCATTTGTTGATCCCAAAGTCAGATCTTAAACCTTAATAGCTTGTTTAAGGGTTGTGATAGAGAGAAAGAATTCAATCTAACACTAGAGAAACTTTGCAAAGCAAAGTAACTAAACAAGATGCGGAATATAATGTTTAGCACAAGAATAAATATGATTGAAACGTTGAACTTTAATATATCAAAGATATAAGAATACCCTAAAATGGTATTAGGGTTTACAAAACCTTAAAGTATGATAATGAAAGACAAATGAGAAAGACACACTTTGCATGCTAACCTAGTGAGTCCTTTTATAGCCACAAGGACTCACGTACAAGATCACTACTAACAAACTTGGAAAGTATTAAGGAATAATAACTGAAACGCGTAAAAATCTATTCCATGTTTATCTTTGACAGCAGGGCCTTTGACTTCAGCAGGGGGACCAATCCCCCTGCCTTTGTTATCTAGCAGGGGGAACTTACTCTAGCAGGGGTACGAATAATCAACTAGCAGGGGAAACAAATAAGCATAGATTTATTCCCAACAAAAAGACCCTTACAAGGTATGAGGATAAATATATCCAAGTCCGAAAAGAGGCGGATCGTTGTATATCAAAATCCAAAGTAAAGATTGAAGAAAAATGATGAAGTCGTGGTCCAAATATGAAGAATCTCTCAAAAACGTCAAGTGAAGAAATTCCAAATATATGAAGAGAAGACCATAATTTCAAGAACGTCTTCCCAAGATTTGAAGTATGAAGTACATGCCAAATATCGGTCCGAGAAAGGTCTCAAATCGCGAAACGAGTTATGCCAAGATATGAACTTAAGGAGATACACGAGAAGCCGTTTTACAAGATTTTGTCCTTCGGCTAACTATCGATTAAATCGTGCTACTTTGCTTTCGGACTAATAACTACTCAAATAAGTCAATATGAATCACTTGTGATCCATGACAAATAGTTAAAAAATGCTAGTAACCCATTTCCTTTTATGATAACAAGGATTGCGGGGAAAAAGTATTACACAATTTGGACGTATGAGTAGTGTTAGCATTGACTTGTACCAACAATGATCTCGTTTTTGCACTTTTCATGGAATGTATGACAATCAAGGATGACGAAGTTTACTCTAAGGGACATTTGCTTGTTTCTATTCTTTGACCTTAAAAGTCACACTCGTGATGAAAATCATACATTATGTCTTTACACATCTTCGTAGTATGTTGCAAGTCTTTTACTCTTCAATAAAGGTTAATAAAATTGAACTTTGGTGATGCTTAGATACTTTATTCTAGCATTGCATGAGGGCACGTCAATGGCTTAGTATGGGGGAGTGATGAGATGGCATTTATACATGATCTCATCGGTCTTTTCGGGCTTTAAATGCATAAAAATGTTATAAATTACCATATATATGCTTGTGTTTGTTTACTTGTGTATTTTAGGTATGAATATCGTGAAAAAGACAAAAGATCACAAGAAACAAGGAAAAACGGACACGAGAAACGAAGCCGTACAAAGAACCGGGCCCTAGATCATGATTTATCCAACAAATACCCTTGAAGACTTGAAGACATGCAAGATTGATCCTCATTGAATGAAGAAATGACACTTAAAACCCTTGTATATTCATAATTACAAGTTTGGTCCCTTAAGTTTGTCAAAATTACACAAATGGTCCTTCAACTTTGAAGAAATGGCAAGTTTAGTCCCTCAACAATTCTAAATTGCCAATTATGGTCCCTCATGGAGTTAAAGTTGCATTAAAGACCTTTGAAGATCAACTATGTCCAAGATCAGCCCTTGAATTATCCAAAAAATGGCAAAAACTACCCTTGTAACCCTTTTGGAAAAGTCTTGTGCCAAAATTGTCAAAATCTGAAAGTTATTTACAAAGGATATGAGTTGGTTTGCAAAATAAACGTGCTATACACTTTTTGCCAAAACACAAGGGTTTAAGTTACATTTGAAACATTCAAATGAAATTGCGCCAAACACAAAACCAATCCACCAAAAACGGATCAAAAGCACCACTATTCACCATTTCACCACCCAGATTTTACACCACTTAAATCAAGGGGTTAATTTAAATTACCTTGACACACACTTAATTCACACGCCCAGAAACCCTTCCTAACCTTAAAACACTCATTCCCACTTACAATGGACCCCACCCCCAAATACCCGTCCACCAATCATGTGACAACTTAACCTCTAAGTCATCCTATGTGGCAAAAACAACAGCCAAGATCCTTAGCTTCATCCTAAAGCTAAAATGAACGCCCTTGATCACTTTGGACAGCTCACATCAAAGAATTATCTAGAAGACCTCAAGGGCACATTTGGGAATTCAGTTCTAGGGTTTGTGAACAGTGATAAGCTAGCATACGTCTATAAAAGGAGACCTCAACATGTGAGAGTCCCTTTGTTCTAGTTTTAGGCTATCTTTCTTTGTAATTCCTTTTTAAATTAATAAAATTTGATTTTTTGAATTTTGAGAAATCTCTTTTATATTTTGTTAAAAGTTGGTGTTAGAATAGCCTGATTCTGAGTTCCATTTACATGTTTGAAGGTTTTTGAGGCAAGGTTTTAAGTGATAAAGCTTGTGCTTCAAAAATCAGAAAGTTTGGTTTATTTTGATCTCACTTTTTGGTTTGTTCTTCTTAGCAGCTTGGAAGCTGGTACTTGTTCTGCTAGTACCTAAGCTCAAACAATCCAGGGCCTGGATGTAGGTCTTGGAGGTTTGCACCTTCTTCCTTTTTCAATTTCTCTCTTATTTTTCTGATTTTGGTGATTATTGCATGATTATTGGTGAATCTGTGTTGTTGTTGTTGATTATTGTTCATCTGGCTTTGTTTGATGTTTATGAGGTGTTTGTAGTTTGATTTGTGCCTTGAATCTGGATGATCCTTTGAAAAATTGTGAAAACAAGTTTTTAAGGGGTGTTTGGGTCAACTGCATAGTTTGGATTTGTGGTGTTTTGAGTGATAGTTTTGTGTTGCTATCTGTTGTTACATGCTTATCTGGTATACTTGGTCATATTGCTGCAATATTTGTGGTTTGAAACACCTAGATTCTTAATTAGGGTATAAAATCTTGTTTACTTGGTAAAATTGGCTAGGATTTTGAGGACACCTAGATCTAAGCTTAGGCTAGGGCTAACAAGTGCTAAACCTTAGTTAATTACACCAGGAGAAGAGATTTGAGTGCTTGAATTTGGATCTAGTGTCAATTAGATCAGCAAATAGGTTTCTGCATATGCACCTTGTTCATCAGTAACTTCATCTGCTTTGATCTGCTTATTTACTTTGATTCAGTGTATGATTCAAGTTTATTTGTACTTATTCATAGTTTATATAACTTGTGTATGCATCCTGTTGAGTTTGGTTGGCTTATTCAGTCTTAATCTGCTTATTTTTGCATAACTGCTTATTTTCCATGTCTGTGCATGATCTGGTGACTGTTTGATCATTTGTGGCTTATTGTGTGAACCATATTTGGATTTTCTTGTTGCTATTGACTCCTTGTGATTCACTGATCACAAGGGTGCCCTTGTTTCCAATTGAATCAAACTAAATCTCTCTAAAAAGCTTGGTCAAATAGTCAAAGCAGTGGGAACTCCTTTCCCCTGCTAGTTACCAGTGCTAGTGTTAATTGGGTTTCAGCTTATCAATAAGCTATAATAGTTTATTTTAACCAGCAACAACTTGGATTTTGTAATAGGTGCTCATTATTTGACCCATTTGTTCATACTGGAGCATTTGGTGGGTTGACTTTAGGGTTTGACTAGAAAACCAACTTAATTGACTTTTTCATAAGTGCTTATTGGCTTATTCTGGCTTATTGGTTTTGCTTATTGGAATTTTGTTGATTGTTTTGGCTTATTGAGTCCATTTGTGACATTTTGCAAGTTGAATCATGTCATGAGGTGCCTTATTTCTCAAAAACGACTATTTTGTCTTTTAGTGAAATATTACTTTGCTTATTTCTGGCTTATTGAGTGTGCTTTTTCAAAATCTCTTTTTACAGATCTCATAAGCATCCCAAAAGAAGGTTGTGTGTCAAATTAGAGCTTATGGCATTAGCTTATTGCTTAATGGGCTAAAAAGCCCAATAAGGATAAGCTGTTTGCATAATAAGCTGTGATAAGCTCACATTCAGCTTTTGGGCCTTTAGAGTTTTGTGTTTAGAATTAAATTTTAAGTCAGATAGGGCTTTTCCAAGTCAATTGGGCCAAGTTTGACTTTATGGGCTAAAAAGCCCATTTGTGTTGACTTTGGTTTTGGCCCATTTGAGGGCCCAATAGGGGTATTCTGGTCATTTCACTTTGATTTTCTGTTTATTTATGTTAAAATAAACTAGTTTGCAAGTTTTTAGAATTTTTTACAAATTTTGGATTTTTAATATTATTTTAATATTATTTTATTATTATTTTTCAAATTTCACATTTTTCAACTTTTTACATTTTTCTTAGCTTAAATACATTAAAATAGGAATTTAGCAACTTTTAGATTAATTTTTATAATTATTTTAAGTTTTAATAGTTTTTAAATCATTTTAAATAGTTTTTCTTAGTTTAAAATTTTCTAAAAATAGTTTTTAATCTTTTTAGGTCATTTTAGAGGTTTACCAATTGAAAAATATTTATTTGGGCTTTTTGATAATTTATTTTATTTTTAGAGCTTTAATTAGCATTTAAAAATTGAATATTTAATTATTTAAAAGGTTTGAAAAAGTTTTGATCATCGGTAAACTCTTAGTTTATTTAATTTGATTTTTGGTGAATTTTTGGTAATTTTTAGAATTCACTTTTATTTTTGTAGTTTTTACGGTTTTACGTTTTGTCATCGTAGTATTAATTTCACGTCTTCGTCATCTTCTTTTCTCATCCCCTTCTAAACCAAATATTAATCTCAAATCATTTACATCTTAGTCACACACATATACCTCCTTGGGAAACGAACTTCATTGGGTCATTAGTGATTGATTTTCCTAAATCATCACTTAATACTTACCGCTTTTACGCTCCTTTTCCTAAAGGACGTATTTTACCACAATCAGTCATATTTGTTACCATTGTTATTCGTATCAATCATTTCTTTCTTCAATTATTATATTGATTACCAAAACGAAACTAAGTCTCAGCGAACAATCCTAACTTACCACTACAAGCTATATTACGAACGAAAGGGTATACTTGGCCGTGTTTGTATTTCTAGTCCCTTGTTTTTTCTATACCTTGTAATATAAATTTAAAACTTGCGAAACGAACATCATGTTTTTGGCGCCGCTGCTGGGGACTTATAATCTTGTTTTGTAACCAAAACTTTCGTAATCTTTGAAGAATTGAACCATTTCCCACTGAAACAAAACCAAATTTTTTTCTACAGTACAGAATGTACGCCGCACAATCCAAAAAGTGCGCCGCACTTCCTATAGTGAACAAAAGTACGCCGCACAATCCAAAAAGTGCGACGCACATTTCTTCTGTAAATCCAAAACCTTTGTTGGATGCACACCCGTTCATCCAACACTCCACCATTATCACCATTATCAGAACCTGAACGTACCCTTAACCGAAGGTTATGTATACTTCACCTTCATGTACCTTTTGATAGGAGACACGAGCAACATCAACCTCGCGAAATAAACCAACCTTTCGACAACCTTTCTCAATTCCTATTTCTCACCAAACTCATCAACCGTTACGATCCAATGTCGGACACCGATGATGAACCAATGTGGTCAGCCGATAGAGTTGTAGCACCAACTCATGGCTCTGTAATCATTTTACCTGAAATTGCGAATGATTTTGCAATCAAAGGAAACCACTTGACACTTGTAAAAAACAACCAATTTGATGGTCTAATCAAAACCGATACTCACAAACACATCCATGAATTTAGCGGAATATGCAAAATGTTTAACAATGGAGAAGGACAAGCCGAAGCCGTTCAACTCATGATGTTTCCATCATCCTTCACTGGAGAAGCCAAGTCATGGCTCGACGAACTTAACGAAGGAACCATTCGAACATGGGAAGGTCTTAGAACCGCTTTTATTAGCCGATTATTTCCTCCTATCCTATTTGAAAAACTCCTCGGAGAAATCCGAAGCTTTTCTCAACAAGATCGAGAAACTATCACTAACGCATGGTTAAGAATGAAAGAATTACTCAGAAACTACCATGGTCATGGACTAAAAAAGGAAGGAAGAATCAAGATTTTCTATCATGGTCTTGACGATGCTACCCAAGATGCATTGAACGCTGCAACGGGCAGTATTTTCCTTTACAAAACCCCTAACCAAGCTTACCAATTGTTAGATGACAAAGTCTTACTCAAGCTTGATTGGTCCAAAAATCACAAAAACAAAAACCCAGGAAAGACCGTAGCTTTTGCCAAAGAAAGCAAAAACCCAACTGACACTGAAAAATTATGGCTCATGTGGATGCCATGTCTCTCAAAATCAACACTCAATATTAAGAGATGAAAAACAAAAGTCGTGAAACCTGCAAAAACTGTGGAGGAAACCATCCTTCTACTGAATATGATGACGATGACACCCCTATAACAAAGGAAGAAGAAGCCAATTTCATGAACACCTTTCGTCGAACTCGATTTTATAAGGATTATCGTAATCGTGACCGCGATACTTGGATATCTAACGATAAACCAAGTTATGATCGAGACAAAAAAAACCCAACCAAACTGAGAACAAACCCAACCTCGAAACCAAGCTCGACAATTTTATTGAATCTCAAAGAAAAACCAACCTTTTCGTGCGAGATATATTCACTGACCTCAAAACAGAGTTCGAGACTTTAAACAAAAACCACAAAACTTTCATTCAAAACCTTGAAGCTAAGTTTGATCATTTTGCCGATAAGCAATCGAATTGCGGTTCTAGTTCTTTACCTAGCAACACCAACCCAAACCCCAAAAACAACAACAAATATCAACCACTGCAAGCTCGTAATGAACATGTGAATGTCGTATTCACGCGGAGTGGCTTATCTTACGAATCACCTACCAAACCTACCCAAGACACACCAATCGAAAACCCACTCGATAGTGACGATGAGGATGAAGCCCAACCAACCAAAACCAAACCCACTGAAAACTCAAACCCAACACCAAAACCATATAAACCAAAAGTACCATACCCCCAACACTTACGCAAGCAAAAGATGCAAGCTAAGTATGGTAAATTCCTCGACTTAATCCAAGAATTTCGAATTAACATGCCTTTAGTCGATGTTTTGACTGGAATGCCAAACTATGGCAAATTTCTCAAAGAACATATCAAAAGCAAACATAAGTTTGAAGATGTATCTTCAGCTTTTCTAAATGATGAATGTGCTACCATTATCCAAAACAAAGTACCACCAAAACTTGGAGATCCTGGAAGTTTTCTAATTCCATGTACTTTTCATCACTCATACTCTTGTAATGCCTTGGCCGATCTTGGCGCTAGTATCAACCTCATGCCATACTCCTTGTATGCTAAACTCTCAAAATATGTTCTCAACCCACAAAAATGAGCGTTCGCCTCGCGGACCGTTCTTTTCAATACCCAACGGGGAATAGCCGAAAACATGCTCGTTGGAGTTGGAAAATATATTTTTCATGTCGACTTTGTAATCCTAGAGATGGAAGAAGATAGCAAGATACCACTTATCATTGGTAGACCTTTCTTGCATACAGCTGACGCTGTGATTCGTGTGAAACAAAAACAACTCAACCTTGGAGTTGGAGAAGATAGAATTTCCTTTTCTATCGATGAAGCAATGAAACACTCTTATTCTAATGACGATACTTGCTTTAGTATTGATGTCATTGACCAAGTAGTTGAAGCTGATTTCGACGCTCTTCTTGATGAAGGAAGCGAAATTTTATATTCTATCAAAGGAACCATCCTCAAAGAAGAACTTTTTGCTGAATTTGAAGCCTTCATAGCCGTTAATACCGACGAACCTATATAAACACCCAAAGAAGAAAAAGAAACACCATCTGAAACCATAACTTTCGAACCCTATTTCAAAGTTAAGAAATCTGTGGAAGAGCCCCCTACAGATTTAGAACTTAAACCTCTTCCTGAACATCTGGAATATGCGTTTCTTCACGAAGAAAAATTACTATCTGTAATTATTTCATCCCAACTTTCGGAAGAACACAAAAACGATTTAATTAATGTTCTCAAGAAGCATAAACAAGCTTTTGCTTAGAAAACTTCTGATATTCCTGGCATATGTCCATCGTGCAGTAAACACAAAATCCAACTTTTGGATAACAAGAAACCGATTGTTGAAAAACAACGAATATTAAATCCTAACATGAAGGACGTTGTTAAAAAAGAGATCCTTAAACTTCTCAATTTTGGAATAATCTACCCAATCGCCGATAGCCCGTGGGTTAGTCCTATTCATTGTGTACCTAAAAAAGGAGGTATCACTGTAGTAACTAACGAGAATAATGAGTTAGTACCAACACGAACCATCACCAGATTGAGAGTTTGTATTGACTATCAAAATTTAAATGAAGCAACTACGAAAGATCATTTTCCTTTGCCCTTTATGGATCAAATGTTAGAAAGACTTGCAGGGAATGAATACTTTTGTTTCCTCGATGGTTTTTCCGAATATTTTCAAATCCCATTCAACCCTATGGATCAAGAGAAAACCACATTTACTTGTCCATTTGGAACTTACGCGTATAAGCGCATGCTTTTTGGCTTATGCAATGCACCTGCTACATTTTGGAGGTGTATGATTGCAATCTTTCACGATATGATTGAAGAATTAGTCGAAGTATTCATGAACGATTTCTCCGTCTTTGTAAATTCTTTCGATACATGTCTTATCAATCTTGATAAAATGTTAGCACGATGTGAAGAAGCAAATCTTGTGCTAAACTGGGAAAAATGGCACTTTATGGTTAAAGAAGGAATTGTGCTTGGACACAAAGTGTCTGACGCAGGCTTAGAAGTTGACAAATAAAAAAATTAACCTAATTTCAAAACTCCCACCACCTACTAATGTGAAAGGCATTAGAAGTTTTTTAGGTCATGCCCGATTTTACCGACGATTTATCAAAGACTTTGCGAAGATCGCAAGACCTTTAACTCAACTTCTAGAAAAAGAAAGAACATTCGATTCTAATGATGAATACCTTTCAGCGTTTGAAACTCTTAAAGCAAAGCTTACATGCATACCAATTATTGCAAGCCCCAATTGGAACCTTCCATTTATGCTTATGTGTGATGCAAGTGAACATGCCCTTGGAGCCGTCCTTGGACAAAAAGATGGAAAACAATTTCACCCCATCTACTTGCTAGTAGAATTCTAAACGCAGCCCAAAAAAATTACACCATCACGGAAAAAGAACTCATGGTTGTAGTTTAAGCGTTTGACAAATTCCGATCATACCTCGTATTATCGAAAACAATAGTTTACACCGATCACTCAGCCTTAAAGTACTTGTTTAAAAAGCAAGATGCCAAACCTCGTCTAATACGATGGATATTGCTTTTAAAATAATTCGATTTAGAAATTAAAGATAATTAAGGTGCTGAGAATGTTGTTGTCGATCATTTATCTCGCATAGTGAATGATGATTCTAGCGGTGATGAAATCGATGATTTTCCCGATGAACACATAATTCAAATAAATACTAACATTACACCATGGTTCGCAGAATTTGCAAACTATTTGGCTGTAGGTATTTTACGAAATATCAACAAAAGAAAAGATTCTTTTCTGAACTAAAAAATATTTTTGGACGATCCTCACCTGTTTAGAATCTGTTCCGGTGGAATGATCCGACGTTGTATTTCCGGATCCGAATCTCGAAAAATTCTCGATGAATGTCACTACGGACCTACCGGAGGATAATAAGTGTGTAAACACTTATCCTTTTACCACTAAAATCAAGGAAAAATAAGACCTAATCATGTGAATGTCGTAAAAGTCGGAATTACGCGTGGTTTTGTGTTTTGTGTGTTAAATAGGTACAAATGATCAAAAGGAAAGAAAATACGGGATTTCACGGTCAAATGTTGAAGAAAAGTCAAGGAAAGAGACAAATCAAAGTCAAAGGACCAAAAATGCAAAAATTCCAAAGTTCAAGGGCCTAAAATGAAGATTTGTTGAAGACAAGGACCAAAAGTATAAAAGTTGGAAAGATCAAGGTTTAAAAATGAAGATATATGGAATACATATGCAAAAAAAATCAAAAGTTCACAAAGTTGAGGGACTAGAATTACCAATCTCCAAAGATCAGGGGCTGAAATGAAAGATTTATATGTTTTGTATAAGTTTTGGAAAGAATTATTACATATTGCCAAAGATTATAACTTCTAAGAGTAATATTTGCCAAATGATGAAAGTTGAGGCTGGTCAAACAAAGTCAAACAGGTTAAAGAACTAATAAAAAATGGAGGCAAAGAATTATTGTACATCTCTTCCATACGTATTTTTACCAAGAACACAAATGGGGGTTTTCACCTATGTCAGTAATTGATCAATTAAATCACAATAGAGCATTCCCAATCAACCTATCAATGAATCCCACGTGTAAGAAGCAGAAGAATGGTCCCCTACCTCTGTCCACGCTGGCAATCCGAATGTGAGAAGAAAGAAACACACTCAAGGCCAAAATTTACACTAAATCCTTTGTTAAACAAACACACTTGGTGTCAAATCAATGGCCACGCTGGCAATCCGTGGGAAGTCAGAGAAAACAAGAAAAAGATCTAAAGGCCTCAAATCATGCTTCATTCTTAAGCAAGATCAAACGGATGATATAGAAACCCTTGGAGAAAGAAGATACAGCGGTGGAAAGATTCTAGAGACCTCAAATCTATCTATAAATAGGGATTAGTTCCTTACAATTTTTCATGTAATTTTTCCTTAGTCTAAATTATGTTATTTTCATTTTTTTGTAATGTTCTCTTTTAATTCAGTTTAATAAAAGTTCTTAATTCCAGTTTTAATTCATGTTATTTACCTTCTGCTTTTAAATCTCATACCTATTTTACTTTCTGTTTCAATCTGTCATTAAGTTATAAGCTAATATAAGTCGTTTTCAAATTTCATAATTAGTCTCTCATAAGCTTGTAGAAGCCTATGTGAGGCTTTGTTTTTTAAATACTAAGGAAAAGTCTACTGCTCTAAAATTCATCAAAAGTTAATGTTCATCGTCTTTGATTCTGAAAGTTACTGTTCTTGCTGGTGACGTTGTGTTCGTGATAGATTTTCGAGTTCCTGAAGGTGTTAATATAGTTTGTGCTTATGTTTTGAGCATCGTCTTCATCAACGGAGGCCTGGAATCAAGTATACTCGTATTTTTCATTTTCTGCATAATTTTTGGATCTTAATTGCTATAATTTGTATCTGCTGTGCTAGGAGCTTAAATTCTGTTTATTCCTAGTTCATTTGATTAGTTTGAGTTCTTTAGATATCTGTTTTAGCTTATTAGTCTTTAGATCATCTTTTCTCTTTGTTAAACTTGCTGATATAGCATATAGGTGTGTTTGGTTAAGCTGTTTGTGTTAAGAGGCGTTATAGCTGCTGTCTAGATACACTTGTCCTCTCATTTGCAGTATAAAACTAGCACTATTCAGTTTTCAGAAGTCTAATTCCAAGGTCAAAAAGGCAAACGGTGATAAAAAAAGTTTGGGTCTAAATTTCTGCCTAAACAACCATTTTCATCTTCACTTTTCTCTTTGCTCAATAGGATTTAGGATTAGTGCTTTAGTGTTCTGAGTAGCTAGTACTAGTGGCTTTAAGAAGTTAGTTAAGAGTTTTCACCCTAGCTTATCACATAAGTAGATAATCAGCTCAGAAGTTAGCTTATTAGAATGGTGCGTTTAATATAGTTTCTGCATTTAGCTTTTGGTTTTGCTTATTTCATGCTTATAGCTTAGGTTCTTTTTTAAAAGTTGCTTAATCTCACCCCATAAGTCATAATAAGTCAGCAGAAAAAGTTTTGGAAAAAGTCGATTTTGGTCAATATTAGTCAAATAAGCCCGTTCTAGCTTATCGAGTTCAAACAGCTTATTGTTTCAATATTCTGTGGATTTTCTTTTTGGTACATCATTTTTCTCAGCTTATAGATAGATTTTCAAAAGTTTCATTACATGTTCTTAAGTAATAAGCTCTATCTCAACTTTTTGCATAAGCTACAATTTTTGTTTAATAAGCTAGAGTCCGTATCATAAGCTCAAACTTAGTTTCCATAGCTTATATTCGATTACGAGAAAGTAGGAACGAAAACGAGCTCATTTGGTTCGAAAATTAGCTCAAACGAGCTTAACATTAAGCCTTAGCCCGTTTTTTTAGCTTAAGGTGTTCGAAAATTGCAAATAGGTCCCTGAATTCGCATGCTATTGGCAATTTCAGTAATTGCACAAGCTGGTCCTTTTTCTTCATTCTTTCTTATTATTTCCTGCGTTAGATATTAGGCTGCATTTGTTTAAAATTGATGTTGGGCTAATTTCCTTCATGTTGGCCCAAGTGATTTAAAAGGGTGCGCAGGTTTGTATTTTTTTTTTTCAATCAGTTTTCTTTACAAAGTTCTAAATAATTAGATTTCACTTTAATAAAACAGATATTAGATTTTAATAAAATTTGAAAATAGTTCTAATAGATAAAAAATATAATAAAAAAATAAATAAATAAATATAAAAAGTATAAAAATTAAGTTTTACATTTTTAGAATAATTTTGCATTTACATTTTTAGCATTTTAATATTTTTGCATTTGTCCTTTTATTGTCGCTTAGCATTTTAATAATTTTTCGTTTACATTTTGTTTGTGCATTTTATATTTTTCTTTACTTTCGTCCTTTATATGTGGTACGTGCAATTTGTTTTAGAATAGTAAGTATTTTTACATAGTTTAATACTATTAATTTTTTTTACGTGCTTTTAATTAAAAATAGATACCAATCAAGTCACTATTCACCGAAAACAATTAATTTTACGATAAAATTGGAAATCAATTCGAGTCGAGTCGAGGAACGAAAAATAGACATAAAAAGAGTTTGCAAAAACCCTAGTTTCAAATGGCGCCGCTGCCGCTTCGCTCGTACGATTGACGATTTCTCGTGAAGACGTTTGGATTTTGGGATCCGTTCTTCTTGAACGTTAATTTTCTTGCACAAAAAATCAAAAATACAAAAAAATTAAAAAATCACAAAAGCAATTTCTTTCCTAAGAATTGCACAAAAAAAAATTAAAAAAAATCAAAAGTAATACTTTTTCCTAAAAGTGTTACACCAAAAATATTACGTATTAGTGTTAATGTTTAGTTCGATTTCTTTCGATTTTTCTTGTGAATATATATTTTTCTAAAAAAAATACAAAAGGATTTTTCTTTTTATATATTACGTAGCACAATAATTTACCTACTTTTCAAATAAGCCTTAGTTGGGATTTCATCACCTAACTATTGTAGTCGAATCCTAAACGAAATAAAAAGGAAAGATAGATAAATACTAGTAAGACGTTTGAACTCGATTTATACAAACTATAAGGTGGGTATAAGGCGACGCGCTATAAAAGGCCGTCTAAGGAAAAAGGTTTTTAAGTGCTTTGTGTCACCTCGTTTCCCCGCTTGCTTGTGCGTATATTGAGAGGGACGACCGATTATTGGTTTGCCGACTCAAGTAGTACTTAAGTATATATTTTTGTAGCTTTTTACTATTGCTCCTCGAGAGGGAAATTCCTTTTCCTCTCAAAGTCGACCGAGGTCACCTACCTCATTCCAAAGTTTTAATTGTATGCGCACTCGCGCGCGTACATACATACCGAGTGGTGTACCAAATACTTCTAATTCTTCAAAAAAGAAGAAGAAGAAAAAAAAAAAGACCGTCATTCAAGCCGATCCCGAGAATCGAGCTTTCGACATAACGATGGCAACGGATAATCGACCAATGATTGAGATTCTTCAATCTTACGTTGAAGGAAACGATGACGTGATTGTGGTGCCGACCATTGGAGCTAATCATTTTGAACTTAAACCGGATTTTATTCGAATGGTTTCCGCTACACCATTTTTAGGTCGTACTAATGATGACCCACACGCTCATATCAAACGATTCATCCAATTAGCTAATACCGTCAAATACAATGGGGTGCCCCAAGAGGCCGTTCGCCTCCAACTTTTTCCTTTTTCCCTCGAGGAAGCCCGGATTTGGCTTGATAAGGAACCACCCCAAAGTATTAACACATGGATCGACTTAGAGACCAAGTTCATTAATTACTTTTTCCCACCATCACGGACCACCGCTTTAAGAAATGAAATAATCAATTTTGAGCAAAAATATGGGGAAACTTTTAGTGAGTCTTGGGATCGATTTAAAGAGCTTTTGAGAAAATGTCCACAACACGGTTTCACCAAAGTGCATCAAATAAATACGTTTTACAATGGTTTGACTCTAAATGACCAAGACTCACTTAATAGTGCCGCGGGGGGCAATATTCTTGTGAAAACCATGAACGAGGCTTGGGCCATTATTGAGAACAAGGCAAAAGTGCAAACCAAAAGTGTTAGGGCAAATATGGCAAGTGCTAGTACGAGTAATAATGAGGTGAATGATCAAATTAATAAACTTACTTCACTTGTTGAAAAACTCGCTTTAAGAACCGACGCCCTCACCACTCATGTGCATGCCGTGAAAGATAATAGTGAAACGTGTGAGACTTGTGGTGGACCACATTCATATTTCAATTGTGACAAGGTTTATAATCAACAACAACAAGTTTGTGCTTTTAATGTAATAAAGGGTTCCATTTAAACCTAATGTTGATGTTAACCATTTGTCTTACAATAGTACTAATTATTTGGCTCCCCGGGTTTTGTAGCACCACAAAGACCACCCCCACCCGCCCAAAA
Organism: Glebionis coronaria; assembly: GCA_025667525.1. Taxonomy (NCBI): domain Eukaryota; kingdom Viridiplantae; phylum Streptophyta; class Magnoliopsida; order Asterales; family Asteraceae; genus Glebionis; species Glebionis coronaria. Next base: position 493,675,414 of record CM046881.1, read on the forward strand.
TACCCAATACCAAAATAGGAACCAAGGTCCTCAAATGGGTAATTTTTAAGGGAATGCTAATTAAGGGAATTTTAATGGTCAAAACCAAGGGTTTCAAAATAATAATCAAGGTTTTTACAATAACAACGGTTTTCAATCTCAAAATCAAGGTTTTCCTAATCAAGGGTTTAATCAAATGAACATGCAAAATCCTCAAATGGACTTGGTTCTACAAAAATTGACCGAACATGAGAAAATCATGCAAGCTATGCAAGCATCTACTAGACAAATGCAAGAGTCCAATGATAAGAGATTTTTGACTATGTTGCAAACCCTTAGACCCCAAGGTGCCTTACCATCCAATACCGAGACTAACCCTCGTGCTAATGTGAGTGCTATCAATACTCGAAGTGGAGCCACTTTAGTGGGACCTTCCATCTCTTCGCCCGAAAAGGAGAGACAAGGCCCGGAGGTCATAATGAGTAATCCTACTCCCCCTCCGGTGATTCCGCCCACTACCACTCCTAGTACTAGTCCTCCATTGCCGAAAGAGCCTATCCCTACGGTTGTTCAAGAAGCGAGTCCTTCTCCTTCTCAACCTTCAAAGTCTAAGCCTAATATCCCTTATCCATCTAGGTTAGGCAAGACTAAAGTGCTCACCAAAGATGACATTCATGTCTCTAATTTTTTGAAAATGATTTCCAATATGAATGTCAACGTAAGCCTTATTGAAGCACTTGCTCAAATGCCAAAATTTGTGAAAATGTTTAAAGATTTGCTTAATAAGAAAGAAAAAATGGTTGAGCTCGTGAACACCCGTTTAAATGAAAATTGTTCCGCGGTTCTTCTCAAAGAGCTTCCCGAAAAGCTAGGAGATCCCGGACGATTCGTGTTACCTTGCTCGTTTCCTCAAATCGATGATTGTATGGCTTTAGCGGATCTCGGCGCTAGCATCAATCTTATGCCACTTTCGGTTTGGAAACAATTGTCATTACCCGACCTTGTACCGACTCGTATGACTTTAGAGTTAGCTAATCGAACTCTCGCATACCCCGTTGGTATTGTCGAAGACGTTTTTGTTAGAGTCGGTACATTCAATTTTCCCGTGGACTTTGTCTTCGTCGACTATGAGATGGATCCTCGTATTCCGTTAATACTTGGTAGACCATTCTTAAGGTCCGGAAGAGCCTTAGTTGATGTAGCCGAAGGGAAGTTAATTCTTAGGGTTCGGGATGAGCAACAAGTTTTTAAAATGGGAAAAATCACAACGAAATCAAATGGAAAAGAGTCGGTCAATATGATTGATGTTCTTAATTATGATAATGATGAGATTTTTATTAATCCTTTTGGAATTGAAAAATCTAATCAAAATGATTTTGTGATAAACTCATCCCATCCCTTAGAGCCTCAAAATTTTGATACTCCCATTTATGACACCGATAGTGATGACACTTCTTCAAGGGATCACACTATTTTTGGCTTAGACGACTCGTCTTTTGACCCACCCACTTTAGACCCACCCATTTATGATCAACCAATCTTTGATACCTACGATGATGACACTTCTTTAAGTGATCTCATCAAATTTGATGACCAACTTCATGATCTTAATGCACCTCATATCTCTATGAGTGATTCTTCCATGGAGACTCCTTTTGACTTCTATACTCCAATTTTAGAGGTCATGACTATTGAGGAGGATCCTCCACTCTTAGAGATCTTACCTACTTTAGAGGTTATTCCATTTGAGGAGGATTTAGATATCTTTCTAAATACCTATTTTCCTAATGAGGAAGAGTTTTCCTATGACTCCGACGATACTTATGTTTTCACATCAAGTTTGGAAGAGGAAGACTTTCCCACTATGGATTTTGATGATATTTTGAGCTTAAATGTCGACACCTCTTGCTATTTTCCCATTAAGGAACCGGTGTTTGATCCGGGAATAGAGACTTTTGTGCTTTCATTGATATACCACCTTACCTTTCCTAGTAACAGACTTTTGCCTAAGGATACCCCACTTTTCTATGACTTGCGTACCACCTCGGGGTTTATTTCCTTTTGTGATGGAAATTATGTGTTTGACCCGGGTGGATTTTCATGGGGTATGCCTTGTATGACTTTGTTTCACCTTTATCATGGAGAGATTTTCCTCCCTTGGAAATCTCGGTTGTTCCATGATTTTCCCATTTGAATGATAACATTCGGGAAATCGAGTCGAGCTAGAGACTCGTGATTAAAAATCAAGCATCGTTTAACTAGGTTAGATTTTTACCCTTTTTCAACCATTTTCACCAATAAGTGTAGGGGGAGCCAAGTAGGTTGTTTGTGTTGTGATGTTGTGTGCAGGGACATGTGCTTAATGCTCCACTTTTAGTAATTTTGACGAGACCCGTGCTCCCCTGTTACCCATGTACCCGGTTCCTTCGATAAGTTTTTGCTATTGTGATTCTATCTTGTATATAAATAAGACAAATAAATGTAATCATTTTAGTTGTCCTTTCCTTAGCTCGATTTAAACATCGTACTCAATGTCCTAAGTGTAGGGGAGTTTATTCTCCCACATGCTTAAACATTGGGGACAATGTTTATATTAAGTGTAGGGGGGATTTCTATCGAAATTTTAGTGGCCTTTTCCATGAATTTGACCTCATTTTACTGGAAAATTTTAAAAATTTTCAACGTTTTTCAAATTTTTGATCTATTTTGGCCTTGTATTATTTTTATTTTATTTTTCCTTCTTTTTATCATCGCATCTTATATTTTTCATTTCAAGAATAAAGTCAAAAATAAATAAATAAATAAAATGGTTTTAACAAGTTTTGATATCTTTGATATATTAGGCCCGTCGTGAATATTTTGACTCAACCCGAGTTTACTTATCTAAGTTTACTCTAGCTAGTATCCTTAACCATATGGACCTTAATTGGTTTATTAGGCTAAGCATCCACGAGTCTCATTCCTTGAGATTTTAAATTATGGAGAACGAGAGATGATAGAGTTAATTATAAGTTCGGTATTCTTTCATTAACTTATGTGAGTTAGTTATGAACTTTTTCTCCCATCACTTGTTAATAAATATATTTGCAATAAATAAGGTTGTACGATTTGAAAAGTTACTTAGCTTCTAGCACAAGATCGTTTAAAAGTTACTCGGTATTAATTAGAGTTCATAGCCAAGGCATAACTTATTGAAACGGGACGCGAAGATTGGCTTATCCAAAAAGGCCCTAACAAGGCATGAGGATACCCGAGTCCAAAAAGGCCCTCACAAGGCATGAGGATTCACTTTTTGCTAAAGATCCTAAGATGATGTGAAGATCATTAATCCAAATCAATATGATGGATCAAGACACACGACGAGAAGCAATTACTCCCCTAAAGATCATGGAGAAGTCTATCCAAAAAGACCCTAACAAGGTATGAGGATAAATAGATCCAAGTCCGAAAAGGAGGCGGATCGTTGTATATCAAAATCCTAAATAAAGAAGAGGATAAATGAAGAATTCGTGGTCAACGTTTGAAGCATCTTTCACTCCTAATAAAGATGTATACCAAAATGAAGAGAAGACCATAATTTCAAGATCGTCTCTCAAGATTTGAAGTTTGAAGTACAAGCCAAATATCGGTCCGAGAAAGGTCTCAAATCGTGAAACGAGTTATGCCAAGATATGAACTTTATGAGGTTTCGAGAATCAGTTTTAAAAGATTTTGTCCTTTAGCTAACTATTGATTAAATCGTCCCACTTTATTTTCGGCCTTAATAAATTATCGAAATAAGTCAAAAATGCATCCTCGTGATCATTCAAGACAAAAATAAAATACAAGAGATACACCGTAGGAATAAGGGGGTCTAAGTGATTAATTAAATCACATGAGTAAGTGTTAGTTGTGCTAACTTATGGTAAACAATGATCTCGTTTTTAAGCTTGGTATGGGGAACGTGAAACTTGAGGGTGATTAATATTCATGACACCAAAGCCCTAATCTAAGTCTTAGATTTCTTTACAAGTTTCTTCCATCAAATAATTTCCAGGTTAATAAATTGTTACAACTTTTTGTTTCCTTTTAAGATTTTATCTTTATAGTAGTAGTAATAGTAATAAAGGCCGATATGGATTAATTATGAGAAAAATATAACTTAATGCTTTAAAATAATGCATTGCATGGGGTCATTGCAATGGTCAAGTGTAGGGGATTTAATAAGTGTGTAAAAACTTATCCTTTTACCACTAAAATCAAGGAAAAACAAGACCTAATCATGTGTTTAATGTCGTAAAAGTCGGAATTACGCGTGGTTTTGTGTTTTGTGTGTTAAATAGGTACAAATGATCAAAAGGAAAGAAAACACGGGATTTCACGGTCAAATGTTGAAGAAAAGTCAAGGAAAGAGACAAAATCAAAGTCAAAGGACCAAAAATGCAAAAATTCCAAAGTTCAAGGGCCTAAAATGAAGATTTGTTGAAGACAAGGACCAAAAGTATAAAAGTTGGAAAGATCAAGGTTTAAAAATGAAGATATATGGAATACATATGCAAAAAAATCAAAAGTTCACAAAGTTGAGGGACTAGAATTGCCAATCTCCAAAGATCAGGGGCTGAAATGAAAGATTTATATGTTTTGTATAAGTTTTGGAAAGAATTATTACATATTGCCAAAGATTATAACTTCTAAGGGTAATATTTGCCAAATGATGAAAGATGAGGCTGGTCAAACAAAGTCAAACAGGTTAAAGAACTAATAAAAAATGGAGGCAAAGAATTACTGTACATCTCTTCCATACGTATTTTTACCAAGAACACAAATGGGGGTTTTCACCTATGTCAGTAATTGATCAATTAAATCACAATAGAGCATTCCCAATCAACCTATCAATGAATCCCACGTGTAAGAAGCAGAAGAATGGTCCCCTACCTCTGTCCACGCTGGCAATCCGAATGTGAGAAGAAAGAAACACACTCAAGGCCAAAATTTACACTAAATCCTTTGTTAAACAAACACACTTGGTGTCAAATCAATGGCCACGCTGGCAATCCGTGGGAAGTCAGAGAAAACAAGAAAAAGATCTAAAGGCCTCAAATCATGCTTCATTCTTAAGCAAGATCAAATGGATGATATAGAAACCCTTGGAGAGAGAAGATACAGCGGTGGAAAGATTCTAGAGACCTCAAATCTATCTATAAATAGGGATTAGTTCCTTACAATTTTTCATGTAATTTTTCCTTAGTCTAAATTATGTTATTTTCATTTTTTTGTAATGTTCTCTTTTAATTCAGTTTAATAAAAGTTCTTAATTCCAGTTTTAATTCATGTTATTTACTTTCTGCTTTTAAATCTCATACCTATTTTACTTTCTGTTTCAATCTGTCATTAAGTTATAAGCTAATATAAGTCGTTTTCAAATTTCATAATTAGTCTCTCATAAGCTTGTAGAAGCCTATGTGAGCCTTTGTTTTTTAAATACTAAGGAAAAGTCTACTGCTCTAAAATTCATCAAAAGTTAATGTTCATCGTCTTTGATTCTGAAAGTTACTGTTCTTGCTGGTGACGTTGTGTTCGTGATAGATTTTCGAGTTCCTGAAGGTGTTAATATAGTTTGTGGTTATGTTTTGAGCATCGTCTTCATCAACGGAGGCCTGGAATCAAGTATACTCGTATTTTTCATCTTCCGCATAATTTTTGGATCTTAATTGCTATAATTTGTATCTGCTGTGCTAGGAGCTTAAATTCTGTTTATTCCTAGTTCATTTGATTAGTTTGAGTTCTTTAGATATCTGTTTTAGCTTATTAGTCTTTAGATCATCTTTTCTCTTTGTTAAACTTGCTGATATAGCATATAGATGTGTTTGGTTAAGCTGTTTGTGTTAAGAGGCGTTATAGCTGATGTCTAGATACACTTGTCCTCTCATTTGCAGTATAAAACTAGCACTATTCAGTTTTCAGAAGTCTAATTCCAAGGTCAAAAAGGCAAACGGTGATAAAAAAAGTTTGGGTCTAAATTTCTGCCTAAACAACCATTTTCATCTTCACTTTTCTCTTTGCTCAATAGGATTTAGGATTAGTGCTTTAGTGTTCTGAGTAGCTAGTACTAGTGGCTTTAAGAAGTTAGTTAAGAGTTTTCACCCTAGCTTATCACATAAGTAGATAATCAGCTCAGAAGTTAGCTTATTAGAATGGTGCGTTTAATATAGTTTCTGCATTTAGCTTTTGGTTTTGCTTATTTCATGCTTATAGCTTAGGTTCTTTTTTAAAAGTTGCTTAATCTCACCCCATAAGTCATAATAAGTCAGCAGAAAAAGTTTTGGAAAAAGTCGATTTTGGTCAGTATTAGTCAAATAAGCCCGTTCTAGCTTATCGAGTTCAAACAGCTTATTGTTTCAATATTATGTGGATTTTCTTTTTGGTACATCATTTTTCTCAGCTTATAGATAGATTTTCAAAAGTTTCATTACATGTTCTTAAGTAATAAGCTCTATCTCAACTTTTTGCATAAGCTACAATTTTTGTTTAATAAGCTAGAGTCCGTATCATAAGCTCAAACTTAGTTTCCATAGCTTATATTCGATTACGAGAAAGTAGGAACGAAAACGAGCTCATTTGGTTCGAAAATTAGCTCAAACGAGCTTAACATTAAGCCTTAGCCTGTTTTTTAGCTTAAGGTGTTCGAAAATTGCAAATAGGTCCCTGAATTCGCATGCTATTGGCAATTTCAGTAATTGCACAAGCTGGTCCTTTTTCTTCATTCTTTCTTATTATTTCCTGCGTTAGATATTAGGCTGCATTTGTTTAAAATTGATGTTGGGCTAATTTCCTTCATGTTGGCCCAAGTGATTTAAAAGGGTGCGCAGGTTTGTATTTTTTTTTTCAATCAGTTTTCTTTACAAAGTTCTAAATAATTAGATTTCACTTTAATAAAATAGATATTAGATTTTAATAAAATTTGAAAATAGTTCTAATAGATAAAAAATATAATAAAAAAATAAATAAATAAATATAAAAAGTATAAAAATTAAGTTTTACATTTTTTAGAATAATTTTGCATTTACATTTTTAGCATTTTAATATTTTTGCATTTGTCCTTTTATTGTCGCTTAGCATTTTAATAATTTTTCGTTTGCATTTTGTTTGTGCATTTTATATTTTTCTTTACTTTCGTCCTTTATATGTGGTACGTGCAATTTGTTTTAGAATAGTAAGTATTTTTACATAGTTTAATACTATTAATTTTTTTACGTGCTTTTAATTAAAAATAGATACCAATCAAGTCACTATTCACCGAAAACAATTAATTTTACGATAAAATTGGAAATCAATTCGAGTCGAGGAACGAAAAATAGACATAAAAAGAGTTTGCAAAAACACTAGTTTCAGAGGACATTATGCAGCGAACACCACCGCTAAAAAAGTGTTTGACACTGCCTTTTACTGGCCAACGATTATTCATGAAGCTCATACCTTAGTACGATTATGCGAAGAATGTCAAAGGACTGGAAATCTTACAAAAACAGATGAAATGCCTCTGAATAATATCCAAGTCTGCAAAATATTTGACATGTGGGGTATCGACTTCATGGGACCATTTCCTAAATCTTATAAATGTGAATACATTTTAGTCGCCGTCGATTATGTATCGAATGGGTCGAAGCTCAAGCCTTGCAATCTAACGATGCAAGAGTTATTATAGCATTCGTAAAGAAACTATTCTGTCGTTTTGGAATTCCAAAAGCACTAATAAGCGACAGAGGAACTCATTTCTGTAATAAACTCATAAAAAAAATCATGAAAAGATATGGAGTCAACCACCGATTTTCCACATCTTACCACCCTCAAACGAGTGGCCAAGTTGAAAATACTAATAGAGCTCTTAAGCGGATCCTTGAAAAGACCGTCCAAAACAACCCTTCTTGTTGGTATAAGAAATTAGAAGATGCTCTATGGGCCTTTCGTACCGCTTTCAAAACACCAACTGGAACCACACCGTACCAGCTCTTGTATGGAAAAACATGCCACTTACCAATAGAACTTGAACACCGTGCATATTGGGCACTTAAGAACCGCAACCCTGATCTGATTGCAGCTGGAGAAATATGTATATTTCAACTTCATGAGTTAGATGAATTTCGACATCAAGCTTATGAAAGTTCACGTTTATACAAAGAACAAACCAAAGTGTGGCATGATCGAAAACTGCGACAAAGAAAAGATTTAAAACATGGAGAGAAAGTACTTCTCTTTATCTTGAAATATAAATTCAAGCAACCTAAGCTTACATTGTAACACCCCATTATGGTAAATGGAATGCCACGCGTGATTATGGCGTGTCATCAAAGCATACAAGGATAAATGTCTTAAACATTACATGACCATAAAGGAAATACCGGAAACAAACATCGGTACCCCAAAGTAAAGCTCATCACACACAAACATAAGTACTATAATGAAAAGGACTAACAATGTCCATGGAAATGAGTATCAAAAGTATGAATAAATGCATAAAGTAATAAAGGCTAGGAAGCTTCCAATCCATATGCACGTACGCTTAAAGTCTACGAGCGTCCCTGAGTACCTGCCGTTTTTGGAACATGAAAGGAAAATGGCTTAGCGTAACGCTCAGTACACGGATATACAAGCATAGAACGAAATAACATAAGCATATACAACATATAGCAGCGGAATTGATTAAGTCCTAGAAAACTTGGTATAACTTAGTAAAACTGGTTTTATAGTTTGAAAAGCCTTATGTTAATCTTGTAAAACTGTTTAACATGTTTACCATTAGCCAATATAGGTCATGAAATATCAACGTGCATTAATACTTGGAGGGGTGACCTCGTCATGCAATTAGAGGGGCTGCCTCTAATTAATAATAAGTTTGGGTAGGAGGGATCAACTCCTTGTGAAGGATGCAAGGCACACAACACATTCACCTGAATAATCTGTAAAAACATGTAACCTAGGATGCACCCATACGCCCACATGATAACATAATAATATGGCCAAAAGCTGAAGGGACGCCACGAGCTATCACTCCACCGTGGTGAAGTCATAACACTGGTGCCTCTAGTGTTATGGTTATGATACCTCCATAACTAGGTGAAACTGGTCGTACATGTATATGGATTTGGCATTAAATTAAACATAAGCAAATCAAAACATATAAAACATATATTGGGAAAACAGTTGGCTGTATACGGGGAATCCTAATAAGGAAAGAATGTCCATACTTAAAAGACGGAGAATCCGTACCATATGTCCAGTGAACGAAGAAGACGAACAGAAGAGAGTCCTACTTTGATCTCACTAATGCTACATAAATAATATATGTGTATAAGTGTTCTGATTATTGAGTACGTATCTGGTTTTATATCATGTCTTAGCTTGTTTTACATGTTCATGTCTTGTTTTACTGATTTTAACGTTATTCTGTGTTTATCATGTATTCTGGATATTCTGATTAAGTATTACTTGTATTTCTTGTATTATTATACTTGTTGTGTAATAATAAGTAACCTTCTAAAAATAGCAGGTTTCCTAAAATAGAAAGTTTCCAAAAAGAGAAAGTTTACAAAAATACAAAGTTTCCAAAAATAGATTTATTGCTTAAAATAGATAAGTTTCTAAAAATAGAAAGTTTCCATAAATAGATTAGCTGCTTAAAATAAATAAGTTTCTAAAAATCGAAAGTTTCCATATTTAGAAATAAGCTGAATTATTAAGCTTATAAGATAAGCTTAAGTTTTACTGATTAGTATTCTAAGTCATGTGATTAATAGTATAGTTTATTAATTCATACATGTAAATTAAATAAACTATATGTTATAAGATTTAATTAAATATAGCATGATTTAATTAAATTAAAGTACATATAATACTTAGGTTAAAACATGTATTAATATTTATTATTAATATAACCTAAGTCATGTAAATTAAATAATTATATGTCATGTTTTAATAATTAATTAATTACTATAGTCTAAATTTCATGATTAAATACTTAGGTTAAAAATCATGTATTATTAATTATAATAATAAACATAAGTCATGTTTTAAATTAAATTAATTATATAGCATGTTAAATTAATTAAATTAATCTTGTAAATACTTAAACTTGTAAAAAAAATTAATTAAGCTTGCCAAATTAAGTCGTGAACCGAACCCGTGTTTTAAATCTAGACATGTCGTGAACCAGACCGTGTTTACCCTTGAACCGGACCAAACAAACACCCCTTAACAGTGGCGAACCGGCTTGGCCGGTTGCCACTGTGTGTGCAAAAATGCCACCAGCTTAAGCCGGTGGTTCTCCTTGGTTCTTGGCTAGCCACTGGCTAAGCAAAGTTCCCACCGGCAGTTAGCCGGTGGTTCCCCCTGCTGTCGCGGCTCGTGTTTCCCCTGCTTGTTCATATTAGCCATCGGCTTAAGCCGGTGGTGCTTGTTTGTTTATGCCGAGACCCCCAAAAGACCACAAGGCCACCCCGACATGCGTCGGGGTCCCTTGTTCCTTGCGGCCGAGACACACAAAACCACACCGAGACCATGAGGTCTCGGCTGGTGGTGAATCAAAGACCACCGAGAGCTCGGCTGTCGATTCCTTGCGTCGGCCGAACCAAACAACCCAAAAACCACCATGTTTTTAATGCCCCCATGATTTAGTTACATGTTGTATTACTAGTTTTTAATAAACCCATGATTTCATGTGTTCTTGATCTAATAAAATAATTAAAAGAAAAGGTTATAAGATAACCGAATGTGTGAAACAACTAGATGACAATAACACGAACACCACACTTGAATTAAATCAACCAAGATCAACAAACACCCCTTCCTTGGTGTGTTAAAACCGGCAGCCAAACGGAGAAAAAAGGAGGAGCTAGGGTTTTGTGATTTTTATTAATCTTCTGTAAAGTGAAACTTGTTTTCCCCTTTTTCTTATTTAGTAAAAATTAAAGTGGTCTTGGCCCCTTTCTTTGTTCATGTCGCGGGTATGTGGGGCCCACAAGGGGAAACCCAATGTTTTCCGTGTTCTAAAATATTACGTGTTCTCGTGGTCGTGTTTACGTGATTTATTTATTAATTATTCGTGTTATATATATACTTGTACATAATCGTAATAATAATTTCGTAAATACCTAATAATAGGTTCGTGATTATTTACGTTCATGTTTTCATGTTCGTGATTATAATTATTGTTGATAATAATTATCGTGTCTTAATGTGCTTAAATACTTATCGTGTAATAACACGTACGTAATACTTGTAATTAACATTCGTGAAACGTAAACGTGTTATATTAGGAAAGTTTTAATCATGTACGTACGATTATATATGTATTGTTCATGGTAAAAGCATGCGGGTCTTACAACTCTTCCCCCCTAAAAAGAATAATTCGTCCCCGAATTATAGATAACGTAAACTAGAAAAGAAGAACATACCCGAATTCAAAATATTAAATGAGGGTAAGAAGCCCGAATTGACTCCTCTGTTTCCCAAGTGGCTTCCCGCTCGGTATGATCCCTCCAAAGGATTTTGACGAATGGAATCGTCTTCCTCCTCATGACTCGTTCTTGCCTGTCAAGAACTCGTTCGAGTTCCTCTATTAAGGTGAGATCTTCACGAATCTGTTCTAGTGGATACTGAACCATGTGAAGGGGATGATACTTGTACCCTCTGAGTAAGGAAACATGGAAAACATCGTGAACATGAGAAAGCTACGGAGGTAACGCTGGACGATAAGATACTTCACCGACTCGCTCAACGACATCAGACGGTCCGATGAATCAAGGACTGAGCTTCCCTTTGATTCCAAAACGCTTAACACCACGCGCTGGCGATACCTTAAGAAAGACGTGAAACAGTTAGATGACAATAACACGAACACCACACTTGAATTAAATCAACCAAGATCAACAAACACCCCTTCCTTGGTGTGTTAAAACCGGCGGCCAAACGGAGAAAAATGAGGAGCTAGGGTTTTGTGATTTTTATTAATCTTCTGTAAAGTGAAACATGTTTTCCCCTTTTTCTTATTTAGTAAAAATTAAAGTGGGCTTGGCCCCTTTCTTTGTTCATGTCGCGGGTATGTGGGGCCCACAAGGGGAAACCCAATGTTTTCCGTGTTCTAAAATATTACGTGATCTCGTGGTCGTGTTTACGTGATTTATTTATTAATTATTCGTGTTATATATATACTTGTACATAATCGTAATAATAATTTCGTAAATACCTAATAATAGGTTCGTGATTATTTACGTTCATGTTTTCATGTTCGTGATTATAATTATTGTTGATAATAATTATCGTGTCTTAATATGCTTAAATACTTATCGTGTAATAACACGTACGTAATACTTGTAATTAACATTCGTGAAACGTAAACATGTTATATTAGGAATGTTTTAATCATGTACGTACGATTATATATGTATTGTTCATGGTAAAATCATGCGGGTCTTACAACTCTTCCCCCTAAAAAGAATAATTCGTCCCCGAATTATAGATAACGTAAACTAGAAAAGAAGAACATACCCGAATTCAAAATATGAAATGAGGGTAAGAAGCCCGGATTGACTCCTCTGTTTCCCAAGTGGCTTCCCGCTCGGTATGATCCCTCCAAAGGATTTTGACGAATAGAATCGTCTTCCTCCTCATGACTCGTTCTTGCCTGTCAAGAACTCGTTCGGGTTCCTCTATGAAGGTGAGATCTTCACGAATCTGTTCCAGTGGATACTAAACCATGTGAAGGGGATGATACTTGTACCCTCTGAGTAAGGAAACATGGAATACATCGTGAACATGAGAAAGCTGCGGAGGTAACGCTAGACGATAAGATACTTCACTGACTCGCTCAATGACATCAAACGGTCCGATGAATCAAGGACTGAGCTTCCCTTTGATTCCAAAACGCTTAACACCACACGCTGGAGATACCTTAAGAAAGACGTGATCTCCTACGTTAAAGTGTAAGTCCCTACGATGCTTGTCATCATAACTCTTCTGACGTGACTGTGCTTCTTGTAATTTCTGCTTAGCTACTGCGACCTTCTCGTTGGTCAACTCTATCATTTCTGGTCCTTCAAGTGTTCGCTCACCAACCTGATCTCAGTAAATTGGGGCGCGACACTTTCTGTCATACAACATCTCGAATGGAGCACATTTAATACTTGCGTGCCAACTGTTGTTGTATGCAAACTCTACCAGACATATGTAATCGTCCCAATCTCCCGTCCATTCCAACGCACAAGACCTCAACATGTCTTCTAGTGTCTGAACGGTCGCTCTGATTGCCCGTCTGTTTGAGGATGAAAAGTCGTGCTAAGCTTAAGTTTTATACCCCAAGCTTTCTACAGACTCCTCCAAAATCGCGAAGTGAAACGAGGATCTCTGTCTGAGACGATGTTGGATGGGGCACCATGAAGTCTCATGATCTCCTTCTTGTAAGTATCGGCGAGTTTACTGACCGAATCTTCCTTGCGGATCGGTAAGAAATGAGCCGACTTAGTAAGTCGATCAACGATAACCCAAATCGCATTGTGCTTCCTCTTTGTCTGTGGAAGACCGGTAACAAAATCCATGGTGATCTTGTCCTACTTCCACTCTATAACATCTAACGGTTATAGAAGACCGCCAGATCGCTGATGCTCGATCTTAACCTGCTGGCAGGTAAGACATTTAGAGACGTAAGTCGCAACATCCTGTTGCATACCACTCCACCAAAAGTATTGCTTGATGTCATGGTACATCTTGGTCGAACCAGGATGAATAGAGAATGGGGAGCTATGAGCCTCAGCTAACAATGCTTCCAGGAGTTCTTGATCGTCAGGAACACAAAGTCTCGTGCCTGCCATAAGATACCGTCTGCGTCTACTCAAAATTCTTTCTGCTTCTCTAAGTTCTGAATTATCGCCCAGATTTCACCATCCTCCTTCTGAGCTTCCTTGATTCTAGAGAGTAACTCAGGTTCCACTCTAAGATTAGCCTAGTAACCGTGTTGTCCACGTACCATGATCTCAATGTCTAGTCGCTCCAAGTCTCTTATAATTTCCTCCTCAATTTTAATGTCATTTATCAATCCGTACTTTCTGCTAAGTGCATCTGCCACTACATTCGCCTTGCCGGGATGATACAACAGATTGATGTCATAATCCTTCAACAGCTCTAACCATCTCCTCTGTCTCATGTTCAATTCACGTTGAGTAAAGATGTACTTCAGGCTCTTGTGATCTGTGAAAATGTCACATGATTCTCCGTACAAATATTGCCTCCATATCTTCAATGCAAACACGACTGCTGCAAGTTCCAATTCATGCGTAGGGTAATTTTCCTCATAAGGCTTAAGCTGCCGTGAAGCGTACGCGATCACTTTTCCATGTTGCATGAGAACACAGCCAAGTCCCTTCACCGATGCATCACTGTAGATCTGAAATCCACCTGTACCATATGGGAGAGTAAGAATCGGTGAAGATACTAACTTCTGCTTTAGGTCTTCAAAACCCTTCTCTCTTTCTTCAGTCCAGACGAATTTCTCCCCTTTCCGGATCAGTTTGGTCAATGGTAGTGCTACGGGAAAAGTTCTCCACGAACCTACGGTAGTAACCAGCTAAGCCTAGGAAACTGCGAACTTCAGACGCTGATGTCGGTCTTGGCCACTTGTTAATAGCCTCAACCTTTGTTGGATCCATAGTGATTCCTTCTGCTGATACAATGTGACCTAAGAACGCCACCTTGTCTAACCAGAACTCACACTTGGAGAATTTAGCATACAACTGCTTCTGGCGAAGGATCTGTAACACTGTACGAAGATAGTCTTCCTGTTCCTCCTTGGACTTAGAGAATATCAGGATGTCGTCAATGAAGACAATGACGAACTTGTCCAGAAATTCATGGAAGATTCTGTTAATCAAATCTATAAACACTGCTGGAGCATTGGTAAGGCCAAATGGCATGACTACAAATTCGTAGTGGCCATAGCGTGTACGGAAAGCAGTTTTGGTGATGTCCTGCTCTTTAACCCGTAGCTGATGATAGCCCGACCTCAGATCAATCTTGGAGAAATGTTTGGCCCCTTGGAGTTGGTCAAACAGATCGTCAATGTGTGGTAGAGGATACCTATTCCTTATGGTGATCTTGTTGAGCTCGCGATAATCTCCGCGAAGACGCATACTGTCGTCCTTCTTCTTCACGAATAAGACCGTTGTGCCCCATAGAGATGCGCTCGGTCGAATGAAACCTCGTTCAAGAAGTTCTTGCAATTGATCCTTCAGCTCCTTTAACTCTATGGGAGCCATGCGATAAGGAGCCTTGGAAATCGGCTCAGCTCCTGGGATGAGCTCGATATTAAACTCTACATCACGTGCAGGTGGTATGCCCGGAAGTTCTTCTGGAAATACATCTGGAAATTCTGACACTATCGGCTAATTCTGAATTGATGGAGATTCAGCATCCATGTCATGAACAGTAGCTAGATAGCCCTCGCAACCATGTGAAAGTAATGCACGTGCTTGCAGGGTTGATATGATTTGTACAGACCTTCCGGGTACGAACCCGTTGTGTATGTACTCTGGTGCATTAACACAACCGAAGATGACTCGATATGAATGGCAGTCTATGGTAGCATGATGTTTGGATAGCCAGTCCATGCCCAAAATCAAGTCAAAATCATTCATGTCCAGCGGAAGTGCGTCAACAGAACAAATCTTGTCGTCAAACTCTAGGGGAAGGCTCTTGTACACATGGGTTATACGTATAAAGTCTCTTAAAGGCGTGGAATTGTTCAATACATTCTCTAATGGCATGGGGGATATCCTAACATTCTTAGTATAAGCAGTAGAAATGGCCGAATGAGTAGCACCCGTATCAAATAGAACACATGCAGCTTGACCATACATATACAAGATTCCAGTGATAGTACCTATAGACTTGTTGGCCTGATCGCGAGAAGTCGTGTAAATAAGTCCACTAGTAGGAGGCGGCTTAGTATCAGCATGTCCAGATGTGCCCTTTATCTCGCCCTTGCGGCAGTCCTTCATGCGATGGCCAGGGAGGGCACACTTGTAGCATGCATCGCTGTCACGGCGACATAGCCCTGGGTGCCTACGGTTGCAATTAGTGCAAAGAGGATGAGTATATCCTCCAGCAGGTGTCCTTGCTGGCTGAGAGCCTGATAAGAACAGTATACATGAGACATGATTATAGGTACAAAGGACAATGCGGAAAAATTCATAAGATGTAATACCATTGATAGCTGGACGGTTAGGCTACGAACCTCTTTGGTTCTGGTCCCTCCCATTACCATGATTCCTGGTAGAAGATTGCTAATGTGTCAGATTTATGAACTATTGCATGTAATCATAAGAAAATGACTAAGTGTAAGGACCTGCTGCTGTTGGAGTTTCTAGCGTTGTTACGGTAATTATCATTACCGCCACGCCTATCCGTAGCAGAACGGTCGTGAGTCTGACCATTTCTCTTGGGCTGAGTAGGATGTTGCCGAGTAGCCGGCTGAGACCGGTCCCTAGTCTTCTGCCTGGAAGATGCAATTTAAAAGAGATATAATGTTGATATATACTGAAAGAATACGGTTTGGTCACCGCTGAATAACGAATGTTTACCTCTTCTCGGGTCTCTCTGCTTCCCCGAACTCTTCTCTTTCTTGCAGCATCTCCAGCTTACATGCTGCATCGGCCACTTGTGCCACCGTGTTGAACGTAGCACACACCAAGTTGTTTGCGACCGATGTACGAAGAGCCCACCGGAAGTGGTATGCTTGCTCTTCGGGAGTACCTGCTGCTGCGCCAAGAAAACCAGCCAAACGAAGAAAGCGCTGCATGAACTCGTTGCTGTTCTCTCCAGCTATCTGTCTGATTCCATGGCACTCTCTCTTCAGCTTGTCTTGCTCAGCCTTGGGAAAGAACTGTCCCATCACCAAATCTCTAAACTAAGCCCAAGTCAAACCAGCCACCCAATTATCACCTCCCTCAGACTGCTTCAGTGCCTTCCACCATGATAGCACATCACCTTCGAACTGGTAACAGGCAACCTCGACTTGAAGACGGGGTCACAGCCTATTGCATCAAAGATCTTCTCAATCTGAGCCAACCCGCTTTCAGCTTCACTGGGGCTATCTGTTTTCTCGAAGGATCGAGGGCGTAGCTTATTGAATCTCTCCAGCCATGTGATCAATGTTGCTGGAGGAGGAGGAGGAGGTACTGGGTGCTGTTGCTGATTGTTGGCAGCCTGCACCTCAACCCGGATTTCGTTCCTCAGCTGAGGAAGCATAGCTTGCATTGCAGCTTGGACTGCTGTATTGAGTTGTTCCTGCTCGCGTGTGAGAACCATCTAACAGTATAACATAAAAATACATGATTAAACTGATCAAAACGTAAAATATATACATGAAAAAAAATATACCAATAAATCATGAGAAAAATTTTATGCAGGAAAACTAGTACATGAATGCATGATGTAGTTTTATGAAAACTTTTATATGCGCGAGAGTGAACGCCTATGGTCAGTTCACTCAAAACAAAAGACATGGCGAGGGGACGCCAATGGGTCGGTCCAAAAGTTAAAAGTTTCGATAAAACACATGCTACTAAATAGGGCCACTCCTGTACCAACCATTACTTAGTCATAAACCTGCGACATTGACATATATATGAATGCACGAAAACAATGAATGCATGAAAACCGACTGTCAGTTCTAGGAAGACCATAGTGACTACCCACTAATCACAGGTCGTGTTTTGAGAGCCTACAGGTCGAAGCCTTGACTCTGATACCATAATTGTAACACCCCATTCTGATAAATGGAATGCCACACGTGGTTATGGCGTGTCATTAAAGCATACAAGGATAAATGTCTTAAACATTACATGACCATAAAGAAAATACCATAAACAAACATCGGTACCCCAAAGTAAAGCCCATCACACACAAACATAAGTACTGTAATGAAAAGGACTAACAATATCCATGGAAATGAGTATCAAAAGTATGAATAAATGCATAAAGTAAAGAAGGCTAGGAACTTAAAGTGTATGAGCGTCCCTGAGTACCTGCCGTTTTGGGAACATGAAAGGTAAACGGCTGAGCATAACACTCAGTGCACGGATATACAAGCATAGAATGAAATAACATAAGCATATACAACATATAGCAGCGGAATTGATTAAGTCCTAGAAAACATGGTATAACTTAGTAAAATTGGTTTAATAGTTTGAAAAGCCTTATGTTAATCTTTTAAAACTGTTTAACATGTTTACCATTAGCCGATATAGGTCATGAAATATCAACGTGCATGAATACTTGGAGGGGTGACCTCGTCATGCAATTAGAGGGGCTGCCTCTAATTAATATAAGTTTGGGTAGGAGGGATCAACTCCTTGTGAAGGATGCAAGGCACACACCACATTCACCTGAATAATCTGTAAAAACATGTAACCTAGGATGCACCCATACGCCCACATGATAACATAATAATATGGCCAAAAGCTGAAGGGACGCCATGAGCTATCACTCCGCCGTGGTGAAGTCATAACATTGGTGCCTCTAGTATTATGGCTATGGTACCTCCATAACTAGGTGAAACTGGTCATGCATGTATATGACTTAGGCATTCAATTAAACATAAGCAAATCAAAACATATAAAACATATATTGGGAAAACAGTTGGCTGCATATGGGGAATCCTAATAAGGAAAGAATGTCCATACTGAAAGGACGGAGAATCCGTACCTTATGTCCAGTGAACGGAGAAGACGGACGGAAGAGAGTCCTACTTTGATCTCACTAATGCTACATAAATAATATACGTGTATAAGTGTTCTGATTACCGAGTACGTATCTGGTTTTATATCATGTCTTAGCTTGTTTTACATGTTCATGTCTTGTGTTACTGATTTTAACGTTATGCTGTGTTTATCATGTATTCTGGATATTCTGATTAAGTATTACTTGTATTTCTTGTATTATTATACTTGTTGTGTAATAATAAGTAACCTTCTAAAAATAGCAGGTTTCCTAAAATAGGAAGTTTCCAAAAATACAAAGTTTCCAAAAATAGATTTACTGCTCAAAATAGATAAGTTTCTAAAAATAGAAAGTTTCCATAAATAGATTAGCTACTTAAAATAAAATAAGTTTCTAAAAATAGAAAGTTTCCATATTTAGAAATAAGCTGAATTATTAAGCTAATAAGATAAGCTTAAGTTTTACTGATTAATATTCTAAGTCATGTGATTAATAGTATAGTTTATTAATTAATACATGTAAATTAAATAAACTATATGTTATAAGATTTAATTAAATATAGCATGATTTAAGTAAATTAAAGTACATATAATACTTAGGTTAAAACATGTATTATTATTTATTATTAATATAACCTAAGTCATGGAAATTAATTAATTATATGTCATGTTTTATTAATTAATTAATTACTATAGTCTAAATTTCATGATTAAATACTTAGGTTAGAAATCATGTATTATTAATAATAATAATAATAAACCTAAGTCATGTTTTAAGTTAAATTAATTATATAGCATGTTATATTAATTTAATTAATCTTGTAAATAATTAAACTTGTAAAAAAAATTAACTAATCTTGCCAAATTAAGTTGTGAACCGAACCCGTACTTTAAATCTAGACATGTCGTGAACCGGACCGTGTTTACCCTTGAACCGGACCAGACAAACACCCCTTAACAGTGGCGAACCGGTTTGGCCGGTTGCTACTGTTTGTGTAAAAATGCCACCGACTTAAGTCGGTGGTTCCCCTTGGTTCTCGGCTAGCCACTGGCTAAGCAAAGTTCCCACCGGCAGTTAGCCAGTGATTCCCCCTGCTGCCGCGGCTCGTGTTTCCCCAGCTTGTTCATATTAGCTACCAGCTTACACCGGTGGTGCTTGTTTGTTTATGCCGAGACCCCCAAAAGACCACAAGGCCACCCCGACATGCGTCGGGGTCCCTTGTTCCTTGCGGCCGAGACACACAAAACCACACCGAGACCATGAGGTCTCGGCTGGTGGTGAATCGAAGACCACCGAGAGCTTGGCTCTCGGTTCCTTGCGTTGGCCGAACCAAACAACCCAAAAACCACCATGTTTTTAATACCCCCATGATTTAATTACATGTTTTATACTAGTTTTTAATAAACCCATGATTTCATGTGTTCTTGATCTAATAAAATAATTAAAATAAAAGGTTATAAGATTACCGAATGCGTGAAACAATTAGATGACAATAACACGAACACCACACTTGAATTAAATCAACCAAGATCAACAAACACCCCTTCCTTGGTGTGTTGAAACCGACGGCCAAAGGGAGAAAAAGAAGGAGCTAGGGTTTTGTGATTTTAATTAATCTTCTGTAAAGTGAAACATGTTTTCCCCTTTTTCTTATTTAGTAAATATTAAAGTGGGCTTGGCCCCTTTCTTTGTTCATGCCGCGGGTATGTGGGGCCCACAAGGGGAAACCCAATGTTTTACGTGTTCTAAAATATTACGTGTTCTCGTGGTCGTGTTTACGTGATTTATTTATTAATTGTTCGTGTTATATATATACTTGTATATAATAGTAATAATAATTTCGTAAATACATAATAATAGGTTCGTGATTATTTACGTTCATGTTTTCATGTTCGTGATTATAATTATTGTTGATAATAATTATCGTGTCTTAATATGCTTAAATACTTATCGTGTAATAACACGACGTAATACTTGTAATTAACATTCGTGAAACGTAAACATGTTATATTAGGAAAGTTTTAATCATGTACGTACGATTATATATGTACTATTCATGGTAAAAGCATGCGGGTTTTACATACATCGAGATGGACTGGACCTTACACAGTAAAACACCAATATCCTTCTGGATATGTTGAACTATACGGTAGAGACAACACCACTTTTATTGTCAATGGACATAGACTCAAGCTCTACCACGAAGAAGAAAGCTATAATAAATTCGATGAAGAAGAAATCCCCTTCTTTTTGAAATAACACCGAGTAGCCGAGTCTGGCTGAAGACTCTAAACTTAGCGCTATTCAGAAGGCAATCCGTATTTTATCCCCCACTTTTTACCTTAAGTGTGGAGGAGGACGTGTAAATAAATAAAACCGTCCTTGTATATATTGCATATGTTTTGTTTTGTTATATGATAGCATGTAGGAAAATATAAAATTTGGAGCTCTGAGTTGGATTCATCTTTTGAAGTCCCGCAATTTTCTACTTAGCCCCGAGAAGTTCTCGTTTCCCTTTGCATTTTTCCTATTTTTAGTTTTATCAGTTATCACCTCGAGGACGACGTTCACGTTAAGTGTGGAGGAGGGACAAATAGAAAAAATAATAATAATAAAAATTTCTCCACATAAAAATCTTTTTGAAAATAAAATAAAATTTATATATTTTAAAATAAATAAATATTTTAGCAAAGCAAAATTCTCATTGATTGACACTATAACTAAGTACAAAAACCATCCACCAAATATGTGAAGAAAACTAGCTTTATATTTCTCTATTTTGTGTGAAAGCCGATAATCTAGTATGTTTCAAAATTTGTGCTTGATCATCATTTACTAAACCGCAGTGAGGTTAATTTATAGATATTTTCGAGAAGAGGTAAAATAAATCACCATTTTATCGTTTTAGTTAAGCTACACTGGCTTGCTAAAATATGTTTCACTCGTACCTATGTACTATATTATTCCTTGTGCTATTATCCTTATATTTATACCTATCCATTTGTCAAGTCGAAAAAGTGTATATGATGTTCTGTTAAAAAAAAGAAGAAGAAAAATAAAGTATTCTAGTATAGTTGTTCTACAATTTTGACAAGGCATATTTTGTTCTTACACCCTCATCATTATCACGTTTTGTCTCTTTGAAAATTTATCTCGTGCTCACGCCGCAACGGTTATGTTTATCTGTCATGTACAAACTTATGGTAGCTATCTATTTTATGTCTGTGCTATTTGAGTGTTATCTTACATTTACCATTTGTGAGTGACACTTGTGTGAACTTAAAATCTAAACACTATCCATATGAGCTGCTAAAGTTATTTGTCATTTGCTTTTCTACTTATAAAAATTTAATCATTTTCCTATCATACTTCATAACACTTAAAAGCATTTTTGAAATCTAAAGTGTTTTCTCGCTTTGATTGCTTGAGGGAAAGCAATAGCTAAGTGTGGAGGAATTTGATAACGACCAAAATATACATATTCAACCCGTTATTATAATGCCACTTTGTATTATAAATAAGAGCTTTCGATACTTAATATATTGCGTTTTATATGCAGGTATGAAGTATGGAGAAGCAAAGTGAAGAAAATACAAAGGAGGGTCCTTATTGTGCAATTTAGCCAAACTATTGAAAGAAGATTATGGAACGCAAAAAAGTATGCCGCACATTGTCAGAAGTGCGGCGCACATTCCCCCATCCAAAGTGCGGCGCACTTTCGAATAAGTGCGGCGCACATTTGCTCTCAGCCAGCACTATAAATAGGAGCCACTTTTACTCATTTGACATATCTCATCTTTAAACTACAACTCTAATCCAAGTATTCTTAGCTTCTTAGTAGTATTTTCAGTATTATCCACTTTTGGGAAATACTTGTAACGAGAGTATTCCTCTCTTCGATTCTTGGAGGAACGATACAATCGTGACACTTGTGTACTCGTTCATTCGATCAAATCTAAGTATGATGTTCTCTTACTCTTTTACATTTGTTACTTTGATTACTATGTTAGGCTAAGCTATTTGTGACTATATGGGTATGTGACAATGATTAGTGATGATGCTATGATATGATCTTTTATAAATTGATTTCAAGAGAATGTTGTACAACCATTTTACCACCTAGTTCTATAAACCATATTTTATCTAGAGTTGATTTGTTATGATGGCTTGGCGTTGAGAAACACAAATCGTTGTAATAAGTTTTTAATGACTTGTCTATGGTTTTGAATCTTTGGTTGGAGAGATCCGCTTAGAAACCGTGATAAAATATTGAACTCGTTGGCAACTTGTTTTGAGTTTAGTCGCTCAAATAAACATAAGTCTTGAATCACCCTAAAGTAAATTGTGCAAACGCCATTTTGACAAAAAAAGATTATCACTCTTTACCTACATAACATATATTGGTCATTATTATAATCATCACGAACTCATAAGAACTATCCCATATTAGTCATATTTGTTTCCATTGTTATTCATATCAATCATTTCTTTCTTCAATTATTATATTGATTACCAAAACAAAACTTAGTCTAAGCGAACGATCTTGGCTTACCACTACAAGCTATATTACGAACGAAAGGGTATACTTGCCCGTGTTTGTATTTCTAGTCCCTTGTTTTGTCTAAACTTTGTAATATAAATTTAAGACTTGCGAAACGAACATCATATACCCATTGATATGTCGTTCCCTAAAACTCTCACAAGTGATCAGAAATTAGACTTGGAAGCAGATGTGACTAAAGAAGAGGTTAAGAGGGTTGTTTGGGTCTGTGGTTCAGATAAATCCCCTAGATCGGATGGTTTCACTTTTGGATTGAATAGGCAGTTTTGGAACCTTATTGAGAAGGATGTGCTCTTGACTGTCAAGGATTTCTTTACTCATGGGTTTTTCCCAAATGGGTGTAACTCTTCTTTATTGCTCTCATCCTTAAAATACCCGACGCTAATATGGTTAAAGCCTTTCGTCTGATATGGGTCTTATTGGTTGCATGTATAAAATAATCACTAGGGTGTTGGTTAACCGTCTGGTCCCGGTATTAGGAGATATCATTCAGGATGTTCAGTCTGCTTTCGTGGCGGGGACACAAATTATGGATGGTCCATTTATCCTTAATGAAGTCATCTAGTGGTGTTCGGCGAAGAAAAAACAAGCACTTGTATTTAAGGTTGATATTGAAAAGGCATATGATTTGGTTAGGTGGGATTTATTAGATGACGTTATTGACAAGTTTGGGTTTGGTAATAAACGGCGTATGTAGATTCAAAGTTGTCTCTGGTCATCAAGAGGGTCCATTCTCCAAATTGGCAGCCCTGCATCTGAATTTCAGTTCTTCAAAGGGCTTAAACAAGGTGATTCGCTCTCCCTTTTTTATTTATTCTTATTATGGAAAGCCTCCACTTATCATTCCAAAGGGCGGTGGAAGTTGCTATGTTTAAGGGTATCAACCTTAGTAACACGGTAACTATATCACACATGTTCTTAGTGGACGACATGGTGTGCGTTGGTGAATGGAGTGACCGTAATATTGATACTCTTATAGATGTTTTGGAGTGTCTCCATCGGGTATTCGGTCTTAAAGTTAATATAAGTAAAAGTAAAATTTTAGGTGTCCACGTGGAAGCAAACAAGGTTGAGCAACCTGCTGTTAAACTTGGTTGCGTAACACTTCAGATGCCTTTTACGTATTTGGGTACTATAGTGGGAGGAGCGATGCACAGGGTGGACATTTGGCAAGGGTTTATTGATAAGGTTAAAGACCGTTTGTCCAAGTGGAAAATAAAATCCCTTTCTATAGGTGGTCGTCTCACGTTACTTAAATCGGTTCTTGGTTCCATTCCTATTTTCCACATGTCTATTTATAAAGTTCCAGCCAACGTGTTACGGGAACTGGAATCAATTTGTAGCCATTTTTTTTAATGGACACGATTGTAGTAGCAAAAGAGCATCATGGGTCAAATGGAGCATTGTTGTTGCAGTAAAGGAAAAAGGGGACTTGGCGTGGCAAGTCTTTATGCGCTGAATCGTGCTCTAATGCTAAAATGGGTGTGGAGATTTGTCTCTAAAAAGACTCGCTTTGGGCTAGAGTCGTTAAAGCTATTCACGGGTGTGATAACCCGAACCTATGGTCGTTATTTAATTATATTTTACGTATATTTTTGAAAATTTTGATGAGACTGGATGTTGTGATATTTGGTGACTTGAGTTGAACGAATGTTGAAAGTTTTGTTTTTACATTTTGACGAGTTACGAGAGTTATTAGTGATCACGATATCAATGGATGCTCGAAATTTTACGTTTTATTTTTACTCATATCGACGTTTGGTATTTTGACGTTTCTATTTTGATTACGTATTAAGTCGTGTCAGGACTATATTATATCATATTTCGTGTGCGTTTTAAATTTTGAGAAGTATTTTTATGAATCCCGATACCCGTAAATATTTTCAAAATTGACTAATCGTCATTTCCCGCTCTTTAAACTAGTAATTGCACTTTCGCCCCAAAGAATCACCAATTGGCACAAACTACCCTAACTTTCCAACATATAAAAGGATTTTTAAAACAAAAAACACACACACGCCATTAACTAGCAAAATTTTCTCTCCCCTCCGTCTCTCCCTCATTGTTTTCGTCCACCCCCACCACCATAAAACCATCATCAACTCAATTTTGAGCTTGAATCTTACAAAACGAAAGTAAGACCCATCTTTGTTTTGTTATTCTCATTATTATGGTATAAAAATTTTCTACATGCATGAACTTTTCTCAAAAATCATTTTTCTTGAAAAGATTTCTTGTTTTGATCTATTTTATGAATGTAAATAGGTGTTATTAATATTATATTTGAAGTGGTGTTGGTTGCATGTAAGATTTTTGATATGGGTTTTGCTAAATTTGAACATGCAAGTGAAATTAGGGACGTTAGAGTTGAAAAGGATAATCATAGGATGATTATAGGAGTATAGATGTTGATAAAATGGGTTAAAATTATGATCTAGTGTGATTTTTAAAAGTATAATTTAGACCAGCAGGTTTAAGGCTAATTTTGGGAACGTTAAGGTTGAAAATAAGTTGGGATGATTAGCAATTTTTGTAGAGAATTTCATGAGCTTCGATTTGATATAAGGTAGATCATCTAACTCAAAACGAAGAAGAAGTTATGATATATTGATTATTCGTGTACCGGGAGGCGAGTATCGACACAATACAAAGTTGTTGTCAATATTTGGATCAAATCTCAGGGACTATAAAATGAATTTTTAAAAATGGTTAAAGGCTTCTCTTGATTTATAAACCTAGAGTGTTGAGTCTATTTTTAAACCCAAGTGTCGGTTTTATAAATGGAATAGTTTATAAAGGTCAAAATGGTGTTGTAAGTTAAAGATGTAAAACTGTCCGGATTTTATAATTCAAAGATGTGTTGGACCGAAGGTATTAGAAGTAAAATCTTTTGATAAAAATTTTGGAGGACTTTCTATATATAGTAAGTGATTTGCTCAAGTAGTTTCATAAGCTTTTGATACTTCTAAGTAGGGAAAATAGTTCGGACATTTGGTATGTACCGGCAGATTTTAATGGAAGTATTATATAATAAAGCAAAAATGTAGAAGTTATAATAGTATCACTTGTATGGGTAATTGTGTTAGTTTATTTCTTTGGTTTTGAATTATTAATTTGATTTTATTAAGTATAAAGTTATACTTGAATATATTATTAAAAGTGCGTGTCTTATTTGGTAGATTGTGGTTTTCGTGTTCGTCAGGTATCGTCTATCGTTGAAGATCGTTATACTATTGCTATTACTCAAGGTGAGTCTATTGCCTCGCTTTATACTTGTTTTCAATGATTTTAAACCCGCGAGGGGGATACATGCTATTTGAAATAAAATGAACACATGTCATGAATGATTGTTGGACCCGAATGTTACCTGATGTTTCCTTGAATTGTATAAGTACCTAAGTTGCAGAAGTCCCTAAATTCATGAATAGTTTACTCTGTTCTAACTCTTTGTTCTGAGTTGGAAACAGCCGCTTGCTCAAATGATAGTACTATTGGGTTGACGATCCTATCTGAGACCAGGGCTTTACGTTGAGTAACCTCCGGGAAGGATAATTTATGAAATGAGAATCAGTGGTATATAAACTGCAACTAATACCCAAGTAGGGGCAGTGGAATTCATATAGTCATGCTGGCTTTAGGCGTGGGTGACTAAGTTATGGGGTCGGTATCATGAGCTTAATACAATTCTATAGCTATTGCTATAAAACGGAATACCTGATTAATAGATTGTATGGCCACAATGCTATTATAATGATTATGATTGATTTTTCCTGTGTGTTCAAATGTGTTTTGTTAAACCTATAGACTCACTCAACATTATTTGTTGATTTGTTAAGCATGTATTTCAGGTAATCTGAAGTGTTGATGGTGGAGCTTGCTTGGGAAGGTTGCAGTGTCGCTTTTATGATTGTGTGGTATAAAATGGATTTCTTTCCCTATTGTTATAAAATATTATCTTTTGACTTGAATGAATATAAAACTATTTTAAGTGATCTCAAATTGTTAATAAGGTTTGTTGATTGGTTGAAATATTTGGCGGACCGAAACGCTACTCTGATATTTATAAAATTGTTTTATGGGGATTGAAGGTTTTAAACAAAAGGTAGGATTATTTTTTCTTATATTTTAAACGTCTCATTTTGAGGTCGTTCGATGTACCTTGTGTGATGATTCTTGTGTTTAATACCCAATTGTATATTTCCGCTGCGCAATGTAATTTGGGGGTGTTAAAATTGGTAATCAGAGCTACAAGTTATAAAGAACTAGGTCGATTTTGAAAAATGTCCTAAACTATAACTTTGGTGTCGAAAATATTTTATAAAATCAACGCAACTTTTCCGCAAGGCTCCGGTAAGATTATTTTTTAGTTATGCTTTATATTGTAGATGTATCCCTCAAAACTGTTATGAATTCCTGAGTATTTACTAAGTAAATACTATGATAATGTATCGGTACTAATGAAAGTACCGTGAGTGCTTTTCATCATAATTTCTTATTGTGAGCATTGCATAATTATCATTCGCATCGCATTCCATTGCATTGCATACATATATTAGCATACTTATAACATTTGCATTTGCATGACCATGCATTGCATATATAATTTCGAATAATGACCTTATGTATTCTTGAATTTTCTATGATTGCAGAAAATGGACGATGTATGGCCTAGTGGTAGTAGGGATGGATATGTTGTGGGTGAACCAGGAGTTCTGTTTCCATGGGGTGATCATAAGAATACTAATGGGTGTATAGTTAAAAAGTGTGAAAACACTTATCCTTTTACCGCTTATTTCCAATAATAACAAGACCAAAACGTGTATTTTATGTCGTAAAAGTCGGAATTATGCGTGGTTTGTATTTTTATTGTGTTTCAGGATAAAAATATATAAAAAAAGAAAACACGGGCTATCACAGGCTTTTATCGAAGAAAATGAGAAAAGACGAAGTCAAAAGATCAAGAGTGCAAAAAGAACGGAAGTCCAAGGCCTATTCTGAAGATTTATCGAAGAAAAAGTCTAAAGACTGAAGTTTAATGAAGTCAAAGAACTCAAGTCTAATAGAAGAAGAAAATTATAAGAAAAGTTCAATTTATATCGACAAATCCCGAGACGACGTCGAGAAAGACAAAGAATTTAAATTGAGTCGAGACGAAAAGAAAGAAAAAAGGAAGCAACACATGCACTCCCCACCTCCTATATATACCCTCCTAATGACACATTAGGAGGGTGTTAGTTAAGTTAGCTAGTTTATTTTCTTTTTGTAGTTTTTATCTTTAGAGAGATAAAGTGTTTAACTTTCTCTCACTAAAACTTCATATTTTCTTTCTTTCATGTTTAAGCTTTAAATCAATCTTGTATTTTTGAATCGTTAATCTACAAGTTCAAGTTAAGCTTTTTATCTTTAATCTTCTTCTATCGTTCTTGATTTTTATTTGTTTTTGATCCGAAATTATCTTTGATCTTGTTTCATCTTGATGTTTATGTGATCAAAAAGTTTATCTTTTTGATCATATCTAAGTTATATATGGATTAAGCTTTGAGCTTATCATGCTTATTGGCTTGTTTTGTATTTAGCTTATTTACTTTTTAGTTTTCTTAAAAAGTTTAAACTTTTTAAAGTTTGATTTAAAAGTTTTGCTTATTTAAAGTTTAAAAAGTTCTTATTTGTGCTTATTTAGTTATTTTCTTTAAAGATTCGGTTAAGTTTGGTTTGAGCTTATTAAAAAGTAGCTTTTAAACTTAGCTTATTACGAATTTTAGAGTCATCGGAAAAGGGTAAACCCCTTTCCGATTGTGTATTCCGTTTAGACCAGCATTCCGACTGCATGACTATTATTCCGATCATAGGATCGGAACAGGGTTTTACTTTTCGATCTGGATTCCGATAGGATTTATTTTGATACTCCGATTGCTTTGAATTACATGTATTCCGATCATTACTTTTTCAGCCATTCCGATTGTACTTTTTTTCCAGTATTCCAATAGCCTTACCATTATTCCGACAGCATTCCTTTTGGCCACATTCCGATAACATTCCGACTCTTGTATTCCGATAAGATTTCCTTTGATATTCCGATCACATTCCGACGACAAGCATTCCGACGGGGATTCCGATTGGATTCCGATAGGGTTATTTGTTTATTTTTATTAAGCTTTAATTTCCAAAAATTGCACGCTTCCCGAAATCTCTGTTTTTACCAAGTGCTTTTCTAGTAATTTTTAGTTTAATTTTTAAACATTTTATTTTACTCAACGACATTTTCATATTTACTTTTAGTTTAAAATAGATAACCAAGCCATTTATTTTTCCACCAAGAATGACTGAGTCGCACTTTTAACTAGTAATCAATTCGAAAAGATCGGATTCAACGAACTTTCATAACTAAGTAAAATCTCAGTTATTAAATGGCGCCGTTGCCGGCTCTTTTCGTTAAGATTAACGGTTTTTAGTGAGAGACGCGTTGGATTTTGGGATCCGTTCACTTTTGAACGTTATTTTCCTTGCTTAAAAATTTTCAAAAAATCCATAAAAATTAAAAAATTTCAAAAATCCAAAAAAATAGAAAAACATAAAAAAGCCAAAAATATTTCTTGTCTATTTTCCTTTTTCTTTTGCAGGTGTGTATGCGTACCCGTGCTCGTAAGAAGAAAGCAGCTCAAGTCGAAGTCATTACTCCACCTATTGTCACCATGAACAATCAACCAATGATCGAGCTTTTGCAATCGCAAGTGGAGGGTAACACCGATGCTATTGTCATACCCGAGATTGGAGCTAACAACTTTGAGCTCAAATCTTTCTTCATTCAAATGGTCTCTGCTCAACCTTTCTTGGGACGTACACTTGATGATCCTCGTGACCATATAAAAAGGTTCCTTCAACTCACTAATACGGTTAAGTATAATGGGGTTTCACAAGAAGTGATTCGCTTGCAACTTTTTCCTTTCTCCTTAGAGGGACAAGCCCGGCATTGGCTTGATAAGGAACCGCCACAAAGTATTCTTACGTAGACGGATTTAGAGACTAAATTCATCAACTACTTTTTCCCACCCTCACGTACTACCGCTTTGCGGAATGAAATCATTACCTTTGAACAAAAGTACGGTGAGACATTTAGTGAATCTTGGGACCGGTTTAAGGAACTTTTAAGAAAGTGTCCACAACATGGTTTCACAAAAGTACATCAAATTAATACTTTTTACAATGGGTTAAGCATGAATGACCAAGATTCACTAAATAGTGCCTCGGGGGTAATATTTTGGTTAAATCTTCTAATACCGCATGGGATATTATTGAGAATAAGTCTAGAGTGCAAACCAAGAGTGTTCGGACTAATGTGGCTAGTGCTAGTACTAGTGATACCGACAAAAGAATTGATAAGCTTACTTCGCTTGTTGAAACCATTGCTCTACAAACTGCTAACAATACCAAAAGCATCAATGCCCAAGTTAATGCTATGAGTCAGTCACGTGAAATATGCAGGGGTTTTCATTCATACACCGATTGTCCTTCGACTCATGACAATCCGGAAAATGTGTATGCCGTTAACGGTAACTTTTCTAGGGGAGGCTATCAAGCACTTCCTCAAGCTGACCGCAATTTTCTCAGCTATCGCTCAAACAACTTTCTTTCACCACCCGGTTTTCCACCTCAAAACCCAAACAACCTCAAACGCAACAATCAAAACCAACCTCGAGCTCCAAATATCAAACCCAAAGAAACCCATATCCACCTCAAGGAATCAATCAAATTCACCAACCACCCGCTTATCAACCACCTGCCTACCATGATCTTCCTCCCACCCAACCCACCGCATTTAATCAAGAGGTTGACACTTACATGAGGACTAATGATGCGATAGTGCAGAATCTTCAGCGACAACTAAGCAACTTGAAAGGAGATATGGTGAAACAAGGGAATGATCTTCGAACCGATATGCGAAACTCTTTGAGCAGTCAAACGAATGACTTAAGGGATATGATGGCTAGTTTCTTCCAAAGTGATCAAGCCTCTGGTTCGGGTTCTCTTCCGAGTAACACCGTTGCTAATCCCAGAGGGGAGATGAAAGCAATCACCACTCGAAGTGGAAAAGGTTTAAAGGAACCCGAGCTTCCTACACCTTCACCGGTGATTGTGACAAAGGAAAACGAGACCCCTTCTCCAATTCCACCACCTTCTATTTCTCCAATTCCTCCACCTTCTACTTCCACCCCTCCACCACCCAAGGATGTGAGTGAGACTTTCATTCCAAAGCCTTCATATCAACACAATATACCTTATCCCTCAAGGTTGAGGAAAGAGAAGTTGAAAAACAAGGATGATATTCAGGTTTCTAACTTTCTTAAAATGTTTAAACAACTGAATTTCAACATCTCCGTTGCTGAGGCTCTCGCTCACATGCCGAAATATGCTAAAATGTTTAAAGATCTTCTCAGTGATAAGGAGAAACTTCTTGATATCGCTAAGACCCAACTTAACGAGAATTGCTCCGCAGTGCTCTTAAGGAAATTACCCACCAAACTTGGTGATCCGGGTCGCTTTCTTATTCCTTGCAACTTGCCCGGGGTAGAGAATTGTATGGCCCTAGACGATCTAGGTGCTAGTATAAACTTAATGCCATTAAGTGTTTGGAAACATTTATCTCTACCCGAGTTAGTCCCCACCCGAATGACATTACAATTAGATAACTGTACGGTTGCTTATCCGGTGGGGATAGCCGAAGATGTCTTCGTTGGTGTCAAAAAATTCACCTTTCCGTTGGATTTTGTTGTCGTTGACTACGAGATGGACCCCCATGTTCCATTAATCGTTGGACGTCCATTCTTGAGGACCGATCGTACTCTCATTGATGTAGCCGCGGGTGAATTAATCATGAGAGTTGGTGACGATAAAATCGTCTTCAACATGGGTAAACTTTCTAAGCAGCCTTCTAAAAACCAGAGCGTTAATTTCATTGACGTTCTTGATGAAGCTCGTGAAGAACATTTTAAAGAAGATTGTAAAAGTGGTTCTTCTTCTCTACCCATTGTTGAGACCGTTGCCTCTATTGCTCCATCACTAACTTCATTTGGAGAAATTGATTTCATTTTCAAAGAATTTGAAGCAACTTTGGGAGATGTGGACTTACAATATGACGATTCTCCCTCCGATTGGGATGAAGACATTCGTACCATTGAGAAACTTCTCAATGAGGACCATATTTCTCCACCATCTCCTAAGGAAATCTCTATCGATGATCCGAATTTGAAAACGTATTCCATCGAAAATCCTCCGGATTTAGAGCTTAAGGATCTGTCGTCTCATCTCGAATACGTGTTCCTTGAAGACAATAAGAAGTTACCCGTCATCATCGCTAAGGATTTGAAAGAAGACGAAAAATCTCGACTTAGCGTCGTGCTGAAGAACCATAAGAAAGCGATTGCTTGGAAAATCTCCGATATTCGTGGAATTGATCCTCACTTTTTGCACACATAAAATTCTCATGGAGGACGACTTTAAACCCAATATTCAAAACCAAAGAAGGATGAATCCCAAGATCCATGACGTTATCAAAAAAGAGGTTATCAAACTTCTTGATGCGGGAATGATCTACCCTATCTCGGATTCACCATGGGTTAGTCCGGTCCATTGTGTGCCTAAGAAAGGCGGAATCACCGTTGTGCCCAATGAAAACAACGAGTTGATTCCTACTCGTCTCGTTACAGGGTGGAGAGTTTGTATAGACTATCGCAAACTCAATGATGCTACGAGAAAGGATCATTTTCCCCTTCCTTTCATGGACCAAATGCTTGAACGTCTAGAGGGTAATGACTATTACTGCTTCTTAGACGGTTTCTCCGGGTATTTTCAAATTCTCATCGATCCTCAAGATCAAGAGAAAACAACATTCACTTGTCCTTATGGAACATTTGCTTACAAAAGAATGCCTTTCGGCTTATGCAATGCTCCTGGGACTTTCCAAAGGTGCATGTTGGCTATCTTCCATGACATGGTTGAGCAAACCATGGAAGTCTTCATGGATGATTTCTCATTCTATGGTGACTCCTTCTCTTCTTGCCTTGCCAATTTAGAACGCATGCTTAAGCGGTGTGAAGACACTCGCCTTGTTCTAAATTGGGAAAATGCCATTTCATGGTAAAAGAAGGCATTGTGCTTGGACATAAAATCTCCAAAGCCGGTCTTGAAGTGGACCATTCTAAAGTTGATGTCATTGCTAAATTACCTCCACCTTCAACCGTGAAGGGTGTGATAAGTTTCCTTGGTCATGCGGGCTTCTATCGTCGATTCATTCACGATTTTTCTAAAATCGCTCGCCCGATGACCCACCTCTTGGAAAAAGATACTCCTTTCATCTTTTCAAAAGAGTGTCTTGAATCCTTCAATCTTCTTAAGGACAAGCTAACTAAGGCACCGATCTTGGTTACCCCTAATTGGGAGCTACCTTTTGAATTGATGTGTGATGCTAGCGATTTTGATATTAGAGCGGTTTTGGGCCAAAGAGTGAACAAACACTTCCAACCAATCCATTATGCTAGAAAGACAATGACGGGGGATCAATTGCATTATACCACTACCGAAAAAGAGCTTTTTGCTGTAGTGTATGCTTTTGAGAAGTTCAGCCCCTATCTTTTCTATCCACCACCATTGTCTATACCGACCATTCCGCGTTGAAGTACTTGTTAACTAAGCAAGATTCTAAGCCAAGACTTCTTCGTTGGGTTTTGCTCCTTCAAGAATTTAAAATCGAAATTCGTGACAAGAAGGGAGCCGAAAACCTAGCCGCGGATCATCTAAGTAGACTTGAGGATCCTTATCAAGGGGATCATCTGAATCAAGAGATCAATGAATATTTTCCCCTTGAAGCCTTAATGTCTATCAATTCCAATCTTGATGACATCCCGTAGTTTGCGGACATTGCAAACTACTTAGCGGGTGTCATTCTTAAGGAAGGGTTAACGTCCCAACAAAAGAAAAAGTTCTTTGAAGACATTGAACACTATTTCTGGGACGACCCTTACCTTTTCAAACAATGTGCGGATCTTGTCATTCTTCGATGTGTTGATGGGCCGGCAGCGTTACTAATCCTTGAAGCTTGCCATAAAGGACCCACCGGTGGTCACTTTGGTCCTAATTACACCGCGAAGAAAGTTTTTGACTCTGGATTTTATTGGCCCACCATTTATCATGACGCTCATGAAATGGTTAAACATTGTGATGCTTGCCAAAGACAAGGCAAGATCATACATAAAGATGAGATGCCTCAAAATTTCATACAAGAATGTGAAATCTTTGATGTATGGGGTATCGACTTTATGGGGCCATTTCCATCATCTAAAGGGAACAAGTACATCCTTGTAGCCGTTGACTACGTATCTAAATGGGTTGAAGCTAAGGCTCTCCCTACGAACGATGCGAGGGTGGTTGTGAACTTTTTGAAGCAACTTTTTGCTCGATTCGATGTTCCTCGTGCTATAATCAGTGACCACGGGACTCATTTTTGCAATGGTCAATTTGCTCGATTCATGGCTAAGTACGGTGTCAATCACCGTCTTTCCACCACTTATCATCCTCAAACAAATGGTCAAGCCGAGATATCTAACCGTGGACTGAAGAGAACTCTTGAGCGTACTGTGGGAGAGCATCGTGCCTCGTGCGCCGATAAGTTAGATGATGCTTTGTGGGCATTCCGTACCGCATATAAGACACCTATTGGTTTCACTCCATATCGTCTTGTGTACGGGAAGGCATGCCACCTCCCTATTGAGCTAGAACATAAGGCGTACTGGGCCTTGAAGTGGGCCAATTTTGACATCAACAAAGCCGGCGATCTTCGGAAGATTCAACTCAATGAGCTAAATGAACTAAGGTATGAAGCTTATGAGAATTCATTGATCTATAAGGAGAAAACCAAGATCATCCATGATGCAAGGATTAAGAACCGAGAGTTCCACGTTGGTGATCAAGTTTTACTCTTTAACTCTCGATTGAAGATCTTCTCGGGCAAGTTGAGTCGTTGGTCTGGGCCATTCACTGTCGCCAAAGTCTTCCCTTACGGCACCATTGAGCTTTCTCAACCAAATGGCCCTAATTTCAAAGTGAATGTCCAGCGTGTGAAGTTGTACTTTTGTGAGGACATCTCTCATGAGATGATTCCATCCCTCACCACGTTTCCCTTGAATTAGTTCCGGGTCGAGTTAGGCTCGTAACTCGGTTAACAAAAACAAGCACTTCTCGGGAGGCAACCCGTTGATATATCCTTTACCGTTTTCATAATAAGTGTAGGGGGAGCCCCGTATGTGTTTGTTGTCTTGTTTCTTATAATGTGCAGGGATTAAAGCTTCAAAGAGCACTTTTGATGACTTTTGACGGACCGTGATCCCATGTACCCGTCTTCCCAGTTCTATCCTAAACTGTCGTGATTCAATATTTCATATATTATATGTTCACATTGAAATCACTATAGTTGTCCTTCCCTTAGCAAGATTTAAACACAGTGCACAATGTCCTAAGTGTAGGGGAGTTTACTCCCACATGCTTAAACATTGAGGACAATATTTATATTCAGTGTAGGGGGACTTCTATCGAAGTAAGTGGGAGTTTCCATTAACTTGTCCTCATTTTAACCGGAAAATTTGATTTTTCGACATTTTTCAAAATTTTTAATCTATTTTGGCCTAGTAGTATAGTAGTATTTTCCTTTGTTATCGTTATTTACTTTCTTTACTAGAATAAATTTTTAATAAAGTGGTTTTCGTTTTTCAACGTTGTGAATTTTTTTGACTCAACCCGAGTTTACTTACCTAAGTTTACTCTAACTAGTATCCTTAACGTGTTTAAGTCAAGTTTTGCTAGGCTTTTATATAGGGAACTTTAAAACGCGAAAGTCTTAACTCTCACGGGTTAAGAACAAGAACTTTTCGCAAGTTCCTATAATTGATCCTTGAGAGTCGTTTATCAAGGGAACTTTAAAATGCGATTTCTAAACTTGAAAAAGTCTAAGAGTTTGCAAGATCCTATAGATGACTCAAAAACCCAAAACTTTGATTTAATTGGCTAAGCATCCATGAGTCTCATTCCTTGAGATTTTAAATTGTGGAGAACGAGATATGATAGAGTCAATTATAAGTTTGGTATTCTTTCATGAATTTATGTGAGTTGATTATAAGCTTTTCTCCCATCGCTTGCAAATAAATTTAACTGCAATAAATAAGGTTGTACGATTTGAAAAGTTACTTAGCTTCTAGCATAAGATCGTTTAAAAGTTGCTCGGTATTAATTAGAGTTCATAGCCAAGACATAACTTATTGAAGCGGGATGTGAAGATTGGCGAGTCCGAAAAGGCCCTAACAAGGCATTAGGGCTACATTTTGTTGCTAAAGATCCCAAGTGATGTGAAGGATCATTTATCAAAAATCAATATGAAGGATCGAGACACACGATGAAAAGCAAATACTCCTCGAAAGATCATGGAGAAGTCTATCCAAAAAGGCCCTAACAAGGTATGAGGATAAATAGATCTAAGTCCTAAAAGGAGGCGGATCGTTGTATATCAAAATCCCCAAAGAAAGATTGGAGAAAAATGAAGAAGTCGTGGTCCAAGTATGAAGAATCTCTCAAAACTTCAAGTGAAGAAATTCCTATTATGAAGAGAAGACCATAATTTCAAGAACGTCTCTCAAGATTCGAAGTACGAAGTCGCTGCCAAATATCGGTCCGAGAAAGGTCTCAAATCGTGAAGAGAGTTATGCCAAGATATGAACTTTATGAGGTCCCGAGAAGCAGTTTTAAAAGATTTTGTGCTTTAGCTAACTATTGATTAAATCGTCCCACTTTATTTTCGGCCTAAATAAACTATCGAAATAAGTCAAACAATGTATCCTCGTGATCATTCAAGACAAAAATAAAATATAAGAGATACACTTAGGAATAAGGGAGTCTAAGTAAATAATTGGGCCACATGAGTTCGTGTTAGTTTGCTAACTTATAATAACAATGATCTAGTTTTTAAGCTTGGTATGGGGAACGTGAAACTTAAGGATGATAAACATTCATGATGGCCAAAACCCCAATGTAAGTCTTTGATTTCTTTACTTGTTTTGTATATATTTCTATCTTTTTAGTTTCCTTAAAGTTTAGTATTTAATAAAGGCCAAGGTAAGTTATTTATAATGAGAAATGTGATATGTGCTTTGAAATTAATGCATTGCATGAGGGCATTGCAATGGTCAAGTGTAGAGGATTTAATAAGTGTGAAAAAACTTATCCTTTTACCGCTTATTTCCAATAATAACAAGACCAAAACGTGTATTTTATGTCGTAAAAGTCGGAATTATGCGTGGTTTGTGTTTTTATTGTGTTTAAGGATAAAAATATGAAAAAGAGAGAATACACGGGCTATCACGGGCTTTTATCGAAGAAAAGAGAAAAGACGAAGTCAAAAGATCAAGAGTGCAAAAAGAACGGAAGTCCAAGGCCTATTCTGAAGATTTATCGAATAAAAAGTCTAAAGACGGAAGTTTAATGAAGTCAAAGAACTCAAGTCTAATAGAAGAAGAAAATTATAAGACAAGTTCAATTTATATCGAAAAATCCCGAGACGACATCGAGAAAGACAAAGAATTTAAATCGAGTTGAGACGAAAAGAAAGAAAGAAGGAAGCAACACATGCACTCCCCACCTCCTATATATACCCTCCTAATGACACATTAGGAGGGTGTTAGTTAAGTTAGCTAGTTTATTTTCTTTTTTTAGTTTTTATCTTTAGAGAGATAAAGTGTTTAACTTTCTCTCACTAAAACTCCATCTTTTCTTTCTTTCATGTTTTAGCTTTAAATCAATCTT
This sequence comes from Glebionis coronaria, assembly GCA_025667525.1. Lineage (NCBI taxonomy): Eukaryota > Viridiplantae > Streptophyta > Magnoliopsida > Asterales > Asteraceae > Glebionis > Glebionis coronaria. The sequence goes on from CM046881.1 coordinate 493,713,539, forward strand.
GTATTTTTGAATCGTTAATCTACAAGTTCAAGTTAAGCTTTTTATCTTTAATCTTCTTCTACCGTTCTTGATTTTTATTTGTTTTTGATCCAAAATTATCTTTGATCTTGTTTCATCTTGATGTTTATGTGATCAAAAAGTTTATCTTTTTGATCATATCTAAGTTATATATGGAATAAGCTTTGCGCTTATCATGCTTATTGGCTTGTTTTGTATTTAGCTTATTTACTTTTTAGTTTTCTTAAAAAGTTTAATCTTTTTAAAGTTTGATTTAAAAGTTTTGCTTATTTAAAGTTTAAAAAGTTCTTATTTGTGCTTATTTAGTTATTTTCTTTAAAGATTCGGTTAAGTTTGGTTTGAGCTTATTCAAAAGTAGCTTTTAAACTTAGCTTATTACGAATTTTAGAGTCATCGGAAAAGGGTAAACCCATTTCCGATTGTGTATTCCGATTAGACCAGCATTCCGACTGCATGACTATTATTCCGATCATAGGATCAGAAAAGGGTTTTACTTTCCGATCTGGATTCCGATGGGAATTATTTTGATACTCCGATTGCTTTGAGTTACATGTATTCCGATCATTACTTTTTCATACATTCCGATTGGACTTGTTTTCCAGTATTCCGATAGCCTTGCCATTATTCCGACAGCATTACTTTTGGCCACATTCCGATAACATTCTGACTCTTGTATTCTGATAAGATATCCTTTGATATTCCGATCACATTCCGACGACAAGCATTCCAACGGGGATTCCGATTGGGATTCCGATAGGGTTATTTGTTTATTTTTATTAAGCTTTAATTTCTAAAAATTGCACGCTTCCCGAAATCTCTGTTTTTACCAAGTGTTTTTCTAGTAATTTTTAGTTTAATTTTTAAAGCTTTTATTTTACTCAACGACATTTTCATATTTACTTTTAGTTTAAAATAGATAACCAAACCATTTATTTTTCCACCAAGAACGACTGAGTCGCACATTTAACTAGTAATCAATTCGAAAAGATTGGATTCAACGGACTTTCATAACTAAGTAAAATCTCAGTTATTAAATGGCGCCACTGCCGGCTCTTTTCGTTAAGATTAACGGTTTTTAGTGAGAGACGCGTTGGATTTTGGGATCCGTTCACTTTTGAACGTTATTTTCCTTGCTTAAAAATTTTCAAAAAATCCATAAAAATTAAAAATTTTCAGAAATCCAAAAAAAATAGAAAAACATAAAAAAGCCAAAAATATTTCTTGTCTATTTTCCTTTTTGTTTTGCAGGTGTGTATGCGTACCCATGCTCGTAAGAAGAAAGAAGCTCAAGCCGAAGTCATTACTCCACATATTGTCACCATGGACAATCAACCAATGATCGAGATTTTGCAATCGCAAGTGGAGGGAAACACCGATGCTATTGTCATACCCGAGATTGGAGCTAACAACTTTGAGCTCAAATCCGGCTTCATTCAAATGGTCTCTGCTCAATCTTTCTTGGGACGTACACTTGATGATCCTCATGACCATATAAAAAGGTTCCTTCAACTCACTAATACGGTTAAGTATAATGGGGTTTCACAAGAAGTGATTCGCTTGCAACTTTTTCCTTTCTCCTTAGAGGGACAAGCCCGGCATTGGCTTGATAAGGAACCGCCACAAAGTATTCTTACGTGGACGGATTTAGAGACTAAATTCATCAACTACTTTTTCCTACCCTCACGTATTACCGCTTTGCGGAATGAAATCATTACCTTTGAACAAAAGTACGGTGAGACATTTAGTGAATCTTGGGACCGTTTTAAGGAAATTTTAAGAAAGTGTCCACAACATGGTTTCATAAAAGTACATCAAACTAATACTTTTTACAATGGGTTAAGCATGAATGACCAAGATTCACTAAATAGTGCCTCGGGGGTAATATTTTGGTTAAATCTTCTAATGCCGCATGGGATATTATTGAGAATAAGTATAGAGTACAAACCAAGAGTGTTCGAACTAATGTGGCTAGTGCTAGTACTAGTGATGCTGACAAAAGAATTGATAAGCTTACTTCGCTTGTTGAAACCATTGCTCTACAAACCGCTAACAATACCAAAAGCATCAATGCGCAAGTTAATGCTATGAGTCAGTCATGAGAAATATGCGGGGGTTCTCATTCTTACACCGATTGTCCTTCGACTCATGACAATCCGGAAAATGTGTATGCCGCTAACGGTAACTTTTCTACGGGAGGCTATCAAGCACGTCCTCAAGGTGACCTCAATTTGCTCAGCTATCGCTCAAACAACTTTCTTTCACCACCCGGTTTTCCACATCAAAACCCAAACAACCTTAATCGCAACAATCAAAACCAATCTCGAGCTCCAAATCAAAATCAAACCCAAAGAAACCCATATCCACCTCAAGGAAGCAATCAAATTCACTAACCACCCGCTTATCAACCACCTGCCTACCATGCTCTTCCTCCCACCCAACCTACCGCATTTAATCAAGAGGTTGACACTTACATGAGGACTAATGATGCGATAGTGCAGAATATTCAGCGACAACTAAGCAACTTGAAAGGAGATATGGTAAAACAAGGTAATGATCTTCGAGCCGATATGCGAAACTCTTTGAGCAGTCAAACGAATGACTTAAGGGATATGATGGCTAGTTTCTTCCAAAGTAATCAAGCCTCAGGTTTGGGTTCTCTTCTGAGTAACACCGTTGCTAATCCCAGAGGGGAGATGAAAGCAATCACCACTCGAAGTGGAAAAGGTTTAAAGGAACCCGAGCTTCCTACACCTACACCGGTGATTGTGACAAAGGAAAACGAGTCCCTTTCTCCAATTCCTCCACCTTCTATTTCTCCAATTCCTCCACCTTCTACTTCCACCCCTCCACCACCCAAGGATGTGAGTGAGACTTCCATTCCAAAGCCTTCATCTTAACCCAATATACCTTATCCCTCAAGGTTGAGGAAAGAAAAGTTGAAAAACAAGGATGATATTCAGGTTTCTAACTTTCTTAAAATGTTTAAACAACTGAATTTCAACATCTCCTTTGCTGAGGCTCTCGCTCACATGACGAAATATGCTAAAATGTTTAAAGATCTTCTGAGTGATAAGGAGAAACTTCTTGATATCGCTTAGACCCAACTTAAAGAGAATTGCTCCGCAGTGCTCTTAAGGAAATTACCCACCAAACTTGGTGATCCAGGTCGCTTTCTTATTCCTTGCAACTTCCCCGGGGTAGAGTATTTTATGGCCCTAGCCGATCTAGGTGCTAGTATAAGCTTAATGCCATTAAGTGTTTGGAAACAATTATCTCTACCCGAGCTAGTCCCCACCCGAATGACATTTGAATTAGCTAACCGTACGGTTGCTTATCCGGTGTGGATAGCCGAAGATGTCTTCGTCGGTGTCGACAAATTCACCTTTCCGGTGGATTTTGTTGTCGTTGACTACGAGATGGACCCCCGTGTTCCATTAATCGTTGTACGTCCATTCTTGAGGACCGGTCTCACTCTCATTGATGTAGCCGCGGGCGAATTAATCATGAGAGTTGGTGACGATAAAATCGTCTTCAACATGGGTAAACTTTCTAAGCAGCCTTCTGAAAACGAGAGCGTTAATTTCATTGACGTTCTTGATGAAGCTTGTGAAGAACATTTTAAAGACGCTTGTGAAAGTGGTTCTTCTTCTCTAGCCATTGTTGAGACCTTTGCCTCTATTGCTCCATCACTAACTCCATTTGGAGAAAGTGATTTCATTTTCTAAGAATTTGAAGCAACTTTGGGAGATGTGGACTTACAATATGACGATTCTCCCTCCGATTGGGATGAAGACATTCGTACCATTGAGAAACTTCTCAATGAGGACCATATTTCTCCACCATCTCCTAAGGAAATCTCTATCGATGATCCGAATTTGAAAACGTCTTCCATCGAAAATCCTCCGGATTTAGAGTTTAAGGATCGGCCGTCTCATCTCGAATACGTGTTCCTTGAAGACAATAAGAAGTTACCCGTCATCATCACTAAGGATTTGAAAGAAGATGAAAAATCTTGACTTATCGCCGTTCTGGAGAATCATAAGAAAGCGATTGCTTGGAAAATCTCCGATATTCGTGGAATTGATCCTCACTTTTGCGCACATAAAATTCTCATGGAGGACGACTTTAAACCCACTATTCAAAACCAAAGAAGGGTGAATCCAAGATCCATGACGTTATCAAAAAAGAGGTTATCAAACTTCTTGATGCGGGAATGATCTACCATATCTCGGATTCACCATGGGTTAGTCCGGTCCATTGTGTGCCTAAGAAAGGCGGAATCACCGTTGTGTCCAATGAAAACAACGAGTTGATTCCTATTCGTCTCGTTACAGGGTGGAGAGTTTGTATAGACTATCGCAAACTCAATGATGCTACGAGAAAGGATCATTTTCCCCTTCCTTTCATGGACCAAATGCTTGAACGTCTAGCGGGTAATGACTATTACTGCTTCTTAGACGGTTTCTCTGGGTATTTTCAAATTCCCATCGATCCCCAAGATCAAGAGAAAACAACATTCACTTGTCCCTATGGAACATATTCTTACAAAAGAATGCCTTTTGTCTTATGAAATGCTTCTGGGACTTCCAAAGGTGCATGTTGGCTATCTTCCATGACATGGTTGAGCAAACCATAGAAGTCTTCATGGATGATTTCTCGTTTTATGGTGACTCCTTCTCTTCTTGCCTTGCCAATTTAGAACGCATGCTTAAGCGGTGTAAAGACACTCGCCTTGTTCTAAATTGGGAAAAATTCCATTTCATGGTAAAAGAAGGCATTGTGCTTGGACATAAAATCTCCAAAGCCGGTCTTGAAGTGGACCGTTCTAAAGTTGATGTCATTGCTAAATTACCTCCACCTTCAACCGCAAAGGGTGTGAGAAGTTTCCTTGGTCATGCGGGCTTCTATCGTCGATTCATTCAAGATTTTTCTAAAATCGCTCGCCCGATGACCCACCTCTTGGAAAAAGATACTCCTTTCATCTTTTCTAAAGAGTATCTTGAATCCTTCAATCTTCTTAAGGACAAGCTAACTAAGGCACCGGTCTTGGTTACCCCTAATTGGGAGCTACCTTTTGAATTGATGTGTGATGCTAGCGATTTTGCTATTGGAGTGGTTTTGGGCCAAAGAGTGAACAAACACTTCCAACCAATCAATTATGCTAGCAAGACAATGACGGGGGCTCAATTGCATTATACCACTACCGAAAAAGATCTTTTAGCCGTAGTGTATGCTTTTGAGAAGTTTCGCCCCTATCTTGTTCTATCCACCACCATTGTCTATACCGACCATTCCGTGTTGAAGTACCTGTTAACTAAGAAAGATTCTAAGCCAAGACTTCTTCGTTGGGTTTTTCTCCTTCAAGAATTTAAAATCGAAATTCGTGACAAGAAGGGAGCCGAAAACCTAGCCGTGGATCATCTAAGTATACTTGAGGATCCTTATCAAGGGGATCATCCGAATCAAGAGATCAATGACTCTTTTCCCCTTGAAGCCTTAATGTCTATCAATTCCAATCTTGATGACACCCCGTCGTTTGCGGACATTGCTAACTACTTAGCGGATAGCATTCTCAAGGAAGGGTTAACGTCCCAACAAAAGAAAAAGTTCTTTGAAGACATTGAACACTATTTCTGGGACGACCCTTAACTTTTCAAACAATGTGTGGATCTTGTCATTCGTTGATGTGTTGATGGGCCGGCAGTGTTACTAATCCTTGAAGCTGGCCATAAAGGACCCACCGATGGTCACTTTGGTCCTAATTACACCGCAAAGAAAGTTTTCGACTCTGGATTTTATTGGCCCACCATTTATCATGACGCTCGTGAAATGGTTAAACATTTTTATGCTTGCCAAAGACAAGGCAAGATCACACATAAAGATGAGATGCCTCAAAATTTCATACAAGAATGTGAAATCTTTGATGTATGGGTATCGACTTTATGGGGCCATTTCCATCATCTAAAGGGAACAAGTACATGCTCGTAGTCGTTGACTACGTATCTAAATGGTTGAAGCTAAGGCTCTCCCTACGAACGATGCAAGGGTGGTTGTGAACTTTTTGAAGCAACTTTTTGCTCGATTCGGCGTTCCTCGTGCTATAATCAGTGACCGCGGGACTCATTTTTGCAATGATCAATTTGCTCGAGTCATGGCTAAGTACGGTGTCAATCACCATCTTTCCACCGCTTATCATACTCAAACAAATGGTCAAGCCGAGATATCTAACCGTGGACTAAAGAGAATTCTTGAGCGTACTGTGAGAGAGCATCGTGCCTCGTGGGCTGATAAGTTAGATGATGCTTTGTGGGGTTTCTGTACCGCATATAAGACACCTATTGGTTGCACTCCATATCATCTTGTGTACGGGAAGGCATGCCACCTCCCTATTGAGCTAGAATAAGGCGTACTGGGCCTTGAAGTGGGCCAATTTTGACATCAACAAAGCCGGCGATCTTCAGAAGATTCAACTCAATGAGCTAAATGAACTAAGGAATGAAGCTTATGAGAATTCATTGATCTACAAGGAGAAAACCAAGATCATCCATGATGCTAGGATTAAGAACCGAGAGTTCCACGTTGGTGATCAAGTTTTACTCTTTAACTCTCGGTTGAAGATCTTCTCGGGCAAGCTGAAGAGCCGTTGGTCTGGGCTCTTCACCTTCGCCAAAGTCTTCCCTTACGGCACCATTGAGCTTTCTCAACCAAATGGGCCTAATTTCAAAGTGAATGGCCAGCGTGTGAAGCTGTACTTTGGTGAGGACATCTCTCATGAGATGATTCCATCCCTCACTATGTTTCCCTTGAATTAGTTCTGGGTCGAGTCAGGCTCGTAACTCGTTTAACAAAAACAAGCGCTTCTCGGGAGGCAACCCGTTGATCTATCCTTTACCGTTTTCATAATAAGTGTAGGGGGAGTCCCGTATGTGTTTGTTGTCTTGTTTCTTATAATGTGCAGGGATTAAAGCTTCAAAGAGCACTTTTGATGACTTTTGACGGACCGTGATCCCGTGTACCCGTCTTCCCGGTTCTATCCTAAACTGTCGTGATTCAATATTTCATATATTATATGTTCACATTGAAATCACTATAGTTGTCCTTCCCTTAGCAAGATTTAAACAAAGTGGACAATGTCCTAAGTGTAGGGGAGTTTACTCCCACATGCTTAAACATTGAGGACAATGTTTATATCCAGTGTAGGGGGACTTCTATCGAAGTAAGTGGGCGTTTCCATTAATTTGTCCTCATTTTAACCGGAAAATTTGATTTTTTGACATTTTTAAAATTTTTTAATCTATTTTGGCCTAGTAGTATAGTAGTATTTTCCTTTGTTATCGTTATTTACTTTCTTTGCTAGAATAAATTTTTAATAAAGTGGTTTTCGTTTTTCAACGTTGTGAATTCTTTTGACTCAACCCGAGTTTACTTACCTAAGTTTACTCTAGCTAGTATCCTTAACGTGTTTAAGTCAAGTTTTGCTAGGCTTTTATATAAGGAACTTTAAAACGCGAAAGTCTTAACTCTCACAGGTTAAGAACAAGAACTTTTCGCAAGTTCCTATAATTGATCCTAGAGAGTCGTTTATCAAGGGAACTTTAAAATGCGATTTCTAAACTTGAAAAAGTCTAAGAGTTTGCAAGATCCTATAGATGACTCAAAAACCCAAAACTTTGATTTAATTGGCTAAGCATCCATGAGTCTCATTCCTTGAGATTTTAAATTGTGGAGAACGAGAGATGATAGAGTCTATTATAAGTTTGGTATTCTTTCATGAATTTATGTGAGTTGATTATAATCTTTTTCTTCCATCGCTTGCTAATATATTTAACTGCAATAAATAAGATTGTACGATTTGAAAAGTTACTTAGCTTCTAGCACAAGATCGTTTAAAATTTACTCGGTATTAATTAGAGTTCATAGCCAAGGCATAACTTACTGAAGCGGGATGCGAAGATTGGCGAGTCCGAAAAGGACCTAACAAGGCATAAGGGCTACATTTTGTTGCTAAAGATCCCAAGTGATGTGAAGAATCATTTATCAAAAATCAATATGAAGGATCGAGACACACGACGAAAAGCAAATACTCCCCAAAAGATCATGGAGAAGTCTATCCAAAAAGGCCCTAACAAGGTATGAGGATAAATAGATCCAAGTCCTAAAAGGAGGCGGATCGTTGTATATCAAAATCCCCAAATAAAGATTGGAGAAAAACGAAGAAGTCGTGGTCCAAGTATGAAGAATCTCTCAAAACTTCAAGTGAAGAAATTCCTATTATGAAGAGAAGACCATAATTTCAAGAACGTCTCTCAAGATTCGAAGTACGAAGTCGCTGCCAAATATCGGTCCGAGAAAGGTCTCAAATCGTGAAGCGAGTTATGCCAAGATATGAACTTTATGAGGTCCCGAGAAGCAGTTTTAAAAGATTTTGTCCTTTAGCTAACTTTTGATTAAATCGTCCCACTTTATTTTTGGCCTAAATAAACTATCGAAATAAGTCAAACAATGTATCCTCGTGATCATTCAAGACAAAAATAAAATATAAGAGATACACCTAGGAATAAGGAGTCTAAGTAAATAATTGGGCCACATGAGTTCGTGTTAGTTTGCTAACTTATAATAACAATGATCTCGTTTTTAAGCTTGGTATGGGGAACGTGAAACTTGAGGATGATAAACATTCATGACGGCCAAAACACCAATGTAAGTCTTTAATTTCTTTACTTGTTTTGTATATATCTCTATCTTTTTAGTTTCCTTAAAGTTTAGTATTTAATAAAGGCCAGGTGGGTTATTTATAATGAGAAATGTGATATGTGCTTTGAAATTAATGCATTGCATGAGGGCATTGCAATGGTCAAGTGTAGGAGATTTAATAAGTGTGAAAACACTTATCCTTTTACCGCTTATTTCCAATAATAACAAGACCAAAACGTGTATTTTATGTCGTAAAAGTCGGAATTATGTGTGGTTTGTGTTTTTATTGTATTTCAAGATAAAATGAAAAAGGGAGAAAACACGGGCTATCACGGGCTTTAATCGAAGAAAACGAGAAAAGACGAAGTCAAAAGATCAAGAGTGCAAAAAGAACGGAAGTCCAAGGCCTATTCTGAAGATTTATCGAAGAAAAAGTCTAAAGACGAAAGTTTAATGAAGTCGAAGAACTCAAGTCTAATAGAAGAAGAAAATTATAAGACAAGTTCAATTTATATCGACAAATCCCGAGATGACGTCGAGAAAGACAAAGAATTTAAATCGAGTCGAGACGTAAAGAAAGAAAGAAGGAAGCAACACATGCACTCCCCACCTCCTATATATACCCTCCTAATGACACATTAGGAGGGTGTTAGTTAAGTTAGCTAGTTTATTTTCTTTTTTTAGTTTTTATCTTTAGAGAGAGAAAGTGTTTAACTTTCTCTCACTAAAACTTCATCTTTTCTTTCTTTCATGTTTAAGCTTTAATTCAATCTTGTATTTTTGAATCTTTAATCTACAAGTTCAAGTTAAGCTTTTTATCTTTAATCTTCTTCTACCGTTCTTGATTTTTATTTGTTTTTGATCCGAAATTATCTTTGATCTTGTTTCATCTTGATGTTTATGTCACCAAAAAGTTTATCTTTTTGAGCATATCTAAGTTATATACGGATTAAGCTTTGAGCTTATCATGCTTATTGGCTTGTTTTGTATTTAGCTTATTTACTTTTTAGTTTTCTTAAAACGTTTAATTTTTTTAAAGTTTGATTTAAAAGTTTTGCTTATTTAAAGTTTAAAAAGTTCTTATTTGTGCTTATTTAGTTATTTTCTTTAAAGATTCGGTTAAGTTTGGTTTGAGCTTATTAAAAAGTAGCTTTTAAACTTAGCTTATTACGAATTTTAGAGTCATCGGAAAAGGGTAAACCCCTTTCCGATTGTGTATTCCGATTAGACCGGCATTCCGACTGCATGACTATTATTCCGATCATAGGATCGAAACAGGGTTTTACTTTCCGATCTGGATTCTGATTTGGATTCCGGTGGGAATTATTTTGATACTCCGATTGCTTTGAATTACATGTATTCCGATCATTACTTTTTTAGACATTCCGATTGGACTTGTTTTCCAGTATTCCGATAGCCTTGCCATTATTCTGACAGCATTCCTTTTGGCCACATTCCGATAACATCCCGACTCTTGTATTCCGATAAGATTTCCTTTGATATTCCAATCACATTCCGACGACAATCATTCCGACGGGGATTCCGATTGGGATTCCGATAGGGTTATTTGTTTATTTTTATTAAGCTTTAATTTCCGAAAATTGCACGCTTCCCGAAATCTCTGTTTTTACCAAGTGTTTTTCTAATAATTTTTAGTTTAATTTTTAAAGCTTTTATTTTACTCAACGACATTTTCATATTTACTTTTAGTTTAAAATAGATAACCAAACCATTTATTTTTCCACCAAGAACGACTGAGTCGCACTTTTAACTAGTAATCAATTCGAAAAGATCGGATTCAACGAACTTTCATAACTAAGTAAAATCTCAGTTATTAATAGTTGAGGAGGACGATAAGAATGAAGTCGTAGAGTCTAAGGGTGAAAATATGAAGACTGAGAGTGAGACTGGGAAGACTAAGAGTGAGATTGAAGTGAGTAGCTATGGTATTGATTATAGGATGTTTCAGAAGGAGAAAGCTAGGCTAGTCAGGTTGAGTGATTGGGAGGCCCATCTTAGGCCATTTCTTAGTCAGAGTTGGAAATTTAGGGATGATGAGAACTATTCTGATTCTCATTTTATGATGGATCCGTCGTGTAGAGGTACGTAACTGAAGTATGGAGGAGAGGATCCACCGTGCTATGGTTCAGAGTGGAAGTGCGACAAGGATGTGGATGAGGAGGAAATAGTTGCTAGCCAGGTTAGAGAGAATGATGAGCTGTATCATATGGAGTGATCATATGATGGATTTTCTTGTATTTTATCCTTATGTACTTGTTGCATTCTATTAGGATTTATTTAGACCTTGTGATGTAGTACTGTGATGAAACATGTTATCTTCTAGGTTGATAGGGTAAGTGATTGTGGTGATAGATCTTGTCACGATTTTGTCGAATTTTTCTGATGCAATCTATATTTACCCTTTATTATCTATGATGTGTCTTTATTATCTCTTTTGTGGATTGATTGGTGAATTTAGGCAGTATTGTGTTGTTTGCACATGTAGTATCCATGATATATCTTGATAAAAAGATTCTTCTTTCTATCTTGATGTGTATACTTATCATGTCTCTTTCATCTGTGATAACAGTAAAAAGAATTGAGTGGGACATTTTCTTTCATTAGTGTCGATCCACGTGACTAAGTTTCTTAAAACATGTCTCTAGAATTAAAAACCGCTAGGGTAGACTCCATGATTGAGGAAATAATTGCTAGGTCGCTTGAAGCTAATCGTGTTGCATGGAATCAAGGTGTCGAGACTGAAGATGTTGCTGTTCCAGTTGGAAATGTTGCTGCTATTCTACAAGATCGTAAGGAATGTTCGTATGCTAGATCATAAGATTGAGAAGGAGTGTTTTGAAGAGTATCCTATTATACTAATGGCACTTTGGAGATGAGAAACTAGATGGATAAGTTTGAGTAGTTGATGGATATATCATAATATTAGTAGTGATTTGGAAATATACGAATGGACGAACGAAATAGAGAATAATTCTAAAGTTGGTAATTGTTTAAGAGTAAGTGAAGTGTAATAGAAAAAGGAAGGTATTGTTGTGAATGACAATAAGAAATGAGAGTTTATTCCCTCTAACAGAAAATAAATTCAGAATCAACGGTCTAAGAAAAGGAAGAATGGTGTTTGTGCTGCTACTGTAAACCAAGGAAGCAAGAGAAATACTAAGTGTAAGTAGTGTACTTTGTACCATATAGGTAATTGTCTTTCTACTTGTTGCAAGTATGGAATGGCTCGATGTGAAAGCTACTGGATGTGGGACAAGGAATGTGGTTATAGGAATTAGTATCCCTGGACTAGTGACATGTTTTCATTATGGTAAAGAAGAGTATAAGGAAGGAAATTGTTCAAGAATTGGGAATCAACATAAAAGAAATGTTGCTGCTATTATATTGTGAGTAATGTTGATAAGTTTTGAGATTCAGATGTTGTGACTGGTATGTTCTTATTTGATGATCATTAAGTTAGTATATGGTTTGAATTATATCCAATAAGAATTTTGAAGATGTTAGATTTAGTTGCCTTTAGAATGGAGGAACCAATAAGAATTAGCAACTAACTGTGATGAGAAATTAATCGATGGAAAGGTCATTAATAATAAGTTCCTATACTAAGAGGGTATTCTTTGAACTTAAGGAATTAGGTAATATCGCACACATAACCAATCTAGAATTTTGTTGTAGATTGTTGGTATAGGAATGAAAGTTTTATGGTATGATGAGTATTTGTGGAAATAATTGGTTTAAATTTTGCTAAGAACTGAGTATTGATTACAAGAGGTGATGAGTGAACTATCTATTTGAGAATTTTATTTGGTTGAAGATGAGAAGGTATGCAGAAGGAGACTTTAATATATTGTATGCTCAGAGTACTTCATCGGTAGTGATTGAAAGGAAATAAGAAGATGTGTTTGTATTTAAGAGTATTTTGAAGCTTTCCTTCAAAATTGTCGGGTTTATTGTCGTCTGGTAAAGTGGAGTTTTGTATTGATTTAGTATTGGAAATTATGTAGGTTGTTCGTGTGTTTTGTAGTTTGACATTGTTAGGAATTGAGAATAGTTATTTGATCAATTGTAGTAATTGATGGATGAGCCGACGAAGCTGATCTAATAGATGTGGAAGGGTCATCCATAAGGAATGTGGTGTTGATAGCAGGAAAGAGGATGGATAGTTTGGAAATATATTGATTGATGTAATTTTGAACAAATTGACAACCAAGAATCGGTATCCATTACTGATGATTGATGTTTTGTTTGATCAACTATAAGGAGAAACAAAAGTGATTGATAACAATTATGGAATTGTTGAAGAAAGATGAATGGTGTGCAAAATCCTTTGGGTATGAATTTTGGTTGGAGTTAGTGTAAATTCTGGAATGTGTGATTTATCGTCGAATTATTTGTAACACTCCCAAATTTCAGATAGCCGTGGAAAGGTCATTGGGAGTATTACTTCATAGCACAACACACAAGTTACAGAAAACGCCCTCTAAATGAGATGTTTGAAAAAGTTCAATCCATTCGATTATTAAAACATCACAGTTTACAAACAGAAATAGGTCCCCAACAATAATGTGATAATAAACAGTTTCAAAAAGTTCATCGAATGGTAATCAGTATTTTATTGCCTTTAAAATATCCAGTGTGACTCCATGCTCCAGATGCTCCTAAACCTGAGTACATGAGAAATACATGCTAATACATCAACACAATGGTTGAGTGAATTCATAGGTTTGCAAGTAAAAGCAGTGGACCACAAGATTTCAAGCATTCAGTTTCCAAAGACAGATAGCATCCATTATCGCACTAAGCTCATGAAACCGATACGTTAACTGAGTTTAGATAAGTTTGCCTTATACGTAATTTGCCATATTACCTAGAGTTCACAAATACAATGTGTCCGTTTGACAAGTTCGGTCGGTCAAGTAAGCGCGACTTACACAGATAGGGATGCCAATCCCAATAGATCTATTCATAGCATCCGTGTTTACTCGACCAGTACAGTCGGTCCAAGTAATTAACGGTTCATGACTAAAAGGGACTTGTTGTTGGCAATAGTGTTCCTTAGTGTAAATGATAATGACATGATAAGCATACAGTTCAAGCACTTGCGTCCATTCATAAAAAGTAGCATGTATCCCCCTCGCGGGTTTTCTAAAACAATTAAAGTAGTAAAAGCAGGCTATGAACTCACCTTAGCGAAAGCGATGATAACAATCGACATAGTAGTCCCAAAAGCATAACGACGAAAAAAGATAAGACAGGAAGCCGCGAGCTTCTAATGGCGACCTCAAAAGAAAGGAGACGTAACTTTGACCATTGAACTCCAATGAACGATACCATATCGCTTTACGAATATATGAACTCGTCGTATTATTTAGTCCTATCGACAACGGACTCCAAATCCGATCACCATCCAAAGCTCAACTCGAATACAAGCTACAACTCGTACGTATTCATATCTTGACCCGAACACGAACCGAAATCAACCGGCAAGACTTTGGTATCGGCAAATATGAAACCACAACTCAGATGTACAAAAAAGTATCGACGTGACTCGACTCTTTCGAGTCGCAAACTATAACCTCCCCGTCAATGAAAACCAAAACCAAATATAAACATCAACACGAAAACCGAACGCGAACAACAACAAATGAAGTTGAAGTTTTAATATGAACAGGCATACAACTAGACCACTAGTATTAATTCATACGTAAACCTGGTCAAATCTATAATCCTTTGAAGAAATCATTGTACCTCAGCCTTTAAACAACAAAATATGATAATCTAATTGTACTTGTGGTGATTTAAAACTCAAAGACAAGAACTAGTAATGGTACTTTAGTTCTTTCTTTTGCTCAGCAAAAAGAAGAAAGATTCAAAGATGGTGCGGGTTTAATAGTATAAGATAAATGAATGAAATTTGTTTTTGATCATATCTTAGCAATGGAAATACACATACACATTAAAATGGATATGTGTACATAACTTTTGAGTTTGTTTTATGGTAACACCACATAAGTGACACGAGGGAAGTTATTTATTTATTTATTTATTCATAATATGATAAAGCAGGTATTATCGAATTCTGATATTTTAAAAGTTACGCGATTTAAAGGATACACGTGAAACACGAAAAATAAACGCTCCATATAAAATAAGAACGTCGACATTCAGAGAAGATTGATATCTTTATAAATAAATGATTGACTTATTATTTAATAAACGTTAACGCACTATATAAACAAATGACGTTTAAATTTCGATAAACCAATAATTAAAAAAGACAACAATAAAAATATATTTTTTTACGCCATGAGGAGAATATTTATGATCGATGTCTAAGCTAGGTATTGCCGGCAAATAATAAAAGACACATATTCGATGCGTTAAAGTTATAACCTTGTCGGTTAACAAAAATTGAATATTTTTCATAAACAATAAACATGATAAATAGAAGTCGGGTTATAAATATTAATCCGAAAATTAACAGTTGCTACAGTATTCGTGAAAATCTTGTCTAGATTGAAACGATAAAGGATTTGTCGATACCGACGAACCCGACTGAAGCTTGATAATTCCTTTGTCTAAGTTGAGTATTATCGGAGGTTTATCGAAAGGTTTTCACTGATTGTTAAACCACTGATTAAGCTGACTAAGAAGAACTAAATGTGTGATCCCCACTCATGCATCTAAGTTGTAGTTGTGAGATCCGATCTTCGTTAGATGAGGAAGTTGTTTGCGAACGCCAGGGATAGGTTGTGTTTTGTGTCAGTATTGTCGTTGTCGAAAGAATCTGAAGAGTTTGTAGATTTGTGGTGATGCTACCTCAACATTATCAAATAGTAGGAGAAAGTGATCAGTGATGTGTTAAATTAACTAGAGAAGTACAAAGGGAACTATATAACTCTAAGTTTCGATAGTTGTGGTGCTTATTTTGGTACTAAGGAATATTAATTGTATGTAATCAAGTATGTGGTAATTAAGAATAATAAGGGTTTACTCATATTTAACATATAGGAATTTCAAGAGAGATGAGTAAAAGATTACTTAGTATTGGATGAAAGGTTGTAATCAGTAATTATAGTAGTGAGTGATTATGATCACGGGATTCGCTAAAAATCTGGAAGATAAGTTTGGTAGCTAATGCACTTAGTAGGAAGGAGAAGGAAAAAGTCTCTAAAGTTTTGAGTTTTGAGTTTTGAATTTTGAGTCCTGAGGTTTTGAGTTTTGGTAATAACAAGGAGTGTTGATTTGATGGAACAGAATTTAAAGTTTAAAAATAATGATTTGATCGAGAAGAATGTAAAGGAAAGTAGCTCAACATGTTGTCAAAATTATGAAACAGAATTGTAGTAAGGATGATTGAGATGAGATGTTTTGTAGAATCAGATTTGATAATTGTATTATCTATTTGAAGAAGATGTGGTAGGAATGCGAGAGTTGGTGGTGAATGAATTTCATAGATAAGAGAGTTCAATTCTTCAAAGAGTGTTGAGAATGTTATACTTAGTACTGAAGGAATTTCACAAGTTGAAGCATTGATACATATTGGTTTGGGTAAGATGTGTTATGACGTAAGAAGGATGCATTTATGGTCAGATTTGAATATAGGAAATCAGTTGAGTCAATTAAATAGATGTTGGTGTAATATAAATGGTTCAGTGGTTCAGTGTGTTAGTAAGTGTTTCATTTGGATAAAGGTGGAAGATGAGTATAGAAAATTATCTAGGTGATCGGTACGAAATGAAATCTCTGAAGGGAAAAGGAGGAAAACACTATGGATTTAAGTGATGGAATTGTTGAGAGTTTCTAGTAAACCTGACATCACGACCCAAAGATAGCAGTTTACTTCGAAATGTTTAAAAATCTATGTAGAAAGGAATGAGAATGGAATAAAGTTTGAGTATGATACATGACCCAGAGACTGAAGTTTACTTTTGAGTTTTGGAAATTTTTACAGAAAGCGAAAGGAATCGAGTTAAGTAGGAATATCGTGTATTCTTCAGAAACTAATGGACAGAGTGAAAGGATGATTTGAAAATGGAAGTTGTACTTGTGTAGATGCGATTAAAACTTAGAGTGATGTCATTTTCAACTATTTCACTGCGAACCCAAATGAAGATGTACTGTTTGAGGCTTTACGTGGATATAATTTAGATTTTCTGTGTATTGAAGTAAGGAAGAGGACTGAGGAGATGATGTAATAAATTATGTATAATGAAAGATTGGAATAATTGGAATGTGAAATTAAGAGCCTGAAGTTTAGTAGAATTCCTTGTTATGGTGATATCATAGGAATTGACCCGAAATTGTGTGAGAAGCGTGAAGATTTCTTAAGGAAAAGAGATCTCATTGATTCTATTGGTGAAAAAGACGAGTATGAGACGGGTCGAGCGTCGAGACGTCGCTCTTTTTAAGGAGGATAGGATGTGATAACCCGAATCTGCGGTCATTATTTAATTATATTTTACGTATATTTTTTAAAAATTTGATGAGATTGGATGTTGTGATATTTGGTGACTTGAGTTAAACGAATGTTGAAAGTTTTGTTTTTACATTTTGACGAGTTACGAGAGTTATTAGTGATCGCGATATCAACGGATGCTCGAAATTTTACGTTTTATTTTTACTCATATCGACGTTTGGTATTTTGACGTTTTTATTTTCAATACGTATTAAGTCGTGCCAGGACTATATTATATCATATTTCGTGTGCGTTTTAAATTTGGAGAAGTATTTTTATGAATCCCGATAACGTAAATATTTTCAAAATTTACTAATCGCATTTCCTACTCTTTAAACTAGTAACTGCACTTTGGCCCAAAAGAATCACCAATTGGCACAAACTACCCTAATTTTCCACCATATAAAAGGATTTTTAAAACACAAAAACACACACACGCCATTAACTAGCAAAAGTTTCTCTCCCCTCCGTCTCTCCCTCATTGTTTTCGTCCACCCCACCACCATAAAACCATCATCAACTCAATTTTGAGCTTGAATCTTACAAAACGAAAGTAAGACCCATCTTTGTTTTGTTATTCTCATTATTATGGTATAAAAATTTGCTACATGCATGAACTTTTCTCAAAAATCAGTTTTCTTGAAAAGATTTCTTGTTTTGATCTATTTTATAGATGTAAATAGGTGTTATTAATATTATATTTAAAGTGGTGTTGGTTGCATGTAAGATTTTTTATATGGGTTTTTGCTAAATTTGAACATGCAAGTGAAGTGAAATTAGGGATGTAAGAGTAGAAAAGGATGATCATAGGATGATTATAGGAGTATAGATGTTGATAAAATGGGTTAAAATTATAATCTAATGTGATTTTTAAAAGTATAATTTAGACCAGCAGGTTTAAGGCTAATTTTGGGAAACATAAGGTTGAAAATAAGTTGAGATGATTAGGAATTGTTGTAGAGAATTTCATGAGTTTCGATTTGATATAAGGTAGAGCTTCTAACTCAAAACGAGAAAGAAGTTATGATAGATTGATTATTCGTGTACCGGGAGCCGAGTATCGACACAATACGAAATTATTGTCAATATTTGAATCAAATCTCGGGGACTATAAACTGAGTTTTTGAAAATGGTTAAAGGCTGTTCTTGAGTTCTAAACCTAGAGTGTTGAGTCTATCTTTAAACCCAAGTGTCCGTTTTATAAATGGAATAGTTTATAAAGGTCAAAATGGTGTTGTAAGTTAAAGACGTACAACTGACGGATTTTATAATTCAAAGATGTGTTGGGCAGAAGCTCTTAGAAGTAAAAACTTTTGATAAAATTTTTGGAGGACTTTCTATATATAGTAAGTGAGTTGCTCAAGTAGTTTCATAAGCTTTTGATATTTCTAAGTAGGGGAAAACAGTTCGGACATTTGGTATATACCGGTAGATTTTAATGGAAGTATTATGTAATAAAGTAGAAATGTAGAAGTTATAATAGTATCACTTGTATGGGTAATTGTGTGAGTTTATTTCTTTTGGTCTTGAATTATTAATTTGATTTTATTAAGTATAAAGTTATACTTGAATATATTATTAAAAGTGCGTGTCTTATTTGGTAGATTGTGGTTTTCGTGTTCGCCGGGCATCGTCTATCGTTGAAGATCGTCTTACTATTGCTATTACTCAAGGTGACTCTATTGCCTCGCTTTATACTTGTTTTCAATGATTTTAAACCCGTGAAGGGGATACATGCTATTTGAAATAAAATGAACACATGTCATGAATGATTGTTGGACACGAATGTTGCCTGATGTTGTCTTGAATTGTATAAGTACCTAAGTTGCAGAAGTCTCTAAATTTATGAACCGTTAACTATGTTCTAACTCTTTGTTGTGAGTTGGAAATAGCCGCTTGTTCAAATGATAGTACTATTAGGTTGACGAACCTATCTGGGACCAGGGCTTTATGTTGAGTAACCTCTGGAAAGGATAATTTATGAGAATGAGAATCGGTGGTATATAAATTGCAACTAATACCCAAGTAGGGGCAGTGGAATTCATGTAGTCATGGTGGCTTTAGGCGTGGATGACTAAGTTAAAGGATCAGTGTCATAAGCTTAATACAATTCTATAGCTATTGCTATAAGACGGAATACCTGATTAATAAATTGTATAGCCACAAGGCTATTATAATGATTATGATTGATTTTTGTGTGTGTTCAAATGTGTTTTGTTAAACCTATAGACTCGCTCAACATTATTTGTTGATTTGTTTAAGCATGTATTTCAGGTAATCTGAAGTGTTGATGGTAGAGCTTGCTTGGGAAGGTTGCGGTGTCGCTTTGATGATTGTGTGGTCTAAAATGGATTTCTTTCCCTATTGTTATAAAATATTATCTTTTGACTTGAATGAATATAAAACTATTTTAAGTGATCTCATAAATTGGTAATGAGGTTTGTTGATTGGTTCAAATCTTTGGGGGACCAAAACGCTACTCTGATATTTATAAAATTGTTTTATGGGGACTGAAGGTTTTAGATAAAAGGTAGGGTTATTTAATCTTATATTTTAAACGTCTCATTTTGAGGTCGTTCGATGTACCTTGTGTGATGATTCTTTTGTTTAATAAGCAATTGTGTATTTTCACTGCGCAATGTAATTTGGGGGTGTTAAAACGGGGAGGATGGTAGCATAGAAAAAGATTTGCGTAACGGTCTTCGTTCTTGTTGGTTGAACATTGTTAATGAAGACAGAATTCTTAAAGATCGTGGAATTGATTTTTTAGAATTTCTAAAATTGAAAGTAGGTGATGGACGCTCAACTCGGTTTAAGAAGGATAGCTGGTGTGATGTTGGCATCCTTAGCAACAGGTTTCCTCGAATATTTTCTCTTGAAACTTGTAAACATATTACCATTCGTTCTAAACTGGAGAACCGTAGCTTAAAAGGTTCTTTGAGACGCATAACTAGGGGTGGAGTTGCAAGCCCAACTTAGTGCGATTAAAGATGAAATGTGTGATATTACCTTGGATCCACAGGCGGATAGATACATTTGAAATCTTAACAACGATAGGATTTATTCAGTGGTTGCGTTGAGAAAGAAGATCCACAATCACTTATCTCCGAATGTGACTTCTATGACGAGGTGGGTAAAATACATTCCTATCAAAACTAATGTCCTTGCATGGAAAGTTAAGCTTGACGCTTCGCCATCTAGATTCAATCTCTTCCGTCGTGGTTTGGATATTGATTATCTTTCATGTCCAATATGTGATAACGGTTCGGAAACAGTTACCCACTTGTTTTTTCGATGTTCGTTGGCCTGCCATATTTACATCAAGATCGCAAAGTGGTGGGACGTTTCTTATGAAGGTTTTAATACTTATGATGATTGGTTGTGTTGGTTCCTCGCGTTACGCCTTCCGTTCAAACTGAAAGAGATGCTGGAAGGGGTCTTCTACGTCACATGGTGGTTCCTTTGGACATTCCGTAACAAGACGATCTTCGATAGCAAGATTCCTTCGAAGGCAATGTTATTTGATGATATCATTTCTAGCTCGTTTAATTGATGTAAGTTTAGATGTAATGCATCGTTCATTTAGAACGATTGACTTAAAAATCATTTTCTATTTAGGTATATTAAATAAAATCGTCGTTCAAAAAAAATTACACTTAACCCACTAAAAATCTATGAGTTGCTCCATAACATTACGCGTCGATGATACCTTACACGATTTAGACATTCTGCTGCTAAACATTGTCGTCATCAAATAGTTTTAATTCTTTATTCTAATAACTTTCGTGTCAGATTAAATATGATACACGCAAAGTGCAAACTACATCGTAGCACTACTAACCCACGATAAATGACATTGTTATCATCATTTTTTTCCATATTTAATCATATAACTCGCTTTCAAATTACTTTTGTGTACCCAATGCCCGACACGTGATTATGTACTAAGTCAAGGATGGGTGCCAATTTCCAAATATCTTACTAACCTCTCTTTATATAACCATGCTTAATACAACATTAAGACTAACGTGGCTTATTATATCATTAAGCTATAAGTACCATGTTTAAGCCAAACATAATCTACCAAGTGTAAAATAAATAGATAAAATACTACAAAGAAGTTGGTATGAAAGGGATTGGTAGAATAATGGAGGGAATATAAATAAAGCATATTTGAGCAAAGTTTCAATCAATATCATTCAATGGCATCTTCTTCTTCAAGCTTGAGGTCTTTTAGAGTGTTCTTTGTGTTATTGATTGTGTTATGGAGTGGTAGCGCGTATGCTGATGAATGCTATTCGTCGATCATTAGCTTTGGTGACTCTCTTGCTGATACCGGTAGCCAAAGAGAATTGGCTCATATATCGCACCAACTATATCCATGTCTTTTTTCGCCTTATGGAGATACTTTCTTCCACAAGCCCACGGGTCGTTGCTCCAACGGCCGTCTCATTATCGATTTCCTAGGTATATATCTTTATTCCGTTCCTTGTATGTTTGCTAAAATATATCTTTAAGCACACACATACTGATACACAATCTATACACAATATTCGTCCAATTTATTACATATTCTTTAATTTAGCCATACACCATCTACATTTCAAGCTTTTTCCTATAATTCTGTTTGTTAATATAAAGAAAAAATTTACTTGTTACGATATGTTAGCTATTTTTAATACAAAATAAGGCTGATTATGTATTTAACAACATTTTCAGAACTTCTAAAAGATTTTCTTAAATAAAAAAGCACAATTGCTCGGTATAATAGTTCAAATATGTCGGGCAAATATTGAATTCTTCAAAACGGAGAATTTTCTAGTATAGATGTTTTAGTCGATCTTAGCAAAGCGTGAATCACATATTAATTATTCAAATACTTAAATTCTTCTTGCTCTGTGTAGCGGAGAGTCTTGGATTGCCAATGATACCACCATTTTTGCACAGTAAAGGTAGAGACAGTGTGGCGGCACTGAAACAAGGAGTGAATTTTGCAATTGCGGGTGCTACTGCATTGGATTCGTCTTTTCTTCAATCCAAATGGACCGAAAGTTCTGTGATTAATGCATCTTTAGAAGTTCAGTTGGATTGGTTTAAACAATCGTTGCCTTCTATGTGTGGTCACGCTTCTGGTAACTAATTGTGTCCTATTGAATATACAGTTACCAGATATTGATATTAATGTGATTGATTCACGATTTTTAGTATGTTCTCAAGAATATTGATTTGGATATATAACTTTTGACAGGTTGTAAAAGGTTTATGGAACGTTCTTTGATTCTAATGGGAGAGATCGGTGGCAACGATTACAGCTATCCACTATTGGCGGGAACTCCAGTTGACGAGATTAAAACATATGTTCCTCTAGTTACAGATGTCATCGTCTCCGTCGTCAGTGTAAGCAGCTACTCCTGTTTTAATAAACACATCAAATTGGCTCAAATTCTATACTATTTAAGTAATTAGTTGAACTTTCGTTTAAGGGGTAGTGGGCTACTTAAGTTGTTTTTACTCTTAAAAATGCAGGAGTTGATTGAGATGGGAGCTCGGACATTAGTTATTCCAGGAAATTTTCCAGTTGGATGCTCTTCGTCATATTTAACCACACGTGCATCTAATAACGAAGAGATTGATCCCACAACTGGTTGTATAATCCAATTAAATGAATTCGTTGAATATCACAACGAAATGCTGCAAACAAAATTAAATATGATTCGAGAACATCATCCTAATGTCAATATCATCTATGCCGACTACTTCAATGCTGCAATGCAATTCTATCGTTCTCCAAATGAATTTGGTATGAAAAATGTTATAAATTTGATTTACTTATATAACACAACCTCACTATACTAGCATTGTAAATATGACTTATATTTCCGTGTTGTGATGGAATATTGCAGGATTTACAAACAGCACTTTGAAGGCATGTTGTGGAGGTGGAGGGCCGTTTAACTACGACTCAGTGGTGAGATGTGGAGATGAAACTGCGACAATGTGTGATGATCCAGATACATATGCTAGTTGGGACGGAGTACACTTAACGGAAGCAGCTTACAAACTAATTTCCAGGAGTTTATTCCAAGGGCCATACACTACACCCAGATTTAGTTCCTTGTGTCCTGAATCAAAAATACAAGAGGGAACCGGATTTTCGAGTTACATCTAAGCATTGCAGGCTAGGCTTGGATATATAGGAGCTTATATACGCATAAGTATATATGCGAAAGAGCACCGGCATGTTACAAGAGCTACAAGTTGGGACGTACCTGTAAAGAAAAATAATTAAAACATTTGATATAAATGATTACAATTCTTGTAAAGTATATTATGCGTGCATATAAAATAGTGGAATACATGTACTGTATTTTTTTATGGATATACATGTAGACGACATTTTATATTTATAATTTGAGACTCGATTTATAATTTCAAATACCATTTCGTTAGTGAGGTCATATTTAAGAGTGTAGGCTTGTTTGCAAGAGAAAAGAAGCAGCTTCAACAAATGCATTCTCTGACCCATGTCAAGGGATGGATATAAAACCAAGGATGAAGTCCACCATAACTTTGGAATCAGATTATGTATCATGAAGTGCCAAACACTTTCATTTGAGTTTTACGACTAGCATCTTACTGGCACATCAGTTTAAGATAATATTTCAAAATATCTGAGTCACCCCTAACACCTTAAACTTTTTCATTTGAGTCACTCGCTCATAAATTCATTTTCTTTTTTCAATTTTTCGTACAAACTTAATTCATTTAATTCAAATTATAATACAAATACAAAAAAAGGAATATAAAAGTTGATCTTTATCTGATTCGTGAAGTGAAAGACTAGTCATGATCTTATTGAATTAGGGCTCGTTTGGTATGACTATATAGAAATGAGGAATGGAAATCAAAAGCATATACCATGTTTGCTTCAAGATTATAGAATAGGGGTGTTCAGTGTTTGGTTTGACACCAAACAAACCGAAAAGTAAACCGAACCGAAACCGGATAAAATCAAACCGAAATTTTTGATTGGTGTATGGTTTGGTTTGAAACCGAACCGAAGTATTTAATTGGTGTTTGGTTTGGTTATGGTTTAACAAAAATAAAACCAAACCATACCGAAAAACCGAATAACTCTATATACATGAATTTTTTAACTATATACACATATATGATATATCTTATTATCCTAAGTAGTTATCTTTCAAACTAATCACTCACATGATTAAATATTGATGTATATCACGAGCGACTGAGCAAGAGTTTGCCTACTTGATTGAAATTAAATTCTCATATATATATAGTAAGTTTGAAGTTACACTTGTATTTGGATGCGTGGAGATGAACTATTTAACTTAATGAGAATCCCAAAGACTTCTTAAAAAATATTACCTTATTTCGCTTCCTAAACCTTTTAGGTTTCTTTAAACAATTGTCGATTTACTTGAACACTTTTAAGAGTTTATAATTTTACTTTTACTTAAAATTTTAGGTTTTTGTTTGTGACTTATAGATTATATTTTAGGGTTTATTTGAATTTGGTTTTCTTGGTTTAAACCGAAACCAAACCAAATTCTATTTTGGTTTATGGTTTGGTTTTATTAGTACTATAATTGGTTTGGTTTGGTTTTTGGTTTGACCCTTGAAAACTTCTAAACCGATTAACCCAAACCATACAACCCATAAACCCGAAAACCGAACCGATGAACACCCCTATTATAGAATCAAAATATGGAAATGATATCTTTAAAACATGGTATCCTCCATTCCACTCTAAGTTGGCTCCTATGGGATATTGATTCCCCGTTTTCTATTGTTTATTTTTTTTCTCCTTTTTTTATTGTAAAATTATAATTTTTTTAATAGGTATATACAATTCATGATTTGAGAAAAATGCATAGACGTCATTTATAGAAAATTTACTCGGTTCGTAATTACTTCATTTATTTATATATGTAAAGTTATTTTTATAAACATTAAATTTTTAAATAACTTTTTTATTCATGAAATGTCATATTTCATATTTTTTATTTAAATGGTTAGGTTGTTAATATGAATTATTTAATGGGGTTTTATAAAGTCCGTTCAATCATATATTTTTTAGTTCAATAGTAATTTGATACCTAACTAAAAATTTTTAAACCAAACAACAATATTTGGAATGATATATGTAATCATATCCATTGTCATTCCGTCGTATTTCTAATCCAATACTGATAGCGATTCATGGCATCAAACCAAACGCACCCTTAATTTCATCTAAGAAGTAGAAATAGGTCTGCTGAAGCCCATATATTCAATAAGATCTGTTACCACTCGACCTATAAGTAGTAGTATCACTTTGATCATATATAAGCCCAGGCCCCGACGCACAGCTCCGCTGGGCAGGCCTTACCTGATATGAGAGTGCTAACTTGGTTCGGATATGCTTCATTAGAAAACGTCACCACCCATTGAATCAATAAGAAAACAAGTGCTAAGTTTACAATAAATGTAAAAAATGTAAAGAAGTATGCTAAAAATATTACAATGCAAAATATTACTAAATATATCATAAATAAACTAGTTTGTTTGTTGATTTTTTTGTAAAGGGTTTCCTGAAAAAATTTATTACTTCAAAAAACATTCATGTTCAAGTGACGTAAGTAAATCCTACACCTTCTCTCGTTAAATTGGCAAACAACTTCCTATCAGGAAGGAGCACATAAAACAAATATAAAGTCACAATGAACATAATAAATACTCTAAAAGTTTACGTCTATCGACTCTGATTCAAAGATCATCAGTAATAGACATTGCCCAAGATATCTTGATCATCACACATATCATCATGTGGGTCGTAGGCATCATCAACATTCTTGTAAGAATCTTTCCATTTTTTTCACAAAATATTAGTATTATATCCATATAAAATGTTTTGGCAACCAGAAATAGTGTCATATCATTATTCAGCGGTTCAACTACATCCTCCTCGTTATTAAGCTGACCTGACAGATTCTCTTGATCATCGAAAAAAAGTAACTTGACCTTCCATAATATTTTTTTCAATCTTAACAATTTTCTCAATAATCGAAGTAAACCTACCATCCTGATGAGGTGTACCATCCTCAAATATAAACTCACCCGAAAAATCATCCAAATTGGTCGAATAAGAAATCCCACAATTCGTACCCAAATCATAATTATTTCCCACAAGATTAAATGCGTCAAAAGAATTTGAGTTACTAACCTCTTTACTTGGACTAACCTCTTTACTAGGCCCCTTATCACTTCGCTTTATTTTACCACTTGAAGTAGCATTCTACCATTAGATATTCCTGAGTAAGCGGTTTAAAGCTCACCTTAGGTCGAACCAGTATACTTGTAGCCACTTGTTTAGGCTTGTTCACGATCTTTTCCCTAGTTGATCACGTAACCGTAGGACAATCATCATGTGCACGGCCAAAAATGTTACAACTCGAGCGTCTAATAGGTTTTAACTCATATTGAACACGACTAGTGGTTAAATAAAAATCATCACCTTTGAGTTTATGCATAACCACCAAAATAGTATATTTCAACCCATCATCAACACGTAACTAAATCATTGCTCTAACTTAACTAAACCTTCGTCATGATTTTAAACATATTTTAGCCGTATATGAATCAAGCATCGTAGGAGTACCAAGTTTTGTAGCAATTCATCTAAGCCCATCTTCACTAAATGTCATCACAGAAACACCATGAAGCTTCACCCTAACCGAAATATTACCAACATCTTTTTTTAACATATTCATATCCGGATCCTATTTGTTAAGGATAATTAGGCCATTTTGAATAAACTAGGGACCACTTACAATCATAACATTCATACTATCAATAGAGTTAAATTTGAAGAAAAATTAACCCTGTCGACGATTTTGTCACACTCCCAAAATATCAGAGTATAATGGCGACAAGGGAGTGGTGACGTCATGATTATCATACGCACATAGTCACAAAGAACGACCTCTAAATGAGACGTTCGGAAAATAGATCACTTGTAATTAATAAAATAAATAGTTTTAACAAGGTGCGGAAGCATAAACTGAATACAGTTACAAAACATAGTTTTCTCAAATGGTACAAATGATCGTTGTTTCAAAGAAATGACGACAATGCATGAGACCTCATTTAGCATCTTCCTTCTTAATACCTGAGAAAAACATTGCTAAAGTGTCAACATAAAGTTGGTGAGTTCATAGGTTTAGTTAGTTTGAAATGTTTAATGAACCACAAGATTTTCCTAAAAGTGATGACAATATAACAGATACAAAGTCATCCCAAATGTATTTATTACAGTCTAAGCTCGTGACACCGAAGCGTTAACAACACCGGCAGTATAATCATATAAATGTAGCCCAAACTAGATGCCTAAACCCACGACATCCTATCTCAGACTCAAATGAAACTGTGCCCGCTTGTCCCCTTGTTGGACAAGACAGACAGGGACGTCAATCCCGATAGATCTATCCATAACATTCGCGCTTACACAAAGTAATTAACGGTTCACGATTCACGGGCCAAAGCAACTGGGTTTTTAGTGGGACTTAGACTAATATATAAATCAGTAAATGCACTTGTGTTCACACGTTAAAATCAAGCAATGTCTCACCCCAAAAGCAGTGAAAATAGTAAAGTATGGGGCTATAAACTCACCTCGTAATTCAGCAAAGAGAACGAAGATAAAATAGCTCGAGAGTACGGTTACGCTAGCCGCGACCTATTTAGTTATGAGGATCTAGTTACGATACGAAAAATTATATTAATAGAAGACACGACACCCTAGTTGTGCTTGACGAAACCATACGTTTACGGAAAAGTACGACAAATAAAAGTCGGTTATTAAACGGTCGGGTTTTACGGGTTAAATTATACCCTTAATTTACAAAATTCGTTTCATGGGCTTTTAACTAAACTTAATATAAATACTTGGCCCAAAATGGGTCCAATACCCTTACTCACAACCGGCCCAAGGGTCATATGACCCGGCCCGGCCCATAGGCGGAATAAACAAGGAACCAGGGAGTAAATATACGTGTGTTACACACACAACTCTCAAAAACAGAGAGTTACACTCTCTCTCTTCCCTCGATAATAACTCCACCGCCCCAATCTCATCTCTCTCTCAAATCTAGATCGGTTCATCCCTTCCATGGCTAATATCCTTATCAGTTTGAGTATAACAATCATGTATGGGTGGTCTGAGGTGTTTAGATCGCGTGAGATGTGGGGTTTCATCCCCACATCAAACCGATTTGGTTTCTGATGTGTTCATCCTTATGGTCACGTTAATCATCAGCCATCAATCAAAGATAAGTTTGTTTTTCCTTATTTTCTTAAAAGTTAATTGATTTTCGATTTATAAAAGATCAGTGGGTTTGATTAATTGGTATAAACTTGTTGAGAACCATATGGCTCTCGGATTTGAAATACACGAATTAGGGTTTTGAAATATTTGGGGGTTTCTATCAATCTCGGGTTTAAACGCAATTAATTGATGTTTTCTTGTATAAAATCAAACTAATTTCAACATATAGTCGGTTTGTAAAAATTAGGGTTTCGGTCAATTGGGGGTTTTTGCATATCTCGTTTTCAATTAAGTTAACCATTGGATTCGAGTTTAGATTAGTTTTAATTAGTGTTTTAATTAATAAAAAGTCAATCTAGGGTTTTTATAAAATTGGGGGTTTTTACATTCGGCTGTTACTCATGTTTATGTGGTGTTTTTGTAATGTGGAAAATGTTAATTAAATGTTTAAAAAGGTTTTTAAATTTCTAGGGTTTCGATTTGAAATGGGGGTTTTTATACCCGCGGCATGATTAAGGGTTTTTAGGGTGTTTCTGTAAGAATGAAAGTGTTTAAAAACATTTGGATTAGATGGTATTGATTGTTGATAGTTTCGGCAGAAAGTAAGCAATTTGTTTGGTCTTGGTTGGGTCACGGTTTGGTCTAAGTCGGGGTCTCGGTTTGGTTGACAGAAAAGTAAAGTCATAGACATGTTTCAAGTATTAGTACTAAAGTTTAACCTTTTCAGTTTTTAGTTAAAAATAAGGCCGTTACAATGACTAACACATTGGTTTGATTATTCGTAGGTTTGTAAAAGACGAGCACAACTAGGACTTCATAAAGGAAAAACGAAGAGACAAAAAGACTCACAATGGGATGCTATGTTTCGGTTTGCAGGTTCGGACGGGATGGAAGGCTTGACTCTTTCGGTTTTGCAGGTTGGACGCGACGTGTGGGTCGGCTGGACACTAATCTTCACCTACCCAGGAGTTGTGTTTGAAAGACTTGTACAGAAATTTGTGTTTGTAATTTGGACTGTGATAAACTTTGTATTTGGACATTGGGTAAACTTTGGGTTTGTATTTAATCATGTATTGTTAGTCTAGGGTTACCTTCAAGCTGAAAATGGTAACTTGTGATATACCCAAATGGGGTAAACTAGGCATGTGTGCTGTCTTGTAGTGGTTAGTGGGTAATAAACTATGGAGTTTATTTGTAGCTGGACATGTGACTGAAATTGGGACTCTTGTAAGGCAAGTTTTGCAATAAACATGAATGAAAGTTTATACTCAAATATATATGCATGCTGTGACAGTTATATAACTCGACTCGGGTTCACGATGTTTAAGTTTAGACGCGAACTGAATAAACACGACACTATAACCGTTTGACACACGATCCCAAAACAAAGGCAATTTCGCGAGACTTCACGTGATCTAGTGAGTATGCCAAATAAACGTACGGCAAACATAAAACGCCCACCAACTTCGTGTATTGCATTCAACTTAATAATCGCGAAAACTCGAGATGTTACATATGCTCTCCCTAAAAAGGGCTTTGTCCGCAAAGCAAAATAATTAACACATTCATGTTGACAACTCGTCGGTAAACAGTTAAAATACTCGTACTACATGAATAAATTAAGATGGAAATTTGACGGATGTCACAGTATTCCCATGTTTTAGAGATTTCGTCACGAAATCAAGACGTTGTTGTAGTAGGATGGTTAGCGAAAAGATGAGGATACTTGCTCTTGAATTGATCTTCACGTTCCCACGTGTATTCTGGACCTCTACGCGCATTCCATCGGATCTTCACAATAGGTATACGGCTTTGCTTGAGTTGTTTGACTTGACGGTCCATAACTTCTACTGGTTCTTCTACAAAGTTGAGTTTGTCGTCGAGTTGAATTTCCTCCAAAGGGATAACGAGTGTTTCGTCGGCTAAGCATTTCTTCAGATTGCAAATGTGGAACACATTATGCACTCGGCTAAGTTCTTGGGGTAATTCCAAACGATAGGCTACGGGACCAATCCTCTCTATAATCTTGAAGGGTCCAATGTAACGAGGGTTTAACTTTCCACGCTTTCCAAAGCGAATCACACCCTTCCAAGGTGAGACCTTTAACATGACTCTATCACCCACTTCAAACTCAAGGGGTTTGCGTTTCATATCAGCATAACTCTTCTGTCGATCTCTTGCGGCTTGCATACGGCTCTTAATCTTAAAGATCTTCTCAGTAGTCTCGTGTATGATCTCGGGTCCAGTGAGTTGCGCTTCACCGACTTCTGCCCAACACACGGGTGAACGACACTTCCTACCATACAGTGCTTCGAACGGCGCTGCCTTAATGCTAGTGTGATAACTATTGTTGTATGAGAATTCCACCAGAGGTAGGTGTCTATCCCATCTATTTCCAAAGTCAATCACACAAGCTCTCAGCATATCTTCTAAGGTTTGAATGGTCCGTTCACTTTGACCGTCAGTTTGGGGATGGTACGCAGTGCTCATATCCAACTGCGTTCCCAATGCCTTCTGCAGTGACTTCCAAAACTGCGAAGTAAATCGGCTGTCTCGGTCGGAGATTATAGACACAGGCACACCGTGCTTCGTGACTACTTCCTCCAAGTATGTCCTTGCTAACTTATCCATTCCATCAGTCTCCTTGATGGGTAGGAAATGAGCCGATTTGGTGAGTCGGTCGACGATTACCCAAATCGTGTCGAATCCGGCTGCGGTCTTTGGTAGCTTGGTAATGAAATCCATAGTGATCCTTTCCCACTTCCATTCTGGCAGTTCGGGTTGGACCAATAATCCTGATGGTTTCATATGTTCGGCTTTGACTTTGGCACAAGTCAAACACTTGCTAACGTATGTAGCAATATCCGCCTTCATGTTCGGCCACCAATACAACATCTTCAGATCATGATACATTTTGTCAGATCCCGGATGTATGGAGTACTTTGACTTATGCGACTCATGCATAATCAAGGATCGTAGTTCACCATGGCATGGTAACCAACTCCTATTATCAAGGCATAACGTTCCATCCGAACGTGCTTCCAACTTCTTTATCATTCCTCCAACATCTTCCGTCTTGAGAATTTCTTCCTCGACTGCTTCTTTCTGAGCCTTGAGAATTAAGGATGGAAGGTCTAAGTCGATGGTCATCACTAAAGCCTTCACCCTAAGAACTCTCTCCTTTCGACTCAAAGCGTCGGCCACGACATTTGCCTTGCCCGGGTGATAACGGATCTCGCAATCGTAATCACTGAGCAACTCTAGCCAACGTCGTTGTCTCATGTTGAGTTCCTTTTGATTCAAAATATGTTGTAGACTCTTATGATCAGTGGATACAACACACTTAGTACCATAAAGGTAGTGTCTCCAAATCTTCAAGGCAAACACCACTGCTCCCAACTCTAGGTCATGAGTTGTGTAGTTCTTCTCGTGCACCTTTAGTTGTCTTGATGCGTAAGCTATGACCTTAGTCCTTTGCATCAGTACTGCACCTAACCCTTTTATGGATGCATCACAATACACCACAAAGTCTTCATTACCCTCGGGTAGGGCTAGTATAGGTGCTTCACACAACATCTGCTTCAATGTCTGGAATGCCAAATCTTGATCCTCCTTCCACTCAAACTTCTTATCCTTTTGAGTCAATTCCGTCATTGGTTTAGCTATCTTGGAGAAACCTTCAATGAATCTCCTATAGTAACCAGCAAGACCTAAAAATTGGCGGATCTCCGTGGGTGTTGTTGGAGTCGCCCAATCCTTTACGGCCTCGATCTGAGCAGGATCAACGTGAATACCACTGCTGTCGATCACATGCCCAAGGAATTGCACTGTGTTTATCCAAAACTCACATTTGGAAAACTTTGCATATAACTTCTCCTTCCTTAGCAGCTCTAATATGGTCTTCAAATGTTCCTTGTACTCTTCTTCATTACGAGAATAGATGAGAATGTCATCGATAAATACAATCACAAACTTGTCCAAGTATGGTTTGCAGACTCGGTTCATGAGATCCATGAATACCGCAGGCGCGTTTGTCAAACCAAAAGGCATAACTTGGAACTCGTAGTGTCCGTACCGGGTTCTAAAAGTCGTCTTATGAACGTCTTCCTCTCTAACCCTTAGTTGATGGTATCCTGACCTTAAATCGATCTTTGAGTATATGCTAGATCCTTGCAATTGGTCGAAAAGATCGTCAATTCTCGGCAATGGGTAGCGGTTCTTTATCGTCAGCTTATTCAATTCTCGGTAATCGATACACATCCTAAAGGATCCATCTTTCTTTTTGACAAATAAGACCGGCGCTCCCCACGGTGAGGAACTTGGTCTAATGAAACCTTTGTCAGAAAGTTCCTTTATCTGTTCAGCTAACTCTGTCATCTCGGCCGGTGCTAGACGGTATGGGGCTCTAGCAACAGGCGCGGCTCCTGGTGTAAGCTCGATGTGAAACTCCACTTGCCGTGCTGGTGGTAGTCCGGGTAAGTCCTCTGGGAATACGTCCGGAAAGTCTCTAACGATCGGTACATCTTCCACCTTCTTCTCGTGATCTTCTTCTCCTTCCTTTTGTGTTACTTGAACCAAGAATACCGGACATCCCTTCTCAATGTATCTTTGGGTCCTGATACATGAGATGACTTCCAATCTTGATCCATTCTTCACTCCACTTCTTTCGCCTTGTATGATGAGTACGTCGTTTCCATAAGGAACACGGACACACTACTCATGACATACAATCTCCGCGTGATGCTTCGACATCCAATCCATTCCAATGATGACGTCAAAACTTCCCAATTCTATAGGGAGTAGGTCGATACTAAACGAACGACCTTGTAGTCTTACACTGCATCCTTTCAGAATGACGTCTGTGGTTACTGACTTCCCATCGGCTAATTCTACATTATACTTAACGTCTAACGCAGTAGGGGTAACATTTAGGCGTTCACTAAATATAGACGACACAAAACTCCTATCCGCACCAGAATCAAATAGTACTGAAGCATAGTTGTTATTGACTAGAAACGTACCAGTCACAACATTGTTGTCTTGCACTGCAGCTTCAGCACAGAGATGATACACTTTGCTAGGTGCCGTGAATCCTCCAGGAGTACTAGTTGTGGCTCGGTTATTCCCTCCTCGGTTCCCTTGATTCTGCTTCTGGTTCCCTTGGTTGTGATCTTGATTCCCTCGAATCTGGTTACTACGACCTTGGTTCCCACTGCTTGGACATTTGTTCTTGTAGTGGCCTTTCTCTCCACATCCAAAGCAAGTGACATTTGCTC
Source organism: Glebionis coronaria (assembly GCA_025667525.1). Taxonomy (NCBI): domain Eukaryota; kingdom Viridiplantae; phylum Streptophyta; class Magnoliopsida; order Asterales; family Asteraceae; genus Glebionis; species Glebionis coronaria. The sequence continues at coordinate 493,747,335 of CM046881.1, forward strand.
CTTGGCCACCTTGCGTTCCAGGTCCTCTTTGATTAGTAGAACGAGGTGGTGCTCGACATTCCTTTGCCTTATGTCCCGCCTTCCCACAATTGTAGCACGTAGGGGGACATGCTCCTTCGTGGTGTCGGCCACATTTTCCGCAGAAAGGAAGTCTTCCAGCGTAGTTTCCAGTATTTCCTTGTCCAGCAGTAAACACTCTTGCTACTTCTTGTCGCTTGTTCTGGTTGTAGTTGTTTGGGTTGTTGCTGTTGTTGGTATTGTTGGTATTGTTGTTGTAGTGGTTGCCAGACCACTTTCTTTTATCCCCAGTATTTTCTCCCAACTCCTGTACCACTTGGTACATCAGACTCTGAGCCATGTCGATTGCCTCGTGCAAATCAGTTGGCTTGGATGAAGTCACATTCCCTTTGATGCTCAAAGGTAGTCCTTCAATGTATCGCTCCAACAATCGGTCGTCGTTGGGCACCATTTCAGGACATAACAAGATCAGCTCTTGAAAGCGCTGATTGTAAGCAGTAAGAGCAGTACCCTTGACCTTCAGGTTCCACAGCTCAACTTCCATCTGCTTGACTTTATTTCGTGGGCAGTATTTCCTCACAAACATAGCTTTAAATTCACTCCAGGGCGTCGCTTGGGCAACGTCAATGGTCACTGCACGAGCATAGACGTTCCACCAAGTCAGAGCACCATCCACTAACGTGCTTGACGCAAACTTCACCTTATCGGCTTCAGCGACATTGCTAATCCCAAATTGGGATTCTAGCTTCTCAAACCATCTGGTTAATCCTACTGCTCCTTCAGTACCGCGAAAACTTACTTGCGTAACTGCACGAAATTCCTTGTAGGTACAAGTCCGTGCAATAGCATTAGTAGCTCCTTGGTTGGTCTCCTCCTGTGTGCTAGCTGTACGATTTGCTTCAGCGGTCGCGAGTGCCTCGGCCACTCGTTCGGCTATCATTTGGCTTAGCATGACGGTGTCAATTCCACCGGTAGCGGCTGGTGGATTCTGCGTTTCGGATCTTCTAACTGGCGCCATAATCTAAGAAGGTAATAGGATAATGAGTTTTGCCAGACGTAACATGCATGGCACACACAATACAATTATGAAATGCTCCAGGATATAATACACAATATATAATGATCTCACAATTTTTGCAACCCATAATATCATTCATAGAATCGTTTGATAGTACATCATAGTTTGTCATAACATAATAAAAGAAAATAAAATACCAACTAGCTAAGACAAACTTCGAAGCTTAGTGGTCATACAAGGATAGGTCGATGGTACAAGATAAATCTAACTAGTGCCCTCACGGCGCTGATGAAGCTCTCTCTCCAACTCTGCTAACCTCCTCTCAACCACGAGCTCACGAGCCTGGGAATCTCTCAGTCTAACATCGGTATCATGACAAGCGGCTCTAAACCTCTTATCCAAATCTGCAACAGGGTCCTCCACTGGTGCCTCTAGTCTGCCTGTCTCCACCAATGGCTCTACTCCCCAACGGGTCATCAGGCTTCCAATCTCCTCAAGACGAGCGTTCGGCATGGATTCCATCTGATCAAGAACAGTAAGAAGCTGTCCTCGTAGACGGGTCACACATACTGTCAACACTGTCTCATCCCTAACTGGACTCTTCTTCGCCAGTGCCTCCAACTTATCCTGCACTTCATTATACTCTTCACCTAAAGCCTCTACAGCATCCTCCAACCTGTTCAATCGTGTCGTCACACATCCATCTACCGCCCCAAGCATCACCACCGTCGATGTAGCTCTCCTAGGAAGAGGAGTCGTAGCTCTCGGCCCAGTAGAGATACCCGCATCAGTAAGCATCTCCTGGTACACAGCAGGTACAGTCTCTGGTGGTGGTAGTAGTAGTGGTGTCTCTGGGACAGGACTGGCAGGTGTGCGGGCTGCATGCCTGTCAGTGGCAGTGAAAGGTATGAGGGGTCAGTAAGGTGAAAGTGGTGGTCGGGCAGCTCTCCCCCGAAGACGTCGTCTCACATAGTAGAAAGGTAGAGTACCAGGTGCTGGAGCAGGAATAGCAGTCCTTTCTCCTTCGTCTTCAGATGAAGATGAGGAGATGTGTGCTAGGGAAATCTCAGGAGTAGCAGCATATGCAGTAGGAGGGTCCTCAGTGTCTGTGACCTCCATAGGCTCTCCTTCCCCATCTGTGAACTCCATCTCATCATCCTCTGTCTCCTCTACCGTCTCATCTCTAGTCACTGATGTCTGACCTGGTGACTGCACCACGTCAGTGTCTAAGTCATCCTCTCCTCCGCCTTCTAGGCTAAGTACATCGTCAGCTGATGCATCAGGAATACGGATCGGTGAATGACGAACCTCCTCAGTCTCTCTCTCTGTATCGTCATCTGAAACCATCCGGTACCACGGATATCCTGATGGCGATCCTCTAGGTAGTCCTACTGATGAACTGATAGTCGACTGTGAACTACGGTTGTAGTACGCTCCTGTAGACGTGGAATCATCGGATGAAGACATCGCTGTAATCATAAACAAAATAAATGTGTGTAAATATCTTATAAAATTAGTCCGTAAAAAAAAGGACATTAACATAATATAGCAATCATTGTTGAATCCACATGTATCCCATATAACATAATTCAGATTTCGTTATTGCACATGTAACCCATGTAAATATACCTCGTAATTGTTAAATCACATGTATCCCATTTATTACTTATGTATCTACATATACTTAATACTTATAATCCGTATGATAATCGATTAAACATAGAGCAGTTATAGTCTAGAGTTACTAAATGCAACCTAGTTCTCTATAACTATGGCTCTGATACCAATCTGTCACACTCCCAAAATATCAGAGTATAATGGCGACAAGGGAGTGGTGACGTCATGATTATCATACGCACATAGTCACAAAGAACGACCTCTAAATGAGACGTTCGGAAAATAGATCACTTGTAATTAATAAAATAAATAGTTTTAACAAGGTGCGGAAGCATAAACTGAATACAGTTACAAAACATAGTTTTCTCAAATGGTACAAATGATCGTTGTTTCAAAGAAATGACGGCAATGCATGAGACCTCATTTAGCATCTTCCTTCTTAATACCTAAGAAAAACATTGCTAAAGTGTCAACATAAAGTTGGTGAGTTCATAGGTTTAGTTAGTTTGAAATGTTTAATGAACCACAAGATTTTCCCAAAAGTGATGACAATATAACAGATACAAAGTCATCCCAAATGTATTTATTACAGTCTAAGCTCGTGACACCGAAGCGTTAACAACACCGGCAGTATAATCATATAAATGTAGCCCAAACTAGATGCCTAAACCCACGACATCCTATCTCAGACTCAAATGAAACTGTGCCCGCTTGTCCCCTTGTTGGACAAGACAGACAGGGACGTCAATCCCGATAGATCTATCCATAACATTCGCGCTTACACAAAGTAATTAACGGTTCACGATTCACGGGCCAAAGCAACTGGGTTTTTAGTGGGACTTAGACTAATATATAAATCAGTAAATGCACTTGTGTTCACACGTTAAAATCAAGCAATGTCTCACCCCAAAAGCAGTGAAAATAGTAAAGTATGGGGCTATAAACTCACCTCGTAATTCAGCAAAGAGAACGAAGATAAAATAGCTCGAGAGTACGGTTACGCTAGCCGCGACCTATTTAGTTATGAGGATCTAGTTACGATACGAAAAATTATATTAATAGAAGACACGACACCCTAGTTTTGCTTGACGAAACCATACGTTTACGGAAAAGTACGACAAATAAAAGTCGGTTATTAAACGGTCGGGTTTTACGGGTTAAATTATACCCTTAATTTACAAAATTCGTTTCATGGGCTTTTAACTAAACTTAATATAAATACTTGGCCCAAAATGGGTCCAATACCCTTACTCACAACCGGCCCAAGGGTCATATGACCCGGCCCGGCCCATAGGCGGAATAAACAAGGAACCAGGGAGTAAATATACGTGTGTTACACACACAACTCTCAAAAACAGAGAGTTACACTCTCTCTCTCTTCCCTCGATAATAACTCCACCGCCCCAATCTCATCTCTCTCTCAAATCTAGATCGGTTCATCCCTTCCATGGCTAATATCCTTATCAGTTTGAGAATAACAATCATGTATGGGTGGTCTGAGGTGTTTAGATCGCGTGAGATGTGGGGTTTCATCCCCACATCAAACCGATTTGGTTTCTGATGTGTTCATCCTTATGGTCACGTTAATCATCAGCCATCAATCAAAGATAAGTTTGTTTTTCCTTATTTTCTTAAAAGTTAATTGATTTTCGATTTATAAAAGATCAGTGGGTTTGATTAATTGGTATAAACTTGTTGAGAACCATATGGCTCTCGGATTTGAAATACACGAATTAGGGTTTTGAAATATTTGGGGGTTTCTATCAATCTCGGGTTTAAACGCAATTAATTGATGTTTTCTTGTATAAAATCAAACTAATTTCAACATATAGTCGGTTTGTAAAAATTAGGGTTTCGGTCAATTGGGGGTTTTTGCATATCTCGTTTTCAATTAAGTTAACCATTGGATTCGAGTTTAGATTAGTTTTAATTAGTGTTTTAATTAATAAAAAGTCAATCTAGGGTTTTTATAAAATTGGGGGTTTTTACATTCGGCTGTTACTCATGTTTATGTGGTGTTTTTGTAATGTGGAAAATGTTAATTAAATGTTTAAAAAGGTTTTTAAATTTCTAGGGTTTCGATTTGAAATGGGGGTTTTTATACCCGCGGCATGATTAAGGGTTTTTAGGGTGTTTCTGTAAGAATGAAAGTGTTTAAAAACATTTGGATTAGATGGTATTGATTGTTGATAGTTTCGGCAGAAAGTAAGCAATTTGTTTGGTCTTGGTTGGGTCACGGTTTGGTCTAAGTCGGGGTCTCGGTTTGGTTGACAGAAAAGTAAAGTCATAGACATGTTTCAAGTATTAGTACTAAAGTTTAACCTTTTCAGTTTTTAGTTAAAAATAAGGCCGTTACAATGACTAACACATTGGTTTGATTATTCGTAGGTTTGTAAAAGACGAGCACAACTAGGACTTCATAAAGGAAAAACGAAGAGACGAAAAGACTCACAATGGGATGCTATGTTTCGGTTTGCAGGTTCGGACGGGATGGAAGGCTTGACTCTTTCGGTTTTGCAGGTTGGACGCGACGTGTGGGTCGGCTGGACACTAATATTCACCTACCCAGGAGTTGTGTTTGAAAGACTTGTACAGAAATTTGTGTTTGTAATTTGGACTGTGATAAACTTTGTATTTGGACATTGGGTAAACTTTGGGTTTGTATTTAATCATGTATTGTTAGTCTAGGGTTACCTTCAAGCTGAAAATGGTAACTTGTGATATACCCAAATGGGGTAAACTAGGCATGTGTGCTGTCTTGTAGTGGTTAGTGGGTAATAAACTATGGAGTTTATTTGTAGCTGGACATGTGACTGAAATTGGGACTCTTGTAAGGCAAGTTTTGCAATAAACATGAATGAAAGTTTATACTCAAATATATATGCATGCTGTGACAGTTATATAACTCGACTCGGGTTCACGATGTTTAAGTTTAGACGCGAACTGAATAAACACGACACTATAACCGTTTGACACACGATCCCAAAACAAAGGCAATTTCGCGAGACTTCACGTGATCTAGTGAGTATGCCAAATAAACGTACGGCAAACATAAAACGCCCACCAACTTCGTGTATTGCATTCAACTTAATAATCGCGAAAACTCGAGATGTTACAGATTTAATCATTTATTTAACTAAATTGAAGAAAAAAATTTGAAGACGTGGGTTGATGAGCTTAAAACAAACAAATACAAACAAAATACCACAAACCAGTCACTGATCTATCCCGTGGCGAATGATACCAATTGTTGTTCCCATATTTATCACTTAACCATGGTGTATCTTAAGAAAAAAAAAGTAAGAAAATAGATGAAATCTAAAGAGAGAAAATAGATAGAGAAAAGAGAGAGAATGGTTGATAATTGTTAAATGTTAGATTGAGAGAATGATAGAATTAGAATGTTACCAATCACCTCCTAACATGCTAGGAGGTGGGAATATATAGTCCACCCACATGCGGGCTTTAATGAACTATATGTTGATGGGCCGGGATTTCCTTTGGGCTTTAAGTCCTTAACATGAACATTATAGTTTAAAGTCAAGCCCGTAATACCCGACTAACCTACTATCTATTACAACGTTCTAAAATAGGATACATAATAAACCTATGACGAAACATTCTTGTTTGACTCAATATTTTGAGGCTAACAAATTCAAATTTACTCCAATATTCTAAACATAATTCGCGACAACCAGGCTAGCCACCTGTTTCCCAAAGAAAAAATTGTACGCCAATTTAACAAACCTTTCAATTGTATATAAAGTTCATTTAAAGTTTTCATCATCAAGAACTTCATCATATGTCTTCCATTGGATTTATTCAATGTTTCACATAGCGGGGTATCAAAGTTAAAAAGTTCAGTATTTATCCTAAAGATGTCATCAACTTCATCTTTATCATTAGTTGTTGTTTCTTTAGGATCTTCATTTTCTTCGTCATGTTCCCTTTTCCAATATATCAATAACACACTTTTGGTAAATAAATCCATTTACTTGTGATTACAAAATTTTGAGTCTAGAAAATAATGAAAATTCTAAGTTGGATGGATGATGATACATGTCATCATCGAGCCCTCTAGCTTCTCTTTCTATTAAAATCTTCATATACTCCTCAAAGTGAGTCTTATAGATCCTGACATACCATGATTGGATCTCATGTTCTTTGATCTTCGAATTTATTGTATTATTGTCTCCATACTTAAGATAAAATTGATTATATTATTGGATTTATTGACAAAATGCTTTCACGAGATTTTAACAGGTCAATGTGACAAGTGTTTTCGACAAAACATTGTGCTCAAAGAATATTGCCAGTGTTTCTTTTCACAAAAGGCTATTAAAAATTTTCTTCAAAAATATGTACGCCAAAAAATGTTGTGCCAAGAAACACTTCATCCATGAAATGTTGTAGCAAGAAACAGTACAACTAGAAACGTTGTTTTCCGTTAGAAAACAGAATATGGTTTTTTTTTCTTGTACTATTTTTTTCTCAAAAAAACGAACAAACTCAGATCTAACAAAAAACCAAATAAGCTCCAAAAGAAGCAATGAGCCACATAAGGCACAAAAAAAATTTGAAATAAGCACTGATCGACGTCGAAGTGCCGGTTAAAAATAACCTAATTACCTTATACTAGATAGGGTAAGTGGGTATCGATCCACGAGGAATATGTGGTTTTAGTTTAAGTTTTGGGGTGATCACTGATCAATAAAAGTTTTGGTTTTGAAATCTAACAACTAAAATACTTTTGATAATAAAAATGCTGATTAAAAATTAAAATAATTATTAAACTAATAATAAAGCTAGAAAAATATAATAAATATGTAAACAATTAAAGGAAAAATGCAATCCCTTCCAACTCCTAATATTTATGGTTGATCAAACTTATGGATTATCGAAACTTTTTGAACTGATTACAAAGATTATTTCGACTTAATATGAATGAATTAATGTCGGCATTTATTATGTTTATCAATGACTCGCGATAATAAATCTTATATAAATCCAACCAATAATTATGTTTTAATTATTATTTAGGTACAACTTATGTTTATTATACGACCATCTTTTTTTAACTACATAAAATAAGTATGAATCGTTAACTAATAATAAATTGTCTTGCACCAAATAATTAAACATAATATTAAGTCAATAAAAATAATTTATAAATAAATCATAAATCAATGTAATAAAAATATGATAACCCAAAAGTAATGATCAAACCATAAATAAAGTTACCGGAAGGAATCACAACAAAATTAGTCGGACATCGCGATGTACTCGACCCGCTGCGCACGCTTCATCTTTTATTCACTGTATGTTAACAAATACCACTACCCAAGTGGTGACTAAAATAGTCAGTGACCAATAATGCCTTTTCACCACTTTTTATATATATATATATAATCTTCTCGACGATCGTGCTTAACCAAAAAGAATTTAATTCTTTTCCTTCACTTCTTTCACAAGGACGATTTTCTTTTTTTGTTCTTAAGAACAGTGGCGGTTGTGAGGTTAATAGGACGAAAAATGGGATCCTCCCTCTATATATATATATACTATTCCATCGGTGGGTTATTGGGTATTGGGCCCAAAAGTTTTTTTTTCTTTTATTCTTTTGGCATATAATAACTTTGGCCTAATAAAAAATAACCCAACATCAATAATTGTTCGAACGAAGCCCAGACAAATAAAAGATGACCGAAAATATTGCGACGCGTTCAAATCTTTTTCTTTAATATTTCTTCTTCATTTATCGGCGCTCACAATGCCTTTTCTCCAAAAAAATCAATTAAGCGGCCATTTTATTCCATTTCGCTCGTAACCTGCATAATTACAAAACACACTCAAAGTACCTATATAACGACAAATAAATATACACTTATGCTAAATTAACATGCTATGAGGTGAATGCAAAATACACCGATTAAATCCTCTCAACTTAACTTTTACCGTCTCGAGTAAAAATAAAATAAAAATATACAAGCATGTTAATTTCATAATTTTTAATCATACTATTGAAACTTCATCAAAAAGATCACATTCAACCTAATACACTAATAACCATCCTACATGACAAATAATCCAAAATGATTACCAATATTTTTGTCCTTCTTAAACACTTAGCATAACCATTCCTATTTCATTTACTTTACGTTTCATATAATTAACCATGTGTCTAACGTACCTAATGCACACCTATAATCAATCTAAACATTAATCTAAAACAATAGGTGAGAATATCTTACACCTTTTATAACATTCGAGTTTTTATACCATAAGAGCACGTCATAAACAATCATATTTTAGCTTACATACTTTCACTTTCTTTCTTTTTTCTTTTTCTTTTTTTCACAATTTTTTTTCATTTTATTTTTTTATTTTTTTTCGCATCACACATAAGCTCTTTTTTAGCCATTCGGGACTATTTCTTATACAAGTCATCCCGAACGCTTTATACACTCATTTCAAGGTTGATATAAAGACCAATTATTTAGAAAAATATATCTATCATATAGGTGCATACTAAGACACATTAGCACATGGGAACCGGTTAATTTTCCTATTTTAATTAAATGGGAACAATTATACTTCATGCCTATTGGTACATCACATGATGGAATTATCTACCACATAGTATAATTATACAATGCACTAAATTAAACTAATCTTTCTAATTTCATTCCAATAATACAAGGATTAGGTTATTTCACATAAAATTGTCTCAGCTAAGTGCAATGCTATCCATCATAAAAATTGGCGTCTTACCCATGCTAACAACTAAAGTATCACCTTGCGCGGGTGACGAATCAGATAGGCAAGCCCAGCATATGACTACCACCAATAATTATGACAGTTCTCCAACTCTTTTCTAAGGCCACCGTGCGCGGATGGCGAGCCGAATAAGATCAATTCTAAGTGTTCTAACCCAACAATTACATTACTATATTTCATATTATTTATTTAAACTTTTTACTCGATTTAAGCAAAGGTAAGTAGAGGGAATTCAACCGACGTGGTTTGATCATCTAAATTATACATATGCCTAACTACATGCAAACAATCAAATCAATTTAATAACCAAATTATACAATGGAATCGGGTGCACCTGATAATTATGGCCAAATCCTCTAGCTTGCTCCAATAAATCATCCACAAGCTAATCTTCAGAATTTGTAAACACTCAACAAACATATATGTAGAAGAAACTTCCACATCTAATTAGCACAAGACTCTTATAATGTGATATAAAAAATTTAAAAATTTTCAATTTTTCCCAAAAATCATATTTTAACGCATTTTGACCAGAATTTCACACAAAAACATGTAACACATGTGCCACCCCCCTCAACTTAAAGCATTGCATTGCCCCTAATGCAAAACACTTTAAATTGAAATTTTGGTTAAAAAACAAGTTGACAAACCCACACAAAAAACAAAAACCTAACTCACTTTCGTAGGAATCACGGTTGCATTTAGCGTATGCAACAAGCCTTTAAACCACTCGGTAGCCCGAATGGACGAGTTTTGTCTCGTGGGGGTTTGTAGTGAACACACCCACAAAGTTCCACAAACCACGGGTTGCCTCCCGCGAAGCGCTAAGTTTACTGTCTTCAGCCAGACATAACTCAAATGAGCTATTGAGACGGTTGGAGTGGTTCCAAGTAAACCACATCCACCGTTTCCATCTGATCACTCTCCAACTCAACATACGGCTTTAAACGGTGTCCATTAACTTTAAAAGGCTCTCTAGCCACCATATTTTTTATTTCAATGGCTCCGTATGGAGAGACTTGAGTCACAACGTATGGACCCGTCCATTTACTTCTCAACTTTCCAGGAAAAAGCTTAAGTCTAGCATTGAATAACCAAACTTTTTGACCAACCAAGAAAGACTTCTTGGTGATGTGTCGGTCATGAAAAGCTTTGGTTTTCTCTTTATAAATCCTAGAACTCTCATAAGCATCACGTCTAATATCATCTAGTTCAGATAATTGAAGTTTCCTAGAACTACCCGCTTTCTCTAAATCCAGATTAGCGGTCTTAATTGCCCATTCAGCCCTATGCTCTATCTCAACCGGTAAATGACACGCCTTGCCATATACCAACTTATACTGTGACATACCAATAGGAGTCTTAAAAGCCGTCCTATATGCCCACAAAGCATCATCTAACCTCAAGGACCAATCTTTCCTATCACTATGGACGGTCTTTTCTAAAATTCGCTTAATCTCCCTATTAGATACTTCAACCTGTCCACTAGTCTGTGGGTGATAAGGGGTCGCTATCCTATGATTAACTCCATAGTGTTTCAATAATTTCCCAAATCTAAAGTTCTTAAAGTGGGAACCCCCATCACTAATTATAGCCATAGGAATTCCATGCCTAGCAAAGATATTCTTCTTAATAAACTTAAGAACTACACTATGATCATTGGTTCTAGTAGCCTCAGCCTCTACCCACTTAGACACATAATCAACTGCCACTAAAATGTACACATTGCCATGGGAAGTAGGGAATGGTCCCATAAAGTCAATACCCTACACGTCAAAGATCTCAACAACAAGTATGGGATTCATAGGCATTTGATCACGCCTTGAAATCCCACCAACTTGTTGGCAAAGAAATACATGCTTTTACAAAAGACTGGGTATCCTTGAATATAGTCGGCCAAAAGAAACCGCTTTGTAGGATTTTATGCCCAGTTTTCGTAGCACCAAAATGTCCACCGCATGCATAAGAATGGCAATGAGCCAATATGTCCGTATGCTCATGGTCAGGAACACATCTCCTAACGACTTGGTCAGCACACACCTTATAGAGCTCCGGATCCTCCCACAAATAATGCTTCAACTGGGAGAAGAAGTATTTTCTTTGTTGCTTGGACCAAAAATCCGGAAGCTTTTTAACAGCTAGGTAATTAACTATATTTGCGTACCAAGGAACCTTAGAAACCTCAAATAGGCTTTCATCCGGAAAGCTTTCCTTAATCACATCAGAAGGGCTGAACGGCGGAGGGATAATTCTAGACAAATGGTCGGCAACTACATTTTCTGACCCCTTTTTATCCCGAATTTCTAGATTAAATTCCTGTAAAAGCAAAATCCACCTAAGCAGCCTCGGTTTTGTCTCTTTCTTAGTCAACAAATGTCTTAAGGCACTATGATCTGAAAATACTATCACCTTAGAATGCCCCCAAATATATGACCTAAACTTATCAAGATCAAAAACCACGGCTAACAACTCTTTTTCAGTAGTGGTGTAATTCATTTGAGCTTCTGAAAAAGTTTTACTAGCATAAAAGATTACAACGGGTTTCTTATCGACCCACTGTCCTAGAACCGCCCCAGCGGCATAATCACTTGCATCACACATGATCTCGAAAGGCTTCGACCAATCAGGTGATTGTAGAATAGGGGCTTCTACAAGCTTTTGCTTAAGCATGTTGAATGCTTTAAGACATGATTCATTAAAGTCAAAGCGTGCATCTTTTAAAAGCAGATCGCAAAGAGGCTTTGATATCGCACTAATATCTTTAATAAATCGCCTATAGAACCTGGCATGACCAAAAAAAGATCGCACACCTTTGATGGTAGTGGGAGGAGGAAGGGTTGAAATTACTTGAACTTTGGCACGATCAACCTCAAATCCTTTTTCAGACACAACATGCCCTAATAAAATTCCCTCTCGAACCATGAAATGGCTCTTCTCCCAACTAAGCACCAAGTTAGTTTCGGTGCATCTTTTTAACACACTTTCAAGCTGATCAAGGCAGCTTTCAAAGGATTGACTAAAGATGGAGAAATCATCGATAAATATCTCTACAGATTCTCCAACCATGTCAGAAAAGATACTCATCATGCACCGCTGAAAGGTAGCGGGTGCATTACACAGGCCAAAAGCCATTCTTCAAAATGCAAACGTTCCATAAGGACGTGTAAACGTAGTTTTGGCCTGTTCATCAGGATGGATGGGTATTTGATTATAACCGGAGTACCCATCCAGGAAGCAATAGAACTTATTACCAAAAAGCTTCTCAACTATTTGATCAATGAAAGGTAGCGGGAAGTGATCTTTCGATGTGGCATTATTAAGCTTACGGTAATCTATGCAAACTCTCCACCCAGTAACTGGACGGGTTGTGAGCTTTTCCCCATTGTCGGTTTCTACAACGGTGATTCCGGCCTTTTTAGACACTGTTTGAGTAGGACTTACCCATTTACTATCCGAGATGGGATAGAGGATACCGGCATCTAACTATTTAAGAACTTCCGTCTTGACTACCTCTTTCATATTAGGATTCAGACGCCTTTGCGCATCTCTTGATGGCTTAATAATTGGGTTCGTAACAATTTGATGCATACACAATGAAGGGCTGATCCCTTTCGAATCTGCAATCGTCCATCCCACTGCTGCTTTGTACTTGGAAAGCACTTTTAGAAGTGCTTCCTCTTGTGATTCAAAAAGATCAGAAGCAACAATAATGGGTAACGTATTGTTAGGACCTAGAAAAGCATATTTGAGATTGGATGGCAAAGGTTTTAGTTCAAGAGCTGGAGGCACCTCTAGAGACGGCTTCGTGGCCGTGTCAAAAGTAGAAGGCAAGGGCTCCACTTTATAAGACCAAGGTGGTTTTTGATGGTCCAAAGAACTAACCAAACACTCTTGAATCTCTTGAACTTCAGCAACATCAAGAATCTCCTCATTCTCACCAGTTAAATATAATTCCAAAGGATCATCCTTAAGCATACGGGGTGCATGCTTTTGGACTTCCTCGTCGATCACATCAACTTGGTAACATTCATTCATCGTAGGAGAATTCATAGAATTAAACACATTCAACCTTATCTTCTTATTAGCGAATGCAATATCCATGGCACCAGTCCGACAATTAATCCTAGCATCTATCGTGGCTAAGAATGGGTGCCCAAGGATAATAGTTGGTTGAACATCCTTGTATTGTGACTCAGTGTCCATAACAAAGAAGTCAACTGGGTAATAGAAATCATCAACTTTCACAATAACATCCTCTAAGATACCTCTAGGAATTTTGGTAGATCGATTGGCTAAGGAAATAATGGTGTCTGTCTTACGAAGAGTTCCTAAGTCATACTTATCGACCAAACTAGCAGGAAGGATGTTGATACTGGCACCAAGATCAAGGAGCGCCTTCTTAATGGAAATATTTCCCACCACAACTGAAATCAATGGTGCTCCAGGATCTTTGAATTTAGGAGGAAGAGAGCTAGATAAGACTGCACTAACATGCTCAGTTAGGTCAATCTTTTCAGGCAAAGACGCCTTCAGCTTCCTCTTCTGGGTACACAAGTCCTTTAAAACTTGGCATAAGCAGGAATTTGCTTAATAGCATCAATAAAGGAGAGATTAATTTTAACTTGCTTGAAAGTCTCCCACATATCCTCAGCATGAGGACCCTTTTTAGCTAACCTTGCAGATGCCGATTTCTCCAAAGCCGTAGGGTAAGGTGTGTTGGACACACCACCCTCCCCAACTTCGGGAGATTCAGTAGCTTTAGGATTCGGTGTTGTTGTTTTAGGAAAATCATTTAACAAATCATTTACCAACTCAGAACTGGACTTAACATTATCAAAAATTTTACCTTCAACAATAATTTCGTCATCAGTGACGAAATCCTCGACATCAGGAGAATTTGGAATTCCCTTGTCATTGTTGTAGATTTTACCATTTCGAAGAGACGTCACCATATTCATGTGCTCATTTCCATTTTTCTTGTGTGCGGGATTCATGGTGGGGTAGCTCGGTAGCCTTCCCTCATCTCTTTTGCTTAATTGATCCGCCAATTGACCAACTTGTCTCTCAAGAGCTGCAATAGATTTAGTAGTGGTCTCGTGTCTTTGATTAGTGACCTCGAATTTTCTATTGATCTCTTGATTGTTGGTAGATAATGAATCCATAAGCCTATCAAATTTTCGGTCAAGGTTCAAGAGACGGTTATCATCTTGGCCTTGGCCCTGATTTGGATATTGTTGTTGTGGCCTATGATTGTAAGAATTTTGTTGGAAATTAGATGAATTGCCACCCTTGTACCTTGGTTTGTAACCATATTGTTGTTGTTGGGCATTATTAGGGCGATTGTCTTCATCTTTCCAACGGAAATTGGGGTGATTGCGCCATCCAGGATTTTAACTTTCGGAGAATGCGTCATTTCATGGACGACCACCATAGACTCCATTTACCTCCTCATTTGGTGGCGCCCCCCAACTTTGACAATTATCGACAGAGTGACTTGGATCACCACACATTGAACACCTACTATGTGACATATTAGACACATTTGGAACACCTTTTCCTAGATTTTTCAACAATAGATCAACTTTCTTACTTAACTCGCTAATTTCTGAATTTGTGCCCCGTTGGTTAGACACAAAATTGGCGGAAGATGGTTGGTTGTTTTGATCCACTGAAGCTTGGGTCTTAGAACCTTTGCTTAGTTTTTCAAAAAACTCCCATTCTTCCTCCATAGGTCGCGAGAAAAACATACCCTCACTAGTGGCCATCACAAATTGTTGGTTGTTATAATTCAACCCATCATAGAAGACTTTGACAAGCTCCCATTTTGGAACATCGTAATGAGGGCATGTTCTTAATAACTCCTTAAGTCTACTAAATGCTTCATAAAACTGCTCGCCTGGGATTTGACGAAAGGATTTAATCTTATTTCTAATGGCAGCAGTTTTACTTATAGAATAAAATTCCTCAAGAAAAACAGATTGCATTTCAGGCCATGAGTTAATACTACCTGGCTCAAGAGATGAGAACTAGTCCTTAGCTTGATCTTTAAGAGAAAAAGGAAAAAGGCGAAGTCTTACCTCATCCTTGGTAATGTTATTAACCTGATGTGTGTCAGCAATTGAGAAGAATTCTCGCAGATGTGCGTATGGCTCCTCACGACCTCTAAACACTGGCAAAATTGCTATGAGGTTCGGCTGGATCTTGAAGTTACTTGTAACCCCTTTAACCGGATCCGGATAAACGATAGGCGAGGGATCCTCGAAGATCCCCGGCCTGTAATAAGAATCAACACCTCGTGGTGGGGATTCTTCTCCGCTACTACTTCCGCTAGCATCTCCGCCAACATCTTCGTCACCTGGCATTTCAGCGAAAAGCTCTGCTAAACCTGAAAAATCAAGATTAGTAGAAAAATGTCGAAACGTTTTCTCCTCAACCGTGCACTTTTCTCAATCTCAGGATCGTAAGCTAACGGTGATGTACGTCCCGATCTACGCGTGCGCATACACTAACCTACACACTCACAAGAAACAAAACAAAACAAAACAAACAAAACAAGAAAAATAAAATCTTTTTGTATATTTTTATTTAATTTAAGAAAAATATTAACAAAAACTTAAACGAAAAGCTCACTAGTCCCCGGCAGCAGCGCCAACTTTTTTATCGACGTCGAAGTGCCGGTCAAAAATAACCTAATTACCTTATACTAGATAGGGTAAGTGGGTATCGATCCACGAGGAATATGTGGTTTTAGTTTAAGTTTTGGGGTGATCACTGATCAATAAAAGTTTTGGTTTTGAAATCTAACAACTAAAATACTTTTGATAATAAAATGCTGATTAAAAATTAAAATAGTTATTAAACTAATAATAAAGCTAGAAAAATATAATAAAGATGTAAACAATTAAAAGAAAAATGCAATCCCTTCCAGCTCTTAATATTTATGGTTGATCAAACTTATGGGTTATCGAAACTTTTCGAACTGATTACAAAGATTATTTCGACTTAATATGAATGAGTTAATGTCGGCATTTATTATGTTTATCAATGACTCGCGATAATAAATCTTATATAATTCCAACCAATAATTCTGTTTTGATTATTTATTTAGGTACAACATATGTTTATTATACGACCATCTTTTTTTTAACTACATAAAATAAGTATGAATCGTTAACTAATAATAAATTGTCTTGCACAAATAATTAAACATAATATTAAGTTAATAAAAATAAATTATAAATAAATTATAAATCAATGTAATAAAAATATGATAACCCAAAAGTAATGATCAAACCATAAACAAAGTTACAGGAAGGAATTACAACAAAATTAGTCGGACATCGCGATGTACTCGACCCGCTACGCACGCTTCATCTTTTATTCACTGTATGTTAACAAATACCACTACCCAAGTGGTGACTAAAATAGTCAGTGACCAATAATGCCTTTTCACCACTTTATATATATATATATATATATATATATATATATATATATATATATATATATATATATATATATATATATATATATATATATATATATATATATATATATATATATATATATATATATATATATATATATATATATATATATATATATATATATAATCTTCTCGACGATCGTGCTTAACCAAAAAGAATTTAATTATTTTCCTTCACTTCTTTCACAAGGACGATTTTCTTTTTTTTTCTTAAGAACAGTGGCGGTTGTGGGGTTAATAGGACGAAAAATAGGATCCTCCGTCTATATATATATATATATATATATATATACTGTTCCATCGGTGGGTTATCGGGTATTGGGCCCAAAAGTTTTTTTTTTCTTTTATCCTTTTGGCATATAATAACTTTGGCCCAATAAAAAATAACCCAACATCAATAATTGCTCGAACGAAGCCCAGAAAAATAAAAGATGACCGAAAATATTGCGACGCGCTCAAATCTTTTTCTTCAATATTTCTTCTTCATTTATCGGCGCTCATAATGCCTTTTCTCCAAAAAATCAATTAAGCGGCCATTTTATTCCATTTCGCTCGTAACCTGCATAATTACAAAACACACTCAAAGTACCTATATAACGACAAATAAATATACAATTATGCTAAATTAACATGCTATGAGGTGAATGCAAAATACACCGATTAAGCACTTTTAAAGGAATAGCCGGGAAAGACCGAAGCTTTTTGATGAAAAAGAAGCAACACCAAAAAAGAAAAAAGAAAATAAGTGTCCAAGCTAAAATAAGCTCATATATTAAGCTCTAAGATATGTTGCTTGAAAGACAGAAAATTACAAATACCACCAATAGATTTACATTTTTCTTTTTTTATATGAAAAACACACGTGCAAAATACTAGAAAAAGTATGAAAACAGAGAAGAAAAAAAATCATGGTCGTTTTGGACAAAAAAAATAAGTAATGAAACAACCAAAAAATAAACTACTTAATAACTAGGTTTTTGCCCAGTATAAAAATTTTATCGTCCGATCTTTTCGAATTGAGAAAGGGAAAAATGTGCGACTCAATCGTCTTTTGGTGGGAAACAAAGATTTGTCGTTGTAGTATATTTAAATTGCAAGACTTTTAAAAGTAAATGGCGGTTAATTAAAGTTAAGACTAATTAAAACTTAAATGTGCAATATTAAAACTTTTAAAAGTAAATTGATTAAATGACTTAAAATTAAAGCGTGACGAAAAATTAAATTGACAAAGTAATAAAAATGTAACTTAAAAGCAAAACAAAGCAAAATATAATTTAAAGTCCAAAACCCATCGGAATGTCTGATCGGAATGCTGTCACCAAACCATCGGAATCCAGATCGCAAAGGAGTTATCGGAATGTATTAAAGCTAGGTCTATCGGAATGTTGAAAAGGGAATCTATCGGAATGTAGTCTATCGGAATAATTAAAAAGGCATCGGAATGTTGCTATACAAAATTGGCCAGCACTTCGACTTAGAAAACCTCAAGAGCCGTCGGAATGTGCGATCGCAATGTGCGATCGCAATCCCAGATCGGAATGAGGGTGTTGTTACTCTAGATCGCAAAGTCCTGTCACAATGTGAAACCCTCTCCCAATACTGTCACTATCGGAATGTGGAGAAAACAAGCTGTCGGAATGTGATAACCCTTCTTTCCGATGGATGAACAAATTCGCAATAAGTACAGGTACAATAAGCTATGACTAATAAGCTGAATTCAAAGAGTTGAAATAAATGGAAATAAAATAAGACAATAAGCAACAAAGTTAAAACCTTTCGAAATATAAAAGACGAAACTTAGTAAAATGGATTTTTAAAAAGATAAAACTTTTAAGAAAACCTTGAAAACAATTAAGCTAAATACCAAATAAGCAAATAAGATTGTCAAACTTATAGCTTATTTCATATGAAAGCTTAAAGGGAAAAGAGAAGACAAAACTTTTAATCAAATAAGCAAAGAGATTAAGCAAATTCTTGCTTAATCCTAAATTGAAACGAAACAAAAACAAGAGAAAAGTAGGAGGAGAATGATAAAAGGAAACTTGATCAAAGGTAAATAAAGATTGAACAACAAAATTAAGAACACTTACTTGGATTTAAAGGAATTAAAGTGCAAGACAAGTATTTAAAATGACATGAAAATTAAAGTTGTGCAAAAAATGAAAATGGTGGAAGAGCTAATTTGTCAAGTTAGCCAACAACTTGTGAAATGGGATGGTGGTCATCTATTTATAGGGAGAATGGAGGTTAAGCATGTGTTGCTTCCTTCTTTCTTTATTTCTCGTCTTTTCGTCTTCTTAATTCTTCGACTTTATCGACGTTGTCTTGGGATTAATTAAACTCGTCTTTGAAAATTCTTCATTAATAAGACTTGAGTTTTTCGGCTCTATTAAACTTCCGTCTTTAGACTTGTTCTTTGATAAATCTTCAGAATATGTCTTGGACTTCCGTTCTTTTTCCACTCTTGATCTCTTGACTTCGTCTTTTGTCTTTTTCTTCGATAAAAGCCCGTGAAAGCCCGTATTTTCCTCCCTTTTCACGTTTTGGTCCTAAATCACAACAAAAACACAAACCACGCATAATTCCGACATTTACGACATAAAATACACGTTTGGGCTTGGTTATTATTGTAATTAAGTGATGAAAGGATGGGTGTTTTCACACCTATCAAATCCCCTACACTTGACCATTGGAATGTCCTCATGCAATGCATTAATTACAAAGCAAGATTACACTTTTCATCACAATCAATCCACATTGGCCTTTATTAAAGAGATAGAAAATAACAAAACAAGTAAAGAAATCAAAGACTTACCTTAGGGTTTTGGAATGTCATGAATGATTATCATCCTCAAGTTTCACGTTCCCTATAACAAGCTTAAAAACGAGATCATTGTTATTATAAGTTAGCAAACTAACATGAACTCATGTGGGCCAATTATTTACTTAGACTCCCTTATTCTTAGGTGTATCTCTTATATTTTATTATTGTCTTGAATGATCACGAGGATGCATTGTTGACTTATTTCGATAGTTATTAAGGCAGAAAATAAAGTAGGACGATTTAATCAATAGTTAGCTAAAGGACAAAATCTTTTAAAACTGCTTCTCGGGACCTCATAAAGTTCATATCTTGGCATAACTCGCTTCACGATTTGAGACCTTTCTCGGACCGATATTTGGCAGTGAATTCATACTTCAAATCTTGAGAGACGTTCATGAAATAATGGTCTTCTCTTCATAATAGGAATTTCTTCACTTGAAGTTTTGAGAGATTCTTCATACTTGGACCACGACTTCTTCATTTTTCTCCAATCTTTATTTGGGATTTTGATATACAACGATCCGCCTCCTTTTCGGACTTGGATCTATTTATCCTCATACCTTGTTAGGGCCTTTTTGGTTAGACTTCTCTATGATCTTTTGGGGAGTTTTTGCTTTTCGTCGTGTGTCTCGATCCTTCATATTGATTTTCGATAAATGATTCTTCACATCACTTGGGATCTTTAGCAACAAAATGTAGCCCTCATGCCTTGTTAGGGCCTTTTCGGACTCGCCAATCTTCGCATCCCGCTTCAATAAGTTATGCATTGGCTATGAACTCTAATCAATACCGAGCAACTTTTAAACGATCTTGGGCTAGAAGCTAAGTAACTTTTCAAATCGTACAACCTTATTTATTGCAGATAAATTTATTAACAAGCGATGGGAGAAAAAGCTTATAATCAACTCACATAATTTCATGAAAGAATACCAAACTTATAATTGACTCTATCATCTCTCGTTCTCCACAATTTAAAATCTCAAGGAATGAGACTCGTGGATGCTTAGCCTATTAAATCAGAGTTTTGGGTTTTCGAGTCATCTATAGGATCTTGCAATTTCTTAGACTCTTTTCAAGTTTAGAATTCGCATTTTAAAGTTCCCTTGATAAACGACTCTCTAGGATCAATTATAGGAACTTGCAAAAAGTTCTTGTTCTTAACCCGTGAGAGTTAAGACTTTCGGGTTTTAAAGTTCCCAGTATAAAAGCCTAGCAAAACTTGACTTAAACACGTTAAGGATACTAGCTAGAGTAAACTTAAATAAGTAAACTCGGGTTGAGTCAAAAGATTCACAATGTTGAAAATTAAAACCACTTTATTAGAATTTATTCTAACAACGAAATAAAATAACTATAACAAAGGTAAAACTACTAGGCCAAAATAGATCAAAAATTTTGAAAAATGTCGAAAAATCAATTTTCTAGTTAAAATGAGGACAAATACAAGGAAAAGGCAACTTAACTTCGATAGAAGTCCCCCCTACACTTGATATAAACATTGTCCTCAATGTTTAAGCATGTGGGAGTAAACTCCCCTACACTTAGGACATTGTGCACTTTGTTTTAAATCTTGTTAAAAAAGAGACAACTAAAGAGATTCCTATTTTAATATTGAGAAATATAAAATAGTGAATCGAAAAGAGTTTAGGATAGAACCGGGAAGACGGAAACACGGAATCACGGGTCGTCAAAAGTCATCAAGAATGGATCTTTGAAAGCTCGAATCCTTGTACATGATTAGAAAGAAGACAACAAACAACATACTAGGGTCTCCCCCTACACTTATTATACAAACAAAGAAAAGGATAGATAATGCGGGTTGCTGCCCGAGAAGCGCTTGTTTTTGTTAACCGAGTCGTGAGCCTGGCTCGACCTTGATTAGCATAGGAATAAACTTGAAACACATCCACCGGGATCAAAGACATGGTTTTCGTTCATCAAATAGCACAAGCTTAAGGCGAACAAGGCAAGCCAAAGAAGAGTAGGCAAGGTTCCCTTAAGCAGTTGTTGATCTCGGTGGAAGCAATGGTGATGAGGTGCAAGCATATCTTCATAAGTTCCAAAGATTTTTGCTTTTATTTCATCAGATGGATACTGAGATGGCTTGAAGATTCCAATACCGGGGTCGAACACCTTTTCCTTTAGGGGAAAATAACACTCAGGCTCAGCAGATCTTGAAGAAGATCCGATCATAAATCTGGCAATATCATCCTCAGAAGGTGGATAGAGAGGAGTTAAGACATAAGTGTTGCGGATATCGGTGTCGGCCGGCTTCTTCTCGTTTGAAGCGGGTTTCTTCATATCTAAAGTAGGATAAAGACCATAATCATCAAAGTCCAAAGGAGGAGCATCACTCTCATTTGGGAAGTAGGTATTGAGAAAAGTAGCAAAATCTTCCTCAAATGAGTAGTCATCCAAAGTAGGATCAAGTGTTGTTGGCGGAGGATCTTCATTATAAGAAGAATCACTCGAAAGAGTATTGGCCTCATCAAAATCATCATAAGTGGGCATGTCTGGATACTCAGAAGTAAAATCATCATAATCATCCCCATCGGAGCTAGAATCATCATCAGAAGCATCATAGATCGGTGGAGAATCATAAATTTATGGAGGATCAGTATTGGATAGAGAATCATCCACATCATCTTGGAACAGTAGATTATCATAGCAAGAATCGAATAGAGGATTGTTGTAGACGACAAAATCATCAAGCACATTAATCATATTCGTTGATTCTCTTCCATAGGATTTGTTGGTGCTCTTCCCCATTTCGGACACTTGTGCATCATTCCCGACCCTTAATATTAACTTACCTTCGGCAACATCGACAAGAGCTTTTCCGGTTCTCAAGAATGGCCGACCAAGTATTAAAGGAATACGAGGGTCCATTTCATAATCTACAACAACAAAATCGACCGGAAAAGTGAAGGTGCCAACTTTAATGAACACATCTTCGGCAATACCAAGAGGGTAAGCGAGAGTGCGGTTTGCAAGCTCAAGAGTCATCTTCGTTGGTGTAAGGTTGGGTAATGATAACTTTTTCCAAACACTTAAAGGCATCAAATTTATACTTGCCCCGAGATCGGCTAAGGCAGTAAATTCGTCGGTTTGGTTAAAAGTACATGGTAGCACAAAACGACCGGGATCTCCAAGTTTTTCCGGAAGTTCTTTAAGAAGGATTGCAGAGCAATTTCATTCAAGTGAGTATTAACAAACTCGGCCATCTTCTCCTTCTTATTAAGCATTTCCTTAAACATCTTGACAAATTGTGGCATTTGGGCAAGAGCTTCAACAAGGGTAAAGGTGACGGTCATGTCGGCAATCTTGTCCAAAAAGTTAGAGACTTAAATGTCATTCTTAGTCAAAATTCTAGCCTTGTTGAGTCGAGAAGGGTAAGGAATGTTGGGTTTATAGGTGGAAGGTGGGGTTGGTGAAGGGGTCTGCTTGGGTATTTCTTCATGACAAGGCAGAGACGGTAAGGGTGAACTAATACTAGGTGTGGGAGTAGTAGGGATAAATGGTGGTGGAGGAGGTGTAGATGGTGTAACTGGGGGTGGGATAGATGGTCCTACTAAAGTTGCTCTACTACGGGTAGTAATAGCACTCACATTCGCTCTCGGGTTGGTGACGGTGTTTGAAGGTAGAGAGCCCGAAGTAGAGGGTTGAGTGGTTGGTAAGAAACTAGCCAGCATATTCTTCAAATCATTCGTTTGAGTGCTGAAGGAGGTTTGTATATCATTTCGAAGCTCGGATCTAATGTCAATCCCTTTCTTAGTGATATCCCCTTTCAATTTGATAATTTGGCTTTGTAGATTCTTGATTTGCTCTACTTGGGTTCTCATTAAAGCTTCAACATCTTGATTAATGGGTGGGGCTTGTTGAGCGGGTGGGTGATAAGGATTAGAAGCTCGAGGTGGGATTTGGTTGCTTCTATTGTAATTTTTGTTGGGGTTGTGGTTTTGAGGAGAAAAACCGGGTGAAAGATAGTTGTTAGAACGGTAACTTAGGAAATTTCGATCCCCTTAAGGTCGGGCTTGGTAATTTTCCAGTGAATAGTTACCATAAGCCGCATACACGTTTTCCGGATTTCCTTGAGTAGAAGGACAATCAGTGTATGAGTGAGGACCGCCGCATGTCTCACAAGAAATGGCTACCGCTTTAACTTGTTGTTGTTGGTTTGTAGCGATGAGCAAGATATTTTTGTTCATTTCGGCCATCATGCGGGTGAATTCGGTCATATCGGGGTTTGCTGAAGTAGAAGAAACATTGACTCTTGGGATGTTCCTTGAAGAAGCGGAGAAATCCCAATTTTTGTGATGAGTAGTCATGTTCTCAATAAGCTCTCTACACTCCTCGGGTCTTCTTTTCATAAATGTGCCACCGGCGGCTGCATTAATCGTATCACGATCACGAAAATTCAAACCGTTGTAGAAAGTATCAATTAAGGTAACAGGGAGCATGTTGTGGTTTGGACATCGATCGATCAAAACATTATATCTTTCCCAAGCATCAAAGAGAGATTCATCGGGTTCTTGCATGAAACCGCTGATTTGATTTTGAAGGCTTGTGACCATGGATGGTGGAATGTAGCGCGACAAAAATCGTTGAGTCATGTCGTCCCAAGTATGAATGGAATTCTTCGGGAGACGATCAAACCATTTTTCCACGTGGTGGGATAAAGTATGTGGGAAGAGTTGTAGGCGAAGGACATCCATAGTAACACCGGGCAACTTCATGCTTTGAGTAATAGTAATGAATTTGTCGAGGTGCTTGTTGGCATCATCATCCGGCAATCCGTGAAATGGATTAGTTTGCACTTGTTGTATCATGTGATGCTTCAACGAAAACTCCGGAGCCGTGATTTGCATCGGCGTAATCGGTCCTCCTCGTCCAAACATTGTGGGTTGACAAAGCTCCTCCATTGTCCGAAGATCGGGCTGTGGAAGAACATTGTTGTTGTTATTGTTGAGGTGCGGTGGATTATTGTTTTTGTTCACACCTGCCA
The DNA here is from genome assembly GCA_025667525.1 of Glebionis coronaria. Lineage (NCBI taxonomy): Eukaryota > Viridiplantae > Streptophyta > Magnoliopsida > Asterales > Asteraceae > Glebionis > Glebionis coronaria. The sequence goes on from CM046881.1 coordinate 493,772,080, forward strand.
TAGCTAAATCTTCACGAGTCTCGGGCTCTGGATAAATTGAAGATCTAGTACGCATACACCTGCAAAAGCAAAAGAAAAAGATACCAAAGCAATAGACAATATATATACACTATAAAAATAAAATCTTTTTGGATTTTTGAAATTTTTTAATTTTTATGGATTTTTAACAATTATTAATTTTTATGGATTTTTGAAAAATTTTGAGTAAGAAAAATAACGCTCACGAATTAACGGATCCCAAAAAGCAACGCGTCTCTCACAGAAAACCGTTAATCTTAACGAAAACAGCCGGCAGCGGCGCCATTTAATAACTAGGTTTTTGCCCAGTATGAAAATTTCATTGTCCGATCTTTTCGAATTGAGAAAGGGAAAAATGTGCGACTCAATCGTCTTTTGGTGGGAAACAAAGATTTGTCGTTGTAGTATATTTAAATTGCAAGACTTTTAAAAGTAATGGCGGTTAATTAAAGTTAAGACTAATTAAAACTTAAAAGTAATGGCGGTTAATTAAAGCGTGACGAAAAATTAAATTGACAAAGTAATAAAAATGTAACTTAAAAGCAAAACAAAGCAAAATATAATTTAAAGTCCAAAACCCATCGGAATGCTGTCACCATACCATCGAAATCCAGATCGCAAAGGAGTTATCGGAATGTATTAAAGCTAGGTCTATCGGAATGTTGAAAAGGGAATCTATCCGAATGTAGTCTATCGGAATAATTAAAAAGGCATCGGAATGTTGCTATACAAAATTGGCCAGCACTTCGACTTAGAAAACCTCAAGAGCCGTCGGAATTTGCGATCGCAATGTGCGATCGCAATCCCAGATCGGAATGAGGGTGTTGTTACTCTAGATCGCAAAGTCCTGTCGCAATGTGAAACCCTCTCCCAATACTGTCACTATCGGTATATGGAGAAAACAAGCTGTCGGAATGTGATAACCCTTCTTTCCGATGGATGAACAAATTCGCTATAAGCACAGGTACAATAAGCTCTGACTAACAAGCTGAATTCAAAGACTTGAAATAAATGGAAATAAAATAAGACAATAAGCAACAAAGTTAAAACCTTTCGAAATATAAAAGACGAAACTTAGTAAAATGGATTTTTAAAAAGATAAAACTTTTAAGAAAACCTTGAAAACAATTAAGCTAAATACCAAATAAGCAAATAAGATTGTCAAACTTATAGCTTATTTCATATGAAAGCTTAAAGGGAAAAGAGAAGACAAAACTTTTAATCAAATAAGCAAAGAGATTAAGCAAATTCTTGCTTAATCCTAAATTGAAACGAAACAAAAACAAGAGAAAAGTAGGAGGAGAATGATAAAATGAAACTTGATCAAAGGTAAATAAAGATTGAACAACAAAATTAAGAACACTTACTTGGAATTAAAGGAATTAAAGTGCAAAACAAGTATTTAAAATGACATGAAAATTAAAGTTGTGCAAAAAATGAAAATGGTGGAAGAGCTAATTTGTCAAGTTAGCCAACAACTTGTGAAATGCGATGGTGGTCATCTATTTATAGGGAGAAGGGAGGTTAAGCATGTGTTGCTTCCTTCTTTCTTTCTTTCTCGTCTTTTCGTCTTCTTAATTCTTCGACTTTATCGACGTTGTCTTGGGATTAATTAAACTCGTCTTTGAAAATTCTTCATTAATAAGACTTGAGTTTTTCGGCTCTATTAAACTTCCGTCTTTAGACTTGTTCTTTGATAAATCTTCAGAATAGGTCTTGGACTTCCGTTCTTTTTCCACTCTTGATCTCTTGACTTCGTCTTTTTTTCTTTTTCTTCGATAAAAGCCCGTGAAAGCCCGTGTTTTCCTCCTTTTTCACATTTTGGTCCTAAATCACAACAAAAACACAAACCACGCATAATTCTGACATTTACGACATAAAATACACGTTTGGGCTTGGTTATTATTGTAATTAAGTGGTGAAAGGATGGGTGTTTTCACACCTATCACTACTAATAAGCTAAAAAAACTCAAACAACACCCCATGAAATACAAAATACCGTTGAGGATCTCTGATACCAACTGATAGTGTTAAAAACTAATTTGAAGGGTCGCGGATGATCAAAGTATACAAGATATGACATATTGGTTAGTGAGAGAAAGTATCGATAAGATGACAAAAAATATGTAATTTATGAAAATTAATAACCTAATGAAAACTAAACATTCTTTCACATCTCGCGGATATCAGAGAGTCATGTGTGTTTGGTTTAGCTTATATGACGGGCTTACGAGCTTATTTTCCAATATGTGTTAAATAAGCCGAAACATGTGTTTGACTAAGCTTATATGATTGGGCTTATAAATTTATATAAATGAATTTGGTTAATCTAAAATTTTGTGGGTTATTGATGGAGACTCAAGTATTGAAGAACGGGATGACTTGTTTGATGGAGGAGCATAAGAATAAACTTATTATTTAGGTTATGATGATGCAGGAGCATAAGAATAAACTTATTATTTAGTTTCCTTAGTTTGTGATATCTTTTATTTATTTTTCTTATTTTGTGTTTCCTATGAATAATATTGTTATCTTTTTTCCAAGTTTAGTTTTACTATAAAGTTAGGACTTGGGTTTATTGTATTCTTATTGAGATAAAAATATGACTTTTTAGTCTTCTGCTAATTGACTTAAATCCAGGTTAGGTTTTATTGTTCGATTTTTATCCTGGTAATCGGTATTCGTGTGAATCAACGATTGTTGGAAGGTTGTTTCTGGTATTCTTTGTAACCAACATATTCAATTTATTATCTTGTTTCTTTTTGCTACATAAGGTAGCAGTTGTTCAGGAGTGGCCAACTCCAAATACCATTAATGAAGTTCGAAGTTTCAATGGACTTGCTTCTTTTTATAGGCGGTTTATCTCTAATTTCAGTTCCATTATGGCTTCTTTGACAGATTGTATGAAGGGGAAGTCATTTGTGTGGACGGAGGAAGCAGAGCTAGCTTTTCAGGTTGTTAAGGTTGCAATTGGTGGAGTTCTTAATCCTGGTATTGCCTGAGTTTTCTAAAGTTTTTGAGCTTCATACTCATGCTTCTAAGGTTGCAATTGGTGGAGTTATTAGTCATGGTGGACGGACTGTAGCCTATTTTAGTAAGAAGTTGATACGACCGAAGTCCAAGTACTCTACTTATGACTTGGAGTTTTATGCAGTGGTCGAAGCTGTGAAGCATTGGCGCCATTATTTATTTCATATGGAGTTTGTTGTGTTCATTGATCATGATTCCTTAAGGCATATTCGTACTTAGATAAGGTTTCACATAAGCATTGGCGTTGGTTGGATTTTCTTGAGAAATTTACTTTTGTGGTGAAACATAAAACTGGTGCTTCCAATCGTGCTGCTGATGCCTTAAACATGAGGAGTAGTTTACTTGTAACCATGAAGGTTGATGTTCCAAGACTTGATGTCATTCGTGAACTGGTGACTGTGGATCCATACTTTTTAGTTGTTTTGTAGGATTTGCAATCCAAAGAGAAAACAAATTTTCTTATGCATGATGGGTTCCTATTCAAAGGGAATCAACTTTGTATTCCTGATTCAAGTCTTCGCTTGCAAATTATTAAGGAGTTGCATGGTGAAGGACATGTTGGTCGTTATCGCACTTTACAGTTGGTTCAAGCTTCTTATTTTTGGCCTACTATAAGGAAGGAAGTGGATCGTTACGTTAAGAGGTGTCGTATTTGTCAAGTTTCAAAGGGCACGGCTACTAATGCACGACTTTATATGCCTTTTCCTGTTCTTTTGCAGCCTTGGGTTGATACTAGCATGGATTTTGTGTTGGGACTGCCTCGTACTCAAAGGGGTAATGATTCAATATTTGTTATTGTTGATCATTTTTCTAAGATGGTTCATTTTATTCCTTGCAAGAAGACAACAGATGCAGTTAATGTAGCCTAACTTTTCTTTAGGGATGTGTACCATTTACATGGTTTACCTTCCTTCATTGTTTCGGATCGGGACACTAGGTGTTTGAGTCATTTTTGGCGTAGTTTTTGGAAGATGGTGAATATTCAGCTCAATTTTGGTAGTGCTAATCATCCTCAATCTGATGGGTAAACTAAAGTTGTTAACAGGTCCCTTGGTAATCTATTAAGGTGTTTGGTGGGTGATCATGTAAAAGCATGGGATCAGAAGTTGTGTCAAACTGAGTTTGCTCATAATCATGCGGTCAATCGGAGCACTAGGCTTAGTCTATTCCAGGTGGTTTATTCTGCTCAACCATGTGATCCTCTTGATCTTATGACTCCTCCGGTTTCTAGGTCTGTTCCTAAGAAAGTGTAGGATTTTGTTGAGGGGTTGCATGATGTTCATAAGACTGTTCGTGATAATTTGGTTCGCGTTAATTCGAAGTACAAGCATGATGCGGATCAAAAGAGGCGATATTTTGATTTTGAAGTGGGAGACTATGTCTGGGCTGTTTGACTAAGGATCGTTTTCCAGCTGGTGAGTATAATAAGTTATCTGCAAAGAAGATTGGTCCATTGGAAATTATGGAGAAGATGAACTCGAATGCTTATCTTTTGAAGTTGCCAAGTCATATTCGATGTTTTGATGTTTTTAATGTGAAGCACTTGTTTTCTTACTATGGTGATTCATCTTATGATGATATTGTTGGGAATTCGAGGTCAAATTTTTCCTATCTAGGGGAGAATGATGGAGGCCCAACTATTGAAGAACGGGCTGACTTGTTTCTGGAATCTCAAGATCGCGTGAACAAGAAGGCTTTTTTTAAACAGCCATAACTTAAGCATCGTAAGTCCGTTTTCATCCTGTGACGTATGAAAACGACCGTAAAAGCGAGAAAACGACGTGGTAACCATCTTTAGTCTGGTTAAGGATTTCTCTTGGCCCAAAAAGTCGTTTTACCATCATTTATTTGTATTTTTGTGTTATTTTAAATTTATGTTGGACTTTGTCTTTGGGCCACGGTCCAGCCCATTAGTGTTTTAGGGTTATTTTTTTGTTTCCTGTTTTTATTTATACAATCAGCTGTAACCCTAACAATACAGTTTACAGTTTAATAAAAGTTAAACCACTGGCCGTTGTGTTGCCGTGTTTTTACCATAATAATCGGTATTCATCATAATCAACGATTGTTGAAAGGAATTGTTTTTTACATTCATTAGAATCAACATATCGAATTTATTTATCTTGTTTCTAGTTTTCGTCACTTATATAAGGACGAGCGAGCTTATATAAGAATATAATATAAAAGATTTTTATATTTTTATTTAATAATTACATCCTCATATTTCTATGTACATTTTGTTATTTTATCATATTTATTATTATAAGCTAAACGACATATTTGATAAAAGCTTATAGCTCATGATATATAAGCAACAAAATTGGAGTTTATTTGCACACTCCAAATAGTTATTTGCACAATCAAATTATGTGTGTTGTGATACTTATATCCTTAATAATTACACACTCTACTAAGTGATGTAAGTGTATAAATGGCAAAACACCAAACATTTTGAGTGTACAAATAACTTTTAAGAGTGTGCAAATCACTAGCCATAGCCAGGGGCGGAGCTAGTAGGAGACTAGTGGGTGTTGAGTCACCCCAATCAACTTATTTCGCTTAATATTTCTATGTATCACAAGCCATTTTTTTACTATTTTCTACATCAAGCCTCCCCCAACATTATTAATTTTTGCTTTAAGTATGGTTAGACTCCTTTAACTAAAAATTCTGGCTCCGCCCTTGACCATAGCTTATATAGCATAAGCATAAGCTCAACTAATAAGTTTAACCAGACATCCTGATAGGTGTGAAAACACCCATCCTTTTACCACTTAATTCTGGCTAAAACAAGACCAAAACACGTATTTAATATCATTTGTTTGGAATTATGCGTGGTTTTTGTGTTTATTGTGTTTTCAGAGTCAACCGGATGAATAATGAAGAAAACATGGGATTGCACGGGTTTTATCGAGGAAAAAGACTCAAGACGAAGTCTATTGTCCAAGAGATGCAAAAGATTTGAAGTCGTTGTGCCTATTTGAAGAAGAATAGAGCCAAAGATGGAAGATTCATTTATGTCGAAGAACTCGAGTCTATAAAACAATAGATTATAAGACGAGTTGGAATAATTCACCGACACTTCTCAAATCCAAAGTGGAAACGTTTATTTAAAGATGCGTGAAGACTTAAGAAAAAAGAAGAAAAAGAAGCCCAAATCAAAGCCCAATCATAAGCCCATCACCACCATACACACGCCTATATAAAGCCCTTACTTCACAAATTTTCACACACTTAGTTTTTAGGTAGTTTTTAGTTTTAGAGAGAGAAAGTTTAGAACTTTCTCTCACTAGACTTCATCTTTTTCATTTTCAAGATCAAAACTTTATATCATTTTTTCATTAATCAAGTCCAAGTTTTTATCTTTTAATCTTTAATCTCATCCTTCCTTTCTTTTACTTTCATTGATTTTGGTACAAATCTCGTATGATCCGTGTTGTTCATCTATGATTTGTGCTTAAAAAGTTGTTTACTTTTTATGTTTCCTTAAGTTTTTACATAAATAAGCTTTGAGATCCTTGTTCTTATTGGCTTGTTTGTTGATTTAGCTTATTTACTTTTTAAGGTTTTTATGAAAAGTTCATCTTTTTATTGATTTGATTTAAAAGTTGTTTATTTCGAGCTTAGATAAAGTGTTTTTAGTGCTTATTTGATCAGCTTATCATTGGATTCGAGCTTGTTTGGGAGTTAGCTTATTCCATAAGCTTATTTCCTTGGCTTTTTACTCGAATTGGCACCATTTTCGGAAAGGGAAACTCCCTTTTCCGACCTTGTATTCCGACCAAAGCCCCCTCCCCTTATTCCGATCGACCGATCGGAAGAGGGTTTTAATATTCAGATTGGTGAGTCTCATATTCCGACGGTGGGTGTTAGTGTATTCCGATTGTCTTATTTTGTCCTATATTCCGATTGATGCCAATTTCGTTATTCCGATTGGGAAGTTTAGTACATTCCGATTGGCCTAATTTCGTTATTTTGTCCCATTCCGATCACTCAGATCGGAATACATTCCGATTGAGTGCTTTGTTTTTCCACTATTCCGATCTTAGTTATTTTGCTTTGTTCCGTTCTTACTTTCTTTTAGTCTTTTCCAACTAAGTTCTTATTTTTCACAAAGTTTTCCAAGTGTTAGTTTTTATTGAGTGTTCATTTACTTTTCTAAAATTATCTTCAAGTTTTCAAGCATTTATTTTTAAGCTCATCTTTTAGTTTAATCTTTTAACGCTTTAACTTTACTCTTCGACACTTAATTAATTGTTAATTAGTTTTAAATAGATAAACAAACCAACCACCTTTTTGTTAACCAAGAACAAATCATTCCACTTAAGGCCGAGATCAATTCGAGAGGATTCCGAGAAATCGAACTTTTTCAACATAGAAAAACCCTAGTATCAAATTTCAATGATACTAGGATTCCGAAATCCCGGTTCTATCTCTCAACTATCGTGATTCAATTTTCTTCATACTCACATTTGAAATTGATCACTTTAGTCGTCTCTTCCTTAACTTGAGTTAACCAACGTGCACAATGTCATAAGTGTAGGGGAGACTTTTCCCACATGCTTAAACATTGAGGACAATGTTTATCTTAAGTGTAGGGGGGACTTCTATCGAAGTTTTAAGTGGACTTTTCCATGAAAATGCCTTCATTTAACCGGAAAATCATCTTTTTCAACATTTTTCAAATTTTTTATTAACTTTGGCCATTTAGTCGTAATTTTTAAATTTTTATCGTTGCTTTCATATGTTTATATCCCGCAATAAAGTCAAATTTTAATAAAGTGGTATAGCTAGTTTAGAAGTCTTTGACATATTAGGCCCGTTGCGTTTATTTTGACTCAACCCGAATAGACTTACCTAAGTTTATTCTAGCTAGTATCCTTAACCATGTAGACCTTAATTGGTTTATTAGGCTAAGTATCCACGAGTCTCATTACTTGAGATTTTAAATTGTGGAGGACGAGAAATGATAGAGTCAATTATAAGTCGGTATTCTTGCACAAGCTCACTTGGTGTAATTATTTGCCTATTCTCCCATCACTTGCTAATAATTTATCTGCAATAAGTAAGGTCGTACGATTTGAAAAGTTACTTAGCTTCTAGCCCAAGATCGTTTAAAAGTTGCTCAGTAATGATAAGAGTTCATAGCCAAGGCATAACTTATGAATCGGGGCGCGAAGATTGGCGAGTCCGAAAAGGCCCTAACAAGGCATGAGGATTCAATTTTATTGCTCAAGATCCAAAGTGATGTGAAAAGCATTATTCCCAAAATCAATATGAAGGATCAAGACTCACGACGAAAAGCAATCAACTCCCATAAAGATCATGGAGAAGTCTATCCGAAAAGACCCTAACAAGGTATGAGGATAAATAGATCCAAGTCCGAAAAGGAGGCGGATCGTTGTATCTCAAAATCCCAATTAGATTGAAGAATAATCATGAAGTCGTGGTCAACAAAGTTGGAGTACCCCTCAAAAGTCTCCAAGTGAAGAAACTCTATTACGATGAGAAGACCATTATCTCAAGAACGTCTCTCAAGATATGAAGTATGAAGTACATGCCAAATATCGGCCCGAGAAAGGTCTCAAATCGCGAACCAAGTTATGCCAAGATATGAACTTTTTGATATCCCGAGAAGTAGTTTTAAGAGATTTTGTCCTTTAGCTAACTATTGATCAAATCGTCCTACTTTGCTTTCAGCCTAAATAAACTATCGAAATAAGTCCAAAAATGCATCTTCATGATCATTCTAAGACAAAAGTAAAATATAAGAGATACACCTAGGAATAAGGGAGTCTAAGCATTTAATTAAGCCATGTGCGTAAGTGTTTGAATTGCTAACTTATAATAACAATGATCTCGTTTTTAAGCTTAGTTTGGGGAACGTGAAACTTGAGGGTGATAAATCTTCGCAGCACCGAAGCCCTAATGTAAGTCCTCGATCTCTTTACAGTTATTTCCACATAGCTATTTTCTATCCTTTTGTTTACTTTAAAGTTTTAATTTCTCTTAGTACTTTAATTTTTGTTTAAGTAGTATTTTAATAAGGCCAAGGTTGATTGATCATGAGAAAAGTGTAAATGTGATTTGTCACTAAGCATTGCATGAGGGCATGGCAATGGTTAAGTTTAGGGGATTTGATAGGTGTGAAAACACCCATCCTTTTACCACTTAATTCTGGCTAAAACGAAACCAAAACACGTATTTAATATCATTTGTTTGGAATTATGCGTGGTTTTTGTGTTTATTGTGTTTTCAGAGTCAACCGGATGAATAATGAAGAAAACATGGGATTGCACGGGTTTTATCAAGGAAAAAGACTCAAGACGAAGTCTATTGTCCAAGAGATGCAAAGGATTTGAAGTCATTGTGCCTATTTGAAGATTTATCGAAGAATAGAGCCAAAGATGGAAGATTCATATATGTCGAAGAACTCGGGTCTATTAAATAAAAGATTATAAGACGAGTTGGAATTATTCACCGACACTTCTCAAATCCAAGTCGGAAACGTTTATTTAAAGACGCGTGAAGACTAAAGAAGAAAGAAGAAAAAGGAGCCCAAACCAAAGCCCAAGCACAAGCCCACCACCACCATACACACGCCTATATAAAGGGCCTTACTTCACAAAAATAGACACTTAGTTAGTTTTTAGTTTTCATTCTCTAGTTTTAGAGAGAGAAAGTTCTAAACTTTCTCTCACTACTTTTCATCTTTTTCTCTTTCAAGATCAACATTTGTATTACTTTTCATTAATCAAGTTCAAGTTTTTATCTTTTAATCTTTAATCTCATCCTTCCTTTCTTTTACTTTTATTGATTTTGGTACAAATCTCGTATGATCCGTGTTGTTCATCAATGATTTGTGCTTAAAAAGTTGATTTCTTTTTATATTTCCTTAAGTTTATGTACTAATAAGCTTTAAGATCCTTGTTCTTTTTGGCTTATTGGTTGATTTAGCTTATTTTACTTTTTGGAGTTTTTATGAAAAGTTCATCTTTTTATTGATTTGATTTAAAAGTTGTTTATTTTGAGTTTAGAAAAGTTGTTTTTAGTGCTTATTTGATCAGTATTTTATTGGATTCGAGCTAGTTTTGGGAGTTAGCTTATTCAATAAGCTTATTTCCCTAGCATAAGCTTCGGTTTAGCATAGATTTCGGTAAGGGCAACTCCCTTTTCCGACCAGTTATTCCGACCGGAGCCCCCCCCCCCTTTATTCCGATCGACCGATCGGAAAAGGGTTTAGGTTTTTCGATTGGAGGTTTAGTTATTCCGACGGTAAGTCTTTTAACATTCCGATCAGCGCCTATTTTCCCCATCATTCCGATTGTACTTGTTTACATATTCCGATTGGTTCCATTTGGTGTATTCCGATTGAGTACATTTTGAGACATTCCGACAGGAGGTGTTGCCCCATTCCGATCACTCAGATCGGAACTTTCTCTCACTAGATTTCATCTCTTTTCTCTTTCAAATTCAGACTTTTGTATTATCTTTAATTAATCAAGTCCAAGTTTTTATCTTTTAATCTTTAATCTCATCCTTCCTTTCTTTTACTTTCATTGATTTTGGTACAAATCTCGTATGATCCGTGTTGTTCATCTATGATTTGTGCTTAAAAAGTTGTTTACTTTTTATGTTTCCTTAAGTTTTTACATAAATAAGCTTTGAGATCCTTGTTCTTATTGGCTTATTTGTTGATTTAGCTTATTTACTTTTTAAGGTTTTTATGAAAAGTTCATCTTTTTATTGATTTGATTTAAAAGTTGTTTATTTCGAGCTTAGATAAAGTGTTTTAGTGCTTATTTGATCAGCTTATCATTGGATTCGAGCTTGTTTGGGAGTTAGCTTATTCCATAAGCTTATTTCCTTGGCTTTTTACTCGAATTGGCACCATTTTCGGAAAGGGAAACTCCCTTTTCCGACCTTGTATTCCGACCAAAGCCCCCTCCCCTTATTCCGATCGACCGATCGGAAGAGGGTTTTAATATTCAGATTGGTGAGTCTCATATTCCGACGGTGGGTGTTAGTGTATTCCGATTGTCTTATTTTGTCCTATATTCCGATTGATGCCAATTTCGTTATTCCGATTGGGAAGTTTAGTACATTCCGATTGGCCTAATTTACAGTATTCCGATTGGGGTCATTTGCCCGTATTCCGATCATTAGCTTTTCTAAGCATTCCGATCACCCGATCGAAATGTATTCCGATTGAATGCTTTTTCCCCTTATTCCGATTTAGCCTATTTGCTTTACTCCGATCTTACTTTCTTTTAGTACTTCTCTAATAGTTCTTATTTTTCACAAAGTTTTCCAAGTGTTAGTTTTTATTAAGTGTTCATTTATTTTCCTCACATAATCTTTAATTTTCAAGCATTTACTTTTAACTCGCCTTTTTAGTTTAAACTTTCAAGTCCTAAATTTTACTCTTCGACACTTAATTAATTGTTATTAGTTTAAAATAGATAAACAACCAAACTCCTTTTTATTAACCAAGAACAAATCATTCCACTTAAGGCCGAGATCAATTCGAGAGGATTCCGAGAAATCGAACTTTTTCAACATAGAAAAAACCTAGTATCAAATGGCGCCGCTGCCGGCTCTTCTCGTTAAGATCAAAAGTTTTTTGTGAGAACTTGGATTTTGGGATCCGTTCCCCGTGAACGTTACTTTTTCATAAAAACTTTCAAAAAAACACTAAAAATATAAAATTTTCAAAAATACAAAAAAATTAAAAAACATAAAAACCAAAAATATTTTTGCTTTGTTTTTCTTTGTTCGTTCTTTTGCAGGTGTATGCGCACTCGATCCACGTCATATCAAGAGCCCGAGCCTCTCGATCACTTAGACATGGCCGGTGTACCACCTCCAAACAATAATAACAACAACAACCCGCCTTTCAACAACATGAACAATAACAACAACAATGAGCCCCTTCCGGATAATCGCCCGATGATTGAATTGCTGCAAGCTCATGTCGATGGCAACACGGATCCAATTGTCATACCTCCAATTGCCGCCAACAACTTTGAGCTAAAATCAGGCTTTATCTAGATGGTCTCCGCTCAACCATTCTTGGGACGTACCATTGATGATCCTCACGACCATATCAAGAGATTCTTGCAACTCACCAACACGGTCAAATTTAATGGTGTTCCACAAGAGGTTATAAGGTTACAACTTTTTCCCTTTTCTTTAGAGGGACAAGCCCGGCATTGGCTTGCTAAGGAACCGCCACAGAGTATTCTCTCGTGGACGGATTTGGAAACAAAGTTTATAAATTACTTTTTCCCACCCTCTCGTACTACCGCTTTGCGGAATGAAATCATAAATTTTGAACAAAAGTACGATGAGTCGTTCAGTGAATCTTGGGATCGTTTTAAAGATCTTTTAAGAAAATGCCCACAACATGGTTTTACCAAAGTACATCAAATTAATACTTTTTACAATGGTTTAAGCATGAGTGACCAAGATTCACTGAACAGTGCCTCGGGGGGTAATCTATTGGCTAAGACTTCCAATGCTGCTTGGGATATCATTGAGAACAAGTCTCGTGTGCAAACCAAGAGTGTTCGGACAAATGTCGCTAGTGCTAGCACTAATGACAGCGACAAGCGATTGGACAAAATCACTACGCTTCTTGAATCGCTTGTCACCCACACCGTCAGCAACAACAACAGCAACAACGCTAAAAACGCTCAAGTTAGTGTTGTCAGCCAACCTTGTGAGATATGCGGTGGTCCTCACTCTTACACTACTTGTACTGCCACCCAAGACTACCCTGCTGAGAATGTGAATGCGGCATATGGCACCTATCCTCAACCTGCTTATCAAGCTAGACCTCAAGGTGACCGTAATTTGCTTAACTACCGCTCCAACAATTATCTTTCACCACCTGGTTTTCCCCCAACCAACCCAAACCAACAACAAAACCTTAATCGCCCTCCTCAACAACAACAACAACCTCGACAACCATACATCCCTCCTCACAAGCAGCAACAACCACCTCAACGTAACAACCAAGTTTACCAACAACCTGCTTATCAACCACCCGCATACACTGCTCCTCCAAACCAACTCACTGCATTACACCAAGAGGTTGCAACCTACATGAGGACCAATGATGTGATTGTGGAAAATCTACAACAGGAAGTGCGAAACTTGAAGGCAGACTTGGTAAAGCAAGGAAATGATTTGAGAGCCGATATGAGAAACACGTTGGATAGCCAAACTAATGATCTGAGGAACATGATGGCTGGTTTCTTCCAAGGTAATCAACCCTCTTCTTCGGGTACTCTTCCGAGTAACACCGTTGCGAATCCAAGAGGGGAGATGAAAGCAATCACTACTCGAAGTGGCAAAGGTACCAAGGAACCCGAGCTTCCTATCCCTCCACCGGTGATTGTGACTAAGGAGAACGAGTCACCTGCTCCTATTCCTCCTCCTTCTCCTTCCCCAATTTCTCCACCTCTTCCTTCTACCCCTCCTCCACCCGTGGATGTGAGTGATCCTATTCCCCTAAAGCCTTCTTCTTCATCCAATATACCTTATCCATCTAGGTTGAGGAAAGAGAAGCTGAAAAGCAAGGACGATATTCAGGTTTCGAACTTCCTTAAAATGTTCAAACAACTGAATTTCAATATCTCCTTCGCTGAGGCTCTCGCTTACATGCCCAAGTATGCAAAAATGTTTAAAGATCTTCTGAGCGACAAGGAAAAGCTCCTCGATATCGCCAACACCCAACTTAATGAGAATTGCTCTGCAGTGCTCTTAAGGAAATTGCCAACCAAGCTTGGTGATCCGGGTCGTTTTCTTATCCCTTGCAATTTCCCGGGAGTAGAGAATTGCATGGCCCTAGCCGATCTAGGTGCCAGTATTAATCTCATGCCTCTAAGTGTTTGGAAGCAATTATCTCTCCCAGAGCTAGTCCCCACCAAAATGACTTTGGAATTAGCTAACCGTACGGTTGCTTATCCAGTGGGGATAGCCGAAGACGTCATTGTAGGAGTCGACAAATTCACCTTCCCTGCTGATTTTGTTGTCGTCGACTACGAGATGGACCCCCGTGTGCCACTAATTGTTGGTCGTCCATTCTTGAGGACCGGTCGCACTCTCATCGATGTTGAAGCCGGTGAGCTTATCATGAGAGTGGGTGACGATAAAGTAGTCTTCAACATGGGAAAGTTGTCTAAACAACCTTATTCATATGAGAGCGTTAATTGTATTGACGTTCTTGATGAGGCTTGTGAAGAACACTTTAATGATGCTTGCAAAAGTATTCCTACCTCTCTTCCCAATGTTGAGACCGTGTCCTCTATTGATTCATCGTTGTCTCTATTTGGAGATAGTGATTTATTTTGGAACAATCTTGAAGACACCATGGGAGATGTGAATTTAGCTACTAATGATTCTCCTATCGATGGGGATGAAGACATGAATTTCTTTGACAATCTTCTCACCGAAGACAATCCTTCTCCTCCATCTCCCACGGTCATTGCTATCGATACTCCGACTTTAAATACGCCTCCCGTCGAAAATCCTCCGGATTTAGAACTTAAGGAGTTGCCGCCCCATCTTGAGTATGTATTCCTTGAAGAAAAGAAGAAGTCGCCAGTCATCATTGCTAAGGACCTAAAGGAAGAAGAAAAAGCCCGACTTATCACCGTGTTGAAAGATCATAAGAAGGCTATTGCTTGGAAGATTTCGGATATTCGTGGAATTGATCCTCACTTCTGCACCCACAAAATTCTCATGGAGGACGACTTTAAGCCCACAATTCAAAGCCAAGGAAGGGTGAATCCAAAAATACATGAAGTCATCAAAACAGAGGTTATCAAACTTCTTGATGCGGGTATGATTTACCCTATTTCGGATTCACCATGGGTTAGTCCAATCCATTGTGTGCCCAAGAAGGGCGGAATAACCGTTGTTCCCAATGAACACAACGAGTTGATTTCCACTCGTCTCGTTACTGGGTGGAGAGTTTGTATAGACTACCGCAAACTCAATGATGCCACGAGAAAGGATCATTTCCCTCTACCTTTTATGGACCAAATGCTTGAACGTTTAGCCGGTAATGAATATTACTGCTTTCTTGATGGTTTCTCGGGTTATTTCCAAATACCAATCGATCCCCAAGATCAAGAGAAGACGACATTCACTTGTCCCTATGGCACATTTGCTTACAAACGAATGCCTTTTGGCTTATGTAATGCGCCCGGGACTTTCCAAAGGTGCATGTTAGCTATCTTCCATGACATGGTTGAACAAACCATGGAAGTCTTCATGGATGATTTCTCGGTCTTCGGGGATTCTTTCTCTTCTTGCCTTGCCAATTTGGAACGTATGCTCAAGCGGTGCGAAGACACTCACCTAGTTCTGAATTGGGAAAAATGCCATTTTATGGTAAAAGAAGGCGTCGTGCTTGGACATAAGATCTCGAAAGCCGGTCTTGAAGTAGACCGTGCTAAAGTCGATGTTATCGCAAAGTTGCCTCCACCTTCAACCGTGAAGGGTGTGAGAAGTTTTCTGGGTCATGCGGGCTTCTACCGTCGATTCATCAAAGATTTTTCTCAAATCGCTCGCCCGATGACCCACCTCTTGGAAAAAGATACTCCTTTTATCTTTTCCAAAGAGTGTCTTGAAGCCTTCAACTCGCTTAAGGATAAGCTAACTAAGGCACCCGTCTTGGTTACCCCTAATTGGGAGCTGCCTTTTGAGTTGATGTGCTATGCTAGTGATTTTGCTATTGGAGCGGTTCTTGGACAAAGAGTGAACAAACACTTCCAACCAATCCATTACGCTAGCAAGACAATGACGGGGGCACAATTGCATTATACGACAACCGAAAAAGAGCTTTTAGCTGTTCTCTATGCCTTTGAAAAATTTCGCCCCTATCTTGTCCTTTCCACCACAATTGTGTATACCGATCATTCCGCGTTGAAGTACTTGTTAACAAAGCAAGATTCCAAACCAAGACTTCTTCGCTGGGTTTTGCTGCTCCAGGAATTTAAAATCGAAATTCGCGATAAAAAAGGAGCTGAAAACCTAGCCGCGGATCATCTTAGCCGACTTGAGGATCCTTACCAGGGGGATCATCCGAACAAAGAAATCAATGATTCTTTTCCCCTGGAGACCTTAATGTCTATAAACTCGACTGCTGATGAAACCCCGTGGTTTGCGGACATTGCAAACTACTTGGCAGGTGGAATCCTCATTGACGGGTTAACATCCCAGCAAAAGAAAAAGTTCTTCAAAGACATCAAGACTTACTTTTGGGATGACCCGTATCTTTTCAAACAATGTGCCGACTTGATTATTCGCCGATGTGTTGATGGACCGGCAGCTTTTGAAATCCTTGATGCTTGCCACAAAGGACCCACTGGTGGTCACTTTGGTCCCAACTACACCGCCAAAAAAGTGTTTGATTCGGGATTTTATTGGCCAACCATCTATCGTGATGCTCACGAGATGGTTAAACGATGTGATGCTTGCCAAAAACAAGGCAAGATCACACATAAAGACGAGATGCCTCAGAATTTCATTCAAGAGTGTGAAATCTTTGATGTTTGGGGTATCGACTTTATGGGGCCATTCCCTTCCTCTAAAGGAAACAAATACATCCTTGTAGCCGTTGACTACGTTTCAAAGTGGGTTGAAGCCAAAGCTTTACCTACTAATGATGCAAGGGTGGTTTGTCACTTTTTGAAATCGCTATTCGCTCGATTCGGCGTTCCTCGTGCTATTATCAGTGACCGCGGGACTCATTTTTGCAACGATCAATTTGCAAGAGTAATGGCTAAATATGGTGTCAATCACCGTCTTTCCACCGCCTATCATCCCCAAACCAATGGGCAAGCCGAGATATCCAACCGTGGATTGAAGCGAATTTTGGAGCGTACTGTGGGAGAGCATCGTGCCGCGTGGGCCGATAAGTTAGATGATGCTCTGTGGGCTTTCCGTACTGCTTACAAGACCCCGATCGGTTGTACACCTTATCGTCTTGTGTACGGAAAAGCATGCCACCTTCCCATCGAGCTGGAGCATAAGGCGCACTGGGCCTTGAAGTGGGCTAACTTCGACATCAACAAAGCCGGTGATCATCGCAAGACTCAACTCAACAAGCTTAACGAACTAAGGAATGAAGCTTATGAGAACTCGCTGATCTACAAGGAGAAGACGAAGATCCTCCATGACGCAAAAATCAAGAACCGAGAGTTCCACGTTGGTGATCAAGTCTTACTCTTTAACTCTCGGTTGAAGATCTTCTCTGGCAAGTTGAAGAGCCGCTGGTCTGGTCCATTCACCGTCGCCAACGTCTTTCCGTATGGGACCATTGAGCTTTCTCAGCCAAATGGGCCCAATTTCAAGGTGAATGGCCAGCGTCTAAAGCTGTACTTTGGTGAGGACATCTCTCAGGAGATGATTCCATCCCTCACCACGTTCCCCATGAACTAATTTTGGGTCGAGTCAGGCTCGTGACTCGGTTATCAAAAACAAGCGCTCCTCGGGAGGCAGCCCGAGTATCTATCCTTTATGTTTTAACCTCCTAAGTGTAGGGGGACTTCTATACGTGTTTATCTTTGTGTGGTGATGTGATTACAGGGATAAGTGCACTCTTGGAATCTTTGAAGAACCGTGCTCCCGTGTTATCCAAAATCCGGTTCTATCTCTCAACTATCGTGATTCAATTTTCTTCATACTCACATTTGAAATTGATCACTTTAGTCGTCTCTTCCTTAACTTGAGTTAACCAACGTGCACAATGTCATAAGTGTAGAGGAGATTTTTCCCACATGCTTAAACATTGAGGACAATGTTTATCTTAAGTGTAGGGGGGACTTCTATCGAAGTTTTAAGTGGACTTTTCCATGAAAATGCCTTCATTTAACCGGAAAATCATATTTTTCAACATTTTTCAAATTTTTTATTAACTTTGGCCATTTAGTCGTAATTTTTAAATTTTTATCGTTGCTTTCATATGTATATATCCCGCAATAAAGTCAAAAATTTTAATAAAGTGGTGTAGCTAGTTTAGAAATCTTTGACATATTAGGCCCGTTGCGTTTATTTTGACTCAACCCGAATAGACTTATCCAAGTTTATCCTAGCTAGTATCCTTAACCATGTAGACCTTAATTGGTTTATTAGGCTAAGCATCCACGAGTCTCATTACTTGAGATTTTAAATTGTGGAGAACGAGAAATGATAGAGTCAATTATAAGTCGGTATTCTTGCGCAAGCTCACTTGGTGTAATTATTTGCCTATTCTCCCATCACTTGCTAATAATTTATCTGCAATAAGTAAGGTCGTACGATTTGAAAAGTTACTTAGCTTCTAGCCCAAGATCGTTTAAAAGTTGCTCGGTAATGATAAGAGTTCATAGCCAAGGCATAACTTATGAAGCGGGGTGCGAAGATTGGCGAGTCCGAAAAGGCCCTAACAAGGCATGAGGATTTTCATTTTATTGCTAAAGATCCAAAAGTGATGTGAAAAACATTATTCCCAAAATCAATATGAAGGATCAAGACTCACGACGAAAAGCAATCAACTCCCATAAAGATCATGGAGAAGTCTATCCGAAAAGACCCTAACAAGGTATGAGGATAAATAGATCCAAGTCCGAAAAGGAGGCGGATCGTTGTATCTCTAAATCCCAATTAGAGATTGAAGAATAATCATGAAGTCGTGGTCAACAAAGTTGGAGTACCCCTCAAAAGTCTCCAAGTGAAGAAACTCTATTACGATGAGAAGACCATTATCTCAAGAACGTCTCTCAAGATATGAAGTATGAAGTACATGCCAAATATCGGCCCGAGAAAGGTCTCAAATCGCGAACCAAGTTATGCCAAGATATGAACTTTTTGATATCCCGAGAAGCAGTTTTAAAAGATTTTGTCCTTTAGCTAACTATTGATCAAATCGTCCTACTTTGCTTTCAGCCCTAAATAACTATCGAAATAAGTCCAAAAATGCATCTTCATGATCATTCTAAGACAAAAATAAAATATAAGAGATACACCTAGGAATAAGGGAGTTTAAGCATTTAATTAAGCCATGTGTGTAAGTGTTTGAATTGCTAACTTATAATAACAATGATCTCGTTTTTAAGCTTAGTTTGGGGAACGTGAAACTTGAGGGTGATAAATCTTCGCAGCACCGAAGCCCTAATGTAAGTCCTCGATCTCTTTGCAAGTTATTACCATCCTTCTATTTATTCTAAAAGTTTTAATTTCTCTTAGTATTTTCATTTTCGTTTAATAGTATATTAATAAGGCCAAGGTTGATTGATTATGAGGAAAATGTAAAATTGCTTTATCACTAAGCATTGCATGAGGGCATGGCAATGGTTAAGTGTAGGGGATTTGATAGGTGTGAAAACACCCATCCTTTTACCACTTAATTCTGGCTAAAACAAGACCAAAACACGTATTTAATATCATTTGTTTGGAATTATGCGTGGTTTTTGTGTTTATTGTGTTTTCAGAGTCAACCGGATGAATAATGAAGAAAACATGGGATTGCACGGGTTTTATCGAGGAAAAAGACTCAAGACGAAGTCTATTGTCCAAGAGATGCAAAAGATTTGAAGTCGTTGTGCCTATTTGAAGAAGAATAGAGCCAAAGATGGAAGATTCATTTATGTCGAAGAACTCGAGTCTATAAAACAATAGATTATAAGACGAGTTGGAATAATTCACCGACACTTCTCAAATCCAAAGTGGAGACGTTTATTTAAAGATGCGTGAAGACTTAAGAAAAAAGAAGAAAAAGAAGCCCAAATCAAAGCCCAATCATAAGCCCATCACCACCATACACACGCCTATATAAAGCCCTTACTTCACAAATTTTCACACACTTAGTTTTTAGGTAGTTTTTAGTTTTAGAGAGAGAAAGTTTAGAACTTTCTCTCACTAGACTTCATCTTTTTCATTTTCAAGATCAAAACTTTATATCATTTTTTCATTAATCAAGTCCAAGTTTTTATCTTTTAATCTTTAATCTCATCCTTCCTTTCTTTTACTTTCATTGATTTTGGTACAAATCTCGTATGATCCGTGTTGTTCATCTATGATTTGTGCTTAAAAGGTTGTTTACTTTTTATGTTTCCTTAAGTTTTTACATAAATAAGCTTTGAGATCCTTGTTCTTATTTATTTGTTGATTTAGCTTATTTACTTTTTAAGGTTTTTATGAAAAGTTCATCTTTTTATTGATTTGATTTAAAAGTTGTTTATTTCGAGCTTAGATAAAGTGTTTTTAGTGCTTATTTGATCAGCTTATCATTGGATTCGAGCTTGTTTGGGAGTTAGCTTATTCCATAAGCTTATTTCCTTGGCTTTTTACTCGAATTGGCACCATTTTCGGAAAGGGAAACTCCCTTTTCCGACCTTGTATTCCGACCAAAGCCCCCTCCCCTTATTCCGATCGACCGATCGGAAGAGGGTTTTAATATTCAGATTGGTGAGTCTCATATTCCGACGGTGGGTGTTAGTGTATTCCGATTGTCTTATTTTGTCCTATATTCCGATTGATGCCAATTTCGTTATTCCGATTGGGAAGTTTAGTACATTCCGATTGGCCTAATTTACAGTATTCCGATTGGGGTCATTTGCCCGTATTCCGATCATTAGCTTTTCTAAGCATTCCGATCACCCGATCGGAATGTATTCCGATTGAATGCTTTTTCCCCTTATTCCGATTTAGCCTATTTGCTTTACTCCGATCTTACTTTCTTTTAGTACTTCTCTAATAGTTCTTATTTTTCACAAAGTTTTCCAAGTGTTAGTTTTTATTAAGTGTTCATTTATTTTCCTCACATAATCTTTAATTTTCAAGCATTTACTTTTAACTCGCCTTTTTAGTTTAAACTTTCAAGTCCTAAATTTTACTCTTCGACACTTAATTAATTGTTATTAGTTTAAAATAGATAAACAACCAAACTCCTTTTTATTAACCAAGAACAAATCATTCCACTTAAGGCCGAGATCAATTCGAGATGATTCTGAGAAATCGAACTTTTTCAACATAGAAAAAACCTAGTATCACATCCCTTACAGTATTCTCGTATGATATATATGTTGTGATTTTTGATGATAGTGGTGAGGAGCGGTTTGTATGTTAACGGATGTTATACGCCCATCATTAGCTTCGACGACTCCTTAAACGACACAGGTAGCCAAAACGAGTTGGCTTAGATAAAAAAGCCTACAGGTCGTTCCTCTAATGGTTGCCTTATCATCGATTTTCTAGGTATACTCTCTTCCGCGTGTGTGAAAATCTTGTTAACTTGCATGATTTTGTTGAGTTAAACTACGTCAACGACACATCTAATGCATACAAAATGAATGTACGTGTTATGAGAGCTAGTGAGATTAACATACTTTTTTTATGTGTTATAAGAATAGAAAGTACTACAAAGATAACTTGTCATAAGTTTTGGCTAGGGAATATTATTGATCGACATTATATTTTATGTCTACGTACCACATTATTGTTTTATTTAACTTCGTGCCCATAAAAGAAACAATATAAACGAAAACCATAGAAACCATATTTGGATTATTGGCTATCGACATGATAAAATATGTTATATAGTTCTTTACAATATGTATATGGTCATCGTGGCTACCATGGCCCATTCAACAGTTTTTACTAATAATAGGTGGCCATTGAGCCAATGAAAGTATGCCAAGTTTATTAGTAGTATTAGTAGTTTATAGCTAAGTATAATTAAAGTAGATCAATATCTACTATATAAGGAAAGGGGTGGCTTGGTTACAAATAGATAATTAAAACGGAGTCCAATTAAATAAGCCATTTTAGTTTGAGAAACGACTCTTTTCCAATGACGTCATCTTTAAGCTTTAGTTCTCTTGTAGGATATTTTTTGATTTTGATGATGGTGTTGAGGAGTGGTAACTTGTATGTTAATGGATGTTATACGTCCATCATTAGCTTCGGCGACTCCCTAGCCGACACCGGTAGCCAAAAAGAGTTGGCTCACATATCGCACCAATTATACCCATGTCTTCTTTCACCTTACGGTGAAACCTTTTTCCACAAGCCTACAGGTCGTTGCTCTAATGGCCGTCTTATCATCGATTTTCTAGGTATGCCTCTCTTCCGCATGTTTGAAAATCTTGTAAATTTGCATGATTTCGTTGAGTTAAAACACGTCGAATAACGTCAATGACACATCTAATGAATATATATGACATGAAAGCTAGCTAGTAAGACTGAGATTTTCAAGATGGTCAAATTGTTTTGGTTTAGTTTTCTTATTCATCCTTTTACGTACTTTTAATGTTTTGTGTAGCGGAGAGTCTTGGTTTGCCGATGATACAACCATTCTTGCACGATAAGCAAGCAATTGAGGATAGAGCGGTGGCATTGAGACAAGGAGTGAATTACGCAGTGGCAGGTTCTACCGCATTGGAATAATCGTTTCTTGAAGCAGAATGGCCTGAACGTTCCGTGATTAATGCTTCTTTAGCGGTTCAGCTGACCTGGTTTAAACAATCGTTGCCTTCTATTTGCGGCAACACCTCAGGTTGTAAAAGCTTTATCAAAAGCTCCTTAATCTTAATGGGAGAGATTGGTGGTAACGATTATAGTTTTCCACTGTTGGTTGGAAAATCTATTGATGAAGTCAAACCATATGTTCCTCTTGTTACTGATACGATCATCTCTGCCGTCGATGTAAGAATCTACTTGAACTAATTTATAATCGTAAGACAATTATTTTTTCACCAGCTCAAATTTTAATTTTTACAAGTACAGGAGTTGATTGAGATGGGAGCTCAGACACTAGTTGTGCCAGGAAACTTTCCAATTGGATGCTCGTCATCGTACTTAACAACACGTGCATCTGATTCCGAAGAGTACGATCCTATAACTGGTTGCCTCGTCTCTTTGAATGAGTTTGTTGAATATCACAATGACATGCTGCAAAAGAAATTGAATATGATTCGAGAGCTTCATCCTAATGTCAACCTCATCTACGCTGACTACTACAATGCTGCCATGCAATTCTACCGTTCTCCAAATGCATTTGGTACGTTACATGTTATAAACCCTTGAGTTAATACTACCTATCATATCATATGACACAACCTCATTTTATCATTGCAAATCTTCTGTTTAGGATTCACAAACGGTGCATTAAAGGCGTGTTGTGGAGCTGGAGGGCCGTTTAATTACAACTTAACGGTGAGATGTGGGGCTGAATCTGCAACAATGTGTGATCAACCGGATACATACGCTAACTGGGATGGAGTACACTTAACGGAGACGGCCTACAAATTGATTTTTGAGAGTTTATTTCAAGGGCCATACACTACTCCCCAGTTTAATTCCCTGTGTCTGACATCAAAATCACAAGTGGGAGTCGGGTTATTGAGCTCAATGTAGCCATACGAGTCTAGGTTGATACATGTGCGCTAGCATAAACATAAAGGCGAAAACAGCAACAAACGAGAAAAAGCTTGCAAAGCCGATCTGTCTTAAGAAAAATATATGAAATATTTGAACTGTTGTATTATGTAACTTTATTCGACGACGTCATATAATATAATTATGATTTTAGTTCATTTTAATATCAAACTTTAGTCGGATATTAAGAGACAAATTTTCATCTTTTATATTCATTTTAATCCAATGAATAAGATTAAACTCGTCTTTTTTTTTCAAATATTAATATCTTTTAAACTGTTAATCGTTATGCGGAAAAAAATACCATCACGATTCACGACGGTCATTTATTTATCTTTCTATAAATATGTTATATAATATACTTTCGACAAAAAAATTCGTTTTTTTCACTTTTTTTTGTTGACAAAAATTATCATAAATGATACTAATATCATATATGATACTAATATCATATATGATGTAATACTAGTATCATATATGATATAACTTATCATATATGATATAAACCAATATGATATGTGATTCAATAATAATCTTCTATCTATATAAAGGAAGGTTTTGACAAACTCAATCTTGGCTAAAAATCTAAAAAAACGACACGTGTAAAATCAAAGTAATCCACGGCTGATCTTTCTTTTAGGCCTGCAACATTAATTGTCAAACAAACATTTTGAAACAAAACCCCAAAAGCGGCGGTTTTAACAACAAAAACTCTCGCAGCAAAATCCGATCAAAAACTTTTCACAACATCCATTCGAACGACAACCAAATATCTTCGATTCAAAATCAGATCCATAAACAAAAAAACGGCTGAAGAAAAAACACCTCCAAATGGTTTGTGTTTATTTTAGATCGATCTGATTATTTGTGTTTGTATCTACACCATTCAGATCTTAAACCAAAAAAATGGTTGTTCTACATTAGATAGATCTACAAACAAAATCAATCCGACAATTTGTATGGTGTTCAACCAAGCATATGAAATTGGAAAGATTTAATTTTCTCAAATATATTTGTTATAAAATTAACGTTTTTTAATTATTAATTTTCAAGTTAACTCTTATGTTTCGGTATAAATCATTGTTTTGTGTCATATTCATGACATCCTATAGGTTATAATTTGTTATCGTTTGTGGCTTTAAAAGTTAGAGGTATCAAAATATACGATGTGTTTGACATTTGATAAGAAATATGTAATTATTTACAATAGTGTAAGCATTTAGAATGTCTAAAATAAGTCGTTTAGCAAAAATGTTATATCCGCATGACGACCAGTCTTATCAATCAGAACCGGGATTGAGTTTTTGAACATATTGGTGCATTTCGAGGTCTTTTCTTAAGCTGTTAATAAGGTGGCTTTTACCCATTTGATTATGAATAGGTCAGTATCAGTTACATTTACACATTGCATCTAGACATGTGGTGGCACCCTGATATGTGGTGCCACCAAATCCTACGATGATCCCTTCCAATCCATTTTAATAGCAGATGATCACTAAGGTAGTATCAGTTACATTTACTGTGACAACCCTAAATTTTGAGATTTGCCATTTGTGAATGTTTGACTTTGATTATGTGTTGAGTGTGCGTTTATGTGTTATATATTTGTGTTTGAGACTTTGACTTGGGTTCAGACATCGTTTATGTAGTACGTGGTACGTAATATGATGATACATTAGGAATAGTTCGTGCTAATGAGTTCACATGGATGTGACTATGAAGTGATATGGCATTTTTAAGATCATTTTATGTGCAAGTAATAGCTATGGGAATTATAGTATTATTTTATTTGTCGCGTGTACGTATTTAATATTGTGTACGTAATGTTATTATGTAACTATATATTTAAGCATTTTAGTGTGTAGGTTATTAGTTTCGGGTTAGTTTAAAACTCTGTTAATTTATTTAAGAGTCGCAGATAGTAAAATTTTATAGAATAAAATTTTATCAATGGTTAAAGGTTTTAATAAAAAAAATGTGAACGTATGTTTTAACTAGTTTTTAAAAGTGTAAGGTTTTAAAAAAATAAATAAATAATAAATATAAATAAGGAAAATATATAGAAAAAAGAAATTAATAAATATTAAATAAAAAAAATATTTTTGGTAAATTTTTGATATAATCGGTTAAAAAAAAATAAAAGAAAAGAATGGGTAAAAGCCCATTACACTACAAAATTTATGACAATTCCTTACTTACGCAAGAGTAAGCAAAAGATAAGAAAAGAGTGACCAAAATCTATTTTGGAAACTCCTACTCATAACAAAAGAGTAAGTAATAAGGGGGAGCGCTAAATGTCTATACTTACTCATTATTAAGTAAGTAAAAGGCTAAAAACTTTTGCTTACTCTCTTCTTTATACACCTAAGAGTAAGCAAAGGTATGCAAAGCTATTCATAAATTACAAAGTTTTGCTTACTCTTTCCTTTATACACCTAAGACTAAGAGTAAGCAAAGGTATGCAAAGCTATTTATAAATTATACACTTTTGCTTACTCTTTTCTTTATACACGTAAGATTAAGAGTAAGCAAAGGTATCCAAAGCTATTCATAAATTATACACTTCTGTATCACAAAACGATGATACTTTCTACTTCCAGGTTCAATATCAAAATACATATATTTTCAAATTTTGGTTTCCAGATTCTATATCATATCAAAATTAGATTCAAAATACAAATATGTTTCAATTTTCCATATTTTAAACAAGGGGATCCCGTACTCACCATATTCATCATTTACATCAGATAAAAACATAGAATATGACTTCAAAACAGAAATTTTACAATAACATTGAAAATTCTCATATTTTTCTTAGATGAGCTGTTGGTTACGACTCACAAAACTTCATACTTGCACGTAACATGACTTGGCTGGCGGCGTGTGTCCTCATCTTACTCTTTAACATACACAAGAATAAAAGAAAAATAAGCTTCTTGTTACATCAGAAAAGTGAAAACCATTGGTAAGCATTAATGTATAGCCATAGAGGTCAAATAATGATGGGAAGCTGGGTGACGGATCAAACTGGTCATATTTTAGTCCAAAAGCTTTAGCTACTTTTAAGTTTCTCTGATCATTCAAGAAAAAGTTACAACGAAAAAGAAAAAGTCGAGTATATCTTACATTAGATGAGTTAAAAGGCTCTCTTGGAAGTAGCATCCTTCTCAGAGAATTGTACCTTCCAATTGTACCACAATGTTATTGAAAGAACCTACCTATGTGATTGTAACCTAAATAAGAATCACTTTCATGCTAACAATCTCGTATTCTGATTACCTTTTTATGATATGTCTATATCTGGAACAGCGTTTACCACATTTCTTAAGGATATCCGTTAAGAGTTGCATCAGCATATATCTAGCACTAAAAATAACGATAAGTGCCCCCAAGTGCCTAAATAAGTTTAAAGAACTCACATGTAACACTTTCACTGCGTACTTCGTGACATTTGGATCAATAGCCTTTCCTTGAGCAGACGCCTGTACCAAATGACAACATTCACATGAAGAATGAAGGTTTATGCCTGATGACATTTTCGATATAGGGATAAAATGTTTAGACAAAAAAAAGTATAAAACTTACTTGTGTCGGACTATGAAACATTTCTATAAATGGATAATCCTTCATTTGTCGTGTCATACAGAATCCAATATATTTTGGACACTCAACCTGAAATACACCATCAAAATAACCAAAAAAAGAATGAGAATATGTTCACATAATGCTTGGAAATTCCAGATAAGTGTGTTTTCACTAGTAGTAATTACATTTTATTATAATGAAGACTTAAGACGCTTGGAAATTCCAGATAAGTGTGTTTTCACTAGTAGTAATTACATTTTATTATAATGAAGACTTAAGACGTGTGATAGCATTAAAAGTAAAAGAAATACTTGGGTATGAAAAGTAGCTTTCTCCAATTAACGTAAATTTTCAAACAATACACTTCACCACATTAGTGGAAATGAGAGCAACAACTCAGGGATGTGGTTCCACAATAATGTACCGAAGTCTTTACTAGTAGGCCATTTCATTCCATTTATACTTGTGAATAGGTCGTTTAAGGTTATGTTTAATCTATAATGGGTCAGACATGGAAAATAACATACAAAGATTAAAGATTTCCGGCAAAAAGTATTGCGGGTCAGTCCAGCACGACCCATTTTGAACCATACCAAAAGCTACCTATTTTGACCCATATGTTGTTTTACTAGTTATCCAGCCCGCCCTTTTACACAATTTAGTTTTAAAATCTTTTGTAATATACAAACACATTTTGTTAGTGCAAACATTACGATGCTTTGTCAATATAATCTCTTTATGTTTTGTTGATGACAAACGTATAATTCGCAATACATTATGTAAAATGTTAAGGTACTCGTAATCACTCAAGAATACATTTGTATACTTCTCTCGACACCTCCAAGATCGCATTCGGCATAAATCACTCAAGATATGTACAAACATGTCATTAACCAAACTAAGTGATCAAGGATTAGTATTTTCCTAAAACTCACTTTTATACAAAGTGACAAAGTAATTTTTAATTAACTTTATTTTAAAGAAAATGTTTTATTAAAAAGAAAAATGGAAATTTGAATTTGGAATATTCCAAAGAATATTCCCTAAGCTATATTCCAAAGAATATTCCTTAATTTGAATTTGGAATATTCCATATGCCAAAGGAATATCCTTTGAGGGTATAAACTACCCCAGATGGCATATTAATAAGTGTGAAAACACTTATCCTTTTACCGCTTATTTCCAATAATAACAAGACCAAAACGTGTAATTTATGTCGTAAAAGTCGGAATTATGCGTGGTTTATGTTTTTATTGTGTTTTAGGACCAAAAGATGAAAAAGGAAGAAAACACGGGCTTTCACGGGCTTTTATCGAAGATAACGAGAAAAGACGAAGTCAAGAGATCAAGAGTGCTTAAAGAACGAATGTACAAGACCTATTCTGAATATTTATCGAAGAAAAATTCTAAAGACGGAAGTCGAATAACTCAAGTCTAAATTATAGAAGAAAATTATTAAGACAAGTTCAAATCCCGAGACGACGTCAAGAAAAAGACAAAGAATTAAATCGAGTCGAAAAGAAAAGAAAGAAGGAAGCACACCACACATGCACTTCCCACTTAGCCTATAAATACCCTCCTAATGTGATTAGGAGGGTGGTTAGCTATTTTTAATTTTGTCATTTTTCCTTTCTAGTTTTTAGAGAGAGAAAGTTCCCAACTTTCTCTCACTAAGTTTATCTTTTCTTTCTTTCTTTTAATCTTTCAAGTTAAACTTTTAATCTTTGTATTTGGATTTCATTAATCAAGTTCTTAGTTAAGCTTTTTGTTCTTTAATCTCTTTCCACCTTTCTTGATTTACTTTGGTTTTTGATCCGAAAATCATGTTCCACAAAGTGATTTTGTTTGATGTGTAAGTGATAAAAGGTAAATCTTTCAATTAATACATAAGCTTTCATACGGTTTAGGCTATAAGCCCTTTATGCTTATTGGTTTATTCATGTTTTAGCTTATTGCTTTTCGGATATTTAAAAGTTTTAATCTTTTCAAAAGTTTCTTTTATAAAGTCTATGATCTTATGTTTCGAAAGTTTTCAAATTAAGTTTATTGGGCTGTTTAAGGTTTGAGTAAGGTAGCTTATTATACGTGCTTATTGAGTTTTCAGCTTACCATCAATTTCGGATTAATATTGCATTCCATCGCAATATTGGGGATTCAGACATTCCGACGGTTGCTTTTGTTTATCGCAATAACCCATTGTGGTTTTACTTTGCGATAGTTTGGTCATTTCCCCCTTATTCCGATCTGGGATTGCGATCGCTCATTGCGATCGCATATTCCGACGGGGTTTTAGGTCTTTTTAAGTCGAAACTCTGCCCAATTTTAGTTTGATACATTCCGATAGCTCATCATTCCGATAGCTCATCATTCCGATAGGATCAAATTGCGACAGAAACATTTTGATGCCTTGCATTCCGATCTGAACTTTGCTATTGAACAACATTGCGACAGAATGGACTTAGGTATTCAGATGAACATTCCGATGGATTTTCACTTATATTATTCCGAGCACTTGTTTTAATAATATTCCGATGGTTCTAATTTTGGTGCATTCTGATAGAAAGGATTTGTTACATTCCGATAGTTGAGCTTTTAAGTTTTAAAAGTTTTACAAAGTTTTAAGTTCTAAAATTACTTGTTAAGTTTTTAGTCAATTTCACTATAATCAACGACAATTATTTGCTTTAAGTTTAGAATTAGATAATCAAGCCAAACCATCCTCTTGTTCACCAAAAGACAATTGAGTCGCACTTTTAGCCAATAATCAATTCGAAAAGATTGGAACAACGAACTTTGATACTTAGTGAATCTTTGTATTAAATGGCGCCGATGCCGGCTCTTTTCGTTAAGATTAACGATTTTTAGTGAGAGACGCATTGGATTTTGGGGATCCGTTCTTTTAGGAACGTTATTTTCCTTGCTAAAAATTTTCAAAAATCCATAAAAATTATAAAAAATTTCAAAAATACAAAAACATTAAAAAATCATAAAAGGCATTTCTTTTCCAAAGGTTTTGCACCAAAAAGATATATATATATATATATTCTCTGTTTCTTTGGTATCTTTTTCTTCTGCAGGTGTATGCGTACTAGATCTTCAAATTATTCTGAGCCCGAGACTCGTGAAGATTTAGATATGGCTGGTGTTCATAACAACAATAATAACCCACCTCTACCCAATTTGAATAACAATAACAACAACCACAATGCTCCCCTACCCGATTTACGAACAATGGAGGACTTGTGTCAACCCACCATGAACGGACGGGGAGGACCGATTGCGCCAATGCAAATCACGGCTCAGGAGTTTTCGTTGAAACATCACATGATCCAACAAGTGCAAACTAATCCATTTCGCGGATTGCCGGATGATGATGCCAACAAGCACCTCGACAAATTCCTTACCATTACTCAAAGCATGAAGATGCCCGGTGTTTCTATGAATGTACTTCCCCTTCAACTATTTCCCCACACGCTTTCTCACCATGCCGAAAAATGGTTTGACCGTCTCCCAAAGAATTCTATTCATACTTGGGACGACATGACTCAACGATTTTTGTCGCGCTACTTTCCACCATCCATGGTCACGAGCCTTCGTAACCAAATTAGTGGATTCATGCAAGACAATGATGAATCGCTCTTTGATGCTTGGGAACGATACAATGATTTGATCGACCGTTGTCCAAATCACAACATGCTCCCCATCACTCTCATTGATACTTTCTACAATGGTCTCACTTTTCGTGATCGTGACACGATCAACGCCGCCGCCGGTGGTATTTTTATGAAAAGGAGACCGGAGGAGTGTAGAGAGTTGATTGAAAACATGACTACTCACCACAAGAATTGGGATTCATCCGCATCCTCAAGATCTAATCCGAGAGTCAATGTTTCATCTACTTCTTCCACCACCGACATGTCCGCCATGGAACGAGCCATTATCGAAATGAGCAAAAATATGCAAATTTTGGCTACTAACCATACTCAACAAGCTAAAGCCGTTACTATTTCTTGTGAAACATGTGGTGGTCCTCATTCTTACAATGATTGTCCTTCTACTCAAGGCAATTTTTGTGAAACCGCTAACGCAGCATACGGTACCTATCCCACGGGAGGCTATCAAGCTCGTCCTCAAGGAGACCGTAACCTGCTAAGTTATCGTTCAAACAACTATCTTTCACCACTCGGTTTTACTCCTCAACACCAAAACCAACAACAAAGCTATAACCGAAATAACCAAACCCAACCTCGTGCTAACAATCAATATCAATCCCAAGGAAACCCATATCCACCTCAAGGAAATTCTCAAGCTTACCAAGCTCCACCTCTCAATCAATCAACGACGTTGAATCAAGACATCGAGACATTCATGAGGACTAATAGAGAGATGGTGACGAATCTTCAGAGTCAATTCATCAACTTGAAGGGAGACATGGCGAAACAAGGGAGCGATATTCGAGCCGAGCTAAGGAATGACATGGCGAAACAAAGCAATGATATTCGCACAGACATTAGAGACTCTTTCAGCACTCAAGCGGATAATATACGTGATATGATCGGTTCACTTTTCCAAGGTAATCAACCCTCTTCTTCGGGTTCTCTTCCGAGTAACACCGTTGCTAATCCACGAGGGGAGATGAAAGCAATTACCACTCGTAGTGGAAAAGGTTATACGGAACCCGAGCTTCCTACACCTACACCCGTGATTGTGAACAAGGAAAAAGAACAACTTTCTTCACCTCCTTTACCTTCTTACCCCATTCCCCCACCACCCGCGGTTGTGAGTGATCCTACTCCCCTAAAGCCATCCTCTTCATCCGACATACCTTATCCTTCAAGGTTGAGGAAAGAGAAGCAAAAGAGCAAGGATGATATTCAAGTTTCAAACTTTCTCAAAATGTTTAAACAATTGAATTTCAACATCTCCTTCGCTGAGGCTCTCGCTCACATGCCTAAATATGCGAAGATGTTTAAAGATCTTCTTAGTGACAAAGAAAAGCTTCTTGATATTGCTAATACCCAACTTAACGAGAATTGCTCCGCGGTTCTCTTAAGGAAATTACCCACCAAACTTGGTGATCCGGGTCGCTTCTTGATTCCTTGCAACTTCCCGGGAGTAGAGAATTGCATGGCCCTAGCCGATCTAGGTGCTAGTATAAAGTTAATGCCTTTAAGTGTTTGAAAGCAATTATCTCTCCCCGAGCTAGTCCCCACCAAAATGACCTTGGAATTAGCTAACCGTACGGTTGCTTATCCAGTGGGGATAGCCGAAGACGTCTTCGTCGGTGTCGACAAATTCACCTTTCCGGCGGATTTTGTTGTCGTTGACTACGAAATGGATCCTCGTGTTCCATTAATCGTTGGACGTCCATTCTTGAGGACCGGTCGCACTCTCATTGATGTAGCCGCGGGCGAAATAATCATGAGAGTTGGTGACGATAAAATTGTCTTCAACATGGGTAAGATTTCTAAGCAACCTTATTCATATGAGAGTGTTAATGCTATTGACGTTCCTGATGAGGCCTGTGAAGACCATTTCAAAGACGCTTGTAAAAGTGGTTCTTCTTCTCTACCCGCTGTTGAGATCGTTGACTCTATTGCTCCATCACTAACTCCATTTGGAGAAAGTGATTTCCTCTTGAAAGAATTTGAAGCAACTCTAGGAGATGTGGATTTGTAATATGACGATTCTCCCTCCAATTGGGATGAAGACATTCGTACCATTGAGAAACTTCTCAATGAGGACCATATTTCTCCACAGTCTCCTAAGGCTATCTCTACCGATGATCCGAAGTTGACTACGCCGTCCATCGAAAATCCTCCGGATTTAGAGCTTAAGGATCTTCCGTCTCATCTCGAGTACGTTTTCCTTGAAGACAACAAGAAGTTACCGGTCATCATCGCAAAGGACCTGAAAGAAGAAGAAAAATCCTGACTTATCGCCGTGCTGAAGAATCATAAGAAAGCGATTGCTTGGAAAATCTCCGATATTCATGGAATTGATCCTCACTTTTGCACACATAAAATTCTCATGGAGGACGACTTTAAACCCACTATTCAAAGCCAAAGAAGGGTGAATCCCAAGATCCATGATGTTATCAAAAAATAGGTTATCAAACTTCTTGATGCGGGCATGATTTATCCTATCTCGGATTCACCATGGGTTAGTCCAGTCCATTGTGTGCCTAAGAAAGGCGGAATCACCATTGTTCCCAATGAAAACAACGAGTTGATTCCTACTCGTCTCGTTACAGGGTGGAGAGTTTGTATAGACTATCGCAAACTCAATGATGCTACGAGAAAGGATCATTTTCCCCTTCCTTTCATGGACCAAATGCTTGAAAGTCTAGCGGGTAATGACTATTACTGCTTCTTAGACGGTTTCTCGGGTTATTTTCAAATACCCATCGATCCCCAAGACCAAGAGAAAACCACATTCACTTGTCCTTATGGAACATTTGCTTACAAAAGAATGCCTTTCGGCTTATGCAATGCTCCTGGGACTTTCCAACGGTGTATGATGGCTATCTTCCATGACATGGTTGAAGAAACTATGGAAGTCTTCATGGATGATTTCTCGGTTTATGGTGATTCATTCTCTTCTTGCCTTGCCAATTTAGAACGTATGCTTAAGCGGTGCGAAGACACTCGCCTTGTTCTAAATTGGGAAAAATGCCATTTTATGGTAAAAGAAGGCATTGTGCTAGGACACAAAATCTCTAAAGCCGGTCTTGAAGTGGACCGTGCTAAAGTGGATGTCATAGCCAAATTACCCCCACCCTCAACCGTGAAGGGTGTGAGAAGTTTTCTTGGTCATGCGGGCTTCTATCGTTGATTTATTCAATACTTTTCTAAAATCGCTCGCCCGATGACCCACCTCTTGGAAAAAGATACTCCTTTTATCTTTTCCAAAGAGTGTATTGAAGCCTTCAATCTTCTCAAGGATAAGCTAACTAAGGCACCGGTCTTGGTCACCCCTAATTGGGAGCTACCTTTTGAATTGATGTGCGATGCTAGCGACTTTGCTATTGGAGCGGTTTTGGGCCAAAGAGTGAACAAACACTTCCAACCAATCCATTATGCTAGCAAGACAATGACGGGGGCTCAATTGCATTATACCACTACCGAAAAAGAGCTTTTAGCTGTAGTGTATGCTTTTGAGAAGTTCCGCCCCTATCTTGTCCTTTCCATCATAATTGTCTATACCGACCATTCCGCGTTGAAGTACTTGTTGACTAAGCAAGATTCCAAGCCAAGACTTTTTCGTTGGGTTCTGCTCCTTCAGGAATTCAAAATTGAAATTCGTGACAAAAAGGGAGCCGAAAACCTAGCAGCGGATCATCTGAGTAGACTTGAGGATCCTTATCAAGGGGATCATCCGAATCAAGAGATCAATGACTCTTTTCCCCTTGAGACCTTAATGTCTGTTCATTACAATCTTGATGACACCCCGCGGTTTGCGGACATTACAAACTACTTAGCGGGTGGTATTCTCATCAAAGGGTTAACATCCCAACAAAAGAAGAAGTTCTTTAAAGATGTTAAGACTTACTTCTGGGATGACCCTTATCTCTTCAAACAATGTGCTGATCTGATCATTCGTTGATGTGTTGATGGGCCGGCAGCTTTACAAATCCTTGATGCTTGCCATAACGGACCCACCGGTGGTCACTTTGGTCCCAACTACACCGCTAAGAAAGTGTTTGACTCTGGATTCTATTGGCCCACCATTTATCATGACGCTCACGAAATGGTTAAGCATTGTGATGCTTGCCAACGACAAGGCAAGATCACACATAAAGATGAGATGCCTCAAACTTTCATACAAGAATGTGAAATCTTTGATGTATGGGGTATCGACTTTATGGGGCCATTTCCATCATCCAAAGGGAACAAGTACATCCTCGTAGCCGTTGACTACGTTTCTAAATGGGTTGAAGCTAAGGCTCTCCCAACGAACGATGCGAGGGTGGTTGTGAACTTTTTGAAGCAGCTTTTTGCTCGATTCGGTGTTCCTCGTGCTATTATCAGTGACCGCGGGACTCATTTTTGCAATGATCAATTTGCAAGAGTCATGGCTAAGTATGGTGTTAATCACCGTCTTTCCACCGCTTATCATCCCCAAACCAATGGTCAAGCCGAGATTTCTAACCGCGGATTGAAGCGAATTCTGGAACGTCCTGTGGGAGAGCATCGTACCGCGTGGGCCGATAAGTTAGATGATGCTCTGTGGGCTTTCCGTACCGCCTATAAGACGCCGATTGGTTGTACACCTTATCGTCTTGTATACGGGAAAGCATGCCACCTCCCTATCGAGCTGGAACACAAGGCGTACTGGGCCTTGAAGTGGGCTAACTTCGACATCAACAAAGCCGGTGATCTTCGGAAGATTCAACTCAACGAGCTAAATGAATTAAGGAATGAAGCTTACGAGAACTCATTGATCTACAAGGAGAAGACCAACATCATCCATGATGCAAGGATTAAGAACCGAGAGTTCCACGTTGGTGATCAAGTCTTACTTTTTAACTCTCAGTTGAAGATCTTCTCTGGCAAGTTGAAGAGCCGTTGGTCTGGTCCATTCACCGTCGCCAAAGTGTTCCCATATGGCACCATTGAGCTTTCTCAGCCAAATGATCCCAATTTTAAGGTGAATGGCCAGCGCGTGAAGTTGTACTTTGGTGAGGACATCTCTCATGAGATGATTCCATCCCTCACCATGTTTCCCATGAACTAGTTTTGGGTCGAGTCAGGCTCGTGACTCGATTATCAAAAACAAGCGCTTCTCGGGGGGCAACCCGTGATCTATCCTTTACCGTTTTCATAATAAATGTAGGGGGATCCCCGTATGTGTTGTTGTCTTGTTTCTTATTCTCTGCAGGGATTCAAGCTTCAAAGAGTAATTTTGATGACTTTTGACGAACCGTGATCCCGTGTTTCCTTCTTCCTGGTTCTATCCTAAACTGTCGTGATTCAATATTTCATATTTTATATGTTCACATTGAAATCACTTTAGTTGTCCGTTCCTTAGCAAGATTTAAACAACGTGCACAATGTCATAAGTGTAGGGGAGTTTACTCCCACATGCTTAAACATTGAGGACAATGTTTATATCAAGTGTAGGGGGACTTTTATCGAAGTAAGTGGTCTTTTCCATGAATTTGCCCTCATTTTAACCGGAAAATTTGATTTTTCGACATTTTCAAAATTTTTAATCTATTTTGGCCTTATAGTTTTTTCTTTTTTTTTATCGTTATTTACTTTCTTGGTTAAAAATAAAAGTCTAATAAAGTGGTTTTAAATCTTTCAAAGTCATGAATATTTTGACTCAACCCGAGTTTACTTATCCAAGTTTACTCTAGCTAGTATCCTTAACGTGTTTAAGTCAAGTTTTGCTAGGCTTTTATATAGGGAACTTTAAAACGCGAAAGTCTTAACTCTCACGGGTTAAGAACAAGAACTTTTCGCAAGTTCCTATAATTGATCTTAGAGAGTCGTTTATCAAGGGAACTTTAAAATGCGAATTCTAAACTTGAAAACGTCTAGGAGTTTTCAAGATCCTATAGATGACTCGAAAACCCAAAACTTTGATTTAATTGGCTAAGCATCCACGAGTCTCATTCCTTGGGATTTTAAATTGTGGAGAACGAGAGATGATAGAGTCAATTATAAGTTTGGTATTCTTTCGTGAATTTATGTGAGTTGATTATAAGCCTATTCTCCCATCGCTTGTTAATAAATTTATCTGCAATAAATAAGGTTGTACGATTTGAAAAGTTACTTAGCTTCTAGCCCAAGATCGTTTAAAAGTTGCTCGGTATTAATTAGAGTTCATATCCAAGGCATAACTTATTGAAGCGGGATGCGAAGATTGGCGAGTCCGAAAAGGCCCTAACAAGGCATGAGGGCTACATTTTGTTGCTAAAAGATCCAAAAGTGATGTGAAGAATCATTTATCGAAAATCAATATGAAAGATCAAGACACACGACGAAAAGCAAATACTCCCCAAAAGATCATGGAGAAGTCTATCCAAAAAGGCCCTAACAAGGTATGAGGATAAATAGATCCAAGTCCTAAAAGGAGGCGGATCGTTGTATATCAAAGTCCAAAATAAAGATTGGAGAAAAATGAAGAAGTCGTGGTCCAAATATGAAGAATCTCTCAAAAAGTTCAAGTGAAGAAATTCCTATTATGAAGAGAAGACCATAATTTCAAGAACGTCTCTCAAAGATTTGAAGTATGAAGTCGCTGCCAAATATCGGTCTGAGAAAGGTCTCAAATCGTGAAGCAAGTTATGCCAAGATATGAACTTTATGAGGTCCCGAGAAGCAGTTTTAAAAGATTTTGTCCTTTAGCTAACTATTGATTAAATCGTCCACTTTATTTTCGGACTAAATAACTATCGAAATAAGTCAACAATGCATCACTCGTGATCATTCATGACAAAATTAAAATATAAGAGATACACCTAGGAATAAGGGAGTCTAAGTGAATAATTGGGCCACATGAGTTCGTGTTAGTTTGCTAACTTATAATAACAATGATCTCGTTTTTAAGCTTGCTATGGGGAACGTGAAACTTGAGGATGATAAACGTTCATGGCAGCCGAAACCCCAAAGTATGTTTTTAATTTCTTTACTTGTTTTGTATATATTTCTATCTTTTTATTTTTCTTAATGTTTAGAATTTAATAAAGGTCAAGGTGGGTTATTTATGATGGAAAATGTAAACCGTGCTTTAAAATTAATGCATTGCATGAGGGCATTGCAATGGTCAAGTGTAGGGGATTTAATAAGTGTGAAAACACTTATCCTTTTACCGCTTATTTCCAATAATAACAAGACCAAAACGTGTAATTTATGTCGTAAAAGTCGGAATTATGCGTGGTTTGTGTTTTTATTGTGTTTTAGGACCAAAAGATGAAAAAGGAAGAAAACACGGGCTTTCACAGGCTTTTATCGAAGATAACGAGAAAAGACGAAGTCAAGAGATCAAGAGTGCTTAAAGAACGAATGTACAAGACCTATTCTGAAGATTTATCGAAGAAAAATTCTAAAGACGGAAGTCGAATAACTCAAGTCTAAATTATAGAAGAAAATTATTAAGACAAGTTCAAATCCCGAGACGACGTCAAGAAAAGACAAAGAATTAAATCGAGTCGAAAAGAAAAGAAAGAAGGAAGCACACCACACATGCACTTCCCACTTAGCCTATAAATACTCTCCTAATGTGATTAGGAGGGTGGTTAGCTAGTTTTAATTTTGTCATTTTTCCTTTCTAGTTTTTAGAGAGAGAAAGTCACTAATTTTATCTTTTCTTTCTTTCTTTTAATCTTTCAAGTTAAACTTTTAATCTTTGTATTTGAATTTCATTAATCAAGTTCTTAGTTAAGCTTTTTGTTCTTTAATCTCTTTCCACCTTTCTTGATTTACTTTGGTTTTTGATCCGAAAATCATGTTCCACAAAGTGATTTTGTTTGATGTTTAAGTGATAAAAGGTAAATCTTTCTATTAATACATAAGCTTTCATACGGTTTAGGCCATAAGCCCTTTATGCTTATTGGTTTATTCATGTTTATTGCTTTTCGGATATTTAAAAGGTTTAATCTTTTCAAAAGTTTCTTTTATTAAGTCTATGATCTTATGTTTCGAAAGTTTTCAAATTAAGCTTATTGGGCTGTTTAAGGTTTGAGTAAGGTAGCTTATTATACGTGCTTATTGAGTTTTCAGCTTACCATCAATTTTGGATTAATATTGCATTCCATCGCAATAATGGGGATTCAGACATTCCGACAGCTGCTTTTGTTTATCGCAATAACCCATTGTGGTTTTACTTTGCGATAGTTTGGTCATTTCCCCCTTATTCCGATCTGGGATTGCGATCGCTCATTGCGATCGCTTATTCCGACGGGGTTTAAGGTCTTTTTTAAGTCGAAACTCTGCCCAATTTTAGTTTGATACATTCCGATAGCTCATCATTCCGATAGGATCAAATTGCGACAGAAACATTCTGATACCTTGCATTCCGATCTGAACTTTGCGATTGGACAACATTGCGACAGAATGGACTTAGGTATTCAGATGAACATTCCGATGGCTTTTCACTTATATTATTCCGATCACTTGTTTTAATAATATTCCGATGGTTCTAATTTTGGTGCATTCCGATAGAAAGGATTTGTTACATTCCGATAGTTGAGCTTTTAAGTTTTAAAAGTTTTACAAAGTTTTAAGTTCTAAAATTACTTGTTAAGTTTTTAGTCAATTTCACTTTACTCAACGACAATTATTTGCTTTAAGTTTAGAATTAGATGATCAAACCGAACCATCCTCTTGTTCACCAAAAGACAATTGAGTCGCACTTTTAACCAATAATCAATTCGAAAAGATTGGAACAACGAACTTTGATACTTAGTGAAAATCTTTGTCTTACATATCCTTACTAAAGGACAAATTTGCACGGACTCCAACGCGGAGGTTCCTTAAAGGAACCCGCGATTCCTTATTGATAAGGAACCGCAGGTAGAGATAAGGAACCGCGGGTGTTATTGACCGTTGCAATTTTGCCATATAAATAGTGGATCATTTCTAGATTTTCTTTCAACCCTTTTTGCACAGTTTCTTCAAAAACATCTTTAAACCCTTGATTAGTTAGTTTAGATTAATCTTGTTTAACATATGATTCTCTCCTTTAATCTCCTCATCCTCTTAAGTACAAGGAGAAGATCACTCACACATTTGTGATGTGATTAAAGATGAAGTCTTGATGAAGATCATCATGTTCATCATTTTTATTTGTGTCTTGTGTAGATCCAATGTATATGTGTATACTTGGATAAATCTTGTGTAGATCCAATGTATATGGGTATACTTGGATCAATATTGTGTAGATCCAATGTATTTGTGAATACTTGGATTAGTTGTGTTAATCCATTGTATTTGTGAATACTTGGATTAAGTCTTGTGTAAATCCATTGTATATGTGTATACTTGGACACTTGGATATGTGTTTTATTGAGTTGTAATAGGTAAGAGTTGTGAGTTCTCACTAAACTATAAAGTAATGTGGTTGTGTCTTGTGAGTTCTCACTAAACTATAAAGTGATGTAGTTGTGTCTAGTGAAGTTCTCACTTAGCTTCAAAGGGAAGAGTCGTGAAGATTGGTTCTACCTTTCGATTAGAACTCGACATCTAGCCTTGTGTCGTAAAATGGTGAAGTAGGCAACTTTGTGAAGATTGGTTCTACCTTTCGACTAGAACTCGACATCTAGCCTTGTGTCGTTAAATGGTGAAGTGGGCAACGTTGTGTAGATTGGTCCTACCTAAGTTTAGGACTCAACATCTAGCTTAGTGTCGGAAATTGTGTAAGCGACGTGTATGGTTTTCTCCGCCTTAAAAGGATTTTTGTTGACTAGTGAAGTAACTCTCGAGTAAGGTGTACTCGAGGAGTGGAGTAGGGCGAAGAGGAGTTTCGTGACCGAACCACTATAAATCATCGTGTCGGTACTTTCCTTTACATTTATGTCTTTACTATTATAGATGTATTTATATGTTGTGTCTTGTGTGCATCTCATAATCTAAACATCTAAGTTGCGGAAAAGCTAAGGCTTAGTACGTGTGTGCTTCGTGTTTAGATTATGGTCAAGTGTGCATCGTTTAGTCTAAACATCTTAGTTGCGGAAAAGCTAAGGCTTAGTTCGTGTGTGCTTAGTGTTTAGACTATTGCTTGATGTACACTTGATTTGATGTGTTTGTGTGTTTCCTTACTTATAGTTATTATCTATTACAAACACATCTCATATCTAGTCAAGCTTAATCGAGAATTTGATACAAACGATTGTCAAGGTTTACAAGGTATCCATATTTGGCATCCACTGTAGGCGGTTCTTTATTGAGCCCGCGGTTCTTTATTGATAGGGAACCGCGGTGATATTTAAGGAACCGTGGCCAGTGGAATAAATGAAATGTTTTGAAAATGAACTAGAAACTATTCAACCCCCCCCCCCCCTTCTATTTTCTATAATTGGTATCAGAGCAAGGTTACTCAAGATCTTTGAAGTATATTGTACTCTAAAGCTTGGATCGATCTTTGCTCTCTTTTTCAAAACAAATGGTTTTTAAAAATGAAAACGGTTTTTAAAAATAGAGACGATCTTTGTATCAAATTGTTCATGAAGAGTGATTACTTATGAAATGTGTTTTGTTGCTTCATTCGTACAAGTTTTGGTGTTAAATAAACTTTGTATAATAGCTTGAATTAAATCTTTTCATGTTTGGAAGTATAAAAATCTTTTGTGTCATAATTAACTCTAAAGTACGAGTTCTATGTGTCTAAAATGATTTTTTAGAGTCCTAAGTCCTTCCAAAAAGTTACCAAATGATTTTGGCCAAAAACCCCATTTTTGTCTTCTGGACGCGGTTCTTTATCTATTCCCCACGGTTCCTTATCAATAAGAACCGCGGTCAGTCCGACACAGATTTTTGAAAACTTTGAAAATCATATAAAATCAACCGTAAGTCCGTAGAAGTCGTGCCACCCGTCATTTCGAACGTAATTGAATTTTATTTCAATTAAAAATGCTTCCAAACCTTTATTCAAATTTAAAATTTGGATAGTTTCTAAGTTCCATACTTTGTCCAAAGTATTGAGCGTCAGTTTTTGTAGTATAACTTGTGTTTTACTCTTTTCTATTAAGTTGGACATCTCTTGGTGATATATCTTTGAAAATTGATATATTTACAAAGTGTTAAACTTAACTAAATTTTAAATGGTTCAAAGACTATTTTCAAATAAAATCAAGCTATGAATACTTTGTTGTATCTAACACTCAAAACATGGACAAATGCTTTTATGTGTTAAGCTAATTGTTTGTGTGTGTTTCCTTGTGTGTTATTACTATATGTAGACATTATTAAGTGTTTCTTGCTATTTTTAGTAGTATTGCTTATATGTCTAGTCTCTTGTGCCTTGCTTGGTATTTGTTAGTATCTAGTTTTTCCTAATTAGGATGTATGCTAGATTTCTTGCATTTTAGTTGCAACATTATTTGTGCATTGCATATAGGATCAACATCTCTAGGTTTACATATGTTATATAAACATCTTGTACACCTCGTTATGTTTATTAACACTCTTAGGTTTGAAAGCTTTGTGATCTTGTCAAATCTTTTGATGTGGGTCGACTTACTCGATCATTGTCTTATTAGTTCAAGTAGATTAATGTCTCACTATAAAACATGAAACACCCTTTGAAAATCTTAGCTATTTTCTCTGAAAGGAGTGTTAGTGGGAATCAAGAAAGATTTCAAATATATATCAATTCATTATTCAAATTATGATTGATATCATTATCGAATCTAATTAACATGTTTTTAGTGTAGATATGAATGTGGACTATTAATAATATACATC
Source organism: Glebionis coronaria (assembly GCA_025667525.1). Taxonomy (NCBI): domain Eukaryota; kingdom Viridiplantae; phylum Streptophyta; class Magnoliopsida; order Asterales; family Asteraceae; genus Glebionis; species Glebionis coronaria. The sequence continues at coordinate 493,814,553 of CM046881.1, forward strand.
GAATCATAACTCACACTTGTGTTGTCGTTGGTATATTGAATCTACTTGTTCAAATTATTAGACATGTTTTGTTTAATAATTGCTTATAATGCACAATGGAGTCGGTTTGACAACTTGGATGTTTCATCCGAAATACTCAAGTAATTTACATTGCAATGCAATTTGTAAATGTGTCATTTCCGAAAGACCAATCAAAAGTGTTCCTTTGTTTTGTGTAAACATTGTTTATACACTTCAAATTTATTGGCCTCAAATTCTATTAAGGTAAATAACCTTAACTAGACTTGTTTGAAAATTTTGCAATGGTGAATTCTTAACCCTCATTAGGTTGTGCATTGTGTCGTCATGTAAGTTTCATCCTTGTTACACTACATTAGGCAAATGTAGGAATTACATTTTGTCTAACTTGAGAATGACTACTAGAGAATTTATGCACTACGATCTTAATTTGACCTAACGTTTGAATTACTTCCATGTGGGAAGTTGAGTTGGTGTATAACTCGTAAAAACGGTCGTTTTCAGCCCTAATTGAGCACCTCTAGTGATAGTCTCATACTCATTCTCTAAATTGGCTAAATGGCTCTTCCTATATATGACTAATGATAGTGTACTTTGATGAACTTTGTATGTCATTATGAGTCTTTTTCTTCTGTAGCCATTAGGTTTTTCTTAGCTTTCTTCTTACGTGCTAATTGAACCTATGTGTCTTTCCTTTGTGTGTGTTCTAGTTTTTATTGCTCTTAAGCATGACTTTATGATAAGTTAGACTAGAATATTAGGATTTGCTGAATTTGAAAATCCTCCTTCACCACCTAAACCAAGCCTCTGTAGGCGGTTCTTTAAATAGACCGCGACTCAATATCAATATGGAACCGCCGGTGGAGATAAAGAACCGCGGGCAGAAGCTCTCAAATTCGGGTTTTCTGAAACTTACCAATTCTTCCAACACCCTTTGGAATCTTTGTTTCAAACCTTTGATCACTCCCAAAATATCTTGGGCTTTCCCTTTTTAACCCTTTACTAGTTTGGATCATCCCCTCACCCTTTTAAACCCTCCTTGTTAGCCATGTTCTTCACACCTCAAACCATTCATCCTTACCCCTTAAACCACCCATTACTACCATGGTTTCTACAAGAACCTCCAATTCATCCAAAACCTCCTCTTCAATGAGGCACCTCAAAATTAAGATTAAGTTACCCAAACTTAACTCTTCACCTTTTGCCACACCTATGAATGATATTGCGCTGATTCTCATCTCTTCATCACCCTCACCACCTCTTGCACCATGCAAGACTACCTCAACCCATGGTACCAACCATTCACATGGTTCTACCTCCTCTTCATTCCAATCTAGAATAAATGAGTTAACCTCACCCTTCACTCCTAGTACTCTCTTGGATGTGACTACTCAACCTCAACCTATCCAAAGCATTCCCTTTGAGAATGACTTTGTTGAAGCCTTGGTGACTTCACCTTTTACCCCACCAAATTCACCCACTTCACCCATCTCACCTTTGGAGAACATACCACATCCTCCATCACCCACATCACCCATCACCTTGTCTTATAATTAAGCATGTGCATTGCTTATTAATAAGACACTCAATTTAAGCAAATCTTAGATTTCTAGTGTAACTAGGATTGAAATCATGCTTAAGTTTTAGGCTTGTGTTTTATACATTTTTGTATGATCTTTACTCTCCTGTATTTCCTTTCATGTTTTTCAACATGATTTGTCTTTGAGTCTTGGATCTCGTTATTCTCGTGATCTTTCTTTCTTCTTTATTTTCTCACTCGGTTGTCAAGGAAGGTTAGATTTATATCTAATTCATCTCCTAGTAAGATTGACAACTTAAAATATTTCTTTTGAAATATTCAAGCAAATTTAACTTACAATTGCAATTGTTAAAAGTCATATCCGAAGCATTGACTTTCAAGCCTTTTAGCATCTTATGTTAAATTATTTGACCAAGTGATTTTCCTTTGAGTTGATAATCGTTTTTGGACACCCACTGTCCATGGTTCCTCAAATAACCTTGGTTCTCATTATTGATAATGAACCACGGATCTATTTAACGAACCGCGGCCATTGAGTCCCTTGTTCGTTTTGGTCTTTTTCTCTTTTGACGAGTTTTCTTGAAGATTCCCTCTTTTCTTCCCTTTTGAGTTTCTTCTGTCGTTTCGTGAAGTTATCCATAACTTCTTTGTTGAATCTCTCTCAATTCATTTTTAGTCATGCTCTTCTAAGTCGAGTCACTTTCTTCTATTCTTTCTAAACTAAGTTGAGTCGAGCCTCACCCTTTCCTCATCATGTAATTGTTCTTTGAACATTCATAATGATTGAGAAGAGCTACGAAACTTTGAGCATGTAGTTTATCGTATGATAAACACCATTTGGTGTCGACATTCATAAGCATCCTTGCCTATAATGTATTATATCCAGAATTGTTTTTTAAAAGCGTCGATTTATCCACTTTTGGTTTTCTTTTTTTTGGTCAAAAATGTCTCTAGGTTGAGATATTTTTGTTCTTCTTTGTTGAGAGTTGATTACGGTTAAAATTTACAATTAGTATGTGTGATTCCATCAATTCTAAGTTTTTAACCCCTTGAGATGATATCTTCAAATTCTTGGATGTTTCTTTTTTACCTCTATTCCAACAATTGTGAATTGATCTTGTCAAGATCCTCTCCTTTGTTTTTTTGATAGCATCACGTGCACACTTATTTCTCCAATGCTTCTCATTGTTTGTGCAAACGACTTGTTTATCATCCTCGTTTTCTTTTTCCATCATAGTCATTCTTCCTCTCTTTTCGACTATATGGGATCTTATTTTTTTGTCATTGTCATACTCTCTTTAGTTTGGTATTTTTGCCATCATATTAAAGTAGAGTATGTCCTCTCGACAATATTTTCTCTTTTTTTTACATCGCTATATATATATATATATATATGCTCTTGTTCACTAACTTTGTTTTGTAGGACATCTAACCCTTCTTTGTAGCTTGTCACTTTTCTTGCTTTGTTGGTGCCTCAAGCAAGGGGGGAGCTCATATCAAGGGGGAGCATTTTTAAGAGTTCAACTCATTACATTTGCGATCGTTGACTCACTTAAATTGCATTCATCAAACATCTTGCAAGTAACGAATTTTAGAATCTCGAAGAAAAGCATATTATTATGCATAGAGTTGGTTAACCTATAGTGATTGAAGACTTCACTAGGATGACGCAAGCTCGATATCTTTGGATGATGGGTCTACGGTTTGTATTCTCGCTTCTCAACCGTCAACCACAATGGATGATTAGCCTTTTTTTGAATGCATGTTCTCTCGAAGTTGATCCTCTCCTTCTACAAATGAAGACTACCTTTTTTATTCGACAAAAGGGGGAGAAGTAAGTGTAAACGAGTAACTTATACATTTTAATATGGGTTGCGGTTTACTTGTTTGTCATCATCAAAAATGGGAAGATTGTTAGTGCAAACATTACGATGCTTTGTCAATATAATCTCTTTATGTTTTGTTGATGACAAACGTATAATTCGCAATACATTATGTAAAATGTTAAGGTACTCGTAATCACTCAAGAATACATTTGTATACTTCTCTCTACACCTCCAAGATCGCATTCGGCATGAATCACTCAAGGTATGTACAAACATGTCATTAACCTAAATAAGTGATCAAGGATTAGTATTTTCCTAAAACTCACTTTTATACAAAGTGACAAAGTAATTTTTAATTAACTTTATTTTTAAGAAAATGTTTTATTAAAAATAAAAATGGAAATTTGAACTTGGAATATTCCAAAGAATATTCCCTAAGGTATATTCCAAACAATATTCCTTAATTTGAATTTGGCATATTCCATATGCCAAAGGAATATCCTTTGAGGGTATAAACTACCCCAGATGGCATATCCCCACTAAAGTACAAATTTGCACGGACTCCAACGCGGAGGTTACTTAAAGGAACCCGCGGTTCCTTATTGATAAGGAACCGCGGGTGTTTTTGATCCTTGCAATTTTGCCATATAAATAGTGGATCATTTCCAGATTTTCTTTCAACCCTTTTTGCACAGTTTCTTCAAAAACATCTTTAAACCCTTGATTAGTTAGTTTAGATTAATCTTGTTTAAGATGTGATTCTCTCCTTCAATCTCCTCATCCTCTTAAGTGCAAAGAGAAGATCACTCACACATTTGTGATGTAATTAAAGATGAAGTCTTGATGAAGATCATTATGTTCATCATTTTTATTTGTGTCTTGTGTAGATCCAATGTATATGTGTATCTTGGATAAATCGTGTGTAGATCCAATGTATATGGGTATACTTGGATCAATATTGTGTAGATCCAATATATTTGTGAATACTTGGATTAGTTGTGTTAATCCATTTTATTTATGAATACTTGGATTAAGTCTTGTGTAAATCCATTGTATATGTGTATACTTAGATTTATGTTGTGTAGATCCAAGTTACATGTGTACACTTGGATATGTGTTTTATTGAGTTGTAATAGGTAAGAGTTGTAAGTTCTCACTAAACTATAAAGTAATGTGGTTGTGTCTTGTGAGTTCTCGTTCTCACTAAACTATAAAGTGATGTAGTTGTGTCTAGTGAAGTTCTCACTTAGCTTCAAATGGAAGAGTCGTGAAGATTGGTTCTACCTTTCGATTAGAACTCGACATCTAGCCTTGTGTCGTAAAATGGTGAAAGTAGGCAACATTGTGAAGATTGGTTCTACCTTTCGATTAGAACTCGACATCTAGCCTTGTGTCGTTAAATGGTGAAGTGGGCAACGTTGTGTAGATTGGTCCTACCTAAGTTTAGGACTCGACATCTAGCTTAGTGTCGAAAATTGTGTAAGCGACGTGTATGGTTTTCTCCGCCTTGAAAGGAGTTTTGTCGACTAGTGAAGTAACTCTCGAGTAAGGTGTACTCGAGGAGTGGAGTAGGGCGAAGAGGAGCTTCGTGACCGAACCACTATATATCATCGTGTCGGTACTTTCCTTTACATTTATGTCTTTACTATTAAAGATGTATTTATTTGTTGTGTGTTGTGTGCATCTCATAATCTAAACATCTAAGTTGCGGAAAAGCTAAGGCTTAGTACGTGTGTGCTTCGTGTTTAGATTATGGTCAAGTGTGCATCGTTTAGTCTAAACATCTTAGTTGTAGAAAAGCTAACGCTTAGTACGTGTGTGCTTAGTGTTTAGACTATTGCTTGATGTACACTTGATTTGATGTGTTTGTGTGTTTCCTTACTTATAGTTATTATCTATTACAAATACATCTCATATCTAGTCAAGCTTAATCGAGAATTTGATACAAACGATTGTCAAGGTTTACAAGTATCAATATTTGGCATCCACTGTAGGCGGTTCTTTATTTAGCCGGCGGTTCTTTATCTATAAGGAACCGCGGTGATATTTAAGGAACCGCGGCCAGTGGAATAAACGAAATGTTTTGAAAATGAACTAGAAACTATTCAACCCCCCCCCCCCCCCTTATAGTTTCTACACATTTTGCAAATAAACATGTCCTTTTCCAATTGACAGACTTATAAAAACGAACTTACTCGCATAAATTTGATTTGTGGATAAAACTCAGCAGCAGCTTCCTCCAAAACTTTGTCAAGATGTTTGGAGTAATTACTCCTGACAAAAAGAAAAAAAATCCATTAAACTATTGATTACAAATCAAGTATAAAAGATAAGAAGAAAAGATATATAATGTATGAAAGGATCTTTAGATTACTTGATGGTAAATGCAACAATAACTGGGTGACCTTAATGCAGAAGATGAACAAATTCACGATCTGAGGTAAAATGGATAACCCTTGATGGCCCAAGATCCTTCGGATACCCAGTATAATACCTTCAAGAAAATAGTGGCAATATGATACAATATGAGAAACTTGTAACCAAGACTTCATCGAGAAGATGAAATTATCATCAGAAACTAGTTCTACGTTTTTGTATAGAATAAGCTTGTTCACATGAACTACAGAGCAATTAACAATCAACTCTGGTGATCTATTATTAACCATATAAGATATGCTTAATAGTTGTAACAATTTCAGGCCAACTATCAATGTGAAAACATGCTATAAAATACTTTCTGCACCTAACATTTTCCAGCATCACCACCTTATTTCACCCAAAGAAAAAGAAGTTACATTCTGAATTCATATGTCCACCGCACTACTTTTCAGAAGGCAAAATAACATTAAGTTTTCATTTATAGGTCTAACCCCGATAACAGTTTATTAGCATTACTTGTCGCTACAACTTTAATGTAATTATACAGTTTAAAATGTGTTAGCACATACAATATAGTTTAGCAGGGACAATTTTATTCAGTCCAAAAAATTCGCAACATACCTAGATGCGCCACCATTCCCATTCAAAGCTTTAGAAATAATTAATGAAATCTCTTAAAGTCTTAATTACCCCATTCAAAACCAAATAAATTCTTAGACTGATAGATAATCTCTCCCAATTTTACTTTTAAGGTCTGGTCTTTTACGTTTGGTTAATACTACCCATTAATACTAGATCTATCACATGTCAGAATGTCACCAAGTCAAGGTCATTATTTATCACTAATTCACTACAGTATATTATATGTTGAAGAGTGCCTTTTCACCTGCTCATACCGCTCCTTACATCTGGATTAACGAAATTTGCTACCCAAAACTAAACTTGGCATACCTTCTCAATTTCAGTAATTTTCTCCAAATTTTGAGATACGTTCTCTATAGGACTGCTCACTTTTCCAACCTTGACTTGCACTGGATTTGTAAAATATTCCTGGAGTTCATATCGTAGAAGAAAAGTTAAGTTGACCAAAAAAGCTTCACACTATATTAGGATCTCGTTTGTAAATCCATGACTGTCATAGTCTGGAAGTTGATCTACTCAAAAATTTTAAAGTTCATATCCACTTACATAAGTTAAGTTATCAAGCATCTAATGTGTCGCAATTTAATCATGCATTATTAATATGATAAGTAGATTTGAGCTCAGAAGGCTAAAATAAAACATTAAACGATATATAAACCTGGGTTAGAGCTTCAGTCTCCACTGGCATAGTTGCACTGAACAGCAGAGTTTGATGCTTTTCTGGGATTATGCATTGCCTAAAAGATAAAATCAAACTAAATGGATCCTGGTGGGTCAAATAGGGTGAAAGTCATCTGCAGTATTCGTGAGTCAGCGCACTCGATCCAAAACAGATTTACCCCTTTTGACCTATTAACCAATTTAGTAAGATTTTTTCACATTAAGCTTCTAAGCCCTTGGCTTGCTTATATTGGTACCTGTTTAGTATATTCACAAATGTCAGAGATATGATGCGATTGCATAATACTCAAGATAGTTTTAGGACATACTAACGATGTTCCTAGTAAAATTGAACTGCCTTCTAAAATATGCAGCTGCGTCTTTATATGAAGGAACCAAACCGAGAGTTCTTAAGACATAATTTACTACCCAAAACCGATGAATCTCAGATCGACTTTACTTTTCTTTTTTACGTTAATCTACTTTACCATATCACAAAAACAACAATGCAACTCTTAGAAATAAAATCTTGCAAATTTGTATGACTTACCGCATGTAGTACGTACTAGTAAGGAGATGATAGCTAGTTAAATTCTTCTTATGTCTGTGCAAACATTTTTGACAGGCCAATGGTATTCACACACATCATTATCAAGTACATGCACGACTTTCACCTTAAACACACTTTCCTCACAGAATACAGTACAAAAATCAAATCAAGTACTTATGCTAGAGGTAATAGTAACAACTACGGTCTATGTAAAATCACGCAAAAATAACTAATAGAAAATGCATGAATAGTAAAAAGAGCATATCTCAAGGATTGTGTGGAGCTTGAACTATTTGGTAAGTAACTTGGTCTCATTTATATTATTGTGTTTCTGATTATTTGAGAACAATGTGATCGTCAATTTCAAACCTGAGTTTATTTGCAATGCATACATTGAGCACCCGATGTCCAAGTGCACTACTAATTCCTAAAACTTCAACGTCGAAACTAAACTGATTAATAACAACCTAATTTTAATGTGCACTACTAATTCCTAAAACTTCATGACCTAAAACTGAACAGTTATACGATCAAACAAACATACGTTAACGTGTCTAAACTCCTAAAACATTTACTTTAACGAGCTCAGGTCACATCACGTTACAATACACTATAACAAATTAAAGTAAATGTGACCTGAGATGAGTTGAGATTTAAACTATAAAGTTAACAAATAAAAGTTAACAGAATCATCTATAAATCAATTTATACATTCACGTTATAATATGAGTTGAGATTTAAACGGAATAAGAGCTTTGATATACCGATTCGTGATTCGTTTAGATGACCGGAGATGCGGCGGAGAGATGACCGGAGATGCGGCGGAGATGCGACGGAGATGCGACGGAGAGATGACCGGAGATGCCGCGGAGATGCGACAGAGAGATTACGAAGCTAATCGACGGAACTAATCAGAAGATGCGGCGGAGAAATGACCGGAGATGCGACGGCGAGATGATCGGAGCTAATGGGGAGATTGATGGAGATGATCGCATTTTTTTTAATATTTGGAATGAATAAGAGAGTTTTCAGTTTTAATAATTGGGTAAACTTTTGCTGACTTTTATCATGTTTTTGTATATTTAGTAGGTAAAAGTTTTGCTGACTTTTATTATATTTAAAATATTAAGTAAGTAAAAGTTTTAGTGACTTTTATTATATTTGAAATATTAAGTAAGTAAAAGTTTTGCTGACTTTTGTAGTTATAATTTAGAATTTAGTAGGTAAAAATAATAACAGTGACTTTTGTAAACTTTAGTAAGCAATTGTTTGAGTAAGTAAATGTCATAAATTTTGTAGTGTTAGGATTTGTGTTGTTATTAGGAAAGGCATATTGTAAAGTATAAGTACCACACTACAAACAAAAAGATCAGATTTTTCTTCATAAAAAAAAGACGATCGGTTTTATAAGAAAATTAGGGTTTCTTAAAAAAACATGGTTTTTATCATCTAAAGGTATTGATCTTTATTAAATTCTTGTTCTTATTTAATTATTTATGTTAGAATCATGTTAATAATCATATGATGGATTAGGGGTTTTTAATTTTCTGGAATTAAAATAATTTTGGGCTTGAATTTGGTAATTAATGAGGGGTTTTTAGGGTTTAAAATCGTTTTTTAGGGTTTAAATCAGATTAATCAGGAACTGTCGCAAATATGTCAGAATCTGTAGCTAAACTGTCAGAATCCGTCGCTAATGTCTGGGCAGATTTTAGGTAAAATCGTTTTGGTCATAACTTATTCGTTTTTAAAGCTTTTTGGGTGATTCAAAAGCCTAAAATTATGTACTCGGAACGTACTTTTCAGTTTATCAGAATGTATAGCCTATGGAGGTCAGTAGATTGGTCGAATTATTTGTACAAGTGTCGAGTTCAAGGTTAGTGTTTGTACGACAAGGCTTAAAATCATGTTTTGGGTATTTTGGGTTAATGGGCACTTAGAGGGCTAACATGGGGCTGACTTGAGAAAGAATTTGAGATGTATCCATCATGGGGATTGTTACATTGATAAAGGATTAGAGTTCCGGAGTCAATGTTGACGTGTGTATTATTGTATTTTGTGCTTTAGGTAATTGGTTGTACGTGAAGAGACTTTGGATTGATTTCGCAAGGTGAGTTCATAGTCCCATTTTGCTACGTTTTTAAATGTTTTTCCAGTATGAGATGGAGATGACACTTGCAATGTTCTTTAACATGATTTAGTACTATGTTTTAAAATGTGTGGACATAAATGTGATATTGTGTGACTTGCGTGCTTATGTGTTCTCGTATGTGCTTTGATATGTGTTCTTATATGTGAATATTGATTGTGTTATGATTGGGATTGGTACATAGATGTATGGGCGTCTATAGGACCAGTTGTGATGTGTGTGGAGCGTGGGGCACGATCCGTCCTGAGTTCTTGGTTCTGAGTTCTTGGTTCGTGGGGCACGATCCGTCCTGAGTTCTTGGTTCGTGGGGCACGATTCGTCCTGAGTACTTGTGCATCGTCTCTTCGGAGGCAAGATATCTCGACGGGGATATAGTTCATCTTCCACATGTGGTGTGGGAAAGATTCGGATAGTGTGGTGTGTATTCTTGTCTGTGTGACGAGATACTTCTTGATTGTTATAGTGTGCTTTGTGAATTGTAGATGTGATCGGTACTTGGTTTAAGTTTTGTTGTGGATGCATGTAACATGATTATCACATTATGGTCCATTACTATAAATTGTTTTTCTTCAACTTATTTACAGCGGATGTCAAGGTTTCTTATGATGTTCTAGATAACATAAACCTATGTCCTCACCAACTTTATGTTGACAGATTTTAGTGTCTTTTTCAGGTGAGACAGTTGAGAAGATGATGTTAGAAGTAGCTAGAGTATAGAGGTTGCTAGGATTGCATTAGGAGGAATCCCTTACCTCTTAGATTTTATTTTGTCTTTTGATTTAGTAAATTATTTGATACCTATATGCTTGATGTGTGTTATAGGAATGTATTTGGTAAGAGGTAGGTATGTTACCTACTTACCTAGAAGCCTACATTATTTGAGATATTGTCATGACATTGTGTCACCTTTTTATGACATTTCTATTTCATTTAGTTAACTCTATAGACACGCTATTGTTGTGACGATATCCATACGTCGCGCCCTATATTCCGCCATGGTGGGGTGTGACAGAATGGTATCAGATACAATGGTTATAGAGAGTTAGGTTGCCTTGTCGTGTAGCCTAGTCTATAGCTTAAAGGTCCCTACATATAGGCGTCATAGGAGTATGTGTGCATTTTATATTAATTAATGTGTTTGGATGTTATTTATTGCGATGTTTTGACTAGTATGAATTGAACCATAGTAAGTTCATACTTAGCTACATGTTACTTTATTTACGAGTTTTGAATAGTGCGGGTTGAACCATAGTCATATACACTAGTCATTGTTGGATTTTGTTTAATTATGCTTTCATGTTCTTTATACATTTTGAATTTTGTCTACGCTGGTTCAGTTGGACTACGAGTTTATGAGTTTCATGCATTGGCTATGTTATTTTGATACATGGAATTTTGGACCTTATGTTATGTTGTGGATTATGTGCTTATATGAGTTGTAGTATCTATGTGATTATTTGAGTTGGTAGACTGATGTGTTATGTGTAGTATTAATTCTTATAAGTGTCATCATAGGAGGGAGTGCATTAGTGAATGTGGACTTGTATAAGTATGGTGGCCAACATAGTTATACAAGTACCACGACATCAATGGATTCCTAAGTATGGTTGCATGAAAGAGGGTTAATACATGCTTGTATAGTATATGTTGGATGGATTTGAGTGTATGTACGCCTATGCCCATATATGTATAATTCATTTCTACTAATCGATAATATTCTTGGGAAGGTTTGTTAGCTCGTTTCTCTTTGAGATGTTCAACTTTCGTAGTAGCGCATTTATCGAGTCCTCACTTCACGTGTTTGTTTGTGCGGTACTTTTGGTGTGAAGGCCATGGAGATGGTGGAGATTTTTTTTTATTTGAATAACGATATCTTTTGTTTTGAGTCTTACATGGTAAAAAAATGGAATTTGCAAATAGTTAAATAGTTGTTAGTAGTCGGTGAAAAATAAGGTTGAAGTGTCGGAAACGTGGTTAAAAAAATATATAGTAATTAAGATCCATCAATGATGTTAGGGTTTGTGTTAAGAGTTTAGGGATAATTAATGATGTTTAGAGGGTTGGTGTATAAAGGCGTAAAACAGTATGATTTTTAGGGTTGTCTTGTGTTGACGGTTCCGGGCAGTAGGTAGCACCTTTGGTCGAGTTTTTTTTTTAAATTAAGTTCAGAGAGTCTACTTTTCAAAAATGTAATGTTGGTCGAAAATGGAGTTCGGGAAGGTCGTCAAACAATTTTTACAAAAATAGTGCGCTGTTCAGGAATAAATTTGGATTTTGGGAATTTGAGTCAAAACGTAACCAAACGGATAAGATAGCCAAATATTTTTGATTTGGAAACTCTTTATAATGTATGTAAAAGGACTGGAGTTTTTCAATAAAAGTTATGGTGTTAAGGTCGGGCTTTTGGTGACAAACATATAGCATTTACAGAAAATCAGTTTTGGTAAAAACGACTTTTGGCGTAGAGACCAAACGGAGGGGTTAAACGTGTAAGTAGAAAGCAAAATTTGTTGTTGGAGTTTTTTAGATCATAGGAAAACATAAATTTAGTAGGATGGTAGTCAAGTGTGGTGTTAAGTTCGGTTCATGTGGTTGTAATACGTTTCGGTTGTCGTTGGGTGCTTCTTGTGTCATTGGCCCGTTTCCATGGTTCGTTTGGAGTCGATACATGTTTATGTTTGAGTATCTTTTGGAGTCTCATGGTTTTGGTTCATATTTTTAAATTCGTTAATTTAAACTTCTGTTAGTCGTCCATGGGTTTGATCCGTTATCTGAAGTTGGGGGTCCTAAAATTTGTCGTGAACTTATATTCATTGGGAGCGTTGTTGTAGTCATACGGATGATCCAGTTACGTTCTTATGATAGAGATGAGTTGGGATAGAATTTGAGAGTTCTTTAGACCTTAAAATACGTGGTAATATTTTGATGAGTTTTAATTTATGGCATTTATGAGTAAGACTGAAATCGGGGTGACGGTTTTAAACCCGTCGAGTTATGTGACGGCTCCTAGCTTGGTTTCAAGATAGTTCTTGTTTGATGACTTGCGAGATTTAGTTGGGTTGGTTACATAACTTTATGGTTTTACTAAGTTTCCTCGCAGACTGTTAAGGCTCATGTGTTGTTAGTTGAGATTATTTAGTATAAACTGAGTTCACGCTTGAACGTGAAGGTTTTATCAGGGATATGTATCCTCGTTTGTTTGCTGAGAATAACTTTGAGTTTGGGAGTAAATCTCGGGACGAGATTTCTATTAGGAGGGAGTGATGTGACAACCCTAAATATTGAGTGTGCGTTTATGTGTTATATGTTTGTGTTTGAGACTTTGACTTGGGTTCAGACATCGTTTATGTAGTACGTGGTACGTTATATGATGATACATTAGGAATAGTTCGTGCTCATGAGTTCACATGGATGTGACTATGAAGTGATATGGCATTTTTAAGATTATTTTATGTGTATGTAATAGCTATGGGAATTATAGTATTATTTTATTTGTCGCGTGTACGTATTTAATATTGTGTACGTAATGCTATTACGTAATTATATATTTAAGCATTTTAGTGTGTAGGTTATTAGTTTCGGGTTAGTTTAAAAATCCGTTAATTTATTTAAGAGTCGCAGATAGTAAAATTTTATAGAATAAAATTTTATCAATGGTTAAAGGTTTTAATAAAAAAATGTGAACATATGTTTTAACTAGTTTTTAAAAGTGTAAGGTTTTAAAAAAATAAATAAATAATAAATATAAATAAGGAAAATATATAGAAAAACGAAATTAATAAATATTAAATAAAAAAAAATTTGGTAAATTTTTGATATAATCTGTTGAAAAAAAAATAAAAGAAAAGAATGGGTAAAAGCCTATTAGGATTTGTGTTGTTATTGGGAAAGGCATATTGTAAAGTATAAGTACCACACTACAAACAAAAAGATCAGATTTTTCTTCATAAAAAAAAGACGATCAGTTTTATAAGAAAATTAGGGTTTCTTAAAAAAAACATGGTTTTGATCATCTAAAGGCATTGATCTTTATTAAATTCTTGTTCTTATTTAATTGTTTATGTTAAAATCATGTTAATAATCATATGATGGATTAGGGTTTTTAATTTTCTGGATGTAAAATAATTTAGGGCTTGAATTTGGTAATTAATGAGGGGTTTTTAGGGTTTAAAATCGTTTTTTAGGGTTTAAATCGGATTAATCAGGAACTGTGATATGTCAGAATCTGTCGCTAAACTGACAGAATCCGTCGCTAATGTCTGGGCAGATTTTAGGTAAAATCGTTTTAGTCATAACTTATTAGTTTTTAAAGCTTTTTGGGTGATTCAAAAGTCTAAAATTATGTACTCGGAACGTACTTTTTAAATTTCCAGAATGTATAGCCTATGGAGGTCATTAGATTGGTCGAATTATTTGTACAAGTGTCGAGTTCAAGATTAGTGTTCGTACGACAAGGCTTAAAATCATGTTTTGGGTATTTTGGGTTAATGGGCACTTAGAGGGCTAACATGGGGCTGACTTGAGAAAGAATTTGAGATGTATCCATCATAGGGATTGTTACATTGATAAAGGATTAGAGTTGCGGAGTCAATGTTGACGTGCGTATTATTGTATTATGTGCTTTAGGTAATTGGTTGTTCGTGAGGAGACTTTGGATTGATTTCGCAAGGTGAGTCCATAGTCCTATTTTGCTACATTTTTAAATATTTTCCAGTATGGGATGGAGATGACACTTGCAATGTTCTTTAACATGATTTAGTACTATGTTTTAAAATGTGTGGACATAAATGTGCTATTGTGTGACTTGCGTGCTTATGTGTTCTCGTATGTGCTTTGATACGTGTTCTGATATGTGAATCTTGATTGTGTTATGATTGGGATTGGTACATAGATGTATGGGTGTCTATGGGACCAGTTGTGATGTGTGTGGAGCGTGGGGCACGATCCGTCCTGAGTTCTTGGTTCTGAGTTCTTGGTTCTGAGTTCTTGGTTCTGAGTTCTTGGTTCGTGGGGCACGATCCGTCCTGAGTTCTTGGTTCGTGGGGCACGATCCGTCCTGAGTACTTGTGCATCGTCTCTTCAGAGGCAAGATATCTCGACGGGGATATAGTTCATCTTCCACATGTGGTGTGGGAAAGATCCGGATAGTGTGGTGTGTATTCTTGTCTGTGTGACGAGATACTTCTTGATTGTTATAGTGTGCTTTGTGAATTGTAGATGTGATCGGTACTTGGTTTAAGTTTTGTTGTGGATGCATGTAAAATGATTATCACATTATGTTCCATTACTATAAATTGTTTTTCTTCAACTTATTTACATCGGATGTCAAGGTTTCTTATGATGTTCTAGATAACTTAAACCTATGTTCTCACCAACTTTATGTTGACAGATTTTAGTGTCATTTTCAGGTGAGATAGTTGAGAAGATGATGTTAGAAGTAGCTAGAGTATAGAGGCTGCTAGGATTGCATTAGGAGGAATCCCTTTCCTCTTAGATTTTATTTTGTCTTTTGATTTAGTAAATTGTTTGATACCTATATGCTTGATGTTTGTTATTTGAATGTCTTTGGTAAGAGGTAGGCTTGTTACCTACTTACCTAGACGCCTACATTATTTGAGATATTGTCATGACATGGTGTCACCTTTTTATGACATTTCTATTTTATTTAGTTAACTCTATAGACACGCTATTGTTGTGATGATATCCATACGTCGCGCCCTATATTCCGCCATGGTGGGGTGTGACATTTACACACTACTTCATTATCCTGTTGTATTTAGCACATTTGCAGAATGATGAAATGATGATAAAGCAACACCTCACATTATGCAATACTTAGAGGAACTTTTAGTAATTTCAAATAATTCTGAGTGCATGTGAAAATGCTCTAATGGTATCCAGTTACTTTTTCGTAAAGATCTCTCCTTTAAGTTTATCATATATTTGTGTTATTAATCTCATAAAATGATTCATATATTTTTGTTATTAAGTGCATATTTTATAAAACAAGACAGCGAGAACAAAAATATGCATCAGTGTTATCTCTTAGTTGCCTCTACAGGCTTCTTATATTTATTTTCTTGAGTGTACCTATTTTGATTTATTTCAGGTAGATTCAGACAGAGTGCCGGAGTTGGGTTACATTGACAATCCTGAATTTAACAAGCTTCTGAAAAGATTTATAATATGTAGGGGTCCCAAAATGTAAGAAGCTATGATACTATTTATATCCCGTAAACCTTGCAAGTATTTAGCATAGTAATGTGCATATAAAGTATTTTACATGATAAGTACAGTCTAAGTAAAGTAATGTGATTTCCCTATTTATTATTGATTGATGATATTCTTTGTAATCTTTTTTGTATATTAGGTGCTCACATTGAGTTATCCTTGAGCTTTCAACATGACTACTGTCCGTTGCATTGGGAGTTGCTGCAAAGTCAAGGTATGCAGAGGCTTTTTAAGTTATTGTTACGACTACTAATCTTTGTTTTTTTGTGAGATATTCACAAGTTAAGTTATAATTTTATAAATAGGTTTTTGGGTACTATGGTTCGAAGTGATATGCTTTGAGAGTTATAATACTATTTCGATGACTGACAGTTTAATTGTGTATCACATGACAGCATTGTTAGGTGCTGAAGCAGAATACACGTTGAAATTTGCAAGTAAGGATAAATAATAATAAGTAATTATGGGATTGAAGTTCGCTTTATCAAAGGTGTTGTTGACAATACTCATTGTATTATTGAGGTATGACATAACCTTATTGTATTCTAAGCATCATTGAAATTTGAAAGCATCGTTGTCTAATCTAAGATGAGAATGTGTTATCTCAAAATCTCGTAAGTGTAATATTTTTCTATAGTTATAGTCAGTGGCGGATGCGGGAATATATAAGGCGGGGGGGGGGGGGGGGGGGGGGGCAAAAAAAAATTTTGGGCAATGCTTGAAAATACGAAAAAAATTAGTATCGAAATGATAAATCGATTATTTTACTTAGAAATGAGGGATTTATAACGTGTTAAAGCGTTGAATATTGGGTTTTAATATGTAAGTGGGGGGCAATTTGGTTTATGAGTGGGGGGCACGTTCGAAAAATACTCAAAATCGAAGAAAATTTACACTAAAATCTCATTTTATTGGGCTAGCCATGGAGGGTGCCCCCCCCAAACACTACATGTATGTCTGCCCCTGGTTATAGTTGATAATTGCGCATACACATAAGCAGTTCGAAATATGGTGAAATAAGCATTTTGGTTTGGTTATTTTATTATGTAACGGTATAAAATGACCGAAAACTATTAATTTTTGGATAGGTTATAATGATTTTTGAATTATGGTGATTTTTTAAAGCATATGTACCCGTAGCACTCCCAAAGACCCCTTATGGTCGAATGACATGAGTGATAAGCTTAATAGTTGCTTATCAAAATGTGATTATTTCAAAACCCATAATCTTTAGAAGAATGAAATCCAAATTACTCCCTAAACTACGGATCTAAAATATATGGACCATAATAGCTTCTACTACATAGCATAATTGCTCCATATTTGTTTGATTTATGACGTTCTTTCATGTATGTCATGTAGATATTTTGTGTCATTTGCAGTAGAATGATTTATAATAAATTCTCCATACCCACTTCATACATATTTTTTCTGGTTTCTAAGTTCCCTATGATCTTTTCATTCAAGGATTACTTTCTAAGTTTTTGAGGTTTGGGGGTGAAAAGTCTGGAATGTGTGCGACTGTTAACAGTTCATCATCGTTCTTTTCTGGTAAGTGGATACTAAAATTGGTTCTCAAAAAGTTAAAAGCATAGAATCTTAGCATCTACATGTAAGTCTCAAAAGTTTTATAAAATGGATGCAAGCTGATTTAAATGAATGACCATGGTCTGTAAATTACGTAATCTGGAACCTATTTAGTTCGTTGTTTGGTAAGTCCTACTAATTTGTTTCTAGCAGAGAAATTATCTCATCACAAATGTAATACAAAATCAGTGTTTTGAAATAAATCAAGACTCCATATTCAGTTGATGATCTTTTTATTCACAATATTAAAAGTTGAACATTGATGACTTCGTCAATGAGGACAAATTTTATGAACACAATTATTATATCGTTATGGTAAAATGTTTGAATGTGTATAATTAAGCAACCAACAAAATAACCTTATAAGGAAGATGGTTAATGGTGGTTTCGGCATTCTTGTGGATGTCTTTTTGTGATTATCATGAAGATTGTATTATGCAAGTATTGTGTGAGTGGTTATCCAACAATCAAGCTCTTCTCAAAGACAACGAAGACTATTTCACCGTTTAAAAAAGTATGTATAATCTAATTTTTAATTCTTCTTAACTCACCAGTTATACTATAATAGGTATGTGTAATATGATTTTAATTATTTTTTCTTAATCTATCAGTTATCAAGGCAATAAGAGAGGCTAAATAAAGAGGAAGGGGAACACTTAAGGCAGGGAGAAACTCGAAATAATCTAACAAGAGATCAAAGATTGTCAAAAGAAAGAGAAAAAGGAAAAAAAAGAAGGAAGAAGCTCACTGGTTGGAGGTGGGGAGGAATCAATAACTTTTGAGCACTGTTTTTTTGCCACCTGCAATCACAAAACGGTCAATACACCCAACAAAAAAAGACGCCATCAGGATAAATTACGGGTCATCCTCCTCTAACCAACTGGAGAAAAATGTTTCTTCTGTAGATGTTGATAACGATGTTGACGCGATCGTGCTACCTGCGTTGAACCGGTAGTATATTTTAAATTTTCAAATATGGAGTTTGATGTAAGCGACGAGCTTTGTGAGCAAAAAATTTTTAGATGACTAATGATACACCCAAGTTATACAAGGAAACTTTATATTTAGGCAAAGATACTTATTTATCAACGAGTTCTATCTTTGATAAGATATTATTCATCAATTTTTTTTCAATTCACAATGTTGATATTTTCTTGATGTAACTATAAAAGTCTGAATGAACATTTTCATAACTAAACTATCTGTCTTTGGACCATGTCAATTTGGAGCTCTTTTATTTCGGTATTTGTTATATTTTTAATGAAAAAATTTTCACAGCTTTTAAGTTTACTGATATATATTTGAAGCTCGCCGCCCAACGGGCGGGCCTTGTAGCTAGTTTGTAATATAGCACTAGTATCATATATGATGAAACACAGTTATCATATATGATATTTCATGCAAGTTTCAAAAACGGATTTATTTTTTCTTAAAAGTACATCATAGTGCATATCTGTAGAAAGCTAATTAAATGCTCGTCGCGATGGTATATTTTTTTTTGTTTAACATTTAACGGTTTAAGAGATATTTAAATTATAAAAATAAGTAAAATAATAAACAGCTTTTAATGTTATTCATTAGATGAGGTGGAGATGGATAGTAGAAATAAGTTTATTGGTATCCAAGATAATATAGTATTCAAAATAACTCTCCTCATATAATATTAATGTTTCTTTTACTAGTGAAATAAGATTTAAGTTCATTTTGATACTAAATTTTATTTGGATATCAAAGGATTAATCCTTACCTTCCATATTTATTTTCATCCAATGGATGAGATTAAACATAAAATATATTTTCACCTTTTTTTTCAAACTTAATATCTCTTAAACCGCTAATCGTTATACGGAAAAATATACTGTTACGAAGAGCATTTAATTATTTATCTATAAATATGCTATATGATACACTTTTGACAAAAAAATCATTTTTTCATGGTTTTTTAGTTGTCGAAAATTATCATATATGATAATAATATCATATATGATGTAACACCAGTATCATATATGATATAACTTAGCATATATGATAAACCAATATCATATATGATTTAACAATAATTTATGATTTAACACTGATATCATATATGATGAAACACCATTATCATATTTGATATTATGAAGAAAAAAATTTTAAAAAAATTCTTCAAATGTATATCATAGTGCATATTGGTAGAAAGATAATTAAATCCTTATAATTTTAACTTTGATAAAATGACACTTTTGGCCCAAAATGTTTATTGTTTCAAATATGATAGTTTTAGTCCCTATATTGGTTTAAAATTACATAACAACCTCAAAATTGTACCAAATGATCTAGGAACTTAAAACAAAGTTTATAAACACTTTTATAATCATAATAACATTACTTTTTAAGATCTATAACCTTTGAAATGGATTTTAAGTCATTACTTCATATAAATTACAAAACTAGGGTTTTATAACATCTTTAGTTTATAACTTCCATTTTAGCTTATTATATGAGCTAAGGCTTATTAGATTAGCTTATTAACATCTCATTAACATTATAATATGTCTCAAAACAACATTATAACAAGATCAAAGCTTAGTTAACATAGTGATTACCTAAGTAGCTCTAAAATGATTTTTAGGGCTCCTTATGAACACAACTTGCTACCAAAGCTTCAAGAGCTTCAATGGCTTCCTTCTAGACCTATTTTATAGTCTTATAAGTATCTTAGAACCTTTGTAGAAGTATAAAAGCAGAATAGGTATGGAGATTAAGAAAAACAGGGTACAAGTTCTCAAATGAGGGAGTTCGCCCCTTTTATAGCCATTTCCAACACTTAGGCTCCAAGTTAAGGCTATGGACGTGTAAGGCCTGTAGATAAGTGACTAAGGGAATCTTGGGGAGCCTAAGGAAGTCTATGAATGAGTCATGGAAGCTAGGAACAAAATATCTAGGTCTTGTGGTTCAAAATGGGTCACGACAAGGTTTTGATAAGAATAAAGATGTGTAGCCTTCAAGTATGTGATTCACCTACTAGAAAATATCCCAAAATATCTACTTTATCTGATCTTAGGTTTAAAAATGGGAGGGAAAGTGCTTAAACATGTTTTTGGAGGGAAAAACCTAGTCGGGTTGTATTTCTAGGGCTTGTAACTTGTAACTTTGTAATATTGATAATTAAGGACTTAGGAATGTAATTAGTGATGGATTAGGGTATAATTATGATTTACACATTGTATTTAGAAGGTTTGGGTTATTTTATAAGACCTAGTAACCTAGATTAGCACCAAACTATAGTAACCTAGATTAGCACCAAAAGGTCTTATACTTATAATTAGCTTTATATTACTTATACTTAGTATTTTATAATCAAATATCTCTTATATATGATAGATTATAACTTGTACATTTGTATGTGATATTCATATATAGGTATTGTGTAGTTATATTGCTTGATATTAGTTTACAAGGGATTTCTAAGGTTTCTAAGGCTCTTTGATGGTTTAGGGCATATTTGTTATATTTGGAATGTTCTTTTTCATAACATATCCATATGATTACTTTTAGAACTCACACTTGATATATACATATTGTTTACAACATATAGGCATATGTTGAAGTGGCAATTGAGATAGTGAGAACCCATATATTCCATAAATCAATCACATATCACATCATAATGCAAAAATTTCTTAGCAATTCACATCTTTATTTATTTATCAGATGGGAAATACACATACATTGATATTACATTAGCAAAATCTACTGGATGTTATGAACGGCCACCTTCAAATTTGGTTGTGATGGCACTTTTGGTTATGTGGTTACTCTAGGTGGCTCCACGACCGTGTTGCATTCTGACTGCGGTATTATAGTGTTGAACATTATGACAAACCCCCTATACTGGGAATTTGATCATGCCATGGGTCATGGATGGCACGACCCACATTGCCAAGATTTATGGTCGTCCAATGATGCCATTGTATTGTGATGGTGAGCGTATCACCAAGAAGTTCATCCAAATCGTGGTTGAATGTTCATCGTCTCCGACTGTTACTAACAATCATAATTGACCTAAGGGCCAGATTACTTCGCCACTAAAGCCGATTAGTGGTGACGTGGCGGGTATCAGTTGGTTTTTAATGTCTGAGCTTAGCCGCAAGAAGCAATGTTCATAAAAAATTTAGTTGAGGACCCTCCATCGATATACATACGGCGAATAACGTGATCCCCCGTACTTACCTCTATCTTCAGAGGTCCTTCGGCGACATTGATTGTAGTGAGTGGTAGGAACGAGATTTCTGTTCCCCGAGAAAAGATTTGACTAGTTTTTTGCCTAGTCTTGCGCTGCCATGATTGTACCATGTAGACTGTCGTAGGCTTGTCCTTTAGCTTATCTTTCTTATCTTCGGTGTTTTCCTCATCTTTGACGAGATGACTTAGCTTACCCAACTTTACCACACTCTTAATGTTCCTTTTTAGTTGGATTCACTCGTTCGTTCCGTGTCCTTTCTTGCCATGGTACTCATAGTGTCTGTTGCATGTGCACCTTTGCACCGGGGTGGTCATTGGAGGAGGTCTTGGGAAGTTCACACCCTCTGAAGAATATTTCCCTTGGCGTCATCTTGAGGGGGGTGAACTTGTTGTTGTTGTCACATCCCTCCTTCTGACTTCCTTGGTAGTCGAGGTCTCGACTAATGTTCTAGTTATTGGCCTGCCTCTTGGGCTAGTCCTGGGATCTGTAGTTGGAAGTCCCTCATCTTCTATCCGCATGCAGTTGCGGCCTCTCCTTGGATGAAGGATTTGACTCGCCGCATTACTCCATTGAAGGTCTCAGGAGTTCTGTCGTTTAGTTTCCTTATTAGGTCCTGATTTGTTATCCGTGCCATGAAACCAGAAATTCTTAAGATTTCACGGCATTCCCTGATGTATTGTAGTCGCTCTTGAAGCGTTCCATAAAATCTTCCAGCTATTACCCTTGTTTTTATTTGACTCTTGCAAGTGACACGGGGCTCTTATTGCACTTCTTTTTTTACGTATAGTTTCTTCTGAAAGCTTTTTGTAGATCTTCGAATCCATCAGTAGTTCAGTGCGAGAGTTTATCAAACCAATTTTGCGCAATATTGATTAGGGTAGAATTGAACATATGACACCACGTAGGTTTTGGCCAATGTTAAATTCCTGCTTGTGACTCGAAGACCTTCAAGTGGTCATCAGTATCAGTGGTACCGTCGTAGGTCTTGACATTCGACAGCATGCGTCGCCTTTTGCTCTTCGGGTAATTTTGGATGCGCTTTGTGAAGGCATTAGCCCTTTTTCGTCGCCATGGAAGAGATAAGTCCTTGTTCTCATGCTGAAAGTCCCGATGTGAGTGTTTCCTGTGCTTTCCCTCGCTGTCCGTAGTTTTCGAGGAAGAGTACCTCGGCTTGCGATGCCCTGGGTGATGGTCCTCAGAGTCAGAGCTAGGCGAGTCATTGCTTGGGGACCGCCTTCTCCGATTGGACTTGCTACGGCGGCTTCTATTGCACTTCCCACCTTGTGATTCCTGGATGGTATCTTTTTTCGCGGGAGTTTCTGGGGTTCCTTGAGATCCATCTTGTTGTTCTGGGTTTAGCTGTCCTTCTTCCGGATTCGCCGTGCCTTGATTTTTGACTTGTTCAACCCTCATACGTGCGGTGATGGGTGGAATGAGAGCGCCAAAATTTTGAGTGATGTACTCCTCCATCTCCCGTGCTTCAGTGGCAACGATTATGTCGTCCTCTGTTCCCGCAATGAGTTGTTTTTGTTTGTCCTTTTTGCGAGGAGGTTGTGATGATCCTTGATTAGGGCTTCCCCCTCCTAGTGTAGGTATAGGAGTAAAGAACGGCGAATTAACTCCTTGCGGAGGCGGGTTCGCAACGTTCCTGATGTTCACCCTGCTGGTTGTTCCAGGGGATAGCTCGACAGACGTGATTTGGGCATCAATCGTTGATGCTTTCTTGCCGCCTGTTTTCTGATTGAACGCACCGCTCTTAGTCATATTGAGAGTTTAGTGTAAGGTCCCATGGTTGGCGCAAACTTGTTGATAAAAAAGTTAGATGGACCGTGATTGACCTGAATTAGGCTTAATTCGGGTGTTGAGTACTTCGGCTCTTGCACCAAGTGAACTTGTATGAAGACCCTGCACACTAAAGAACGAACACCGTTAGGCTTACCGTGGGAGTGTATCCCACGATTTGACCTGGCGTGAGAGTAAGTAATCGGTTTTATTGAGTAATATCGGTGAGGGTTTAGAGATTATGTTAATCATACCTTTTTAGAACCTCGGGGGTTCCTTTTATACCCATTGAAATGCTAGTTGGGCTTCCCTAAACTTGCGGTCTAAGCAAGAGATAATTACTATATATAATTAGATCCTTATCACGTAAATAAGGAGAGTGTATATCCTCTTAGCTTAGGTGAATCATAATCCTAATTGGATTATGATTCCGTCTGATCCTATCCGCGTGCGGCCAGGATGCGGTTGTTGAGAAACCGTGTGCGGAAGCGGCTTATTGGCCCGCGTGGGCTTCAACACTGTCTGCCTTAACCCGTACGTAATGGATTGGATAAGGGTAGTACCCATGAGTCTGGCTTATAACCCGACTAGGGACTATACGTTAGGGGTGTCCATGGTTCTAGAACCAGAACCGAACCGCAAGAACCGAGAATCGTAAAATAAGGAAAATGTGGAACCGAGAACGTGCCTATTTCTTTGGTTCGGTTCCGGTACGGTTTCGGTTCTCGGATGGGAATTTTTGAGAATTCCCGACGAGAACCATTGTGTTAAAAAGTTCATATTTTATTTTTCAATCTTTCATAAAGGACATATATAACAATACAAACAAGCACAAAAATGTCTTTAACAATGAAATCCATACCAATAATTCTAATTTAAATAACATAATCAAATATACAAAATGTAAAGAAAACTAATCGTATAATTGTTAAAAGTATATAGAATACACGCATTTGTAATCTAAATCTCATAAAAAAGCTTAACACTCCATCACTTATTTGCCTTTAAAACTTTGTAGCGCTTTTTCCATCCCTTTAACGATCTCGTTATCATTCAAAAGATCTTCAATTTCATCCACGTTTATTTCCATCTCTCCCTTCTTATCTAATCTTTGTGCAAAACAACGTTTTCACAAGTTGACTTGACAATGATGTTGATTAAAGACTATGGTCTTATTTTCTAATTTTTTTAAAAGGCTTACATGTTCTACATAATGTCATAAACAAACCTCATAAAAACGCATATTTCCAAAAGAATTGTTTTTTCAGAAAAGAACCGGAACCGGTCGGTTCTTTCCCAAACCGTCCTGAGAACCAAAAATTTGGAATTTTAGGAACCAAGAACCGGACCATGGTTCTATTATACGATTCGGTTCCAGGATGGTTCCGGTACGGTTCTTCGGTTCTTGTGGTTCCTCGGTTTTTTGAACACCCCTACTATACGTCATTGGTTGTGATGATTCGAGCATGGTTATGGCTATTAGTTGTGATGATAAGAGCTTTAAAGTGTAGATTAAATAAAGAAAAATTTTCATGATTCGTCCGTGTGGTTTACCCAGAATATCAAGTTTCGTCCCTAACTCAAAATAACTCCATGAATCGTCCCTATTTTTGAAACTATGATCAAATTTCGTCCCTATTTTGGATGGGCGTTAATTTTTTCGTTAAGTGCAATGAGGGGCGGGGTATTTTGGACTTTTACTTATTTTCCCATGCATTTATATATCCACCCACACGATCACACACACATATTCGTCCCTAACACATAAACACCTACCCTTTTATCCAGTATACTAGCAAAACCCTAAAATCCAAATCCAAAGATGGTTTTATGCTCATGAGGTCGTGTTGCTACAATCAAGACTTCTTGGACAGATCGGCATCTAGGTCGTCGTTTCTATGCTTTCCCATTCCAAGGACCAGCTTGTAGGTGGATTGATTGGGTTGATCCACCCATGTGTCCTTGTGCTGCTTAAATCATACCTGGGTCGATTAGGGCTAGAAATAGGCATGAAGCTTCGATCCAAGAACTTAGTAATGAAGTTTGTAAGCTAAAAAATACTTGTTGATTAGTTGGTTAGTGTTTGGTTTAGTTTTATTTTTTCCTAGATTGGCCTAAGAAAAATGTAAAGGCGAATCTGTTTATGTAAGATGGATTTTAGGGTTATGAATGAAAAATATTTTCCATCTCATCTAGAATAACTTTTGTCTTTATCATTTACTATGTGCAGGTGTGTTTTGCAGGCAAGTAGTTGAGGGGGTTAAGGGGCATTCAATTGCTATGAGTTCATTCCCAACCCCCTTGTATGGTCTTATAAATACCAACTCCACACACCACTTATCGATCACCCTTTACAATATCAAACCCTGATATCAAGATTTGAGATAAAAAATGTCCAAAAAATCGAGGTGATTAATTTGAGTTACTCTAGTAGTGGAGCTGTCTTTTGTCCCAGTGGAGATGCTGGGTGGATAGAAAAGGGGTGTGAAGGATCTTCAAGGCTAAGAACACTTCCTCCCATTGGATCGGCCAAAAGGCCTAGGACTGCTGTTACTTGGGTTGTTGCTAAAAAGTTTAGGAGTAGGACTATTCCATTGGAAGTGCTAAAATGGTATGGGTATGTTGATGCGGTTGAGTATCATGCTGATTCTCATTACTGGGAGACATGTGATGAAGATGAAGGTAGTCCTTTTGCTGATTCCTTTTCTAAGGATACAAAATATATTAATGAAGAAAGCTTTGACTCACCTGAGTTCTATGAAGACACTCTTAAAGGCAAAGAAAACACCCAAAATAAAAAAGGTCCTGATGTCAACTATGTTCCCAAAAACATTGTGAAAAACCCAACTCCTATCTACAATGTTGTCCTAGGACTTGCCAACAACACAACTTGGGAACAGATTGTGACTAAGATGGGAAAGAGGGCTGCTGGTAACAAAGGGAAGGGGAAGGCAAAGGTTTGAAGCTTTTGGTTGGATGTAGTCTTGATGGTTCTTAGTTTTTTCATGTATTGTCTTATTTTCATGTACTTTCTTGTTATGTAATAGCTCGAACATCTAATTGACCACAGATGATGTTGTGGACAATTAATTTTGGTAATGCAATAAAGTTCAAGTTTCATATGTTATTTGTTTACAGCGTGACAACAATCCATTGAAAACACACAAGAAGTTAACAAAATCACTTTATAATTTAAGCATAAAAGAAACTTTGTTCAGATTACTGATGAGACTGCTTTTATACATAGTCTCATCGTCCAAATAGGGCTTAAAATGCATTAAATATCATCAAAATACCCAAATATATGCTTGTGTTTGTTGCTTGTGTATTTTAGGTACGGATATTGAGAAAATGACAAAAGATCACAAGAATCATGCAAAAACGAACACGGGAAACGAAGCCGCACGATGAACCAAGCCCTAATGAAGACTTTTTCAAAGAAAACCCTTGAAGATTTGAAGAATTATGAATATGGGTCCTCCAAGTATGAAGAATTGACACTTTATACCCGTGTATCTTCATAATTACAAGTTTGGTCCCTAAAGTTTGTCAAAATTACAAAAAGGACCCTTAACTTTGAAGAATTGGCAAATTTAGTCCCTCAACAAAACTAAATTGTCATTAATGGTCCTCCAAGAAGTCAACAAACAAGTCAAAGTCCTTGAAGTATGAAGACATGTCAAAATCAGTCCTTGAAGAATGAAGAAATTGCATGTTTAGTCCTTGTTTCAAGTTTATAAAAGTATTTGTGCCAAAATTGCCAAATTACCAAAGATATTTACAAAGGAATTGGAGTTTATTGCCATTTTATACAAGATGAAAGAAAGAAGAACCTTGAGGGGGAAAAACTGCCAAGACAACCAAACCTTACCCTCCAACCAGAAGCTTACACGTCACATTACCCACCCATTTACCCAAATACCCTACCCATAACCCAACCCGTAACCCACAACCCACAAGGTTTATTTAATAAACCTGGTCAAATTGGTCAACCTTTTTTCCCACTAAACATTAAATTTAAACTTAATCACCCCCAATTTGGATTAAAACTTCCCCATTATCCAGATAAACCCTAATACATACCCAGTTTTAATTACCTTGATTTTTAACCCAAACCCCAAATTACCTTAGGGGTTTTACTCACAACCCCACTCCCAACACCACAACTCACCCAGAAAACGACCCTTGTACCTTTTGTCCCCTCAACGGCCTACCCACATCACATGAGAAGATGAAGACAAAGTGGGAACAGCAATCTAAGGGCTCCAAATCATTCCTTTCTCCCAAAGGAACTCTATGAACGTCCAAGATCAACTTTCCAAGCTGGCAACATCACATGGGAGCTTATTGACCAGTTCAAATTCAAAAGACCAAGGGCAGAATTGGGCATTCCATCCATTAGGGTTTAGGACTTGATTTTCTTGTATTATTTTATTTTGAGCTTCTAGTTAGTTCTAAAGAGTAGTATATAATGAGACGTATGTGTCTCATTATGCTTGTTTTTTTCCTCCTTTTTTCACAACTTTGTAAGTCCTGTTTTTATGAATGAAAAAGGTTAAAGTTTGGTGATGAGAAGAAAGAGCCATCTTCATTGTTTGATTGGTGTTTAAATTTCATGGTTGTTTACTTTTCAAGTTTTTAAAATTTAAGTCTTGTTTTCAAAGTTTCTGAAATTTTGGATTTTTTGGTAAAATCCTTGTTTCAAGTGTTGTTTTCAGGTTTGTTAGAGATTCTTTAAGTGTGTTCAAAGGAAGTTTTGGTATTAAAGTTTGGTGGTTTGAAAAAGGTTTCAAAAGAAAGTAACAAAAATCAGAAAGTATACTCTTGTGCTTGTTCTTCCTTTTAATCTTAGCAGGTTCTTGCTTGTTTGATAAAGGTCCAGCTCAGGTCCGGACCTGAAAGGAGGTGACATTTGCAGTCACTAAGGGACCTGGATGTAGGTCCCTTGTGGTAAAAATCTTGTCTCATTTTTCATATTTTTATATCTTATGTGATATTGCATGATTTGAATGAAAATCTGTTCTAGTGTTGTTTAGTTGTTAGGATTAGCTCAATTGTGTTTGTTATGCTTGTTAGTATCATTTAGAATCAAACTTGATTGGACTTTATGTGATTTGCTTTGGAAAGTTCAAATTCAGAAGTTTAAGGGGTGTTTGGATTAAGGCTTTATATGGTTTATATGATTTAGACTTGGCTTAAATCTTGTTTAACTGCACTCACTAGGTTGGTATTAGGTTGTTTGCTACTTGTTTGTTAGTTTGGGTGAGTTTTTAAACAATTTGCATGTCAAAAATTTGGTCATATAGTCAAAAATCAGATAAGTGCCTTTGTGACTGATTTTAGTAAAATTTGTGCTTGATTCTTGATTAACTGCTAGATATTAGGTCATTTGAGGCTTTGTGAGTGATTGAATGCTAGTTGGTTACTTTGTGTGAAAGATTTGTGCCATTAAAAATCATCTTTGTGCAAGAAAAACCAGCAAATATACTCTTCAGTCACTTAAGTATAATAGCAACTTGATTTTTGCATTGTGTGCTTGAATTTGTGTTGTAACCTGCCTGTTTTTGTGTTTGTTCTTGACTCCTTATACTCCAAAGAGTATAAGGGTGCCTTTCTTGTCCAATCAATCACCACAAACAAGCCAAAGACAAGCCCTCTTGTCAAAACTACACAAGTGAAGAACACTTGTGTGTTCATCAGAAACATCATCAAAACTGGGCACGTTTTTTATTCCAATAGCCTTAATCTTTTTTAATTTTGGATTGTGTTTGAGTTTTAGTGAGTAAAAAGGTCACTGGTTTGTGTTTTAAAAGTAAAAAAAAAAAAGAAAAAAAAAGCAAAAAGCTCACCTTGCCTGGGCTCGAACACGCGACCTTGCTTTCCAAGGACTAACGTGTTAACCAGTGATCCAGATGGCTTTTTACGTTATAGCTTCATTTCATTACATATTTAAGTAGTGTTTGTTTTATAGCTTATTTGGATAACAGCTTTTAAATAAGCTGTTTCTAGCTTATTTCTTTAAGCATTTTCCTGTTTAGCATTTTTCCTAGGATTTTATTAGGTTGTTTGACTTTTCTGAGAAAAAAGTATAATTTTCCCATTATTTATTAATTTATTAGGATTATTTTAAGTTTTAATTTTAAAAAGTCATTAAAAAATAGAAAAAAGTAATTTAAAAATCTGGAAAAATAGTTTTTAGGTTTTTAATCATATTTTTGAGGTTTACAGCTAATTAGGTTTTCAATTTAGCTTATTTTTTTATTTTATAGGATTTTAGGGTTTTTAAGCAACTTTAAAATTCAATATAAAATTATTAAATAGGTTTCAGAAAATTTGGATTGCATTTTTTTTTAGTTACATTATTTAGGATTTTTGGTAATTTTTTGGAATTATTTAGTGAACTTTGAATTTTTTTGATTATTTTAATATTATTTTATTATTAAAAATTGAAGTTTCATTTTTTCTAGTTTTTTCATTTTTCCTAGGTTAAGGACATTAATTTAGGAGCTTTGTCACTTTCCAAATATTTTTTAGACTTTTCAATTAATTTCTAGAATTAATTTAAGATTTAATAGATTTTAATAGTTTTTAAGTGTTTAAAAATAGTTTAATTTGGTTTTAAAATTTTTAAAAATAGTTTTTAGCTTAATTAGGATATTTTTGAGGTTTACAAACTATTAGATCTTGTTTAAGGCTTTTTAATAATTAAAAGTGATTTTTAGGGCTTTAATTAGCATTAAAAAGTCATTATCTAATTAATTAAAAGGTTTTAGCAAGTTTGGATTTTTTGTAAACTCTTAGAATATTATTGGGGATTTTTAGTAATTTTTAGGAATTTTTAGGTTAAAATTTTAATTTTGGCACTATTTACGGTTTTACGTGTTCGCCTTTTTCGTCGTAGTTTTATTCGTCTTTGTAACCGTCTTTCTCTTCTAATCATATTTCTTTCTCAATCATATAATCACAAACATCAATCAACTCTTAACACAACGCACTTGCCTCCTCGAGAACGAACTCACTTAGGGTCATTCACACACGGTTTTCCTAAATCGTCGTGCTTACTTGCCCTATTTATTGCTCTTTTCCTAAAGAGTGGTAAAAATTCCAACAATCATTTTGGCGCCGCTGCCGGGGAGGCGTGTTGTGTTTTGGTTGAACCATTGTTGTTTTTATATAGCCATAAATAGCTAATTGTATTAGTAGCACTCTACTAATACGTATTATCGGTTTTTCGTTTTTTTTGTGAATACTATTACTATATTGTATACGTAGAACAATAAATTTACAAGTACTCCAAATACGTGAGAAATCACAACCATGACTTGGGAGGTCATTACCCAATCATTGTATTCGAATCTCAAACCAAAGAAAAAGGCAAAAATAGATAAATACTTTCGAGAAGCTCGATTTTGAGAAATACAAACTATAAGGTGGGTATAAGGCGGTTGTATTTCACGACCTAAAAGAAAAAGGCTCTTAAGTGCTTCGCGCCGCCTCGTTTCCTCCGCTTGCTTGTGCGTATTTTGATTTTGAAAGCTAATCGAGGGTTTTGCCGCCCAAAGTATTACTAAGTATCATATATATTTTCTTGGTTTCTATTGATTAAACCCTCTTGAACGATTTGGTGTTCCACCATCGTTCTAAAGTCATCGAAGGCGTTCACTTAACGTGATCGTTTTCATTCCTTGAGGCTTCTTTAATCGAGAGATTTGATTAAGGAGGAGATTTGTAGATTTTGGTCTACTAATACATTCCAAAATCCGAAAAAAGTAAAAACAATCAAAAACCACAAAAAATATTGAAAAAGTAAAAACACCAAAAAGAATCTTCTTTGCTCGCCTTCTCGTTGTACGTGACGTTTATGCAAACTCGCTCCAAAGCAAGACGTGCTCGTAAACGAAGAAACAAATCAATCACTCCTACTAGTAAGGAGTCTCCTATTGACGAACCCATTGTAGTGAAAGAAGCACCCATGGCTAATCGAACTATGATGGAGTTGCTTCAAGCACCCACCGAGGGTTATGGAGAAGCGATTGTGATTCCCTCTATCCTTGCGGAGAATTTTGAGGTTAAGACGGGTTTATTGTCCATGATTCAAAACAACAAGTTTCGAGGTGACGAAAAGGACAACCCTCATAACCACATTCGCCAATTTAATCGTCTCACCGCCACTTGCAAGTTTAAGGACGTCTCAAACGACTCGATTAAGATGATGCTTTTTCCGTATTCCTTAGCGGGGCCCGCAAAAATTTGGTTAGAGAAAGAGCCGCCCAATTCTATATTGACGTGGAAGGATCTCGTTTCAAAATTCGTGAACCAATTTTTTCCGCCCTCTAAGACTACGCACTTGAAAAACGAGATTTCAAAGTTTTCGCAAGAGTATAATGAGAGTTTTTCAACGGCTTGGAATAGGTTTAAGGAAATGTTGCACGAATGTCCTCATCATGGTTTTTCCGACTTGCATCAAATTGACACGTTTTACAATGGCTTGAACGATCATGAGCGTGATTATCTTAATGCCGCCGCGGGTGGTAATTTTTTGTGTAAGACGGTCGAGGAAGCCTTGTTAATCATTGAGAATAGGTCTAAGGTCTATAGTCCTCGTAGCACGTCGAGTGTTCGTAAGACTTCGTCTTCGCCTTCATTGTCACACACCGTTGATGCTTGTCAAATCGAGGCTAATTTGGAGAACAAAATTTTTGATAAGTTGAAAGGATTGTTAATTGAGTTTAAAGTTGGTGAACAACCCGCTCCCGCTACGATTAAAGCGGTTGAGGTTTCTTGTATGTATTGTGGTGGAGCTCACGATTATTCCGAGTGCATTACCAACGGTGGTAACACTTCGAGTGCCTTCGCGGCCGCGGGAACTTATAACCAAACCGGTCAAGTTCCTCGCACTAATCAATTGACTCCACCGGGTTTTCCACCAAATCAAAATGCTAACAATTATCGAAACAATCAAGTTGGTTACCAAAGCAATCAAAGGAACAATTTTAAGGGTAATAACAACTATGGGAATCAAGGAACTAGTAGCCAATTGCAAAATCAAAATCAAAACCGTAATTTTCAAAACACAAGTCAAGGTCTTCAAAATGTTTACACAAAAGAACTTCCAATGGACTTTTTGAATTACGCCACGGCAAATGATAAGATTTTGGAAAACATACAAGAGCAATTGGCTAGTCAAGCTAGGGACATGGCTAAAAACACCAAGGAGTTAGCAAATTTTGTGAAAGAAAATCTTAACATGAGAAATGAATTGAAAAATGATTTTGCTAATCAAATTCGAGGGCAAAACAACAAGATAGAGCAAAGTCATGCTAGGCTTGAACAAAAAATTGACCAAAAAGCCGCTAGTCAAGATTTGAAGTTTAATAGTCACGATGCTAAGCTTAATGCTATTTTAGAAGCCGTCATGGGGAACAAAGCCTCTACTTCGAGTGGTCTACCTAGTAACACCGTTTCAAACCCGAAGGGAGAGATGAAAGTGATTACCACACGAAGTGGTAAGACACTTAAAGAACCGACTCCTCAACCAATTACTCCAACGGTGGAGGAAATTGAGGAAGAACCCGAGGTGGTGGTCGAAAAGGAGCATATTTCAATCCCACAAAGTACCGCTCATGCCATACCTACGGTCGACCCTTTACCAACATTGGAACCCGAGATTCCAAAGGCTATGCCTATGCCCCAACCCACACCACCCTTGCCTTACCCATCAAGACTTAGGAAGGAGAAACGACAAGAGCGCGACAACTACCAATTTGAGCTTTTTATGAAAATGTTTCGTGAGTTGCACTTTAATGTGAGTTTCGCCGATGCTTTGGTCATGATGCCTCGATTTGCCGCTAACTTTAAGAGTATGTTGAACAACAAGGAGAAATTGCACCAAATGTCTAGTTGTTCGTCGGTTTATCTTAATCGCATACCTCAAAAAGTCGGTGATCCCGGTAAATTTTTGATCCCTTGTGCAATTCAAGATATGGAAGAATGCTATGCCTTGGCCGATCTTGGTGCTAGAATTAACTTGATGCCACTTGCAATCTTCAAGTCGCTCAATCTTCCTAATCTTACTCCTTCACGAATGTCTATTGAGTTGGCCGACCATTCCACAATTCTCGCATGTGGTTTGGCGGAAGACGTTTTTGTGAAAGTGGGGAAGTTCTACTATCCCGTAGACTTCATTGTTGTTGATATCCCCATGGATCCTCAATTTCCTCTTATTTTAGGTCGTTCGTTTTTAGATACGTCTATGGCTTTAATTGATGTGCATGCTAGAAAGATCACCTTACGTTTCAACGACGAGGAAATTGTTATAAACGCAACTCAAAATTCTCAACTTTCTCATGTTTATTCCGTTGCTACCATAAACCTCGTTGATATGATCGACGTGGTTTGCGAGGAATTTTCACAAGAAGTTTTAGGGTTTGGTGATGAAGAAACTAGTGGTAATCCCACTATGTTAGACCCAATTCTTGATAATTCGACACCAACCTTCACTCCTTTCGAAGGTGGTGGTTTTACGTTGGAAGAATGTAATGTTCCACGTACTTGTGACGAAGACCTCGACAACGATGAGGACTTCTCGATTATCAAGGATTTTCTCAACGATTTCCCATTTCCTCCACCCGAGGAGGTTATGAGTATCGAGCCCAAATCTTCACTTGAGGAACCACCTATCCTCGAGTTGAAAGATTTACCTCCTCACCTCGAATATGTCTATTTGGAGGAGGACGACAAGTTGCCGGTTATTATTGCGAAGGATCTTTCGAATGATGAAAAAACCGCACTTGTCGATGTTCTAAAGGACCATAAAGGGGCGATTGCGTGGAAGTTATCCGACATTAAGGGAATCGATCCCAAGTTTATGTACCCACAAAATCTTAATGGAGGAGGATTTCAAGCCCACAATCCAAAGTCAAAGGAGGGTGAACCCTAAAATTCACGACGTCATCAAAAAGGAGGTCCTTAAACTCCTTGACGCGGGAATAATTTACCCTATTTCCGATAGCCCTTGGGTGAGTCCTATTCATTGTGTCCCTAAAAAGGGAGGGATGACCGTTGTGCCAAACGATGCCAACGAGTTGATTCCCACTAGACTCGTGACCGGATGGAGAGTGTGCATTGACTATCGAAAGTTGAATGAAGCCACTCGAAAAGACCATTTTCCCTTGCCCTTCATGGACCAAATGTTGGAGCGTCTTGCGGGAAACGATTTTTATTGCTTTTTAGATGGTTTTTCCGGTTACTTCCAAATTCCCATCGACCCTCGTGATCAAGAAAAAACTACGTTTACGTGTCCATATGGAACGTTTGCTTATCGTAGAATGCCATTCGGACTTTGCAATGCACCGGGAACTTTTCAACGATGCATGATGGCTATTTTTCATGATATGATCGAGAAGACGATGGAAGTCTTCATGGATGACTTTTCCGTGTTTGGTGATTCTTTCACTTCGTGTTTGTCGAACCTTGAGAGAATGTTGAAACTTTGTGAGGAAACCATCCTTGTGCTCAATTGGGAAAAGTGTCATTTTATGGTTAAGAGTGGAATCGTCATAGGGCACAAGGTCTCGAAAGCGGGGATTGAGGTAGATCAAGCTAAGGTAGACGTCATCGCCAAATTACCTCATCCCAAAACCGTCAAGGGAGTTAGGAGTTTCCTAGGCCATGCGGGCTTTTATCGTCGATTCATCAAGGATTTTTCGAAGATTTCTTGACCCATTACACATCTTCTCGAAAAAGAGGCACGTTTTGTCTTTGACGAAGATTGTGTACGAGCCTTTGAAATCCGTAAGAGGAAACTTACCGAAGCTCCCATTCTTGTTGCTCCCAATTGGAACCTCCCCTTTGAGCTTATGTGTGATGCTAGTGATTACGCTATTGGGGCCGTTTTGGGGCAACGTCATGATAAGCACTTCTTGCGTATTCACTATGCTACCAAGACGATGACCGAGGCTCAACTTAAATACACTACAACGGAAAAGGAGTTCCTTGCCGTGGTGTATGCATTTGAGAAATTCCGACCTTATCTCGTCTTGACGAAATGCATAGTGTATACGGACCATTCGGCTATTAAGTATCTCATGGCAAAACAAGATGCTAAGCCGAGATTACTTCGTTGGATTCTCCTCCTTCAAGAATTTGATCACAAAATCGTTGACAAAAAAGGAGCCGAGAATCTAGCGGCCGATCATCTCTCTCGTTTGGAAGATCCTCACCAAAGTGTGTACGAGCCTAAGGAAATCACCGAAACATTTCCGCTCGAGACACTTGGTGTAGTGAATTCTAAGCTTGATTCTTCTACCCCATGGTTTGCGGATTTTGCAAATTACCATGCGGGTAACTTCATCATTAAGGGTATGACGACTCAAGAAAAACGAAAATTCTTTCGTGATGTCAAGTTCTACTTTTGGAACGACCCTTACTTGTTTCGAACTTGTGCGAATCAAATCATCCGCCGTTGTGTATTTGGCACCGAAGCTTCTAACATCCTTAGAGCTTGCCATGAGGGACCCACGGGTGGTCACCACGGTGCTAATCTCACGGCTAAAAAGGGGTTTGATGCCGGCTTCTTTTGGCCTACTATTTACCGAGATGCACAAGATCTTGTGAAGTCGTGTGATGCATGCCAACGACAAGGAAAAGCCTCACAAAAAGATGAAATGCCACAAAATATCATCCAAGTGTGTGAGATCTTTGACGTTTGGGGTATAGACTTTATGGGGCCGTTCCCATCATCTCGTGGTAATAAGTACATTCTCGTTGCGGTTGACTACCTTTCTAAGTGGGTGGAGGCCAAGGCCTTGCCCACCAATGATGCTCGTGTGGTAGTCAAGTTTTTGAAGCAATTGTTCTCTCGGTTTGGAACCCCTCGTTCTATCATAAGCGATCGTGGAACCCATTTTTGTAACGACCAATTTGAAAGGGTTCTAAGGAAATATGGGGTTACACATCGGCTTTCTACGGCTTATCACCCACAAACGAGTGGGCAAGTCGAGGTTTCAAACCGAGCTTTGAAGAGGATCTTGGAGAGGTCCGTTGGGGAAAACCGACAATCTTGGTCGGATAAGTTAGACGATGCTTTATGGGCCTTTAGGACCGCTCATAAGACGCCCATTGGGTGCACTCCCTATAAGCTTGTGTATGCAATTAAATGAATTGGATGAATTGAGGGATATTGCTTATGAAAATTCATTGATTTATAAAGAGAAAACTAAAAAGTTGCATGATTCTAAAATTAAAAACCGGGTTTTTAACATTGGGGATCAAGTTTTGCTTTTTAATTCTAGATTGAAAATCTTTTCCGGTAAATTGAAATCCCGTTGGTCCGGTCCATTCACCGTGACTCAAGTATTTCCGTATGGGACCATCGAGCTAGCTCAAGATGATGGTCCTAACTTCAAAGTGAATGGACATAGGTTGAAGCACTACTTTGGCGGGGAAGTTCCATCCTTGAACTACCTCGACCAAGTCACCTTCCCCAATGATAATTAGTATTGAGCGGATCGAGTGGAGCTCATGACTCGGTAATCAAAAACGAGGTGCCTCGTGGGGGAGTCCCATGCTTATCCTATGTACATATTATCGCTTTCTAATGTAGCTTACGTGTGGGGATTTGTGCCCTTCCAACCTTTGTTCCGTGTTTGTTTGTGAATTGTGGTTTTTAGATCATGATCTTCACGATTGGAGCCTCTCGTGTTCGTTTTATGGGAGCACTCGATCGTTTTCTTTGGAGACATTTCTCAATATCCATGATATATCCTTTTGATGTTCTAACCTTAGGTTTATAGCACACTTCATAAACGGCTATTAATTTAATGGTTACACCCTTTCCATGCTAGATTAGGCATTCGACTACGTCTCTAGTATGGGGGTGTTTTCACCCCTAGACTCGAAACATTGAGGACAATGTTTAACTTTAGTATGGGGGGTGAATAGATACTTGCCTTGCCAAACCTTCACGCTTTCCAAAGTTTATGTTTTGTTTATCATTTTTGTTGCAAAATAAGGCTAAAAATGGCCAAATTTTAAAATTTTTTCTCATGTTTTATAAGTGTTTGAAGACACGAATGTAGATTTTCCGATGGCGAGAATAAGAGTAATTTTTGACTCGACCGTGCGTGTTGAGCACTTAGCTTTGATTCCTTAACTATACATTAGGCTAAGTCTCTTAAATGAGGACGAGAAATGATAGAGTTAATTATAAGTTACTATGCTAAACGTAGAGTACTCGTATTCTTTCAAAAACTCATGTGTTCTCGTTGTTTGCTTATTCTCCCTTCGCATGTAAATATTTTTTGCTTAATAAATATTGACTTAGCGATTTAGTTAGGATTGTTGGGTTTCTAGTCTTTTCTAGTAGCTTCCGTGTAATTAAATTGGGAAGACATTAAGGTATCGCCAGCGTCACGGTTTTGAAGTATTGGCACCCGAATAATCGAAAGCTTCACCCAATAATTAGATTTCAAGTGCTCACCTAAATCTAGCAAACAATTTGAAGCCCCACAAGGCCGAAAAATCTATGCAAAATTGAAAGTGAATCAAGCCTTAATCTTCGAAGCTTTAAAGATCCAAAATTCGCTTTAGCGTGAGGATATAAGTCTTTGGCTAATAAAACCACCGATGAGGCGGATAATAAAAGGCAAGGCAAGACCGAAGTCATAATAAATGCTTCATGGCGAAGTTGAATAAAAGATGGAGGTAAACCAAAGATAATAAGGTCCTTCCGTTAGGGGGCGTATAAAAGTCTTGGTAATAAGTCTCATGTTCAAAACCGTTATAAAACCGTGTTTATCGATCCTTCTTGTTGACTTAATTTTTTAACATCGTTGTCTATTAGGAGGGGTTATTGATTTGATGGTCTTAGTTACACCGTTAGGACTCTATTATTAGACCTAAATCTCTATTATCGCATAAGTCAAACAATGTATCCTCGTGAAACATTCAAGACATCATAAAATATAAGAGATACAACTTAGGAATAATGGGAGGATAAGTACGTGATTAGGGCATATGAGTAGTGTTAGCATTACTAACTTATAATGACAATGATCTCGTTACACGCTTGGCATGGAATTGGAGTGAAAATCGAGGACGATGAAATTATTTCTAACGAAGCATTCACGTGTTCTTATTCTATGAACCTAAACGTCCCATTTTTCGATGAAAATCATACATTATGTCTATAACACAAGTAGTAGTAATAGTAGTAGTGTAGCTAGTTTATCATTTCAATAAAGGGAATAAAATTAAATTTTGGAGATGCTAAGATACTTTATTCTTGCATTGCGTGAGGGCACGACAATGGTTTAGTATGGGGGAGTGATGAGACTGCTTTTATACATAGTCTCATCGTCCAAATAGGGCTTAAAATGCATTAAATATCATCAAAATACCCAAATATATGCTTGTGTTTGTTGCTTGTGTATTTTAGGTACGGATATTGAGAAAATGACAAAAGATCACAAGAATCATGCAAAAACGAACACGGGAAACGAAGCCGCACGATGAACCAAGCCCTAATGAAGAATTTTCCAAAGAAAACCCTTGAAGATTTGAAGAATTATGAAGATGGGTCCTCCAAGTTTGAAGAATTGACACTTTATACCCTTGTATCTTCATAATTACAAGTTTGGTCCCTAAAGTTTGTCAAAATTACAAAAAGGACCCTTAACTTTGAAGAATCGGCAAATTTAGTCCCTCAACAAAACTAAATTGTCATTAATGGTCCTCCAAGAAGTCAACAAACAAGTCAAAGTCCTTGAAGTATGAAGACATGTCAAAATCAGTCCTTGAAGAATGAAGAAATTGCATGTTTAGTCCTTGTTTCAAGTTTATAAAAGTATTTGTGCCAAAATTGCCAAATTACCAAAGATATTTACAAAGGAATTGGAGTTTATTGCCATTTTATACAAGATGAAAGAAAGAAGAACCTTGAGGGGGCAAAACTGCCAAGACAACCAAACCTTACCCTCCAACCAGAAGCTTACACGTCACATTACCCACCCATTTACCCAAATACCCTACCCATAACCCAACCCGTAACCCACAACCCACCAGGTTTATTTAATAAACCTGGTCAAATTGGTCAACCTTTTTTCCCACTAAACATTAAATTTAAACTTAATCACCCCCAATTTGGATTAAAACTTCCCCATTATCCAGATAAACCCTAATACATACCCAGTTTTAATTACCTTGATTTTTAACCCAAACCCCAAATTACCTTAGGGGTTTTACTCACAACCCCACTCCCAACACCACAACTCACCCAGAAAACGACCCTTGTACCTTTTGTCCCCTCAACGGCCTACCCACATCACATGAGAAGATGAAGACAAAGTGGGAACAACAATCTAAGGGCTCCAAATCATTCCTTTCTCCCAAAGGAACTCTATGAACGTCCAAGATCAACTTTCCAAGCTGGCAACATCACATGGGAGCTTATTGACCAGTTCAAATTCAAAAGACCAAGGGCAGAATTGGGCATTCCATCCATTAGGGTTTAGGACTTGATTTTCTTGTATTATTTTTTTTGAGCTTCTAGTTAGTTCTAAAGAGTAGTATATAATGAGACGTATGTGTCTCATTATGCTTGTTCTTTTTTCTCCTTTTTTCACAACTTTGTAAGTCCTGTTTTTATGAATGAAAAAGGTTAAAGTTTGGTGATGAGAAGAAAGAGCCATCTTCATTGTTTGATTGGTGTTTAAATTTCATGGTTGTTTACTTTTCAAGTTTTTAAAATTTAAGTCTTGTTTTCAAAGTTTCTGAAATTTTGGATTTTTTTGGTAAAATCCTTGTTTCAAGTGTTGTTTTCAGGTTTGTTAGAGATTCTTTAAGTGTGTTCAAAGGAAGTTTTGGTATTAAAGTTTGGTGGTTTGAAAAAGGTTTCAAAAGAAAGTAACAAAAATCAGAAAGTATACTCTTGTGCTTGTTCTTCCTTTTAATCTTAGCAGGTTCTTGCTTGTTTGATAAAGGTCCAGCTCAGGTCCGGACCTGAAAGGAGGTGACATTTGCAGTCACTAAGGGACCTGGATGTAGGTCCCTTATGGTAAAAATCTTGTCTCATTTTTCATATTTTTATATCTTATGTGATATTGCATGATTTGAATGAAAATCTGTTCTAGTGTTGTTTAGTTGTTAGGATTAGCTCAATTGTGTTTGTTATGCTTGTTAGTATCATTTAGAATCAAACTTGATTGGACTTTATGTGATTTGCTTTGGAAAGTTCAAATTCAGAAGTTTAAGGGGTGTTTGGATTAAGGCTTTATATGGTTTATATGATTTAGAATTGGCTTAAATCTTGTTTAACTACACTCACTAGGTTGGTATTAGGTTGTTTGCTACCTGTTTGTCAGTTTGGGTGAGTTTTTAAACAATTTGCATGTCAAAAATTTGGTCATATAGTCAAAAATCAGATAAGTGCCTTTGTGACTGATTTTAGTAAAATTTGTGCTTGATTCTTGATTAACTGCTAGATCTTAGGTCATTTGAGGCTTTGTGAGTGATTGAATGCTAGTTGGTTACTTTGTGTGAAAGATTTGTGCTATTAAAAATCATCTTTGTGCAAGAAAAACCAGCAAATATACTCTTCGGTCACTTAAGTATAACAGCAACTTGATTTTTGCATTGTGTGCTTGAATTTGTGTTGTAACCTGCCTGTTTTTGTGTTTGTTCTTGACTCCTTATACTCCAAAGAGTATAAGGGTGCCTTTCTTGTCCAATCAATCACCACAAACAAGCCAAAGACAAGCCCTCTTGTCAAAACTGCACAAGTGAAGAACACTTGTGTGTTCATCAGAAACATCATCAAAACTGGGCACGTTTTTTATTCCAATAGCCTTAATCTTGTTTAATTTTGGATTGTGTTTGAGTTTTAGTGAGTAAAAAGGTCACTGGTTTGTGTTTTAAAAGTAAAAAAAAAGAGAAAATAAAAAGCAAAAAGCTCACCTTGCCTGGGCTCGAACACGCGACCTTGCTTTCCAAGGACTAACGTGTTAACCAGTGATCCAGATGGCTTTTTACGTTATAGCTTCATTTCATTACATATTTAAGTAGTGTTTGTTTTATAGCTTATTTGGATAACAGCTTTTAAATAAGCTGTTTCTAGCTTATTTCTTTAAGCATTTTCCTGTTTAGCATTTTTCCTAGGATTTTATTAGGTTGTTTGACTTTTCTGAGCAAAAAGTATAATTTTCCCATTATTTATTAATTTATTAGGATTATTTTAAGTTTTAATTTTAAAAAGTCATTAAAAATAGAAAAAGTAATTTAAAAATCTGGAAAAATAGTTTTTAGGTTTTTAATCATATTTTTGAGGTATACAGCTAATTACGTTTTCAATTTAGCTTATTTTTGATTTTATAGGATTTTAGGGTTTTTAAGCAACTTTAAAATTCAATATAAAATTATTAAATAGGTTTCAGAAAATTTGGATTGCATTTTTGTTTTAGTTACATTATTTAGGATTTTTGGTAATTTTTTGGAATTATTTAGTGAACTTTGAATTTTTTTGATTATTTTAATATTATTTTATTATTAAAAATTGAAGTTTCATTTTTTCTAGTTTTTTCATTTTTCCTAGGTTAAGGACATTAAATTAGGAGCTTTGTCACTTTCCAAATATTTTTTAGACTTTTCAATTAATTTCTAGAATTAATTTAAGATTTAATAGATTTTAATAGTTTTTAAGTGTTTAAAAATAGTTTAATTTGGTTTTAAAATTTTTAAAAATAGTTTTTAGCTTAATTAGGATATTTTTGAGGTTTACAAACTATTAGATCTTGTTTAAGGCTTTTTAATAATTAAAAGTGATTTTTAGGGCTTTAATTAGCATTAAAAAGTCATTATCTAATTAATTAAAAGGTTTTAGCAAGTTTGGATTTTTTGTAAACTCTTAGAATATTATTGGGGATTTTTAGTAATTTTTAGGAATTTTTAGGTTAAAATTTTAATTTTGGCACTATTTACGATTTTACGTGTTCGCCTTTTTCGTCGTAGTTTTATTCGTCTTTGTAACCATCTTTCTCTTCTAATCATACTTCTTTCTCAATCATATAATCACAAACATCAATAAACTCTTAACACAACGCACTTGCCTCCTCGAGAACGAACTCACTTAGGGTCATCCACACACGGTTTTCCTAAATCGTCGTGCTTACTTGCCCTATTTATTGCTCTTTTCCTAAAGAGTGGTAAAAATTCCAACAATCAATTACAAACTTGGTTTAGATTACTAAAGTACAAGAACATAAACAAACTTAGTTCATATTACAAAAGTACTAGAAAAACTAATGCAGGAAGGTAAATTGCAGGGCATCACTTCTTGTTGGAACTTGCAGCTTGTTTCTTCTTTATAGGTGCACGTGAAGTTGATCCTGTTGCATCAGATGGCCTTTTCCTCTGGGATGAACTTGATCATGTTGTAGTATTTGGGTCCTTTTGCCCTTTACAAGACCTTTTGTTGTGGCCTAGATTTCCGCATTTTTTACATCTCACTATTTTATAGGCCCTTGACAGCTTTCCATCCTTCACCATTTGAGCCTTATCATCCCTTGTTTTTCTCCTATTTTTCCTTGGCCTACCAACTGGAGTATTATGCTTGGTGGGGTGAGTGTTGTAGGAATTTGTGACTTCTGCCACATGACCTTACCATTCAAACAACCCAGAGTGTAATTGTATGTTTTTTTCCAAGTAGCTAATCAATAACACTTATCCACCCATTCTTTTTGTATGTTCACATGATGTCCATTAAGTGACATGTTGAAGTTGGATGCTATAGCATGTGCACAAGGGATCCATGTTAACTCCCACTTCCTACAGCTACATACCTTTTTAACTACATTAACTACACACTGAGTACCATATGTGCTCTTAACCTCATACTCTTCATCCCCATTGTACCCAACTGTGTACCTATTAGCCCTTTACATGGCTATACTCAATAACTTAGTTGCAACAGGGGTAAGTGGTCCATCTGACTTTTTAATCACAACAATAACATTAGCCATCCTTTTCATTAAGTACTCCCTAATGTATTCTAAGGTTGTGATTGTTGGTGTATCCCTAGCATCTAAAATCTTACCATTGAAACACTCACACAGATTGTTCAACAAGATGTCTGATCTAGCTCTACCTGTTATCATTATAATGGGGAGTAATAAGTGTCTGTTTAACTACAAATTAAGCTAAAAGCAGATTAAACAAAATGGATTTTTACTTGAGAAATGTGATCTAGCCCAACTGTGAGCTAGTATTTTACCCAACCATTCAAAAGTTTCTTTGTTAAACTCTTTCAAATGGCCTTATCAAAATATGGAACATTTGTTGCAGAAGCACATCTCAACAATAGCTCTTTATAAGCTAGTCCAGTCCATTGTTTTTTCATGTTTTCATGGATATGCCAAAGGCAATATCTATGCTCTGCACATGGAAAAACATTTTCCATAGCAATATATAAACCCTGTAGAAAAAGACAAAGTTTTAGTGATTTAATATGTTAGGGACCAAGTATGCAATAAAAAGTTAAATATAGGAAAAAGACAAATTACCTTTTGTCTATCACTGATAAAGGTGAAATTTGATTCCTTTATCAACCCAAGATCATCACCTAGGCATTCTAAAAACCATGTCTAAGAACATGTTATTTCTTTCTCAATAGTGGCATATACAAGTGGGTAAATGCCATTGTTTGTATCTAACCCAATAGCAGTGAGTAGTTGCCCTGGATATGGTCCCTTTTATTCCTTTAGTCCCAACAACTCTTGAAAACTCTCTACCACAAGATCTGAAACCTTTCTTTAAGGGGCCTAAACAAACATAGATCCTCTTGAAAATTCTTGTATTATCATCAATAGTTGCATCTCTTTCAACTTCAATCCTTACTATTGTATCTGGATTAGCCCTTCTTAATTCTAGACAGTAATCTCTCAACATGGTATATTGGTGCTTATAATCTCCTTTGACTTGATTAACAACTTATGTTTTAGCTCTACATGCCTTTTGAATAGACACACCTAGCTCAAACTTCTTTTGCAATTCATCTTGAAGAGCTCTTAAAGGTATATGTGGGTTTTCTCAACTTGGTCAATGATGCCTTATTCAAGAACTTGGAAGTATAAGCATTGACTTTCCTTGTATGTAAGTAGTTATGGACATTATTATATGTCTTGACTTCCCATGATTCAGTGTTTTTAACCTTAGTAACTAATACAAGGTTTTTGGCCAAGTATGAAAATTAAAGTTCGTTGAAGTGGTCTAATCGAATTGATTATTGGTAAACGTGTCACTCAGTCGTCTT
The DNA here is from genome assembly GCA_025667525.1 of Glebionis coronaria. NCBI lineage: Eukaryota > Viridiplantae > Streptophyta > Magnoliopsida > Asterales > Asteraceae > Glebionis > Glebionis coronaria. Next base: position 493,859,443 of record CM046881.1, read on the forward strand.
TTGGTGGAAAACAAGGATTTGTCGTTGTAGTGTAATTAAAATGCAAAACTTTAACGTAAATGACGGTAATTTAAATCTAAACCTAATTGAAAATGTAAATGTGCAATATTAAAAACTTTAAAAATAAATGATGAGATATTAAATGACGGGTAATTAAAACTTTACGAAAAGAAAATTTGACAAGTAAATAAAAATGCAACACGTAATTAAAATAGGCTAAAAGTAACACGAGAAAAACTGTCACTTTTCTCTAAAAATAAAAACTAGAAAACTTTGAAATCTTGAAACTAAAAACTAACACAAGAATTTAAAACAATCAAGCAGACAAAACAATTATTCCGAAAAAGCTACAGTATATTTCAGTAATTGCATTTCTTCGGAAAAATGACTTTCTCGGAAAAACAAGTTTTTCGGAGAAATCTTCGGAAAAGCAATGAATTCAGAGAAAAGGATATTTTCGGAATAATGACTTTTTCGGAAAAATAACTTTTTCGGAATAAATGTTTTTCAGAGAAATCTTCGGAAAAATGGAAATTTCAGAAAAAAGATGATTTCGGAAATATGACAAATTCAGAAAAAAAAGAATCTTTGGAAAAAATGACGAATTCAGAAAAAATGGGAATTTCGGAAAAAATGACTATTTCGGAAAAAAGGTATCTTCGGAAAAATGGCAAATTCAGAAAATGTTAGGACTCATGGATTTAGAAGTTACTCCTGTTAATATGCAGTTCCTACTGGAGTACTCCGTTACTCCTGGTGAGTTACAGTTCCTACTGGAGTACTTCGTTACTCCTGGTGTTACAGTTCCTACTGATAGTATTCTTCGTTCCTCCTGGTGATACAGTTCCTCCTGGTCGTATTATAAAGTTGATAGAAGATTGTAGAAGATAAGATCAAGGAAGATTGTAGAAGATATGATCAAATATTTAGTCTTCCTATTCATATGGAAAGTATTAAAGATATTGATTATGATGAGGAGGTTACAAAATTATTTAGGAAATAATTAAATGGTATTAATGTATAATACTTTGGAAAGTATTAATTATGTTGTAACCACCTAGGACCCCTTGCACTATAAAAGGAGGTCCTATGGTGTAGAGATGGACACACTTCTACACACACACGTATGGTTTACATTGTTTGTGAATGAGTGAATAACAACCAAGGTGCCTACCCTCTTTATATAATAGAGGGACTAGGGTTACATCACAACCCTAACTTACTATCTAAGCTAATATATTACTACTAGGTCCTCATCTTGTTTTGTCATATCAACTCAAGATATCTAAGTCCCAACAGAAAAAAAGATGATTTCATGGAAATGATGAATTCAGAGAAAATGGTAATTTCGGAATAATGGACTTTTCAGAAAAAGGTGTGTTTTCGGAAAAACAAAACCCTTTTCCGAAATAGTAAGGACCAGATACAGTACTATGAAAAATGTAAAATAAGCCACAAATAAGCTAAAATCAAATAAGCAATCTACCAAAACTTAATCTAAAACACTTTTAAGAAAAACTAATTCAACCACAAATCAAAAAGTTGAAAAACACTAATAAAAAAAAATTAAAAATCAACTTTTAATAAAACAAACTAATAAAAACTTAACTAAAATCAAGTCAAACACACAATAAGCTATCAAATCAATAAGCTAACACAATCAAACACATAAAAACATAACCATTAATTAAATAAGCATGACAATAAGACAATAAGCATAAAGATTAACAAGAATAAGAAAGGTAGAAGGAGAGATTAATATAAAACTTGATTAAAGAAAAGATTAAACAACAAAATTAAAGATTAAACTTACTTGGAATTAAATGAATTAAGGTACAAGACAAGGAATGTAAATTCACAAGTAATTAAATGACATGAAAATAAATTGGAAAGACTAATGTGTCAAATTAGCTAACAACATGAAAATGAAACTAATGAGGTCTATTTATAGGAGAGGATATGATTAGTGGAAGCTTCCTCCTCTCTTTCTTCTTTCTTTATTTCTTGTTTAGTCCTCAGTCTTCTTAATTCTTCGACTTTTTCGACTTCTGTCTCGGGATTACTTTAAACTCGTCTTGTGATTTCTTCATAAATTAGACTTGAGTTATTCGACTTTATTAAACTTCCGTCTTTAGACTTTTTCTTCGATAAATCTTTAGAATAGGCCTTGGACTTCCGTTCTTTTTGCACTCTTGATTTCTTGACTTTGTCTTTTTTCCTTTTCTTCGATAAAAGCCCGTGAAAGCCCGTGTTTTCTTCCCTTTTTACATTTTGATCCTAAAATCACAGCAAAAACACAAACCACGCATAATTCTGACATTTACGACATAAAATACACGTTACGGTCTTGTTTTCATTATAATTAAGTGGTAAAAGGATGGGTGTTTTCACACCTATCAAATCCCCTACACTTGACCATTGCAATGTCCTCATGCAATGCATTAATTACAAAGCAAGATTACACTTTTCATCACAATCAATCCACATTGGCCTTTATTAAAGAGATAGAAAATAACAAAACAAGTAAAGAAATCAAATACTTACCTTAGGGTTTTGGAATGTCATGAATTATTATCATCCTCAAGTTTCACGTTCCCCATACCAAGCTTAAAAATGAGATCATTGTTATTATAAGTTAGCAAACTAACATGAACTCATGTGGGCCAATTATGTACTTAGACTCTCTTATTCCTAGGTGTACCTCTTATATTTTATTATTGTCTTGAATGATCACGAGGATGCATTGTTGACTTATTTCGATAGTTATTAAGGCTGAAAATAAAATGGGACGATTTAATCACTAGTTAGCTAAAGGACAAAATCTTTTAAAACTGCTTCTCGGGACCTCATAAAGTTCATATCTTGGCATAACTCGCTTCACAATTTGAGACCTTTCTGGGACCGATATTTGGCAGCGACTTCATACTTCAAATCTTTGAGAGACGTTCTTGAAAGTATGGTCTTCTCTTCATAATAGGAATTTCTTCACTTGAAATTTTGAGAGATTCTTCATCTTTGGACCACGACTTCTTCATTTTTCTCCAATATTTATTTTGGACTTTGATATACAACGATCCGCCTCCTTTTAGGACTTGGATCTATTTATCCTCATACCTTGCTAGGGTCTTTTTGGATAGACTTCTCCATGATCTTTAGAGGAGTTTTTGCTTTTCGTCGTGTGTCTCGATCCTTCATATTGATTTTCGATAAATGATTCTTCACATCACTTTTGGATCTTTAGAAACAAAATGTAGCCCTCATGCCTTGTTAGGGCCTTTTCGGACTCGCCAATCTTTGCATCCCGCTTCAATAAGTTATGCCTTGGCTATGAACTCTAATCAATACCGAGCAACTTTTAAACGATCTTGGGCTAGAAGCTAAGTAACTTTTCAAATCGTACAACCTTATTTATTGCAGATAAGTTTATTAACAAGCGATGGGAGAATAGGCTTATAATCAACTCACATAAATTCCCGAAAGAATACCAAACTTATAATTGACGCTATCATCTCTCGTTCTCCCCAATTTAAAATCTCAAGGAATGAGACTCGTGGATGCTTAGCCAATTAAATCAAAGTTTTGGGTTTTCGAGTCATCTATAGGATCTTGCAAATCCTTAGACTTTTTCAAGTTTAGAATTCGCATTTTAAAGTTCCCTTGATAAACAACTCTCTAGGATCAATTGTAGGAACTTGCGAAAAGTTCTTGTTCTTAACCCGTGAGAGTTAAGACTTTCGCGTTTTAAAGCTCCCTATATAAAAGCCTAGCAAAACTTGACTTAAACACGTTAAGGATACTAGCTAGAGTAAACTTAGATAAGTAAACTCGGGTTGAGTCAAAAGATTCACAACGTTGAAAATTAAAACCACTTTATTAAAATTGATTCTAGTAAAGAAAGAAAATAACTATACAAAGGTAAAACTACTAGGCCAAAATAGATCAAAATTTTTGAAAAATGTCGAAAAATTGATTTTCCGATTAAAATGAGGACAAATACAAGGAAAAGACCACTTAACTTCGATAGAAGTCCCCCCTACACTTAATATAAACATTGTCCTCAATGTTTAAGCATGTGGAAGTAAACTCCCCTACACTTAGGACACTGTGCACTTTGTTTAAATCTTGCTAAGGAAAGGACAACTAAAGTGATTCCTATTTTGATATTGGAAAATATAAAATAGAGAATCAAAAGAGTTTAGGATAGAACCGGGAAGACGGGTACACGGGATCACGGGTCGTTAAAAGTCATCAAGAATGGATCTTTGAAAGCTCGAATCCCTGTACATGATTAGAAGAAGACAACAAACAACATACTAGGGTCTCCTCCTACACTTATTATAAAAATAAGAGAAAAAGGATAGATACTTGGGTTGCCTCCCAAAAAGCGCTTGATTTTTGTTCACCGAGTCGTGAGCCTGACTCGACCTTGATTAGCATAGGAAGAAGCTTGAAACAAATCCACCGGGATCAAAGATATGGTTTGCATCCATCAAATAGCACAGGCTTAAGGCGAACAAGGCAAGCCAAAGAAGAGTAGGCAAGGTTCCCTTAAGCAGTTGGTGAGCACGGTGGAAGCAAGTATGGGGAGGTGCAAGCATATCTTCATAAGTACCAAAGATTTTTCCTTTTATTTCATCAGATGGATACTGAGATGGCTTGAAGTTTCCAATACCGGGGTCGAACACCTTTTCCTTTAGGGGAAAATAACACTCAGGCTCAACAGATCTTGAAGAAGATCTGATCATAAATCTAGCAATCTCATCCTCAGACGGAGGGTAGAGAGGAGTTAAGACATAAGTGCTGCTGATATCGGTGTCGGCCGGTTTCTTCTCCTTTGAAATGGGTTTCTTCATATCCAAAGTAGGATAAAGACCATAATCATCAAAGTCTAAAGGAGGAGAATCACTCTCATTTGGGAAGTATGTGTTGAGAAAAGTAGCAAAGTCTTCCTCAAATGAGTAGTAATCCAAAGTAGGATTAAGCATGGTTGGCGGAGGATCTTCATCATGTGAAGAATCACTCGAGAGAGTATCAGCCTCATCAAAATCATCATAAGTGGGCATGTCTGGATACTCAGAAGTAAAATCATCATAATCATCTCCATCGGAACTAGAATCGTCATCATAAGCATCAAAGATCGGTGGAGAAACATAAATTGGTGGAGGATCAGAATTGGATAGAGAATCATCCATATCATCTTGGAACAGTGGATTATCATAGCAATAATCGAACAGAGGATTGTTGTAGACGACAAAATCATCAAGCACATTAATCATATTCGCTGTTTCTCTTCCATAGGATTTGTTTGTGATCTTCCCCATTTTGAACACTTGTTGTTCATTCCCGACCCTTAAAATTAGCTCACCTTTGGCAACATCGACTAGAGCTCTTCCGGTTCTCAAGAATGACCGACCAAGTATTAAAGGAATACGAGGGTCCATTTCATAATCAACAACAACAAATTCGACCGGAAAAGTGAAGGTGCCAACTTTAATGAACACATCTTCGGCAATACCAACAGGGTAAGCGAGAGTGCGATTTGCAAGCTCAAGAGTCATCTTCGTTGGTGTAAGGTCGGGTAATGATAGTGTTGTCCAAACACTTAAAGGCATCAGATTTATACTGGCCCCAAGATCAGCTAGGGCAGTAAATTCTTCGGTTTTGTTAAAAATGCAAGGCAACACAAAACGACCGGGATCTCTAAGTTTTTCTGGAAGTTCTTTAAGAATAACTGCAGAACAGTTTTCATTTAAGCGTGTGTTGGCGAGCTCAACCAGCTTTTCCTTCTTGTTAAGCAATTCCTTGAATGCTTTGACAAATTTCGGCATGTGGACAAGTGCTTCAACAAGGCTAATGTTGAAATTCATTTGAGAGATCATCTTCAAATAATTTGACACTTGAGTGTCATCTTTATTTAGCAAGTTAGGCTTGTCCAAGCGAGAAGGATATGGGATGTTGGGTTTATAGGTGGAAGGTGGGGTTGGTGAAGGGTTCTTCTTGGGTACATCAGTAAGAGGTGGAGATGGTAATGGAGAACTAATACTAGGCGTGGGAGTAGGAGGGATAAATGGTGGTGGAGGAGGTGTGGATGGAGTAACTAGGGAAGGGGTAGATGGTCCTACTAAGGTTGCTCCACTGCGTGTAGTAATAGCACTCACATTCGCTCTCGGGTTGGTGACGATGTTGGAAGGTAGAGAGCCCGAAGTAGAGGGTGGAGTGGTTGATAAGAAACTAGCCAGCATATTCTTCAAATCATTTGTTTGAGTGTTAAAAGAGGTTTGTATATCATGTCGAAGCTCAGATCTAATGTCATTACCTTGCTTAGTGATATCCCCTTTCAAATTGATAATTTGGCTTTGTAGATTCTTGATTTGCTCTCCTTGGGTTCTCATTAAGGCGTCAACATCCTGATTGATGGGTGGGGCTTGTTGAGCGGGTGGGTGATAAGGATTAGAAGCTCGAGGTGGGATTTGGTTGCTTCTATTGTAATTGTTGTTGGGTTTGTGGTTTTGAGGAGAAAAACCGGGTGAAAGATAGTTGTTAGACCGGTAACTTAGCAAATTTCGATCCCCTTGAGGTCGGGCTTGGTAATTTTCCGGCGAATAGTTACCATAAGCTGCATACACGTTTTCCGGATTGCCTTGAGTAGAAGGACAATCAGTGTATGAGTGAGGACAGCCGCATGTCTCACAAGAAATTGCTACAGCTTTAACTTGTTGTTGGTGGTTTGTAGCGATGAGCAAGATATTTTTGTTCATTTCAGCCATCATGCGGGTGAATTCGGTCATATCGGGGTTTGCTGAAGTAGAAGAAACATTGACTCTCGGGTTGTTCCTTGAAGAAGCGGAGGAATCCCAATTTTTGTGATGAGTAGTCATGTTCTCAATAAGCTCTCTACACTCCTCGGGTCTTCTTTTCATAAATGTGCCACCGGCGGCTGCATTAATCGTATCACGATTACGAAAAGTCAAACCGTTGTAGAAAGTATCAATTAAGGTAACGGGGAGCATGTTGTGGTTTGGACATCGATCGATCAAAACATTATATCTTTCCCAAGCATCAAAGAGAGATTCATCGGGTTCTTGCATGAAACCGCTGATTTGATTTCGAAGGCTCGTGACCATGGATGGTGGAAAGTAGCGCGATAAAAATCGTTGAGTCATGTCATCCCAAGTATGAATGGAATTCTTCGAGAGACGATCAAACCATTTTTCAGCGTGGTGTGATAAAGTATGTGGAAAGAGTTGAAGGCGAAGGACATCCATAGTAACACCGGGCAACTTCATGCTTTGAGTAATTGATGAGACTGCTTTTATACATAGTCTCATCTTCCAAATAGGGCTTAAAATGCATTAAATATCATCAAAATACCCAAATATATGCTTGTGTTTGTTGCTTGTGTATTTTAGGTACGGATATTGAGAAAATGACAAAAGATCACAAGAATCATGCAAAAACGAACACGGGAAACGAAGCCGCACAATGAACCAAGCCCTAATGAAGACTTTCCCAAGATCAACCCTTGAAGATTTGAAGAATTATGAAGAAGGGTCCTCCAATTATGAAGAATTGACACTTTATACCCTTGTATCCTCATAATTACAATTTTGGTCCCTAAAGTTTGTCAAAATTACAAAAAGGACCCTTAACTTTGAAGAATTGGCAAGTTTAGCCTCTCAACAAAGCTAAATTGTCAACCAATATTATCCACAAAATCAAATACATCATGAAGTCCTTCAAAGTACAAGAAATGACAAGTTTGGTCCTTTGAAAAATCCAAAATTACACAAAGGACCCTCAACTTTCAACATTTGGCAAAAATGGTCCCTCAATTATCAAGACTTGGCAATTTCAGTCCTCCAAAATGTCAATTAAACAAGTCTAGACCATTATCATTGAAGAAAATACCAAATCAGTCCTTTAAGAATGCAAAAATGGCAAGAAATACCCCTGAAATCATTTTACAAAACTTTTTGGGGCAAAAGTGTGAAGTTTGAAACTTCAATAACAAAGGAAACGAGTTTTGGGGTATTTATTTACAAAGTGGCAAGAAGAAGAAAGAAAGGGGGTAATATTGGGCCAGACAAAGAAGTTACCTAGACCAGTGACAAGCTGCCACGTGCCCCACTCACTTAAACCCACCAATCCCATTCCACCAATCCTCCACATCAGCATCCACTCACAACCGGATTAACAACTTAATTTATTAAGTTAAATTTGGGCGCCTAACACATTTTTAAACACTAATCTGGATCAAATACACCCACTATTCACACATGAACACAAATTGGGTATTTGTGTTTAAGCCAAAATTAAACCACCAAAGCATCCAGATTAGTGATTAAGCTTGTCATGAACACATCTCCACTTCAAAAACCCTTGCCACGTCACTCATGTGCTCACATGATAAACCCTTGCTACACACTTTTGGGGATACTGCCAAAACCAGCCAGAGAATCAACCATCCAGATACAAGCTTACATTTTAAGCTTTGTTTGAGCCCTTGGATCAAATTACAACAGCTATCTACTTCACAAGGCTCCAAATTCAGTCACATGATTCAAGAAGATGCCAAAACCTCAAGGGCATTTTTGGAAGATCAAGTAGCTAGGGTTACACGTTTTTCAGCTTTCATAGTTCACTTGTAAGGCTATATAAAGCCACTTAGGCCTTCACATTCCAGCTTGCTCTTGATTTTTCCTTGGTTCAAGTTTCTGTAAATCCTATTTCTAAGTTAATGAAATTGAGTTTGAAATCTTGAAGAAAAGTCATTGGCCAATCTTGTTTACTACTTTCATTTGTTATATGCTTTGTAGTTCTTAAAGTTCAAAACCTGTTTTTCAAAGAGGAGTGTGCAAAAGTTTGCATATTTCCTCATTTTCTTGATATTTTGCTAAGTCTTGTTCCAATCTTGGAATTCTTGGGCTATAGGGCTGATCATAGCATCCTAACTGAGTTGGTTAAGGTGTGGTGAGGCTTATAACTTGGGGATAATCAAGTGTGGGGTAACAAGTTTGCATTAATCAAGTTTTCCCAAGTTTCTGATTTTTATGATATTGTGCTTAACCCTTATTCAATCTTAGCAGGCTTTTTGTGGAAGCTTGTGCTTGTTCTTGCTAGCACATAAGCTCAAAATTCGTGGGTGTGGATGTACATCCATGAGGTTTGCATACTTAATCTCCAAATCTGCTTAAATTTTGATTTTTGGTGATATTTGTATGAAACTGTTGTTCTTGTGAATTTTGTGGCTTGTTCTTGCTTGAATCTGTTTATTATACTTGTTTGAGTGTTAATTGATGCTTGGTTGGCCTGAAATCTCATTGTGCTTTTGAAAATTTTGATTTGAAAAAGTTAAAGGGGTGTTTGGGTCTACTGGTTTATGCTTGTAATTTGTTTTTGTGTTAAGGGAAGTTGTTGTTTATGCTTTGTATCTGCTATACCTTTGTTTGAGAGTGTTTTGCTGCAAGTTTTTTGGTTTGAACACTTGAATCAATCAATCTGCTATATAGACCTTGTTTCTGCTTGTTTTGACCTAGGATTTTGGGAACACTTAGTGTGTATGCATGCTTAGGGATAAAAGTGGTTTAAACAAAGTTAATATAACCTGTTTGAAAGATTTGAGGTGTTGAAATTGGCTTGTGTGTCAAATACATCAGCAAAAGTAGAAAACTGCATGTGTTAGTGTTCATCAGTAACTTTCATTGCTTGAATCTTGCTTAATTCTTTGAACCAGTGCATGAAACCTGTTTAGACTTGCTTATTGGAGTTTATTATAGCTTGTGTGTGCATTTGGTTGAATTTGGCTGGCTGATTTGTGCTAAAACTGCTCTTGAATGCTAAACTGCTTATTGTTCATGTCTGTATCATGTCTGATGATTGATTGATTAAACTGTATCAATTGGGTGTTAGTGATTGTGTTATTTTGAATGTGATTGACTCCTTTTGATCCAAAGATCAATTGGGTGCCTTTGTGAAATCTGAATCTCCAAAAAAGTCACTAAAGACAAAAAGTCAAAATAGTCAAGCAGTGGAAAAAGTTTCCACTGCTCAACATCCAAAACTAGCCCCAGCTAGTGCAATTTTGTCATCAGCTTATCAATAAGCTATTCTAGCTTATTCTGACTTGCAACAACTTATTTTTTGTGATAGATCTTCATTATTTGACCCATTTAAGTGAACTGGAGCTTATAAGACTTTGACTTTGACTTTTTACTAGAAAACCAACTTGTTTGACTTTTAACATAAGTGCTTATTTGATTTTCCAGCTTATTGAGTGTGCTTATTTGAAAGGTCTTTGGTTTTTAAGCTTAGTTTTGTCAAAAGAAACATTTTGCAACTTGAATCAGCTTCTGAGGTGGTCTAGATCATAAAAACGACTATTTTGTCGTTTTGTGAATAAGTTTGTGACTTGTTTCTGGCTTATTAAGTGGGCTTATTTGAAAATTCTTTTTGTAGAAGTCTTTGTTAGGTCAAAAGAAGCTTGTGTGTAAAATTTTAGCTTATGGCAACAGCTTATGGCTTAATGGGCCAAAAAGCCCATTAAGAATAAGCTGCTTATTATAAGTTAGCTTATTTCACATTTTCAGCTTTTGGGCCTTTGGAAAAAGTTGTTTAAAATCAAATTTTGAGTCAACCTGTGCTTTTTGGGCTTAATTTGAACACTTTTTCTTATTGGGCCTTAATTAAGCCCAATAAGGGACTGTTTTGGGTTTGGCCCATTTTCTAGGCCCAATAGGGGTATTTAGGTAATTTCACTTTCATTTCTGAGTTATTTAGGTTAAATTAAGCTAGTTTGCAAGTTTTTAGAAGTTTTTATAATTTTTGGATTTTTAATATTATTTTAATATTATTTTAATATTAAAAATTAAAAGTCTGATTTTCTAGGTTTTTATATTTTTCCTAGGTTCTAAATACTTAATTAGGATTTTTGCAACTTTCCAATTATTTTCTAGGTCTTTTAATTATTTTCTATAATTAATTTAAGATTTAATTGATTTTAGGAGTTTTTAATTGTTTAAAAATAGTTTTAATTAGTTTCAAAATTTTGAAAAATATTTTTTAGCTTAATTAGAGTACTTTTGAGGTTTACAAACTTGAAAATATTGTTTAGGGCTTTTTAATAATTAATTTTGATTTTTAGGGCTTTAATTAGCATTAAAAAGTCATTATATAATTAATTAAAAGGTTTTTGCAAGTTTTGATTTTTTGTAAACTCTTAGAATATTATTAGGGATTTTTGGTAATTTTTAGAAATTTTTAAGTTAAAATTTTAATTTTGGTGGTTTTTACGACTTTACGTGTACGCCTTTTTAGACTTAGTTTAATCCGTCTTCATAACCGTCATTCTCTTCTAATCCCCTTTCTATTCTTCTTATTCAAATATAATCACAAATTAATCCATATCATTACACACATAACACACTAGCCTCCTTGAGAACGAACTTAATTGGTCATTAGTGCTTGGTTTTCCTAAACCGACACTTAATACTTGCCACTTTTGTCATCCTTTTCCTAAAGGTGTACAAAAACTCAACATCATTTTTGGCGCCGCTGCCGGGGAGGCGTGTTGTGTTTTGATTTGGCATTGTTGTTTTTATACTAACCATAATTAGTATTTGTATTAGTAGCACTCTACTAATACGTATTATCGTTTTTTGGTTTTTGTGTGAATATTATTACTATATTGTATACGTAGAACAATAAATACACAAGTACTCCAAATACGTGAGAAATCACAACCTTGACTTTGGAGGTTATTACCCGATCATTGTATTCGAATCTCAAACCAAAGAAAAAGGCAAAAATAGATAAATACTTTCGTGAAGCTTAATCTTGAAAATACAAACTATAAGGTGGGTATAAGGCGGATATTATAAAATATATCCTAAGGAAAAAGGCTCTTAAGTGCTTCGCGCCGCCTCGTTTCCCCGCTTGCTTGTGAGTATTTGATTGTGAGAGTGAATCGAGGGTTTTGCCGCCCAAAGTATTACTAAGTATCATATATATTTTCTTGGTTTCTATTGATTAAACCCTCTTGAACGATTTGGTGTTCCACCATCGTTCTAAAGTCATCGAAGGCGTTCACTCCACGTGATCGTTTTCATTCCTTGAGGCTTCGTTAATCAAGAGATTTGATTAAGGAGGAGATTTGTAGATTTTTGTCTACTTAATACATTTCACCAAACTCCAAAAAGGTTAATACAATCAAAAACCACAAAAAATTGAAAAAATACAAAACACCAAAAAGAATCTTCTTTGCTCATCCCCTCGTTGTACGTGACGTTTATGCTAACTCGAAATCAAGCAAGACGTGCACGTAAACGAAAGAACAAAACTCCCACTCCCAACAATTCTAGTGAGGAGTCTCCTATTGACGAACCCATTGTAAGAGAAGCACCAACCATGGCGAATCGAACTATGATGGAGTTACTTCAAGCACCCACCGAGGGTTATGGAGAGGCTATTGTGATTCCCGCTATCCTTGCGGAGAATTTTGAGGTTAAGACGGGTTTGTTGTCCATGATCCAAAACAACAAATTCCGTGGTGATGAGAAGGACAATCCTCACAACCATATCCGCCAATTCAATCGTCTTACCGCTACTTGCAAGTTTAAGGATGTCTCTAACGACTCGATTAAGATGATGCTTTTTCCGTATTCCTTAGCGGGGCCCGCAAAAATTTGGTTAGAGAAAGAGCCACCCAATTCTATATTGACGTGGAAGGATCTCGTGTATAAGTTTGTGAACCAATTTTTTCCGCCCTCTAAGACTACGCACTTGAAAAACGAGATTTCAAAGTTTTCACAAGAATTTAATGAAAGTTTTTCAACGGCTTGGAATAGGTTTAAGGAAATGTTACATGAATGTCCTCATCACGGTTTTTCCGATTTGCATCAAATTGACACGTTTTACAATGGACTTAATGATCATGAAAGGGATTATTTGAATGCCGCCGCGGGTGGTAATTTTTTGTGTAAAACGGTTGAGGAAGCTTTGGTGATAATTGAAAATAGATCTAAGGTGTATAGTCCTCGTAGCACGTCTAGTGTTCGTAAGGCTTCGTCTTCGGCTTCACCTTCTTTGTCTAATACCATCGATGCTTGCCAAATTGAGACGAATTTGGAAAACAAGATTTTTGATAAGTTGAAAGGACTTTTGATTGAGTTTAAAGTTGGTGAACCAAGTGCTCCCGCTACGGCTAAAGCGGTTGAGGTTTCTTGCATGTATTGTGGTGGAGGTCATGATTTCTCCGAGTGCATTACCAACGGTGGTAACACTTCGAGTGCCTTCGCGGCCACGGGAAATTACAACCAAAACGGTCAAGTTTCCCGCTCTAATCAAATGACTCCACCGGGTTTTGGAACAAATCAAAATGCTAACAACTATCGCAACAATCAAGTTGGTTTTAAGAACAATTACAACAAGGGAAACTATGGGAATCAAGGGGCTAATAATCAAGTTTCAAACAAAAATGATTTTCAAAATAACAACAAAAGTTTGCAAACATTGAAAGATCTTCCAAGTGAGTTTGTTGAATATGCTAGTGGGAATGATGCTAGGTTTGACAATATTCAAAGAGAAATCATTAGCCTAAGATCCGAGTTTAAAAACGACTTGAAGAAAGAGTTGAAAAATGAGTTAGCTAATGAACTTAAAATCCACACCAACAAGATGGAAGGAAATGTCACTAGGTTGCAACAAAACCAACAAAAAATGGAACAAGGGCAACATGAGATTAAACAAGAGATGCTTAAGGCCGAGAAAAGGCAAACCGAAGCCGTATTGAGGCAATCTAATTTTGAAGATAAAATCTCGTCTATGTTTGAGGCAATAATGTGTAAACCGTCGTCAAGTGGTCTTCCTAGTAACACCATATCCAACCCTAAGGGTGAGATGAAAGTGATTACCACACGTAGTGGTAAGACACCTAAGGAGCCGATTCCTCAACCAATTGCTCCTACGGAGGAAGCAATTGAGGAAGAACCCGAGGTGGTGGTCCAAAAGGAGCATGTCCCAATCCCACGAAGTACCGCTCATACCACACCTACGGTTGACCCATTACCAGCATTGGAACCCGAGATTCCAAAGGCTATGCCTACTATGCCTCAACCCATACCACCTTTGCCCTATCCATCGAGACTTAGGAAGGAGAAACGTCAAGAGCGCGACAATTACCAATTTGAGCTTTTTATGAAAATGTTTCATGATTTGCACCTTAATGTGAGTTTCGCCGATGCTTTGGTCATGATGCCTCGATTTGCCGCTAACTTTAAGAGTATGTTGAACAACAAGGAGAAATTGCACCAATTGTCTAGTTGTTCGTCAGTTTATCTTAATCGCATACCTCAAAAAGTCGGTGATCCCGGTAAATTTTTGATCCCTTGTGCAATCCAAGACATGGAAGAATGCTTCGCCTTGGCCGATCTTGGTGCTAGCATTAACTTGATGCCACTTGCAATCTTCAAGTCGCTCAATCTTCCTAATCTTACTCCTTCACTAATGTCTATCGAGTTGGCCGACCATTCCACAATTCCCGCATGTGGTTTGGCGGAAGACGTTTTTGTGAAAGTGGGGAAGTTCTACTATCCCGTAGACTTCATTGTTGTTGATATCCCCACGGATCCTCAAGTTCCTCTCATTTTAGGTCGTTCGTTTTTAGATACGTCTATGGCTTTGATCGATGTGCATGCTAGAAAGATCACCTTACGTTTCAACGACGAGGAACTTGTTATAAACGCAACTCAAAACTCTCAAATTTCTCATGTTTATTCTGTTGCAACCATAAACCTCGTTGATATGATTGACGTGGTTTGCGAGGAATTTTCACAAGAAGTTCTAGGTTTTGGTGATGAAGAAACTAGTGGCAATCCCACTATGTTGGATCCAATTCTTGATAATTCGACACCAACCTTCACTCCATTTGAAGGTGGTGGTTTTACGTTGGAAGAATGCAATGTTCCACGTACTTGTGACGAAGACCTCGACAACGATGAGGACTTCTCGATTATCAAGGATTTTCTCAACGATTTCCCATTTCCTCCACCCGAGGAGGTTATGAGTATCGAGCCCAAATCTTCACTTGAGGAACCACCTATCCTCGAGTTGAAAGATTTACCTCCTCACCTCGAATATGTCTATTTGGAGGAGGACGACAAGTTGCTGGTTATTATTGCGAAGGATCTTTCGAATGATGAAAAACCGCACTTGTCGATGTTCTAAAGGCTCACAAAGGGGCGATTGCGTGGAAGTTATCCGACATTAAGGGGATCGATCCCAAGTTTTGTACCCACAAAATCGTAATGGAGGAAGATTTCAAGCCAACAATCCAAAGTCAAAGGAGGGTGAACCCCAAAATTCACGACGTCATCAAAAAGGAGGTCCTTAAACTCCTTGACGCGGGAATGATTTACCCTATTTCCGATCGCCCTTGGGTGAGTCCTATCCATTGTGTCCCTAAAAAGGGAGGGATGACCGTTGTGCCAAACGATGCCAACGAGTTGATTCCCACTAGACTCGTGACCGGATGGAGAGTGTGCATTGACTATCGAAAGTTGAATGAAGCCACTCGAAAAGACCATTTTCCCTTGCCCTTCATGGACCAAATGTTGGAGCTCTTGCGGGAAACGATTTCTATTGCTTTTTAGATGGTTTTTCCGGTTACTTCCAAATTCCCATCGATCCTCGTGATCAATAAAAAACTACGTTTACGTGTCCATATGGAACGTTTGCCTATCGTAGGATGCCATTCGGACTTTGCAATGCACCGGGAACTTTTCAACGATGCATGATGGCTATTTTTCATGATATGATCGAGAAGACGATGGAAGTCTTCATGGATGACTTTTCCGTGTTTGGTGATTCGTTCACTTCGTGTTTGTCGAACCTTGAGAGAATGTTAAAACGTTGTGAGGAAACCAACCTTGTGCTCAATTGGGAAAAATGTCATTTTATGGTTAAGAGTGGAATCGTCTTAGGGCACAAGGTCTCGAAAGCGGGGATTGAGGTAGATCAAGCTAAGGTAGACGTCATCGCCAAATTACCTCATCCCAAAACCGTCAAGGGAGTTAGGAGTTTCCTAGGCCACGCGGGCTTTTATCGTCGATTCATCAAGGACTTTTCAAAGATTTCTCGACCCATTACACATCTTCTTGAAAAAGAGGCACGTTTTGTCTTTGACGAAGATTGTGTACGAGCCTTTGAGATCCTTAAGAGGAAACTTACTGAAGCTCCCATTCTTGTTGCTCCAAATTGGAACCTCCCCTTTGAGCTAATGTGTGATGCTAGTGATTACGCTATAGGGGCCGTTTTGGGGCAACGTCATGATAAGCACTTCTTGCCTATTCACTATGCTAGCAAGACGACGACCGAGGCTCAACTTAAATACACTACAACGGAAAAGGAGTTCCTTGCCGTGGTGTATGCATTTGAGAAATTCCGACCTTATCTCGTCTTGACGAAATGCATAGTGTATACGGACCATTCGGCTATTAAGTATCTCATGGCAAAGCAAGATGCTAAGCCGAGATTACTTCGTTGGATTCTCCTCCTTCAAGAATTTGATCACACCATTGTTGACAAAAAAGGAGCCGAGAATCTAGCGGCCGATCATCTCTCTCGTTTGGAAGATCCTCACCAAAGTGTTTACGAGCCTAAGGAAATCACCGAAACATTTCCGCTCGAGACACTTGGTGTAGTGAATTCTAAGCTTGATCTTTCTACCCCATGGTTTGCGGATTTTGCAAATTACCATGCGGGTAACTTCATCGTTAAGGGTATGACGACTCAAGAAAAACGAAAATTCTTTCGTGACGTCAAGTTCTACTTTTGGAACGACCCTTACTTGTTTCGAACTTGTGCGGATCAAATCATCCGACGTTGTGTTTTTGGCACCGAAGCTTCTAACATCCTTAGAGCTTGCCATGAGGGACCCACGGGTGGTCACCACGGTACTAATCTCACGGCTAAGAAGGTGTTTGATGCCGGCTTCTTTTGGCCTACTATTTACCGAGATGCACAAGATCTTGTGAAGTCTTGTGATTCATGCCAACGACAAGGAAAAGCCTCAAAAAAATATGAAATGCCACAAAATATCATCCAAGTGTGTGAGATCTTTGACGTTTGGGGCATAGACTTTATGGGGCCGTTCCCATCATCTCGTGGTAATAAGTACATTCTCGTTGCGGTTGACTACCTTTCTAAGTGGGTGGAGGCAAAGGCCTTGCCCACTAATGATGCTCGTGTGGTAGTTAAGTTCTTGAAAAGCTTGTTTGCTCGGTCTGGAACCCCTCGTGCGTTCATAAGCGATCGTGGAACCCATTTTTGTAATGACCAATTCGAAAGGGTTCTAAGGAAATATGGGGTTACACATCGGCTTTCTACGGCTTATCACCCACAAACGAGTGGGCAAGTCGAGGTTTCAAACCGAGCTTTGAAGAGGATCTTGGAGAGATCCGTTGGAGAAAACCGACAATCTTGGTCGGATAAGTTGGACGATGCTTTATGGGCCTTTAGGACCGCTCATAAGACACCCATTGGGTGCACTCCCTATAAGCTTGTGTATGGAAAGAATTGTCATTTGCCTATCGAGTTAGAACACAAGGCTTATTGGGCCCTAAAGCATTGTAATGATGATATGGAGACCGCGGGAAAACACCGGAAAATGCAATTAAATGAATTGGATGAGTTGAGGGATATTGCTTATGAAAATTCATTGATTTATAAAGAGAAAACTAAAAAGTTGCATGATTCTAAAATTAAAAACCGGGTTTTTAACATTGGGGATCAAGTTTTGCTTTTTAATTCAAGATTGAAAATTTTTTCCGGTAAGTTGAAATCCCGTTGGTCCGGTCCATTCACCGTGACTCAAGTATTTCCATATGGGACCATCGAGCTAGCTCAAGATGATGGTCCTAACTTCAAGGTGAATGGACATAGGTTGAAGCACTACTTTGGCGGGGAAGTTCCATCCTTGAACTACCTCGACCAAGTCACCTTCCCCAATGATAATTAGTATTGAGGGGATCGAGTCGAGCTCATGACTCGGTAATCAAAAACGAGGTGCCTCGTAGGGGAGTCCCATGCTTATCCTATGTACATATTATCGCTTTCTAATGTAGCTTACGTGTGGGGATTTGTGCCCTTCCAACCTTTGTTCCGTGGTTGTTTGTGATATGTGGTTTTTAGATCATGATCTTCACGATTGGAGCCTCTCGTGTTCGTTTTATGGGAGCACTCGATCGTTTGCTTTGGAGACATTTCTCAATATCCATGATATATCCTTTGATGTTCTAACCTTAGGTTTTTAGCACACTTCATGAATGGCTATTACTTATTGGTTACACCCTTTCCATGCTAGATTAGGCATTCGACTACGTCTCTAGTATGGGGGTGTTTGCACCCCTAGACTCGAAACATTGAGGACAATGTTTAACTTTAGTATGGGGGGGGTGAATAGATACTTGCCTTGCCAAACCTTCACGCTTTCCAAAGTTTATCGTTTTGTTTATCATTTTTTGTTGCAAAATAAGGCTAAAAATGGCCAAATTTTAAATTTTTCTCATGTTTTATAAGTGTTTGAAGACACGAATGTAGATTTTCCGATGGCGAGAATAAGAGTAATTTTTGACTCGACCGTGCGTGTTGAGCACTTAGCTTTGATTCCTTAACTACACATTAGGCTAAGTCTCTTAAATGAGGACGAGAAATGATAGAGTTAATTATAAGTTACTATGCTAAACGTAGGGTACTCGTATTCTTTCAAAAACTCATGTGTTCTCGTTGTTTGCTTATTCTCCCTTCGCATGTAAATATTTTTTGCTTAATAAATATTGACTTAGCGGTTTAGTTGGGATTGTTGGGTTTCTAGTCTTTTCTAGTAGCTTCCGTGTAATTAAATTGGGAAGACATTAAGGTATCGCCAGCGTCACGGTTTTGAAGTATTGGCACCCGAATAATCGAAAGCTTCACCCAATAATAAGATTTCAAGTGCTCACCTAAATCTAGCAAACAATTTGAAGCCCCACAAGGCCTAAAATCTATGCAAAAATTGAAAGTGAATCAAGCCTTAATCTTCGAAGCTTTAAAGATCCAAAATTCGCCTTAGCGTGAGGATATACGTCTTTGGCTAATAAAACCACCGATGAGGCGGATAATAAAAGGCAAGGCAAGACCGAAGTCACAATAAAAGCTTCATGGCGAAGTTGAATAAAAGATGGAGGTAAACCAAAGATAATAAGGCCCTTCCGTTAGGGGGCATATAAAAGTCTTGGTAATAAGTCTCATGTTCAAAACCGTTATAAAACCGTGTTTATCGATTCTTCTTGTCAACTTAATTTTTTAACATCGTCGTCTATTAGGAGAGGTTATTGATTTGATGGTCTTAGTTACACCGTTAGGACTCTATTTTTAGACCTAAATCTCTATTATCGCATAAGTCAAAAATGTATCCTCGTGAAACATTCAAGACAAAATAAAATATAAGAGATACAACTTAGGAATAATGGGAGGATGAGTACGTGATTAGGGCATATGAGTAGTGTTATCATTACTAACGTATAATGACAATGATCTCGTTGCACGCTTAGCATGGAATTGGGGTGAAAATCGAGGACGATGAAATTATTTCTAACGAAGCATTCACGTGTTCTTATTCTATGAACCTAAACGTCCCATTTTGCGATGAAAATCATACATTATGTCTATAACACAAGTAATAGTAGTAGTGTAGCTAGTTTATCATTCAATAAAGTGAATAAAATGAATTTTGGAGATGCTTTGATACTTTATTCTAGCATTGCGTGAGGGCACGACAATGGTTTAGTATGGGGGAGTGATGAGACTGCTTTTATACATAGTCTCATCTTCCAAATAGGGCTTAAAATGCATTAAATATCATCAAAATACCCAAATATATGCTTGTGTTTGTTGCTTGTGTATTTTAGGTACGGATATTGAGAAAATGACAAAAGATCATAAGAATCATGCAAAAACGAACACGGGAAACGAAGCCGCACAATGAACCAAGCCCTAATGAAGACTTTCCCAAGATCAACCCTTGAAGATTTGAAGAATTATGAAGAAGGGTCCTCCAATTATGAAGAATTGACACTTTATACCCTTGTATCCTCATAATTACAAGTTTGGTCCCTAAAGTTTGTCAAAATTACAAAAAGGACCCTTAACTTTGAAGAATTGGCAAGTTTAGCCCCTCAACAAAGCTAAATTGTCAACCAATATTATCCACAAAATCAAATACATCATGAAGTCCTTCAAAGTACAAGAAATGACAAGTTTGGTCCTTTGAAAAATCCAAAATTACACAAAGGACCCTCAACTTTCAACATTTGGCAAAAATGGTCCCTCAATTATCAAGACTTGGCAATTTCAGTCCTCCAAAATGTCAATTAAACAAGTCTATACCATTATCATTGAAGAAAATACCAAATCAGTCCTTCAAGAATGCAAAAATGGCAAGAAATACCCCTGAAATCATTTTACAAAACTTTTTGGGGCAAAAGTGTGAAGTTTGAAACTTCAATAACAAAGGAAACGAGTTTTGGGGTATTTATTTACAAAGTGGCAAGAAGAAGAAAGAAAGGGGGTAATATTGGGCCAGACAAAGAAGTTACCTAGACCAGTGACAAGCTGCCACGTGCCCCACTCACTTAAACCCACCAATCCCATTCCACCAATCCTCCACATCAGCATCCACTCACAACCGGATTAACAACTTAATTTATTAAGTTAAATTTGGGCGCCTAACACATTTTTAAACACTAATCTGGATCAAATACACCCACTATTCACACATGAACACAAATTGGGTATTTGTGTTTAAGCCAAAATTAAACCACCAAAGCATCCAGATTAGTGATTAAGCTTGTCATGAACACATCTCCACTTCAAAAACCCTTGCCACGTCACTCATGTGCTCACATGATAAACCCTTGCTACACACTTTTGGGGATACTGCCAAAACCAGCCAGAGAATCAACCATCCAGATATAAGCTTACATTTTAAGCTTTCTTTGAGCCCTTGGATCAAATTACAACAGCTATCTACTTCACAAGGCTCCAAATTCAGTCACATGATTCAAGAAGATGCCAAAACCTCAAGGGCATTTTTGGAAGATCAAGTAGCTAGGGTTACACGTTTTTCAGCTTTCATAGTTCACTTGTAAGGCTATATAAAGCCACTTAGGCCTTCACATTCCAGCTTGCTCTTGATTTTTCCTTGGTTCAAGTTTCTGTAAATCCTATTTCTAAGTTAATGAAATTGAGTTTGAAATCTTGAAGAAAAGTCATTGGCCAATCTTGTTTACTGCTTTCATTTGTTATATGCTTTGTAGTTCTTAAAGTTCAAAACCTGTTTTTCAAAGAGGAGTGTGCAAAAGTTTGCATATTTCCTCATTTTCTTGATATTTTGCTAAGTCTTGTTCCAATCTTGGAATTCTTGGGCTATAGGGCTGATCATAGCATCCTAACTGAGTTGGTTAAGGTGTGGTGAGGCTTATAACTTGGGGATAATCAAGTGTGGGGTAACAAGTTTGCATTAATCAAGTTTTCCCAAGTTTCTGATTTTTATGATATTGTGCTTAACCCTTGTTCAATCTTAGCCGGCTTTTTGTGGAAGCTTGTGCTTGTTCTTGCTAGCACATAAGCTCAAAATTCGTGGGTGTGGATGTACATCCATGAGGTTTGCATACTTAATCTCTAAATCTGCTTAAATTTTGATTTTTGGTGATATTTGTATGAAACTGTTGTTCTTGTGAATTTTGTGGCTTGTTCTTGCTTGAATCTGTTTATTATACTTGTTTGAGTGTTAATTGATGCTTGGTTGGCCTGAAATCTCATTGTGCTTTTGAAAATTTTGATTTGAAAAAGTTAAAGGGGTGTTTGGGTCTACTGGTTTATGCTTGTAATTTGTTTTTGTGTTAAGGGAAGTTGTTGTTTATGCTTTGTATCTGCTATACCTTTGTTTGAGAGTGTTTTGCTGCAAGTTTTTTGGTTTGAACACTTGAATCAATCAATCTGCTATATAGACCTTGTTTCTGCTTGTTTTGACCTAGGATTTTGGGAACACTTAGTGTGTATGCATGCTTAGGGATAAAAGTGGTTTAAACAAAGTTAATATAACCTGTTTGAAAGATTTGAGGTGTTGAAATTGGCTTGTGTGTCAAATACATCAGCAAAAGTAGAAAACTGCATGTGTTAGTGTTCATCAGTAACTTTCATTGCTTGAATCTTGCTTAATTCTTTAAACCAGTGCATGAAACCTGTTTAGACTTGCTTATTGGAGTTTATTATAGCTTGTGTGTGCATTTGGTTGAATTTGGCTGGCTGATTTGTGCTAAAACTGCTCTTGAATGCTAAACTGCTTATTGTTCATGTCTGTATCATGTCTGATGAATGATTGATTAAACTGTATCAATTGGGTGTTAGTGATAGTGTTATTTTGAATGTGATTGACTCCTTTTGATCCAAAGATCAATTGGGTGCCTTTGTGAAATCTGAATCTCCAAAAAAGTCACTAAAGACAAAAAGTCAAAATAGTCAAGCAGTGGAAAAAGTTTCCACTGCTCAACATCCAAAACTAGCCCCTGCTAGTGCAATTTTGTCATCAGCTTATCAATAAGCTATTCTAGCTTATTCTGACTTGCAACAACTTATTTTTTGTGATAGATCTTCATTATTTGACCCATTTAAGTGAACTGGAGCTTATGAGACTTTGACTTTGACTTTTTACTAGAAAACCAACTTGTTTGACTTTTAACATAAGTGCTTATTTGATTTTCCAGCTTATTGAGTGCGCTTATTTGAAAGGTCTTTGGTTTTTAAGCTTAGTTTTGTCAAAAGAAACATTTTGCAACTTGAATCAGCTTCTGAGGTGGTCTAGATCATAAAAACGACTATTTTGTCGTTTTGTGAATAAGTTTGTGACTTGTTTCTGGCTTATTAAGTGGGCTTATTTGAAAATTCTTTTTGCAGAAGTCTTTGTTAGGTCAAAAGAAGCTTGTGTGTAAAATTTTAGCTTATGGCAACAACTTATGGCTTAATGGGCCAAAAAGCCCATTAAGAATAAGCTGCTTATTATAAGTTAGCTTATTTCACATTTTCAGCTTTTGGGCCTTTGGAAAAAGTTGTTTAAAATCAAATTTTGAGTCAACCTGTGCTTTTTGGGCTTAATTTGAACACTTTTTCTTATTGGGCCTTAATTAAGCCCAATAAGGGACTGTTTTGGGTTTGGCCCATTTTCTAGGCCCAATAGGGGTATTTAGGTAATTTCACTTTCATTTATGAGTTATTTGGGTTAAATTAAGCTAGTTTGCAAGTTTTTAGAAGTTTTTATAATTTTTGGATTTTTAATATTATTTTAATATTATTTTAATATTAAAAATTAAAAGTCTGATTTTCTAGGTTTTTATATTTTTCCTAGGTTCTAAATACTTAATTAGGATTTTTGCAACTTTCCAATTATTTTCTAGGTCTTTTAGTTATTTTCTATAATTAATTTAAGATTTAATTGATTTTAGGAGTTTTTAATTGTTTAAAAATAGTTTTAATTAGTTTTAAAATTTTGAAAAATAGTTTTTAGCTTAATTAGAGTACTTTTGAGGTTTACAAACTTGAAAATCTTGTTTAGGGCTTTTTAATAATTAATTTTTATTTTTAGGGCTTTAATTAACATTAAAAAGTCATTATATAATTAATTAAAAGGTTTTTGCAAGTTTTGATTTTTTGTAAACTCTTAGAATATTATTAGGGATTTTTGGTAATTTTTAGAAATTTTTAGGTTAAAATTTTAATTTTGGTGGTTTTTACGACTTTACGTGTACGCCTTTTTAGACTTAGTTTAATCCGTCTCCATAACCGTCATTCTCTTCTAATCCCCTTTCTATTCTTCTTATTCAAATATAGTCACAAATTAATCCATATCATTACACACATAACACACTAGCCTCCTTGAGAACGAACTTAATTGGTCATTAGTGCTTGGTTTTCCTAAACCGACACTTAATACTTGCCACTTTTGTCATCCTTTTCCTAAAGGTGTACAAAAACTCAACATCAGTAATAGTAATGAATTTGTCGAGGTGTTTGTTGGCATCATCATCAGACAATCCGCGGAATGGATTAGTTTGCACTTGTTGGATCATGTGATGCTTCAACGAAAACTCCGGAGCCGTGATTTGCATCGGCGCAATCGATCCTCCTCGTCCAAACATTGTGGGTTGACAAAGCTCCTCCATTGTCCGAAGATCGGGCTGTGGAAGAACATTGTTGTTGTTATTGTTGAGGTGCGGTGGATTATTGTTGTTGTTCACACCTGCCATAGCTAAATCTTCACGAGTCTCGGGCTCTGGATAAGTTGAAGATCTAGTACGCATACACCTGCAAAAGCAAAAAGAAAAAGATACCAAACACAAAGAGAATATATATACACTATAAAGAAAACAAAATCTTTTTGGATTTTTGAAAAAATTTAATTTTTATGGATTTTTGGAAAATATTAATTTTTATGGATTTTTTGAAATTATTAAGCAAGAAAAATAACGCTCACGAATGAACGGATCCCAAAAAGCAACGCGTCTTCACAGAAAACCGTTAATCTTAACGAAAAGAGCCGGCAGCGGCGCCATTTAATACAAGGTTTTTGGCCAAGTATGAAAATTAAAGTTCGTTTAAGTGGTCTAATCGAATTGATTATTGGTAAACGTGTGACTCAGTCGGCTTTTGGTGGAAAACAAGGATTTGTCGTTGTAGTGTAATTAAAATGCAAAACTTTAACGTAAATGACGGTAATTTAAATCTAAACCTGATTGAAAATGTAAATGTGCAATATTAAAAACTTTAAAAATAAATGATGAGAAATTAAATGACAGGTAATTAAAACTTTACGAAAAGTAAATTTGACAAGTAAATAAAAATGCAACACGTAATTAAAATAGGCTAAAAGTAAAACGAGAAAAACTGTCACTTTTTCTCTAAAAATAAAAACTAGAAAACTTTGAAATCTTGAAACTAAAAACTAACACAAGAATTTAAAACAATCAAGCAGACAAAACAATTATTCCGAAAAAGCTACAGTATATTTCAGTAATTGCATTTCTTCGGAAAAATGACTTTCTCGGAAAAACAAGTTTTTTGGAGAAATCTTCGGAAAAGCAATGAATCCAGAGAAAAGGATATTTTCGGAATAATGACTTTTTCGGAAAAATAACTTTTTCGGAATAAATGTTTTTCAGAGAAATCTTCGGAAAAATGGAAATTTAAGAAAAAAGATGATTTCGGAAAAATGACAAATTCAGAAAAAAAAGAATCTTCGGAAAAAATGACGAATTCAGAAAAATGGGAATTTCGGAAAAAATGACTATTTCGGCAAAAAAGGTTTCTTCGGAAAAATGGCAAATTCAGAAAAAAAAAAGATGATTTCATGGAAATGATGAATTCAGAGAAATGGTAATTTCGGAATAATGGACTTTTCAGAAAAAGGTGTGTTTTCGGAAAAACAAAACCCTTTTCCAAAATAGTAAGGACCAGATACAGTACTATGAAAAATGTAAAATAAGCCACAAATAAGCTAAAATCAAATAAGCAATCTACCAAAACTTAATCTAAAACACTTTTAAGAAAAACTAATTCAACCACAAATCAAAAAGTTGAAAAACACTAATAAATTTAAAAATTAAAAATCAACTTTTAATAAAACAAACTAATAAAAACTTAACTAAAATCAAATCAAACACACAATAAGCTATCAAATCAATAAGCTAACACAATCAAACACATAAAAACATAACCATTAATCAAGTAAGCATGATAATAAGACAATAAGCATAAAGATTAACAAGAATAAGAAAGGTAGAAGGAGAGATTAATATAAAACTTGATTAAAGAAAAGATTAAACAACAAAAGTAAAGATTAAACTTACTTGGAATTAAATGAATTAAGGTGCAAGACAAGGAATGTAAATTGACAAGTAATTAAATGACATGAAAATAAATTGGAAAGACTAATGTGTCAAATTAGCTAACAACATGAAAATGAAACTAATGAGGTCTATTTATAGGAGAGGTGATGATTAGTGGAAGCTTCCTCCTCTCTTTCTTCTTTCTTTATTTCTCGTTTAGTCCTCAGTCTTCTTAATTCTTCGACTTTTTCGACTTCTGTCTCGGGATTACTTTAAACTCGTCTTGTGATTTCTTCATAAATTAGACTTGAGTTCTTCGGCTTTATTAAACTTCCGTCTTTGGACTTTTTCTTCGATAAATCTTTAGAATAGGCCTTGGACTTCCGTTCTTTTTGCACTCTTGATTTCTTGACTTCGTCTTTTGTCTTTTTCTTCGATAAAAGCCCGTGAAAGCCCGTGTTTTCTTCCCTTTTTACATTTTGATCCTAAAATCACAACAAAAACACAAACCACGCATAATTCCGACATTTACGACATAAAATACACGTTATGGTCTTGTTTTCATTATAATTAAGTGGTAAAAGGATGAGTGTTTTCACACATATTAGTAACCTGCAAAGCCCATGGACATTCATCTGGTGCAAGTTATTTGGGCCTTCCTCTACCACCTATATTGGCCCCTTTCTTATTAGACCCTACTTGATCACTTGCCCCATATTTGTTATACCTTTAGCCTTTTTCTTATTAGGCCCAACATCTTCAGTGTTACTAGGCCCTTCATCATCTAGTAAAAACACAGGGTTTTTTCCACTACACTTTGCTCTAATTCTCTGTTTATCATTCTTTGCCAACCACAGATTCCTTCTAGTTTCAATAGAGTGAAGTCTCACTCTTTCTTTGACATCAGCTGCATTTAGGAAAGATTGGCCAACATAGAAAAAAATGCTTGAAGACAATGTTATGTTCACTTTCATTTGCTTTTTTTTTATCTCTCTAAGCTTCTTTCTCCTGATATGCTCAATCCCACCACCCTTTGAATCTGTTCCACTATCAAATTGGTCATTATCAATTACATTTACCTCACTTGGATCTAAATCAAGAACCATTTGTATCTCCTTTTCATGCCTAACCCACTCTACATCTGCATCTATGTTAAAGTGATAATCAGCCATGTCAACATTCACATCTTCTAAGAATGTTTCTTCATCTACAAAGTAATCCTCATCATCCTCTGAATTAGTATCATCATCCTCTGTACTATTGTCCTCCTCATCTCCAAACAATGTTTGCCCCTTAAACAATGTTTCCGTTGGTTCATTATTGACCACCATATCCCTTTCTTGTTCACTCACCACCCTATCCCTTTCTTGTTCGTTCACCACCCTATCCCTTTCTTCTTCACTATTGACCACCCTATCCCTTTCTGGTTCATTCACCACCCTATCCCTTTCTTGCTCACTATTGACGTCCCTATCAAATGTTGCTATCATATTGTCCTCAAATGGATCAAATTCATAGTTCATGTTCAACAAGTCTTCATATGTGGTTTCCACAGTCTCAATATCAGTAGGCAAAGGCTCATTGGTGGAGGGTGTGGGAATTAAGGTAAAAGGCTGTTGGGGGGAAGGTGTAGGAGTTGAGGTAGAAGGCTCATTGGTGGAGGGTGTAGGAGTTGAGGTAGAAGGCTGTTGGGTGGAGGGTGTAGGACTTGAGGTACAAGGCTGTTGGGTGGAGGGTGTAGGAGTTGAGGTACAAGGCTGTTGGGTGGGGTATGTTAAATACAATACATTCTTAGGGATCAAACTAGGGTTTAACTCCTCAATAACAACACTGCTATAAGGAAGGGGGGGGGGGAAGCATATGTGTCTACCATAGTCACTAGGTGTTTACAGTATACCATAATTAGTTTGTTGTTAGGGATATACTTAGCTAACCCAATAACATCTTGATCATTACCTAAAGCTCTCAATCCCACATCAAGGCCAGTCCAAAGAATATAATGATAGTATATAGGTTCCTGTTTCACATATCCTAATTGCCACATTACAACATTTAACTCAAGAAATTAAAACCTATCTATATCAACCCATTCGACATAACCAACTAACCCATTTACATATCTCCTTCTATTATTAACAGAAATGATCTTAGCAACATGATGTATTTTTAGGGAAAACATAGCAGGATCCTTTACTGCAAAATACAATTGACAAAAACAATTAAATATGCATAATAACTTCAATTACATTCTGATTAAACTAATTTGTACATAAACCCTAACAAAACTGTAAAATTAAAATTTTTTAGGTCAAATTGATTAATTCGTCTTACCGTATTCAATATGCATTTTGTAACGTCCAAACGCCTCTTTAATCTTCCAACCAGTACCATCAATTTTTAGGGAAAAAACCACAGGGATTGAATTGGGGATTTTGTAGCAGGTGTTTAATGGAAGGAACCGAGTTTGAGTATGAGTGTGTAACAAGGGGTAGCTATTGTATTAAATGCATGGGAAAATAAGTAAAAGTCTAAAATAACCCGCCCCTCATTGCACTTAACGAAAAAAATTAACGCCCATCCAAAATAGGGACCAAATTTGATCATATTTTCAAAAACAGGGACGATTCATGGAGTTATTTTGAGTTAGGGACGAAACTTGATATTTTGGGTAAACCACATGGACGAATAATGAAATTTTTTCTTAAATAAATAACAAATACAAATAAGTATTTTCTTAAATAAATAACAAATACAAATAAGATTAAATACAACATGAGTATTGATAACCTGTTTTCGTAAACAACGGTTCTTTGAGACATGAAACAGGTAACTGAGAAGGAAGAAGATGAATAAAAGTGAAAATACTGGAATACCCTCATGTGTTGGCCTAAACTACCAGAATCGTCGCAGAAGAACCAGGGGTGCAACTATGTGTCAACCGTAAGGACAATTTACGCACATATTTTGAAAAATACATGTGTGCAAACCAAGGTTGTCAAGATCCCGATCTTTATCTTAGTATCTTACGATTTTACGATACCGCAAAACAAAAACGATCCGAATTTTACGTAGGATCTTTGCATGTTTAAGATCTTATAGGATCCCGATCTTCGTCATAGGATCTTAGGATCTACTACGATCCGATCTCACTTTTTCTCGAGCGACAAACTAAAAAACAACAAATTTATAGGATCTATTTTGTATAATCTAAAAAACATGTAAATCTTCTTATACATTTCATAATCATAATTTAGAACCACATTTTTATAAAATATTCGTATAATTTTGTGTTTACAATGTATATTACAAAGAATACTAAGAAAATTACATTATAGTAGGATCTTACAATCCCGATCCTACTTTACGATCTCGATCTTATAAAAACGTAAACGATTATAAGTAAGATCCCGCTCTTAAAAACCTTGGTGCAAACCACAAGGACTAAACGTGGAATTTACTTAAGTTTATATTACAGTAGTTATTTTTATTAAATCGGCTTCTAGTGACTGAACCGGTTTCTAATTGAACCGGCAAGAAAACATTGATGCTACTGCTACTACTATCCAAAAACCCATTAAACGATATCTAAACTCCGGCAACCCACCACACTGGGTTTCATTCACAATGACACTCACTACACTTCAATACCCATATCCTCAACTAGGTTTCATTCCCTTCACCAAATTTCCAACCACACCTCATTTTCTTCATGTCCCCAGAAAACCCACCTTTGTTAAAGCAAGTTCAACCATGGTTATTGATAAAGAACACGAATTCAGACCTTCATTCGATGAGTACTTAAAAGCTATGGAAACTGTCAAAATAAGGCGGGAAAACCGCCAGAATTCCGGCGACTCTCCGGTGACGGAGATTGTTCCGGTGCCGGAAAGTGAAAAAGGTGGTAAATTGGGAGATACCCATTTGGAATTAGGTGTTAAGAAAGTGTGGGTAAGGAAAAAAGTGGTGAAAACTGATGAAAATGAAGTTGTCAAGAAATGGGTTCGAAAGAAATCGTTTTCGGGTTCTAAAGAAAGCGAAATGGGTACTAAAGTTTTTCGGCGAAATGAGGGAAGATATGAAATGGGAGGAGAAAAAGATGGTGATGTTTTTCTGAGAAATGACGAAAAGTATGGAATGAGTTATGTGATGGATAAAGAGAAAGATGGTAATGTTTTTCGGAAAGTGGAGAAAAAGTATGATAACCATCAGGGAGAGAGAATTAAGGGTTCGGAAGTAAGTTATGTGACGAGTAAAAAAATTGTGAATGTGAAGAAGGTGAGAGGGGGACGGGAGTTTGGTGGTTACGGTAATGTGGAGCTGGAAAGAGATGCTTTTAAGTCGTTAGAGGAGCATCCGGATGTTTGTGATCAGCCGAGGGTGTCTCGTGCTGAAATGGAGGAGAGAATACAGAAGTTAGCAAAGTGGTAAGTTTTACTATAGAGACTTGTATTACGTTTATGCATTCTGTTTAATAAAAGCGTATTAGTAATAATTAGGCCCAAGTTGAAAACTTTTTGTTTGTAGTGGAGTCGAAGTAGTAAATATCGCAATAGTATTGTATTGCAATATAATATCCTTGCATTCCAAGAATGACATATTTTAACCTGACAGCTTGAATGGCGCGTCAATCGACTCTCCTGAGTGGAATTTCTCTAAGATGATGAGAAGTGCAAAAATCAGATTTGCAGATTTTTCGATAATTAGGCTTATTCAGATTTTAGGAAATTATGGCAATTGGAGGCAGGTGCTTCAGGTAATTGAGTGGATGCAAGCACGTGAACGCTTTAAGTCTAACAGAATAAGGTGAGGTCTGATTTGGTGTTTCAACTTATAGTAATAAGTTCATACAACATGTTAGAGATGCATATGTAATCCTTGATTAGTCACTTCTAATAAGAGTTGCGTTAGAACTGTAGATATTTGTCTATTTGACCAATTTATATAACGATGATCTATAAAATATGCATATGAAGTGCTTCGTCCTTACTGAATTCCATTCTGTTTTACAATCTTCGTAATGAATATATGTCCTTTTCATTTGTGATTCAGAAACATTTACACTGCCGCACTTGATGCACTTAGGAAGGCAAGGAGGCCAGTTGAATCGTTAAATGTCTTTAACACAATGCTGGTAACACTTGTGCTTCTGAGAGGATTTTAATGCTTAGATAGAGGTGGCAATTTAACCCATTTATATGAAAACAGGTCAATTCTGGTTCCATTTTTTGATAACGGGTAAAACGGGTAAGTTAATGATGTTAACTAGCTAGAATGAAATGGGTCAAAAAGTCATCTATAATGTTTTGAACTCCTCACAAGTCACAACGTTTTAAACCATTTTATTTGTAAAAGCTATATCATTATATTCTAATAAAAGGCGTTGGCTGGTTGGTCGGCCCACCCTGAAGGCCTGAACCGACCCGTTTTTACCCGTCACATAACCCACATGGCCTGTCTGTTGCGCTGCCTCTACGTTTGAAGATAAATGGTCCACAAAGACCTTGCCTAAGAATATACCCTGTTGCAGCAACAAATGGCCTCATATCCAGACCGTGTTGCTTATCATTGCATTGCAGTCACCCTCGGACAAGCAGGTCATATGAGGGAACTTTTTCATGTGATTGATACCATGAGATCTCCTCCCAAAAAGAAGCTATCGACTGGTGTTTACACAAAATGGGATCCACGGCTTGAACCAGATATAACAGTCTATAATTCTGTAAGTATTTCCACTACCCAAATGTTCCGGTGGATTCCAGTTTCCACTCCCAACAAACTTGAATGGATTATTTGATATCATGTGTAGGTGCTAAATGCCTGTGTGCGCCAAAAAAATCTAGAAGGGGCGTTTTGGGTATTGCAGCAGCTAAAGGAACAGGGCAAACAACCTAATAGCATCACATACGGACTTGTAATGGAGGTATTGTGCTATATAATGATATTTATAGACATTATAGTCATTCTGATCTTTCAAACTCCATTTCTAGTTATTTTATATGTTTCTGCAGGTAATGCTTGCGTGTGAAAAGTATGATTTGGTACATGAGTTTTTCCAAAAGATGCGTAAATCATTTATCCCAAATTCTTTAACATATAAAGGTATGCTGATATGCGTTATATATACTTGCATCTTTCTTGTTGCATGATCTTTAAATTATCTATATGAACTTTTCTACAATCCCCTTTTGTAGTTCTTGTGAATACACTATGGAAGGAAGGAAAAGTTGACGAGGCAATACAGACCGTTCAATATATGGAAAAACGAGGAATAGTTGGTTCTGCAGCTGTTTATTATGACCTTGCTAGATGCTTATGCACTGCAGGAAGATGCAAGGAGGCTCTTGTGCAAGTAAATACTGTTTATGCTTTAATCATCAAATGCGACACTCTGGCCATTTAGTTTTTTATTTATTTGAATTATGAGGGTGTTTGAGATTACATATTTATAGCTTATGCGCATAAATAATACATCCAGTGGTGTCTGATATAACCATGTTTATTCCAGCTTAGAATAAGTGAATAAGCACAAGCTGTTTCTCCATCCAAACACTTAAAAGCGTGTATTGTGTTTAAAAAAGGCAATTAGAAATAAGCACTTTATAAGACACGATCTCAGACACCCTTCACGAGCTCCTTATGTGATAAGAGTATAAGCAGATAGCAACATGGAAGGTGTGAGGTAGTGTTTGGATGTGCTTTTGCTGATTGAATGTGTGATAATTAGATACAGCTACCTTTAGATAGTATTATAGTAAGATAAGTGGCATCAGTTTTGCCATATCAAACACTAAAAACTAATTACGTCACTTGAAAATGTGATATTCATCATAGCAAGGCCTGATCAAGTGGTTAACACCCTTGCCTCTAAAGACAGAGGTCAAGAGTTCGATCCTTACTCCTTGCAAGGCCGGAGGTCCTTTTTACCTTTTGTAGACCCGGAAGCAGCCTCTCTACCTTAGGTACGGGTAGGGTTGTCTACGTCTCAACCTCCCCCATAACCCGTGGAAGACGGTATTGGGAGTTACTTTTACTTTACTGTTTTTGAAAATGCAATAATTATATAATCACCTTCAAAACACAATGCAAAACCACCCTATAATAGGTTATGGGCTACTAAAAACTTTCTGTTGATATAAGTTTATTTGGGATTTCAAATAGAATCAGAGTAATTGGCTTAACAGTTAAACCGTTACATGGCTTAGACAGTGACACTTATGTTCTTGTGCAGGTCGAGAAGGTGTGTAAGGTGGCAAATAAACCACTGGTGGTGACTTATACCGGTTTAATTCAAGCTAGCTTAGACTCGGGGAAAATAGATAGTGGGACCTACATATTTAACCATATGCGCAAGTTTTGCTCTCCAAATTTAGTTACATATAACATTATGCTCAAAGGGTACCTCGATCGCCATAAGTTTGATGAAGCAAGACAGCTGTTTCATAAGTTATTGGAGAACGGGAAACATATTACCAGTAATGTTGACTATAGGCAAGCAGTGTTACCTGATATACATACATTTAACTTGATGTTAGACGCGTGTTTGGTGAATAAAAAATGGGATGATTTCGAGTTCGTGTACACAAGGATGCTGGAACATGGATTTTACTTCAATGCAAAACGTCACTCCTACATGTTACTCGAAGCCTGCAACGCCGGAAAGGTAGTATTTTTTTTAAATTAATGCGCATGAGGGTCAATTAAGTTTTTCTTTTTCATAAGTGAAATGTTATATACATAAAATAATTAAAAGGTAGCTAATATTGTTTCCATTTTCTTAATATCCATTGTCCGAAAGGGAGATGGAGACAGATTGACTGCGGAGCTCAACTAGATTACTTCCTTATAGCATGAAACTAATAGAACGTTTACAGCTTATAAATAGAATTTTACTAACTACATACATGTTATAGTCTTGACATTCAGTAATTGTTAGAACCCAGATCAATCTTGGACATGAAAAGTAACACCTTTGACTCCAAAAAGCAAAACCATTTTCTTTTCTAAGTTTTTGTTAAAAGCCCCTATCAATCTTGGACTTGAAAGTAACACCTGCGTGCTTGGTAGAAACTGCGTTTTTCAGTTTGAATTGGAACCCATATCTATATTGGACCTTTAGAAGTATCGACTTTGACCTCTATAGACAAATCCTTCTTTTTTTAGTTTTTATTAGAAGTTTAGAACCCATAATATTAATTTTATATTGATTAATTGTCCATATTTGCAGATGAATTTGTTAGAGACGACATGGAAACGTTTGATTGAAGGTGATCAAATCCCACCCCCGCCTCTTGTTCAAGAAATGTTCTGTATAAAACTGAAGGAGGATGATT
Organism: Glebionis coronaria; assembly: GCA_025667525.1. NCBI lineage: Eukaryota > Viridiplantae > Streptophyta > Magnoliopsida > Asterales > Asteraceae > Glebionis > Glebionis coronaria. The sequence goes on from CM046881.1 coordinate 493,893,683, forward strand.
ATGCTGCTGCTTTCTCCTGTTTAATCTGTCTTCCTTCAACCGAATCACATAAGTATTCCCGGAATTCATGGTTGATTCGTTTCAGAGATAATCCCGACCTATTCAGGGAAGAAACACTTTTACAGATAATAGATAGGACAAATACTTTGTTGCTTAGAAACGAAGAAATCAATCCAATTCTTTTGAATTTGATGAGATCTTGTAAAGAAATTCTAGGAGTCCGGCAATAGACTGAATTTACAGATAAGTAATGTTATGTTGTAAATTATTTATGTATTAGAATGTAAGAACTAGGTGGCTGTTTTATTAGAATGGAATAGATGCATACAAACATATACAATGACATTAATATCATTATATTAAAATCACAAGTTTACAACAGTTATGTTGTATGCAGGTTCTGATAGCTCAATGTATATATAGAAACTAGCGTTCACTTAAATAGAACTCGATGAACCAGCTTCCAATTGTTGTAGTGTTGATGCAGGACACAATGAGTTAAACTGGGGTGTTGTATATGGGCCTTGAAATATATTCTTGAAAATTAATCTGTAAGCTGCTTCAGTTAAGTGTATTCCATCCCAACTAACGTATGTATCCGGTATATCACACACAGGTGCAGATGCAGACCCACAAGCTTCTGATGTGTCGAAGTTAAATGACCTATGACCTCCACAACACGCGTTCAGAGCCCCGTTTGTAAATCCTGCAAAATGTTTGATAATGTAAGCATGAAACAGCAGATTCAAATAGTAAGAAGTTTGATTATTGCCCTTTTCTATCCAATCTCATATCACTTAATCGATGAAAACCGTTAGAGATAAAACACCACGCGCCCATTTTGATCAATTTACAGGCATACATAGATTTATATTACTGTCTTATGTACCATATTTATCTGGTGAACGGTAGATTTGCATGGCAGCATTGTAGTAATCAGCATAGATGACATTGACATTTTCATGAAGCTCTCGGACCCGATTCAGTTTCATTTGCAAGAGTTCATTGTGATATGCAGCAAACTCGTTTAATCGAACAAGGCAACCAGTTGCAGGGTCATACTCATCAGTTTCAGAACCACATACAGTCAAATATGCTGCTGAACATCCAATAGGTAAGTTTCCTGGAATAACTAGTGTTCGAGCACCCATCTCAATCAACTCCTGCACTTAAAACTTTAAATATATCCTATGCCGCCTAGAAAACATGTTTTTTTTTGCAATAACTAATGCAATTCTAAAAGGTACTCTACTAAATATTTTAGAGCATATTTTGTATAATTTGAGTAGCTTCTTACATCGACTGCTGAAATGATGGTATCAATAACAAGAGGAACTAATGATTTGAACTCTTCGATTGGGTTTCCGGCTAATATTGGAAAATTGTAATCGTTTCCTCCAATCTCCCCCACTAGGATCAGAGAACGTCCTATTAAGTTTCTACAATCTGCCCACAATATAACCATCAATAAATTTTAAAAATTTACCAAGTACTATCTGAATCACAAATTTGCATTAACAGTGCACATGTAGTAGCAAATACACGCACTTAGTTACCTGAAGCATTGCCACAAATAGAAGGCAACGATTGCTTAAACCATTCCAACTGAACTCCTAACGATGCGTTTGTCAGAGGATTTACAATTCCTCTGGCTTCAAGAACTGATGCATTCAACGCTGTTGCACCAGCCACTGCATAATTTACTCCTTGTTTGGATGCCATAGCATTCTCATTTCCCTTATCGTGGACATAAGGTGGTATCAATGGCAATCCTAGACTCTCAGCTACATACCACAAAACAATTATCGAAGTCGTTTACCAAAATTTTATATGCTTAATGTCTAAACGAACACACAATATGCTATATCCAATGGTAAGAATACACATAGTTACATTAAATAGACGATAAGTCACCTAGGAAATCGATAACTAGGCGACCATTGGAGCAGCGGCCAGTGGAGTGATCAGGCAAGGATTCACCATAGGGTGGCATAAGAAACGAAATAACTCGATTACTAAAATTAGCAAGCTGTTTTAAGTTACCAGTATCAGCAAGTGAGTCACCAAAGCTTATGATAGACTGATAGCATCCATTAGCATTCAAGCTGCTAACGCTACATAGCAACATCAATATCACCAAGTAACTTGAAGAGCATGCCATTGGAAGATAGATTTTATATTTTATTTTCAAGGAAATGGAGAAGTGTGGATGTATTTTAAATTTGTACGTATCATCATCATCATCATCATCATCTAGGTTTTGGGAGGTAGGTAGGCACCGTTTAACTCATAAATGGCATTTTGCTTGATTTTTTTCTTATTACAGTGGACTTTGTGATGTAAGACTTTTGACCCAGATAGCCAACTAATTTTTTTTAAAGGTTTTTCATTAACCAATCATAATCATTCATTCTTTTTATTTAAAAAAAAAATCTATATTTTAAAAATTAAATATCTCACAAACCATTAATCGTACGCAAAACGAAACATACGACGAGAATTAAATCATCTTTCTAACGAGGGACACATGTATATACTTTCGACGAACATTTATTTGATTTTTTTCTCAATATATGATGCGTATCACAAATCATATATGATTTTCAGAAATCATATATTATTCGTGATATGAATCATATATGATTTCAGAAAATCATATATGATTCGTGAATAAATCATATATGATTTTCTCAGAAGTGACTTAAGAAAAAAGTCGAAAAGAAAGTTCGTCAAAAGTATATACATGTGTCTCTCGATAAAAAAAATGAATAAAGGTTTGAACTGTAACTCAAAATATTTAAGTAGATTGTGGTTAGCTAATAATATACATGTGAATTTCATTGAGTTCCGAGATGAGCTTGGAAATAGTTTTAACTTTTAAGTTACTGCTTCATGCTATAATCGAGCGTCATATATGTGATGCCATGCTATTAAATTTTGCGATGTAGATTGTGGTTAAATAAGTAGTATCTACTTCACAGTGTCTCATGTACGAAGTCATATAGGTTATTCGACCTCTAGAACCTTAATAAATGAATTACCAATAAGCAGCTTAGGATATGTTCGACTGTATTTTTGTCTTGGAGCCTATTGTTGTGCAGATAATAAGAAATGATGTTACATTAGGCCATCTCCAATGCATTGAACATGTTTTGAGTGCAATAGAGTACCATGTCATCCATTATAAATTATTCCATATACACATCATCAGATTCACTCATATTATATTAGAGGCCCCACTAAATTTATATTATAAGAGGTTTATATATCATAAGATCAGTTTATAGACATTAATTTATTAGAATTTATAATGAATGGCCCACTTCTAGAGTTAAATGAAGGTGTGTACAGACTTGAATGGGTATTATACGAACTTGCCATCTGGAAGTTCCACAATGCATTGTACCGTGACTCATCATCTTTTTGCTCTATTATACTATGCCATGGTGTAGCATTGGAGATGCCCTTAACCAAGTTATATTTTAGTTAATAGGGTTCAACACTAGTTTATCATTTATGTGTAATTGCGATTCGTTGGAATTTATAAAACCTTTAACCATATTAACACATTAATAATTAGGAGTAAGCATCAGAATATAAGATCACGTATAGACAAGTATTACATAACACAAATACAAATATTTATGGTAAAAGTTTAGTAACAAAGACTTTGAATATTTTATAATGGACACTAAATATGAGACGGAGGTAGTAATTAACATAAACGATAGATAATTGTGTACCTTTTAGCAATGGATAAATCATCTTTATCGAACCACAAATATAAACGAAAACACAAAGATCAAACAATGATCTCTCTAAGAGTACACACACAATACGTTATAGCAAACAATTAAGTATGCTAATACTAATAGTGATAAAGCTAACCAATATTGTTTTCTTAAAACAAATAAAACTTGTGCTAGTTTGATCGTATATATAAAACCATAACAAGGAATCGCACATTACCTTTTGTTGTATTATATCACCTTTATCACATTCTAGTTTTTGCCATCTTATATATGATGAGACAATCTCATCTCAGTGTATATATATATATATATATATATATATATATATATATATATATATATATATATATATATATATATATATATATATATATATATATATATATATATATATATATATATATATATATATATATCATTGTAGGCAATTCCAAACCAAAAAGAAAAAACATATGTTTCCTAAAAAAAATAACTTCCTTTTATTACTGTTTTATATAATAAATGTTTGTAATTAACATTTAATTATCGTTTGTTAAAACCTGTTAACTAACTAATTAGTTAACGTTTATCACTAATTAATATATTACGAATAATATATTAACGTATAATTGTTTTACGTATTAACGCGTGTGTCTCCTTAGGCTCGGGACGACTTCCGGACATATATTATTTACGTGTACATATTTCTACAGCTCCTACTTGGACATGTACAATAATATAGTATAATAACATTGATTAGCGTCTAGTAACACGCCAATGCCTCCGGAAAATCTCGAGTGTAGTTTTCCATAAAATACATTTACATGACTTAAACATTTACAATCCCTTTATTTCTCAAATGCCATGTTAATGATGGATATGGATCAAAGTCATTCCATTTTAACTATTCTGTTTCTCGCATTACATGATTAATATAGATTACCAATCTAATCGAGACAAATCTACATTATCATTGGGTATGGCCATACAAACATCTAATTAATTAACAAGGGGCCCGGTAGCATTATTCTTCAATCCTATTTGAATGAACAAATTCTATCTTGACTACACGTGCATCTTACATGCTTCAAGGTACAAATGATTATAGTCTTTATTACTATCTTATTCAGGATAGCGTCAGAATTATAACAAAAAGTACCATCCACATATATAAGACCTACTTGCATCTCAAGTCAAAGGATTTAGTAATGTAAATCATTTACAAGTTTCACTTAAAGACGCTGATCCATATAGTGATTGACTTGTTAGTAGGAGATGTCCAATATACAACTTTTGGATATCGTATGAGTTGGTGAACCGTTCTTACATATTCTACGAATATTACCATCTCTCATATATGTATTAATTCAATTATATTCCCATATAATTAATCAACATCGACAATTTAGAATAACATATTATTCAAGGATTTAAACATGCAAAAATAGGACCAATAGATATTAAAAAAATGAACATATCCAATACTTCAATTCACAAAATAAATATTGTTTTAAAAATATCTTTTATCCAAATACTAAAAGATCAATGCATGATAACCTTAGATTAAAAATCATGCCTCGAAGATATGACGATGATACTTGTTGTCAAGGCATACATTTCATGTAACTCTAGTAGGTTTGATTTTTGGAATTTTGAGAATACTTGTTTCAAATTCACAATTCTGAAGATCTCTGAACATATATAATGATTGTTTTTGTGTATGTTTCTACACACAACAAAATGAGAGTATTGTTGTACTACATCTTATAAGGTGTGTGCGTCCAACTAAACACCTTATTGAAAACAATCATCTTTAATAGATTTTTAAACTATAAAGTATTCTTTATTCTTTTAATATGTATTGCAACATTATGCTCAATGGAACATAGTTAGTCCACATGGTCATCATCAAGAATAAAATCGTACCATGATTATTATTGAGTGTTATCTCAATCAAGCTATCATCCATGTCTAGAAACATCACTATGATATACTATAATCCATAAACTATAAACTATTATTATGATAATATTTGGTGTCTTTCTAAACTATAAGTTTGTTGACAATGATAATTACATCTTATTATCATACAAAATATTCATTACTTGGAACAACTCAAGTTAGTAATAATCATTCTATCCCAAAGAAATCTTATCATAACATTTGTACTAATCATCTAAATGATTTTATTTTTAAGCAACCGTTGTTGTCAAATCTTCTTGTACTTATAAAAGTTTTACAACTATCCATACACACAATATGATTTACATGATGAATCCCTTAAGTTTTCATCTTATGTCAACTCTTATCAAATGAGATATATTCACTGAGACTTTCTAAATAATATTTCATGTTGTGTTAGATTTCATTAACCACAAATGTTTATTACAATAAACATATGTATCAAGGTCATACGTTTAATTTCTAAACCCTTTAATATGAAGCCTTATTCCAAGCTAAGGTTTAACATATAGCTTACATGGAATATTGCTTTCCATATGTTATACATCATATGTGATTTAAGAAATAAACATAATACTTCCACTAGATTTTAGATGTACTCACAAGTTATCTTAGATCTAATTAAAAATCAAAACATGGATTTAATAATTAGACTTGATATATATTTCTTAGATGCATGCATTAATCCATACATGGATTCCTGCATTATGTACACTACATAAAGATTATTTTAATTTATAAACACTTTGATCATAACCGTTCTCGCTAATGAAATCGTACAAAAGAGTTTAAATATAACATTGTCATATTTATCATTATAAAACTATCATGACAATAAATCATCTTTATTCATGCATGTAGAAATTTTCTATCACATATTGTGCATTAATCATGTGTACAATATTGTCCATATAAGTCTTTCACTAAAGAAACTTATATTCACCTCACGGTCTAACCGATTGGTTAAAGATTAATCAAGTTTCCAAAAATTGATTATCTTTTATGGACTTGCATCTACTCATTCATATTTTTATTCAATAAGGACATTCAAGATTCAATAATACATCTATATGGTTAGTAGGGTCACCAAGATCCTCTAACATACATACATTCCTTAGTATTGACATATCAATATATCATTCAAGTACTAGAGATATCCTTGCGGATCTATTAATGTGAGTTCTATCATCACAAGGTTCACCATTTTAATGTTCACCCCCATTATGACATTTGCTAGTATATTTAGAAGGTTGCGTATTTTATTATTTATCTCTTAAAGATCTACAAGTCCTCCCACTTTCTTTTAGTAATTATAGACTATTCTTCAAATACTTAGCATGTAGGACAACAACAAGTTGTTATCTTATGGGACACGTCACAAAATACCTTGATAGTTCTTGACAAATTCAGAACTTCAATTTAAAAGACTCAATGTGATTCATCACATTGTATAGCTTGATGGTGTTTTAGTTTCCTTCTAGGTCGGAGTAATATTTAAGTATATACTTTGTATACTCAATTTCCAAACCTTGACAACTTTTGGAGGTAAAGTATTTCAAGTTATCAACATCAAATAATTATAAAGAATTTGATTTATCACTCAAGACATTCTATGAGTATTTGAGATTGTAATACTATATGATAATCCCTAAATAACTTAATTCTCTTTAGGTTAAATACTTATCAATTGTGTCAACACAAGAATATATTGCATTTAAAAACCTAGTGCATGCTCTAATGTATACATCTTTAAATAGTTTAATAACTATATATACATTGTTTATCCTTTGAATAAATCAAATACTTTATGTTCATTAACAAAAAGACATAACAAGTAAACTATTTACTTTATGTTATAAGTCTTTTAACAATTAAATACTATATGCTTATGCTTAACAAGAGAAATAAACATTCATAAAGTAACTATTAACAACTTCAATAGTTATTTCAAGTTAATTGCGTACTTCATTTATATTATTGTGCATTCCAAGAAATATTTCAAGAAATATAAACAAATTAGTTGAAGTAGCTTGTTATTCATATCTTGAAATCTTCTAAACAAGACAACATACATTGAAAATTAAATGTATAAGTCTTAATATAATATTAGATTCTTATCTCGTAGTCAAGAAACCATTGACATATTGTTATATGTTGTACCTTGCACACAATAAAGATTTCTACCACTTGTGCATGGCACAACATCATGTATGCAAATAAACAACCACGAAACGCAATTGTTTATTTGAACAATATGATCATGTCATGTATATTTGAATAACTAGTAGAATGTCAACCATATAGTTTTATAAGAAATTATGTGAAATTATTATATGGAAAATACTTCAAAAGTGATTATCATATAAAATAGGATGCGTTTATCCTTAAAACTATGGTTCTTCATATTATGAAAGTAAGTTATTATTTCAAGTCAAACTAGAAATAATATGGATTACTACGAAGGTAAACAAGCTTGTAGCTCCCACTGAATTAGACAACATTACATTGATGTATTTCGCAACGCTTCCACTAGATTTGATAACATTACAAATGTTACATCACCATGAAAATTTAATAGCAATTTATTTACTTTCCTACTCGCTTTAAAAGCCCATAAGTAAAAATTACTTATGTATTATAGAGAGTGTATGAATTTGTACCATGTAAATAAGAGACTATCTATCATGCTTTCATTAACTTGAAAACTGGCATGCAATTTCCTCCATATTAGGCCTACCATTCAATAAAGGTATATAGTGCCTAATGTTGATACAAAAGTTGGATGATCCTTGCTTAATCTAAATTAGGCTTAATTCGGATATGTTGGACTCCGGCTTCTGCACCAAGTGAACTTCTTGCTAAGATCCTGCACACTAAAACAACACGCGTTAAGCTTACCGTGGGAATGTATCCTACGATTAGACTCCAGCGTGAGAGTAAGTTATCGGTTTAGTGTTATGAATCGGTTGTAGGTTAAGAGCATGGAGAATATGATACCTTTGTGGAACCCTTGGGGGTTCCTTATATAGGCGGTGAAACCCTAATGGGCTGTCACTGATGCTTCGGCCCCAAGCAAATGACAAGTGTCATAATTAGTTTGATTGTTATCTTCTAATTATGGTGAGAGTATATCCTCCACTTTGGGGTAAATCCCAATCCTAATAAGATTGTGATTCTGTCTAACCCTGTACCGGCCGTGCCGGGTCGTAGGTCGCACACATCCATGCGGCCACTATTCATTCGAAGCCCACAAGCTTAAATGATATTAATCCAACCAGTCCGTGACGGGCCGGATGCGGGTAGTACCCGTGGGCCGGGTCCATGACCCGGTTGAGGACTATACGTCATCATGTCCCCCCAGTCTACTTGTTACAACCGTAGGTGTAACCTCTAGACTAACCAATGCCCCCTATTTCATTTTTCAAACAAAGCTGCACCTCAAATCGGTCGACCGGGACATCATTAATGAGTGTATTAATGATAGTCATGGTCTGCAGGTTTTGCTACAAAAGTGCACCACATGGGCCCACCCTCGAGCTACTCAAAACGGTTTAAGAGGTGACCCGTGGGTCCCTCTGACATGTCAGCTATGTCAGCAATCCCGTCCGTTGGATAGGTGTAGTGGATTATACGTGGTAATCATCCAGGCTACCTCGTAAACCGAGGCAACCCTATAAAAAGCCTGTGTGTGTGACTGTGTACACACACAGTCCACACCTTCTACCACCATTGTTGCATTCCCATACCTTCCTTCTACTTACTTTCCACGAGAATCCGTCACACCAGGTTAGATTACCGCGCCCTTCTACTCTTATTTATAAATCATAGTGAAAGACAACCCCACCATCACGACTGTTCTCATTGTGATGTCTCCGGGAAAATATATGGAATTCCTTTCTGAGTATTATATTCCTGAGAGCGTACACCCAACCTATCTGGGTGATGGTGAAGCGATCACGAATGCTCCTGCTGGGAAAATAGGCGTATATACGCGCCTGTTTGACTTGGCCAACTACCGCATTCCTCTCTCTAAGTTTCTTGTAGATGTCCTTATGTATTATGATGTCCATATAACCCAACTCCACTGTATAGGGGCGTGCGAGATCAATCAATTCGAGATTACATGCCATACATGTAGCATAACCACCACAGTTAGTCTTTTTAGGGTTTTTTATGCACCTCAAATGGTCAACGGTCGGTTCTCATTTAAAAAACGGTCGGGCAATGCACCCATGTGTTATACCAAGGCGCTAGATTCGCAGAAAAGCTGGTATGACCATTACGTTTTCGTAGACACTAAGGTTTTTCCCACTCAGTTCTGCCTGAAAAATAGAGCTCCAATAGATTATCCGCCCCCCAAAAATACATATAGCAGTAGGGATGTGAGGATATTAGATACCAACCGCACATACTTCCACAAAGGTATACTAGAGAATTTCTTGTACCTAGTAGGCATCAGCTGTAACTATTATGGTCAAGAGGACAGATATCCCACATTTCTGAATAGTTGTAGAGAGGGTGGGTGTTTTTTTACATATAGATATATGGCCGTATATAACATGCTTTTCATCAAACTAATATACATGTATGCATGTGTCTGCAGAGATGAAGCTATTCGGGCTACTATGCCAGGGGGATCCAAACAAGGTTGCGGAGGGATTTCGACCACTTAGTGAGGGTGAGCTCCCTCTACTTATCGCGACTGCAAACATGACCATCCCTCTTGAAGAAACACCAGAGCCGCAGTCCAGCGCACAGGAACCAGTGATTGAGAAGTCACCGCTGGACTTCACCAGTGAAGATGGTGGTGAGCTGCTTTTAGAGAATGCCACTACCCTCCAAGGTGAAAACCAAGGTGAAAATATAGAGCAGCCAACTGATCCGTCCATCAACCGTCTGTTCGATGACGTCGAGGAAGAAGTGGCACATGAGACTGGAACCTCGAGGCAACCTAAGCCTACTTCCAGGAAACGTAAGTCCTCGAGGAGGGTTGTAAAGGAAGTGGAAGTGGAAGCGGGGGCCTTCAATGCGCCCCGTAAGAGGCTACGGGAGTATCACCCCCAATATCAAGAAGGGAGCAGCACTACCTTACCGTAGGAGAACCCCCCGCCCTACCCTGCCAGAACAGAAGAGCAGGTAGAGACTACCATGTGGAAGGCGACGCCGGTGAGTGCCGTAACCCCTACCATGGCTGCAACGTAAGTATTCCTTTATACTCCTTTGTATTTGTTGTGTAGAAAACTTCCAAAAACTTATAAGTGTTGGCTAAATAACAGGGCGGATCCTACGACCGTGGCGCAGGAGATGGAAGTTGATAGGGAACCATCCCCCATGATAGCCGTCATTCCACCATCTCCTCCTCCCACTCATGCAGAAGAGCCCCACTCTGGGGGTCCAGCCACCAGCTCTCACCCGACATGGAATTTGTCCGAGCTTACAAGGTTGGAGTCTGAGGAAGAATGCAAGGAGTTCGTGGACCACATAACTCCTCCTAGCCTGGCTCATGATCTTGATGAGCTCGACCATGGTACCCTGTTAGAGCGGTACAACGTCGCCTCGCTGCACCACATGACTGTAGGTGCGGCCCTGCGATGTCGGTTGGAAGCGGCCTTGGGCCATGTGCGACGTGTTGATAGGAAAGTTGCCCACCGGGAAAAACTGGTAGAGAAACATGAACAAACAATAACTACCTTGCAATCGAACTTATCCATGGCAGAAGCAACAATAAAAGAGAAATCCAGTCATGCCGCTGCCCGGGATGCTGATATGAGTGAAATACTCATATCATTTATATCACAATACGGACTTAAAATACATATTTTATATGAAACTGGTATTGCATATGCTTGTTTTGTTGTTTCGTGTGTGTAGGTACGAAGATCACAAGAACCGGCAAAAAACCGACATAAGATTAAAGAAATGTCAATAGCCAAAAGGCAAGTTCGTTTTTATTCGCGGATTCAATTTTATCAATATTATTGGGCCTTAGTGGGTCCCACATATACTTAATGGGCTTGAAATTTCATTTGTTTTGAGATTATTAAGTTATTTGTGGCAAGCCCAAATAAAGCCCAACAACAAAACGATATGAGACGAATGAAGTTTTGTGTTTGGACAAGGGTCTATTAAAAGCCCAAACCAAAGAAATAAGCGACGGATGGAAGTTTATATACTTTTGGGTCAACAATAGTCGGTCAAAGCAAACAAATAAAAGAAAGAAAAGACGAGAGAGAAGAGAAAGAATTAGGGGAAAAACGCAGCAGCTATGAACCCTAATTTTTAGGGCTTCATAATTAACCAAAGGCGATTAAAGCCACGCGAGCTAATCAGACAAACAAGGAAGATTGGGCGCGTGTATATACACAAGATGCTAAGTACCAAGCTCCACGTGGCACTTGGATGCGTCACAACTTTACTCCTATTGGTTGGATTACTGCTATTCTAACAAAGGGCCAATCATCTCTTTCCATGTCAGATCCAAACTAGCACACTTTAAGCCACCTTGGCGATCCGTGTGATCAAAAGTGATCCTCAACCGTTGGATGAAAACAAACTAGAGAGAGAGGGAGATTGATGCTGGTCAAATGGCTTAAATCGATTCATCACCAACAAACCCCAACCCTCACCTCAGCTATAAATACCCCCCATTTTCCCTATATTTGGTATCCCTTTTCTTCTGAATGTTATAATGTTCATTTATAGTTAGAATTATAATTTCTTTTTAAAAATTTTGTAATTTTGTTTTGATTTAATAAAATTCGCATTTCAGTTACAATATTTTAATCTCACGTTTTATTTTGCAATTTATTTATCTAAGTAATTGCTGCAATCTAAATCTATAAAATTCATTATAATTGTGTTTTGTTTATATAAGCTTACACTATATCTTATATGAATAATTAAGTTAGATAAAGGGAATAAGCTTAGTCCTACTGGTTAAGTTTAAAAACAGGTTAATAAGTTGCTGATTATTGAAATCTGATGATAAAATAGCGTTGGTTTTAGTGCCGAGGGTCGGTATTAGGTTTAGACTAGGTTGATAAAAATTATAAGGAGGTCGTCCGTGGCTCGTCAGCTACGGACCGAAAGAACAAACTCTGTTTGAGCATATCTCTTCTCTCTGTTTTGCTGAGAGAATCCAGGTTCTACCATTTACTTTTTGTTTAATCTAACTTTGATAAATAATATTTGTTTGCTGAAATTTGGAAATGTTTCTGTTTATGATAATGTTTTTGCTGTTATGAATTTACTTTGTAATAGATTTGAAGGATAACTGATTCTGAATTTGTTTCTTGAATTATGAAATATAGCTGCGTATGCTTTAGTTAATGGCTCTGTGAGTGAAATAACTGATATTAGTGTTTGAATCTGCTGCATATTGAGTTTATATATTGAATTAGTTTTAGATTGAGTTTGCTGAATATTGGATTTGATAACTGCTGCGTATTAAGATTGTATGAATCTGGTTTGTTCACAATTTATAAGGTATTCTGAATCTATATATTGAATTTCTGTTTGAATAATCACATATAGATCTGAGATGGCTTCATATGGTAATGAATCCGTTAATGATGATGATCTTGTAGTTGTCAGTTTGATTCCGCTTATTTAAAGTGTTCTTGTAGTCTCATCGATTTAATTTAGCTATTGAGGACTGGTAATATAAGTTAATAATTGTTTGATTTTGTATTTGTAGAAAATAATTTTTTTATATAGTTATTAAATCAGCTAGAGTGTTTTTAGATTCTATGCAACTGCTTTAACTAAGTCGCTGTGGGTTTCGTTTGTGTTCTATGTGGTTGGCTGCTGAAACTAGATCGCCGTTTAAGAATTATAATGATGAATTTGTTCTGTGTTGTCCAATGGATTTAATTCTGATAATTGAAGAATTTGTGATATGTAGTTTGCTGCTGATATTCCGACTTGTTATTGTTGTTTTGGGTGTATTCGTTCCTGTTTCTACTATTTGCTTTTATATCGAGTCACTGGTATTTGTTTTTATTCTGCTGTAGTGCTTCATATAGTTGTGAATTTACATGCCTGCTGTTTCTTTTCACTAGATGGTTGTGATGACATTATGTTGGTTTAATATTGCTGCTTTACTAATCCTTATTAATGATCTGCTGCTGATTTGCATTTCTTGCAATATTTGTTTCCATTGATTTTGTTGATTGTTGTGTTTTCTGTGAATGTGTGTTTTCTGTGAATTTACTGTTATGATTTATCCATAGTTGCTTTATTTAGATTCTTGGTTTTGATATTGTAGTTGTAGTATTAGCTGCTGTAGTATACTGTTATTTGGAACTACTAGTTGACTTGTTTGATTAGTTGCACACTTCTTAATTCGAATAAAAAATTAAATAAAAATATTTTCAACCATTGGTCTCGAACTCGAGACCTCTTGTTCATCACTCCTCGTCCCAACCAATTGTTCTAGAGCTCGTTTTTATTAGTAGGTTTCACTAAGTAATTAATATAGTAACCTGAGCTAATTTAACTTACTTTTATTTACAATCCGTTTTAATTTAGTAATTATAAAATTTGCTTTATTTTGTTATTGTTTTTTATAAATTAGATTTTTTAAATTCAGATTAAAAATAAAAAAATATAAAAAAAATATATAATTACTTTTATTAAATATTAGTTTCAATTTATTAGTTTAAATATAAAATAAAAAAAAGTAAAAAAAAGTATAGATATAATTTCGTCTTGTAGCTTTTATTTTAACGGTTCATGCACTTTTAATAAAAAAACGTAGGATTTTAGATAAAAACCGAAACCAATTTAAATCGATTGTCCTAATCAAAACGAAAGTCTCAAATTCACAATTTCTTCGTGTACAACGAACCGAGATCACTCTCGTGTTAATTAATCCGTCTTTAGCTAATTTTAGATTATTAGTTTTTCCTAAAGGTAATTTTCTACTATTTGCTCTATAACGTATTACATTAAATACACCGACACGTTTCCCACACATCAAAAATATTGGCGCCGCTGCCGGGGAAATTGTGTACGATTCTTTCGTGGCGATTTGTTGATCGTTGATTTGAAGACCCTTTCCATCCTTGGAAAGTTTTGTTATTTTCTATATATACATAATACAAATATCGTTTTTTCGTGTTTTTTGTTGCTAATATATTGTATTACGTAGAACAATAAATTTACCTATTTCCAAAAGCGTGAAAACGCAAACCTTAGTTGGGATTTCATCACTCAACTATTGTATTCGAATCCAAAACACAAAAAAGGCAAAATAGATAAATACTAATAAAAAGTTTGAACTCGATTTATACAAACTATAAGGTGGGTATAAGGCGAAGAGCTATAAAATGTCGTCCAAGGAAAAAGGTTTTTAAGTGCTTTGCGCCACCTCGTTTCCCCGCTTGCTTGTGCGTATATTGAGAGGGACGACCGATTATTGGTTTGCCGCCTCAAGTAGTAATAAACCATATTTTTGTCGTTGTTTACATATTGAACCTCGAGACGTTTAGGTTTTCACCTACGTTTCAAAGTTGAACGATGGTCGTTTACTTCCATAGTAAATACTTTCGCTCCTTGTTTTTATCAATCTTTGATTGATTTAAAAAAAATAAAAATAAAAAAATAATCTTCTTTATCCTCTCTCATGTTTAATTCTTTTCTCCTCACCCTCTTATTTTTTATTCTTCTATGGATTCCTTCGTCCGTTGTGTAGGGTGTGGAGAACCGTTATATGGTCTTTTACCATGTCGGTGGTGTACGTGCGAGCGTTGTGGGAATGATTTACGTAACGATTTACGAGTTGGATTTTGTCCTTTTTGTGATGATATTACTCAATGCGGAAACCCGAATTTTTCAAATAACCCTCTCGATTTTTACCCACCTTCACACCCCACATACGAGACACCCTCGAGTGAGTTATATGGAAACAATTCTTATTTTGGTATTGATTGTTCGCGTCGACTCTCGCTTAATTACGAGCAAGAACCGGGCTACAATCAAAACTATAATGATAATTGTTATCCACAAGATTCACCTAGTTTATCACAACAATATCTTTGTTGTGGGTATTGCAGGGGTCCTCACGAGAACTTTAATTGTTAACCGAGGGATCAAAATTTTTATGAGCCTAATCCTTGCTATAGTTCCATTCCCTCCGGTTTTGAACAACCCCCACAATATTCCCTCGATGATGATTGCGGAGCAAGTCGTGTTGATGAAGGTTTTAGACTTCTTGAAACGTTATTTCAAAAAATAATGAATCAAGAAAGTGTTGAAATTGTTGAAAAGAGCATCGAAGATATGGAGCAAGAAAAGAGACGAATTGGTGACGAGATTAACGATATAACTAAGGAATTGGGAATTCGAAGATATCGTGGAGAAATAACTGATGACGGGTTTAAAAGAGAGTGTGAGATTAAGATTGGACAACTTTTGCAAGATTATAATGGATTAAGCATTAAAATTAAAAAGAAAGAACTAGCTCAAGAAGAAGCGAGGTATCTTGCTACTCGTGATCTCGCGCATTCTATTCATTATGACGATGACGATGATGATGATATTTTTGATCTCACTCCATCTCATGACATCGCTACTCCTATTCTTGATTCTTCCACCGTGGAATCCGAAAGTTCTTTAAGTTTGGGGAACGAGCATTTTAGCACTATTTCGGAAACGAAATCGGACGAAGTAATAAAGTCTAGTGTTGAGATCCTTGTCCAAAACCCAAGAGAGTCCGATGGTATTTCCAATGGAACGTGTGATTTGCCACGTTGTGATAACTCTCCTTATTCTAATCACTTTGAGATTTTCTCCAATTCTATTGATGAAACTTGTGAAGGAAATGAAGAATTTGAGTATGATACGACTTCTAGTGAGTTATCTAATGAGGAGTTCTCCGATGAACTATCTTATAAAGATGACATTCATGACTCAGATTATGAGGAGTTTCCCGATGAACCTACTATTCTTCACTCATTTCCACCGGAAAATGAGGATGATAGTAATCCGGTTTTTGAGAGGTTCACCTTTGAACTTACTCCTTTAGACCAATTTCCACCGGGAAATGAGGTTGATTTGACTACTCCGGTCCTTGAGAAGTTCACCGATGAACTTAATCATTTAGATGAGGTGGAAGACGTGATTCTTCGAGAAAATTTATCAAACGTCTATCTTCTCATTTCTAAAATCGAAGCTTTGAATTCTATGCCTATCGCCGAATCCTTTTCTCCATCTCCTATCCCCGTTGAGGATAGTGATCCGCTTATGGAAGAAATTGACATTTTTCTTGCTTCAAATGGTTTGATACCACCAGGTGTTGATGATCTTGACCCGGAGGGGGGCGCTCTCTTTTTAGAGAATTTACTTGATGATGATTTTGTCCCAAGTACTCCTCCCACCCACTTTGATCTAAATGTGCAGGTTTTTCATGTGACTCATATTGAGTACCATGACCCGATTGATCACATTCCTAAGGGTGAAATGGTCGATAAAGATAAGAATGTTGAGAACACTTCGAATGAGATTCTTTTTACTCCATCATTACCATGTGTTTTGAATGACTATGGAGTGGTACGAGGGTACGACACCGTGTTGTCTTTTCCTTTCTCCACCAAGGACGAGGTATTCAATCCCGGAATCATTGATCTAGGGAAATCTCGGTTTTTCACCGATGTAATAAATAAAAGACATTACTATCATCATGGTGAGAGTTTTCCTCGGGGAGCATACCATTTTCATTCCATGACTTTGCCTCATGACTTACAACTCCTTGAGGAGTTTTGTGTTGAAGTTCCCTCCTTTCGTTTGTCATCCAACAACGAGGATGTGATCGTTGACCCCGAAATCGTGTTTTATAATGGATTTTATTCCATAATGCCGGTGTTCACCATTTTCCCTAAGGACCAATGAATGTGGGGACCGAGTCGAGCTCATGACTCGGTTACCAAAAACGAGGTGTCTTGTGGAGGATTTCCATACATTCTATCTTCTTTCTATTTTCTAACACTAATAATGGCTTGATCTTTTCAAGTTCGTGCTCGTGTTTTGTTGTGATGTGAATCTTAGGTATGACCCTAATCATTGAAGACTCTCGTGTTTGGTTTTTGCCCGGTCCACTCGAGCTTCCATACTTTGATTGTCAAATGGGGAATTCGATATCCTTTGATTTTTATCGACAAACGTTTTATCTTAAAGCATAATTAATAAACGACTTATGGATTTGCGTACTCTTACCATGTTAGGACTATTGCATTCGACTCTTCGTGTTCTAGCAAAGGGGTGTTACTCTTAAGCTAAGAAACATTGAGGACAGTGTTTGGTTTTAGCATGGGGGAGTCAATCGATATAATCGCTTGCACTTGCTTTTGTCGTGTTCGAACGTAATAGTGTCGTTTTTCATAAAAAAAATTAAATTTTTAGTGCAATTTGGTGTTTAATAATAAAGAAAATAAGTGCTTTTGACACAAATGTAGGCTTTCCGTTGGAGAAAATAAGAATAGTTTTTGACTCGATCGGTTTTTACCTTAGCTCATTCCTTAACCCGCTTAAATCAAGTTTTGCTGAACTTTTATATAGGGGACTTTAAAACGCGAAAGTCTTAACTCATACGGGTTTAAGAACAAGAAATTTTCGCAAGTCCCTATAACTGATCCTAGAAAGTCATCTATCACGCGAATTCTAAACTTATCTACGTCTAAGAAGATGCAAGATCCTATAGTGGCTTGAAAACCCAAAACTTTGATTTGATATAGTCTTAATTTAGACTTGCAAGGCTAAGTATCCATTAATCTCACATTTTTGAGATTTTACAATATGGAGAACAAGAGATGATAGAGTTAGACAAGTGATCATGCTAAACGTAGAACATGAAAATGTTCTTTCAAAAACTCATGTGTTTTTTTTAATTATGGCTTTTTCTCCCATAATATTAATGCATTAGGATAAATAAATTGCAATAAATAAGGTCATACGGTTTATACGGTATTTAGCTTCTAGAACAAGATCGTTTAAAAGTTAATTATGATTACAAAAAGTACATTTTCAAAACATAACTTATCAAAACAGGATGCGAAGATTGGCAAATCAAAAAAGTCCCTTACAAGGCATGAGGATTACCTTTTGTTGCTAAATCCAAGAAGATGTGAAGTTCACAAGTCCAAATCCAAAATGAAGGATGAAGATACACGACGAAAGCAAAATACTCCAAAAAGGTTGCGGACAAGTCTATGAATCCAAAAAGCTCCAAAAATGCTTAAGGATGAGTTTATAAATCCATGTCTTTAAAAGAGGCGGATCGTTTCATAATCGAAGTCTCTAAATGAGGAAAAAGACAAGTGAAGAAAGTCGTGGTAAAAAATGAAGCATCTTGAATCAAGTCATATCAAGAAGAAAGATGTGTGCTATAGTTGAAGAGAAGACCATAACGAAGATCGTCTTTAAAGATGAAGTGCAAAACACATTCCAAATATCGGTCCAGGAAAGGTCCCACGTCGTGATCAAAGTTATGTGGAGAAATGGACTTTTTATAATTATAAGAAACTTTTTAAAAGATCGTGTCTTTTAGCTACTTATTAAGTAAACCGTGTCAACTTTATTTTCGTCTTAATAAATATCGAAATAAGTCAATATGAATCCTTGTGATCCATGAAAAAAATAGTTAAAAAATTCTAGATATATTTTAATAAATAGGATTACGGGGAGAAGAAGTATTACACAATTTTAACATATGAGTAGTGTTAGCATTGTGACTTGTACCAACAATGATCTTGTTTTTAAACTTGGCATGGAATGAGTGAAAAGTCGAGGATGATGAATCTATTCGAGTTTAATGATCCTAAAAGTTATTTCTCAATAATGAAAGAAATACATTATGTCTTTGTTTAAATTAAATGTCAAAAGTCGAATAATGTTGTAGTTAGTTGCTTTATTTTACCATTGCGTGAGGACACAACAATCGCTTAACAAGGAGGAGTTTGATATGAGTGAAATACTCATATCATTTATATCACAATACGGACTTAAAATGCATATTTTATATGAAATTGGTATTGTATATGCTTGTTTTGTTGTTTCATGTGTGTAGGTACCAAGATCACAAGAACCGGCAAAAAACCGACACAAGATTGAAGAAATGTCAATATCCAAAAGACAAGTTCGTTTTTATTCACGGATTCAATTTTATCAATATTATCAGGCCTTGGTGGGTCCCACATATGCTTAATGGGCTTGAAAGTTAATTTGTTTTGAGATTATTAAGTTATTTGTTGCAAGCCCAAATAAAGCCCAACAACAAAATGATATGAGACGAATGAAGTTTTATGTTTGGACAAGGGTCCATTAAAAGCCCAAACCAAAGAAATAAGCGACAGATGGAAGTTTATATACTTTTGGGTCAACAATAGCCGGTCAAAGCAAATAAATAAAAGAAAGAAAAGACAAGAGAGAAGAGAAAGAATTGGGGGAAAACGCAGCAGCTATGAACCCTAATTTTTAGGGCTTCACAATTAACCAAAGGCGATTGGAGCCACGCGAGCTAATCAGAGAAACAAGGAAGATTGGGCGCGTGTATATACACAAGATGCTAAGTACCAAGCTCCACGTGGCACTTGGATGCGTCACATATTTACTTCTATTGGTTGGATTACTGCTATTCTGACAAAGGGCCAATCATCTCTTGCCATGTCAGATCCAAACTAGCACACTTTAAGCCACCTTGGCGATCCGTGTGATCAAAAGTGATCCTCAACCGTTGGATGAAAACAAACTGGAGAGAGAGGGAGATTGATGCTAATCAAAGGGCTTAAATCGATTCATCACCAACAAACCCCAACCCTCACCTCAGCTATAAATGTGAGAACCCGTACTTTCCCAGCATTATTTTATTCTTTTATTTGTGTTTCTTGAATTTTTCCAACGTATTACGTTTTCTTGTATTGCTATATGTAAATCCTGAGATTTTTAAATTATACGTTTCAAGTATTTTTCTGTTCATTGACAATACTTTATATGGAATTTTAAAGTTTTTATTTTATTTTTCCATATTTAATTTAAATCAAAGTTTTTGATTTAAAATCACCCGCGTGCGTTTTACAACGAGTTTATTCAAAATCAATGTACAACAAAAACTCCTAGTGATCGCGATATCGACGGATGCCCAACATTTTACATTTTATTATCGATTGTTTCGATAATTAATATTTTCGACGATTTCGTTTTAATTACGTATTAAGTCGTGTCGGGAAATCATATAATCATTTTTATGATGCATTGTAACTTTTGAAAAGTATTTTTACGAAACCTGAGCCCCGTAAATATTTTCAATATTTACCAATAACCATTTTCTACCCTTTAAAACTATTAATTGTTTTTAAGTCCACAAGTTTCAAACTTGGCAATAATGGTCCCTACACTTAAACCACCATATAAAAACCATTTTACTTCCACTAAAAACACACATACAACAAGTAAAAAAAAAACTCCATCACTCCTCCTCCTCCCTCTCTTTGCCGTAAGCACCTCCACCACAAACACCCCAAATTTTCAAATTTCCACCTTGATTCATTAAAAACTAAAACTAGACCCATCCTTAAAATCTTCTTGTGATTCTAATGATACTAAAATCACCCACATGCATCAAGTTTTCACAAAGTTATGATTTCATGGTGGATTGATGTTTAAATCATCTTGCATGCTTTGTTTTTGGTATGATCATCATATTTTAATCCTTAAAAGTCTTGTTTTTAATATTTGATTTTGTTAGATTTTACATACAAGTGTTTTTAGGAGTGTTTGGATGATGGGTATGATAGTATAGTGATCCTAGGGGTATGGGAATGATTGGTTTTGAGTGAAAAATGGATTTGTCTTTTTTCCTAAAAAGCTATTTTGGGACAGCAGGTGTTAAACAGATTTTTCGTGGGTTAAGGTCTGTGAATGTAAAACCCGCATGCTTTTACCATGAATAGTGCCCTTAAGATCGTACGTCCTAGATTAAAACTTACCTTATTTAGTATTGATCACATTCATGTGCTAATAATCAAGCAAGTGCATACGTGTATGACATGATAAGTATCGATTACGTACGAACTCATGATAAACAGTTAATAAATATGTCACGTGAACATAATTAAATCATGATCACCATTTAAAATACGAACTAAAATAATTACGTAAATACATATAATATAATTACGAGCGTTAAGATTACGATAAACGACATGATAAAATAAACAAAAACACTTTAAACACGAACACGTTTAACCACGAACGAACACGAAACATCGGGACACGAGAAAAGGTACGGGTACCCCATGTGGGGCCCCCATACCCACGGCACAACAATCAAGAAATGGGCTAAGCCCATCAAGTTTACATGAAAGGGGGGTAAATAGTAAAAACTACATTCATTTTCACTTTTCAAGAAAATAAACATAAAACCCTAAAAGATTTTTCTCCTTCTCCTCCTTGTTCCTCCTTGTGCCGCCACCCATAACAACACCATAGGAGGGTGTTGTTGATTTTTGACATTAAAAACAAGTGCTAGAAACCGTGTTTGTTCATCCCCTTTCAAGCTACGTATTGGTATATCATTCTAAACCTTTCTTTTTAATTCTTTTTAATCTTTGATTATTTTCATGAACATGTTATTAATATTCTTATTAAAACATGATAATTAAACATTGATCTAACATGTTTTGGGGTAAATTAAAATCAAAGGATGATATAAAAGGGTGTTTGTTTTGGCCGCCTAGCATAACCAACCCGAGGGGGGGTTCAGTTTGCTTTTAGCCGCCACCACCAAGACCATTGTTGGTCTTGGTTGGTGCTTGTGGGACCCACGGCAGCAAGGGGGCACACGTACCCCGAGTTTGGCTCGGGGTACGGTGTCGAGTTCATGCCCGATTCATGGTTCGTTGGTTAAATCATGATTTATGCTTCATGTTAATTTTTATGAATTATGAACTTAGGATATAAATTAATTAATAACATGAGATATTAATTAAATCATGACTTAGGTTATTTTAATTATTAATTTAGCATGATATTAATTTAACCTAAGTATTTTATGTTATAAGTTATAATTAATTAATTATTTAAAACATGCCTATAATTAATTAATTTAGACATGACTTAGGTTATGTTATTAATAATAATAATACACATTTTAACCTAAGTATTTTATTCCATTTTAATTAAAACATGTTATACTTTAATTAAAATGCTTAACCTATATTTTAATTAAAATACATGAAATAATAATTAAACTATACACTATATCATATGACTTAAGAGATAAGCTTATAAACACTTAGACTTATATGTTAGCTTATGTAACCAGCTTAATTCTAAATATGGAAACTTCTATTTTTAGAAACTTAATTAAATAAGGCAACTAATCTATTAATGGAAACCTTCTATATATGGAAATCTATCTATTTCAGGCAGCTAATCTAATCATGGAAACCTTCTATATATGGAAACTTATTTAATTAAGGCAGCTGATCTATTTTTGGAAACTTTCTATTTTTAGAAACTAATCTATTTTAAGCAGTAAATTCTATTTTAGGAAAACTTTTTATTTTTGGAAACTTTCTATTTTTGGAAACTTTCTATTTTTGGAAACTTTCTATTCTTGGAAACTTTCTATTTTTGGTAACTTTCTATTTTTGGAAACTTTCTATTTTTGGAAACTTTCTATTTTTGGAAACTTTCTATTTTTGGAAACCTGCTATTTTTGGAAAGTTACTTATTATTACACAGTAAGTATAATAATACATGAAATACCAGTAATACTTAATCAGATTAATCAGAATACAAGATGAACACAGTTTAAGGCTTTAAACAGTAAACCATGACCTAAAACATACAAAGTAAGCTAAGACGAGACATAAAACCCAGTACGTAATCAGTGAATCGATACTTATACACGTGTGTATTCATGTAGCTTTAGTGATCCAGAAGTAGGAGTCTTTCTTCCGTTCATTCACTGGACTTGAGGTACGGATTCCCGTCCTTTCAGTATGGACATTCCTTCCTTATTAGGATTTCCCCGTATGCAGCCAACTGTTTTCCCCAGTGTTTGTTTTATTGTTTTGAACTGCTTATGTTTAATTAGCATAATCTATAGCCATATACAAGCATGACCAGTTTCACCTAGTTATGGAGGTACCATAACCATAACATTGGAGGCACCAATGTTATGACTTCCCCACGGCGGAGTGATTGCTCGTGGCGTCCCTTTTCAGTTTTGGCCATATTATTATATCATGTGGGGCGTATGGGTGCATCCTAGTTACATGTTTATTCAGTATTTCATGGTGAATGTGGTGTGTGCCTTGCATCCTTCACAAGGAGTTGATCCCTCCTACCCAGACCAGTATATTAATTAGAGGCATCCCCTTTAATCAGCATGATGAGGTCACCCCTACAAGTATTCATGCACGTGACCTTTTCATGACCTATATGGGCTATGGTATATTTATGTTAAAACAGTTTTCATAAGATAAACATAAGGCTTTTCAAACTATAAAACCAGTTTTCTTAATACTTAACCAGTTTACTCAAAACTTAGTCTTCCGTTGTTATATGTTACATGCTTATCCTATTTCATGCTATTTTGTACATCCGTGCACTGAGCGTCTTGCTCAGCCGTTTTCCTTTTCATGTTCCCAAAACGGCAGGTACTCAGGGACGCTCGTAGATCTCAAACGTACGTGCATATGGACTGGAAGCTTTACTGTCTTTCTTTACATTATGCATTTCCTTTACTTTAATACAGCTTGCAATGGACATTGTTTCGTCCTTTCCTTTTACAGTATTTATGTTTGTGTGTGATGAGCTCTACTTTGGGGTTACCGATGTTTGATTCCGGTATTTCCCTTTTATGGTCAAATAATGCTTAGACATTTATCCTTGTATGCTTTGATGACACGCCATGATTATGCGTAAGATTCCATTTCCAAAATGGGGTGTTACAATTATGGTATCAGAGCCAAGGTTTCGACCTGTAGGCTCTCAAATATGACCTGTGATTAGTGGGTAGTCACTACGGTCTTCCTAGAACTGACAGTTGTTTTCATGCATTCATCATTTTAAGCATACATATACATGCCATTGTTACAGGGTTTTGACTAAGTAATGGTTGGTACAGGACTGGCCCTATTTAGTCGCATGTGTTTTATCGAAACTTTTATATTTGGGACCGACCCATAGGCATCCCCTCGATATGTCTTTTGTTTTGAGTGAACTGACCAGAGGCGTTCACTCTCGAGCATCAAAAGTTTTCATAAAACTGCATCATGCATTCATACAAAAATTTTCTTGCATAAAATTTTTCTCGTGAAATTTTTGGTATAAAATTTTTTTCATGTATATATATATAATTTATATTTTATGTTTTGAACTGTTAATCATATGTTTTATGTTATACTGTCAGATGGTTCTCACACGCGAGCAAGAGCAGCTCAATGCTGCAATTCAGGCTGCCATGCAAGCCTTGCTTCCTCAACTGAGGAATGACATTCGAGCTGAAGTTCAAGCTGCCAACAATCAGCAGCACAATCAGCCACCTCCTCCTCCTCCCCAAGTGACACTAGCAGTGTGGTTGGAAAGATTCAACAAGCTCCGTCCTAGAGCTTTTGAAAAGACTGATAGCCCCAGCGATGCTGAAAGCTGGTTGACTCATATCGAGAAGATTTTCAATGCTATGGGATGTGACCCCGCATTCAAGGCGAGATTGGCATGCTACCGGTTTGAAGGCGATGTACTCAACTGGTGGCTAGCCTTGACGCAGTCGGAAGGAGGTGATGATTGGGTCGCTGGTTTGACATGGGCCCAATTCAAGGAGATAGTGATGGAGCAGTTCTTTCCCAAGGCAGAACAGAACAAGCTTAAGCGAGAGTACCATGGGATACGTTAGAGAGCGGGCGAGAATAGCAACGAATTCATGCAGCGCTTTCTTCGCTTAGCTGGTTTTCTGGGAGCAGCAGCTGGTACTCCTGAGGAGCAGGCACACCACTTTAGGTGGGCACTTTGCACCTCGGTCGCGAACAATCTGGTATGTGCTACGTTCAATACAGTAGCACAAGTGGCCGACGCAGCAAGGAAGCTAGAGATGTTGCAGGAACGAGATGAGTTCGGGGAAGCTGAAAGACCCGACAAGAGGTAAACATTTCGTATTCAAACGGTAACCAAACCGCATCCTATCATGATATGTTCTATAATCATCTCTTAAACTGTATCTTCCAGGCAGAAAACTGGGGACCGGTCTCAGCCGGCTACTCAGTAGCAGCCTCATCAGCCCAAAGGAAACGGTCACACTAACGACCGTTCTGTTGTGGAAAGGCGTAGCGGTAATGATAATTACCGTAATAACGCTGGACACTCCAACAACAACAGGTCCTACTATTTACGCATCTTCTTATGGTTTCATGTTATATGTCTCATGCTGACACTATATTAATCTCTACCAGGAACCACGGTAACGGGAAGGACCAGAACCACAGGGGTTCGCAGCCTAACCGTTCAGCTAACACTGGTGAACATCTTATGATGCATATGTCTTATACTCGTGCATATACTTTATTTTAACACATTTTGTCATCAGCAGGCCCTCAACAAGCAAGGACTCCTGCTGGAGGACTTACTCATCCTCTTTGCAGTACTTGCCATCGCAGACACCCTGGCCCATGTCGTCGTGATTCCGACGCGTGCTACAAGTGCGGCCTCCCTGGACATCGTATGAGAGATTGCCGTAAGGGTGAAATGGAGGGTACTTCGGGTCATGCTGATACTAAGCCGCCTCCTACCACTGGGCGTGTCTACACGACATCTCGTGATCAGGCAAACAAATCTACAGGGACCATTACTGGAATTTTGTATATGTACGGCCAAGCTGCATGTGTTCTTTTCGACACGGGTGCCACCCACTCAGTTATTTCCACTACTTATGCTAAGAACATCAGGACGCTTCCCTTGCCATTAGAAAATAGGCTTACCATTTCCACGCCTTTGAGGGACTCTGTATTAATAACTCATGTATACAAGAGTCTTCCTCTAGAGTTTGACGATAAAGTTCGTGCAGTAGATGCACTTCCCCTAGACATGATTGAGTTCGATATGATTCTCGGCATGGACTGGCTATCCAAGCACCATGCTACCATAGACTGCCACTCATACCGGATGATCTTCGGCGACATTAATGCACCAGAGTACATTCATAACGGGTTCATACCCGGACGGTCTGTACAAGTCATATCTACCTTGCAAGCACGTGCATTACTGTCACATGGCTGTGAGGGTTATCTAGCTACGGTTCATGACATGGATGCTGAATCCCCATCGATTCAGGATCAACCAGTAGTTTCGGAATTTCAAGACGTCTTCCCAGCTGAACTTCCAGGCATACCACCTGCACGAGAAGTGGAGTTCAACATCGACCTTGTTCCAGGAGCTGAGCCAATCTCTAAGGCTCCGTATCATATGGCTCCCATAGAGCTAAAAGAACTGAAGGACCAACTGCAGGAACTTCTTGAGCGAGGGTTCATTAGACCAAGCGCATCTCCATGGGGCGCACCGGTCTTGTTCGTTAAGAAGAAGGACGGCAGCATGCGACTTTGCATTGACTACCGTGAACTTAATAAGATTACCATCCGCAATAGATATCCACTGCCACGTATAGATGATCTGTTTGACCAACTTCAAGGAGCCAAACACTTCTCAAAGATCGATCTAAGGTCAGGCTACCATCAGCTAAGGGTTAAAGAGCAGGATATTGCCAAGACTGCTTTTCGTACCCGCTATGGCCATTATGAGTTTGTGATCATGCCATTCGGCCTGACTAATGCTCCAGCAGTATTCATGGATCTGATGAACAGAATCTTCCACGAATTCCTTGATAAGTTTGTCATTGTATTCATCGATGACATCCTGATTTTCTCAAAGTCCACAGAGGAACACGAAGACCATCTCCGTACGGTACTACAGATTCTTCGTCAGAAGCAGCTGTATGCGAAATTCTCCAAGTGTGAGTTCTGGTTAAACAAGGTGGCATTCTTAGGTCACATTGTATCAGCAGAAGGGATCACTATGGACCCAGCGAAGGTTGAGGCTATCACTAAATGGCCAAGACCAACGTCAGCGACTGAAGTCCGCAGTTTCTTAGGCCTAGCTGGATATTATCGCAGATTCGTGGAGAACTTTTCCCGTTTGGCACTACCTCTCACCAAACTGATGCGAAAAGGAGAGAAATTCGTCTGTACGGAAGAACGAGAGAAGAGCTTCGAAGACCTAAAGCAGAAGTTAGTATCTGCACCTATTCTTACTCTCCCATCTGGTACAGGTGGATTTCAGATCTACAGCGACG
Source organism: Glebionis coronaria (assembly GCA_025667525.1). Lineage (NCBI taxonomy): Eukaryota > Viridiplantae > Streptophyta > Magnoliopsida > Asterales > Asteraceae > Glebionis > Glebionis coronaria. The sequence continues at coordinate 493,921,718 of CM046881.1, forward strand.
CATCGGGGAAGGGACTGGGCTGTGTTCTCATGCAACATGGGAAAGTGATCGCGTATGCTTCACGACAGCTTAAGCCCTATGAAGAAAACTATCCTACGCATGACCTGGAACTTGCTGCAGTGGTGTTCGCATTGAAAATATGGAGGCATTACTTATACGGAGAATCATGCGACATTTTCACGGATCACAAGAGCTTGAAGTATATCTTCACTCAACGTGAATTGAACATGAGACACAGGAGATGGTTGGAACTGTTGAAGGATTATGATATTAACCTACAGTATCATCCCGGAAAGGCTAATGTAGTAGCAGATGCACTCAGCAGAAAGTCCGGAATGATCAACGACATTGAAATCAAGGAACAAAACATAAGAGACTTGGAGCGGCTAGACATCGAAATCATGGTACGTGGGCAGCACGGATACTGGGCGAATCTTAGAGTTGAACCCGAGTTACTGTCTAGGATCAAGGAAGAGCAGAAGGATGATGGAGAAATTTGGGCGATAATTCAGAATTTGGAGAAGCAGACAGAATTCAGAATGGACGCAGACGGTATCGTTTGGCAGGGCACGAGACTTTGTGTTCCTGACAATCAAGAACTGCGGGAAGCATTGTTAGCTGAAGCTCACAGCTCCCCATTTTCTATACATCCTGGGTCGACAAAAATGTACCATGACATCAGACAGCACTTTTGGTGGAGTGGTATGAAACAGGATGTAGCCACTTATGTCTCCAAATGTCTTACCTGCCAGCAGGTTAAGATTGAACATCAGCGATCGGGCGGTCTCCTTCAAACGTTGGATATTCCAGAGTGGAAGTGGGACAAAATCACCATGGATTTTGTTACCGGTCTTCCGCCTACCAAGAAGAAGCACGATGCTATTTGGGTCATTGTTGATCGACTCACCAAATCAGCTCATTTCTTACCGATACGCAAGGAAGATCCGGTAAGTAAACTCGCAGATACTTACAGAAGGGAGATCATGAGACTCCACGATACTCCCTCCAGCATCGTCTCAGACAGAGATCCTCGTTTCACGTCGCGATTCTGGAAAGGCCTGCAAAAAGCTTGGGGTATACAACTTAAGCTGAGTACGGCCTTTCATCCTCAAACGGATGGACAGTCGGAGCGAACAATTCAGACATTGGAAGATATGTTAAGGTCGTGTGCGTTGGAATGGACAGGTGATTGGGACGATTACATCTGTTTGGTCGAGTTTGCATACAACAACAGCTGGCACGCAAGTATCAAATGTGCTCCTTTCGAAATGTTGTATGGCAGAAAGTGTCGCGCTCCAATCTGCTGGGATCAAGTGGGAGAGCGAACACTCGAAGGACCAGAAATTATAGAAATGACCAATGAGAAGATCGAAGTAGCTAAGCAGAAGCTACAGGAAGCACGGTCACGTCAGAAGAGTTACGCCGATAAGCATCGTAGGGACATACATTTTAATGTGGGAGATCACGTCTTCCTCAAGGTTTCGCCGGCACGTGGTGTTAAACGCTTCGGGATCAAAGGGAAACTCAGTCCTCGTTTCATCGGACCATTTGATATCATTGAACGAATCGGTGAAGTATCTTACCGATTGGCGTTACCTCCTCAGCTTTCGCACGTGCATAACGTGTTCCATGTGTCCTTACTTAGAGGGTACATTTATCATCCCCTTCACATGGTTTAGTATCCACTGGAACAGATACGTGAAGATCTCACTTTTATAGAGGATCCCGAACGAGTTCTTGACAGGCAAGAACGAGTCATGAGAAGGAAGACGATTCCATTCGTCAAAATTCTTTGGAGGGACCATACCGAGCGGGAAGCCACTTGGGAAACAGAGGAGTCTATCTGGGCTTCTTACCCTCACTTCATATTTTGAGTTCGGGTATGTTACTTCATTCCAGCTTACTTTATCTATAATTCGGGGACGAATTATTCTTTTTAAGGGGGAAGAATTGTAAAACCCGCATGCTTTTACCATGAATAGTGCCCTTAAGATCGTACGTCCTAGATTAAAACTTACCTTATTTAGTATTGATCACATTCATGTGCTAATAATCAAGCAAGTGCATACGTGTATGACATGATAAGTATCGATTACGTACGAACTCATGATAAACAGTTAATAAATATGTCACGTGAACATAATTAAATCATGATCACCATTTAAAATACGAACTAAAATAATTACGTAAATACATATAATATAATTACGAGCGTTAAGATTACGATAAACGACATGATAAAATAAACAGAAACACTTTAAACACGAACACGTTTAACCACGAACGAACACGAAACATCGGGACACGAGAAAAGGTACGGGTACCCCATGTGGGGCCCCCATACCCACGGCACAACAATCAAGAAATGGGCTAAGCCCATCAAGTTTACATGAAAGGGGGGTAAATAGTAAAAACTACATTCATTTTCACTTTTCAAGAAAATAAACATAAAACCCTAAAAGATTTTTCTCCTTCTCCTCCTTGTTCCTCCTTGTGCCTCCACCCATAACAACACCATAGGAGGGTGTTGTTGATTTTTGACATTAAAAACAAGTGCTAGAAACCGTGTTTGTTCATCCCCTTTCAAGCTACGTATTGGTATATCATTCTAAACCTTTCTTTTTAATTCTTTTTAATCTTTGATTATTTTCATGAACATGTTATTAATATTCTTATTAAAACATGATAATTAAACATTGATCTAACATGTTTTGGGGTAAATTAAAATCAAAGGATGATATAAAAGGGTGTTTGTTTTGGCCGCCTAGCATAACCAACCCGAGGGGGGGTTCGGTTTGCTTTTAGCCGCCACCACCAAGACCATTGTTGGTCTTGGTTGGTGCTTGTGGGACCCACGGCAGCAAGGGGGCACACGTACCCCGAGTTTGGCTCGGGGTACGGTGTCGAGTTCATGCCCGATTCATGGTTCGTTGGTTAAATCATGATTTATGCTTCATGTTAATTTTTATGAATTATGAACTTAGGATATAAATTAATTAATAACATGAGATATTAATTAAATCATGACTTAGGTTATTTTAATTATTAATTTAGCATGATATTAATTTAACCTAAGTATTTTATGTTATAAGTTATAATTAATTAATTATTTAAAACATGCCTATAATAAATTAATTTAGACATGACTTAGGTTATGTTATTAATAATAATAATACACATTTTAACCTAAGTATTTTATTCCATTTTAATTAAAACATGTTATACTTTAATTAAAATGCTTAACCTATATTTTAATTAAAATACATGAAATAATAATTAAACTATACACTATATCATATGACTTAAGAGATAAGCTTATAAACACTTAGACTTATATGTTAGCTTATGTAACCAGCTTAATTCTAAATATGGAAACTTCTATTTTTAGAAACTTAATTAAATAAGGCAACTAATCTATTAATGGAAACCTTCTATATATGGAAATCTATCTATTTCAGGCAGCTAATCTAATCATGGAAACCTTCTATATATGGAAACTTATTTAATTAAGGCAGCTGATCTATTTTTGGAAACTTTCTATTTTTAGAAACTAATCTATTTTAAGCAGTAAATTCTATTTTAGGAAAACTTTCTATTTTTGGAAACTTTCTATTTTTGGAAACTTTCTATTTTTGGAAACTTTCTATTTTTGGAAACTTTCTATTTTTGGTAACTTTCTATTTTTGGAAACTTTCTATTTTTGGAAACTTTCTATTTTTGGAAACTTTCTATTTTTGGAAACCTGCTATTTTTGGAAAGTTACTTATTATTACACAGTAAGTATAATAATACATGAAATACCAGTAATACTTAATCAGATTAATCAGAATACAAGATGAACACAGTTTAAGGCTTTAAACAGTAAACCATGACCTAAAACATACAAAGTAAGCTAAGACGAGACATAAAACCCAGTACGTAATCAGTGAATCGATACTTATACACGTGTGTATTCATGTAGCTTTAGTGATCCAGAAGTAGGAGTCTTTCTTCCGTTCATTCACTGGACTTGAGGTACGGATTCCCGTCCTTTCAGTATGGACATTCCTTCCTTATTAGGATTTCCCCGTATGCAGCCAACTGTTTTCCCCAGTGTTTGTTTTATTGTTTTGAACTGCTTACGTTTAATTAGCATAATCTATAGCCATATACAAGCATGACCAGTTTCACCTAGTTATGGAGGTACCATAACCATAACATTGGAGGCACCAATGTTATGACTTCCCCACAGCGGAGTGATTGCTCGTGGCGTCCCTTTTCAGTTTTGGCCATATTATTATATCATGTGGGGCGTATGGGTGCATCCTAGTTACATGTTTATTCAGTATTTCATGGTGAATGTGGTGTGTGCCTTGCATCCTTCACAAGGAGTTGATCCCTCCTACCCAGACCAGTATATTAATTAGAGGCATCCCCTCTAATCAGCATGATGAGGTCACCCCTCCAAGTATTCATGCACGTGACCTTTTCATGACCTATATGGGCTATGGTATATTTATGTTAAAACAGTTTTCATAAGATAAACATAAGGCTTTTCAAACTATAAAACCAGTTTTCTTAATACTTAACCAGTTTACTCAAAACTTAGTCTTCCGCTGTTATATGTTACATGCTTATCCTATTTCATGCTATTTTGTACATCCGTGCACTGAGCGTCTTGCTCAGCCGTTTTCCTTTTCATGTTCCCAAAACGGCAGGTACTCAGGGACGCTCGTAGATCTCAAACGTACGTGCATATGGACTGGAAGCTTTACTGTCTTTCTTTACATTATGCATTTCCTTTACTTTAATACAGCTTGCAATGGACATTGTTTCATCCTTTCCTTTTACAGTATTTATGTTTGTGTGTGATGAGCTCTACTTTGGGGTTACCGATGTTTGATTCCGGTATTTCCCTTTTATGGTCAAATAATGCTTAGACATTTATCCTTGTATGCTTTGATGACACGCCATGATTATGCGTAAGATTCCATTTCCAAAATGGGGTGTTACAATTATGGTATCAGAGCCAAGGTTTCGACCTGTAGGCTCTCAAATATGACCTGTGATTAGTGGGTAGTCACTACGGTCTTCCTAGAACTGACAGTTGTTTTCATGCATTCATCATTTTAAGCATACATATACATGCCATTGTTACAGGGTTTTGACTAAGTAATGGTTGGTACAGGACTGGCCCTATTTAGTCGCATGTGTTTTATCGAAACTTTTAGATTTGGGACCGACCCATAGGCATCCCCTTGATATGTCTTTTGTTTTGAGTGAACTGACCAGAGGCGTTCACTCTCGAGCATCAAAAGTTTTCATAAAACTGCATCATGCATTCATACAAAAATTTTCTTGCATAAAATTTTTCTCGTGAAATTTTTGGTATAAAATTTTTTTCATGTATATATATATAATTTATATTTTATGTTTTGAACTGTTAATCATATGTTTTATGTTATACTGTCAGATGGTTCTCACACGCGAGCAAGAGCAGCTCAATGTTGCAATTCAGGCTGCCATGCAAGCCTTGCTTCCTCAACTGAGGAATGACATCCGAGCTGAAGTTCAAGCTGCCAACAATCAGCAGCACAATCAGCCACCTCCTCCTCCTCCCCAAGTGACACTAGCAGTGTGGTTGGAAAGATTCAACAAGCTCCGTCCTAGAGCTTTTGAAAAGACTGATAGCCCCAGCGATGCTGAAAGCTGGTTGACTCATATCGAGAAGATTTTCAATGCTATGGGATGTGACCCCGCATTCAAGGCGAGATTGGCATGCTACCGGTTTGAAGGCGATGTACTCAACTGGTGGCTAGCCTTGACGCAGTCGGAAGGAGGTGATGATTGGGTCGCTGGTTTGACATGGGCCCAATTCAAGGAGATAGTGATGGAGCAGTTCTTTCCCAAGGCAGAACAGGACAAGCTTAAGCGAGAGTACCATGGGATACGTTAGAGAGCGGGCGAGAATAGCAACGAATTCATGCAGCGCTTTCTTCGCTTAGCTGGTTTTCTGGGAGCAGCAGCTGGTACTTCTGAGGAGCAGGCACACCACTTTAGGTGGGCACTTTGCACCTCGGTCGCGAACAATCTGGTATCTGCTACGTTCAATACAGTAGCACAAGTGGCCGACGCAGCAAGGAAGCTAGAGATGTTGCAGGAACGAGATGAGTTCGGGGAAGCTGAAAGACCCGACAAGAGGTAAACATTTCGTATTCAAACGGTAACCAAACCGCATCCTATCATGATATGTTCTATAATCATCTCTTAAACTGTATCTTCCAGGCAGAAAACTGGGGACCGGTCTCAGCCGGCTACTCAGCAGCAGCCTCATCAGCCCAAAGGAAACGGTCACACTAACGACCGTTCTGTTGTGGAAAGGCGTAGCGGTAATGATAATTACCGTAATAACGCTGGACACTCCAACAACAACAGGTCCTACTATTTACGCATCTTCATATGGTTTCATGTTATATCTCTCATGCTGACACTATATTAATCTCTACCAGGAACCACGGTAACGGGAAGGACCAGAACCACAGGGGTTCGCAGCCTAACCGTTCAGCTAACACTGGTGAACATCTTATGATGCATATGTCTTATACTCGTGCATATACTTTATTTTAACACATTTTGTCATCAGCAGGCCCTCAACAAGCAAGGACTCCTGCTGGAGGACTTACTCATCCTCTTTGCAGTACTTGCCATCGCAGACACCCTGGCCCATGTCGTCGTGATTCCGACGCGTGCTACAAGTGCGGCCTCCCTGGACATCGTATGAGAGATTGCCGTAAGGGTGAAATGGAGGGTACTTCGGGTCATGCTGATACTAAGCCGCCTCCTACCATTGGGCGTGTCTACACGACATCTCGTGATCAGGCAAACAAATCTACAGGTACCATTACTGGAATTTTGTATATGTACGGCCAAGCTGCATGTGTTCTTTTCGACACGGGTGCCACCCACTCAGTTATTTCCACTACTTATGCTAAGAACATCAGGACGCTTCCCTTGCCATTAGAAAATAGGCTTACCATTTCCACGCCTTTGAGGGACTCTGTATTAATAACTCATGTATACAAGAGTCTTCCTCTAGAGTTTGACGATAAAGTTCGTGCAGTAGATGCACTTCCCCTAGACATGATTGAGTTCGATATGATTCTCGGCATGGACTGGCTATCCAAGCACCATGCTACCATAGACTGCCACTCATACCGGGTGATCTTCGGCGACATTAATGCACCAGAGTACATTCATAACGGGTTCATACCCGGACGGTCTGTACAAGTCATATCTACCTTGCAAGCACGTGCATTACTGTCACATGGCTGTGAGGGTTATCTAGCTACGGTTCATGACATGGATGCTGAATCCCCATCGATTCAGGATCAACCAGTAGTTTCGGAATTTCAAGACGTCTTCCCAGCTGAACTTCCAGGCATACCACCTGCACGAGAAGTGGAGTTCAACATCGACCTTGTTCTAGGAGCTGAGCCAATCTCTAAGGCTCCGTATCATATGGCTCCCATAGAGCTAAAAGAACTGAAGGACCAACTGCAGGAACTTCTTGAGCGAGGGTTCATTAGACCAAGCGCATCTCCATGGGGCGCACCGGTCTTGTTCGTTAAGAAGAAGGACGGCAGCATGCGACTTTGCATTGACTACCGTGAACTTAATAAGATTACCATCCGCAATAGATATCCACTGCCACGTATAGATGATCTGTTTGACCAACTTCAAGGAGCCAAACACTTCTCAAAGATCGATCTAAGGTCAGGCTACCATCAGCTAAGGGTTAAAGAGCAGGATATTGCCAAGACTGCTTTTCGTACCCGCTATGGCCATTATGAGTTTGTGGTCATGCCATTCAGCCTGACTAATGCTCCAGCAGTATTCATGGATCTGATGAACAGAATCTTCCACGAATTCCTTGATAAGTTTGTCATTGTATTCATCGATGACATCCTGATTTTCTCAAAGTCCACAGAGGAACACGAAGACCATCTCCGTACGGTACTACAGATTCTTCGTCAGAAGCAGCTGTATGCGAAATTCTCCAAGTGTGAGTTCTGGTTAAACAAGGTGGCATTCTTAGGTCACATTGTATCAGCAGAAGGGATCACTATGGACCCAGCGAAGGTTGAGGCTATCACTAAATGGCCAAGACCAACGTCAGCGACTGAAGTCCGCAGTTTCTTAGGCCTAGCTGGATATTATCGCAGATTCATGGAGAACTTTTCCCGTTTGGCACTACCTCTCACCAAACTGATGCGAAAAGGAGAGAAATTCGTCTGGACGGAAGAACGAGAGAAGAGCTTCGAAGACCTAAAGCAGAAGTTAGTATCTGCACCTATTCTTACTCTCCCATCTGGTACAGGTGGATTTCAGATCTACAGCGACGCATCGGGGAAGGGACTGGGCTGTGTTCTCATGCAACATGGGAAAGTGATCGCGTATGCTTCACGACAGCTTAAGCCCTATGAAGAAAACTATCCTACGCATGACCTGGAACTTGCTGCAGTGGTGTTCGCATTGAAAATATGGAGGCATTACTTATACGGAGAATCATGCGACATTTTCACGGATCACAAGAGCTTGAAGTATATCTTCACTCAACGTGAATTGAACATGAGACACAGGAGATGGTTGGAACTGTTGAAGGATTATGATATTAACCTACAGTATCATCCCGGAAAGGCTAATGTAGTAGCAGATGCACTCAGCAGAAAGTCCGGAATGATCAACGGCATTGAAATCAAGGAACAAAACATAAGAGACTTGGAGCGGCTAGACATCGAAATCATGGTACGTGGGCAGCACGGATACTGGGCGAATCTTAGAGTTGAACCCGAGTTACTGTCTAGGATCAAGGAAGAGCAGAAGGATGATGGAGAAATTTGGGCGATAATTCAGAATTTGGAGAAGCAGACAGAATTCAGAATGGACGCAGACGGTATCGTTTGGCAGGGCACGAGACTTTGTGTTCCTGACAATCAAGAACTGCGGGAAGCATTGTTAGCTGAAGCTCACAGCTCCCCATTTTCTATACATCCTGGGTCGACAAAAATGTACCATGACATCAGACAGCACTTTTGGTGGAGTGGTATGAAACAGGATGTAGCCACTTATGTCTCCAAATGTCTTACCTGCCAGCAGGTTAAGATTGAACATCAGCGATCGGGCGGTCTCCTTCAAACGTTGGATATTCCAGAGTGGAAGTGGGACAAAATCACCATGGAGTTTGTTACCGGTCTTCCGCCTACCAAGAAGAAGCACGATGCTATTTGGGTCATTGTTGATCGACTCACCAAATCAGCTCATTTCTTACCGATACGCAAGGAAGATCCGGTAAGTAAACTCGCAGATACTTACAGAAGGGAGATCATGAGACTCCACGGTACTCCCTCCAGCATCGTCTCAGACAGAGATCCTCGTTTCACGTCGCGATTCTGGAAAGGCCTGCAAAAAGCTTGGGGTACACAACTTAAGCTGAGTACGGCCTTTCATCCTCAAACGGATGGACAGTCGGAGCGAACAATTCAGACATTGGAAGATATGTTAAGGTCGTGTGCGTTGGAATGGACAGGTGATTGGGACGATTACATCTGTTTGGTCGAGTTTGCATACAACAACAGCTGGCACGCAAGTATCAAATGTGCTCCTTTCGAAATGTTGTATGGCAGAAAGTGTCGCGCTCCAATCTGCTGGGATCAAGTGGGAGAGCGAACACTCGAAGGACCAGAAATTATAGAAATGACCAATGAGAAGATCGAAGTAGCTAAGCAGAAGCTACAGGAAGCACGGTCACGTCAGAAGAGTTACGCCGATAAGCATCGTAGGGACATACATTTTAATGTGGGAGATCACGTCTTCCTCAAGGTTTCGCCGGCACGTGGTGTTAAACGCTTCGGGATCAAAGGGAAACTCAGTCCTCGTTTCATCGGACCATTTGATATCATTGAACGAATCGGTGAAGTATCTTACCGATTGGCGTTACCTCCTCAGCTTTCGCACGTGCATAACGTGTTCCATGTGTCCTTACTTAGAGGGTACAATTATCATCCCCTTCACATGGTTTAGTATCCACTGGAACAGATACGTGAAGATCTCACTTTTATAGAGGATCCCGAACGAGTTCTTGACAGGCAAGAACGAGTCATGAGAAGGAAGACGATTCCATTCGTCAAAATTCTTTGGAGGGACCATACCGAGCGGGAAGCCACTTGGTAAACAGAGGAGTCTATCTGGGCTTCTTACCCTCACTTCATATTTTGAGTTCGGGTATGTTACTTCTTTCCAGCTTACTTTATCTATAATTCGGGGACGAATTATTCTTTTTAAGGGGGAAGAATTGTAAAACCCGCATGCTTTTACCATGAATAGTGCCCTTAAGATCGTACGTCCTAGATTAAAACTTACCTTATTTAGTATTGATCACATTCATGTGCTAATAATCAAGCAAGTGCATACGTGTATGACATGATAAGTATCGATTACGTACGAACTCATGATAAACAGTTAATAAATATGTCACGTGAACATAATTAAATCATGATCACCATTTAAAATACGAACTAAAATAATTACGTAAATACATATAATATAATTACGAGCGTTAAGATTACGATAAACGACATGATAAAATAAACAGAAACACTTTAAACACGAACACGTTTAACCACGAACGAACACGAAACATCGGGACACGAGAAAAGGTACGGGTACCCCATGTGGGGCCCCCATACCCACGGCACAACAATCAAGAAATGGGCTAAGCCCATCAAGTTTACATGAAAGGGGGGTAAATAGTAAAAACTACATTCATTTTCACTTTTCAAGAAAATAAACATAAAACCCTAAAAGATTTTTCTCCTTCTCCTCCTTGTTCCTCCTTGTGCCGCCACCCATAACAACACCATAGGAGGGTGTTGTTGATTTTTGACATTAAAAACAAGTGCTAGAAACCGTGTTTGTTCATCCCCTTTCAAGCTACGTATTGGTATATCATTCTAAACCTTTCTTTTTAATTCTTTTTAATCTTTGATTATTTTCATGAACATGTTATTAATATTCTTATTAAAACATGATAATTAAACATTGATCTAACATGTTTTGGGGTAAATTAAAATCAAATGATGATATAAAAGGGTGTTTGTTTTGGCCGCCTAGCATAACCAACCCGAGGGGGGGTTCGGTTTGCTTTTAGCCGCCACCACCAAGACCATTGTTGGTCTTGGTTGGTGCTTGTGGGACCCACGGCAGCAAGGGGGCACACGTACCCCGAGTTTGGCTCGGGGTACGGTGTCGAGTTCATGCCCGATTCATGGTTCGTTGGTTAAATCATGATTTATGCTTCATGTTAATTTTTATGAATTATGAACTTAGGATATAAATTAATTAATAACATGAGATATTAATTAAATCATGACTTAGGTTATTTTAATTATTAATTTAGCATGATATTAATTTAACCTAAGTATTTTATGTTATAAGTTATAATTAATTAATTATTTAAAACATGCCTATAATTAATTAATTTAGACATGACTTAGGTTATGTTATTAATAATAATAATACACATTTTAACCTAAGTATTTTATTCCATTTTAATTAAAACATGTTATACTTTAATTAAAATGCTTAACCTATAGTTTAATTAAAATACATGAAATAATAATTAAACTATACACTATATCATATGACTTAAGAGATAAGCTTATAAACACTTAGACTTATATGTTAGCTTATGTAACCAGCTTAATTCTAAATATGGAAACTTCTATTTATAGAAACTTAATTAAATAAGGCAACTAATATATTAATGGAAACCTTCTATATATGGAAATCTATCTATTTCAGGCAGCTAATCTAATCATGGAAACCTTCTATATATGGAAACTTATTTAATTAAGGCATCTGATCTATTTTTGGAAACTTTCTATTTTTAGAAACTAATCTATTTTAAGCAGTAAATTCTATTTTAGGAAAACTTTCTATTTTTGGAAACTTTCTATTTTTGGAAACTTTCTATTTTTGGAAACTTTCTATTTTTGGAAACTTTCTATTTTTGGTAACTTTCTATTTTTGGAAACTTTCTATTTTTGGAAACTTTCTATTTTTGGAAACTTTCTATTTTTGGAAACCTGCTATTTTTGGAAAGTTACTTATTATTACACAGTAAGTATAATAATACATGAAATACCAGTAATACTTAATCAGATTAATCAGAATACAAGATGAACACAGTTTAAGGCTTTAAACAGTAAACCATGACCTAAAACATACAAAGTAAGCTAAGACGAGACATAAAACCCAGTACGTAATCAGTGAATCGATACTTATACACGTGTGTATTCATGTAGCTTTAGTGATCCAGAAGTAGGAGTCTTTCTTCCGTTCATTCACTGGACTTGAGGTACGGATTCCCGTCCTTTCAGTATGGACATTCCTTCCTTATTAGGATTTCCCCGTATGCAGCCAACTGTTTTCCCCAGTGTTTGTTTTATTGTTTTGAACTGCTTATGTTTAATTAGCATAATCTATAGCCATATACAAGCATGACCAGTTTCACCTAGTTATGGAGGTACCATAACCATAACATTGGAGGCACCAATGTTATGACTTCCCCACGGCGGAGTGATTGCTCGTGGCGTCCCTTTTCAGTTTTGGCCATATTATTATATCATGTGGGGCGTATGGGTGCATCCTAGTTACATGTTTATTCAGTATTTCATGGTGAATGTGGTGTGTGCCTTGCATCCTTCACAAGGAGTTGATCCCTCCTACCCAGACCAGTATATTAATTAGAGGCATCCCCTCTAATCAGCATGATGAGGTCACCCCTCCAAGTATTCATGCACGTGACCTTTTCATGACCTATATGGGCTATGGTATATTTATGTTAAAACAGTTTTCATAAGATAAACATAAGGCTTTTCAAACTATAAAACCAGTTTTCTTAATACTTAACCAGTTTACTCAAAACTTAGTCTTCCGCTGTTATATGTTACATGCTTATCCTATTTCATGCTATTTTGTACATCCGTGCACTGAGCGTCTTGCTCAGCCGTTTTCCTTTTCATGTTCCCAAAACGGCAGGTACTCAGGGACGCTCGTAGATCTCAAACGTACGTGCATATGGACTGGAAGCTTTACTGTCTTTCTTTACATTATGCATTTCCTTTACTTTAATACAGCTTGCAATGGACATTGTTTCGTCCTTTCCTTTTACAGTATTTATGTTTGTGTGTGATGAGCTCTACTTTGGGGTTACCGATGTTTGATTCCGGTATTTCCCTTTTATGGTCAAATAATGCTTAGACATTTATCCTTGTATGCTTTGATGACACGCCATGATTATGCGTAAGATTCCATTTCCAAAATGGGGTGTTACAGTGAAAGACTGATATTATTTGAAATTGTTGTAGAGTTTTCCGAGACGGTCGTTTTGGTTTAAGATAGAGCTTCTAAGTCATTACGAGTCAAAAGTTATACTAGTTTTAGTTTTCGTGTAACGGGAGACGCAAGTCGGCACAATCCGAAATTGTGGCTGATTTTGGGCTGACTCTCGGGGACTTTAGGCTTGGTTAGATAAATGTATCTACTGGTTTTCAAAGTTTACAAACTGAGTTTGATAAGTCTAGTAGTGGTTTCAAAAGTATAATTGTCGAGTTTGTACTTTTAAAGCGGTCTAAACGGTTTTACAAAACAAGTACATAAATCTGTCCTAAAATTTGGAGTCGGGTAAAGTGTCGAGCTGATGGGTTTTAAAGTGTGAACATTGGCTCAAATTTTGGTGAGGTCTTATACAGGTTATAAGTGACATTGACACCAATTTTCATGTAAAACGGACAAATCTAGATAGGGTAGATCGGTGTGTACATTCGGGGTGTACTTGCTGATTTTTATTTTGGACACTTAGTTCAATGCTTGTGTTGCGTGAGTTTGAGTGTTCACCATCGGACATGGTGACTTACTCAAGTGCTTAGTCATTATATAAATGACTTAGCTACTGGTCCAAATAAGGGTAAAGGATAGTTTGACTTGCGTTGACTTGGCGTCGTATGACGGGTCATTTTTAAGTGTTCAAGTGTTTTAACGAGTAACGTTGGATAAATGGATTCTTTTGGTTTGTGTCAATGGTGTTGAAACGTGTATACTTTGAAAACATTTGAGTCATATTGTATTTGGTATATATATCGATATTGAGTTCGAGTCTTAACGCGCGCCTTATTGTGATAGGTTGCGGTTTTCGTGTTTCCCCGGGCATCCATATCGTCGGTGATCGACTCACTACATTGTTTCTACTCAGTTGATGAGTACCGTGATTGGCTTACCCCATGGCTAAGGTGAGTTCATAGCCCCTTTTACTTGTACATGGTTTCTAAACGCGGGGTGAGATTTTACATGGTGGAACACAACCATTTAACAACTGTGTGATATCCTCAACTTGTATGCTATCCAGAAATTGTATGCTTTCCAGAACTTGAGGATTTCCAACTGATTTTCATTGATATTATTGCTTTTTAGTCTAGCCTTAAGTTACCTCTCATTGATCATGAACCGTTAATTAATCCTGCTACCAAGCACGAATGTTGTAGGTGGATCCATCGGGATTGACTATCCCCGTCCCGATTACCTTGACGCACTAATATTTGTTTATTCACTTGAGTATTTAGGCTGAATACTGACTAGAGGAACTTACACTGAGTTAAGCTTCGGTTCATGAACTAAACAGCAATAATAATGTTTTGGACTATGGTTAATGATCATAACCATACTCCCTACTAATTGTGTTACAAATAAATGCTTGTGTTCCACATCCTTACTGCTAAACCTATGAATTTCACTCAACTTTGTGTTGACGATTTTACATGTTTAATCTCAGGTATTATTACTTAACTTTGCTTGGATGGGAGCCCGCAGGATATTATCGTAGCTTGGAGATTTCTGTGATGCTTTTGAAAGTTTTCTTTTATATAAACTATCAGAAGTTTATTCAATCTTTTGGGCAACTTATTGTTATAAATCGAGACGAAATAATATAATTTTCCGCTTTTAAATCTCTGGGACCTATGTTTAAAAACTCTGACCTTTTATGATGTAATGTACATGTTTTTATTTCGTCAGCTTTGTATGAACTGTAATTCATTGTTTCTTGTACTATGACGTGTTACCCCCTCGTTGCCTATTTGTTCCATGTCAGATTTTGGGGGTCTCACGGAGTGGTATCAGAGCGATGGTTATAGGGAACTGAGTCATTTTTTAAAAAAAAACTTAGTCTATAACCGAAAGTTCAAATATTTCATGTTTTAAGTGTCAATCACAGAATCTGCCAATGTTGTTCGATATCTGCGCGGGTAACTCTCTAATCCTTATTACTTATGTTTAATTATCATTATAGTATTTCATCTCTTGATTACATGTTAAAATATTACGTTACCCTGATGACGATAATTACTGTGTCTTTTCAAAGCCTTTGTGCTTCATGAATTATCATTGAATATTACTGTGATTACATTTGCCTATACTATATTTCTTGAATTCTTGTTCTTGTGAATTGATCTTATTGCAATGATTTTATATTGTTATGACGTTACATACTTGTATACAGAGCGCGTATGCTGCCGACTTTTCGTGCTCATTTTCTGAGTATTATTGCTATTTCATTTATGCGTGATACGACTGACTTCATATACTCGTTCGTTTTGAATCATCTGTTTTCCTCGACTCGCTGTTACATGATGTGCATACTCTCGTGATACCATTGTTCGGAATTGAAGAAGTGTTGTTTTCGATGAAACTCCTGATTTTCATTCTACTACCGTACGTGTTGCTCTCATTGTTTAATTCTTTTAAAATATCTATTTAGATACGAAGATTTTCTTTCCGACCATTTGTGATTGAATGTCTTGGAAAATAGTCTATAGACCATTGTGTAGCTCAATGTGTCTCCGAAAAAGACTGAAAGACATCGTGAGAGTGACACATCTCGAAGAATTCGTTGAAACAGTGCTGAATAGTATCGTGAGTTTTCGTAATCTTGATTTACCTTTACGTCACCGTTTTACACGACACTTGTACATGGATTACATCTTATTTCATTGACCATTCTACGTTTCGACTTCGAATTACAACGTCCATTGTACCTTGAACACATGATCGCCATTTATTATGTGACGATTGTTTGGAATACGTTCCTACTTGTATCCTCCCTTTTTCATTAAACCTCCTCGCCTCAGGAGTGTGACTTGTTAATATTTTGTTTCCTTCTCGGTATGTCTTGTGATTTTGGAAAATCACGCCGCAAGGAGACTTTCCTGCATTGCATCTTGCAGCCGAAGACACAGATGTCATGCGTCGTTTTTGATTTCTTAGATGTTCGATGGTATTCTTGAACCATTTCTATACTGTATTTTCTTATATAATTAATTATACAGTTTATTCTCTTCGTCTTTATGGAATCCACTAATTTTATGTGTACATTAATTCTGAGTCATTATGAAATTTAGATTTAATTTCAAGCTGTGTCGAGAAAGTATTTTTATAACTTTAGACATAAAAATATATTTCTACTTGTTGAGACGTCCGTTTAGGACATAAAATTTGACCAATAAACATTAAAATCGAGCAGGTTACGCTCATTTGAGATTGTGAAATTTAAGAACTTATTTTTGCGTAGTTCTAAAATATCGTTTTGTTGACAGATTTAAGGCAAGGGTATTTGCGTCCATTTTTATTCCGTTTCAAGTCTCGGGTAAAACTAGAAAGTTGTTCAAAACACTGTTTTACATGGAAATGCATCAGACATTGAGTCTTAGAATATCGTATAGTGAGTTAATTGGTCTAGTCAAACCCAAAAGTCAAAGTTGACTAAACAGGTCAAAACTGATAGAAGTTAAAAAAAATGGATTGAAGCGTTTTTGAGTTCGTTTGAGCTCGTAAAACTTTAACTAATGATATTTTGCAAACTAAAAAAAATGATTGCGTTTGGAAACGTTTACAAATAGTAACTTGAGCTCGTTCGTACATAAATCTTGAAATTTTAAGAACCAAGTGATTTGACAAACTGATGTTCTACTTTCTGAAAAGTATATTTTTTTGTCAAATAAATTACGATGTGCACACATACAGATTCCTTTATCCTTTCTTTTTGTTTATGACTTATTTGTCATTCTATTGTCTTTCTTTGCTTCTATCGAACCACTGAATTAGACCGAGGTTGAAGTTCTTGCTTTCGTATCGTTCGTTACCATCTTGACACGTGTCTCCTGACGATTTCTGCTAAACCTCTTGGAACCTTATCACCTTGTAACCATTTCGTTGATTGTCTTGAACTACTCCTTATTTCCCTCTTGTAACTCACTCGCTACTTTATAAACTATTGTCATGTTACCATATAACTCAAACTGGTCTTGTTTGCGAATCATTTTACAAAAGGTTTCATTTGGGTTCTCTTAAATAATTGAATGCTATCTTACAAAATTAATTTATATTAATTTTACAATGTATTTTCACAAATTGTTCTCATACGGTATTATAAAGAACCCTCGTAACTATACAAAATTGTTGATTTAACCAGTTAGCCAGTAACTTATAGGCGAAAAGTTTCATATGTTATTTTGATTCCTGTTTTTACAAATGCTACTATTTACATATTTTAAATCATATGATATGTAATACTGGTTTGACGAAGATGAGCATCGCATTGCTAGTCCTAAATTATGCATGGCCTGATCACATATGCTTAATTTAGAAGGAGCCATGCGAGGCCGAATAGTAGTCGTCTTAAATATTTGACCAACAATCAACTTTTTAATTATGTTCCTTAAAAAGTTTGATAAAATAAAGTTTGGAAAACTTCTACATCTTATGCGAGTAACAATAATTCGTGACTTACACATATGAACCCTTATCTTTTCTTGAGAAAAGTACATGCCTCAAGCACATATTTCCTTACTCAGCGACCTTTGTTTTACATGTTACCTCATCATCCTCATGATACGATTTTCGTTACCCTTTGCCTAAATTCTTACCATTGATACCTGACTTGAAAGTTCCAACGTTGTTATGCTTCTATGATCGATCTTCTTTATCTATTTTGGTAGACCTTCGAAACGTCTCTGGACACGATTAATGATTTATGACTGGAAGTGACCAATGATTACGTGTATTTGTCATGATGTGTGTTAGACTTTATCGTCTTGAAATTCGTTCGTGTGAACCATGTGTTGATTTCGTCTTTCATTTCTAATGTTGTCCATTTTACTGGAATTACTATCAATTGACTTCTTAAGAATTTTCTTTGATTCGAAAATTCGTTGTGTGGCTTTTCCCTTTCGATCGTATTTCGACCACCGAGAACTTAATAAGCCGTTATTGGTGACGCCAACCGCACTCGTGAATTAATCTCGCTGAACCCTTTTGTTTCTTATTGTCCTTATCATCAATGCATCTATTCTATCATGTTCGTTAAGAGTTGATACGATTTGCGTTTTATTCCCTCGTGCTATTGCTTGTATACAAATTGTTGATCGATATTCGTTTCATAATCGTTTGCTACTTTGTCACTTTCTGAAAAGCAGAAACTGTTACGTGTTTATCGTTTGATATCTTACACACTTTCTTGGATTTCTAAAATATTATTATTAATTTTTAAGAACGTTTTATACAGTTAATCAAATGTTTAAATTGCCAAAATAACTGTTTCAAGTTAAGTACATGATCTATACATCCTCTTTGGTAAATTTATATCTAGTATTTAAAAAAAAAGGATATCAAGCCGTATCTTTTAAAGTATTTGATTATATCATACTTTACTGTCAACCTAATGAAACTATTAAATTATTTATAATTTCTAACAATGATTCTAAATAACTTGGAAAAACCTGATTTTTTAATGGTAACGATAAACCTGAGGTTTTAACGAGAATTTCATACAGTCACCCGAAAAGCTCTTAAGCTGATCAAAATAACTATTTGAACTGAGTTACTTTTACCTTGAAGTCCTGATCAAGAAAAAGATTTGACAACTGTTTACCCACTCATTTTATATAGAGTTTGATTTTTAATCACTACACCTAGTAAATTTTCTTTTAATAAAGAAAATATTTAGAACTAAGTTTTAAAGTAATACCAAAATACTAGACAACTGATTTGGACAGCCTATATTTTGAATGATCATATGTAATCTATTTTTCCCTTCTAGTTCTTTTGTAACTGGATTATTATGTTTTAAGATTTTCACGTTTTACTGTTGCACGACTTGCGACCTCTTGTTGATTTACAATCTTGGTTCATTTTATCGTACTTTACCTGTTTAAGCGATTCTCATGTTCATTCTATCTTTTGAATATTTCTCCGTATTTATCCAATTATTAAGGTTCGCCGTGATGCAGAAATTACCTGGGAAGCAATGAATTTTGTTCTACACTTTGTACCTCCTCTTGTTTGCATCTTCAATTGTTTTCAGGAGAATTCTGGGGACCAGAGTTCCTTTAGGGGGGAAGACTGTGAGAACCCATACTTTCCCAGCATTATTTTATTCTTTTATTTGTGTTTCTTGAATTTTTCCAACGTATTACGTTTTCTTGTATTGCTATATGTAAATCCTGAGATTTTTAAATTATACGTTTCAAGTATTTTTCTGTTCATTGACAATACTTTATATGGAATTTTAAAGTTTTTATTTTATTTTTCCATATTTAATTTAAATCAAAGTTTTTGATTTAAAATCACCCGCGTGCGTTTTACAACGAGTTTATTCAAAATCAATGTACAACGAAAATTCCTAGTGATCGCGATATCGACGGATGCCCAACATTTTACATTTTATTATCGATTGTTTCGATAATTAATATTTTCGACGATTTCGTTTTAATTACGTATTAAGTCGTGTCGGGAAATCATATAATCATTTTTATGATGCATTGTAACTTTTGAAAAGTATTTTTACGAAACCTGAGCCCCGTAAATATTTTCAATATTTACCAATAACCATTTTCTACCCTTTAAAACTATTAATTGTTTTTAAGTCCACAAGTTTCAAACTTGGCAACAATGGTCCCTACACTTAAACCACCATATAAAAACCATTTTACTTCCACTAAAAACACACATACAACAAGTAAAAAAAAACTCCATCACTCCTCCTCCTCCCTCTCTTTGCCGTAAGCACCTCCACCACAAACACCCCAAATTCTCAAATTTCCACCTTGATTCATTAAAAACTAAAACTAGACCCATCCTTAAAATCTTCTTGTGATTCTAATGATACTAAAATCACCCACATGCATCAAGTTTTCACAAAGTTATGATTTTATGGTGGATTGATGTTTAAATCATCTTGCATGCTTTGTTTTTGGTATGATCATCATATTTTAATCCTTAAAAGTCTTGTTTTTAATATTTGATTTTGTTAGATTTTATATACAAGTGTTTTAAGGAGTGTTTGGATGATGGGTATGATTGTATAGTGATCCTAGGGGTATGGGAATGATTGGTTTTGAGTGAAAAATGGATTTGTCTTGTTTCCTAAAAAGCTATTTTGGGACAGCAGGTGTTAAAAAGATTTTTCGTGGGTTTAAGGTCTGTGAAAGACTGATATTATTTGAAATTGTTGTAGAGTTTTCCGAGACGGTCGTTTTGGTATAAGATAGAGCTTCTAAGTCATTACGAGTCAAAAGTTATACTAGTTTTAGTTTTCGTGTAACGGGAGACGCAAGTCGGCACAATCCGAAATTGTGGCTGATTTTGGGTTGACTCTCGGGGACTTTAGGCTTGGTTAGATAAATGTATCTACTGGTTTTCAAAGTTTACAAACTGAGTTTGATAAGTCTAGTAGTGGTTTCAAAAGTATAATTGTCGAGTTTGTACTTTTAAAGCGGTCTAAACGGTTTTACAAAACAAGTACATAAATCTGTCCTAAAATTTGGAGTCGGGTAAAGTGTCGAGCTGATGGGTTTTAAAGTGTGAACATTGGCTCAAATTTTGGTGAGGTCTTATACAGGTTATAAGTGACCTTGACACCAATTTTCATGTAAAACGGACAAATCTAGATAGGGTAGATCGGTGTGTACATTCGGGGTGTACTTGCTGATTTTTATTTTGGACACTTAGTTCAATGCTTGTGTTGCGTGAGTTTGAGTGTTCACCATCGGACATGGTGACTTACTCAAGTGCTTAGTCATTATATAAATGACTTAGCTACTGGTCCAAATAAGGGTAAAGGATAGTTTGACTTGCGTTGACTTGGCGTCGTATGACGGGTCATTTTTAAGTGTTCAAGTGTTTTAACGAGTAACGTTGGATAAATGGATTCTTTTGGTTCGTGTAAATGGTGTTGAAACGTGTATACTTTCAAAACATTTGAGTCATATTGTATTTGGTATATATATCGATATTGAGTTCGAGTCTTAACGCGCGCCTTATTGTGATAGGTTGCGGTTTTCGTGTTTCCCCGGGCATCCATATCGTCGGTGATCGACTCACTACATTGTTTCTACTCAGTTGATGAGTACCGTGATTGGCTTACCTCATGGCTAAGGTGAGTTCATAGCCCCTTTTACTTGTACATGGTTTCTAAACGCGGGGTGATATTTTACATGGTGGAACACAACCATTTAACAACTGTGTGCTATCCTCAACTTGTATGCTATCCAGAAATTGTATGCTTTCCAGAACTTGAGGATTTCCAACTGATTTTCATTGATATTATTGCTTTTTAGTCTAGCCTTAAGTTACCTCTCATTGATCATGAACCGTTAATTAATCCTGCTACCAAGCGCGAATGTTGTAGGTGGATCCATCGGGATTGACTATCCCCGTCCCGATTACCTTGACGCACTAATATTTGTTTATTCACTTGAGTATTTAGGCTGAATACTGACTAGAGGAACTTACACTGAGTTAAGCTTCGGTTCATGAACTAAACAGCAATAATAATGTTTTGGACTATGGTTAATGATCATAACCATACTCCATACTAATTGTGTTACAAATGAATGCTTGTGTTCCACATCCTTACTGCTAAACCTATGAATTTCACTCAACTTTGTGTTGACGATTTTACATGTTTAATCTCAGGTATTATTACTTAGCTTTGCTTGGATGGGAGCCCGTAGGATATTATCGTAGCTTGGAGATTTCTGTGATGCTTTTGAAAGATTTGTTTTATATAAACTATCAGAAGTTTATTCAATCTTTTGGGCAACTTATTGTTATAAATCGAGACGAAATAATATAATTTTCCGCTTTTAAATCTCTGGGACCTATGTTTAAAAACTCTGACCTTTTATGATGTAATGTACATGTTTTTATTTCGTCAGCTTTGTATGAACTATAATTCATTGTTTCTTGTACTATGACGTGTTACCCCCTCGTTGCCTATTTGTTCCATGTCAGATTTTGGGGGTCTCACAATAAATACCCCCCATTTTCCCTGTATTTGGTATCCCTTTTCTTCTGAATGTTATAATGTTCATTTATAGTTAGAATTGTAATTTCTTTTTAAAAATTTTGTAATGTTGTTTTGATTTAATAAAATTCGCATTTCAGTTTCAATCTTTTAATCTAACGCTTTATTTTGCAATTTATTTATCTAAGTAATTACTGCAATCTAAATCTATAAAATTCATTATAATTGTGTATTGTTTATATAAGCTTACACTATATGAATATTTAAGTTAGATAAAGAGAATAAGCTTAATCCTACTGGTTAAGTTTAAAAACAGGTTAATAAGTTGCTGATTATTGAAATCTGATGATAAAATGGCATTGGTTTTAGTGCCAAGGGTCGGTATTAGGTTTAGACTAGGCTGATAAAAATTATAAGGAGGTAGTCCGTGGCTCGTCAGATACTGACCGAAAGAACAAGCTCTGTTTGAGCATATCTCTTCTCTCTGTTTTGATGAGAGAATCCAGGTTCTACCATTTACTTTTTGTTTAATCTAACTTTGATAAATAATATTTGTTGCTGAAATTTGGAAATGTTTCTGTTTATGATAATGTTGTTGTTGTTATGAATTTACTTTGTAATAGATTTGAAGGATAATTGATTCTGAATTTGTTTAATGAATTATGAAATATAGCTGCTTATGCTTTAGTTAATGGTCTTTGAGTGAAATAACTGATATTAATGTTTGAATCTGCTGCATATTGAGTTTATATATTGAATTAGTTTTAGATTGAGTTTGCTGAATATTGGATTTGATAAGTGCTGCGTATTAAGATTGGTTGAATCTGGTTTGTTCACGATTTATAAGGTTTTCTGAATCTATATATTTAATTTCTGTTTGAATAATCACATATAGATCTAAGATTGCTTCGTATGGTAATGAATCCGTTAATGATGATGATCTTGTAGTTGTCCGTTTGATTCCGCTTATTTAAAGTGTTCTTGTAGTCTCATCGATTTAATTTAGCTATTGAGGATTGGTAATATAAGTTAATAATTGTTTGATTTTGGCTTTGTAGAAAATCAATTTTTTATATAGTTATTAAATCAGCTAGAGTGTATTTAGATTCTATGCAACTGCTTTAACTAAGTCGCTGTGGGTTTCGTTTGTGTTCTATGTGGTTGGATGCTGAAACTAGATCGCCGTTTAAGAATTATAATGATGAATTTGTTCTGTGTTGTCCAATGGATTTAATTCTGATAATTGAAGAATTTGTGATATGTAGTTTGCTGTTGATATACCGACTTGTTACTGTTGTTGTGGGTGTATTCGTTCTTGTTGCTACTATTTGATTTTATATCGAGTCACTAGTATTTGTTTTTATTCTGCTGTAGTGCTTCATATAGTTGTGAATTTACATGCCTGCTGTTTCTTTTCACCTGCTGCATAATGGATGGTCGTGATGAAATTATGTTGGTTTAATATTGCTGCTTTACTAATCCTTATTAATGATCTGCTGCTGATTTGCATTTCTTGCAATATTTGTTTCCATTGATTTTGTTGATTGTTGTGTTTTCTGTGAATGTGTGTTTTCTGTGAATTTACTGTTATCCATAGTTGCTTTATTTAGATTCCTGGTTTTGATATTGTACTTGTAGTATTAGCTGCTGTAGTGTACTGTTATTTGGAACTGCTAGTTGACTTGTTTGATTAGTTGCACACTGCTTAATTCGAATAAAAAATTAAATCAAAAAACTTGTCAACCATTGGTCTCGAACTCGAGACCTCTTGTTCATCACTCCTCGTCCCAACCAACTATTCTAGAGCTCGTTTTTATTACTAGGTTACACTAAGTAATTAATATAGTAACCTAAGCTGATTTAAATTACTTTTATTTTCAATCCGTTTTAATTTAGTAATTATAAAATTTGCTTTATTTTGTTATTGTTTTTTATAAATTATATCTGTTAAATTCAGATTAATATATATATATATATATATATATATATATATATATATATATATATATATATATATATATATATATATATATATATATATATATATATATATATATATATATATATATATATATATATATATATATATATATATATATATATATATATATATATATATATATATATATATATATATATAATTACTTTTATTAAATATTAGTTTTAATTTATTAGTTTAAATATAAAATAAAATAAAGTAAAAAAAGTATAGATATAATTTAGTCTTGTAGCTTTTATTTTAACGGTTCATGCACTTTTAATAAAAAACGTAGGATTTTAGATAAAAACCGAAACCAATTCAAATCGATTGTCCTAATCAAAACGAAAGTCTCAAATTCACAATTTCTTCGTGTACAACGAACCGGGATCACTCTCGTGTTAATTTATCTGTCTTTAGCTAATTTTAGTTTATTACTTTTTCCTAAAGGTAATTTTATACTATTTTCTCTATAACGTATTACATTAAATACACCGACACGTTTCCCACACATCAAATGCCGTATCGAAGAAATGGAGGCCGATGCTCGAATCTTCATGACAAGGTATGTTCCCCATCCTACCAAATGGCCCAATAGAAGTAGCTTATGACCACCAAAATAACCTTTAGTGTTTATACCAACAGGTAGCCGCAACCGAGGCTTCCGCCAAGACCGCGGCTGACTAAGCATCCGCCCTCACAAAGGAGCTAGAGAAGATGTGGATGCTGGTCAAAGGCGAAGAAGCCTTGAAAGAAGAGTTTGCCAAGGAGCGGTCTGAAATGGAAAGGCTAAAGTCTGAGACCCTGAAGCAGGCGGACAACAAACTGAGCGCGCTGGCTGCGAATTGTGACGAAGTGTTGTGCCCCCAACTGCTGACGGTCATTGTTGGTCGTAGGTGGATGGTGGGCCAAGGAATGCGCCTAGCAGTCATGAGGGTGATGGAGGCACCTCAGTTCGTATAGTCCTTCGCTGACGTTGTGTCAGATGGCATAGACCGCGGCCGACAGAAAGGTATGACTAAGGCTGCTGAGCTAATAAGCCAGAAAGAAGATATCACTAGGCACGCCTTCTTCAACCCATGAGCCGAGGCAAAAATGACTACGTCCATGGGCATTCTAGGAGACTTGGAGTATCCCTTCTTGTCCGAGCTTGAAGCCATGAAGGACGCGCCAAACGAAGATATTATAGCGAAGCTCCGCCCAGACGCATGGCCAGAAAGTGGAGCGGACCCCAGGGCAGATCTTATACCGGACCCCAACCATCTTACCCTTCAAACTTATGATGCTAGCTCGAAGAGCGTGAAGGGAGAGAAGGCGTTGGGTGAGGCTCTTGAAGCAAGCCTAGCCCGGGCTCGTATCATGAAAGAGGCCCGCGGCGAGGCGCTCCTTTCTTTGATAGTTGAAGGGAGAAAAGAAGTAGGTGAATTCCTTCCTCCATTGTAATATGTGTAGTTATAATGTTTGAACACTTGTACTGCTCTTGTTACATTCGTCCGTGGATGTCCACGGCTCTATTTTGTAATTTAATGTTTGAATACTTAGAATGTTTATGAATATATATGTCCATGATGATCCACGCTGACGTTTGTTTGTATATTTGAAACTTGTATTTATTCGTAGATATCATGTATCTTTTGCATGACGTGTCACGACTAGTTAAGAATAATACTAAGTCTATATTTTACTAGATGTGCACTGTGTGTCTTTATCATGTCCGACATTATGTAAGTACGACATGTGGAAACTTATTACAACGTCTTGTAAATAAGGTGTCTAGTAAGGATACATGATCCACGTCGCCGGAGTTGCATCCCTCTTATGCGACAAGTTGAATTATTAGGTTCACTTAATCCTCTTACCCCACCTGGGAGCGAATAGTACATGTACGGCTGAATGAATGCATATGAATAAGAAATAACACATAAGATTATAAAAAAGAATTCTAAGGACACAAACGACAATAATTTGCATAAGAACAAGCCGTGGAGCTAGCTAGGCACCACAGTGTTTTATTATAACGGTTACGATTTTTTGACAGAATAATAAAATCCTAAGACAAATAGAACCTAGAAAACATGAAAGCAAAAAATACATGGATCTTTATTGAAGCTGTCTACAGCGAAGTGTCCATGCGGAGGTCGTAGCCTTTTAGAGATAGCATCTTTGAGGTTGCAAATACTCCATGTACGATCCAAGTCACGGCCCTCCGTATCACGCAACTTGTACGCGCCTAGCCCCAAAGCTTCTGTGACCTCATACGACCCTTCCCACTTTGGACCAAGTTTTCCCGTGTTCTCCGCGCGACTTGCCTCATTAGCACGATAGACAAAATCCCCCGGCCGAAAGGAAACACCCTTGACTTTGGAGTCGTAATAAGCTTTCATTCGTGCCTTAGATTTAGCTTCATTGATAGCTTCTATCTCCCTTTTCTCCTATAATAAGTCTAGATTGACCCGGAGTTGCTCATCGTTTGTGACGACGTTAACCTCCACCGTGCGAATTGTTGGCATCCCAATTTCTGCTGGGATAACAGCCTCGGTTCCATTGGCCAGCACGAATGGATTGTCCCCATTAGCCGTTTTGATCATTGTTCTATGTGCCCATAGAACATGTGGTAGTTCGTCCACCCATTTGGCGCTTCTCTCATCTAAGCGCACCTTTATTCCTTCACCTAGGCTTCTATTCGCCCGCTCCACTAGACATTAGTCTGTGGATGTTTAACTGATGCGAAGCGCCTTTTGATGTTCAGCGCTGCGCACCAATCCTTGAATGGATTATCCGCAAAGTGCTTTCCGTTATCCGAGATAATCTCACCTGGCAAACCAAAACGGCATAAAATATTTTCCCACACAAACTTTTTTACCTGTTTGCCCGTGATTGTTGTGACCGCCTTAGCTTCTATCCAGCGAGTGAAGTAGTCCATAGCCACCATCAAGAACTTAACGCCTCCGGCTGCAACAGGAAAAGGACCTGCTATGTCAATTCCCCATTTGTAGAATGTCCATGGGGACGTGATGGGTGTTAGCTCTTGTTGTGGATGTCACGGTTAGGGGTGTTCATCGGTTCAGTTTTCGGATTTGTGGGTTGTTTGGTTCGGGTTCCTCGGTTTTGAGATTTTATAAAATCAAAACCAAAACCAAACCAAACCAATTATAAAGCACGTAAAACCAAACCATACACCAAATTAAAATTCGGTTTGGTTTCGGTTAAAACCAAGAAAACCAAATTCAAAAAAACTCTAAAAGAAAACCAAATGGTACGGCATGTGTGTATATATAGGAGTGAATTAAGTTTTACATTCCTATTGGATATACATTAGATACTTGATTTTAGTATCAGTTTAAAAATATTTTGAAAAAAACTGGATAGTTTGTTAAGGATAAAGAAAAGATTATACATATATATATAATTTAAATTTTTTTTGTACATAGATAAAGTTATTCGGTTTTTTCGGTTTGGTTTGGTTTTCTATTTATTAAAACCAAAACCAAACCATACACCAATTAAATACTTCGGTTCGGTCTCAAACCAAACCATACACCATTTAAAAATTTCGGTCCGGTTTTATTCGGTTTCGATCTGGTTTCTTTTTCGGTTTGTTCGGTCTTAAACCAAACACTGAACACCCCTAGTCACGGTACTGGCCTGTGTACTTGGCAATCGTTGCATTTAAGAATCATATCTCGTGCGTCTCGATGCATAGTTCGCCAATAGTATCCTGCGTAGAGCCCGTGCTACTACTGATCTGGGGCCGGCGTGCATGCCGTACGACCCTTCATGAATTTCACTAATCACATAACTAGCTTGGCGTGGTCTAACACATCGCAACCACGGCTGTAGGAATGATCGTTTTCATAAGACGCCATCTCGTAGTTCAAAGTGTTGTGACTTCCTTTTGACGCGGTGCGCCTCTGTTTACTCATCAGGAAGGGTTTCGTCCGCCAGATAGTTTATGATCGGGGTCATCCACGTAGGCCCCTCCTCATCAACTATTGTTGCGACCTCCTCTCCTGCAATGGATTTATCCTTGAGTATTTCCACCAACACTTGTTTGGATAGATGGGCAAAACTCATGGAAGCGATTTTGCTAAGAGCGTCCGCCTTCTTGTTCTCGCCTCTTGGTACCTGCTTGATAGAGAACTTGCCAAAACTAGTAAAGTGACTTGAATTTCTCTAGATATTGGATCATGTTTTCCTCCTTGGCTTCGTACCCTCCTAGGATGTGATTCGCGACAAGCCGTGAGTCCACGTAGGCTTCAAGGTTGCGTACTCCCATTCTAGCGGCGATTTACAAACCCGCAATCAATGCTTCATATTCTGCCTCATTATTTGTAGTTGTGAATTCAAAACGCAAGGCGTAGGTAAACTCCATGCCTTCCGGATTTGTGAGTATGAGGCATGCTCCCGATCCGTCCGTGCAAGAAGATCCATCAGTGAACAAAACCCATGGTTCCGTTAGAATCTCTTCCTTTGGTACCATTGGCTCATCCTCCTCAGGCTTCTCAATTATGAAATCTGCCAAGATTTGGCCTTTGATGGCTGTCCTTGGTCTATAGGAGATATTGTATTCCCCCAGCAGGACGCTCTACTTCTGTAGTCTTCCTGCAACGTCTGGTTTGGAGATAACCTGTTTGATTGGTTGATCCGTAACCACCACTATAGGGTGCGCCTGGAAGTACTGGCGTAACCTTTTTGTGCCGTAAACCAATGATAAGACCAATTTCTCCATTGGTGAGTAATTTAGCTCTGGCCCTTGCAGCGCTCTACTTATGAAGTAGACCAGAGTCTGGACTTAATCCCTATCAGTCATGAGAACTGCGCTTATCGCTCCATATGTAGCGGACAAGTACATAATTAGTTCCTCCTTAGGTCGCGGGGCGATTAACATGGGAAGAGCCGCTAGATGCTACTTGAGCTGCCCAAACGCTTCCTCCGCCTCTCTCGTCCAGCGAAAGTCTTCTTTCTTCAAGCACTTCTTGAGTGTTTTGAATAAAGGAAGTGACTTCTCTGCGGATTTTGATAAGAACCTATTAAGCCCGGCCAGCTTTCCATTAAGTGATTGCACCTCTTTTAGTGTCCGAGGGGATGGTAGCTGTATCACAGCGTCCGTCTTCTCTGGACAAGGCTTGATGCCGTTTGGATTAATCATATACCCAAGGAACATTCCTTCAGTTGCTCCAAACGTGCATTTTTTGGGATTCAGTTTCATGTTGATTTCCCTCAATGTGTCGAATGTCTCTTGGACATCACGGAGGAGTTTGTCCTCCGCATGGATTTTGATAACCAAGTCATCCACGTAGACTTCAAGGTTACGGCCTATCTGTGAGTCGAAGGCTTTGTCAACAAGTCATTGATATGTCGCACCTGTGTTCTTAAGTCTGAACGGCATTTTTGTGTAACGATACACGCCCTGACTGACATGGAACGCCGTTTTCTCCTCGTCTTCCTCCGCCATCTGGATCTGATGGTATCCTTTATATGCGTCCAAGAAACATTTAAAAGAGTAGCAATCTTATAGGCAAGCTTTGTTCAAGTTTGTGAAGTCCACACACATGCGCCAGCTTCCATCATGCTTCTTGACCATGACCGGATTAGAGAGCCACTCATGGTAATAGACCACGAGCATAATTCCTACGCCTACCAGTGTCCGTACCTCGTCCAGTATTACCTGGCTGCGTGCTGGTGCTTGACCGTGCTTCTGTTGCTTAACAGGGGGATATCCAGGGCGGATTTGAAGCTTATGTTCTGCGATCGAACGCGGTACACACATCATATGCTTTGGTTCCCATGCGAATATATCAAGGTTTGCTTTTAGGAGAGAGCACATGGCTTTCTTCCCTTTCTCAGAGAGGGTTCCCCCGATAGCTACCTCTTGTTCCGGATATTCAGGGTGGATTACTACTTTCCAATTAGGGGTGGTGATCCTTACTTTATAGGAGCTGGCTGGATTGGTGTTGTCACGGCGTGACACTCCGATGCTGACACGATTGAGTTGTAAATAGTGACAATTCCGCCTTCCACCAGGAATTTAATCATGTCGTGTGCCGTGGACGGGACTGCCCGTATGGCTAGGATACCTGGTCTTCCAATAATACCATTGTACGGAGAATATGAACGTATCACCATAAAGTTCATCCATGTCGTAGTTGAATGCTCTTCATCTCCAATGGTTACCAGTAACCGTAATTGTCCTATCGGCCAGATAGTGTCTCCACTGAAGCCAATAAGCGGCGACGTGGCCGACATCAATTGGCTTTTAATTTCTGGTCGTAGCTGTACGAAGCAGTGTTCGTAAAGTACTTCCACCGGTGATCCTCCATCCACATACATACGGCGAACGTTATGGGTTCCAATGATTACCTCAATCGTGAGAGGTGCATCAGCCACGTTGCTCGCCGTGATAGGAGGGAATGAGATTTCCTTGTCGCGTGAAATTTTTTTACTAACTTTCTGCTTCGTCCGGCGCTGCCATGATTGAACCATGTATATGGTCGTAGGTTTATCCTTTTGGGAATCTTTTTTGTCATACTTTTTGTTATCCTTCACATCCTTCCAATCCTTAACCAGGTGTTTGGGTTTGCCTGATTTAATCAGCGACTCTATGTGCTTCTTGAGCTGGATGCACTCCTCCGTGCCATGACCTTTGTCATTATGGAACTCGCAGAAGCGAGTGCCTTGATGACTGTCAACTAGAGTTGTCACTGGGGGAGGTCTTGGAAAATTTGCTCCTCCTATTAATAAGATATCTCTACGAGTCATCTTTAGAGGGGTGAACTTGTCATCCGACCGTCCTCCTTTTGGCTGATTTTTGTAATCCAAGCTCCTCCCGTTGCCGTGGCTACCCTGGCCACCTGATTGCCTTCTAGGCTGATCGTTTGATCGATAGCCGTGGTTCCCTTTTGTGGGGTAATCCGCAGCAACCGCGGTCTCTCCTTCCACAAAATTTCGAACCCTTTCCATGAGTTCATCAAACTTCTCCGGACGTTTATAGTTGAGGCGCCTAATTAGCTCCTTGTCCGTTATGGCGTGCATGTAATCGGAGATTTTAAGGAGCTCTGGGCACGCTTTTGTGTGCGTACATTCGTCATTAAAACGCTCCGTGAAGTCTTCCTTAGACTCTCCGGGCCTTTGTTTAAACGTAGCCAATGAGACCGGATCTCTATTATACTTCTTTCGCTGAGTATAATTGTTTTGGAATGCTGTGCGTAATTCATTGAAGCTGTTGATGCTTCGATGGGGGAGCTTTTCAAACTAGTCGCGTGCATTGCCAACCAAAGTTGAATTAAACATCTGTCACCATATGGGCATCGGCTATCGTTCAATTTTAGCCTGTGTGTCAAACACCTTTAGGTGGTCCTCCGAATCACCAGATCCGTCGTAGATTTTGACGCTCATCGGCATGCGGCGCTTCTTTTCCTTGGAGTAATTATGTATACGAAGAGTAAAGGCATCTTCCCTCTCGCTACACCATGTGAGAGAGAGAGATCTTCCTCCTTTTCATCACGATAGTAGGTATCGCCGTAGCGTCCTTCGTCATCCGATGGTTCTGGGATAGAATACCTAGGTCGGCGACGTTTGGGGTGATGATCATCCGAGTCAGATCCGGAGGGATCATGATAGGGTGGTTGGCCCATTCCCTTTGATTGATCATGATAGCCACTTCTACGGGAAGGAGTAGAAGTTTTCTTCCCACTAGAGTTTATCCTACGCCACACACTAGCGTGACGGTTATTATTAGTAGTTTCAAACGTTGCGCGTCCTTCAGACCCATCAGAGTTATATTCTTCCCCTGGGTCTCCTGCAATTCTTGCATGATTCGATCTCCTATCCGCTCGAACACATTCCGTGCTTGAGGTGGTTCCTCTAAGAGAGGTTGCTCCTGGACCCGACTCTTTCTCTGTCTTTTTTGAGTTTATGCAGAGGTATCGCGTCCGACGCCACCGAAGTTGAGTCTGGATTGAAGGTTCCTTCCCAGATTCATCCTTGTCGTGACGGCTGGGATGATTCTGTCGAAGTTTTGCGTAAGTACGTGCTCGAGATCCTCATCATCCAGTGATTCAACCTCCAATTCTGCCTCGACCGTAGGTGGCTTTTGCGCTTCCTTAGTGGGAGCGTTAGGTGCTGCCCCCGGATCGAGGTTGTCCAATGTGAGGGTCAGTGGAGGGGTATTGGTAGCCGCGCCCGCCCCACCAGGGGATTGAAACAAGTTGGTTTGGTTGTTTGGCCCTCCAGTTTTCCCACCTGGAGGCGGGATTGGGGTGATTGGAGTGTCACCCCCAGACTTTCGGTTTCCAGGGTTCATGTTCCTTGGATTTCCCTGAGAATGTCCCTTTGTCATTGGTAGAGTTCAGTTTAGTGTAGGGTCCCACGGATGGCGCCAACTCCTACATTTGGTTAAAACATAATAACTAGGATAAATAAAGCTAGTTATTATAATCACAATAAGCAAATAAAGCACTTGTTTTATTCTATCGATTATAGCCTTAAAGAGATCGACATGTAAAGAACAAAAGAAGTATTGTTTGCCTAGAGATTGCTAAGAGACTTATTAGTTTGAAAGATGCTTAGAACTCAAAAAAAGATTAATGAGATCTACTTGAAACAATAAGTTGTGCAAATCTTCTTAAACCTTTAAGTTCGCTTAAAGATTGATAATTACAATAATCCAATCACACTTATTAATAGCTTTCCATTGCACCCAAAAAAGGATAGGTATATGTCCCTTTCTTTCTTACAAGAAAACGAGACTTTGTCAAACAAGCATTAGTTTACGGAAATTTGTTGCAGTAATACGTTTAAAAGAATCACAAAATACAATTTTAGTATTTTCGATAATATTACCTTTATAGAAAATTAAATACCCATGTTTATAAATAAACAATTAATTTTTCTAAAAGATAGAATCCATCAAGACATACCGCCACTGCATCGGTTGATCTGCTAGTGATGACAATATTCAAAGGGTAATTAACGTTTAATAATTGTATCCAATACAACTTCTAGGATTATGAGACTGAACTTTATATACATCACTTGTGAAAATTCAAAAGTGAAAGAGCGAACATGTTTATCCCATCTATTGCCACGAGTTAAGGTCTCACCTATCTTAACTTACTTAAGTCGTCCAACCAAAAACCGTGATTATATAGCACCGATGTCTCACAATCGAGTGTATTATATCATCTTTGGTTACAAAATCACCACAGCCTAACACATGGTGAAAGAGTAAGTACAAGTGCTTTTACACGTTAGATGGCAAATAAACTTATTTCAAAGGGTATAAATTTTTACAATTTCAAAAACATGTACAAAGAAGCATGCAACATCTTTGTATCATGATAATTTATAAAATTGACTCAATTCGTTAATTACAGACATCACATATTTAACTCACAATTCAATTGTATAAATAGCGATCTCATAAAAAATTAACGATTCAACAGCTATTCTATTTAAAGAAGTTTAATTTTATCATGGAAGAAGATTAAATAATAATTAAAATCATTCAAACCCTACACCATTCGCGGCTTCCTAAATAGTATGCAAGATAAGGAGATTACAAGTAGTCAGGCAATGGTATCTACAAGACCGAAGTCTTGGTGAGTCTTCCCAAACCTTAGCCTTGTAACTAGATAGTAATTTTGCAAATTACGTCATTAATAAAATTTTACAACTTTAAAATAGAAAACAAATTATAAACTTGATTCTTGCTAATCACGACGTGAGTTAGATTTAAAACCATGTAAGGGCGACTCATTTGTTGCCACATATAATCGTGCAAGACCAAGATTATAATAAATCCAATTTCATATAATTTTAGTCCGGTTTATTTTATTTTTCTGAAAAACTATTTGCTTGAACCATGATATACAACAATTGATAATCAAAAGCAAAATAAAGAAACATTGACCTAAAACATATATCCAATTAACAATTTAATCACATACTTCATGCATACCACATCGATCATAACTTTAATTAAATCAATTAATCAAGAACACATGAACCATGGTAAACTTGCATGATACCCATGGATCGAACCATAATATTAACAATTAACAACGTGATAAATAACGAATAATAACGATTAACATTATATTTATCAATAAAAATTGCATACAACTTAGGGCTTGTCTAATTAATCTTATTAACCCTAATTAGGGTTTATGAATTTCACATGAAATTCACACAATAAGAATGAAAATGGATCTCATAGCGAAATATGTTGGAGAAGTGAAAGTTTATGTCCGGAGAAGTGAAAAGAAGACAAAAACAAACAAATACCTATGCGCGGCTATAAACGATTGAAGGTGATCAAATACCACCACCCCTCTTGTTACAAATCTGCTTGTTTTCAACAAGTGTTTATGTTACAAGTAGAAGTAAGATTCAGATCCTGATTCCAATAAGTGGAATGGAGATCATCAATCAATGCCCAAAATCACCCAAACACAAGAAAAGGGTAATTGGTGAACAAGGATTTATTGTTATTGCTAACAATGGAATGGGTTATAGAATATGTTACAGAGAGAGAATTCAGTTTTTACATACATGAGAAACTAAAATGAATACAGGAAAGTATTTATACAATAGAATAGGGAGAAGGGTCTTGGGTTGGGTTGTAACAACTTTTGGCGCCTAAGTGTAGCTTTGACTCTCTTGTTTGACTTTTACTGAATTTTGACTTGTAACACTCCAACTCCCTTCAAATCATTCTTGTCCTCAAGAATGAAACCTGTGACCATTGAAGAGATGGTAGTAGTATGACAGCTATTTCTCTTGAGTAAGTTTGCTTGTTGTTGTTTTTTAGCCTCAACTGCTTGTTCATTCATGTACAAATTAGTATCCCCATCTATGTGGAACTGAGTATCCTTAATTAAAACATCTGTAAGATGACTGTCACAATTTCTAGGTTCATACCACTTTATGTCAGCTTCCACGAAAGTACTGCCAAACATACTCTGAACATTTTGACTGTATACCTCAATCTGAGAACAATCAAACTCCTGACTGATCCATTGACTAACTGCAACCTTTGTAAGCAAACCTCCCATATGATCTAGACAATTATGAGTGAAACCATTTTGATTCCTTAAATTCACAAAATTTTCGCCACCTTGATGTTTGTCATTCTGCATAGCCAAATGATCCATTGATACTACTAATGTTGCATTACTTTTCTGCATATCCAAATGTCCCATTGACTGAAACTTACAAGTTGCATAGCCAACTGTCCTGTGGCTTTTTCTAAAACTTGACTTGTATCACTCCTTAGAGTTTCTGCTAGTGGAGACCTAGACCAACCACACAACAGCTTTGCATCATTTGACTTGTAACAAGCCTGCATATCACTTGAACTAGGCACCAACTGTGTAAATGAGTTTTTGAATACTACATTTGCCTCATGTACTGACCTAAACACTTTTATCAGTAAGAACTTAATTCTTTTGGCTAGTGTAACTCCAACACCCTTCAAATCATTCTTGTCCTCAAGAATGTGTGTGTTTTGAGTTTTCTGAATCTCTTCCCAAACAGCAACCTCAAGTGCTTCATTTGACCCATGGGCTGAGAAACCTGTGATTGCATCAGTAGCTACTCCATTTAACCACTTGACTGCATCAGTGGCCTTGAAAAATACACTATCCCCCAAGCCGTGTGTATCAAAAGCATTCCTACCACCACAACCCCCATAAACTTGTTTTCCCCAAAAATCATCAATCTCTTTCCCACCTGGATCAAACACATGTATCGTTTCTAGTATGAAATCACCCTCTTTCTCCGTATATACCATTCCTTTAAACAATATGCTGATATTAAATTTCTTATCAGTAATATCAAAACCCAACCTTTTATTCTCATCTTCATGGTCTTCAATATACCTTGGCTTTGGCTCTTTTTCATTTTTAGCACTACTTACTATACCAGAAATACTACCTCGAGGACCATTCTTCTTCACCTTGTTTTTCACAAACTTTTCAAGTAATGTTTTATCCTTCTCCATATGGTTTCCCTTTTTCTCACCATAATTATTAACACCACCACTCTCTTTTTGTTTGTCCCTCCACCATGGCTTAGTTTCTTTTCCCACACATAAGCAGCCACAAACAACAAAATCAGTGGAATCACCAACACCAACTTGCCCTTCCATGTTGTTGATGCCACTCCTAGTCAACTTTTCTAAAATGTTTTTAGTTGTTTCAAAATCTCTTGAGCTCAACACATCCACACCCACACAATTTAAATCCTCATCCTTACTTGAATCAACCACACTATTACCCACAGTAACCAAGCCCCTTAATTCCACATTATCTCGTATATTTTCCCTAAGAACTTCTTGTTGCCTCATCTTCTTTCCCTTATCAGAGACATTAACCACACAATTCTCTTTTTCTTTGTCCCGCCACCATGGTCGAGTCTTCTTTTTCTCAAATAAGGAGTCACAAGCGACATAACTATTATTACTGCTATCATCATTCTCAAAAGTTAAAGTGCTTAAACCACTTCTTCCCTTAATATTCTTAATTCCATTATCCACGGCTTCCACCTCTTTTACAACCTCATGATCAACATCAACAAGTAAGCTATTTTGTAACCCCGTCGACTCTTTACTTTTTTCATCACCATGAACAAACTTATCAAAAATTTGACCACCAGGAACCAAATAACTCGCACCCATTCTATTCCCTTTATTCCGAATCTCACCATCATCATCCTTACTCAAATCTCTAAACTTAATTTCTTGCACTTAATCACACTCTTTAATAACATTGTCATTCGTAATCTTATCATTTACTTCTTTAACCCCTTTCTGGTTAAGATTTTTCTTCATTGGCATTTCCTCGAACACCTCATGTGCTACTTCATCTTTTTCATTTTTTTCTTTATAAAGTACCTCAAAATCTTCCAAATTATCCTTACACGATACTTGTTTATTTTCAACCTTACCAAATTTTAGCAATATCAACTCTATGTAAAACACCTAATCCATTTCTCCATGAATTATTACAAGAATCTGGTTATGCCACATTAAGGCCGTACCAAACAAGTGCTTAAAGATGAAACTTACCTTGCTCTCGTCCGGGATGTTAGCTTCAAAAAATCGTTCACTTTTATACAACCAACCCCTTACATTATCACCTCCAAATCTTGGAAATGACAACTTTGCAAGCTGATGATTCTTATTATTTTGATTATACAATGTACTCTCTTCTCGGACTTGAGCAATTTCTTCCTTTAAAAACAAGGATACTAACTGCCTAACAGAATCTACATTACTTATTCCTTGATCCATGATCAAGAAATCAACAATTAACAACTTTCTTCAACAAAGAACACAATTAACCAAATCAAGAACCATAAAATTGACTCAAAACGCGTATTTGTGATGTGGGAATAGATTTTATTGTTATGAAATTGGCGGAAAAATCTGTTTTAAAAATCTTGATCAGCTTTAATGGCAGAGCAAGAAAACTTGAGCAAATCCAAGGAAGGATAACTCAGAAACCAATTGTTACAAGTAGAAATAAGATTCAGATCCTGATTCCAATAAGTGGAATGGAGATCATCAATCAATGCCCAGAATCACCCAAACACAAGAAAAGGGTAATTGGTGAACAAGGATTTATTGTTATTGCTAACAATGGAATGGGTTATAGAATTTGTTACAGAGAGAGAATTCAGTTTTCACATCTTTTTCTTTATAAAGCAAAACCCAAAGTAGGGACTTTTTGAAAGGATTCTTTCCTTAGTAGGAAATAATTGTTTTATTTATTCTTTCAAAAACTTTAATTTTTCCTTAATTTAGAAAAAAAAAATTAATTTTCGTCTTATTTTTTATGAAAGTAAAAAACAGAGTAAAAAGTATACGTGTCAAAAACGAAAAAGAAAAAACTTAAAAAAAACGCGCGTAACGTTTTAAAAAGGGAGGGTGTTCAAAACTTTTCCAAAAGTAAAAGGTCCTCAGGGGAACATTTATCAAGAAATAAATAAATTAAACATATGCACCTCTTAAACCAGATCTCCAGAAACTAGAAACTCTGTAACAACAAAAGTCGACTTATAACAAAAAAAAATCAATCATAAAACAACAATTAAATAAGTCGGTAAGATTTTTTTGATATTGTTTTCACTTTGATTCAGTTTCATCTTTAATCACTGTAATTATTTGATGAATTTTGTTAGTTTGGCTTGAACGTTTTGATTCCTTAGTTTTGTTTACTATTATTGTGTTTTCGTTTTAATGTGTTAGTTGTTTGATCAAATCTTGGAGTAGTATTAAAAAATCATTTGTCACCAATTACCTAGATACGTATTGAAAGTGATGAAGTAAAACACATATATGTATTATATATAATAACAATAAGTAATGTTTGATTTTTTTGAGGTTTTTATGTTTGGTATATCGAAGTTTTTAAGTGTTCATATGTCTCCACTGTTGAGATTGATTTTGCATAGGTGGAGCATGGGTCAGAGAGGTACCATAGGAAGGCATACGAACTTCAGCCAGATCCTTAAATATGTGAAAGCGATAAGGTAGTAATTCATTTTCTTAGTTGTTTATCTTTTTTTCTAATTGAATAATTATTATGGTTTGATTCTATTTTTCGTGTATGTTGAATCGATGTAGTTATTTTGTGAATTTTTATTCAACAGTGTAGTTAGGGTGATATTTTCTATTCAAATAAAATGTTTCATATGACTTGAATACGGCACTTGAGGTTAATTTCTATTTATTGAAAACAACTTTAGGTAAATTTACATAAGTGTTACATTCAACAATAACTACCAAGAAAAAACAAGTAACAACATATATGTAATCGATGATGAAAATGATCAGGGATGAAGATATGTAACCGTGCTTTGTTTTATACTTTCTTGAAAATTATTTGAGCCAATTTTATTTTCATGACTTTTATATGAATTTTTTACATGAACTATATGTCGTCAATTAGTTTCTTTGTTTCTACATCGGTAGATTGCAATTGCCAATTCTTTATCTCATTGACGTAGATAACCACAACAATAAGCCTGGAGTCTGGAAGGTTTATTATTATCAAAGGGCATGACGATTTTAGAGTAATGTAGTATAATTGCACGTGTCTGCCTCCCTTTAGCCGTGAATGCTTGGACATTGTATGTTATGTGGAAATGTGGTCACTTTATTGAATTGGATATATTAATGTGAAAGTAATCGCTCATTGTCTCCTTTTTGTGTTTATTTGTTGCTTTCATATATCCTATGTTTGAAGCCAATAACATATTTACTTATGCAATATCTTAAATTAGCTAGACAAATTTCTTTCACAACTGGTATGCTTATTTGTATTACAATACACATGACTCACCCTAATATCTTTTTATCTGCTTATTCTAACCCACAACAAAAATATTTAGGGGTGTTTGGGGCTGATTCCAAACAAATGGTTTTGAATGGAAGATTGGGTCAATTTAAGGGTCGTTTAAGCGAGTAGGTTGGGTTGTTTTAAAGGTCATATTAAGGTAAATTATGTGCATCCTTTATATTATATTGTTTAGGACTCCAATATTCATTTGGAGATATACCTGAGATTGCATGCTCTCTTCAAAAAACTTATTCTTTGTTTCCAAAGAGTTTATGTATTTATTATTTAAATGCGTCTCATTTGCAGTGGATGGTAGAAGAGAAATAATTCTGAGTTATTTACAACACGCTTGGCCTCTTAAACCATGGGATTGGTGGACCTCCTGGCTTTTGAAACCTGTGGATGTGTGGTAGGTATTTCGTATAACTTCACATTTTTTCTATGGTTTTACAACCTACAAACCTAGAACAGATATTAGACTAATTTGAGTACATTGTGTTAGGATTTATCTAGAAGCGGATATTTGTGTGATATACTAATACTGTATGATCATACAGATTGAAGAGACTACTTTGGCTACTCTTAGGATTTTTTATTTTCTTCGAAAAGAGACATGTTTGTTCTTATCAGAAATGAACATCAAAGATCTTGATGAAGAGATCAAGGACTTCGGTAAAACTGCTAGATTGCATCCGTCATAA
The DNA here is from genome assembly GCA_025667525.1 of Glebionis coronaria. Taxonomy (NCBI): domain Eukaryota; kingdom Viridiplantae; phylum Streptophyta; class Magnoliopsida; order Asterales; family Asteraceae; genus Glebionis; species Glebionis coronaria. The sequence goes on from CM046881.1 coordinate 493,962,131, forward strand.
AATATAAACGCATGACAGAACTAAAGGCAAGTTAGAATTCTCCTTTTTTCTGCATTATTTTTACAATATTTTTTTATTACTTACTTATCTTCTAACTATTATATATATATAGGTGGTGTCGGTTGCTTATATTCAGCATCAAGAAACATTAAGGTACGTGAGATGGCGAAGTTTAATTTTTGAATAAATTCTTTGATGGATAAACCATAATGGTCACGCATTCTATTTATGGTTATGTCGTCTAAATATACAGAGAGAAAAAGCATCCGATTTTATCGTTTAAAGATGCATTTAGCTAATTATGCTCTGTTTTGAATCAAGGGGATTCCCGTTTCGGCTTAAATATGTAACTGGAATGTCTTTTAGAACAGACAAAACCAACTGATGTCACCATATTAGCATATAAATAAACAATGTCACCATATTAGCATATACCGTTTCCTAACACGTTACCAGCACCAGAGTCCAAACTCCAAAGCCACCAATTGCTCATTAAAACTCATCGAAGTAAAATTTGTTTATACAACTTTCAGTATTCGATAGTTTCTGCAACTCGCGTTTGATGAAGAAAGTTGTCAAGACGCAGAGACCAGTGTCAGTGAGCCCTAATGTGCAGGTATTATCATTTTATTAGATATGTTGTACACTATTTTGGTTGTTGTGGATTGTTTCTTACATATTATTTTATGTCCATGACCAGTTCTTGGTGAACCAATTCCTTGCAGCTCCAGGACTTCGGTTGCATACAAACACAGACAAGGTCAGACCTGATGCTGGTGTTAGAAGCAATGTGCGAAGATGGGTGACGAATGATAAAGCTGCTTCTATCCCCGATGGTATTAGTGGAGTAAGTCCACCTGTTGATAGCCACGGAGAAGGCTCCAGTTCTGTTCATAATGAAGGTGGACGTCTTAGCATACTTCCTTGCCCTGATACCATTTAATATATCAGCTTACTTTCCATATATGAGCGTGAGGATGACCTCTAGCTCTGTGACAAGCTCCATACCAGCTGTAATAGATTTGCAGCATGTGCCTTCTTCTAAAGCATATATAAGGGATATCTCAAGGTATGTGAATAAATCTCTTAACAAAAAAATGTTTAACAATTATTTTGTAGACTGTAGCAACTAACAAGTAAAATTATGCTCATTGGTCGATAATCAATATTCACGTAAAATTATAAAAAAACATGATCGAGTGAACTGACTGCTAATGTACACTGTTTTGGCACTTACTAAGCGTGAGAGGCCTTAAATAGTGAATGTGATTGCTCTGCTTAATTATATGACCTATGTTTTAGTGAATTGAGTACCCTGAAACATGGCAAATGCTTTATGGAGTGGGGTGTTTGGATTAGCTTATTTTTACGGCTTCCCGACAGTAGGTCATTAATTGTATATAAGAGTTTAGCAAATAATGATTTTGATGCCAAACAATTAACCATTTTTCTTGGTTAAAAGACAGTGCCAAAATTTAATATCAGATCCACATCTTCAGAGGTGTTTTACGCAATGTTTGTAACTGCTTTCCAACAGATATTATCAGTGGTAGGAGTCGTAATAGTTTATTGTCTATTCTTCATATAGCATCAGGTATATTACCTATCAGTATGTGAATCTTGCCTTCACATGTGAGATTTTTTTGGCCACATGGTGTGGTTACATCCAGTCTTGATAGATAATAGGTACGTATCGTAAGTAATTACACCTTATTAGATGTTTATTTTCATAAGTGCATTCTAAATGCATATATAGAAGACGTCTCTGATTATCTGAGGATGGGGATTATACAGAAGACGTTTTCGATCTGATTGATGATGGGGATTTTGAAGAAGAATGGATGGTTAATAAGAGAACTGATGTCGAAGAAGCATCGAGTGTACCAGTCTGGGAACATAATTTCTTGCCTTCAGAAGAAGAATTCGATAGATTCCTCTCTGATAGAACAATCTTATCACGTACAAACAGTTACGATAAATTGTTAACCATTTTAAACTATTATATCTTCTCTAAGTTCTAATAATATAGCATTATTTTTCTTTTGTAGAAATTGATGGTAGTGATGCAGATCCTTTTTCCAGTGACACTTAGAATCCAAACGACTATACATTATTAAATATCGAAGGCAAGTACATTGCTGATTCAAAAATGATGAGTGAAGAGAGTGCAATGGTTAGCTCTATATCCCCTCATTTTATTTAAATATGCTTACATCACTAGATCTTTGTAATGTAATCATACTATTTAGTTTTTTTGTTAGGATCTGCAAATATGGTGGGGGATATCAGTCACTTTAATACCGAGAATCCATTTGAACTTTCAAAGATAGAGAGTTCATTAAACGATATGTTTCCAAGGAGTTGAATGCAGAGGTCATAGAAGAGAACATCTCCAAAGTTATTGGTAAATTAAACAATGTTGTCTATATGTTCTTTTTCTATATACACAACATTACTGAAGAGCAACTTCATCATATAGTTTTTTTTCTTTTTCTTGAAGGTCACCAAATATGATGCATAATTTAGTTCACTTCAACAACGAGAATCCATGTGAAGTGTCTGGGTTGGCAAGTTTCGAGAGTCATATTGTTGCTAAGATCATGATTGTAGAGGGGTATATATGCGGACATCTCTGAAAATACAGGTGTTTTAAAAGGTGCTATATGTCTTCTTCTAATTATGTTGAATCCAATCATTGTCAAATTAAAAGACCAAAGTTTTGATCATATTTAAAATTTTTGTTTCTATAGGGACTTTATATATGGGGGAGGATTTTATTCACACTAACACCGGAAATCGAGGTGAACTGTCAGGGTTGGAGAGTCTAGATGACTATTCGGTTGTTACTAAAAGGACTGTTGGCTGCGCAGAAGATAATATCTCCAAAAATACAGTCAGGTTTGGATTGTTTAGATGTCTTTCCCTAATAATGTTTGGAAAACTAGAAATTTGTTGATGTCTAGCTAAAGTTTAGATATAGATTGAAATTTTATTAATGTTTTGCTATCACAGTTGGTCTGCAGTTCGTGAATGCTAATGAGCTAGAGACTGGCATGGTTTTTCAGCTATTAAAAACAAAACGTGTCTTTGGCCGATGAAACTGCTGTTAACCATAGCTTGATCTCAACTATGAACAAATGGATGCAAATGAGCATGATCTAGGCGTGGAAGTTGCAGCTCATAAAGAAACACATGAGGAATAGTGAAATTGCAATGAAGAAAGAAGTTAAATGCAATAGTCCAGCAAATATAACGTGAGCGATTCAAGTCTCATGTACGGAGAACATCGGAAGAAAGCTTCAAGCTGCTACAGGTGAAGAGGATAAATGCATCAATGTAAATCATGTGTATGAGAAGCATATTAGGCATGGAATTAGTATAAGGCAGCTAAAGAAGCAATTGCAAAAGTTGTATAATAAAAATAACTCAAACACCAACAAAGATGACACCAATAATGTAAGGGATAAACAACAATTTTCGTATGTATTCTACTTAATAGTGTAGGCTGTTTGATGTAATCAATCGCGTGGCATGTCATGGATTGTAGAGTTAGGTCGTCAAGTGTTCTCTTGGGGTCATGATGGTTCTATACCATCTTCCATTGTATTCTTTTTGTTGTGATTAATACCATTTAGGGAATCCCGTTACCCAAAAAAAAATCTTTGCAGCTTTTGTATACTGATATTGAGGATGAAAACGATGGACCAAATCTTGCCTTGCAGGTATGAATGAATCTAGCATTTATTTCGTTAAAAGAAGCTTCATTCTCGAAGATTGTTATCATTCTTTATTGTTCATGATATATAATTTTACATTGAGAGGCTTGAATTAGCTTATATGTTTAGCCTATTGTCTTCTGAAACTGATAATAAGGTCATTTATTTACACTTTGAGTTTATAGTTGATTAGCTCATAAAAAGTGATCTTTTTAGCCTTTTAGGTTTGAGCTGCTAAGATTGGGAATAATTGCAGAGAGTAGCAAACCTGCAAGCGAAAATTTGTGCCATTTAATTTGGAGAATCACTTAAAAACTATGTGAAAATAGGAAGATTGGACTCATCGTGGTTGGTTAGTTTCTTACATGCCTATAACGTAGGTGCAAACCGCTAACTTTATGTTGAACAAGTTCCAAGTTTTAGATTGGAATCAATGGATCACAACCCTTTAATAATTTAAAACTGATATTTAGTAAATACAGAATATAGTTAACATTGGCATGGATTTCTAAACGTAACGGCAATCGCCTTTAAGAAACAAGGCCACTCTTTCTGTAGAAAGAGTTGTACCTGTTCCACCTTCGATCTTCAAACGATTGTCAGCTAGGTTGTCAAAAATCTTTCACTTGATGTGCATTTCAGTGGAGGCCAGGAAGGAAGGTTAAATTAAAGTTGCATTTACATTCATATTTTCTTATGTTGATCAATACAATGATTAAGTTTTGATTATTCATTCCTTTAGCTTTATTAGGAATAGATAATAGTTTGTTGTCTAATTTCTTTAATTATATTGGTATTTCATCTATAGAACAGTCACATTCAAGTTTCATAAGTAGTGTTTGGGATAGAAGGATCTGCTAACGATCTTGATAAAAGAATGTGGAATTAGAATACGGATGGAATTGCCTTTGTATCAGTAGTTTGTTGTCATAAAGCCAAGGTACCTTCATTTATTTTGATACTTCACGTGCCTAAGTCATTGTTTTTATGCTTTACATATATATTCTACTACTTAGTTTAAAAATTGATGATTATGTTAAGCTATTGTATATCATTCCCTGTTTACTGATGTAACTTTTGGTTTGTACTTTACACGCCAAAACCTATAATGCTTGAAACACCACAAGCTACATCAATGAAAAAATCTGTTGATTATAAAGGCAAGAAGTATTTAACCATGAACCTTTTAAAAGGACCTACGACCAAAGAGATATATTTTGGACTCCTTTTTTACTTGTGTGGAGATTACTTTGTGAGTCACGTCATTGATAGACATGGAGTGAAGTGACATCAGACGATCGATTTCAGGGGTGTAGATTTTCATTAGCCTACACCTTATGTCTTAGCTTATTTTAAGTAGGTTAGTAGTTTAGCAAGCTCAAGTGTTTGTTTGATAGCATTTGGTAAGGAGCTTTTTTTGTAGTTGAACCGAAATAATTAAACTTCAGTAGTTATTAATGAAATCATATTTTGTTTAGTTTTACACGATCAGTATGGTATTTAAGAAAATATTAGCTGTAAGCCTTGGTAATATATAAAATTATCGTTTTGACCTTATGTAAATTTATTTGTAGCTATATTTGATGAACAATGGTGATTTCTTTTTTGCATGTGGAGAGGTTGGGAAAATAGCACTATTTGAAAGAATCGGAAGGCTTTTGTAGCTCTTTACATACAATATTTATAACCTGGTTAAATTATGAAACTAACAAAAACTGTTATCATACTCAAGGTCGGTGTCATGTGTAGGTCATAACAAGTAAAATGCAAATAACAAGGCAATCAGCCAACTATTTCACCAGATGTATCTGATATGAGTGATGATGTGATTGTTGTTTCCGCCCTTGGCATTTGTCATGTACTCTGGACCAGAATAGGTTGGTACTATTTCTTTAAACCTCATTTAGTTAATTATTGGTCGTATACTCTTTGAATCGAGTGTTCATATGTGGTGGGTAGTATATGTATTTCCAAATATTTCAGCTTTTATTTTTATTATCAGATGGGAGCTTGGGTGAACCGGCTGTTGGTTTCTACTTCTATGTCATGTAGTTTTGTTACCTCACTGAATTATTTATAGATAAAGTAAACAAACAGTATCTTGAACATAATTTTATTTCTGAATTGTTAATCTTACATAGGGTTGCTGAAGTACGTTTTAGAACAGAAGATAGGAGAACCAAAGAAATAATCGGCTGTGTATAGAATTTGCATTTTTTGGGCAAGATTGTTGGTTCGTGTGCTTTGGGTAGTATGGATATGTTGTACATTAGTTAGGTTTGGCTTTAGATCATAGTTTTTGTTGGAGCTGAATAATGTATATAGGTTACTGTAAATTTTGGGATTTGAAAATTTTGTTAAACAAGCAAGTATTGTCTATTTAGTAAAATGCTTAGAAAACATGAGCAAAGCAAGTATTGTGCATTGTGCTCTGGTTTAGTCATTGTTTTCTTTTCGCAAATGTTAGTGTTTTTCATGTTACAGTCCTTTTCTTCATTTATTTTATGACGATGGTTATGTTGGTTTATTTATATTTCTAGAACTAATAAGTATTAGTCTACATATAAGGAAAATGACCATTTCATACCTTTAGCCTACAAAAGACCAGTAAATTTCTTATATGTAGACTGATTGGTGCAATTAAGTTGGTTTCTAAAAGTACAGATGTGAATGCATCCATATCTGGACATATGACCTATTTATGAAGTATACACGGCTATACTGCAGTACTATATAGATTTTGAAACACAAGGACATCAAGTGGATTGACTAAAGATGAATACAAAAATATGTAACTTTCATGTCCACTACACTACACATTCACGTTGACCACTACATCTGTTACTCATATTACTCACAAAATAAATGCCACACTAATATGTGGGATGTTTACACCAGAATGGCGAGACAAGTGTTAAAATGATAATCCCGAATGCTCTTTTTAGGGCTCCTTTTGCGGACTCGTGAACCATCAGCATAGATAGTAAATGAATCATGGGTCGTTGACATAATGACAGACTTAGTAAAATGGCAGTCCCTTTTAATTCTCCTCTTAGACCTCCGTTTATCCAAAGTAAAGCCTTCCTCTTGCACTTCTTCTTATGCCTTCTACAAGCAACGAGTCATCCAAATATCGATGGCTTGTGATCTTATTTTGCTTCTCTCTTTTTCCTTTTTCAGGGAATCTAAGTCATCCGCATCATATTTTTCATACACTTTCTTCTTTATAGAAATTATTTTTACTCACGCTTTTCATCCCAGATTTATTACTACAGCCCTCTCAATCTCCGTCTCATAACCAAAGTCAGAACCCTTAGTTTTATCTGATCTTTCATTTGTTGTTGTCTTACCAAATTGCTTAAACAAAATAGCATCTTATTAAACTTATAAAAAGGCGCGCAGAAAGTTTAAAGTTTAATATGCTAACATCAGTCTCAATTCTCAAATATGTAGGGTAATAGCAAACAATAGATATCCCATGTTTTCAACAAGTTAATCTACGACTAGCATGATGATTTAAGTTTGTGCATAGAGTAGAAAAGACCATGAACCCAAGAATCAAACGATGTTGAGTAATTACAAGTTTGGCATTGACAAACTCATTAAAGGCTTATACACATTACGATCTTTAAGAGGTTGTTACCAAGATATATTATGCATCAACTTTACAATTTTACAACTACCGTTATAACTAATTTTCAAATGTGTGGCAAATTTCATACTAATTTTCAAATGTGTGGCAAATTTCATACTAATTTTCAAATGTAGGAATATACTTAAGGAAACCTGTTTTCTATAAGTAGAAAAGGGACCCAAAGTTCGTATATGTTAACATATACTGTACTAACTTACATGCATGTTTAAGAGGCTCCAAGTTTTCGTGGCGTTTTTTTTAATAATGGAAGAAAGCATTCAGCCCGAAATCATACAACCTAAAAAATACAATAAATAAATAAATAAATTTCAGATTTCTCATTTTTATGATTTGTTTGTTTTGTTTACTTAATAATAATATTTAAGTTAGATTTTTAGAAAAAAACCCGTGCGTGCACGGGTATTATAACTAGTACATGAGAAACTAAAATGAATACAAGAAAGTATTTATTCAATAGAATAGGGAGAAGGGTCTTGGGTTGGGTTGTAACAGCTTTTGGCGTCTAAGTGTAACTTTGACTCTCTTGTTTGACTTTTACTGAATTTTGACTTGTAACAGTTTATTATGTGATTAGAACTCGTGAATTGCTCTCACTCGTTTGTGTATCAAATCGTTGTATGTAACTATTCTTCGGTATCAAATGATTGCAAGCTGATCAGTTTGTTGTTCGAGTGAGAGATGATCTCCACCTTCTTCATAAGGAAATGCTTTTAAAATACTAGATAGAATACATACTTTGTCGCTAAGAAACGAAGAACTAAATGCAACTCTTTTGAATTTGACGATAACTTGAACATAAATTCCAGGGTCCGGTGATAAGAAGATGTCATCGTGTAAAGTATTTGCAGCCACCCGTCTTGCCACACGCAACCGATGAAGGGCAATAAGTATCACGAAACAAGCACAATAATCACCAAGGATTTATGGGTAAGATCCAAGTTCTCATAACCTAACAAATGTGCTTCTTGAATCGATTAAGTTACAACTTTAGAACAGTTGTGCTACATATGTGTCTTGGATAGATCATGTCATCAAATAGCTATATTACTCTTCTATCTCTAGGTGTGATATCTCAAGGTACACAGCCTAGCTTGCATTTGCTTAAAAAGATCTTGATAAACCGGCTCCCAATTGTAATCTTGATGTTGGACAAAATGAAGTAAAATGGGGTGTAGTATATGGCCCGTGTAATAAATTCTCAGAAATTAGTCTGTAAGCCGCTTCAGTTAGGTGAACTCCATCCCAACTAACATATGTGTCTGGTTGATCACACACGGTTGCTGATGCAAGTCCACATTCAGCCGACAGGTTGTAATTATATGGCCCTCCACCTCCACAACACGCATTTAGAGCCCCGTTTGTGAATCCTGCAAAGCGTAAATTCCATCACAACACGTTCATAAACGGAATATGTATGCATAGGGCGACCTTTAAGCAACTTTTCCTTACCTATTGGAATAATCCATCAGTTTTGATGATCAAAACATGATTAAGACTTACGTTATTATGATATATATATCTGGCAACTATGATACTCCTTTAACTTAGGAGGAGGTTTTAATACCATTTATATATATTTTGTTGTAATGACTGTTTTGACCCGTTTGACCTGTTTGACCCGTGCCCTATTCAGTTTGGTCTTCTCGCAATAAGCATTTAATCCATCGATCAATTTACAGGTATATGAGTCAAAATTTCTTACTATAATGATCATTTAGAGTTAACAGAACTTCGTTGGTCATAATAATTCATACTAAAACCTATTAGCATGTTGCATACCAAATGTATCAGGCGATTGGTAGATTTTCATGGCAGCATTGTAGTAGTCAGCGTAGATGACGTTGACATCAGGGTGAAACTCTCTAATCCGATTTAGTTTCGTTTGCAGGAGTTCATTTTGATATTCAGCAAACTCATTTAACCGAATAAGGCAACCAGTTGCGGGATCATACTCTTCCCCCTCAGAATCGTACACTGTCAAGTATGTCGATAAGCATCCAACCGGAAAGTTTCCTGGCACAACTAGTGTCTGAGCCCCCATCTCAATCAACTCCTGCACATACAAATAACGTAATATTATAGACTCCTATAAAATACATTTATATTATGATGATGCATTTAAAGGGTATGTGTGATATAGCTTTGGTAGTGATACTGTGATGGTTCGCACTATGTCGTTTAAATTGTATCGTGTATGATCTGAGTAGCTTCTTACATTGACAGCTGAGACGATGGTATCAATAACAAGAGGAACTAATACTTTGAGCTCATCGATTGGTTTTCCTTCTAACATTGGCCAATTGAAATCGTTTCCTCCAATCTCTCCCATTAGGATCAAAGAATGTCCAATAAAGTTCTTACAATCTGCACACAATATTTCTAGTTGCAAAATATTGGATAGATTAATGTAGAAAAAAAAAAAGCGGAAATCTTGTTTTATAGATGTATCACCGATATCCTTAAACTTATTGATCCTCATAATGCGAATAGTAAGTAACACATACGTATATAGTTGCAATCATATACTTGTGGAGGTAAATAAAAATACTTGCTAACCTGAAGCGTTGCCACAAATAGAAGGCAATGAGCGTTTAAACCATTCCAACTGAACTTCCAAAGAAGCATTTGTCATAGGATTCACAATCCCTCTTGCTTCAAGAACTTGTGAATTCAATGCTGTTGCACCTGCCACCGCATAATTTACTCCTTGTCTGAATACCACAGCATTGTTAGTCTCGTTTTCGTGCACATATGGTGGTACTAATGGCAACCCTAGGCTCTCAGCTACATAAACCAAGACAAATCCTCAAATCATTTACAAAACAATATATTTTCCTAAAGTTGCGCAACATCTAAATCAAAACATAACATTCTAAAAGTTGCCAGGATCAAATTTACATAATACAAAGTGACGCACACATTTTAGATAAGTTACCTAAGAAATCGATAATAAGGCGTCCATTTGAGCAGCGGCCGGTAGAGTGATCAGGAAGGGATTCACCATACGGCAGTAAAACGTATGATATAACTTGACCAGATATGGAAGCAAGTTGTTTTAAGTTACCAGTATCAGCAAGTGAGTCACCAAAGCTTATGATAGACTTATAACATCCATTAGCATACATACTGCTAACACTACATGATAACATCAATATCACCAAGCAACTTAAACAACTCTTCATTGGAAGATAGTATTTGTTGAGGCAAAAATGGTAGTTTGTCAATTTTTTCATTTCTAACCTATCATTCTGTTTTTTCTGATTTTTTTTATATATTTATGGGAAATTGAGAAATCCCATACTCATAAATGTCGCCACCTTTTATCTTATAAATGGTTTTATGCCACCTGTATCCAGCTGAATGATTTTTATTAGAACCCATACAAACCTTAGACATGAAAGGTTATATCTTTGACCTCAAAAGTCAAAGGATTTCAACCTCTTTTTGTTAAAAACAGAAACAGGATGGTTATGCTGCTGTTTTTTCCTGTTTAATATGAGTATCTCCCTAGAACCAAATCTCATAGAACTCCATGGGGAAACACTTTTACGAGTAATAGATAGAATAATACTGTGGCTTCGAAACGAGTAGAACTCTATTGGATTTAATGAGATCTTGTCACGAATTTATAGTGGTCTGATGATAAGCCTACGAACTCTTTTGCCTTATGTACTAGCCTATTCGATGTGCCACTATCAGTATCTCAGTTCTCATAAATCACAATGTAATCTCAAATTGTCCATAACAGGCATACTACGTCCATTAAAATTACAACATCACAACAGCTATGTTAAATTTGCGGATGATATGTATATCAACTGCTGATCATATATGTGAACAAATATTTTTACCTCTGATAGCTTATACTGTAGTACATATTGAAGGTTGTGTTGACTTAAACAGAACTCGATAAACCGCCTTTTAATTGAAATGTTGATGTAGGACACAATGAATTAAACTCGGGTGTGGTATATGGCCCATGATATAAATTCTTGGAAATTATTTTGTAAGCCGCTTCTGTTAAGTGTATTCCATCCCAACTAACATATGTATCTGCTTGATCGCACACGGTTGCTGATGCAAGCCCACATTCCACCAATGAGTTGAAATTATAAGGCCCTCCACCTCCACAGCATGCCTTCAGAGCCCCATTTGTAAATCCTGCAAAATTTGTATTCCAAACCAACATGAACATGAACTGATTATGTGTGCATCAAACTACATCTTTAAATACCACCGGTTGTATAATGTGCAACGGATAAAAAACTGTAACTTCTATTGCGAGTGAAACTTGTCAGGATGGACCGACCATAACATTATGATTCAAATTATGGCTGCAAGACTATAATATAATGGAACTAATAGAAGAGTTGTTTAAGGGAGTGTCTTACTCACACAATAATCATATAAACTCACCCAGAATGCAATCCCAAACACACACGCCCTTTTAAACAACCACTTAATGAATTTACTGTACATTTCAATAGCAACCCGTTTGACCCATTCCCTTTTTACTTAGCTTGACCCATTTTTCCTGTTAAAGATAAAAACATTGCCCATCGTGATCCATTTATACGCAAATGGGTCAAAATGCAGACCTTTCGGCGGAACTATAAAGTAGTTGGCCATAGTGATTTGTATTATAACAAAATTATGTACCAAATTTATCAGGAGATCGGTAGATTTTCATGGCAGCATTGTAGTAGTCAGCGTAGACGATGTTGACATTTGGATGCAGCTCTCGAATCTGATTTAGTCTTGTTTGCAGGAGTTCATTGTGATATTCAGCAAACTTATTTAACTGGACAAGGCAACCAGTTTCTGGATCATACTCTTCCTTCTCAGAACCGAATACTGTCAAATATATGGATAAGCATCCAATTGGAAAGTTTCCTGGAACGACTAGTGTCTGAACCCCCATCTCAATCAACTCCTGTAATAATAAATAATGAAATTAAAGCAAAAATACTATTATAAGCAGTCCTTAACTAAGCATCTTTTTGTGATGATTTATGCAATTTTAAAAGGTATGCATGATATAGATTTTGGTACTTATAGTTTAGACTATGTTTTTTTTATTAACCTGGGTTCCGACTTGACATTGCAAGCAGACTAATCAAAAGGGCGACTATCCTTTTGGATAGCCCGGAGTCATCGCAGGTGATTAGGTGAACCTCGATGGCCAATGGGGAGTTTACACTATGTATTAGAATGTATCGTCTAAGATTTGAGTGGCGTCTTACATTGACTGCGGAGATGATGCGATCAATAACAAGAGGAACTAATGAATTTAACTCATCAACTGGTTTTCCTTCTGATAGTGCGAAATTGTAATCATTTCCTCCAATCTCTCCTACTAGGATCAAAGAACGTCCAATAAAGTTTTTACAATCTGCCAACAATCATGACCAATCAATACTTGTTAAATTTCAATAAAGACTGTTTGAATCACTAGCTTGCATAGTTGCATGATGCCCGTATAACTTTGAAGAAGCAAATGCACACTTTGTTACCTGATGTGTTGCCACAAATAGAAGGCAACGATCGTTTAAACCATTCTAATTGAACTTCCAAAGACGCATTTGTCAAATGATTTAGAATCCCTCGTGCTGCAAGAACTGAGAAGTTCAATGCAGTTGCACCCGCCACCGCATAGTTTACTCCTTTCCCAAATGCCAGAGCATTGTCAATCTCTTTGTCACACAAATATGGCGGTACTAATGGCAACCCCAGACTCTCAGCTGCATATATCAAGAAAAAACCTTAATATAATAGGTATCTGTATCGTCCAAAGATTTATAAAATATGCTCCAAAACCTAACATAATAATGTAATTTACTAGAACTCAAGGTACCAGGATCATAACGATAAAGTTGAAGCGAAAACTTATTTAAAAAAAAATATGATGTATGTGTTGAACACAGACTTGAACCCACTTCCTCCTGCGGGTGGAAGAATCTGTTGCAGACTTGCAGCTAAGAGATAAAGTGAAGCCTTTTGTTATGTATAAATGGTGTCATATGGGTCCCTTGGGGACAGAATTATTTCTAAAAGGGATTTATATGAATGGATTGAAGGGTTCCCTGACTTGCAGCAAATTCCTGTACCCAGGTTTGATGATACGGTGAAAGATAAAGTGTACTGGCCGGGTCAATAGTGATGATCATAAGGAAGTGAATTCTCAACAAAAACAGCTTGGTTATGCTTAAGAGATAATTGGCCAAAGTTCAATGGGATCATGTGGTCTGGTTTTCTCAATATAATCACAGACAGGCATTTATCTTATGTTTGGCTATTCACAAGAAATTAATGACTCAATCATGAAGTGGCAACATGGAGTGAACCTTCTATGCCGTCTTTGTCTGAACTGTGAGGACATTCATGATCATTTATTCTTTCAGTGTAACAAAAGTTTTAGGCAGGCTGGTGATTGGTGAAAGGTAAGATGCATAATGTTTCTAACTCTATGTATGATGTGGTGGATAAAGATGTCGAGAAGCCCTTCAAAAATAATATTTGGGCCATTCTGCAAGGATAATGGTCTCTACTATAGTGTACTATACATGGCAGGAACTGTGGAAGAGTTGAGCAAAGGTATTGACGACAGTACTAAAAGTATGCTCAAGTATTTTGATTGTTAAGAAGTCTCCTGCAGTTTCGGCTGTTGCTACAGAATGGGGCTTGCATTGGTCCCAAAAGAAGCTTATTAGAATCATTGAGTAGCTCAGCTTATGAGTTTGGACTTGGTTTGCGCTGGTTTTACCAGTTCTAAAGGGGTGTTTGGAAGGACTTAAAGCCTACTCGTATTTTCTTAGCCAAAGATGCTGTGTCACAGAGGCGGATTTCTTTGTAATTTGGAGTTTGCTGTTTATCTATCTTACGTTTCAGATGGCCATTGGTGGGTCTGATGGATATACTGGGTCATTTAGATGGATTTACAGTCAAATTCAACGTCAAAATTTACAGACACACATAGCTGAGAAAGTTACCTAAGAAATCGATGATAAGACGACCGTTAGAACACCTTCCAGTTTGTCCATCAAGAAAAGATTCACCGTAAGGCGGCAAAAGAACCGGAAACTCTTGTTTACTAATTTTAGCAAGTTGTTTTAAGTTGCCGGTGTCGGCAAGTGAGTCACCAAAGCTAATGATGGAGGTATAACATTCATTAGCATACAAGCTACTAACATTACACAGCAACAACAATGTCACAAAGTGATGTGCAAAACACGTCATTTTTTGTTTTAGATCTTAATCATGTTGCACCTACTTACTACTTAGTGTTATTAAGTATCATTTTTTAAGTAATCCTTCTGGTATGCATTGACTTTGAATTATTTTATTGCCAGCTTGGTAATTGTTAAATCACCCATGTGCAACGTAAGGGCATTCACAGATTAAAAAAAAGGCTTAAAAGATAACCACTAGTATAGAAAATGGGTTTTTGAAACGTTTTAAAACGCTTTTTGAAACGGTTAGGGTGCGTTTGGTTTGCAGTATGTTTTGAAGAAATTGTAATTGATAAAACGCATGTTAATTTTGAATGAATTATAATTGAAAGAGATGTAATATATTGTAATTATAATATATTAAAATTGTAATTGATATATCCTATTAATGTGTTTGGTTTGTTATCAGTGTAATTTAATTTAATTTTAAAAAAATTTAAGATAATAATATTTATAAAAAATAATAAATAATAATAATAGTAAAACAATAATATATATATATATATATATATATATATATATATATATATATATATATATATATATATATATATATATATATATATATATATATATATATATATAGAGAGAGAGAGAGAGAGAGGTTAATGTGAGAGCTTTTATAAAGTTGTAAAAATGAGAATAAATCTAAAACACCACTAAAAAATTGATGCATAACTATTTTACTAATACTACACCAAAATATATATTATTTATACAACTAAACACTCTACTGACTAATAAACAACGGATAAGTGTGTAATAAATTACTGATACACAATTAAGATTGTGATGCATATACATCAAAATCTCAAAAAGTTAATATCTTTTACATAAACTGGTACACTTGATACACAACCACCACTAAATATCTTAATACACAATACCAAAACATGATACGTATCACACCTCGAATCAAAATGTATCACTTAGATTTCACCAATTTTCAAAAGAAAGCCCATCGAATCTTTGAAAATTAAATTTTTACTTAATCATGTTTTAAAATTGTTTCAAATAGAGTGTCATTTGTGAGATTTTAGTTGGTTCTCATTTTTACAACTTTAAAAAGTTCTCATGTGATCCAAATTCTCTCTCTATATATATATATATATATATATATATATATATATATATATATATATATATATATATATATATATATATATATATTGTAGCGCTAAATGCAGAACCTGTTTTTTGGTACAGAACTTACAGAACCATTTTTTGTTTAATATAGACCTTTAGATCATTTAATTAAAGGATGAGATCATTTCGGTCATTTGTGTAAATATTGTAAACTAAAAGAATGTTGAGTAAAAATGTTTAAATGAGTCAAGGGCATTATGGGGATTTTAATTTGTTACTTTTCAAATAACCGTCCCACTTTAGGACTCACCTAATGATTCTTTCCTTCCCTAATTTTTAATTTAATAATTTTATCATTAATCACCAAGAACTACATCTCTTCTATCTAAGCCTAGAAACCTCCACCTAAGATATTAAAAACCTCTATTGCACCAGTTCTTGTTCATTAGTCCACCGAATGATTTGACTTAGTGGTTTTTATATGTGATTCGCAGATCTTGTAAGTTTTTATTATAATTCGTATTTTTTTCATAATATTTTTAACAGAATAATTTGGCTTTGGATCTGAAAAGTATGCAACTGGATTAAATATTATTAGCGATCTACAAAAGATAATCTGTCTTCTAATCTAAAAAACCCTCGATTTGAAAAAGTATCACTAAGGTTTCTTTTGGAACGTAATTCGATTTAGAAACCTATGAAAAACAAGTGGTTGCTTTAGATGTAAAGAGTGTACATCTAATATTTTTATTTGGTTTAGATCTAAAAATTAGAGATAACAAAAAAATTAGATCTAAAAATAAAAGATAACAAAAAAGGTCGTTTTGTTTCACCCACAAAACAAGAGCATATTTTTCAATTTTCTATAATAAACTTTTCATGATCCTAATGGTTATTTCTTTTTTTTATTGTCTTAGTGGTATATTCCATATTTCTTTTTTAAAATTCTTGGAAATATTATAATACATCTTTTGTTATATGAAATTGTTAGTCCAAATAG
This sequence comes from Glebionis coronaria, assembly GCA_025667525.1. Taxonomy (NCBI): domain Eukaryota; kingdom Viridiplantae; phylum Streptophyta; class Magnoliopsida; order Asterales; family Asteraceae; genus Glebionis; species Glebionis coronaria. The sequence goes on from CM046881.1 coordinate 493,978,817, forward strand.
AAATCTCTAATCACTAAGTTAGTTTGTAATCATATTGATTTGAATAATCGGAACATTGTTTCTTGCTGTTTAGTAATTGAGCGACAAAAATAAAGTTAAACCTTAACTGGTTTTAACATGTTAGTTTAATGAGTATTCTATTGGTATATTGATGTAAGTGGTAAAAATTCATTTAAATAATAGAGATTGTCAAGAATTTTGTTGACTGTTATAATTGCACATCTAAGAATATTATTTTTTAAATGTTATAGTAGTGATGCATTTTATTTTCGATGTGCAGATCAGGTGCTTACAAAAAAATTGCAGCCGTAACATGTCTTTTTCTGAATGAACACGTATGTTCTTATGAATTCGACGGAAATAATGCAGTGTGCAAATATGTTTTTGGAATGGGATTTATATGTTCGAATAGATGTGATGACAAAGTGAAGAGTGCACATATGTTATTTGAAGAGTACATACATGTTTTTTTGAAGAGTACATACATGTTTTTGAATTTCTTTTACATTTATATTTAATAATACACATTTTTATTTAAATTGTATCTTATTTGATATCAAATTCATGTATTGTATTTATGTTTTAGCTTTTTGTAAAGAGATTATGTATATACGCTTATGTTTTTTTATTATAAAATTTTGAGGATAACACCAGAACATATGGGCAATTACCAATTTAAGCAAAAAATATAGTTTCATGCTTAAACAATTATGCTAAAATCATATGTAAATTTACAATGTAAAAAAACATACATGTACCTCTGTTTTGAAAACATGTATGTTGAAAAAAAAATTCAAAAATTTTAGCCTTTAAAACGTTATTTTAATTAAAAAATCATAAAAATTAAAAAAAATGTATTTTACCAATATACCCTTTTTATTTAAATAAAAATATTTAATAGTACTAAATTCCTATTGGTCTAAAACGGTTCTGTAAGTTCTGTACCTAAAAGGAGGTTCTGCAAATAGCGCACCCCTATATATATATATATATATATATATATATATATATATATATATATATATATATATATATATATATATATATATATATATATATATATATATATATGGGAGAGTTAAAATAAAAAAACTTTTTATGCTGAGAAGTATAAGAAGAATTTTCAGACATTAATTTAAAATCAATGGATAAGATCAATCCATACTTCTAACTAACTAACTAACTAACTATCTAAACATGAATTTAAAAAAGTTTTCAAAAAATTCTGAAAAAATTCCACAATGTCGGATATGTTGGTGCATAAAAAAGTTGTGAAGAAAGTTTTTTTAATTTTGAATTTTTTACGTTTTTTTAATGTACAAAAAGCGAAATTCGATGCACAAAAAGGTGAAATTTGGTGTACAAAATTTTTTTCATGCACAAAATTTTTAATTTGTTATAGTTTGATGCGGAATCAAATTTTAAAGGAAAAAGTCTGTTAGCCTCAAAATATTGAGTCAAACAAGAATGTTCGGTCATAAGTTTATATTGTAATATTTATTAGAACGTTGTAATAGGTAGTTAAATAGTCGTGGTTCACGGGCTTGGATTTAAACTAATTAAAGTCCAAACATCAAGCCCGACCCAATATATAGTCCATTAAAGCCCGCATGTGGGTGGACTATATATACTACCCTCCTAGCATGTTAGGAGGGTGGATGGTCATTTGTAAACTCATTATTCCTAATCTAATATTCACCAAGTTAAATCACCTCTCTCTACTTTCTCTCACTACTTTCTCTCTCTAGGAATCCATCTCTTCTCATTTATTTTCTATCACTAATCATCTAAAGATTATGGGACAACATTTGGTATCAATCGCCACAGAGTAGATTGTGTTTGGTTGTTTGGTTTGAATTTGATTCGGTTGATTTTTCCACATAAATCATCCCGAATTAAATTTTGTTTAGTATTTTCGGGCTAGAAATCTTGATATAAATCATTTATATCGATTTGGTAGGGATTTGGTTTGGTTTTCGTGGTCAAAATCGCAAGATTTTGAGGTATTTGGATTGTTTTTGAGTTACGGTTTCTTTGCCTCAAGAACATTCCGAAAAGAAAATTTTCAGAAAAGGGTTTATTATTCCGCAAAAACAGTTTCTCGGAAAAGGGTTTTCTATTGCGAAGAAGTGAATATTCTGAAAAAGGGTTTTTTCTGAAAAAAGTGGTTTTTCCGAAATTTTTTCTGAAATTATCATTATTCCGAAAAAGATTCCGAAGATTTCAGTATTCTGAAGAAGTGTTTCTCTGAAAATCTACTTATTCCGAAGAAACGTTTATTCCGAAGAAGGTAAGTTTTTCTGAATTTTTCATTTTCTCTGAATTTAGTATTATTCCGAAGATTATTCCGAAGATTATTCCGAAAAGTCTTATTTTCTGAAAAAGTATTTATTCCGAAGATTAATCTGAAGATCCACGTTTTTTCTGAATTCACCATTATTCCGAAGAAAGTGTTTTTCCCTAAAACATCAATTTTCCGAAGATCCACGTTTTTCTGAAAACACCATTATTCCGAAGAAATTGCTTTTTTCTGAAAATATTAATATTCCGAAGAGAGGCATTTCTCTGAAAAACTTGTTATTCCGAAATACTCAATTTTTCTGAAAATGTTAGTAATTCCGAAAAAACCCAAAAGTGAAAATTTTTAACAAACACGTGTGATTTTTCGCGTTCGATTTTTTGGTTTCTTGTGAAGACAATTTTTAGGGGATTTTAACATTTTTCATCGACAACAACAATCAACACACATCTACTTAAGATCCATTTACACTTCATCGATTTCAAGTTTCTAGATATGGATTCTACTCAAGAGTATCGTGTCACAAACAACAATATCATGGTAGCGGGGAATAAAGAGAGACCACCAATGCTTGTATCTGGTCGGTATGCTCAATGGCAATCACGTTTCATACGGTACCTTGATACAAGACCAAATGGTGATGCATTGAGGAAATGTATTACTCATGGACCATATGTATTCAAGAAAATCTCAAGTCCTCCAAGAGCAGCCACAGATACTACTGATCCAATTCCTACAAGTGAACGTGATGAAACAAGAGCTGATCTCACACCTGAAGATTGTGCTTGGCATGATGCAGAGAAGGAAGCCATCTATATGGTTCTAAGTGGGATTGGAGATGACATTTATTCCACGGTTGATGCTTGTCCTACAGCACATGAAATGTGGACTGCTATTGAACGCTTGCAACAAGGAGAATCACTCAACAAACAAGATGTCAAAACAAACTTGTTTTGGAATTTTGGCAAGTTTACTTCAAGGGATGGAGAATCAATTGACTCTTACTACTCCAGATTTTATAAGATGATGAATGACATGACAAGAAATAATCTGCAAGTCTCCACCATGCAAGTCAATGTTCAATTTCTTAACAACTTCAACTCGAGTGGACACGGTTCGTTACTTTGGTGAAACAACAAGAAAAGTTAGACGAGGTCTCATATCATCGACTCTTTGACATCTTGAAGCAATTTCAGAATGAAGCAAATGAGATTCGATCTGAACGTGTTGCCAAGACGGCTAATCCACTTGCTTTAGTGACTACAACTCAACATGTTCAAGGTCATAACTCTCGTGCTCCTAAGTCATATTCCACTACATCATCTTCACCACGATCTTCCACATCATCTAAGTCTTCATCATCCACAAGATCTCGAGGTAAAGTGCCAAGAGCACCATCACCACCATCTGAGTCCTCATCTGAAGAAGATAGTGATGAAGACCAAGCTCAAAAGAATCGAGAGATGAAACAACAAATTGCTTTCATAATAAAGACTTACAAGAAAATCTATAAACCCACCAACAACAATCTTCGCACATCATCTAACACCAAGAACCGATATGTTGAAAGTCCTCCAAGGTATGACACACGTCGACGTGGTGAAAGTCCTTCTAGGTATGATCGACATAATCCAACGCATGTTGAGGGTTCTGCGAGATATGATCGACAAACTGCCAAGTATGATACTCAGAGGATTGCTGCTGCTACTGGGAATAGGGAAACAGTTGGAAGTCAAGTGGTTCAGCAGAGTGGGATTCAATGTTTTAATTGCCAAGGTTATGGGCATATGGCAAAGGAATGCAGGAAGCCGAAAAGGGTTAGAGACTCCAGCTATCACAAGGAAAAGATGCTGCTATGCAAGAAAATGGAAGCAGGGTTAAATTATCAGCTGAGGAAGGAGCAATGCTTGATGATACTGATGATGAAGATTCTGATCAAGATCTCGATGCACATTACTCGTACATGGCAAAGGTTGAAGAAGTTCTCAAAGTCACTGATGATGACAATGGCCCTATCTTTGACACTGAGCCAATCGATAAGGTACACACTACTGATGAATATAATGTGTTTGGTAATATTCCTGAGCATAGTGATCTACCCAATGCCATTAATGACACGTGTATGATGGAAACGGTTGATAGCAATAACACACCCGATTCATCAGACATGTGCAATAATGAGTCTGAGGATGATCAACATGCAAATGAATATGATGAAGAGGAACGTATTGCGCTTGCTAATTTAATTGCTACTTTACAAAAAGATGTCACTGAAAATAAAAAGAGTCAAAAGCAATTAAAGAAGGCAAACGCTACGCTCACTCAAAGTTTTGAAGAATGCAAAGCTGCTCTTATCAAATCTACTGAGATGACTGAAAGCTATAGAGATGAGCTCCTTCAGAAAGCCAAAGAGCTTGAGGGGTACAAGGGAAGTGCGTTAAAAAGTCAAAAGGACGATTTTGAAAACAAATATAATACAACTCTTGAGTTATTAGCTAAAGAGAAGCGTCAATATAATGTTTTCTTAATGGATGAACGCCAAAAAACGTACCTTGCCAAGACCAAAGTTAATGAACTTGAACAAAAGATTTCTATGACCACTACTGATTCTGCTAAAATTCTTGAGGATAAGAAACAAGAGGTAGATGCGTTAAAACAAGACTTCAAAAGTAGATATGATAAAGAAACTGAAAAAGTAACGAAACTAGAAGCTCAAGTCGAATTTTTGAAGAACGTTGTTTATAAAACGCATGATTCTATTCAATCTGTAAGAATGCTAGCACCTCCGTCGATGTTTAAGGGTCAAGCTAGCTTTGTAAGTCCTGAGTACCTTGCCAAAGCTCAAGCTGCGAACCCGTGTCTTTATCTTGATGAGACTGAAAGGACAGATCTTGATTGCATGCCTGTTAGTGCCGATAGTGAAGAGACTGCCCTTTGGGATGATGATAGTCAACCACTTGTCAATAAGGAGTTTGTGAAACCATATAATTATGCTTATGAGAATAGTCTTTATGGTCTTTTCAACAAACAAACTCAGAAAACTCGTGAGGAAGTGTTTTTAGAATGCAAACAAAAGAGAATTCAATGGAAGAAAGCATTTGCCCCTAAGAAATCTAATGTTTATAAATACATAAACTACCTCCCTCTAGATGAATCTAAAAGCAAGAGTAGGAAAACATTAGGTATTCTTAAACACCACACAGATAATGTTAAATCTATTGTCGAAAGAGACTGGGCAAAACGTGAAAATGCTGAGTGGACACGTCCGATTCCTTAAGATATTACATTGCTTGTGAAAGAAATTTTAATTCCTAACACGGCGTTTATTAAACAAACTGTTCTTCAACTTGAGGAGTTCATTCGGACTGAAATGTATGATGATTTAAAATATGTTGAATCTCTTGAGAAACACATTGAAGATCTTCAAATGGAGAAGACTGATTTTTCAGATGAATGTGATTTACTATTGCAAGAATGTGTTTCTAACGATGTTATGTGTGCTTATTTTACATCTTGTGCTGATATTGATGAATATTCTGAAGTTGCATGCCAATATCTTGATAAAAGCAAAGAATGTGAACGTCTTGAAATTGAGCTTTCGAAACATAAATAAAATGTTGATAAAAAGGCTTTTGAGTTACTTCAACACAAAACTGATTTCCTTCAAAAACATTATCATTCACTTGAACTTGCTTTGCAAAAAGACATTGGTAGTTTTCCACATGATAAATTACAAGAAAAACTTTCCCAAACGCTTCGAGAAACGAATGAACAGAATTTGGAAATTAAAGGGTTGAAAGCTCAGTTACAAGACATGGACAGAGCGATAGCAGAGTTGCAGAAACTCGTTGCTAAAATGGGTGGGAAAATCGTGGAACCTAGCATTAAGAAACCTGTTGTTAGACAACCCAATGCTTCTAAAGTGAATAGATCCTCTATCTTGGGAAAATCATATGCTTTATCAAATTCCTCGCTTGCAAAACCTGTGTTTGCCCCCAAAATAGATGGAAAGGAAAAGTTACCACAAAATCAACCCCTAAGGAATGCCATAGCACCAAGCGTTAAGCACAATAATGTGATTAAACCAGGGATGTATAGAATGACCACTAAGCCCACAAACAAAGTTATTCAATCGCCTCAGACTTCTAGAAACACTAATATTCGTGTGTCTTCTACTACAGGAATAGTCTCCACTACTAGTGTTAGCCGGCCTCAGCTTAAGAGCACTCAAGTGAATGATAAGGTCTGGAAACACAAGAATCAAGGGAAGATGAAGGAAGTAGAAGCACACCCTAGGAATTTGAATGTTTTTAAGAATAAAAAGTCTGTAATCGCATGTAATGACGATATGAATGATGAGAATGATTTGAATGCTATGAATGTGAAATTTGTTTGTGTCAAATGTGGCAAGTGTGCTAATGCTAATCATTCTATGTGTGCTATGAATAAAGTCAAAGGCGTAGATACTAGAACTAAGAAGCAAGGTGTGATGCCTATTAGAGCTAGTAAACCCAAACGCAAAGTGAACCATTCTGGTGCTACCCCCACTAAGAAAAGTAATGCATCAGACTCCACCACTAAGAATCCTAGAAGCACAATTAAGGAATTATATGAGTCTGCTAGCAAGTCTTGGAAATGGTGGTTTGCTAATCAATGTCCTCCCGGATATAAATGGATGCCGAAAGCTAGGACAGACAATGTGAAAATGAGTGTTAGTTTGCCTTTAAATGTTGATAAGGACATTAATGATTCTACTATCACAACTACTGTGGTATCCAATTTAGCAATTGCTCCATCGTGTTCTAACTCTTCTGTAGGTGATACAAATAATTCTCTTCATACTGGACTCCGGATGCACGAAGCACATGACGGGGAATCTCAAGCTTCTAATTAACTTCGTGGAGAAGTTCCTGGGCACGGTCCGATTCGGAAATGATCAATTTGCACCGATCCTAGGATATGGAGATTTGGTTCAGGGAAAAATCACGATCAAAAGGGTATACTACGTCGAAGGGCTTAATCACAATCTTTTCTCGGTTGGTCAATTCTGTGATGCGGATTTGGAAGTTGCTTTCAGAAAGAAGACATGTTTTGTTCGTGATTATGATGGGAATGACTTACTTACCGGTACACGGGGTACTGATCTTTACATAATTCCACTTCAAGACACAACTTCATCAACTCCAATTTGCTTCATGGCTAAAGCTTCAACGACTCAGGCATGGTTATGGCATCAACGTCTTTCTCATCTCAACTTTGATACCATTAACTTGCTTTCCAAGAAAGATATTGTGAGAGGCCTTCCAAGCTTGAAATTCATCAAAGATCATCTTTGTTCTTCTTGTGAACTTTGTAAAGCTAAACGAAGTAGATTCAAAACAAAGACCACACCAAGCTCTAAAGGACTGTTAGATCTTCTTCACATGGATCTGTGTGGTCCCATGCGTGTTCAGAGTATCAATGGAAAGAAATATATTATGGTAATTGTCGATGATTACTCAAGGTACACATGGACTCACTTCTTGAAGTCCAAGGATGAAACACCCGACGTTCTCATTAGCTTTCTTAAATTGATACAACGTGGTCTTCAAGCTCAAGTTAAAGTGGTTCGTACTGACAGAGGTACAAAATTTTTGAATTCAAATCTGAGAGAGTATTTTGGAGCCGAAGGGATTGAACATGATACATCTATTGCTCGAACACCCGAACAAAACGGCGTTGTTGAAAGACAAAACCGTACTTTGGTTGAAGCTGCTCGAACATTATTATCCGCTTCAAAACTTCCACTATACTTTTGGGCCGAAGCCGTGTCAACCGCATGCTACACACAAAACCGCTCCTTAATTATCCCAAGACACGAAAAGACACCATATCACATAATTCATGATCAAAAACCTTCACTCAAACACCTTCATGTTTTTGGATGTACCTGTTACATTATTCGAGATGGTGAAAATTTGGATAAGATGAAAGAAAAAGGTGATGCATGTATTCTTGTGGGATATGCAACTCAGTCTAAGGGATATAGAGTATACAACAAGAGAACAAAATTGATTGTCGAGACTATTCACATCCGATTTGATGAATTACAAGAAATGGCACTTGAACAAAACAGTTTAAGTCCCGATCCACAACGACAAACGACTTCCGTTCACAACCGCACGGAACTCGGAACTCAAGACCACAGCAATGAACCGTCAAGTTCAACGCTAGTTCCAGAAAATGTTCATAGAGCTGATATGACAGTCGACACGACAATTGAAGAGTTGGAAATGTTATATGGACCAATGTATGATGAATATTTCACGGGGGAGAAACAAGTTGTATCGAAGTCTTCCGCTGACACTCATGATAAGAATGATGCTACCGATCATCGTCAACAACCGGATACAACTTCATCTACTTCAACACGGGTTGCTGCAGATTTACCTCCTCAGAATATCACTTCAACAATCGATCCTACAACATCCACAACTATTGTCATTGCTCCAGAGAACACAAATCAAGCAGACGATGCATTATCTGACGAAGACGAATTTATCAACCCATTCGGTACACCGGTACACGAAACTGGAGAGTCTTCTACTCACCATGTTGATCCGTCAAATATGCACACGTTCTACCAACGACATCCTTCAACACATCATTGGACCCGAGATCATCCTTTGGTTCATGTCATTGGAAACCCTTCACAGCCCGTTCGTACAAGACGACAGCTTCACACCGATGGCGATGTTTGTATGTTTGCACTCGTCGTGAGTTCAGCTGAACCAAAAAAAATCAAAGAAGCAATAGCTGATCATGCTTGGATTGAATCGATGACGGATGAACTTCAACAATTTGAAAGACTTAAAGTCTAGGAACTTATGACAGACCATACGATGTAACACCATTAAATCTTCGATGGATCTGGAAAAACAAGATGGATGAAGAGAACACGATCATCAAGAATAAATCCAGGCTAGTGGCTAAAGGGTATGGACAGAAAGAGGGTATTGATTTTGAAGAATCATTTGCACCAGTAGCTCGGATGGAAGCGGTCAGGATTTTTCTTGCTTATGCTGCACATAAGGGATTCATTGTCTTTCAAATGGACGTAAAGACGATGTTTCTTAACGGTCATTTGAAGGAAGAAGTCTATGTCACACAGCCGGAAGGATTCGTCAATCCTCATTATCCTGACAAGGTGTATCGTCTCTACAAAGCACTTTATGGACTCAAGCAAGCTCCAAGGGCGTGGTACGACGAGCTCTCGAAATTTCTGGTCTCCAAAGGTTTCTCAAAAGGTTCCATTGATTTAACTTTGTTCACTTATAAATATGGGGACATTTTGCTTGTGCAAATTTATGTTGATGACATTATTTTCGGGTCTACAAACCCAAAACTTTCAAAATGGTTTGAAAAAGTAATGCACAGTAGATTTGAAATGTCTATGATGGGCGAACTAAAATTCTTTCTAGGAATTCAAGTTCACCAATCCCCAAGTGGTATCTTTATTAACCAAGCTAAGTATTGTCAAGAGATAATCACAAATCATGGTATGTAATAAGTGTGAAAACACTTATCCTTTTACCACTTATTTCCAATAATAACAAGACCAAAACGTGTGATTTATGTCGTAAAAGTCGGAATTATGCGTGGTTTGTGTTTTTATTGTGTTTTAGGACCAAAATATGAAAAAGGAAGAAAACACGGGTTTTCACGGGCTTTTATCAAAGAAAACGGGAAAAGACGAAGTCAAAAGATCAAGAGTGCAAAAAGAACGGAAGTCCAAGGCCTATTCTGAAGATTTATCGAAGAAAAAGTCTAAAGTCGGAAGTTTAACGAAGTCGAAGAACTTAATAGAAGAAGAAAATTAAAAGACAAGTTCAAATCCCGAGACGACATCGAGAAAAGACGAAGAATTAAAGTCGAGTCGAGAAGACGTGAAGAAAGCAAGAAAGAAAATGCAACACATGCACTCCTTCCACCTTCCCTATAAATACCCTCCTAATAGTCATTAGGAGGGGAGTTAGTTAATTCTTAGTTAGTTTTCACTTTTTCATTTTCTTTCTAGTTTTAGAGAGAGAAAGTCTTAAACTTTCTCTCACTAAATTTCATCTTTTCTTTTATTCTTTCAAGATTAAACATTTGTATTGCTTATTTTTCATTAATCAAAGTTCTATTTTAAGCTTTTAATCCTTAATCTCATTCTACTTTTCTTTAATTTTAGATTGATTTTGGTGCGATATTCATATGATCCGTGTTGTTCTTAATGATTTCGTGCCTAAAAAGTTAATCTTTTGATCATTTCATAAGTTTTCATTTGATTAAGCTTTAAGACTCTTGTGCTTATTGGCTTATTTTTATGATTAGCTTATTTACTAATAAGATTTTTCCTTAAAAAGTTCATGTTTTTATTGTTTGATCCAAAAGTTGTTTAATTTCGAGTTAGATAAGTTGATAAGTGCTTATTTGATCCGGTTCATTAGTGATTCGTTTAGTTTTGGGAATAAGCTCTCCATTATAGCTTATTTCTTGGCTTTAACCGAATCCCTAACATTTCGGAAAGGGTTAAAACCCCTTTCCGATTGGCACATTCCGAGCAGCCTTCCTCATCCCTTCATTCCGATTGAACAATCGGAAAAGGGTTTCTGATTTTCCGATCTACACATCCTTATTCCGATCACTGTGATCGGATTAGGGCTTTCACATTCCGATTGGTTTCAGTTGTTGAGCATTCCGATAGGTACTAATCCATGTTATTCCGATTGGCTTCAATTCTCCATATTCCGATTGTGTTTGATTATAAGCATTCCGATTGAGCAATTTTATATATTCCGATTAGGTATTTTATCCCACATTCCGACAGCCTGACTTCCCATATTCCGACCACCAGATCGGAATATATTCCGATCTGGGCTTGTTTTTGGCTTATTCCGATTTGGCTTGTCTAGTGTATTATTTTCATTAAATTTCTAAGTGTTAGTTTTTATTAAGTGATTAAGCATTTTTCTAATCTAGTCTTTAAGTTTCCAAGCATTTTCTTTCAACTCATTTTAGTATTAATCTTTTAAACTTCTACTTTTCTCAACGACACTTACTTATTTCTTGCTATTATAGTTTAAAATAGACAATCAACCAAACCATTCTCTTGATTCACCAAAAGACGATTGAGTCGCACTTAAGACCGGTTTTCAATTCGAAAGGATTCGAACGATAAGATTTTATACCTAGCCAAAAGCGAAGTATTAAATGGCGCCGCTGCCGGCTCTTTTCGTTACGATTAACGGTTTCTAGTGAGAGACGCATTGAATTTTGGGATCCGTTCTTTGAACGTTATTTTCCTTGCTTTAAAAATTTCAAAAATCCATAAAAAATATAAAACTCTTCAAAAATACAAAAACATTGAAAAATCATTAAAAAGCAATTCTTTTCAAAAGGTTTTGCACCAAAAAGATTATATAGATATTTTCTCTGTGTATATTTTTCTCCTGCAGGTGTATGCGTACTAGATCTTCGAACTATTCTGAGCCCGAGACTCGTGAAGATTTAGATATGGCTGGTGTTAATAACAACAATAATAACCCACCTCTACCCAATTTGAATAACAACAACAACAACAACAACAACAATGTCCACCTACCTGACTTACAGACAATGGAGGAATTGTGTTAACCCACCATGAACGGACGCGGAGGCCCGATTGCGCCGATGCACGTCACGGCCCAAGAGTTTTCGTTGAAGCATCACATGATCCAGCAAGTGCAAACTAACCCGTTTCGTAGAATTCCGGATGATGATGCCAACAAACACCTCGACAAATTCATTACCATAACCCAAAGCATGAAGTGCTCCGGTGTTTCTATGGATGACCTTCGCCTTCAACTTTTTCCCCACTCGCTTTCTCACCATGCCGAAAAATGGTTTGACCGTCTTCCTAAGAATTCTATTCATACGTGGAATGACATGACTCAACGCTTTTTATCGCGCTACTTTCCTCCATCCATGGTCACTAGCCTTCGTAACCAAATCAGTGGATTCATGCAACACAATGATGAATCGCTCTTTGATGCTTGGGAACGATACAATGATTTGATCGACCGCTGTCCAAATCACAATATGCTCCCCGTCACTCTCATTGACACCTTCTACAATGGTCTCACTTTTCGTGATCGTGACACGATCAATGCCGCCGCCGGTGGTACCTTTATGAAAAGGAGACCAGAGGAGTGCCGAGAGTTGATCGAAAACATGACTACTCACCACAAGAATTGGGTTTCATCCGCATCCTCAAGATCTAATCAGAGAGTCAATGTTTCATCTACTACTTCCAATCCTGAAATGACTGAAATTTCTCGACAACTTGCTGAAATGAACAAGAATTTCATGGCCATGGCCACAAACCACTTTCAACAAGCTAAAGCCGTTGCTATTTATTGTGACACATGTGGTGGTCCTCATTCTTATAATGACTGTCCTTCTACCCAAGCCAATTTTTCTGAAAACGTTAACGCAGCTTACGGCACTTATTCCACGGGAGGCTATCAAGCCCGCCCGCAAGGAGACCGTGGCTTGCTAAGTTATCGTTCCAACAATTATCTTGCTCCTCCCGGTTTCCCTCCTGCAAACCAAAACCAACAACAAAGCTACAACCAATCCTAACCTCGTGCAAACAATCAATATCAATCCCAACGCAACCCATACCCAACTCAAGGAAATGCTCAAGCTTACCAAGCTCCACCTCTCAATCAACCGATGGCAGTGAGTCCAGACGTCGAGACATTCATGAAGACTAATCGGGAGATGGTGACGAATCTTCAGAGTCAAGTCCGCAACTTGAAGGGCGAAATGGCAAAACAAGGGAACGATATTCGAGCCGAGCTAAGGAATGACATGGCAAAACACAGCAATGAAATTAATGCAAACATGAGAGACTCTTTTAATAATCAAGCGGTTCACCTTCGGGATATGATTGGTTCGCTCATCCAAGGTAATCAACCCTCTTCTTCGGGTACTCTTCCGAGTAATACCGTTGCGAATCCAAGAGGGGAGATGAAAGCAATCACCACTCGTAGTGGAAAAGGTTATATGGAACCCGAGCTTCCTACACCTCCACCCGTGATCGTGAACAAGGAAAACGAGCAACTTTCCTCACCTCCTTCACCTTCTATCCCTATTTCCCCACCACCCGTGGTTGTGAGTGATCCTATTCCCTTAAAGCCTTCTTCTTCATCCAATATACCTTATCCTTCAAGGTTGAGGAAAGAGAAGCAAAAGAGCAAGGATGATATTCAGGTTTCAAACTTTCTAAAAATGTTTAAACAATTGAATTTTAACATCTCCTTTGCCGAGGCTCTCGCTCACATGCCTAAATACGCTAAGATGTTTAAAGATCTTCTAAGTGATAAGGAAAAGCTTCTTGACATCGCTCATACCCAACTTAATGAGAACTGCTCCGCAGTGCTCTTAAGGAAATTGCCCACCAAACTTGGTGATCCGGGCCGCTTCTTGATTCCTTGCAACTTCCCGGGAGTAGAGAATTGCATGGCCCTAGCCGATTTAGGTGCCAGTATAAACTTAATGCCTTTAAGTGTTTGGAAGCAATTATCTCTCCCCGAGCTAGTCCCCACCAAAATGACTTTGGAATTAGCCAACCGTACGGTTGCTTATCCAGTGGGGATAGCCGAAGATGTCTTTGTTGGCGTTGACAAATTCACCTTCCCGGCGGATTTTGTTGTCGTTGACTACGAGATGGATCCCCGTGTTCCATTAGTTGTTGGACGTCCATTCCTGAGGACCGGTCGCACTCTCATTGATGTAGCCGCGGGCGAAATAATCATGAGAGTTGGTGACGATAAAATTGTCTTCAACATGGGTAAGATTTATAAGCAACCCTATTCATATGAGAGTGTTAATGCTATTGATGTTCTTGATGAGGCTTGTGAAGAACATTTTCATGATGCTTGCAAAAGTACTATTTCTTCTCTACCCAATGTTGAAACCGTTGCCTCAATTGCTCCAGCATTGACTCCTTTTGGAGAAAGTGACTTGGATGATTTCGAAGCTAGCTTGGGTCCTCTTGATATTAAGTATGATAATTTGTCCACCAATTGGGATGAAGATATTCGTACTATTGAGAGACTTCTCAATGAGGACCCATTTTCTCCTCCTTCTCCTAAAGAGGTGACTAATGATGATCCATCGTTAGTTTCACCATCTATTGAGAATCCTCCCACTCTCGAGCTTAAGGACCTACCTCCTCATCTTGAGTACGTGTTCCTGGAAGACAACGAGAAGTTACCGATCATCATCGCAAAGGATCTGAAAGAAGACGAAAAAGCCCGACTTGTCGCCGTGTTGAAGAAGCATAAAAGAGCTATCGCTTGGAAAATCTCCGACATCCGTGGAATTGATCCTCACTTCTGCACACATAAAATTCTCATGGAGGACGACTTTAAGCCCACAATTCAAAGCCAACGAAGGGTGAATCCTAAAATCCATGAAGTCATCAAAAAAGAGGTTATCAAACTTCTTGATGCGGGCATGATTTACCCTATTTCGGATTCACCATGGGTTAGTCCAGTCCATTGTGTGCCTAAGAAAGGCGGAATCACCGTTGTGCCCAATGCCAACAACGAGTTGATTCCTACCCGTCTCGTTACTGGGTGGAGAGTTTGTATAGACTACCGCAAACTCAATGATGCCATGAGAAAGGATCATTTCCCTCTACCTTTTATGGACCAAATGCTTGAACGTTTAGCGGGTAATGAATATTACTGCTTTCTTGATGGTTTCTCGGGTTATTTCCAAATACCCATCGATCCCCAAGATCAAGAGAAGACAACATTCACTTGTCCCTATGGCACATTTGCTTACAAAAGGATGCCTTTTGGCTTATGCAATGCCCTCGGGACTTTCCAAAGGTGCATGTTGGCTATCTTCCATGACATGGTTGAGCAAACCATGGAAGTCTTCATGGATGATTTCTCGGTCTTTGGGGATTCCTTCTCTTCTTGCCTTGCCAATTTGGAACGTATGCTTAAGCGGTGCGAAGACACTCGCCTTGTTCTGAATTGGGAAAAATGCCATTTTATGGTAAAAGAAGGCATTGTGCTAGGACACAAAATCTCTAAAGCCGGTCTTGAAGTCGACCGTGCTAAAGTAGATGTCATAGCCAAATTACCTCCACCTTCAACCGTGAAGGGTGTGAGAAGTTTTCTGGGTCATGCGGGCTTCTATCGTCGATTCATTCAGGATTTCTCTAAAATCGCTCGCCCGATGACCCACCTCTTGGAAAAAGATACTCCTTTTATCTTTTCTAAAGAGTGTCTCGAAGCCTTCAATCTTCTTAAGGATAAGCTAACTAAGGCACCGGTCTTGGTTACCCCTAATTGGGAGCTGCCTTTTGAATTGATGTGCGATGCTAGCGACTTTGCTATTGGTGCGGTTTTGGGCCAACGAGTGAATAAACACTTCCAACCAATCCACTATGCTAGCAAAACAATGATGGGGGCTCAATTGCATTATACGACAACCGAAAAAGAACTTTTAGCTGTTGTCTATGCTTTTGAGAAATTTTGACCCTATCTTGTTTTATCCCCCACCATCGTATACAAGGACCATTCCGCGTTGAAGTACTTGATGACAAAGCATGATTCTAAGCCAAGACTTCTTTGCTGGGTTTTACTCCTTCAAGAATTCAACATTGAAATTCGCGACAAGAAGGGAGCCGAAAACCTGGCCGCGGATCATCTGAGCAGACTTGAGGATCCATATCAAGGGGATCATCCGAACAAAGAGATCAATGACTTTTTCCCCCTTGAGACCTTAATGTCTATAAATCTCAATCTTGATGGCACCCCGTGGTTTGCGGACATTGCAAACTACTTAGCGGGTGGTATTCTCATCAAAGGGCTAACATCCCAACAAAAGAAGAAGTTCTTGAATGATGTTAAGACTTACTTTTGGGATGACCCTTTTCTATTCAAACAATGTGCTGATCTGATCATTCGTCGATGTGTTGACGGACCGACAGCTTTTGACATTCTCCAAGCTTGCCACAAAGGACCCACCGGTGGTCACTTTGGTCCCAACTACATCGCTAAAAAAGTTTTTGATTCTGGATTCTATTGGCCCACCATTTATCGTGATGCTCACGAAATGGTTAAGCATTGTGATGCTTGCCAACGTCAAGGCAAGATCACACATAAAGATGAGATGCCTCAAAATTTCATACATGAATGTGAAATCTTTGATGTATGGGGCATCGACTTTATGGGGCCATTTCCATCCTCCAAAGGGAACAAGTACATCCTCATCGCCGTCGACTATGTTTCTAAATGGGTTGAAGCTAAGGCTCTTCCTACGAATGATGCGAGGGTGGTTGTGAACTTTTTGAAGCAGCTCATCGCTCGATTTGGCGTTCCTCGTGCTATCATCAGTGACCGCGGGACTCATTTTTGCAACGATCAATTTGCAAGAGTCATGGCTAAGTATGGTGTTAATCACCGTCTTTCCACCGCTTATCATCCCCAAACCAATGGGCAAGCCGAGATATCCAGCCGTGGATTGAAGCGCATTTTGGAGCGTACTGTGGGAGAGCATCGCGCCGCGTGGGCCGATAAGTTAGATGATGCTCTGTGGGCTTTCCGTACTGCTTACAAGACCCCGATCGGTTGTACACCTTATCGTCTTGTGTACGGGAAAGCCTGCCACATCCCAATCGAGCTGGAACATAAGGCGCACTGGGCCTTGAAGTGGGCTAACTTCGACATCAACAAAGCCGGTGATCTTCGCAAGATTTAACTCAACGAGCTAAATGAACTGAGGAATGAAGCTTATGAGAACTCGCTGATCTACAAGGAGAAGACGAAGATCATTCATGACGCAAAAATCAAGAACCGAGAGTTCCACGTTGGTGATCAAGTCTTACTCTTTAACTCTCGGTTGAAGATCTTCTCTGGCAAGTTGAAGAGCCGCTGGTCTGGTCCATTCACCATCGCCAAAGTCTTTCCATATGGGACCATTGAGCTTTCTCAGCCGAATGGGCCCAATTTCAAGGTGAATGGCCAGCGTTTGAAGCTGTACTTTGGTGAGGACATCTCTCAAGAGATGATTCCATCCCTCACCACGTTCCCCATGAACTAAATTTTGGTCGAGTCAGGCTCGTGACTCGGTGAACAAAAACAAGCGCTTCTCGGGAGGCAACCCGTGATGTATCCTTTACTGCTTTAATAATAAGTGTAGGGGGAGCCCCGTATGTGTTTGTTGTCTTGTTTCTTGTGCTGTGCAGGGATTAAAGCTTCAAAGATCCACCTTGATGACTTTTGACGAACCCTGATACCGTGTTCCCATCTTCCCGGTTCTATCCTAAACTCTTGTGATTCAATATTTCATATTTTATATGTTCACATTGAATTCACTTTAGTTGTCCTTTCCTTAACAAGATTTAAACAAAGTGCACAATGTCCTAAGTGTAGGGGAGTTTACTCCCACATGCTTAAACATTGAGGACAATGTTTATCTCAAGTGTAGGGGGGACTTCTATCGAAGTAAGTGGTCTTTTCCATGAATTTGCCCTCATTTTAACCGGAAAACTTGATTTTTCGACATTTTTCAAAAATTTTAATCTATTTTGGCCTAGTTGTATAGTTGTATTTTCCTTTATCATGTTTAGTTTCTTTCCATTGCTAGAATAGATTTTAAATAAAGTGGTTTTAGATTTTTCTTAGTTATGAACGTTTTGACTCAACCCGAGTTTACTTACCTAAGTTTACTCTAGCTAGTATCCTTAACGTGTTTAAGTCAAGTTTTACTAGGCTTTTATATAGGGAGCTATAAAACGCGAAAGTCTTAACTCTCACGGGTTAAGAACAAGAACTTTTCGCAAGTTCCTATAATTGATCCTAGAGAGTCGTTTATCAAGGGAACTTTAAAATGCGATTTCTAAACTTGAAGAAGTCTAAGAATTTGCAAGATCCTATAGATGACTCGAAAACCCAAAACTTTGATTTAATAGGCTAAGCATCCACGAGTCTCATTCCTTGAGATTTTAAACTGTGGAGAACGAGAGATGATAGAGTCAATTATAAGTTTGGTATTCTTTCGTGAATTTATGTGAGTTAATTATGAGCCTATTCTCCCTCCGCTTGTTAATAAATTTATCTGCAATAAATAAGGATGTACGATTTAAAAGGTTACTTAGCTTCTAGCCCCAGATCGTTGAGTTCATAGCCAAGGCATAACTTATTGAAGCGGGATGCGAAGATTGGCGAGTCCGAAAAGGCCCTAACAAGGCCTGAGGGCTACATTTTGTTGCTAAAGATCCAAAAGTGATGTGAAGAATCATTTATCGAAAATCAATATGAAGGATCGAGACACACGACGAAAAGCAAAAACTCCCCAAAAGTCATGGAGAAGTCTATCCAAAAAGACCCTAACAAGGTATGAGGATAAATAGATCCAAGTCCTAAAAGGAGGCGGATCGTTGTATATCAAAGTCCAAAATAAAGATTGGAGAAAAATGAAGAAGTCGTGGTCCAAAGATGATGAATCTCTCAAAACTTCAAGTGAAGAAATTCCTATTATGAAGAGAAGGCCATTATTTCATGAACGTCTCTCAAAGATTCGAAGTATGAAGTCGCTGCCAAATATCGGTCTGAGAAAGGTCTCAAATCGTGAAGCGAGTTATGCCAAGATATGAACTTTATGAGGTCCTGAGAAGCAGTTTTAAAAGATTTGGTCCTTTAGCTAACTATTGATTAAATCATTCACTTTATTTTCGGCCTAAATAACTATCGAAATAAGTCAAACAATGCATCCTCGTGATCATTCAAGACAAAAATAAAATATAAGAGATACACCTAGGAATAAGGGAGTCTAAGTGAGTAAGTGGCCCACATGAGTTCGTGATAGTTTGCTAACTTATAATAACAATGATCTCGTTTTTAAGCTTGGTATGGGGAACGTGAAACTTGAGGATGATAAACGTTCATGGCTGCCAAAACCCAATGTAAGTTTTCAAATTTCTTTACTTGTTCTATCTTTTCATGTTTAGTATTTAATAAAGGCCAAGGTGGGTTAATTAGGATGGAAAATGTAGACCGTGCTTTAAAACTAATGCATTGCATGAGGGCATTGCAATGGTCAAGTGTAGGGGATTTAATAAGTGTGAAAACACTTATCCTTTTACCACTTATTTCCAATAATAACAAGACCAAAACGTGTGATTTATGTCGTAAAAGTCGGAATTATGCGTGGTTTGTGTTTTTATTGTGTTTTAGGACCAAAATATGAAAAAGGAAGAAAACACGGGTTTTCACGAGCTTTTATCAAAGAAAACGGGAAAAGACGAAGTCAAAAGATCAAGAGTGCAAAAAGAACGGAAGTCCAAGGCCTATTCTGAAGATTTATCGAAGGAAAAGTCTAAAGTCGGAAGTTTAACGAAGTCGAAGAACTTAATAGAAGAAGAAAATTAAAAGACAAGTTCAAATCCCGAGACGACATCGAGAAAAGACGAAGAATTAAAGTCGAGTCGAGAAGACGTGAAGAAAGCAAGAAAGAAGATGCAACGCATGCACTCCTTCCACCTTCCCTATAAATACCCTCCTAATAGTCATTAGGAGGGGAGTTAGTTAATTCTTAGTTAGTTTTCACTTTTTCATTTTCTTTCTAGTTTTAGAGAGAGAAAGTCTTAAACTTTCTCTCACTAAATTTCATCTTTTCTTTTAATCTTTCAAGATTAAACATTTGTATTGCTTATTTTTCATTAATCAAAGTTCTATTTTAAGCTTTTAATCCTTAATCTCATTCTACTTTTCTTTAATTTTAGATTGATTTTGGTGCGATATTCATATGATCCGTGTTGTTCTTAATGATTTCGTGCCTAAAAAGTTAATCTTTTGATCATTTCATAAGTTTTCATTTGATTAAGCTTTAAGACTCTTGTGCTTATTGGCTTATTTTTATGATTAGCTTATTTACTAATAAGAGTTTTCCTTAAAAAGTTCATGTTTTTATTGTTTGATCCAAAAGTTGTTTAATTTCGAGTTAGATAAGTTGATAAGTGCTTATTTGATCCGGTTCATTAGTGATTCGTTTAGTTTTGGGAATAAGCTCTCCATTATAGCTTATTTCTTGGCTTTAACCGAATCCCTAACATTTCGGAAAGGGTTAAAACCCCTTTCCGATTGGCACATTCCGAGCAGCCTTCCTCATCCCTTCATTCCGATTGAACAATCGGAAAAGGGTTTCTGATTTTCCGATCTACACATCCTTATTCCGATCACTGTGATCGGATTAGGGCTTTCACATTTTGATTGGTTTCAGTTGTTGAGCATTCCGATAGGTACTAATCCATGTTATTCCGATTGGCTTCAATTCTCCATATTCCGATTGTGTTTGATTATAAGCATTCCGATTGAGCAATTTTATATATTCCGATTAGGTATTTTATCCCACATTCCGACAGTCTGACTTCCCATATTTCGACCACCAGATCGGAATATATTCTGATCTGGGCTTGTTTTTGGCTTATTCCGATTTGGCTTGTTTAGTGTATTATTTTCATTAAATTTCTAAGTGTTAGTTTTTATTAAGTGATTAAGCATTTTTCTAATCTAGTCTTTAAGTTTCCAAGCATTTTCTTTTAACTCATTTTAGTATTAATCTTTTAAACTTCTACTTTACTCAACGACACTTACTTATTTCTTGCTATTATAGTTTAAAATAGACAATCAACCAAACCATTCTCTTGATTCACCAAAAGACGATTGAGTCGCACTTAAGACCGGTTTTCAATTCGAAAGGATTCGGACGATAAGATTTTATACCTAGCCAAAAGCGAAGTATTAGTATGACATCATGTGACCCCGTTGGGACACCATTATCAACCACATCCCTAGATGCTGATTTTGGAGGGATTACCCATAGATCAAAGGAGATATCGTTCCATGATCGGATCCCTCATGTTTGACAGCAAGCAGACCTGATATACATCATGCTACATGCTATTGTGCACGATATCAAGCACGACCTACTGAAAAGCACCTCAAGGAGGTTAAACGGATCTTTCGGTACCTTAAGAATACCATTCACATGGGACTCTGGTATCCGAGGGAAACCGGTTTCTTTCTAACGGCCTATTCAGATTCTGATCATGCAGGGTGTCTTGATACACGTAAAAGTACTTCTGGTGGTGCACAATTTCTAGGTCAAGATAAGCTTGTGGGATGGTCTTCCAAGAAGCAGGATTGCACATCACTTTCATCAGCTGAAGCGAAGTATGTGTCTCTATATGCGTGTTGTGCTCAAGTTCTTTGGATGAGATCACAACTCACGGATTATGGCTTCCACTTTGATAAAGTACCTATGTACTGTGACTCAAAGTCTGCCATAGCCATCTCCTGCAATCCGGTACAGCATTCCCGCACGAAGCACATTGATGTCAGATATCACTTCATTAAGGAACAAGTTGAAAAGGGTATTGTTGAATTATACTTTGTTGGAACTGATTACCAATTAGCTGACTTGTTTACAAAAGCTCTTTCGAAAGAGAGGTTTGCGTATCTTGTTAGGCAAATTGGTATGAGATGTTTGACTCCAGCAGAACTGGAGATTCTGGCAAAGAAGCCTGCTTGATTAATCTATCAAACATCTATCTGTAATATTAATGAAAAAGAAAAATACAAAATTAAAAAATCTTTGAAAATCCAAAAATATTCTTCTCGACATGTCTTTCAGTATCGATAATATGGACGTACCTAGAAATGTCGCTCAATAACGACACGGGTGTGTACATAAAGCTCGAATGAAAGTTGTAAATATTTTTCAAAACATGTCATTTCTACTTTTTCAAAAGGAAATTGTCTATTTTGGACAATATTTCCAACAACGGGTAGAGCAATCTATCACGGGTTGAGCTTGTCACAAAACATTCAACATTTTGAGCTCAACACAATGGCTTGTAATCACTTTTAGATTGCAACCCGGATCAATATTCACGGGGGAGTGTACAATTTCGTGCTCTTACCTTCAACAAAAGAAGAGAAATCTTCTTACACTTGAGTGGATTCGTCAAGACATTCAAAGTCTATGAACTCAAGTTTATGCTTTAGAAAAACCTCTTTGACAAAAGAAATAGGATTTTTCAAAAAGCGTTGAACACAATTTTTTCAAGAATTTTTCAATGATTATTCAAAATCTTTCAAAAATTGTATGTTCAACAACTCCCATCCTCAAAAAGAGAAATGTGGATCACATCCTCACAATGACAATTCAATTGGATCAATTTTTGAGGGGGAGCTTTCAAAATTTCATGCTAAGTTTGACACATTGTTCTCCCGAAGATTTTCAAGACTATTTTTCAAAATATATTTTAATCAAATTTGGTATCTCTAATATCAAAAGATTTTATATATTAGAGATAGGGGGAGAAAATGTGATTAAAATGTGATCTATAGACTCAAGCACTTTAACTCTTACCCACATGTGCAAAATGTCTACTTAAATTCTTTCGCATTTTAATGCACATGTGAAGGGGAAGCTTTTCTAAAACGACAAAACTAGCAAGGTGTTAAATGTTTTTCAAACACTTTGTTAAAATTTAAAGTGGTTTTTATGGTGACGATCAAATACCCACAACATCTTTAATTCACGACGTTATTGGTGTCAAAAGGGTGGTTAGGTTTAAGTCCTATGATCCAACCAGAACCGGAGGGATCTTCCCAGGGACAATCCAATAGATTATTATAAGTCCTTAGGAAAGATGGAGTAGAATGTGAAGTAGTTGAATGCCGACTAAGTACTGATGATAGCAATGGAACAATCACAACAAGGTGCTATTAATGATGTCTTGGTAAGCATTGAAGGGTTTGAAGAATGAAAAAGAAATGTAAGGATAAAGGGTCTAAAGAAAGAAGCCCTCCATACAACTTAGGCAGAAATCGGGTCAACTCATCATGAAGACAAACTCATCATGGACCCAGTGATGTGAAGCACAACCCTTTACTAGCTACTCAGGCTTCTCTCAAAATAAGTTTGTTTTATTGTCACGGAGATCAACACGACTTCTATTGACTTTCTCACTCCGAGATAGTTGATATTGAATAGGTGGCATCTGCTCCAGACTCCGACCACTAAAAGTGCACAAATCGAGTCTAGAGCCAAGAGATCAATCAAATCTCGTTAGGACACACGGATGAAGATCAAGAGAGTCATACGCTATATCCTTGTGATATTGCTAGAACACTCAGAGTGATACTACTTAGTATTCACAATGATGAGTGGAAATCCTTCCAGTGTTAACATCAAACAGCACTGCGGTAGGTCATATGCAAGATTCTTTATGAATTGAACATATGTAAAACTGAAATGCAACAGTGGTTTGATTCTGAATTGATTCAAACTCGTTTCAGGTTTCTACGCAATATCTTTATGGTCTTGCCAGAACATTCAGAGTGATATTCATTAATATTCACAGTGACGAATGGAAATCCTTCTAGCGTCAACATCAAACAGCGCTACGGTAGGTGACTTGTGAGATTCTTATGAATTAAACTTGTGTCAACTGGAAAGAAACAATGGTAAGATTCTTAATGAATCAAACTTGTTCCAGGAATTTGAGTTGACGACTTTAATCAAGCGGATATTTATCCAATTGATTCACTCTTTATGTTCGCAGTCTTGCTTTGAGACGGTCGAGTAAAGAGAACGGCTAGTACAGCCGCGAAACCCTGTCAAGGAGATTCTTAATTGAATCTACCTAATCACAGGTACGATATTTAATATCGTATAACGGTCTTCACCGACCGGAGGTAAAACGCTACCGATTTAGGACGAATGTCAAAGCCATTTAGTCCGTGTCTATGTTTTGTCTCAAGAAGGTGGCATCACGGTGTACTCAGCAAAGTCAAAAGTTCAAAACCACATGTTCATGCCCAAAGACTTATTCAGCAATTAAAAGTGTGAGCATGTTGATAAAGACACAAGATCGCAAGATGGCAAAGACGAGTCAAGAATGATTTGAAGATCTCAAGATAAAAGTGAAAGTCAAAAGACAACGATAAAGGCTCAAAGATCACAACATGAAGGAACAAGACTACTATTACACGTTCAAGACTCATTTATGACGAAATTCATAAATCTTCATTGGACTCCAAATATCGAAGAGGAATGACCTCACATTGGAGGAGATTGTTAGCCTCAAAATATTGAGTCAAACAAGAATGTTCGGTCATAAGTTTATATTGTAATATTTATTAGAACGTTGTAATAGGTAGTTAAATAGTCGTGGTTCATGGGCTTGGATTTAAACTAATTAAAGTCTAAACATCAAGCCCGACCCAATATATAGCCCATTAAAGCCCGCATGTGGGTGGACTATATATACCACCCTCCTAGCATGTTAGGAGGGTGGATGGTCATTTGTAAACTCATTATTCCTAATCTAATATTCACCAAGTTAAATCACCTCTCTCTCTACTTTCTCTCTCTAGGAATCCATCTCTTCTCATATATTTTCTATCACTAATCATCTAAAGATTATGGGACAACAAAGTCAAAAGAAGTTAGGCAAAAAAATGAGTTCTTGATGCACAAAAAACGTAAGAAACGTAAAAGACAACGTTTTTGTGCATCAGAATTTCATTTTTGTGCATTAAAAAACGTAAAAAACTTCAAATTAAAAAAACTTTTTTTACAAAAGATTTTTTGCACCAACATACCCGATCTACTGGAATTTTTTCAGAATTTTTGAAAAACTTTTTAAAAATTATGTTTAGATGGTTAGTTAGTTAGTTAGTTAGTTAGTTAGGATTATGGTTTAATCTCATCCGTTGATTTTAAATCAATGACTGAAAATCCTTCTTATCCTTCTCACCAAAAAAGTCTTTTTATTTGATCTCTCCCCTATATATATATATATATATATATATATATATATATATATATATATATATATATATATATATATATATATATATATATATATATATATATATATATATATATATATATATATATATATATATATATATATATATACTAGCATGAACCCGCGTAATACGACGGCGAGTACTCATAAAGGCTAACAAGTATTAATCTCTTATCCATTAAGTTTGTATTGTTAAAATTGTAAAAAAATCAAACAAAACCTCTAAATTTTATAAAAATTAACAGTTAATAAAAATATAGCAAAATGGATATTGAATTAAAGAGCATAAAATTTTAGATAATATGGTGAAATAAGATTATAATAGTGTTGATTTGTTTCAGAGATAATCCCGACCTTTTCAGGGAAGAAACACTTTTACGGATAATAGATAGGAAAAATACTTTGTTGCTTAGAAACGAAGAAAGCAATCCGATTCTTTCGAATTTGATGAGATCTTGTAAAGAAGTTATAGGAGTCCGTCAATAGACTGAATCTACAGATAAGTAATGTTATGTTGTAAATTATTTATGTATTAGAATGTAAGTAAGAACTAGGTGGCTGTTTTATAAAAATGAAATAGATGCATCGATATACAATGACACTAATATTTTTTTTATTTAAATAACAAGTTTACAACAGTTATTGTAGGATGGAATCCCTACAACCCTAATTAACTCGATGCGGATAACACGATCAAAAAAGCATATCGACAGAAAAGTGACACAAGGTACGAATCCCTAATCTTCCCGATTAGTTTTATTGATAACGAAGCGTTGTGAATCCCGTCCCCCCTCACCTCCTTTTATAGAGATGAGGGGGAACCGACTAATACAAAGTCATATGGGTCGGGTTGGGCTGCGACACAACTAACCGACCTTTATTGCTATAGGCTATTTAGGAAACTCGATAACTATCCCCTAGACACGACTTACGCTAATAAAGACTAAATACATAACAATTTCCACCTTAGGCTTATATTAGCCTGTAACACTCAACAGCTCCAAGCAGTGTTGTAACTTGCATCCATGTATCACCTTCGTCAAGGCATCCACAGCATTGTGTTCAGTACCCACCTTCAGAACATCAGCCGTCTTTGCTTCCAAGGCTCATCTGATAAAGTGATAACGCACATTGATGTGCTTAGTCCTATCATGAAAAACATGATTCCGCGATAATTGAATCGCGCCCTGATTATCACAATTAACTGCAACAGTGTTAAGCTTCACGCCAAACTCTTCCAAGAATCCCCTAAGCCAAATAGCTCCTTTCACAACCTCCGTATGTGTCATATACTCCGCTTTAGTTGTCCACAAAGCCTCCTTGTGCTGCAACTTAGCTTCCCTTTAATTGTTATTTTTAAGAGATGCAACCGAAACAGAATTCATAAAACAGTCCTAGAAACCCAATTCTCCCACTTAATCTTATAATGCTTAGGGATTTCTAATATAAAAACTTATTAAGTTTCTTATATTATTATAATTATAATGTATAATAATAGCGACATAGATATTCTAATCTACTTCAATATTGAATACCAGAAAACTGTATGAATGTTGTATTTATTAACTTATATTATTATTAATGTGGGTATAGCTAATCAGATCTCCGTCTTCTCTCTTCTTTTATTGCCCTCTTGTCCTGTCGTGTCGTTAATTGACAGTATGACTTAGGGCTCAATATAATTTGACCGAACAAATCATAGTTTGGTAAACCACCTTGAATCTACTGCGGAGTGAAGGATCTTGGATCCAACGCATAACCCTTCGGGAATCAGAAAGATAAAGGCGAGAAAGACCAGTGAAATACAATTTCAAGATTGTATAGTTTAATGGTAAAGTTTGATTGCCATTAATCCTCAGAATAGTTAAACGAGTTTTTTTTCCTTTTTATTTATATCCTATGCATCATCTAAATCCTAACGGCGGCTCTAGGCCTGAGTTATATTAAGTTAAGGTGGTCTTCTATGGTATTTGTCTTATTACCTATTTCTAGTTGATTTATGAATGAAGGTGGCATAGGCCCCTATGGTCCAGTGGTTACGACCTCTCTCTTTCACGGAGAAAACGAGGGTTCAAGTCCCTCTGGGGGTATACCAAGACTAAAGGAGTGGGATTTTCTATCAAGTGATCTGTATTTGCCAACTCCTTATATTCGTCTACTCAGAAGAGACTTTCTATTTTATATCAAATGTTATATTTGATTTAAAGTGATATGTATTTGTCAAGTCTACTTGGGAGACTAAAGGAAGTTTATTATGGAACGTCTAAAATGAATTAGACGTTGGGTCGATGCCCGAGTGGTTAATGGGGACGGACTGTAAATTTGTTGGCAATATGTCTACGCTGGTTCAAATCCAGCTCGGCCCAACAATTCGCTAATCTACTATCAGATGGTATAACCCTCTTGTTCTTAAGAAATACCTGATACAAGATAAGAGAATAAAAAAAAGAATCTAACTTTTATGCTAGATCTCTTCTTATTTCCCTGGGATTGTAGTTCAATAGGCTAGAGCACCGCCCTGTCAAGGCGGATGTTACGGGTTCGAGCCCCGTCAGTCCCGACGGATCCAATAAGTACATCAATTCGCCTCTCCATTTTCTGTGAAATGAAGGGACAGAGAGAATAATTGAATTCCGAAGGGGTTTCCCTCTTTTTTTTCGGGATTCTCTCGAAGAAAGAACACACCCTAAACTAAAATTAAAATAACTAAAATAGTGAAGTTGACAAAATATTTCATCTTTTTTGCCGCGACTCGTCTTTCTCATACTTCTTTGTTTTGTCTTCCAAAGAAAAGAGGATCACTAAAATTTAGAACCTAATTCCTGTCTTTTTCCACTTCGCTTGTATTGTTTGTTGGTGAGCTTTTGTAGTTAATGGAAACGACCGGGTTAGATTGTACTTCATTGGATGGTTCTACAAGGAAGACCTAAGGTAGGTTAATAAAAAAGAAAGAACAGAAAAGAAGGTTAAATAAAGGAATTTTTGATGGGTCCGGTAATCCTATCTTGGATTCGGTATGGATAAAAGATCTTCATATGTTATATACTATTAATTCTTCATGACGAATTAATTTAATAGCTTAGATATTGTTATTCATGATATTGATCAGCAACCCGTACCCTGTGATTGATCTACCCATGACAGTGATCGATCTACCCATGGTGTAGTCAAAATCCATAAAAATCTGTACGTAAGTCTGTAATCCACGATCAAACCTATCCAACATACCCACACCTGCAGATGCTATGTCAGGTCTTGTGCAGACCATCTGATACTCCTGGCTTCCAACTGCATATATATATGACCACTTACTATTCTTTTTCACATCACAATCCCCTAATAGACTATCCTCCAACGATAGTATGGAGTGTCCCTTCAACAAAGTTTGTACTAAATTTCCATTGTAAAACCTAGACTGTGACACCCTCAGAGTATTACCACTCTGATTCCTGATGATCTTAATACCAAGTATATCTCCCTTTGCTTTAACCAGCAAACCCTTGGTAACCGAGATCTCAGCCTTACATCCGTAAGAAAATACCATACAATCTATATAGAGAAATAGATGTATGAACATACCTGGTGTATACTCCCAGTAATAACCGTATCTGTCGTCACTGCTTTTCCTGCAATCGTTGCTGAGCACATACACATCTAACCGAGTATCCATTTCTTCTTTCAATCCAGCCATCCACTTGGAAAGAACCTCACAAGCAACTATATCATTGAAAGTCAATGACTCATGTGCATAAATCTTCTCCACTGCAGCAACTGCATAAGCAGCCTCATTACTGTCTTCTCTAAACTTGAATAGTTCCCGTGCTAAGTGTTGCTCCCTATCACGTGCTAGATGATAGTATATCAAATCTTGAGTTTGTACTTCTTTTGAAACATCTACATGACCAACATTCCCCTGAGGGTCCACCTCAAGTGCTTGATCCTCCCGATATTCCACCTTAAACTCAACTCCTTGCAACACCTGCAATGAACTTGTACATACACCAGAACCAATGAAAGTTTTCTTGTATTGCCCACTTTCATTGAAACCCATATTCCCGTAAAGCACTCCCTTTGAAGTAACGTCATCTAACCTCCAAAGTTAATCAACATTCATACCTTTACGGTATCCCAGGAATATGCACTTTAACTTAACCGGTTCAAGCATCCCTTGCTCAATTCTAGCAAGCCACCCCAAACATATCTATAGTCTTCTTGAATCCAATCGCTGCTGATGGTGACCTATTATCTAGATATGTAGACATGGTTGTATCCTCTGTCAAAAAAACCTTGGACAGACCAGACTTAATCAGAAAACAACGTACCTTATCCAAGAGTGTCACGTTTGTCTTCTCAACCAACCCATTCTGCTGCTGTAACCCTGCAACATCCAAATGTTTGGCGACCCCACTCTTCATACATTGTTGTGTAGACTTCTGATTACAAGAATCAAGAACATCACCTGTCTTGATTTTCCACCCAGTCTGAAGTTTTCCTAACTGCTTCCTACCCTTCATTGTCTTCCCGGTCACAACCTGAACGTTCAGGGTATATACGCAATTAGCCCTTCTTGTTCCTGATAGTACCACCAGTGAACCCTTTATAACCTTGATCTTGCCTGACTGCATCTTCATGGTAAAACCCTCTTTTTCAATAGTGCCCAACGATATCAAGTTTCGTCTTAATTCCGGAACATACCCGACGTTGTCCAACAAGAAACTTGACCCATCCCTCATTCGTACTCGAACCTTTCCTGTCCCCCGTACACGGTATTCCCTGCCATCACCTAGCAGTACATTACCACCGTCATACTCTTTAAAATCAACCAAATAATCTCTTCTATATGTCATATGGTATGAGCCCCCTGAATCCATGATCCAATCTAAAAGTTCATCAACACTCATAGCCATCATAACATCAGCATTGTCATACCTATCAGCTCCAGAACCGGATACCTGGTCTTCATTCTTGACAAAACCTTGAGATTTCTTGTGATTATTCCTGGGACAATCTCTCTTCAAATGATCCTCAGACTGACATATATAACACATGAGTTTGTTGCTCATTCCTTGTGACCTTGACCACGAACTATTTTCACCCTGCTCCATATCTCTCTGATTAGATCTCTCCCTCACATACAACCCTTCACCACCATCACCCTTTGCTTCCGTCATCTTCTGAAGTTCCCTAGAATTAAGTGTCGCGAGCACGTCTTCTAGCTTCAAAGCATCCCGACCATATAGCAAAGTCTCCACGAGATTATCGTAAGATGATGGTAAAGATGTGAGTAATAATAATGCCTGATCCTCATCCGATATAGCAGTATCTATAGCCGCTAAGTCACCTACGAGCTTGTAAAACTCATCAATATGTTCAGACTGACTTACTTGATGCATTTGAAAAGTATATAACTTTTTATTCAAGTACAAACGATTAGCTAAAGACTTTGTCATGTATAAAGTCTCTAACTTTTTCCAAATCCCCGCTGCAGTCGTCTCCTTGGTGATCTCCCGTAGGACGCGATCATCCAAACACAAGATCAATGCGTTGTAAGCCTTTTTCTGAATGACGTTATCGTAAGCCACTATTGTGGTGGCGGGTAATTCTTCCAATGCTGCATCTAATTCCAGATGTTCCAGCAAAGCCTTCATCATCACCTGCCATAACCCAAAGTCATTATTCCCATCGAATTTCCTTGATGTCAAATTTGCTCAGCGTCATCTCATTATAACCCTTTGCTAACCGCTTAACCTTTTGTGAATTTACCTACACAAAAAACACGATCTAGCAAAGTATCCCGTGTGTAAAACACCCTTGCTTTATCGATATAACCCTAAGATAAAAATCTTATTAATCGATCAAACCAAGTAACCCTTCAAGAGAAAAACCCTTCCTTACTCAAATATCGACTGAACCTTGGAAATTAACCTATCCAATAAATCGACAATCCTTGAATCAAGAAAGTACCCGACACCTTTTAGAGGTAACCCTTGTCGTACTTTTAATTTTGCAATCCGATCTTTAATAACCTAAGAAATCTTGCAACCTCAACAAGTCTTGAACGCTTCTTTATCCCTTTGTTGATTTTCTAAACCTTGTGAAAAACCTCACAATCACAAACCAATAAAGCCCTTTCCGATAATTCGCTAAACCATGTGATAAACCCTCACAATCACGAATTACGAAAACCCCTTGTGTAAAATCCTACAAAGTATTAATCTTTATTTTATAAACACAAAATTAACTTTGGCCCAATCTTATAAAAACCAAATTGAAACTTTGACCCAATATTAATCTTGGCCCAATATCCCTTGGTCCGATAAAAACAAAACCCTGGTACTTTATAGTTTTCCTTTGTGTTTGACTTTTAAACCAGCCACCAACACTTGTTCTTCTTCCTCTCTCCCTTCTCTGTAGGATAGAAATAAAGAACAAACAATGGCAAGTCAACCCACCACCTAATCTTGTCGATATTCAAATCACCGAAAACCAACAACCCTTTTCTGACGATCTTCTGCCACACCTTTGATGTTCGATAACCTCAAACACCAATAAACCCTCTTCGATCGATCCTAGTAACCAGCCTCGCTAACCAAAGCTCTGATACCACTTGTAGGATGGAATCCCTACAACCCTGGTTAACTAGATGCGGATAACACGATCAAAGAAGCAAGATGAGGGGAACCGACTAATACAAAGTCCTACGGGTCGGGTTGGGCTGCGACACAACCAACCGACCTTTATTGCTATAGGCTATTTAGGAAACTCGATAACTATCCCCTAGACACGACTTAGGCTAATAAAGACTAAATACATAACAGTTATGTTGTATGCAGGTTCTGATAGCTCAATGTATATAGAGAAACTAGTGTTTGCTTAAATAGAAATCGATGAACCGGCTTCCAATTGTAGTGTTGATGCAGGAGCAGGACATAATGAGTCAAACTGAGGTGTGGTATATGGGCCTTGAAATATATTCTTAAAAATTAATCTGTAAGCCGCTTCAGTTAAGTGTATTCCATCCCAACTAACGTATGTATCTGGTTGATCACACACGTCACACGGGTGCAGATGCAGATCCACAAGCTTCTGATGAGTCGAAGTTAAATGACCTATGACCTCATGCCTTCAGAGCCCCGTTTGTAAATCCTGCAAAATGTTTGATAATGTAAGCATGAAACAACATTTTCAAATAGTAAGAATTTTGATCGTTGTCCTTTTGTATCCAATCTCATATCACTTGACCCATGAATCCCGTTAGAGATAAAACACAACCTGCTCATTTTGATCAGTTTACAGGTATGCGAGTCAAGTATATTTATATTACTGTCTAACATATTATGTACCATATTTATTTGGTGAACGGTAGATTTGCCTGGCAGCATTGTAGTAATCAACATAGATGACATTGACATTATCATGAAGCTCTCGGATCCGATTCAATTTCCTTTGCAAGAGTTCGTTGTGATATGCAGCAAACTCCTTTAACCGAACAAGGCAACCAGTTGTCAGGTCATACTCTTCAGTGTCAGAACCACATACTGTAAAATATGGTGTTGAGAATCCAATTGGTAAGTTTCCTGGAACAATGGATTTGATAATTTAAAATTGAAATATGTTGGATGGCTTTACTTGAACAACAAAACAGCAAACGTCTATAATCTGCATACACAGATGTTTACGAATAATAGAAATTTCCTGTTTTGTTCTTCGAGTAAAGCCCTCCAACATATTTCAGTTTTAAATTATCAAATCCGTTTTTCATTTATTTCTGTGTGAAGTTGTCAAAATTGTCTTTGAGTACCCGGCCTAACCTAACCCAAGACTACCTATGTTAGTGCCATTTCTACCGGTTGTTTTCATCTGGGATGGTGGTGGCGGCTGAGATGCGGTGGTGGTGGGAGGTGGGAGGTGGGTAAAGGAGAGAAATAGATAGGGGTTGTGTTGAAGAAATGAAAGTTTATGTCTGGAGAAGTGAAAAGAAGAAAAACAAACAAATATCTATGCTGGTCTGCACACCCAAATTCATTCAAAAGAGTCGAAAAAGTGCTTATTAAAAAAACAAATGACACCTAGTTGGTTGATTTTGTGTTTATATCTGCAGATGAAACTGTTAAAAACATGGATTGAAGGAGATCAAATACCACTACCCCCTCTTGTTACAAATCCACCAGTGGTTCTTTTGTGATTAGAACACGTGAATTGTTCTCACTCGTTTGTATCAAATCGTTGTATGTTTAGGTCAGTTTGATCAGTTTGCGTATCAGTTGATTGCAAGCTAGTGTTTAGATCAGTT
This sequence comes from Glebionis coronaria, assembly GCA_025667525.1. Lineage (NCBI taxonomy): Eukaryota > Viridiplantae > Streptophyta > Magnoliopsida > Asterales > Asteraceae > Glebionis > Glebionis coronaria. Next base: position 494,012,321 of record CM046881.1, read on the forward strand.
TGTTGTTCGAGTCATTTAGATAGATAATCTCCATCTTCTTCATAAGGAAATGCTTTTAGAATACTAGATAGAATACATACTTTTCCGTTAAGAAACGAAGAACTAAATATAACTCTTTTGAGTTTGACGATAACTTGAACATAAATTCTAGGGGTCTGGTGATAAGAAGATGTCATCGTGTAAAGTATTTGCAGCCACCTGTCTTGCCACACGCAACCAATGAAGGGCAATAAGTATCACGAAACAAGCATAATAATCACCAAGGATTTATGGGTAAGATCCAAGTTCTCATAACCTAACAAATGTGCTTCCTGAGTCGATTAAGTTACAACTTTAGAACAGTTGTGCTACATTTGTGTCTTGGATAGATCATGTCATCAAATAGCTATATTACTCTTATCTCTAGCTCTGATATCTCAAGGTACACAGCCTAGCTTGCATTTGCTTAAAAAGATCTCAATAAACCGGCTCTCAATTGTAATCTTGATGTTGGACAAAATGAAGTAAAATGAGGTGTAGTATATGGCCCATGAAATAAATTCTCCGAAATTAGTCTGTAAGCCGCTTCAGTTAAGTGAACTCCATCCCAACTAACATATGTATCTGGTTGATCACACACGGTTGCTGATGCAAGGCCACATTCAGCCGACAGGTTGTAATTATATGGCCCTCCACCTCCACAACACGCATTTAGAGCCCCGTTTGTGAATCCTGCAACACTTAAATTCCATCACAACACGTTCATAAATGGATTATGTACGCATAAGGCGACCTTTAAGCAAGTTTTCCTTACTTATCTTTGGAATAATCCATCAGTTTTGATCATCAAAATATGATTTACATTATTATGATATTTATCTGGCAACTATGATACTCCTCCAATTTAGGAGAATTTAATACCATATATATATATTTTGTTGTAATGACTGTTTCGACCCGTTTGACCTGTTTGACCCGTGCCCTATTCAGTTTGGTCTTCTCGCATTAAGCATTTAATCCATCGATCAATTTATAGGTATACGAGTCAAAATTTCTTACTATAATTAAGATCATTTAGAGTTAACAGAACTTTAATAATTAATCTTAAAACCTATTAACATGTTACATAATACATACCAAATGTATCAGGCGATTGGTAGATTTGCATGGCAGCATTATAGTAGTCAGCGTAGATGACGTTGACATCAGGGTGAAACTCTCTAATCCCATTTAGTTTCGTTTGTAGGAGTTCATTTTGATATTCAGCAAACTCATTTAACCGAATAAGGCAACCAGTTGCTGGATCATACTGTTGACCCTCAGAATCGTACACTGTCAAGTATGTCGATAAGCATCCAACTAGAAAGTTTCCTGGCACAACTAGTGTCTAAGCCCCCATCTCAATCAACTCCTGCACATACAAATAACGTAATATTATAGACTACTATAAAATACACTTATATTGTGATGATGCATTTAAAGGGTATGTGTGATATAGCTTTGGTAGTGATACTGTGATGGTTCGCACTATGTCGTTTAAATTGTATCGTGTATGATCTGAGTAGCTTCTTACATTGACAGCTGAGACGATGGTATCAATAACAAGAGGAACTAATACTTTGAGCTCATCGATTGGTTTTCCTTCTAACATTGGCCAATTGAAATCGTTTCCTCAAATCTCTCCCATTAGGATCAAAGAATGTCCAATAAAGTTCTTACAATCTGCACACAATATTTCTAGTTGCAAAATACTGGATAGATTAATGTAGAAAAAAAAATAAGCGGAAATCTTGTTTCATACATGTATCACCGAAATCCTTTAACTTATTGATCCTCATAATGCGAATAGTAAGTAACACATACGTATATTGTTGCAATCGTATACTTGTAGAGGTAAATAAACACACTTGCTAACCTGAAGCGTTGCCACAAATAGAAGGCAATGAGCGTTTAAACCATTCCAACTGAACTTCCAAAGAAGCATTTGTCATAGGATTCACAATCCCTCTTGCTTCAAGAACTTGTGAATTCAATGCTGTTGCACCTGCCACTGCATAGTTTACTCCTTGTCTGAATACCACATCATTGTCAGTCTCATTTTTGTGCACATACGGTGGTACCAGTGGCAACCCTAGGCTCTCAGCTATATAAACCAAGACAAAACCTCAAGTATTTTACAAAACAATATATTTCCTAAAGTTGCGCAATAGCTAAATCAAAACATAACATTTAAAAAGTTTCCAGGATTAAAATTACATAATACAAAGGGACACACACATTTCAGATAAGTTAACTAAGAAATCGATAATAAGGCGGCCATTCAAACAGCGGCCAGTGGACTGATCAGGAAGGGATTCGCCATAGGGCGGCAAAACGTATGATATAACTTGACCAGACATAGAAGCAAGTTGTTTTAAGTTACCAGTATCAGCAAGTGAGTCACCAAAGCTTATGATAGACTTATAACATCCATTAGCATACATACTGCTAACACTACATGTAGGAAACGGTGTACACTTTTATTATATAAAATCGAATTACAAATAAAATTGACAGAAATAAGTAGACAGAAAATAAGTAACAGTAATAACAAAAGCAGTAAAATTAAATAAGACGAGGCACGTGTTTAACACGCTTCCCTTAAAACAGATTCACCGTCTGTTTCCCAGGGTACAACGTCCAAAGCTGTTGTACAGCCGGACTCGACTTACTTGCCTGAAAGATCACAGATACAGTGTGTGTTTCTGACTGAAAAAGATTGCTGGAACTTTGATGCAGAAAAGCTGTGTTTTTGGATGTCTTGAATGAATGAAATTCAAGTTTAATTTATAGGCATTATAGGTCTTGGTCACAAAGACATAATATTTGCTCCTAAATTAAACTGACATGAAAATCTGTTATTACTAACACAGATTCGCAAATCTTTTAATACACAAAACAGATTTCTGTAAACTTAATTAATAAGTTTGTATCTATTCCTAAAATAGATTAGAAAAATCTGGAAGGAAAAATTCGAATGAGCAGCAAAAAATACACCGAATTTGCCCGCACCCAAGCAGATTTCGGAGCTGCATTCGTGTCCGCAGGTCGCGCGCTCGTGCACAAGTTCAGTAGCTTCGAACCCGTTTTTGGCCTACAAATCCCACTTTCTGCACCCTCCCTGCGCGCGCGTAGGCGTGGGAGTAAAAAACCCACAAATGAATATTGTAGGGTAGAAACTAGGATTTCCTTATAAACATGTTTTCACTTCATGTTTCAAGCGATATGGGACAAATATTTTCCAAATATTGTGTTTCACGTGACTCACTTGGAGACACGATATCTCATTCATATTAACTCCATATTGGACATACTTTAGCTCGTTGCGAAGCTCTCTTCGAGGAGAACGCAAAGCTACCAAGTACTACGAATATATATAACATATACATATATAAAATTATGTCCAAAGTATTGCAAAAACCATATTTTGCAAAACATTTTCCAACAATCCCCCATATGAATGGGAATCGGTCGAAAACACACGAAAGTTTCGGCAAAATTTCTGCGGTTAAGTCCTGCATAGGATAGGTAGGTGTAACCCTTTGAACCTTCCCTTGTGAGAGGCACTTAGTCTCCTAGATCTGAGTAGACGCGATGTCCTTGAACTCAGCCTCTGTTTACGTAGACGACAATACACACTCACACAAGACTATCCCTGAGCTTGTCAAGTCCTCATAGCCGTGTTCGTTATGGTCATGAACACTCGCCTGGTTCTGTAAGAGCTCTTAGAAATTGCGCCCCCACAATTTCCTTCGAAGCGACCCCACTTCTCTCTCACATAGGTGATTTCATCTTGAATCATTAAAAACATATGTTTTATGATTTCATCTTGAATCATTATGATTTATGATTTCATCCTGAATTATTAAGCCATATGTTTAACCTCTCAACATGTCACATTGTTCTAGGAATGGACTAGGAAAGTTACTGTATTAAGTAACTCCCATACAATTGACGTGACTTCCCCCACATTTCTATGATTAGGTTGTCCTATTGAACCCAGATCTTGGGATCTCTAGTCAACTGGGTTAGGTTTTCCTTCATAGAAACTCATTCCTTTAAGGGCTTTAGTCCCATTCCTTTAGACGACTTACTAACTAACTCTCTGCTTAAGCCTTTCGTAAGCGGATCCGCGATGTTATCCTTTGACTTCACATAGTCAATTGAGATAACTCCTGTTGAGAGTAGTTGTCGTACCGAATTATGTCGACGACGGATATGTCTAGACTTTCCATTACACATTGTGCTATGAGCTCTGCCAATTGCCGATTGACTATCACAATGTACACTAATGGCCGTTACCGGTTTAGGCCACCTAGGTATGTCCTCTACGAATTGACGTAGCCATTCCGCCTCTTCCCCGCATTTATCTAACGCGATAAATTCTGATTCCATCGTGGACTTAGCTATTACAGTTTGCTTGGAAGACTTCCAAGATATAGCGGCCCCTCCCAGTGTAAACACATATCCACTGGTCGATCTAGAATCCTTTATGTCAGATATCCAATTTGCATCACTGTATCCTTCAATAACAAATGGATATCTAGCATAATTCAGTCCATAATCACGATTGTATCTCAAATAATGAAGTACCCTAGTCATAGCTTTCCAATGTGCATCACTTGGATTACTAGTATATCTACTCAGCCTGCTAACAGCATATGCTAAGTCAGGTCGGGTACATGTCATCAAATACATTAACATGCCAATAATTATTGAATACTCTAATTGGGCAACACCTACGCCTCTATTTTTAGATAGATGCAAACTGGTGTCTATTGGAGTTCTAGCTAGGCCGGAATCCCCCGCATTATGAGTATTAAGAATTTTGTCCACGTAATGTGCTTGACTTAATGCAAGTCCACTTTGAGTTCGTATGATCTTTATTCCAAGGATCACATCAGCCAAACCCATATCTTTCATGTCAAACTTTGATTTCAACATGTCTTTAGTAGACTTGATCATCTTGTCGTTACTGCCAACGATAAGCATATCGCCGACATAAAGACACAAGATTACATATCCAATATTTGTGTCTTTGACATAAACACACTTGTCGCATTCATTAATTTTGAATCCACCCTCTAGCATGGCGTGATCAAACTTCTGATGCCATTGTTTTGGAGCTTGCTTTAAGCCATACAATGACTTAACAAGCCTACAAACTTTGCTCTCTTGTCCAGGAGCCATGAAACCCTCGGGTTGGTTCATGTATATTTCTTCTTCTAAATCTCCATTTAGAAAAGCCGTTTTCACATCCATTTGGTGAACTTCTAAATTTCTTAATGCGGCAATAGCAAGAATCATCCTAATAGAAGTTATTCGCGTAACAAGCGAATAAGTATCAAAGTAATTTAGACCTTCGCGTTGTCTAAAACCTTTGATCACCAATCTTGCTTTGTACTTATCAATGGTGCCATCAGCTTTCATCTTCTTCTTGAAGATCCATTTATAGGCTAGTGGTTTACAACCAGGAGGTAAATCCACGAGCTCCCAAGTATGATTTTGTAAAATAGACTCTATTTCACTATTAATCGATTCTTTCCATCGAGGCCCTTCCGAGGAATTTACAGCTTCTTGATAAGAAGTGGGTTCATTTTCTACCATAAATGAGACAAAATCGGGTCCAAATGATTTCTCGGTTCTCGCCCGTTTGCTTCTTCTAGGTTTAACCTCTTCTTCCTCGGGTTGATCTTGTCTCTCATCTTGGAGATCATTATCATCGCGTTGTCTCTTATCTTGGACAACTGAAATCATCTATTCTAGATGTGCTTCCATTTTCATTCTTTAAACAAGGAAATATGTTTTCAAAGAAGGACGCATTCCTTGATTCCATAACTGTGTTCTTGTATATATCTGGATTTTTCGAATCATGTACAATGAACCGATACGCACTACTATTCTTAGCATATCCAATAAATATACACTCCACAGATTTAGGTCTAATCGTTTGGGTCTTAGGTGTCGGCACAGCTACCTTGGCTAGACACCCCCACACTCGTAAGTACTGGTATGATGGTTTTCTTCCCATCCACAGTTCATATGGGGTTTCCTCTTTATCCTTACGAGGTATCTTGTTTAAAAGATAAGTAGCCGTTAGAATGGCTTCCCCCCATATGTCCCGGCTCAAACCAGAACTTAACAACATGGCATTAACCATCTCTTTCAAGGTACGGTTCTTCCTTTCGGCAATACCGTTTTGCTGAGGTGAATAAGGAGCAGTAAACTCATGTCTAATTCCATGTTTCGCACATAGATCAGCAAAAGGAGATACATATTCACCTCCTCTATCACTTCGTACAACCTTGATTTTCCTACCAAGTTGATTCTCAACTTCGGTTTTGTATAGAACAAACTTGTCTATAGCTTCATCTTTACTTTTCAACAAGTAAACGTAGCAGTACTTTGTGCAATCATCAATAAACGTGATGAAGTACTTATTGCCACCTTTTGTGGGTAGTGATTTCAAATCACATATGTCTGTGTGTATCATATCAAGTGCTTCAGTTTTTCGTTCAACCGATTTGAAAGATGATCTTGTAAGTTTGGCTTCGACACAAGTTTCACACTTATAATTTGAATCAATATGAAAATTTGGTATGCCATTAAATTTAATCAAACGACGCATTGAATTAAAATTAACATGTCCAAGACGGCCATGCCACACATTAGAAGACTCAATCAAGTAAGTAGAAGAATTCATTTTATTAATATCATTCTTAACAACTATTACATTGAGCTTAAACATACCATTCAGGGCATACCCCTTACCAACATACATTTGATTCTTAGAAAGTACAACTTTATCAGACTAAAGAACAAGACGAAAACCAAACTTATTCAAAAGCCATCCGGACACAAGATTCTTGCGAATCTCCGGAACATAAAAGACTTTTGTCAACTTGAGCTCTTTCTCGGATGTCATCTTCAAAATAACATCTCCTCCGCCCTTGATATCAGCAGTTGCAGAGTTGCCCATGTACAGCTTCTCTCCATTGTCAACCGCTCTGAAAGAGTGAAACATACTCTTGTCAACACACACATGACGGGTTGCCCCAGTATCAACCCACCAATCATTATTATTAGAACCTACCAGGTTAACTTCAGAGATCATGGTAATGACATCAGACACCATAGCAATCATGTCCACATTATCATTCACCATATTAGCCTCACGTGGAGTCACCCGCTTTGGCGCTTTACAATTAGCAGCACGATGACCTGGCTTGCCACAGTTGAAGCAATTTCCTTGGAACTTCTGCTTCGCAATTCCAGCCTTAGGAGCAAGGTACTCGGACTTCCCTTTGCTCTTCTTGTCATTCTTCCCATTTCCAAAGCTCTTGCCTTTAGACTTTGAAGAAGACGAACCATGCTCAACCATATTTGCCTTGGCAGAATCAGGTGTATAAGTGTTTTTCTGAGCCAGCTTGTTGTCCTCTTCAATACGAAGACGAACAACCAAGTCTTCAACAGTCATCTCCTTTCGCTTATGCTTCAAGTAGTTTTTAAATTCTACCCAGCTTGGAGGTAACTTTTCAATGATAGCAGCAACGTGAAAAGTTTCACTCAAAGTCATACCCTCAGCATGAATGTCGTGTAGCAAAACCTGCAGATCTTGAACCTGAGTTATCACACTCTTTGAATCAACCATCTTGTAATCCAAAAAGCGAGCTACCACGAACTTCTTTGTACCAGCATCCTTAGTTTTGTACTTGCGTTCCAACGACTCCCATAATTCTTTGGCAGTCTTAGTCTTGCAGTACACATTGTACAAAGAGTCCACCAAACCATTCAGAATATAGTTGTGACACAAGAAGTCTGAATGTTTCCATGCTTCAACAGCTTGCACGGCTTGTTGATTTTTGGGTACACCTTCTTTAGGAGGTTCCACCTGAGGTACAATCTCCTTTAAGAACTTCGCAAGGTTGAAAGTAGTGAGATAGAAGAACATCTTCTGCTGCCACCTCTTAAAATTCTGTCCATTGAATTTTTCTGGTTTTTCAGCATGATTAGCAACTGTGTGGGTAACTGGCGCAGCAGTTACTTTCACAGTAGTAGTTGCAGGAATTTCAGGAGTGCTAGTAGACATTCTGAAAGATCAAACAAGATCAAAACACAAACAGTTAGACAACTGTTTAAAATCTGTATATAAGAAATTCAATCGTGATCTCTATATACTTATAGTGGATCTGCTTCAAAGAAACTCAATATTGGTTTCAATGAATCAGATGCAATTATCTAATATATCAGTTTAACAGAAACACAATTTTGGTTTCAATATAAACTGATAAGAACAACAGCTTAAAGAAAAACGTTAGAGATTTGTTAATTAAAATCTATAAAATTAAAACTGATTCCAGTGAAACTCGATCCTGGTTTCGGCAGAAACAGTTTATAATAAATCTGATAAAAATTATTAATCCGATTTAATAAAAGTTTTAATTCTGTTAAACTGAATCTGTTTTAAGATTGTAGGAAACGGTGTACACTTTTATTATATAAAATCGAATTACAAATAAAATTGACAGAAATAAGTAGACAGAACATAAGTAACAATAATAACAAAAGCAGTAAAATTAAATAAGACGAGGCACGTGTTTAACACGCTTCCCTTAAAATAGATTCACCGTCTGTTTGCCAGGGTACAACGTCCAAAGCTGTTGTACAGCCGGACTCGACTTACTTGCCTGAAAGATCACGGATACAGTGTGTGTTTCTGACTGAAAAAGATTGGTGGAACTTTGATGCAGAAAAGCTGTGTTTTTGGATGTCTTGAATGAATGAAATTCAAGTTTAATTTATAAGCATTATATGTCTTGGTCACCAAGACATAATATTTGCTCCTAAATTAAACTGACATGAAAATCTATTATTACTAACACAGATTCGCAAATCTTTTAATACACAAAACAGATTTCTGTAAACTTAATTAATAAGTTTGTATCTATTCCTAAAATAGATTAGAAAAATCTGGAAGGAAAAATTCGAATGAGCAGCAAAAAATACACCGAATTTGCCCGCACCCAAGCAGATTTCGGAGCTGCATTCGTGTCCGCAGGTCGCGCGCTCGTGCACAAGTTCAGTAGCTTCGAACCCGTTTTTGGCCTAGAAATCCCACTTTCTACACCCCCCAGCGCGCGCGTAGGCGTGGGAGTAAAAAACCCATAAATGAATATTGTAGGGTAGAAACTAGGATTTCCTTATAAACATGTTTTCACTTCATGTTTCAAGCGATGTGGGACAAATATTTTCCAAATATTGTGTTTCACGTGACTCACTTGGAGACACGATATCTCATTCATATTAACTCCATATTGGACATACTTTAGCTCGTTGCGAAGCTCTCTTCGAGGAGAACGCAAAGCTACCAAGTACTACGAATATATATAACATATACATATATAAAATTATGTCCAAAGTATTGCAAAAACTATATTTTGCAAAACATTTTCCAACACTACATGCTAACATCAATATCACCAAGTAACTAGAACAGCACTTCATTGGAAGATAGTTATGGTAGTTTGTCATTTTTCATTTCTAACTTATCATTCTGTTTTTTTCTGTTTTTTTAATATTTTTTTATATATATATATTTATGGGAAATTGAGAAATCCCATACTCATAAATGTCGCCACCTTTTATCTTATAAATGGTATTATGCCACCTGTATCCATCTGAAAGATTTTTATCAGAACCCATATAAACCTTAGACATGAAAGGTTATATCTTTGACCTCAAAAGTCAAAGGATTTCAACCTGTTTTTGCAAAACAGAAACAGGATGGTTATGCTCTGCTTTTTCCTGTTTAATATATCTTCCTAGAACCAAATGACATAGGACTCCATGGGGAAACACTTTTACGAGTAATAGATGTTGGAAATATAGTTCAGTTGTGGGCTAGTTTATACTGGTGAATGGGGAAGGAGGTACGGAGTGTACACCCACAAGTCCCTGAACACCCATACTTAATTGTGGTTAAAGTTTGTTCAGCATCGCTGAGTTTGTTCAGTGTCGCTGATGATCTTCAGAGAGTGTAACTCTGGACTGAAGGTATTCATCAGGGAGTAACTTCACTAAAGACTTGTCTTCAGTGTTTACTCATCAGCAAGTTTTCTTCAGTATTGAAGGCTTCAGCGGGAACACCCTTCAGGGGTAGCTGATGCTTCAGTGGGATTGAAGAATAGACAAACGCTGGAGTTGAACTTGTACACTTGTAACAGTCTTTGACCCATTCAAGTGGAGTTAATGACCACGTTTAATTGGTCGTGTAACCACTTTCCTGGTATTATGGAGCACATTAAGAGGAGATTAATTGGCCGTTAATTCCTCTTAATTCCATTGACTAGGGTTTGAGTGCTAAACCTATAAATAGGTGACCATGACTTGCATGAAAAGAGAGACAAAAACAAGAAACACATAGCAACAAAAGGGTTAGTGATTTGTGCCTAAATCATTAACAACATTTGGTCTTATCCCAAGTAGGTATTCGTGATACCCACGTATTAGGGTCGAATAATTTACTTTGGAAAGTGATTACACGATTCCAAGTGATATCCGGTAACCATTGTTTTGGTACGTAGCTAGGACTGATTATCTATACCCTGGTTGGGACGAAGTAAACACCAACAATCAAAGTAAATTATTTTGTGATAATCAATGGCGGCTGCAATGAAGCATATGGTGGCTAACTTCTCCAAACTGGACAAGTTTGAAGGGCTGGATTTCAGGAGATGGCAAAAGAAGATGCACTTTCTTCTTTCAACCATGAGTGTGGTGTATGTTCTGACAACTCCTATTCCTGATGGTGGTGATGATGTTAGTTTGGAAGAACTGATGAAAAGGAGCAAATGGGAGAATGATGACTATGTGTGTCGTGGTATTATTCTCAATGGTATGTCTGATTCCTCATTTGATATTTACCAAAATTTTGAATCTGGTAAAGAACTATGGGATTCCTTGGAAGCCAAATATATGGCTGAGGATGCATCAAGTAAGAAGTTCCTTGTGAGTGATTTCACAAATTACAAAATGTCTGATTCAAGACCAGTCATGGAACAATAGAATGAACTTCTTGGAATACTTGGTAGATTTACACAACATAAAATGAACATGGATGAGACCATTCAGGTCTCTTGTGTCATTGATAAATTACCTCCTTCTTGGAAAGATTTCAAGCATGCCTTGAAACATAAGAAGGAGGAATTAACTCTTGTTGAGTTGGGCAGTCATTTGCGCATTGAGGAATCCCTCAGGGTGCATGAAAGTGATAAGCCAAAGAGCAACAATGTTGCTGGTTCATCAGTTGTCAATATGGTGGAGCATAACAACTCCATCAGGTACAATGACAACAAGGGCAAACGTAAGCATCAGGATAACACCAAAAGTAATCCTAACAAGAAGTCATCAGTGGCTTGTTGGAAGTGTGGGAAACCTGGATACTTCAAAAGGGATTGTAAAGGTGTTGATACTGGCATCAAAGCTAGTGGATCAGGCACAAAAGGTTCAGTGATTGGTTCTAACAACACAACACTGAAAGGTCAGAATATGTTTAATGAATCTCTCCAGATTTATTATGTTACATATGTATCTGAAGCTTATTTTGTGCAGGATGATGATTTTGCGTGGTGGGTCGATTCTGGAGCAACTATTCATGTGTGTAAAGATAGATGCTGGTTCAAGACTTATGAGTCACTGAATGACGGATCTATTCTTCACATGGGAAATGAGTCAACAACCCTAGTACATGGACGTGGTTGTGTAGATCTTAAGTTTAGTTCTGGAAAGATTGTTAGCTTGCTTAATGTTTTGCATGTTCCTAATATTAGGAAGAATTTGGTTTCTAGCAGTGTTTTGAATAATTGTGGTTATAAACAAGTGATTGAATCTAATAAATTTGTTTTATCCAAACATGGTGTGTTTATTGGTTTTGGTTATTTGAGCAATCAAATGTTCAGGCTTAATATTGTGTATGAAACAACCACCAGCATTAACTCAGTGAGTGCTGGTAGTGCAAATATTTGTTCAGCCTCAGTGACCACCAGTAAAATGACGGATTCATCACTATGACATGCTAGGCTGGGCCATGTCCACTTTAAGAGGATGCAAGATATGTCTAAGGATGGGTTAATCCCAGCATTTGACATGGACACTAAAAAGTGTCAGACTTGCATGCTGAACAAAATAACTAAGAAACCATTTCAAGATGTAAAACGTGTAACTACAGTTTTGGAGCTAATCCATAGTGATCTATGTGATTTGCATTCTACTCCTTCATTAGGGAATAAGAAATACTTGGTAACATTTATTGATGATGCTTCAAGGTTTTGTTATGTTTATTTATTACATTCCAAGGATGAAGCATTAGATAAATTTAAAGTATTTAAAAATGAAGTTGAATTACAACAAGGAGTCCAAATCAAAAGATTTAGGACTGATAGGGGAGGTGAGTACATGGATGCTCAGTATTTCCAGTCTGTTGGTATTATCCATGAAACGACTGCTCCCTATACCCCTCAGCAAAATGGTATATCTGAAAGGAAGAATAGAGTACTGAAGGAAATGGTTAACTCCATGTTGTCCTATTCAGGGCTGAGTCAAGGGTTTTGGGGTGAAGCTATGTTGACAACTTGCTATTTACTAAATAGGGTTCCCAACAAAAGGAACATAATTACCCCTTATGAACTCTGGACTAAAAGGAAACCAAACTTGAACTACCTCAAAGTTTGGGGTTGTAGGGCAGTTGTAAGACTCTGTGATCCAAAGGTGAAAACCTTAGGTGAAAGAAGCATTGAATGCATCTTTGTTGGATATGCTGAGCATTCCAAGGCTTATAGGTTCTATGTTATTGAACCTAATGATTCAGTTTCAATAAACTTAATCATTGAATCAAGGGATGCAAACTTTGTTGAGACTAGATTCTCATCAGTCCCTAGACCAAGCCTCAGGACTCCTGCTGGAGCTGAGGACATTGGTGCTTCAGTGGAACCTGAAAGGGTCACTGATGAGGTTGTGGTTCAGCAACCTGAGCCTGAGCTTAGAAGAAGCACAAGGCATAGGACTCCAAGGAATTTTGGGCCTGAGTTTCAACTATACTTGGTTGAAGGAACAAGGGATGAGGTCTCTGATCAATACTCCTATTGCTTTAATATTGAAGATGATCTCAAAACATTTGATGAAGCAATGAAGTCCCAAGATATTGCTTTCTGGAAAGAAGCAATAAATGATGAGATGGATTCCATCATGGGTAACAACACTTGGGTGTTGGTTGATCTACCTCCAGGTTGTAATCCACTTGGTAACAAATGGATTTTCAAAAGGAAAATGAAGGTAGATGGAACTGTTGAAAAGTTCAAGGCAAGGCTAGTCATTCAAGGCTCTAAACAAAAGTCAGGGATAGACTATTTTGATACCTATGCTCCAGTAGCACGCATCAGTACCATAAGAATGCTGATTGCTCTAGCAAGTATTCAAAATCTGATTACTCATCATATGGATGTGAAGACAACATTCTTAAATGGTGATTTGGATGAGGAGGTTTATATGAACCAACCTCAGGGCTTCATCATGCCTGGTAATGAGCACAAGGTGTGTAAACTGATTAAGTCCTTGTATGGACTGAAGCAGGCACCTAAGCAATGGCACCAGAAATTTGATGAAGTGGTTTTGTCTAATGGTTATTCACTTAATCAAGCTGACAAATGTGTATATAGCAAATTTGATGAATCTGGTGAAGGAGTCATCATTTGCCTATATGTTGATGACATGTTAATCTTTGGTACTAACCAAGCTAAGGTTGATCAGATAAAGGAATTTTTGTCATCAAAGTTCTCCATGAAAGATATGGGGGAGGATGATGTTATCCTTGGTATAAGGATCAAACATGAAAGTGATGGTATTGTAATTTCTCAGTCTCATTATATTGAGAAGGTACTAAAGAAATTCAATCACTTTGATTGTACTCCAGTGAGTACACCAATGGATACAAGTGAGAAACTGATGCCTAACAATGGCCAGGCTGTCTCCCAGCTTGAGTATTCTAGGGTAATTGGTTGCTTGATGTATGCCATGACTAGTACCAGGCCTGACATTGCATTTGCTGTGGGTAAACTGAGTAGATTTACTAGTAATCCTAGTACTCAGCATTGGCAAGCAATTCAGAGAGTACTGAAGTATTTGAAGGGAACAATGGATTATTGTTTGTCATATACTGGAGATCCATCAGTGTTGGAAGGTTAAACTGATGCAAGTTGGATCAGCAATACTGAGGACAATTCATCCACCAGTGGCTGGGTATTCCTACTTGGTGGTGGTGCAATTTCTTGGGCATCCAAGAAGCAAACTTACATTACTGGTTCTACCATGGAATCTGAGTTTGTGGCTCTAGCAGCTGCTGGAAAAGAAGCTGAATGGTTGAGAAACTTGCTTCTTGAGATTCCATTGTGGGTCAAACCTATGGCACCCATTTCTATCCGTTGTGATAGTGCAGCTACATTGGCTAAGGCATATAGCCAGATGTACAATGGTAAGTCTAGACACCTAGGTGCTAGACATAACATGATTCGTGAACTGATCACGAATGGGGTGATTTCAATAGAGTTTGTGAGGTCTCAACAAAATTTAGCTGATCACTTGACGAAGGGATTGGCTAGAGACTTGGTTATAAAGTCTGGTAAAGGGATGGGTTTAAAAGTCCACTCTAGTCACTGAATGCTAGGACACCCAACTCCCTCCTGAGGAAACTTGGGAGCTGAGTTCAATATGGAAAGCTGAACATTCAGGGAACTGAAGCACATGTATATCATCCCAAGGATGTGCTTGTACTTGCTGAAGGAGGATGAAGTTATAACTTCTCAATGGTTAATGTCTTTGAAAAAATGCTGAAGCAAGAGCATGAACTAAAGAGGAACCACCTATGTAAATGTTGAGGTTTCGCCGCCTTAGGGAGCATGGACTTGGCTGTTACAACGTTTATGAATTTGGATATGGACACATGGCTCGTAGTGTCAGGAGTTGTTATGGATTTGAAAACTTGTGTGTATTTTGTCTTCAGGTATTCAAAGAAGTTGAAGGGTTCAATTCTTAGAACACCCTGATTGTCGAATGTTTGAAGTGATGTACTAAGATGGAAATTCAATCCTTAGGATATTTTCATTTATGCACTGGTTTTGTTAATGATAATTTTCATGCAAAAAGAATTGTACTATATTGGGGAGGATTGTTGGAAATATAGTTCAATTGTGGGCTAGTTCATACTGGTGAATGGGGAAGGAGGTACGGAGTGTACACCCACAAGTCCCTGAACACCCAGACCAGCATCGCTGAGTTTGTTCAGCGTCGCTGATGATCTTCAGAGAGTGTAACTCTGGACTGAAGGTATTCATCAGGGAGTAACTTCACTGAAGACTTGTCTTCAGTGTTTACTCATCAGCAAGTCTTCTTCAGTATTGAAGGCTTCAGCGAGAACACCCTTCAGGGGTAGCTGATGCTTCAGTGGAGTTAATGACCACGTTTAATTGGTCGTGTAACCACTTTCCTGGTATTATGGAGCACATTAAGAGGAGATTAATTGGCCGTTAATTCCTCTTAATTCTATTGACTAGGGTTTGAGTGCTAAACCTATAAATAGGTGATCATGACTTGCATGAAAAGAGAGACAAAAACAAGAAACACATAGCAACAAAAGGGTTAGTGATTTGTGCCTAAATCATTAACAGCATTTGGTCTTATCCCAAGTAGGTATTCGTGATACCCACGCATTAGGGTCGAATAATTTACTTTGGAAAGTGATTACACGATTTCAAGTGATATCCGGTAACCATTGTTTTGGTACGTAGCTAGGATTGATTATCTATACCCTGGTTAGGACGAAGTAAACACCAACAATAGATACAATAATACCGTTGCTTCGAAATGAGTAGAACTCTTTAGGATTTAATGAGATCTTGTCACGAGTTTATAGTGGTCCGATGATAAGCCTATGAACTCTTTTGCGTTATGTACTAGCCTATCGATGTGCCACTATCAGTATCTCAGTTCTCATAAACTATAATGTAACTCAAATTATCCACAACAGGCGTATTGCGTCCATTAAATTACAACATCACAACAACTATGTTAAATTTGCGGCTGATATGAATAACTGCTGCTCAAATATAGAGCAAATATTTTTACCTCCTGCTCTGATAGCTTAAAGTACATATTGAAGGTTGTGTTGGCTTAAACAGAACTCGATAAACGCCCTTTCAATTGAAATGTTGATGTAGGACACAATGAATTAAACTCGGGTGTGGTATATGGCCCGTGATATAAATTCTTGGAAATTATTTTGTAAGCGGCTTCTGTTAAGTGTATTCCATCCCAACTAACATATGTATCTGGTTGATCACACACAGTTGCGGATGGAAGTCCACATTCCACCAATGAGTTGAAATTATAAGGCCCTCCACCTCCACAGCATGCCTTTAGAGCCCCATTTGTAAATCCTGCAAAATTTGTATTCCAAACCAACATGAGCATTAACTGATTATGTGTGCATCAAACTACATCTTTAAATGCCACCGGTGGTACAATGTGCAATGGATAAAAAAACTGTAACTTCTGTTGCGAGTGAAACTTGTCAGGATGGACTGACCATAATATTGTGTTTCAAATTATGGCTGCAAGACTATAATATAATGGAACTAATAGAAGAGTTGCTTAAGGTAGTGTTTTACTCACACAATAATCATATAAACTCACCCAGAATGCAATCCCAAACACATACGCCCTTTTGAACAACCACTTAATGAATTTACTGTACATTTCAATAGCAACCCGTTTGACCCATTCCCTTTTTACTTAGCTTGACCCATTTTTCCTGTTAAAGATAAAAACATTGCCCATCGTGATCCATTTATACGCAAATGGGTCAAAATGCAGACCTTTCGGCGGAACTATAAAGTAGTTTGGCCATAGTGATTTATATTATAACAAAATAACATGTTATGTACCAAATTTATCAGGAGATCGGTAGATTTTCATGGCAGCATTGTAGTAGTCAGCGTAGATGATGTTGACATTAGGATGCAGCTCTCGAATCTGATTTAGTCTTGTTTGCAGGAGTTCATTGTGATATTCAGCAAACTTATTTAACTGGACAAGGCAACCAGTTTCTGGATCATACTCTTCCTTCTGAGAACCGAATACTGTCAAATATATGGATAAGCATCCAATTGGAAAGTTTCCTGGAACGACTAGTGTCTGAACCCCCATCTCAATCAACTCCTGTAATAATAAATAATGAAATTAAAGCAAAAATACTATTATAAGCAGTCCTTAACTAAGAATCTTTTTTTGTGATGGTTTATGCAATTTTAAAAAGTATGCGTGATATAGATTTTGGTAGTTACAGTTTACACTATGTTTTTTTTTATTAACCTGCATTCCGACTTGACATTGCAATTCTGCAAGCCCCTAATCCCGGGGCGACTATCCTTTTGGATAGCCCGGAGTCATCACAGGTGATCCTCGGTTCCACTATGTTATTAGAATGTATGGTCTAAGATTTGAGTAGCGTCTTACATTGACTGCGGAGATGATGCGATCAATAACAAGAGGAACTAATGAATTGAGCTCATCAATTAGTTTTCCTTCTGCTAGTGCGAAATTGTAATCATTTCCTCCAATCTCTCCCACTAGGATCAAAGAACGTCCAATAAAGTTCTTACAATCTGCCAACAATCATGACCAATCAATACTTGTGAGATTTCATTAAAGACTGTTGAATCACAAGCTTAACTGCAATCTTATACTTGAAGAAGCAAATGCACACACTTGGTTACCTGATGTGTTGCCACAAATAGAAGGCAACGATCGTTTAAACCATTCCAATTGAACTTCCAAAGATGCATTTGTCATATGAGTTAGAATCCCTCGTGCTGCAAGAACTGAGAAGTTCAATCCAGTTGCACCAGCCACCGCATAGTTTACTCCTTGTCCAAATGCTAGAGCATTGTCAATCTCTTTGTCATGCACATATGGTGGTACTAATGGCAACCCCAGACTCTCAGCTACATAAATCAATAAAAAAACCGTAAGTCATTTATGAAAAAATAGGAATCCGTAGCGTCCAAAGAATTATAAAATATGGTCCAAAACCTATTCTAGCTCCTTCTTGGGATGGGTTCGTATCATAACATTAACATCAAAATTTACATACACACGAATAGCTGAGAAAGTTACCTAAGAAATCGATGATAAGGCGACCGTTAGAACACCTTCCAGTTTGTCCATCAAGGAAAGATTCACCCTAAGGCGGCAAAAGAACCGGAAACTCTTGGTTACTAATTTTAGCAAGTTGTTTTAAGTTACCGGTGTGAGCAAGTGAGTCACCAAAGCTAATGATGGACCTATAACATTGATTAGCATACAAGCTACTAACATTACACAACAACAACAATGTCACAAAGTGACGTGAAAAACACGTCATCTTTGATCTTTGGAAGATAGTAGTATATTACACTGGTTGTTGTTAGATCATTGAAATTCTGTCATGCATTGACTTTAAATTCTTTTACTGCCACCGCATAGCCTTTTATTAAAAATCATCCATGTGCAACGTAAGGGCATTTAATCAATATTTTATCACTCTTTTTTTAACGTTAACTACTTAACCATTCTCTCAACTTTCTGTTCTTTCAGTTCACGGTTAAAAAAAAGGACGCGCTTTGCTGCGAGGTATTAAGAGCGGACTAACTTTGTAACAGGTCGATAAGCAGTGACGTAAGGTCGTGCGGACAAAAAAAAATTTTTTTTTACAATGGTAATAAAATGTTAAAAAATGTAGTGGAAAAGATAAATGGAGTATTTTTATTTAGAAAGGACGGATTAATAAGGTTTTAAACCGTTATATGTTGGGATTTACTATGTGGATGGGGGCAATCTGAACTTTTAGTAGGGGGCGTTTTTGAAAAACATTAAAATCAAAGAAAAAATACATTAAAATCTCATCGTTCATGCTAGCCATGGGGGCCAACGGAACCCATAATTACTACATGCATTCGTCCCTGTGGATAAGCGAAGGACTCTGCTTTCGTAAATTATTTTTGAATTTTTGTACGAAAATAGTCCCTAGGTTAGCCTTCTATTGCTAAGTTAGTCATTAAGGATTAACTTTGCTACAAACATATAACATCAAAAACCCATTTTGTAAATGTTAGTGTATAGGTCCGAATAGCAGGAATCGACCCGAATTCGAATAGAGGATCCGGAAGACAGACGGTGCAACCGGATGGTAAAGCCCATAGACAAGCATCCAGGATTTTAGGAAGACTGATCCCTTGGGAACCAGCAAACCCCCGACCAGGGCCCATTGGGCCCTACGGCCTTTTAGGGATTTTAAGTATTATAAATACCCTTCTATTATTCAAAATTGAGGTAACTTATTTTCTATTATTATATTGCATTTATATTTATACTTTATCCCTGCCTTTCGACCCATAACTTATTACTTACTCTCACGCCGGAGCTTGATCTGGGTTCCAACACCCGGACGAGGCTAACGCGTTTACTTTGGTTTCAGGATATGTGAAGGACGAACTCAATCTAGTTCGAAGGATCAAGTTATCCAGACCGAGCAAGAATTTACCCGAACATTTGGCATCACAAGAATCGGTAAGTGCAATACTATTGACAGAAAGGAGAGGAACACAGTGTCCGATACACTACATAAGCCGAACACTCAATGAAGCCGAGAGAAATTAATCCCCCATGGAAAAGCAAGCATTAGCAATACTTAAGGCATCAAGAAGACTCTGAAGGTATTTTGAAGGGCATGAGATAAATGTGATCACTGGTAAACCAATCAAGCAAATACTGAGAAAAGCCGATGCATCAGGAAAGTTAGCTAAATACACGATAGAGCTTGGGGCTATAACATAGAATATAAGCCGCGAAACGCGATCAAGGGACAAGTGTTGGCTGATTTCCTTATGGAAGCACCCGTTGGTCAGACCGTTGAACAATTCTTTAAGACTCAACTCTGAAAGCTAGAGAAAGACGAGATGAAGGCATGGACGTTTTTACCGAGGGGGATGCTAGTGCTCAAGGTTCCAGTGCGGGTTTAGTTCTCATAATTCTGACACGAGCAGAATTCACATACGATATTCGTTTGAATTTTGAAAGCACCAATACTGAGGCAGAATATGAGGCATTACTAGCAGGGTTGATAATTGCAACATAAATGAAAGTGGAAAAGATCAAAGTCCGAGTGGATTCGAAATTAGTGGCCTATCAGATCAATGGAGCATATGTAACAAGTTACAACCGGATGATAAAATATTTGGCTGAAGCAAAAACCATGGTTTCCAAATTCTCATGTTTTTCCATTCGGAACATACCAAGGAGTCAAAACTAGAAGGCAGACGTACTAAGTAAGTTGGCATCCGCAACATTCGATCACTTGACTAAAGAAATACTAGTGGAAGTCCTGAACGAGCGATCAATCGACCGAAAGGAGGTCAACACCATAGTAGAGGAAGAGGGGGAGAACTGGATGACACCTATCATAAAGTGTCCGAGAGACAAAGTGTGGTCGGAGGACAAGGACGAAGCGCGTTGTCTAAGGCTAAAATTTCATCAGTACGAAATGGTGGATGACGTGCTATTCAAAAGAGGTACTTGGTACCAATGCTCCATTGTGTAGGTCCGCAACAAGCCAATTATGTACTTCGAGAGATACACATGGGGTCGTGCAACATGCATTTAAAACCTAGATCTGTCGTGCCTCAAGCATTAAGATCAGGGAATTACTAGCCAAGCATGCACAGCGACAGAAGAGAGGATCTCGATAAATGTGATTCATGCTAAATCCATGCTCCGGTGGCAAGACTCCCAAAAACGTTGATGAAATCTATCATGTCTCAGTGGCTTTTCTTTCAATGGGGAATGGACATCATGGGTCCATTGCCTGCATTATCCGGAAATGTAAAATATGTGATTGTCGCCATTGACTACTTTGTAAAATGGATGGAAGCTAAGCCGTTGGTCAAAATTTCAGGAAAGGAAGTCATAAAATTTGTCTGGGACAATGTTGTTTGCCGTTTCGGAATACCAAGAATTATCGTTATGGACAATGTCAAGCAGTTAGTTAATGAACCTTTTAAGAGCTGGTGATCGGATCTAAACATTCAACAAATCAACACAGTCGTGGCTCACCCTCAAGAAAATGGTTTAATGGAAAGAACTAATAAGACACTCATGGAAGGCATTAAAATAAGGCTAGGCCGTGAAAGATCTGGATGGGCGAAAGAATTGCCCCATGTCTTATGAGCACATCAGACGTCTTTGAAACAAAGCAATAGAGAAACACCGTTCAGCCTGACATACGGCTCTGAAGCTGTCATATCAGCCGAAGAATGCCTACATACAAGACCACAAGGATAAGTGAGAAGGTTAATGACGATGCCCTTTGTTTAAATTTAGATTTACTCCAAGAGAAGAAGGAAACATCAGCTACCCGAGAAGCAATGTACAAGACAAAATAGAACAATACTACAACAAAAGAGTTTGGCAGGTCGCATTCCGTCTAGGAGATTATGTTTTTCGGAGGAACGAGGCTAGCAGAGTTGAGAAGGAGGGAAAGCTCGTACCTACTTGGGAGGGAACATATCATGTGAAAGAAGCATATAAAATTGGCTCGTACAAGCTTCTCACTATGAGAGACAGAGAGGTGCCCCGTGTGTGGCATGCAATTAACCTTTGAAAGTGCTACTTATAGTTTTTTATGTTTTAGAAGTATGATGTATCGGCTTTCTCTCCCTCCAACAAGTGAAAATTCAACTTTATTTTCCTTTAGTTTGTTTCATGTACCGGCCTTCACTCCCTCCGAAAAGGGAAAGGTCAACCCCTTTTTATTATCAATGAAAAAGCTTTTGCTCCCCAGTTATGAGGGAAAAGCACCTTTGCAACAAATAGCATGTTGGCATACGCATATCTATCGAAATCTCATAAGTTTTCTCTTCCTTCGGCAAGAGAAAACTTATATTAAAACTAGATAAGTCCTCTCTCCCCTCGGAAAAGGAAGGACGACAAATAATTAAGTTTTTTCTCCCTTCGGCAAGGGAAAAACTTATATTAAAGTTAGATAAGTCCTCTCTCCTTTCAGAAAGGGAAGGATGACAAATAATTAAATTTTTTCTCCATTCGGCAAGGGAAAAACTTATATTAAAATTAGATAAGTCCTCTCTCCCCTCGGCAAGGGAAGGACGACAAATAATAAAGTTTTTTCTCCCTCCGGCAAGGGAAAAACTTATATTAAAATTAGATAAGTTCTATCTCCCCTCGGCAAGGGAAGGATGAAAAATAATTAACGTTTTTTCTCCCTTCTGCAAGGGAAAAACTTATATTAAAATGGATAAGCCCTCTCTCCCTTCGAAAGAGGAAGGGCAACGTATAAATAAGATAGTTGGTTATCACTACAAACACCAAATAATAACCCTAGAACATGGTAGCAATAAGTTATATTAAAAGAAAACACAAACACATTACATCGCATAAAATGTCCAGACATCACGTCCAGAATAAAGTAGCACAAGTCAAAATAAAAGATTACAAATAAACATAAAGTCTAAACTATTACAAAGTTAAGCTTCATTATCGGCATTAGATCCAGAAGCAGGGTTTTCTTCCGTCACAGGGTTGGTATCGATTGGTTCAACCGGCTCTTCTGGTTCAGGAGCAAGTTAAATCTCGAGAAGGTTTTTAAGAGAAAGGTACTAAATAGAACCAACCTCTTGGATATATGCATACTCCTTTGAAGGAAGCGATAACCATGGCTTTCATCTTCTTGTCACAAAACGGATCAAATCCTTCTGTAGCACTGATAATAGCCAGCTGTTCCGACACAGTTCTCCAAACCTTTAAACCTTCAGCCTTCCCAGCTTGAATGGCCATGTTAAAACATTCGGTTTTATTGTTTTGGTGCTCGTAAGTGTTGAGCAACTTCTTAACAACCGCAGTGAGCCGCGTCTTAACATTTTCATTCCTTCCCATCTCGGACGCATTTAGCTTTGCAGATAGCTCTTTCTTTTCTTCCTCACAGGCATGAGTTTTAGCTTCATAAGTTTTCAAATCAATTTCTTTAAGAGCTAGGGTAGCTTCAAGATCAGAAACCCTTGCATCATTTCCTTTCAACTCTTCAGGCATTTCCCACTTCTCACGCCTCACGAACACTAGCTCAGCATCCCTATTAGCACAAAGTTACTCAGAATTATCCATACGGGAGGTAAGTTCAGAAGTCATTTTAACTTGTCGCATAAACTTTTGATCAAGGGATTCAAGATGAGACTTGCATTGCTCACGTGTATTAAGAAGAGTTACATGCTTCTCGTAATCGTTCTCGAACCGCTGGAGAGCCTCAACCATACCCATAGTGTTTCGAGCCAATAAGAACCAAAACCTTTTGAGAGCACGTCCAGGTTGGTAGGAGTTAAATTCCTCTTGCACCCCTGGGGGAGCTTGGTAGACCATCATGTCTCTACATTCGGATGGATCTTCTATCCGGCTCCTTACTCTAATCGACCATGCCGAAACATAGACTTCGTCGGGACTAGAGGTACCCTCCTTTACCACGAAGACATCTGCAAAACACACAAGTAAAAAAAAGCAAGAAGAAGGGGAAGATAAAGTAGACTTACTCTTGGAGGAAAAATTATTAGGATTCGCATGACCTTTGCCAACTCTCCTCTCCAGCGTCTTCTCATGATCAAACGTAAAAACACCCATGGAACTTCCCCCTCGGTATATGCGCTCTAGAAAGGGGAGAACTCCGGTGATGGATTCTTCTCTTGGGAAGCAGAAGGGTTTCTAGTGGGCGTATGTTTAGCATATTTAATAATCATGCCTCCGTTTGATCCGGATGAGAGACTGATGGTTCCTTTAGTGTTTTGGTTAACCGAATGACTTACCTTCGGAAGAGTATCTTCGGAATGAGTGGACGAACCATCCTCTTGTGTATTTAAATAAAGGTTCGAACCAACAGACCGAAGGGGTTTGGGATATAAAATTTCAATTTGGGACTCTAGAACCATCTTCTTCATGCTCATCTGATGATTTATGACATTCATAACAATTATATAATCATAATAAAGATCAAAGCACGTTATAGTGTAAGCGATTTAACAAGATCATTAATAACACAATTATAATTAATAGATTAGGGTTACACACCTTTATCCTAGCGTAGATCCACAAGAACACCGACGAATCACCAATTAGGGTTTGTGAAGAATAATACCAAGATATAGTTTAAAGCAAAACTATATTACGCTCTTGTACACACGTAATGCAACGGGCTAATAACCGTGAGTCTAGCACTTGCAAACCGGAACTTCAACACTTGTGGAATATAACAAAATCGAAAATCGAACAACCCTAAGGTGTGTTTGTTTTGTAAATCGCAAGAGAGAGAGAGAGAGGGAAAGAGGGGACACAAAATTATGAGGGGATTAATGTGTTTATATAGGCTAGCAAAACTTGATTTCCAAGTTAAATACAAAAGTTAGGAAACAAAATTGTTTCCTTTCCCCCCCCCCCTTTGGACACCGGTCGAACCACACCTAAGGGGTGTTTCTGGAACTTTTCCGACTTTACTTTGTCTCATATAACTCCATAATGGTTATTTAACTTAACTTTTAATTTAATTAACAATTGTTTAGTTAACTTTGGTTTGATTTAATAAATATATAAAATATATTTAATAAATAAAATTAACCCTTTACGTATTGTGTGCAATCCCGTAATCCCGAGTTCGATCCTATCACACGATTATTAATTTTATGTCCATAAACTTTCAGTTCCCATTTGGACAAAATTGAATATCGTGATTACATTGACTAGCGTCTAGTTACACTAGCAATGTCACTAGCACAACTCGAGTAAGGTTTCCTGGCAAAACCTTTTAAATGATTCATCATTTATTATTATCCTTTCATTTCAAATGCAACGTTAATAGGATATGGATCTCAGTCATTCCTTCATTAACCATTTTGTTTCTCGTTTACGGATATAGCAAGATTACCAAAACACATTTGGGTGTGGCCACACAAACATCTTACTACTCCCACGAGGGGCCCAATTGTATTATACTTCAAAATAATTTGAAGGAAACAAATCCCATTTTGACTACAAGAGAAACTTACGAACTTTGCAACACTTCTGAAAATAACCCTTATGGCTACCAGTTACGTTTAGCGTTAGGTTATCTCACAAAAATGCACTACATTCTATTCAGTTTCCTGGTATCTCAGGTCCAAGGATAACTATTTATGATTTACTTAAAACGAAGATCCATAAAGTAAAATCACATAGTTGGGACAAGTCCATTATCTGATCCATCAAATATCATCCCAAATTGACCAATATACTTTCAAGTATACTCTGTTACTATTTTGAATTGTCTTAGTTTAATAATATTCCCATATTATTAATCGACAACAGACGTTTAGAACATAACTATTATTCATCGATATAAAACATGTAAAATAGGAAACAAAATCAAATAACATAAAATAAACGAAACTTTATCTTTATTTCATCAACTCAATAATGTCTAACATCCTTTATCCAAATACTAATCAACAGATTTATTGCATGAATTCACTAGCTAGTTGCAGCCCAATCGCCTTGGCATGCTTAACTACCTTTGGTCTAGGTAAAGCTTTAGTAAAAGGATCAACTACGTTATCATCTGTGTGAACTTTAATTAATTTTATTTCACGAGCTTCCACTTGTTCTCGTACGTAGTGATATCTACGTTTAAAGTGTATGGCGCCTTTCATGACTCCAGGATCATTGGCGAATATAATTGCCGCAGAATTGTCGCAATATATATCAATAGGTTCTTTAATTGAAGGCATCACTCCAAGATCTTCAATAAACTTCCTAATCCAAACAACTTCCATTGCAGCTTCTGAAGCAGCCATGTACTCAGATTGAGTCGCATGCATAGCAATGGTTGTCTGCTTCTTGCTCTTCTAGTCAACTGCTCCTCCATTGATGACAAACACGTAATCCGTCTGAGACTTCGTATCGTCTTTATCACACTGCCAGGACGCATCACATAAACTTGTAACTTTCAGTTCTATATCTGGTTTACCCCCAAATACCCAAAACATATCTTTCGTATTCCTCAAATACTTTAGAATATGTTTAACAACAGTCCAGTGGAGCTTCCCTGGATTCTTGGTATCTACTGACCAAGTTTTGAGAAAACGCCACATCAGGCCTTGTGCATCTTACAACATACATAATAGATCCTACAGCCGAAGCATAAGGCACCTTCCACATGTAAGCCACCTCTTCGGGTGTTGATGCATCTAACTCA
The DNA here is from genome assembly GCA_025667525.1 of Glebionis coronaria. NCBI lineage: Eukaryota > Viridiplantae > Streptophyta > Magnoliopsida > Asterales > Asteraceae > Glebionis > Glebionis coronaria. Next base: position 494,038,701 of record CM046881.1, read on the forward strand.
TGACTTAATTCATGATTAACTTCCATAGGTTGAAAACCTTTCTTGGAATTATGCATGCTATACTTCTTCAATATCTTATCAATATAAGCATCTTGACTTAGACCAATTAACCGTATTTTCCAATCTCTATAGATTTTAATTCCCATAATATATGCAGCATCTCCTAAATCCTTCATAGAAAAACATTTACCAAGATAATCCTTAACTTCCTTAAGTCTTGGAATGTTACTTCCCATGATTAATATGTCATCGACATATAAAATTAGGAATACTACATCACTCCCACTAGCTTTGCGATATACACATGTGTTGGGAATTATTTGTTAAGTGTCAAGTACCGTTAGTGTAATTTAAGTACTGTTAGTATTATGCAAGTACCGTTAGTGTTAACGTGGTACATAGTAAGTACTGCTAATTATAAAGTAAGTACTGCTATATTGGTTAGGACGAATATATCTTTGTATAGTATATGTCATAGTTATAGTTAGAGTATATCTTATGTGATATACTTAAATAGTTAGAATATTGATAATATATCATCTATGATATAGTTATCTTTATAGAATATTCTAAGGTTTCTAGGGTTCCTTACTCTATAAAAGGAACATAGGTACAATGTCATTTATGTACCTCATTCAAGTCGATTAATAAGAGAATCGAATAGTTAAAAGTAATTATGTTCTTCTGTGCTTTATAAGTTAGATTCCGCATACCTTATTTAGTTTGAGTAAGAGTTCTCAAAGTATTTTAGTTTGATTACAAACTACTATACTAGTTCTTAACAGAATATAGATCCAATCAAATGGATCAACAAGTGGTATCAGAGCTTGTTGAGAAACTCTGAAAAAGAAGAACACAACCCCAAACACTCCACTCACACCAAAACTCAATGTCTCAACCACAAGATGATGATGCTCACTTGGATGATGTTGAAAACCCTGATCTAATACCACAGGGACAACCAAAAGTTGTGCATCCTACACCAACACAAGGTGTTCAAGGCGTGAATGTTGTAGTTACCTCTACAACTACAACACCTTCTCATACTCTTTCTGCTGTCAAACTCCCAATACTCGAAGGTGACAATTATGAGACATGGGCTATCCAGATGAAACATTACTTGAATCACACAGATCACACTGTGTGGCAAGTTATGAAGAATGGGAATACACCTAAGAAGCTACACTGGTTGCCAGATGGTACATGCTATGCTCTACCTGCTGTGACTGTTGAGGAAGTACAAGCAGAGATCAGAGAGAGAAAAGCCTGAACTGCTTTGGCTATGGATCTTTTAAAAGACATCTTACCTAGCTTGCATCATTATAAGGATGCTAAAGTTATGTGGGATGCCATAAAACTTAGATTTGGAGGTAATGACAAATCTAAGAAGATGAAGAAGATTGTTCTTAAGCAAGAATTTGATAACTTCTCAATTTCCAGTATAGAGGGAATACATGGTGGCTATGGAAGGTTCAGTAAGCTGCTTTTTCAATTGGCAGTTTATGTACAAGTAATTCCTAATAAAGAAGCTAATATAAAATTCTTAAGAAGTGTTCCACAAGAGTGGAAAGCTATGGCTACGCACTTCATCACAAGAGATGATCTGGAAACAATTCCTTTTGATCATCTCTACAACAATCTTAGAGCATACGAGATGGATGTAAAAGGCATTAAGGTGACCAAGGCAACGACTACAACAAAGTTTAACTTGGCTTTTGTGTCAGAAGGAAACAGCGGTACTTATTTTCATAATACCGCTAGTGGATCAAGCAGCAGTACATACTTCACAAATACCGCTGGAGGACTTACAAGCGATACTTACCCACAAAGTACTGAAGGAAGCCCCATAGTCTCTCAAAATCCACATGGAAGATCTTCACCATTGTATAGTTACAATGATGCCTTCTCATTCTTTGATGGACAAGATAACAGGCCAAGATTAACACTAAATGACTTGTTCCAAATGGATGATGTTGATGTTGAAGAGATGGATCTTAAATGGCAAGCTGCTATGGTGTCAGTAAGATCTAACAGGTTCTTCAAGAAGACTGGAAGAAAGATGACTGTTGATCCTAAGGAGCCATTAAGATATGACAAGTCCAAAGTTGAATGCTATAACTGTGGAAGGAATGGACACTTTGCAAGAGAATGCACAAAAGACAAAGCTGAGAGTAGCAGTCAAAAGTCCAAGAACAACTATAGAACCAGTCCAAGAATAACTGAACGCTTTCCAAAAGGAAACAGCAGGATTCCTAAAGGAACCAAAGCATTGGTAACTGTAGATGGAGTGGTGAACTGGGCTAAAGTAGAAGAAGAAGAAGAGCTTGGTCTAATGGCTCTCTCACATGAAGATACTAAGGTACATCCTTGTTCTAAAGATTATGTTCTTAAATTTAATAGCTTAAAAGTAGAACTAGAGGAACAGTATCAAAAAGTCAACACATACACTGTAGAATTAAATGCTTTTAAACAGGGTGTTGCTAAGTTAGAAGAAAATATAGTTTTGTATAAAAAGGCTTAACAAAACTATGAAGAGAAAATAAGAATTTTAACTCTTCAAATAAGGGAAAAAGATGTGGAAATTGAAGCATTTGAAAGACAAATTTTGAAAGTGTCAGCAGAAAATGAAGCTTTAAAAGCCAGTCTTTATAATGAAAGGAAGTGATTAATCATTGGCAAAAGTCCTTAAAAGGATTGGGAAAACTGATTAATTCACAAATGGGGTATTATGATAAGTCAGGCATAGGATATATTGAGGACCAGCCTGGGATAACTTTAAATAACAAAGACTTATCAAAGGGGATTTTTGATAGTTCTAGTGAGTCAGGTAATACACCTGAGAATGATAGATATGCTGAAGGAATGACTGTAGTTCCTCAACCATTATCTGGAATTTTCATGCCCCTAGTAATGATACAAGTATAGAGTTAGAAGAACCAAATGTTGAAAATACGTCAAACTCTAGTACTTTGTCCCAAGATAAGACTGTTGTGACCAAGAACATTGTTTATCCACCTTTAACGAACAATTTTGTTTCTGAAGAATCTAAGACTGGTTCTGCTCCCAAGCAGGTAAAAACTCCTAGCAAGATATTGGAAAATGATGTAAAACATAATAAAACCAAGAGGGGTGGGTTAGGTTTTGAGAAAGTTAAGTAAAACAACCTTTTGGGTCTTCTTTGAGAAGAAAAGGATGTTATGTTTTTGGTAGTCTAAGTCATTTCATCAAGGATTGTACTTTGCATGAGGATAAAATTGTGAAACAAAAGGCTGCACAAAAGGTCATGAAAAACAGTAATGGAAAAAATACACAGGTTAATAGGAATCAGAAACTTAAGAATGACAAACCTAAGTTTGATCACTCAAGGGTAGCTAAACAGGTTAAAAATAACTCTACCAAAAGTTTTGTTCCTAGAGCAGTACTTATGAAACAAGGTCTAGTACCTTTGAAGTCTGTTAAACCAAGTACCGGCAAGTCTAGACCTGCAAGTACTGCTAGACCAAACTTAAGTACTGTTGGTTCAAAGTCTGTCAAACCAAAGTTCTATAAGACTTCTAAGAATGTTGTTGAAAAAGCCAAAACATATAGAAGTAGGTTTAACAACAAACCAGTGCAAATGTGGGTTCCTAAAAGAGAAAAATCATGTGTTAAAGCAAGTACTGCTAAAGCAGTACTTACGGCAAAGAAGTCTGAACACATAGAGTCATCTTATGTCTTTGACTATATAATTAAAACCATGAAGTATAAGAGTAAAAGCAGTATCACTGGGAATGCTTCTGAACAGACTCTTAAGTGTGTAGGTCCCACAAGATCCGAGACAAATGTGGCTTGGGTCCATGTTAAAAACTAATAAGTTTTGTGTATGTGCAGGGTCATCTAATTGATGAATTGAAAGACAAAGGTATAGTAGACAGTGGATGCTCAAGACACATGACAGGAAACAAAATTTTCTTGCTGAATTTGAAAAATTTAGAGGAGGACCAGTAGCCTTTGGAGGTAGCAAAGGTAGAATTACTGGCAAAGGGAAAATCAATACATGGAAGTTGGAATTTGAAGATGTGTTCTTTGTGAAAGAATTGAATGAGTTCAATCTCTTTTCTGTATCACAAATGTGTGATAAGAAGAACAAGGTGCTGTTCACAGACAAAGACTGCTTGGTGCTGTCTAAAGACTATGAGATGCCTAAAGAATCTCAAGTGCTGCTTAAAGTACCAAGGCAAGAAAACATGTACACCTTTAATGTTCATACTATTAATCCAACAGGTGGTATTACATGTTTGCTAGCTAAGGCTTCTTATGATGAGTCTAATTTATGGCATAGAAGGTTAGGTCATGTGAATTTCAAGAATCTTAACAGATTAGTGAATAGGAATTTGGTTAGAGGGTTACCTAACAAATCTTTTCCAAATGATTTCACATGTGCTGCTTGTCAAAAAGGTAAACAACATAGAGCCTCTTGTAAGACCAAGACTGTCAATACTGTGACAAAACCATTGCAACTCTTGCATATGGATTTGTTTGGTCCAGATTCTGTAAGAAGCATTAGTCATAAGACCTTTTGTCTGGTCATAACTGACGATTATAGTAGATTCAGTTGGGTTTTCCTTATAGCTCTTAAGAGTGAAACCAATGAATTACTTAAGGATTTTATCGCTTTAGTTGAAAAGCAGTTCACTAAACAAGTTTTAATCATTAGGACAAATAATGGGATAGAATTCAAGAATGCTGAATTTGATGAATTCTGTAGGTCTAAAGGCATTAAGAGAGAATTTAGTAATCCTAGGACTCCACAACAAAATGGAGTAGCTGAAAGGAAAAATAGGACACTAATTGAGGCTGCTAGAACTATGCTGGTTGATTCTCTATTGCCAAATACCTTTTGGGCAGAAGCAATCAACACTGCATGTTATGTGTTAAATAGAGTCCTAGTGACCAAGCCTCAAAACAAAACACCTTATGAAATTTTGACTGGTGTTAAGCCTACCATATGTCATTTATGACCTTTTTGGTGTCATGTGTCTATACTAAATACTCTTGATCATTTGGGAAAGTTTGATGGAAAGTCTGATTCAGGATATCTTGTAGGATATTCTTTGCAAAGTAAAGCATATAGGGTCTATAATTTGGCATCTAAAAAGGTTGAAGAAAATGCCCATGCTAATTTATTAGAAAATAAACCCAATGTTCCAGGAATAGGTTATGCTTGGATGTTTGATTTAGATTATCTAACTAACTCCATAGATTACTATTCTGTGCAAAAGGATTGTCAAACTAACAATGTAGGTGAGGAGTCTAGTGCAACTAATACAGGTACTCAAGAAGAAGTTTCTTCATCAGATGATGATGTTCATATCTATGTTCCCAATATGCCTACTGTTAATCCTATGTCTGCTACTCCCAAGAAGCAAACCATGCCATCAAAAGATGATCAAGCCTCCCAAGAGCTTCAGAGGCTTCAAGATCAAGGAAAGAATACTAAATCTACTAATAAGCATTCAGGAGAAGAATCTTTTGAGTCATAATACCCAACAGTACATACTACACCTAGCGGTACTTCATCTGCAAGTACTGCTAAGTCAAAATCTGCTAAGTCTGTTGATTCATTAGAAGAGATTTTACAAGCTATGGACGATGAAGACGTGTATGCTAGTCTAGCTGAAGGAATCTGTGACAACCCAAATCCGTGGTCATTATATAATTATATATTTACGTATATCTTTGAAATTTTTGACGAGATTGATTGTCATGACGATTGGTGATTTGATTTGGAAGAATGTTGAAAGTTATATTTTTACGTTTTGACGAGTTGCGAGGATTATTAGTGATGACGATATCAACGGATGCCCAAAATTTTACGTTTTATTTTAGACATGTCGATGTTTAATATTTTGACGTTTTTATTTTTAATGTCGTATTAAGTCGTGCCGGGACTATATAATATCATATTTTGTGTGCGTTTTAAGTTTTGAGAAGTATTTTTATGAAACCCAAGACCCGTAAATATTTTCAAAAGTGACTAATAGTCATTTCTTGCTTTTTAAACAGGTATTTGCATTTCGGTCCACAAGAATCACAATTGGCAAAAATTACCCTAAACTTTTCCCATATAAAACGGAAAATTAACACGCAAAACACATAACAAAATCCACCACCACCAAATCTTCTCTCTCTCTCCCTCTCCTTTCTTTTTCGTCTACCCACAAGCAACAAACACCCCTTGATTTTGATTTTTGAGGTTGAATCTTTAAAAACTAATCAAAGACCCATTTCTATCTTTTGATTCTCTACATTTTGGTATGAAATTTAGCTACATGCATGAACTTTTTATAAAAACTCATTTTTGATGAAAAATCATGTGTTTTGATCTTGTTTGATTGTTGTATGTAGGTGTTTATGTTGTTATATATTATTTTAAGTTGTTGCATGTTGAAATTTTAGTTGGGTTTTATTTGATTTGATCATCTAGGATGATATAGTGTGTTACGATTGAAAGTAGTAATGTCTAGATGATTATTGATGAGACTGCTTTTATACATAGTCTCATCGTCCAAATAGGGCTTAAAATGCATTAAATATCATTAAAATACCCAAATATATGCTTGTGTTTGTTGCTTGTGTATTTTAGGTACGGATATTGAAGAAATGACAAAAGATCACAAGAATCATGCAAAAACGAACACGGGAAACGAAGCCGCACAAAGAACCGGACCCGAATCATGATTTTCCTATCAAGTCCTTGAAGTTTGAAGATTTGGCAAGATTGGTCCCTCATCTTTTGAAGACTTGTCATTTTAAACCCTTGTAAAACTCAAATATTACATATGGGTCCCTTAAATGTCAATATTATACATCATTTGCCCTTGAAGAATGCAAAAAGTGCATTAAATACCCTTGAATACATGCTTGATGAAGTTTTGTGGCCAATATATGAAAAAAGAAACTTTCATATAAAGGGAATTCGTTTTGGGAGTTGTTTAAACTTATATGACAAGTTAAAGAAACATTGGGGGGCATTCTTGGGAGACAAACAAACTCCACCAGCCAACCATCACATGACACGTCACCCTAACCCGACTTGAATACCCGTTTACCGATATCCCTCACCCAAACCCGGTTGACCTATTTTTGTTACAACACACGTTTATTATTAAACGTGTTTTCCTCTTAAATACTTTTTAACCTAAACTAAACAGATCAAAACACACACCTTTTCCTATAAACCCTAAATTTTTCCCCAAATTAAATTTCATGAATTAATGATCTATTCCAGATCAGTGATTAATTATGGATAAACCAAAACCCCACTTTTAGTTTCCCATCACACTCACTCCCTGGTCCCCAAAATCCCACCCACTGGCAAAAAGACAAAGAAGCACCAGAGAATCAACGCTTCATAGGGATTTCGTGTCCTCCAAACGAAATCCAATGTCCAAGATTGATGTATCCCAACCTGTCTATCACAAAAATCCAAACGAAATGCACATGGCTTCAAGATTTATTCAAAAGGAGGAATCAAATCAGCATATCCGCATCTTCAGCAAGGGTAATCTTGGAAACTCATTAGATTAGGGTTTTCTTTTGTTTTCATTTCTAGAACCATCCGAGGGGCCTATAAAATGAGGACCGACCTGTGGTGCCCATTTTTTTCCCTTGTCTCGGATTTTTGTAAAACCTCTTTTATGAATGAAAGTTTGAAGTTTTTTAAATTTATCCGAGTTCCATTTTATTTAATGTTTATGATTTAAGTTAATGTTTTTTAATTTGTGTTGGGGTTTCCTGTTTGTGTTAATCAGTAAGTGGATTGAAGTGAATCAAAGTTTTCTTGTTTAAATTTATTATCAGTTTTCAAGTATTAAGTATTTGAGTAGTTTTGAAAAGATTTTGAAAAGAAAAGTGGGATTCGTTTATCTATCTTATGAGCTTACCGAATCAAGACCATAGGTCTTGATTCTTGGATTTCTTTTGTGTGTTTGAATTTGTTTTTACAGGACTGGAAGCTTGTGCTTGTTTCGCTAGCACATAAGCTCGAAAAATCGGGGGTACGGATGTGTGTCCCTGAGGTTTGCACTCTGTTCTCGCATTTGTATTTCTTTTTTTATGCTTTTGATTACTTGCTCTTGTGTGATTGTTGATTGTCAAGTTTGGTAGTTTTAAGGGTTTGATTTTGTATTGATAAATTTCTTAAGTTTGATTTGTAGTATAATCAGTAAGTTTAATTAGGTATTGTTCTTTTTATTTAATCTGTTTAATCTGTTTAATCTTGGTGATAAGATACATCAACTTAGGATTTTGCGATAGCTTGTTTATGTTTGGTTGCTCTCAGTCTAAGTTGTGTTGGTCATACTTAGTGTTTGCCTGCTGATTTTTTTGAAATCATGTGTTCTTTTTATGATGTTATGTTGATTTGTGTTAGTGCATGCTAGACTATAGCCAAAGAGTGTGATTTGTTCATTTGATTTATCTGCTTGTTTTATATTCAGTTTACACTGCTTTGTTCATTTTGTTTTGCTGTTAGAAAATAGTGTTTAAAAAATACTACTACATTCAACTGATTTTCTGTTAAAACTGAACAATCTTCTTGTTTAAAAGCTTTGCTGTGGAATCTGGGTGTTTATAGGGCTTCTAAAATGCTTTTAGGGACTGGTTAGCTGCACTCCAAAGATTTCACAAGCTATCATAACTGTGTAAATCTTCGGACCACCAAAACAGTCCAAAAAAGTGTGAGATAGCCGTATAAATAGCTATTGGGATTTGCTGTCTAGGAGTCGTTAGTTTGCTAGATTGGTAGGATAGCTAGGATTCATGGGTTCTACTCATGCAATTCTTTGATTCTGCTAGTCAGTCTTGAACCTCTGCTTAGTCTTAGTTTTGTGCGTTGGTATTTTGTGTTTATTGTCGTTACACACTTGCATAAGCTGTTAAGCCTGACCCTTACATAGCTGCCTACTGCTTAGAATCTGGTTAGATTTTCATTTAGCTTGTTTACCTTTTTTTTCGTGCTTACTGTTTATGACCATCAATCCATAAGTCATTCGGTTTGCTTATTTGTATATTACGGCATGATTCAGTAGTTGAGTGTTGGATTGGATTGTATTTGCATAAGAGTGCTTGCATCCTTTTGATTCCTGATTATCTGCTTGCGTTATCAGTCAGTTTGTGTTCGGGTTTGTTTTTTTTGCTTTCTGTTTGCTTAAAACACCCCCACAAGCCAACTGCAAGTGGGGGTTTTGACTGTCCAAAAAGAACACAAAAGAACATATAACAAGAAAGAAAAAAAAGGGGATTCCAGGTCTGGGACTATTTTGATTCAAATTAGGGCATATTCTAGCCTAATTTAGACGAGTGTTTGTGTTTTGGTAAGTGGTAGTATCTGTGTAACAAGTGGGGTAAAAAGAAAAAACAAAAAAAATATTTGAAAAATTTTGGCGTGGCCAGGACTCGAACCTGCGCCACCACTGCCAAAGCACACACACACTACCGCTCGCCCTTGGGTCTTTTATTGTTAAGAACCCAACACATTTTCTATATAAGGTGTGTTTTGGATTAGCTTATTTTATCTAATTCGAACTTATTTAGCTGATTTTCAGCTTATTGAGTAATCCAATTTCAGCTTTTTCATTTTTTCTTGTATTCCTGTTACATCTTAGGACTTTTTAGATCTAAGTTTTGATTTTTCACGTTACTTAATTAATTTTTATCAATATTTTATTATCCGGTTTTTAATAAATAGTTTAAAAATAGATTAATTAAGTTTAAAATTTTTCAAAAATAGTTTTTCGGTTTTAAATAAATAACTCTAGGTTTACATTCATTTAAGCTTCAATTTGGACTTATATTTAATTTTATTTAATTTGGAGATTTTTCTTTAACTTTAAATATTAATATAAAATTATTAAAAAAGTTTTAGATAATTTGGTTTTCAATTTTATAATCTTTATAATTTTTTTCATTTAAGTCAATTTTTTAGTAATATTTGGAATAGTTTTTAGTTTTGTCAAATTTTACGATTTTGCGTTTTTACGACTTAGGGGTATTTTTAGCATTATTCGTCTTTTTCTTTCTTCCTTTTCAATCATATAATCACAAATCATTAATCAATTCAACACACAACGCACTTGCCTCCTTGGGAAACGAACTTGAACTCATTTTGGTCATTAACACTTGGTTTTTCCTAAAGCCGTTTGTTTAATACTCACCATTATTTTTACTTCCTTTTCCTAAAGGTCGTATTTTACTACAATCATTTTGGCGCCGCTGCCGGGGAGGCGTGTTGTGTTTTGATTGAACAATTGTTGTTTTTATATTAGCCATAATTAGTATTTGTATTAGTAGCACTCTACTAATACGTATTATCGTTTTTCGTTTTTTTGAATACTATTAATATATTGTATACGTAGAACAATAAATTTACAAGTACTCCAAATACGTGAGAAATCACAACCTTGACTTGGGAGGTCATTACCCAATCATTGTATTCGAATCTCAAACCAAAGAAAAAGGCAAAAATAGATAAATACTTTCGTGAAGCTCGATTTTGAAAATACAAACTATAAGGTGGGTATAAGGCGGTTGTATTTCACGACCTAAAGGAAAAAGGCTCTTAAGTGCTTCGCGCCGCCTCGTTTCCTCCGCTTGCTTGTGCGTATTTTGATTTTGAAAGCTAATCGAGGGTTTTGCCGCCCAAAGTATTACTTAAGTATCATATATATTTTCTTGGTTTCATTTGATTAAACCCTCTTGAACGATTTGGTGTTCCACCATCGTTCTAAAGTCATCGAAGGCGTTCACTTCACGTGATCGCTTTCATTCCTTGAGGCTTCTTTAATCGAGAGATTTGATTAAGGAGGAGATTTGTAGATTTGTGTCTACCTAATACATTCCAAAAATCCAAAAAAAAGTAAAAACAATCAAAAACCAAAAAAAAATTGAAAAAGTAAAAACACCAAAAAGAATCTTCTTTGCTCACCTTCTCGTTGTACGTGACGTTTATGCAAACTCGCTCCAAAGCAAGACGTGCTCGTAAACGAAGAAACAAATCCATCACTCCTTCTAGTGAGGAGTCTCCTATTGACGAACCCATTGTAGTGAAAGAAGCACCCATGGCTAATCGAACTATGATGGAGTTGCTTCAAGCACCCACCGAGGGTTATGGAGAAACGATTGTGATTCCCGCTATCCTTGCGGAGAATTTTGAGGTTAAGACGGGTTTGTTGTCCATGATTCAAAACAACAAGTTTCGAGGTGACGAAAAGGACAACCCTCATAACCACATTCGCCAATTTAACCGTCTCACAGCCACTTGCAAGTTTAAGGACGTCTCAAACGACTAGATTAAGATGATGCTTTTTCCGTATTCCTTAGCGGGGCCCGCAAAAATTTGGTTAGAGAAAGAGCCACCCAATTCTATATTGACGTGGAAGGATCTCGTTTCAAAATTCGTGAACCAATTTTTTCCGCCCTCTAAGACTACGCATTTGAAAAACGAGATTTCAAAGTTTTCGCAAGAGTATAATGAGAGTTTTTCAACGGCTTGGAATAGGTTTAAGGAAATGTTGCACGAATGTCCTCATCATGGTTTTTCCGACTTGCATCAAATAGACACGTTTTACAATGGCTTGAACGATCATGAGCGTGATTATCTTAATGCCGCCGCGGGTGGTAATTTTTTGTGTAAGACGGTCGAGGAAGCATTGTTAATCATTGAGAATAGGTCTAAGGTCTATAGTCCTCGTAGCACGTCGAGTGTTCATAAGGCTTCGTCTTCGCCTTCGCCTTCATTGTCACACACCGTTGATGCTTGCCAAATCGAGGCTAATTTGGAGAACAAGATTTTTGATAAGTTGAAAGGATTGTTAATTGAGTTTAAAGTTGGTGAACAACCCACTCCCGCTATGGCTAAAGCGGTTGAGGTTTCTTGTATGTATTGTGGTGGAGCTCACGATTATTCCGAGTGCGTTACCAACGGTGGTAACACTTCGAGTGCCTTCGCGGCCGCGGGAACTTATAACCAAAACGGTCAAGTTCCTCGCACTAATCAATTGACTCCACCGGGTTTTCCACCAAATCAAAATGCTAACAATTATCGAAAAAATCAAGTTGGTTACCAAAGCAATCAAAGGAACAATTTCAAGGGTAATAACAACTATGGGAATCAAGGAAGTAGTAGCCAATTGCAAAATCAAAACCAAAACCGTAATTTTCAAAACACAAGTCAAGGTCTTCAAAATGTTTACACTAAAGAACTTCCAATGGACTTTTTGAATTACTCCACGGCAAATGATAAGATTTTGGAAAACATTCAAGAGCAATTGGCTAGTCAAGCTAGGGACACGGCTAAAAACACCAAGGAGTTAGCTAATTTTGTGAAGGAAAATCTTAACATGATAAATGAGTTGAAAAATGATTTTGCTAATCAAATTAGAGGTCAAAACAATAAGATTGAACAAAGTCATGCTAGGCTTGAACAAAGAATTGACCAAAAAGCCGCTAGTCAAGATCTTAAGTTTAATAGTCAAGATGCTAAGCTTAATGCCATTTTAGAAGCCGTCATGGGGAACAAAGCCTCTACTTCGAGTGGCCTTCCTAGTAACACCGTTTCAAACCCGAAGGGAGAGATGAAAGTGATTACCACACGAAGTGGTAAGGCACTTAAAGAACCGACTCCTCAACCAATTACTCCAACGGTGGAGGAAATTGAGGAAGAACCCGAGGTGGTGGTCGAAAAGGAGCATATCTCAAGCCCACAAAGTACCGCTCATGCCACACCTACGGTCGACCCTTTACCAACATTGGAACCCGAGATTCCAAAGGCTATGCCTATGCCCCAACCCACACCACCCTTGCCTTACCCATCAAGACATAGGAAGGAGAAACGACAAGAGCGCGACAACTACCAATTTGAGCTTTTTATGAAAATGTTTCGTGAGTTGCACCTTAATGTGAGGTTCGCCGATGCTTTGGTCATGATGCCTCGATTTGCCGCTAACTTTAAGAGTATGTTGAACAACAAGGAGAAATTGCATCAATTGTCTAGTTGTTCGTTGGTTTATCTTAATCGCATGCCTCAAAAAGTCGGTGATCCCGGTAAATTTTTGATCCCTTGTGCCATTCAAGATATGGAAGAATGCTATGCCTTGGCCGATCTTGGTGCTAGCATTAATTTGATGCCACTTGCAATCTTCAAGTCGCTCAATCTTCCTAATCTTACTCCTTCACTAATGTCTATCGAGTTGGCCGACCATTCCACGATTCGTGCATGTGGTTTGGCGGAAGACGTTTTTGTGAAAGTAGGGAAGTTCTACTATCCCGTAGACTTTATCGCCGTTGATATCCCCACGGATCCTCAAGTTCCTCTTATTTTAGGTCGTTCGTTTTTAGATACGTCTATGGCTTTAATTGATGTGCATGCTAGAAAGATCACCTTACGTTTCAACGACGAGGAACTTGTTATAAACGCAACTCAAAATTCTCAACTTTCTCATGTTTATTCCGTTGCTACCATAAACCTCGTTGATATGATCGACGTGGTTTGCGAGGAATTTTCACAAGAAGTTTTAGGGTTTGGTGATGAAGAAACTAGTGGCAATCCCACTATGTTAGATCCAATTCTTGATAACTCGACACCTACCTTCACTCCTTTTGAAGGAGGTGGTTTTACGTTGGAATAATGCAATGTTCCACGTACTTGTGACGAAGACCTCGACAACGATGAGGACTTCTCGATTATCAAGGATTTTCTAAACGATTTCCCATTTCCTCCACCCGAGGAGGTTATGAGTATCGAGCCCAGATCTTCACTTGAGGAACCACCTATTCTCGAGTTGAAAGATTTACCTCCTCACCTCGAATATGTCTATTTGGAGGAGGACGACAAGTTGCCGGTTATTATTGCGAAGATCTTTCGAATGATGAAAAAACCGCACTTGTCGATGTTCTAAAGGATCACAAAGGTGCGATTGCGTGGAAGTTATCCGACATTAAGGGAATCGATCCCAAGTTTTGTACCCACAAAATCTTAATGGAGGAGGATTTCAAGCCCACAATCCAAAGTCAAAGGAGGGTGAACCCCAAAATTCACGACGTCATAAAAAAGGAGGTCCTTAAACTCCTTGACGCGGGAATGATTTACCCTATTTCTGATAGCCCTTGGGTGAGTCCTATTCATTGTGTTCCTAAAAAGGGAGGGATGACCGTTGTGCCAAACGATGCCAACGAGTTAATTCCCACTAGACTCGTGACCGGATGGAGAGTGTGCATTGACTATCAAAAGTTGAATGAAGCCACTCGAAAAGACCATTTTCCCTTGCCCTTCATGGACCAAATGTTGGAGCGTCTTGCGGGAAACGATTTCTATTGCTTTTTAGATGGTTTTTCTGGTTACTTCCAAATTCCCATCGATCCTCGTGATCAAGAAAAAACTACGTTTACGTGTCCATATGGAACGTTTGCCTATCGTAAAATGCCATTCGGACTTTGTAATGCACCAGGAACCTTTCAACGGTGCATGATGGCTATTTTTCATGATATGATCGAGAAGACGATGGAAGTCTTCATGGATGACTTTTCCGTGTTTGGTAATTCGTTCACTTCGTGTTTGTCGAACCTAGAGAGAATGTTAAAACGTTGTGAGGAAACCAACCTTGTGCTCAATTGGGAAAAATGTCATTTTATGGTTAAAAGTGGAATCGTCTTAGGGCACAAGGTCTCGAAAGCGGGGATTGAGGTAGATCAAGCTAAGGTAGACGTCATCGCCAAATTACCTCATCCCAAAACCGTTAAGGGAGTTAGGAGTTTCCTAGGCCACGCGGGCTTTTATCGTCGATTCATCAAGGATTTTTCAAAGATCTCTCGACCCATTACACATCTTCTTGAAAAAGAGGCACGTTTTGTCTTTGACGAAGATTGTGTACGAGCCTTTGAAATCCTTAAGAGGAAACTTACCGAAGCTCCCATTCTTGTTGCTCCAAATTGGAACCTCCCCTTTGAGCTTATGTGTGATGCTAGTGATTACGCCATAGGGGCCGTTTTGGGGCAACGTCATGATAAGCACTTCTTGCCTATTCACTAAGCTAGCAAGACGATGACCGAGGCTCAACTAAAATACACTACAACGGAAAACGAGTTCCTTGCCGTGGTGTATGCATTTGAGAAGTTCCGACCTTACCTCGTCTTGACAAAATGCATAGTGTATACGGACCATTCGGCTATTAAGTATCTCATGGCAAAGCAAGATGCTAAGCCGAGATTGCTTCGTTGGATTCTCCTCCTTCAAGAATTTGATCACACCATCGTTGAAAAAAAAGGAGCCGAGAATCTAGCGGCCGATCATCTTTCTCGTTTGGAAGATCCTCACCAAAGTGTTTACGAGCCAAAGGAAATCACCGAAACATTTCCGCTCGAGACACTTGGTGTAGTGAATTCTAAGCTTGATTCTTCCACCCCATGGTTTGCGGATTTTGCAAATTACCATGCGGGCAACTTCATCATTAAGGGTATGACGACTCAAAAAAACGAAAATTCTTTCGTGACGTCAAGTTCTACTTTTGGAACGACCCTTACTTGTTTCGAACTTGTGCGGATCAAATCATCCGACGTTGTGTATTTGGCACCGAAGCTTCTAACATCCTTAGAGCTTGCCATGAGGGACCCACGGGTGGTCACCACGGTGCTAATCTCACGGCTAAAAAGGTGTTTGATGCCGGTTTCTTTTGGCCTACTATTTACCGAGATGCACAAGATCTTGTGAATTCGTGTGATGCATGCCAACGACAAGGAAAAGCCTCACAAAAAGATGAAATGCCACAAAATATCATCCAAGTGTGTGAGATCTTTGACGTTTGGGGTATAGACTTTATGGGGCCATTCCCATCATCTCGTGGTAATAAGTACATTCTTGTTGCGATTGACTACCTTTCTAAGTGGGTAGAGGCCAAGGCCTTGCCCACCAATGATGCTCGTGTGGTAGTCAAGTTTTTGAAGCAATTGTTCTCTCGGTTTGGAACCCCTCGTGCTATCATAAGCGATCGTGGAACCCATTTTTGTAACGACCAATTTGAAAGGGTTCTAAGGAAATATGGGGTTACACATCGTCTTTCTACGGCTTATCACCCACAAACGAGTGGACAAGTCGAGGTTTCAAACCGAGCTTTGAAGAGAATCTTAGAGAGATCCATTGGGGAAAACCGACAATCATGGTCGGATAAGTTGGACGATGCTTTATGGGCCTTTAGGACCGCGCATAAGACACCCATTGGGTGTACTCCCTATAAGCTTGTGTATGGAAAGAATTGTCATTTGCCAATCGAGTTAGAACACAAGGCTTATTGGGCCCTAAAGCATTGTAATGATGATATGGAGACCGAGGGAAAACACCGGAAAATGCAATTAAATGAATTGGATGAATTGAGGGATATTGCTTATGAAAATTCATTGATTTATAAAGAAAAAACTAAAAACTTGCATGATTCAAAAATTAAAAACCGGGTTTTAACATTGGGGATCAAGTTTTGCTTTTTAATTCAAGATTGAAAATTTTTTCTGGTAAATTGAAATCCCGTTGGTCCGGTCCATTCACCGTGACTCAAGTGTTTCCGTATGGGACCATCGAGCTAGCTCAAGATGATGGTCCTAACTTCAAGGTGAATGGACATATGTTGAAGCACTACTTTGGCGGGGAAGTTCCATCCTTGAACTACCTCGACCAAGTCACCTTCCCCAATGATAATTAGTATTGAGGGGATCGAGTCGAGCTCATGACTCGGTAATAAAAAATGAGGTGCCTCGTGGGGGAGTCCCATGCTTATCCTATGTACATATTATCGCTTTCTAATATAGCTTACGTGTGGGGATTTGTGCCCTTCCAACCTATGTTCCGTGGTTGTTTGTGATATGTGGTTTTTAGATCATGATCTTCACGATTGGAGCCTCTCGTGTTCGTTTTATAGGAGCACTTGATCGTTTGCTTTGGAGACATTTCTCAATATCCATGATATATCCTTTTGATGTTCTAACCTTAGGTTTTTAGCACACTTCATAAACGGCTTTAAATTTATTGGTTACACCCTTTCCATGCTAGATTAGGCATTCGACTACGTCTCTAGTATGGGGGTGTTTGCACCCCTAGACTCGAAACATTGAGGACAATGTTTAACTTTATTATGGGGGGGGGGGGTGAATAGATACTTGCCTTGCCAAACCTTCACGCTTTCCAAAGTTTATCTTTTTGTTTATCGTTTTGTTGCAAAATAAGGCTAAAAATGGCCAAATTTTAAAATTTTTCTCATGTTTCATAAGTGTTTGAAGATACGAATGTAGGTTTTCTGATGGCGAGAATAAGAGTAATTTTTGACTCGACCGTGCGTGTGGAGCACTTAGCTTTGATTCCTTAACTACACATTAGGCTAAGTCTCTTAAATGAGGACGAGAAATGATAGAGTTAATTATAAGTTACTATGCTAAACGTAGAGTACTCGTATTCTTTCAAAAACTCATGTGTTCTCGTTGTTTGCTTATTCTCCCTTCGCATGTAAATATTTTTTGCTTAATAAATATTGACTTAGCAGTTTAGTTAGGATTGTTGGGTTTCTAGTCTTTTCTAGTAGCTTCCGTGTAATTAAATTGGGAAGACATTAAGGTATCGCCAGCGTCACGGTTTTGAAGTATTGGCACCCGAATAATCGAAAGCTTCACCCAATAATAAGATTTCAAGTGCTCACCTAAATCAAGCAAACAATTTGAAGCCCCACAAGGCCTAAAATCTATGCAAAAATTGAAAGTGAATCAAGCCTTAATCTTCGAAGCTTTAAAGATCCAAAATTCGCTTTAGCGTGAGGATATACGTCTTTGGCTAATAAAATCATCGATGAGGCGGATAATAAAAGGCAAGGCAAGACCGAAGTCATAATAAAAGCTTCATGGCGAAGTTGAATAAAAGATGGAGGTAAACCAAAGATAATAAGGCCCTTCCGTTAGGGGGCATATAAAAGTCTTGGTAATAAGTCTCATGTTCAAAACTGTTATAAAACCGTGTTTATCGATTCTTCTTGTCAACTTAATTTTTTAACATCAACATCGTTGTCTATTGGGAGGGGTTATTGATTTGATGGTCTTAGTTACACCGTTAGGACTCTATTTTTAGACCTAAATTTCTATTATCGCATAAGTCAAACAATGTATCCTCGTGAAACATTCAAGACATCATAAAATATAAGAGATACAACTTAGGAATAATGGGAGGATAAGTACGTGATTAGGGCATATGAGTAGTGTTAGCATTACTAACTTATAATGACAATGATCTCGTTGCACGCTTGGCATGGAATTAAGGTGAAAATCGAGGACGATGAAATTATTTCTAACGAAGCATTCACGTGTTCTTATTCTATGAACCTAAACGTCCCATTTTGCGATGAAAATCATACATTATGTCTAAAACACAAGTAGTAGTAATAGTAGTAGTGTAGCTAGTTTATCATTCCAATAAAGTGAATAAAAATGAATTTTGGAGGTGCTACGATACTTTATTCTAGCATTGCGTGAGGGCACGACAATGGTTTAGTATGGGGGAGTGATGAGACTGCTTTTATACATAGTCTCATCGTCTAAATAGGGCTTAAAATGCATTAAATATCATCAAAATACCCAAATATATGCTTGTGTTTGTTGCTTGTGTATTTTAGGTACGGATATTGAAGAAATGACAAAAGATCACAAGAATCATGCAAAAACAAACACGGGAAATGAAGCCGCACAAAGAACCAGACCCGAATCATGATTTTCCTATCAAGTCCTTGAAGTTTGAAGATTTGGCAAGATTGGTCCCTCATCTTTTGAAGACTCGTCATTTTAAACCCTTATAAAACTCAAATATTACATATGGGTCCCTTAAATGTCAAGATTATACATCATTTGCCCTTGAAGAATGAAAAAAGTGCATTAAATACTCTTGAATACATGCTTGATGAAGTTTTGTGGCCAATATATGAAAAAATAAACTTTCATATAAAGGGAATTCGTTTTGGGAGTTGTTTAAACTTATATGACAAGTTAAAGAAACATTGGGGGGCATTATTGGGAGACAAACAAACTCCACCAGCCAACCATCACATGACACGTCACCCTAACCCGACTTGAATACCCGTTTACCCATATCCCTCACCCAAACCCGGTTGACCCATTTTTGTTACAACACACGTTTATTATTAAACGTGTTTTCCTCTTAAACACTTCTTAGCCTAAACTAAACAGATCAAAACACACACCTTTTCTTATAAACCCTAATTTTTTCCCCAAATTAAATTTCATGAATTAAGACATGATCTATTCCAGATCAGTGATTAATCATGGATAAACCCAAACCCCACTTTTAGTTTCCCATCACACTCACTCCCTGGTCCCCAAAATCCCACCCACTGGCAAAAAGACAAAGAAGCACCAGAGAATCAACGCTTCATAGGGATTTCGTGTCCTCCAAACGAAATCCAACGTCCAAGATTGATGCATCCCAGCCTGTCTATCACAAAAATCCAAACGAAATGCACATGGCTTCAAGATTTATTCAAAAGGAGGAATCAAATCAGCATATCCGCATCTTCAGCAAGGGTAATCTTGGAAACTCATTAGATTAGGGTTTTCTTTTGTTTTCATTTCTAGAACAATCCGAGGGGCCTATAAAATGAGGACCGACCTGTGGTGCCCATTTTTTTCCCTTGTCTCGGATTTTTGTAAAACCTCTTTTATGAATGAAAGTTTGAAGTTTTTTAAATTTATCCGAGTTCCATTTTATTTAATGTTTATGATTTAAGTTAATGTTTTTTAATTTATGTTGGGGTTTCCTGTTTGTGTTAATCAGTAAGTGGATTGAAGTGAATCAAAGTTTTCTTGTTTAAATTTATTATCAGTTTTCAAGTATTAAGTATTTGAGTAGTTTTGAAAAGATTTTGAAAAGAAAAGTGGGATTCGTTTATCTATCTTGTGAGCTTACTGAATCAAGACCATAGGTCTTGATTCTTGGATTTCTTTTGTGTGTTTGTATTTATTTTTACAGGACTGGAAGCTTGTGCTTGTTTCGCTAGCATATAAGCTCGAAAAATCGGGGGTACGGATGTGTATCCCTGAGGTTTGCACTCTGTTCTCGCATTTGTATTTCTTTTTTTTATGCTTTTGATTAGTTGTTCTTGTGTGATTGTTGACTGTCAAGTTTGGTAGTTTTAAGGGTTTGATTTTGTATTGATAAATTTCTTAAGTTTGATTTGTAGTATAATCAGTAAGTTTAATTAGGTATTGTTCTTTTTATTTAATCTGTTTAATCTGTTTAATCTTGGTGATAAGATACATCAACTTAGGATTTTGCGATAGCTTGTTTATGTTTGGTTGCTCTCAGTCTAAGTTGTGTTGGTCATACTTAGTGTTTGCCTGCTGATTTTTTTGAAATCATGTGTTCTTTTTATGATGTTATGTTGATTTGTGTTAGTGCATGCTAGACTATAGCCAAAGAGTGTGATTTGTTCATTTGATCTATCTGCTTGTTTTATATTCAGTTTACACTGCTTTGTTCATTTTGTTTTGCTGTTAGAAAATAATGTTTAAAAAATACTACTACATTCAACTGATTTTCTGTTAAAACTGAACAATCTTCTTGTTTAAAAGCTTTGCTGTGGAATCTGGGTGTTTATAGGGCTTCTAAAATGCTTTTAGGGACTGGTTAGCTGCACTCCAAAGATTTCACAAGCTATCATAACTGTGTAAATCTTCGGACCACCAAAACAGTCCAAAAAAGTGTGAGATAGTCGTATAAATAGCTATTGGGATTTGCTGTCTAGGAGTCGTTAGTTTGCTAGATTGGTAGGATAGCTAGGATTCATGGGTTCTATTCATGCAATTCTTTGATTCTGCTAGTCAGTCTTGAACCTCTGCTTAGTCTTAGTTTTGTGTGTTGGTATTTTGTGTTTATTGTCGTTACACACTTGCGTAAGCTGTTAAGCCTGACCCTTACATAGCTGCCTACTGCTTAGAATCTGGTTAGATTTTCATTTAGCTTGTTTACCTTTTTTTTCGTGCTTACTGTTTATGACCATCAGTCCATAAGTCATTCGGTTTGCTTATTTGTATATTACGGCATGATTCAGTAGTTGAGTGTTGGATTGGATTGTATTTGCATAAGAGTGCTTGCATCCTTTTGATTCCTGATTATCTGCTTGCGTTATCAGTCAGTTTGTGTTCGAGTTTGTTTTTTTTGCTTTCTGTTTGCTTAAAACACCCCCACAAGCCAACTGCAAGTGGGGGTTTTGACTGTCCAAAAAGAACACAAAAGAAAAGATAACAAGAAAGAAAAAAAAGGGGATTCCAGGTCTGGGACTATTTTGATTCAAATTAGGGCATATTCTAGCCTAATTTAGACGAGTGTTTGTGTTTTGGTAAGTGGTAGTATCTGTGTAACAAGTGGGGTAAAAAGAAAAAACAAAAAAAAATATTTGAAAATTTTTGGCGTGGCCAGGACTCGAACCTGCGCCACCACTTCCAAAGCACACACACACTACCGCTCGCCCTTGGGTCTTTTATTGTTAAGACCCCAACACATTTTCTATATAAGGTGTGTTCTGGATTAGCTTATTTTATATAATTCGAACTTATTTAGCTGATTTTCAGCTTATTGAGTAATCCAATTTTAGCTTTTTCATTTTTTCTTGTATTCCTGTTACATCTTAGGACTTTTTAGATCTAAGTTTTGATTTTTCACGTTACTTAATTAATTTTTATCAATATTTTATTAGCCGGTTTTTAATAAATAGTTTAAAAATAGATTAATTAAGTTTAAAATTTTTCAAAAATAGTTTTTCGGTTTTAAATAAATAACTCTAGGTTTACATTCATTTAAGCTTCAATTTGGACTTATATTTAATTTTATTTAATTTGGAGATTTTTCTTTAACTTTAAAAATTAATATAAAATTATTAAAAAAGTTTTAGATAATTTGGTTTTCAATTTTATAATCTTTATAATTTTCTTCATTTAAGTCAATTTTTTAGTAATATTTGGAATAGTTTTTAGTTTTGTCAAATTTTACGATTTTGCGTTTTTTACGACTTAGGGGTATTTTTAGCATTATTCGTCTTTTTCTTTCTTCCTTTTTCAATCATATAATCACAAATCATTAATCAATTCAACACACAACGCACTTGCCTCATTGGGAAACGAACTTGAACTCATTTTGGTCATTAACACTTGGTTTTTCCTAAAGTCGTTTGTTTAATACTCACCATTATTTTTACTTCCTTTTCCTAAAGTTCGTATTTTACTACAATCAATTATAGTGGTAAAAATAATGTTAAAATGTGGTAAAAATTTGATTTTGAGTGATATTTAAGAAGGTATTTTTGACCGGAATATAAAAGGTAATTTTTGAAAAAAATAAGTTTGAGTATGATATGAAATAATTAGATATTGTTGTAGAGGATGTATTAAGCTTCGATTTGGTATAAGGTAGAGCTTCTAGCTCCAAACGAGCAAACAGTTATGTTAGTTTGATTATTCGTGTACCGGGAGATGAGTATCGGCACAATATATAATTGTTGTCGATATTTGGATCGAATCTCGGGGACTATAAAAAGGATTTTAAAATGAGTCATGGACTGATGTTAAGTGATGAACATGAGGATGTTAAGTCTATTTTCAAAGACAAGTGTCATTTTGTAAACGGAGTTAAATAAATAAGTTAAAAAGACTATATGAGTTATTGACGTAAAACTGTCCGGTTTTTGTAGTTCGAAGATGAGTCGGGCATGGAACTTTAAAAGTAAAATCTTTTAACCAACTTTTGGGAGGTCTTTATATATATAGTAAGTGAAGTTTCTGATTAATATCGTAAGCAATTGACGTGTTTAAGTAAAGAAAACAGTTTGGACGATTAATAGATATATATCGAAAGTTTTTGAAAGAATAAAAATGTAAAAGTGTACGTAAGAAGAATGTATTAAATTGTGTATGGTGTGAGTCTGATTTTGACTTTGAGATATTTATTTTATTTTACTAAGTATGAAATATTACTTGAATGTATTATTAAAGGCACGCGTTTTATTTTGATAGATTGTGAATTTCGTGTTCGCCGGGCATCATCGATCGTTGAAAGTCGTCATACTACTGTTAATACTTCAGGTGAGTCTATAACCTCGCTTTCTACTTGTTTTAATGATTTTAAAACCTGCGAGGGGGATACATGTTATTTGAAATAAAATGAACACATGTCATGAGTAATTGTTGGACCCGAATGTTGCCTTTGTTGATTTGAATTGTATAAGTACCTAAATTGCAAAAGTCTCTAAATTCATGAGCCGTTAACTATCTTCTGACTTGATGTTGTGAGTTGAGAATAGCCGCTTATTCTAATGATATTACTATTGGGCTGACGACCCTATCTGAGACCAGGGCTTTACGCTGAGTAACCTCTAGGAAGGATAATTTTACGAGAATGAGAATTGGTATTCTTGCAATTGATACCCTAGTAGGGGCACTGGAATTCTTATAGTCATGCTGGCATTTGGCGTGGGTGACTAAGTTAAGGGGTCGGTGTCATGAGCTTAATACAATTCATTAACTACTGCTATAAGATGAATTGCCCGATTAAAAGATTGTATGGCCACAATGCTATTAAACAATTGTGAATGATTTTTACGATGTGTTCAAATATGTTTTCTTAAACCTATAGACTTGCTCAACCTTTGTGTTGATGATTTTAAGCATGTATTTCAGGTACTTGAAGTTGTTGGATTGCGGAGCTTGCTGGAGAAGGATTGCAGGATTGCTTTTGTAGTAATTTGGTCTAAAACAGATTTCTCTCCCATTTGTCTTAAATTTATAATATATGGTCCAGTATTTTGGTAAAAGGTTTGTCGTTTTGTTAAGATCCTAGGGGAACCTGAACGCTACTATGATATATTTTTAAACTGATTTTACTTGGGATTGAAGGTTTTAGACATTGATTTAAATTATTTCCTTATATTCCTAAATATACAGTTTTAAGGTCGTATAAAGAGTTTGTGAAATGAAGTTTGTGAATAACACCCATTTGTGTATTTCCGCTGCGCAAGGTAAATTGGGGGTGTTATAGATTGGTAACCAGAGCTTTTTAGTTATAGCGAATTAGGTCGATTTTTGAAAATGTCCTAAACTATAACTTTGGTGTCAAAAGTATTTTATAAAAGCAACGCAACTTCTCTGCAAGGCTCCGGTAAGATTATTTATTTTTGTTATGCTTTGTTATTATAGATGTATCCCTCAAAACTGTTCTGAATTCCTGACTATTTATTAAGTAAATACTACGATAAGGTATTGGTATTAATGAAAGGACGTGGAGTGCTTTCATCATAATTTCATTTTTATGAGTATTGTATAATTATCATTTGCATTGCATTGCATACATATATATTTGGCATACGTAAATCATTTGCATTTGCATAATTATGCATTGCATATATATTTTTGAATAATGACCTTACGCACCTTTGAATTTTCTATAATTTCAGAAAATGTCCGACATACCACTTAACAACAATAGGCGGGGATATGCTGTAGGTCAACGGAGTATGCAGTACCAGCGAGTAGGTAATCATAAGAATTCAGGTGGATGGTTAGATTATGAGGATGATACGGACGATAAGAAATTTTTTGTATAATCTGAAAGTGATAATTATAGGACTGAGAGTGAAGTTGGGAGAACTGAGGTTAGAGCTGAAGTGAGAAGTTATGGAACTGATTTTAAGAAATATTAGGAAGAGAGAGATAGGCTTCGCAGGTTAAGTGAATATGTAACTCACATTGGACCGTATCTTGGGTCGCATTGGAAGTTTCAGGATAGTGAGATGTATGTTGATTCGCATTATATGATAGATCCGCCGTGTCAAGGAACGCATTTGAGGTATGGATTTGAGTAGCCGCCGTGTTTTGATCCAAAATGAAGGTGCTGCAAGTTAGGACTAGATGAAGATGAAATAGGGGCGAGCCTAGTTGGAAGAAAATGATGTGCCACATCCTATGGACTGATGGAGTGATGGATCTTTGTTGTATTTCAATTTATGTATTGTTGTGTTGTATTTGGATTATTTAGATGTTGTGAGGTAGTATTGTGATGGATTATTGTTTTTTTAGGATGATATGGGTAAGTGACTGTAGTGACAAGATTTTGTTGCGATTTTATCGAATTTATGGATGAAATCTACTATTATCGTTTAGTATTTTTGATGTGCCTTTGTTATCTTCTCTTTTGTGAGATGATTGTGGCATTGAGGTTGTATTGTGTTGTTGGCGCATGTAGTATTCATGATATATCTTGATGAAAATATCCTTTTCTTTCTATCTCGATGTGTATACTTATCATGTTTCTTTCATCTGTGATAACAGTAGAAAGAGTTGAGTGAGATATGTTTCTGTCATTAGTGGGGATCCTACGTGACTGAGTATCTTGAAATATGTCTCCAAAGGTTGTTAACTTTAGGGTAGATTATATGATTGTGGCAATACTTGTTAGATTGTTTGAAGCTGATAGTGCTGCAAGGAGACGAGGTGCTGAGACTGAAGATGCTGCTGAGATTGAAGATGCTGCTGTTCCAGTTGAAGATGCTGCTGCTATTCTACAAGATTTTAAAAGGATGTCTATGTGTTAGATTCCTATTAATTAGAAGAGATGCGGTGAAGAGTGTCATACGGATATTAATGGTAATTGGAAAGGTACAACTATATGGATAAGTTCGAGTAACTAATGGATGTTTGGTATATTAATAGTCATTTGGGAATGTTTAACTAGACGAAAAGAGATGGTAATTTAAAGATTGATCCTGATTCGAAATTAAGTGTGGCCGAAAAGGGTAAAGGAATGATAATGTTGCGAATGACAATAAGGAATAGGAAATTTATTTCCTCTAATCGAAGGTAAACTTGGAATTTAACAGCCTAAGATAAGAAGAGATGATATTCAAGAGGTTGCTATAAATCGGGTAAGTAGGAGGAAGTATGATGTGTAGATCACATATATATTTTATACCACTTAAGCAATTATCTATTTACTTGTCGTAAGTACGGACTAGCTGGAGGTCGGGCTGAAATGTTTTCATTTCGGTAAAGGAGTTTGAATAAAGGAATTATTCAGATAATGGAAAATCAATATGAAAGGAATGTTGCTGCTATCACAGCCTATATTTTGGAAATACTGATAAGATTTGAGATTCAGATGTTGTAATTTGCATATTCTTATCTGGTAATCATTGAGTTAGGATTCTAATGGAATTTCGAAGATGTTATTGATGGTGTATTAAAGTTCTGAAGGTGTTATTGAGGATATATTGAGATTTGAAGATGTTAGATTTTAGTTGACCTGAGGACGAGAAATCAACAAGAATTAGCGAGTGGTTGAAATGAGAAATTAACCAATGGAAGGATTGTTAATAACTATATATATATATATATATATATATATATATATATATATATATATATAGAGGAGAGTTAATGTGAGAGATTTATTAAAGTTATAAAAATAAGAACTAATATTCACTGTTAGATTGATTGGTGATGATGTGGCTTGATGAAAAATAAATGTAGTGACACTTTAAAACTAATAAACACAAATAAGGGTATAAATGGTAATTCTGTTACTATCCAATGCAACTGGTAATCAAATTAATATCATTAATTTAATATTATTTTTATAATTTTTAAAATATTCTACGAACTAAACTCTTTTCATGATACATGGTTACTACAAGTCTACAACCATTACCACAACACAACGACCAAAATTAAATCAGATGCTATTTGATTTTGTATGAGCGCAAATAATTTTTAACTTTGTTTGATGTCTTGGTGACATACAAAAATGCATCATCAATATAAAAACATACGTAGTGATACCAAAATTGATAAAACTAATGAGATCATTTTTAAAAGAAACCACTAGTATTCAGATCTAGTAAAGCGTTGATAACGTGATAAACATACACATCAATAGCATTAGCCCAACACAGGTACATCGGAATCGGATACACCGGTGCATCGCTCCACCACCATCAGTCTATGGTACATCAGTACATTAACGGAACTAGCCCAACGCCATCATACTTTGGTACACCGGTGCATCGTCCCCACCACCATTAATATCCGATACACCGATACATTAGCGACACTAGCCCATCACACTGGTGCATCAGCCTTGTCATCATCGCTCTCTCATACACCGGTACATTGATGACACTAGCTTAACACCATCAAACTCCGATACATCGTTGCATCAGTCCACCACCATCAGGTACTATGCATCACTTTACTTGTGTCTCTAAAACCATTTACACAAACACAACTGATTATCATGTACTATACTAGTTTACACAACCCAAGCTAATAATCATGCAACCCAAAAAATGATATTCCGAAAATCAGGAGATTCCGATACACCGAATACATCATTGTTAGAGGAAGATTCTGATACACCGAATACATCATTGTTTTCTATATCACCTGCTACACCGGATATTTTTTGTATCACCTGATACAGCGGCAACGTGACAAACTCCGACGAATATATCTTATGGAATTGGAAACTAGAACTGGGAGTGATGATCGAGATCATCAGATCAAACCTCAAACCCCTTAAACCCTTATTCAAAACTGCTTGTCCTAGAATCCTTATTCGAAGTTCACCAGATTTCAACACGATTTCCAAGGAAAGAATCGATTCCGATACATATGCATAACGTTAATCGAGATCAGGAAAACAGTACCAGTTCATATGTAGATTCCGACTCATGAAAAAATTGAACCCTTGTAAGAACAGTTTCTTTTTTTGTTGTGGATCGGTGGGAAGCTTACTAAAGCCAATATGTGGTTTTTTCTTTTTGTTCTTATAGATTGTTATTTGTTTCTTTTTTCTTTTGTTATGGATCGGTGAAATATAGAAAACGAAGACGATGGCTGCTTTTTGGGATAAGATCACGAGGTAAGAGAGAAGATGTTAGCTAATCATTGTTATTGAAAGATTGAGAATACAAAAGCCCGATAATACCCTTTTGGTCAAATTTAAAATTTTTTGTTTATTTATTCATTAATTATCATTTAGTTGGCACGAGCTCTAATTTTATTGGTTATCATAAAGTTCTTATTTTTACAACTATAAAAAGTTCTCACATGATCCAAATTCTATATATATATATATATATATATATATATATATATATATATATATATATATATATATATATATATATATATATATATATATATATATATATATATATATATATATATATATATATATATATATATATATATATATATATAAGGGAATAATTTTTGAGCTTATGGAATTAAGAGGTATCGCGCAATTAACTGAAGTAGAGTTGTGAGAAAGTTAACCGGGATAAGGATGAATGTCATAGGATATGAAAAATAAAGGTGGAAAGAATTAAATTGGAATGTTGTTGAGCATTGAGTACTGATTTCAGGAAGTAATCAGTAGAATTTCTATTTGAAGATTTTATTTGGTCAATAATGAGAAGGTAGGTAAGAGGAAACGGTAATAGATCGAATTTCCTGTGCGCTTTACCAGTAGTAGTCGGAAGGGAATGAGAAGATGAGTTAGTATTTAAGGGTATTTTGTGATTGTTCTGCGGAATCGTAGAGTTCATTGTCGTCTTAGGAAAAAGAAGCTTTGTGTTAGCTTAGTGATGGGAGTTATGTAATCTGATTGTATATTTTGTTATATGGCATTGTCAGGAAGTTGAGGATGGTAATATGATTGATTGTAAGGGTTGGCAGATGAGACAATAAGCATAATCTGATTTGAATAAAAGGGTAAGTCATCAGAGAAGTAATAATACAAGTAAGGAAAGAAGTTGGATGTTTTGGGAATAAGATGATTTCTATGGGGATGAACAAACAAAACATCAATCATCAGTAAATGTTTTGTTTGATGGATATTAAAGAAGGAAAGGAAAGTAATTAATAACAATTGAGAAATTGTTAGGGAATGAGGAATGGTGTGTGAAATTCTTTGGGTATGAACTCCAGCTAAAGTTAATATAGACGTTTTAGAATGTGCGATCTATGGCTAAAGTGATCATGAAAGTCTTGGTTAGATTGAAACGATTGAGGCTTTGTCAATACCGACGAAACCGACTGAAGCTTGTCAATTCCTTTGTGTAAGCTGAGTGTTATCGGAGGTTTATCAGGAGGTTTTCACTGATTGTTGAACCAAGGATAAAGCTGACAAAGAAGAACTAGATGTATGAATGGATAGAATACATATAAGTTGTAGTTTTGAGATCTAATTTTTGTAGTTGAGAAAGTTGTTTACGAATGCTGAGGATAGATTGAAGTTCTGTGCCTGTATAGTTAGTATTGGAGGAATCTGAGGAATTATAGAGCTGCGGTGATGATATTTGGATAATATCAAATGAAAAGGAAAGTAATAGTAGTGTGTTGACTCGAATAAAGAAGTATAATGGGATTTATATGATCATGAGTTTCGACGATGTGGTATTTATTTTGGGATTGTAAAGTACTACTAGTATGGAATCAAGTATGAAGGATAATAAGGACTTACTTATAAACGCCATTCGGGAATTTTAAAAGAAAGGAGATAAGTATTACCTAATGATGACTGGGAAATAATAATCAGTAAATTATAAGATGAGATATGTTATAGTTCTGTATTACGAAGTGTGTTCCAGATTATGAAGGATGAGTGTCGATACTTTCACTATCAACTAGTGAGTATTTAGTAAGGAGGAAAAGGAAAAAGGGGCTTATAAGATTTCTAAAGTAATTGAGAAATGACTCTTGAGTCTTGAGATTTTGGAATATTGGTAACAACAAGCAGAATGGATAGAATGGAAAGAAAGTTAGAATCGAATTGATAAACTAATGGAAAAGGAATGCCAAAGAAAGATTAACAGATTGTCAGAAATTTTGAAATAGAACTGTAGTAGAAATGAGAGAGTTGAGATGTATGTTTTTGTGGAACAAAAACGGTTATTGTGATTATCTAATTTTTCTTCCAATAGATCAGAGAATGTGTTAAGAATGCAAGGACCAGTGGTGAATGAATTTTTCAGATCAAAGAGAATTTAATTATTCTTAGTGTGCTGAGAGTGTCGCATGTAGCATTGAAGGAATTTCATAAGTTGAAGTATTGATACAGTCTGGTTGGAATAAGATGTGTTACGATATCAGGAAGTGATTTGATCATTATACATTACAGATTTGAATATATGAGACTAGCGGAGTTGTTTAAACCATATATGATACGAGGATGATGTAATGATGTACTATGGAAAGTACAGTAATCTGATGCTTATTCTTTCTTACCATGAGTATAGGAGGTATATAAGTGACTAGTCAGAATTATTGATATTCTCATTGTGTTTAGTTTGAGTGTAACCTCGGGACATAGAGACAGTATATATTTTTGAATATTGGAAATCGATGTGATAAGGTACGAGCATTGAATAAGGTTTGAACATAATATATGTAACCCAGAGATTGAGATTGACTTTTGAGTTTTAGAGATTTTTACAGAAAGTGAGAAAAATTGAGTCAAGAAGGAATATTGCGTATTTTCGGAAAGCAACGAACAGAGTGAAAGGATGATTTGAACGATGGAAATTGAATTTGTGTTCGATGTGATTGAAACTTGGGAAGATGATATCTTTAATATTTCACTATGAGGACTAATGGAACCTAGTGAAGATGAAATCTTTATGCGATGATAATTGCACATCTTAAATTGAGAGCTTAGATAGTCGTGGGTCAATTTATCAGAGTATTGAAGTAGGAATGAAACTGAGAAAGTGATGCAGAAGGAGTATGAATGATGAAAGAATATCATCATATTGGAAAGTGAAATTTGGAAGTCGAATGAAGTAATATTCGGTTGTATGGTGATATCATAAGAATTGAGTTGAACTGGTGTGAAAGTCGTGAGTATCTCATGAGAATAAGAGGTCACGTTGACTCTAGAAGTGAGGAGTGCGAGTATGCGGCGGGTTGAGCGCCGGGACGTCGCTCTCTTTTAGGAGGGTAGGATGTGACAACCCAAACCCGTGGTCATTATTTAATTATATTTTTACGAATATTTTTGAAATTTTTGACGAGATTTATTGTCATGACGATTGGTTATTTGATTTGGAAGAATGTTGAAAGTTATATTTTTACGTTTTGACGAGTTGCGAGGATTATTAGTGATGACGATATCAACAGATGCCCGAAATTTTACGTTTTATTTTAGACATGTCGATGTTTAATATTTTGACGTTTTTATTTTTAATGTCGTATTAAGTCGTGCCGGGACTATATAATATCATATTTTGTATGCGTTCTAAGTTTTGAGAAGTATTTTTATGAAACCCGAGACCCGTAAATATTTTCAAAAGTGACTAATAGTCATTTCTTGCTTTTTAAACAAGTTTTTTGCATTTTGGTCCACAAGAATCACAATTGGCAAAAACTACCCTAAAATTTTCCCATATAAAATAGAAAATTAACACACAAAACACATAACAAGATCCACCACCTCAAAATCTTTCTTTCTCTCTCTCTCTCTCTCTCTCTCTCTCTCTCTCTCTCTCTCTCTCTCTCTCTCTCTCTCTCTCCTCTCTCTCTCTCTCTCTCTCTCTCTCTCTCTCTCTCTCTCTCTCTCTCCCTCGCCTTTCTTTTCCGTCAGCCCACAAGCAACAAACACCCCTTGATTTTGACTTTTGAGGTTGAATCTTTAAAAACTAATCAAAGACCCATTCCTATCTTTTGATTCTCTATATTTTGGTATGAAATTTAGCTACATGCATGAACTTTTTATAAAAACCCATTTTTGATGAAAAATCATGTGTTTTGATCTTATTTGATTGTTGTATGTAAGTGTTTATGTTGTTATATATTATTTTAAGTTGTTGCATGTTGAAATTTTTAGTTGGGTTTTATTTGATTTGATCATCTAGGATGATATAGTGTGTTAGGATTGAAAGTAGTAATGTTTAGATGATTATAGTGGTAAAAATGATGTTAAAATGGGGTAAAAATTTGATTTTGAGTGATATTTAAGAAGGTATTTTTGACCAGAATATAAAAGGTAATTTTTGAAAAATATAAGTTTGAGTATGATATGAACTAATTAGATATTGTTGTAGAGGATTCTTAAGCTTCAATTTGGTATAAGGTAGAGCTTCTAGCTCCAAACGAGCGAAAAGTTACGTTAGTTTGATTATTCGTGTACCGGGAGACGAGTATCGGCACATTATATAATTGTTGTCGATATTTGGATCGAATCTAGGGGACTATAAAAAGGATTTTAAAATGAGTCATGGACTGATGTTAAGTGATGAACATGAGGATGTTAAGTCTATTTTCAAAGACGAGTGTCGGTTTTGTAAACAGAGTTAAATAAATAAGTTAAAAAGACTATATGAGTTGTTGACGTAAAACTGTCCGGTTTTTGTAGTTCGAAGATGAGTCGGGCAGGGAACTTTAAAAGTAAAATCTTTTAACCAACTTTCGGGAGGTCTTTATATATATAGTAAGTGAAGTTTCTGATTAGTATCGTAAGCTATTGACGTGTTTAAGTAAAGAAAACAGTTTGGAAGATTAATAGATATATATCGACAGTTTTTGAAAGAATAAAAATGTAAATATGTACGTAAGAAGGATGTATTAAATTGTGTATGGTGTGAGTTTGATTTTGACTTTGAGATATCTATTTCATTTTACTAAGTATGAAATATTACTTGAATGTATTTGAAGGTCTACAGAATACTTGGCCTATTCTACATGATTGATTAGATTAATTAGGTGGATTGAATTGATTAATAAAATAAAGAAGATGAAGGGAGATGAGGGTGTAGAGAGAGAAAGGAGAGAAAAGAGAAGAGTAGAGAGAGAAAGTAAAGATTGATTATCGAGAAAAATGAAATCACCAACCCCTCCTAACATGCTAGGAGGGGTATATATAGCCCACCCTACATGTGGGTTATATGGACTATATCTTTACTAAATAGATCACGAGCCCATTACATTAATATATCGTTGGAGCGACCGATCCTTCATAAATATGTAAAACGTATTTCCAAAAATCTCCCCCTAAGGGAGGTCGCTCTAAGAGACAAAGTTCTAAATAGTCTATATCTCGTGATCTATGCTAACTAAGATGTGACCGAGACTTTATTGGGAAAAACGTATTTCCAACAATCTCCCCCTAAGGGAGGTCACATCTTTTTACAAAATCTTAAACCTAGCATCTATGCTTGAGTCTTCGATTTTGTTCTTGTGAATATGCTTGATGTGATCTTTGACTTTAGTCTTGAGCATGTTTTCTTGCCTTGACCTTGTGCATTCGTCACTTGTGACATTCGCCTCTTCGTGACTTCATGTTCCACATACTTATACTTTTAAATTCAAAGCTTCAGAGTTTGATACAGCGGAAGACTTGACCTTCAGACTTTCTTGAATTTGTTGAAGTACTAAGTGTATGTAGTATAAGCATGTGGTGACGACTTCTTCTGGATTGTACACCGCAATGCCACCTTCTTGTTACACTGCATAAGACAGTTAGCAACAAACAATATACACGGATGAAATGGCCTTGAACATTTCATTCTAATTCGGTAGCATTTTACCTCCGGTCGGTGAAGACCGTTGGACGATATTAAATATCGGACTTGTGGCAGGTAGTTTCAATAAAGAACCTCCTTGACAAGATTTCGCGGGTAAACCCGTTCTCTTTACTCGACTATCCAAAGCTGACTGCGAACGTAAAGAGTGAATCATTTGGATAATATTATCCGCATGATTTGAAGCCGTCAATTCATGTTCCTGGAACAAGTGAAGTTCAATTAAGAACCGCACCATCGTTGCTTTCCAGTTGTCACTAGCTTTATTCATATAGAATCTTGCAAAGTTACCTACCAAGTGCTGTTTGATGTTAACACTAGAAGGATTTCCATTCGTCACTGTAAATACTTAATAGTATTACTCTGAATGTTCTGGCAAGATCACTAAGATAATGCGTAGAGGCCTGGAACGTGTTTAAATTCATTTAAGAATTAAACCACTGTTGCTTTCCAGTTATCACAAGTTTGATTCATAAAGAATCGCACAAGTCACCTACCATGAGCTTTTTGATATTCGCTCAAGAAGGATTTCCATCTTCATTGTAAATACTTTCGTATTACTCGGATGTTCAGGCAAGATCATGAAGATTTTGCGTAGGACTCTTAATATCTTTCTTACTTTTCACAGTGTGTGAAGAAGCAAGGAAATATGAAAGTGTGTCCTAATGAGATATTTGATGATCTCAAATGGCTCTAGACTCGATCGTGCATTTTGGATTTTTAGTGATCGGAGGCTGGAGAGGAGTGCCACCATTTCAATACCAATTTATTCGGAGTGAATAAATCAATAGATAATGCGTTGTCTCCGTGTGATTAAAACAAATATCTTTTAAGAGATATCTGAGTTAGCTGAGATGGGTTGTGCATTGCATCACTGGGTCCATGATGTCTGTCTTCAATATCAAGAATCATTAAACAATGATCTTAATAGCATATGTATTGACCTGGTGTCTGCCTAAGTTGTAAGGAGGGCTTCTTTCTTTACACCCTTTATCTTTACAATTCTTTTTCATTCTTCAACCCCTTCAATGCTTACCAATACGTCATCACTAGCACCTTATTGTGATTGTTCCAGTGCTAACTTAAGTACTTGGTCGGCATTCAGCTACGTTTACAATCTTTCTCCATCTTTCCTAAGGACTACTATTTCTAGCTATGGAATGTCCTTGGGAAGATTCCTCCGGTTACAGAGGAATAATTGGACTTTAACCTATCCTACCATCCTTATGTCACCACAATCTTCATCATCGTGAATAGAGATGTTTTGGGTAAGTGTATGTTACCATGAAATCCATTTTGAAGTGCAAATCCATTTTGCTCCCCCTTAACATATGCCACGATATCCGGAAACATTTCGCACATGTCGGGATGAGCTAGCACGTTAAGTCAAACCATTTGTGATTAATCATTTCCCATATTAAATCACATTTTCTCCCCCATATTAAAAATATTAACTCAATCAATGTTTTTAATATCAATTGATTTAATAGCGTTTTAAGAAAATTTGGGAAGAAAAATGCAAATCCAATTATCTTTATGAATTACACAAGCTCCCCCTCAAATTAATGAGGGTGTACTTGAAACGTAAATTAACTACCTTTTAATCACAAGTGTAAGGTATTTATCACGTGCAAAGATCATATATGATAATGAATTCACAATATTAGCAATTTACGAGGTTGGACCTGAATGATGGAGAACATCATATGAAAGAAGCACATGGTTCTTGTTCACGAATGTTGGTCTTCCTCGTAACTTCTGAAATTATCTTCCCCTTTACACCACATGGACAATTGATATCGTTGTCTTGACACCAACTTGTGAACTATGGCACTTTCGGCATCGAAGATTCTGAATGTTGGACGATTGCTCCCCCTCAATTGTTGACCCGTGTTCTACTTAAAGAACTGTAGTCGTCGTTTGAGCAGTCGCATCGTCTAGTATGTAGATATCAATTGCAACGAACTTCGGATTGTGGAGTTGATAACTTCGGATTCTAAAGTCAAAGCTTTCCGGTGAAATGCTTGACTTCAAAGTGAAAAGCGGGTTACTATCAGAAATAATAGCAAATCATATGGAGCATGTTTTAAATCTTTTAAACTTCTGCTCGAACTTTATTTACAACCCCGTATCATTATTGAATGACATTTCTAGGTTCGTAAATATTATCGATTCCAGAAGACATGCTCTTTTTATCAAAACGTTTTGAACACACAATTTTGAAAGATTTAGAAAAACCTTTTGAGAAATTCTTGAAAAATTGTGTTCAAAGTTTTGAAAATCAATTACTTGAGCTTAAGATTTGGAATATCTTAGGAAAGATCAAGTCCGAGAAGTTGTAAACTTCTCGTTGTAAGGATAAGTTACCATCAGCGATAACCTGTCCTTTTATCTGAAGAACGAGTCCTAAGCTGACATTTACTTAGAAGTCGTTTTCATGAGCTTGAAAACTTTGACTGTTTTAACGGAAAGCTCATGACCGAGAAAGGTTAATTTCTCGTTATGAGAAAAAGTTCTCTTATTTAAAAGATACACTTTCCTTTCTGAGCTTAAAACTTCGAATGTTTTAATACAAGCTCATGACCGAGAAAGGTGAATTTCTCGTTAAGAGGATAAGTTATCATAAAAGATAAACTTTCCTTTATTTTAAGTTCAAATTACAGCCTGACATTTAACTGTAAGTCATGTACACGAGCTTAAAACCTTTGAATGGTTTTAACGTAAGCTCGTGTCCGAGAAAATTTAATTTCTCGTTAATGAGGATAAGTTTACCATCGGCGATAAACTTTCCTTTCTTGGAAGTCCGGGGCATAAACTGTGATGTGATTATACGCCATAGTGCATGAGCTTAAAAACTTGGAATGTTTTTGATATAAGCTCATGCCCGAGAAAAATGAATTTCTCGTTGTTAGGATAAGTTTATCATCGGCGATAAACTTTCCTTTCTTTGAAGAACGGGTTACAATCTGTGATCCGACTGTAAGCCTTTTTGGTAATCTTAACCATGAATACCCTGAGACACTAGTTTCTCCGATATCTGCTTCTTCAACAACCAAACTCTAAGAGTATCCTTAGTTGAACGGTATACAATGATTGGACCGCTTCGTTCTTTTGGAACATCAACTTTGGTACCTGTATTCTCATTAGGAATTTGCATGCTTTGATATGGGTTAGCGATATCTATCTTAGAGGCAAGTGGGGGCTCACAGTTGTCTTTTCTTCTGCTAGAGGCGGCCTGAGGGGATGATTCACTTGTCTTAGTTGGCAAACGTTTCCTTTTATAGAAAACCTTAAGTTCAGGGTTAAGTGATGTATCATCCTATGCAATTTCCTCCCTAGTAGTCTTAGTAGAATTGGAGACTATCCTAGTTAAAGGGCACTCGTTTCCTACAAGAGTGAAAGTTCTAGCAGTGGGGCGCCAAACTTTACCAATGGGTTTGATTTTAGCTATCCACTGGGATTTAAGTCTAGCACAGGAGTTCACCTCATTAAGTAATTTCTTGATACAAGAATCATGATTTGCCGTAAAGACACATTTTCTACATGTTTTACAAGTAGCAAATTTAATGTCCGAGTAAGATCTAGAATTCTTGATCGATTGATTGATGCTCCTAGGATTTGACATGCTACGGTTAGAAGTGTTGGGTAATCTAGAAGGCATCTGACTAGGTTTGAAATTCTTATCTCTTACTTGTGTCTTTTGAATAGCTTCCCTTAGACCAGATTTATGGTGAACGTCATTTGAACTAGTTCTAGACGTGGTCTTAGTATTTTTAGAGAAACTAGAGGCAATCATGTGATTAGGTCTTGCTAAAGCTGTTTTGGTCACATTGGGCCTAGTTGCATGAGTGACTGGTCTAGAAAGATGAACCAAATCAACTTGGGAGGCAAACCGCGATCTCGAGAATTGTGGTTGCTCGGATCTAAATGCAGTCGGTTGTCTAACAAACTGATTTTTAGGCGGTTTCCCCAAGATTGATGGTTTTTCAAGCTTAGTGTCCACACTAGTTCCTTTGATTTTCCTCAATTCGTTTTTCAACGCAGCTATAGCAAAGACCTTTTCCTGTACTTGAGCTTTTAAGGTCTCATTCTCTTTGAGCAATTCATCTTGGGATGCCAACTTCGATTCTAGCAGTTGAATTTGTTTCAAAAGATTATCCTTTTCAGCTTTAGAATCTAAAACTTTTTGATCCAATTTTCTTTCAAGAACAACATTTGACTTTTCAAGTTTTTCAAAGTAAGTTTCAAATTTATCCGTTTTCTTAGAAAATTTAAGTTTGGCATCCTCAAGATCTTTTGATTGTTGAGCTACAATCGTTTCGAGCTCTCTAATCTTGGAATCAGAAGCAGTTATAAAACAATTATCATGATATTTAGCATTTTGAACACTTTCTCCCCCATTATGACTCACATCAGATTAATCAGAAGTGGTATTTCTATCACTCTTTTCCATCCCATGTTTGTCATAATTAGGTTCAGAATGCTCAATATGCGGCATGACATTAGCATATACATCATAAACAACATTACATTGTACCATGTTTGCAGGCTCTTCGTCATAAACGGGTAAGGTGTCATCAAAAGAGATCTCGTGAACATTCCCTGACGTGCCACTGGTATCATGTTGTCCTCCTGATTCCGTGCTTTTGCCATCGTTAGGCTCCAAGTTGTCAACCGTATGACCATTCTCCTCTTGCATCTGCATCATAGATTCTTGCACTCCATTATCATACGCTTGCTGAAGTCGAGATCTTTCATAAATCAAAGACGAGACCGATGTCATGAGTTTCAATATTGTACCACGGAAATCTCGAAGCTCGGTATGTGTATCTCGAATAAATGATTGGCAAATCACTAAACTTTCAGACTTGATGATATTAAATTGAAGGAAAGGCGTGAGTTGTGTCACAAGAGTCTTATATGCAAGTGCCGATGCAGAGTGATTAAAGTTTTCATTTTTGAGTTGCTCGGCGAGTTGGGTCAAAGTGGTGAAAATTGAGTCGATGAATATATGAAGATCTTGACCAAAGATTGTCGCAAATTCGCTCCCTCCTTGAATCGATGAAAGAGTGACAAGATGAGACTGAAGCATTCGAAATGAAGTAATGCCACTTTCTCTAACTTTGTCTTGCAAATTATGCGATTCTCCCTCGTTCGATGTCGACTTCAAAAGATCCATTGAATTTTGTGGTTGTTGTCGTGATTTTGTAGTTCTTGAAGAAGTGTACAGACATAAATTCACGGAATATGACAAAACCAATGAAAAATCTGGTAAAAAGTCTTAAAAATCCTCGTTTAATAATATATATCTCTTTACACGGCTCAAAAGTTGTTGTCGGCTCAAACGATGATAAAATAAACCCGATCACAAATCCGTAGCCACTAAAAAATAAATCCCGTCACTTTGACTCGTCACTTTTGACTTCAAATCCGGCCACAAAAACACTTTTTTTACTCGTAAAATATGTTACCACTTGGTTCTTACGAAATACCCGCTCAACATCACTTGACAAATATTTAATATCCCAATTTGTTAATATCCAATATTATATTGTATACTCCACTGGACTAACCTATGGCCCATTATAATAATAATTTCCAAGACGTGGCAATATTCAATAGAAAGAGACGTGAAGATATCCAAGACATAGGCTAATAACAAACCCAAGACGTGGAGAAATAAAGGCCAGCTATCCCTACTTGTACTCACTAGACAACACGCAGCCCACTGCAAAACTTTTGAAAAAAAATACTCCACCTCCTTTTTATACTTTGACCTTACTGATATTCACACAAAACTACACACGCATAGTATACTCCGCCCCTCTCTCTTTCCAATTCTCCCAAGAAAAAATTCTCAGATCTCGTTTCTTTATTTCCACTCAATATGCAGCGATAACCAAAACAAAGATAAATCTCAATCTACTTTACCATCCATTGAAACCATAAAACTTAGATCTCGATTCCAGTAACTGAGATGATCTCACAGCACTAGGACAAATTCCAAATCACAATTTATTCGATTCACACATCAGTGTATAAATCTAACTTCAAAACTCAAACGGTTGGTGATGCATGTGTAAGACTTGTCTTCAAGGTCACTTATGTGGTCTCAGGTAGGCTTTCTGATCGTCTAATCGTCTTTCTAACATCTGTCGAGTCTTTCTGTCTAGTGTCAAGAGTGTGAGTCTTGGGTCGATGAAGGTGTGTTTGAGTTGAGTCGAGGATGAGGGTGAGTTGTTGTGTGTGTGAGTCTGTGAGGATTTCAGTCGAGAGAGGAGATGGTCTTGAGGGTGTTGGGGGTGACCGAGAGTGTTAGTTAAACGAGGGTGATTTTTTAAAGAGTTTGTGTATGTTAGTCTCGGGTCGAGTGTGTGTTTTGATTTGGGTTTTGTTAAATGGGTGAGGGAGTCGAGGGTGGATTTGTGTCTGTGTTGTTGAGTCGAAATTGATTTTCAAGAGTCTAGGGTGGGTCGAGAGAGGTTCTTGTTTTGTTGAGATGTTGGTGAAGGTGGAGTCGTGAGAAAGGTGTAACGAGGGTGTGATTGAGTGTCTAGACGAGGGTGTGTTTTGGTTTGTGAAAGTTTTAAGTGTGATTTGTTCGAAGGTCGAGTCGGGGTGAGATTGGTTTTTGAGAAGAGTGTTGGTGAGGGAGTCTAGTCTTGGTCGAGGTTCGAGGGTGTTGTGAGGGTGGTTTTAGTGGGTGAGACGTGTTCGAGAGGTGTGTTATGTGGCAGTCGAGGGTCAGTCGAAAGTCGAATCTTGAGGGTGGGAGTTTTCGTGTGGTGGTCTTTGGTGAGTTTTATTACCGTTGTGTTTGAATCGAGTAAAAAGCTTCGTTCGGAACAATCCGTTCGTTCGGAACTTGTTCGTTCGGAACTAGTTCGCTCGGAACTTGTTCGCTCGGAACTTGTTCGCTCGGAACTTGTTCGCTCGGAACTTGTTCGCTCGGAACTTGTTCGCTCGGAACTTGATGAGACTGTGTGACGATGAAAGACAGTTGGACAGAAAGATGATGAAAGTTGATAACCAAGATACTTTTGACAGTTTTGACCCAAAAGGAAAAACAGAAAACTGATAAAAGATTGAGAAACTGATTATATAAAAGAAATTTATAAAAACTGATTATAGAAACTTAAAGATAAAAACTTAAAAAAAAATGAAAATAAAAATAAAACTTAGACAGACGTTTACTTTCCACTTAATGAAAGACAATAAAATTTTTTTAAAAAATTCAATCAAAAATTGAAACAAAAAAAATAAAAAATAAAATAGAAAGAGTTTTTTCAATAAAAATACAAAATTAAAAAAGAAAACACAAACTTTTTATAAAAACACAAACTTTTTAAGTTTTGATAATAAAAATATGAGATTTTTGTATAAAAATTTGTGATTTTTATATAAAATAAGTAAATCAAAGATTTGACTATGATTTAAAATATAAAGACACAAACTTTTTAAGATTTAAGTTTGAAAAAATCAAAATCCACCAAAATCAATTAAAATAAAAGCAAGAATAAACCAAACTAACCTTGGCACTTGATACCAATTGAAGGTCTACGGAATACTTGGCCTATTCTACATGATTGATTAGATTAATTAGGTGGATTGAATTGATTAATAAGATAAAGAAGATGAAGGGAGATGAGGGTGTAAAGAGAGAAAGGAGAGAAAAGAGAAGAGTAGAGAGAGAAAGTAAAGATTGATTATCGAGAAAAATGAAATCACCAACCCCTCCTAACATGCTAGGAGGGGTATATATAGCC
Source organism: Glebionis coronaria (assembly GCA_025667525.1). Classification (NCBI taxonomy): domain Eukaryota; kingdom Viridiplantae; phylum Streptophyta; class Magnoliopsida; order Asterales; family Asteraceae; genus Glebionis; species Glebionis coronaria. Next base: position 494,080,105 of record CM046881.1, read on the forward strand.
CACCCTACATGTGGGCTATATGGACTATATCTTTACTAAATAGATCACGAGCCCATTACATTAATATATTGTTGGAGCGACCGATCCTTCATAAATACGTAAAACGTATTTCCAACAATCTCCCCCTAAGGGAGGTGGCTCCAAGAGACAAAGTTCTAAATAGTCTATCTCGTGATCTATGCTAACTAAGATGTGACCGCGACTTTATTGGGAAAAACGTATTTCCAACAGTATTATTAAAGGCACGCATTTTATTTTGATAGATTGTGAATTTCGTGTTCGTCGGGCATCATCGATCGTTGAAAGTCGTCATACTACTGTTAATACTTCAGGTGAGTATATAGCCTTGCTTTCTACTTGTTTTAATGATTTTAAAACCCGCGAGGGGGATACATGCTATTTGAAGTAAAATGAACACATGTCATGAGTAATTGTTGGACCCGAATGTTGCCTTTGTTGCCTTTGTTGATTTGAATTGTATAAGTACCTAAATTACAAAAGTCCCTAAATTCATGAGCCGTTAACTATCTTCTGACTTGATGTTGTGAGTTAGGAATAACCGCTTATTCTAATGATAGTACTATTGGGCTGACGACCCTATCTGAGACCAGGGCTTTACGCTGAGTAACCTCTGGGAAGGATAATTTTACGAGAATGAGAATTGGTATTCTTGCAATTGATACCCTAGTAGGGGCACTGGAATTCTTATAGTCATGTTGGCATTTGGCGTGGGTGACTAAGTTAAGGGATCGGTGTCATGAGCTTAATACAATTCATTAGCTACTGCTATAAGATGAAACGCATGATTAATAGATTGTATGGCCACAATGCTATTAAACAATTGTGAATGATTTTTACGATGTGTTCAAATATGTTTTGTTAAACCTATAGACTTGCTCAACCTTTGTGTTGATGATTTTAAGCATGTATTTTAGGTACTTGAAGTTGTTGGATTGCGGAGCTTACTGGAGAAGGATTGCGGGATTGTTTTTGTAGTAATTTGGTCTAAAACAGATTTCTCTCCCATTTGTCTTAAATTTATAATATATGGTCCTGTATTTTGGTAAAAGGTTTGTCGTTTTGTTAAGATCCTAGGGGAACCTGAACGCTACTCTGATATATTGTTAAACTGATTTTACTTGGGATTGAAGGTTTTAGACATTGATTGAAATTATTTCCTTATTATATTCCTAAATATACCGTTTTAAGGTCGTATAAAGAGTTTGTGAATAACACCCAATTGTGTATTTCCGCTGTGCAAGGTAAACTGGGGGTGTTATAGAATCTTCTCCAAAGCTTCCTATGTTGAGCAGGGTGCAGTGACTGATTTCAACAATTTGGAAACAGAAATTCCAGTCAGTTCTATTCCCACTCATAAAGTAAACAACAACCATCCTACTACACAAATTGGAGATCCCAAGTCTGATGTACAAACCAGAAGACAACTTCAAACCAATACTGAAACTCATGCACTTGTGAGTTATGTCAAACAACAGCAGAGAACAAATCATAAAGATACTCAACATTGTTTGTTTGCCTGTTTCTTATCACAAGTAGAGCCCAAAAACATTTCTCAGGCTCTTGATGAAGAAAGTTGGGTAGATGCCATGCAAGAAGAATTAACACAATTTGAGCTACAAAAAGTTTGGATTCTTGTGGATCTTCCCTCAAGTAAGAGAGTAATTGGTACTAGATGGGGTTTCAGGAACAAGAAGGATAAAAGAGGAGTTGTTGTGAGGAACAAGGCAAGACTTGTTGCTCAAGGCTATAGACAGGAAGAAGGGATAGACTATGATGAGGTTTTTGTACCAGTGGCAAGGATAGAAGCCATTAGGTATTTTTGGCCTTTACATCATATATGGGTTTTATAGTCTATCAAATGGATGTGAAAAGTGCCTTTCTTTATGGTACTATTTCAGAGGAGGTATATGTATCACAACCTCCAGGTTTTGTAGATCCTAAATTCCCCAACAGAGTCTACAAGGTTATCAAAGCACTTTATGGTCTGCATCAAGCTCATAGGGCCTGGTATGCAAATTTATCCAATTTTCTTTTAGAGCATGGATATAGGATAGGGACCATTAATAAAACTCTGTTCATCAAGAAGAATGCTAAGGATATTATTCTAGTTCAATTCTATGTTGATGACATCATTTTTGGTTCTACCAAGAAGTCATGGTGTGAAGAGTTTGAGGCTTTGATGAAAAGAAGATTTCAGATGAGTTGCATGGGAGAACTAACTTTCTTTTTGGGACTGCAAGTTAAACAAAGGAAAGATGGAATATTTATCAGCCAAGATAAGTATGTTGCTGAAATCTTGAAGAAATTTTCATGTATGGATACAAGGAGTACAAGCACACCTTTTGAAGCAAAGAAGTCTTTATCAAAAGATGACATGGAGAAAATGTTGATATTCATCTATACAGATCAATGATTGGTTCATTGATGTATCTTACTTCTTCAAGGCCAGATATTATGTTTGTTGTGTGTGCATGTTCAAGGTTCCAAGTCAATCCAAAGGTGTCACATCTACATGCTGTGAAAAAGATTTTTAAGTATCTTAAAAGTCAACCCAATTTAGAATTATGGTATCCTAGAGATTCCACCTTTGAATTGGAAGCTTACTCAGACAATGATTATGCTGGATATAATCATGATAGGAAATCCATAACAGGAGGTTGTCAATTACTAGGCAGAAGACTCATATCATGGCAGTGTAAGAAGCAAACCATTGTTGCTACTTCTACAACTGAAGCTGAATATGTAGTTGCTGCTCATTGTTGTGGACAAGTACTTTGGATTCAAAATCAATTGTTAGACTATGGGTTTAACTTCACGAACACCAAGATTTACATTGATAATGAAAGTACTATATGCATTGTTAAGAATCCAGTATTTCACTCCAAGACCAAGCATATTGAAATAAGACATCACTTTGTAAGAGATGCCTATGACAAGAAGCTTATTCAATATTGAAGATTCATACATACAATAATGTAGCTGATTTTTTGACCAAGGCATTTGATGCAAAGAGATTCGAATTCTTGGTGACACATATTGGTATGCTCAACCAATAGACTACCGCATATGTTGAGGGGAGGTAATAGCTGTACAAATTTTTATACTAATTTTTATTGTATAGTCTATGTTTTATGTTTTAATGTGATTGAAGGTTGATAGAAAAAGATAAAGAGGAAATTATGATAGTGGAATGCATGAACTGGTCAAAATTGTGAGGTACCGTTATAACTCCAAGTACCGCTAGCACAAATTCAAGCACCGAGTATGTTCCATGTACCGCTACATGTCCGTTGTACCGTTAAGGTTCTCTTTTGTAAATTTGGCGGTTTCTTCGCGCTTGGGTTTGTTATTTACTTAGATACTTATTTCAGTTACACAATTGATTCACCTAATCTTTTATTTTTATCTCTTGATTCTATAACCTTCTCTCTAATTTTCCGATCATCAAAAATACTAATGGCTGCTTTACAAGTGATCTCTAAGCATAATTTGGTTGCGAATCTTGCTGTGAATGATGACTCTCTTGGATTCCATGAGATTCTTGGTTTCTTATCTGGAAGTCATGTTCGTTTTGCACTCACTGTAAGTCCCATTGTCTCTATTTTCATTGTTGAACAATTTTTGAACACTGCTGTATTAGGTACTCGGTTTGATCAACCTTGCATTAAGGCTAGGGTGAATCATAGAAATATATATGTAACTGAGGTACTGCTAAGGGCAAGTTTGAGATTAAATGATGAAAATGGACTTAGTATGCTTAATAACACAGAGATTCATGATGGCCTTGCAGCCATGGGCTATCAGGGTGGTAGGGAAAGTCTTACTTTCTTTAAAGCTTTATTTTCACCTCAATGGAAATTGCTTTCTCATGCTATTATTCACTGTTTAAGCTCTAAAGTTACATCTTTTGATCAAATTCCTGCTGCATTGGCATCAACTGGTATTTGTTTAGGAAATAAGAGGGTTTTCAATTTTTCAAGATTAGTTTTTGAAGGCATGACTAGGAATTTGGAAGGAACTAAAAAGTTTTTGATGTATCATAGATTCATTCAGGCTTTAGTTAGTGACCAAATACCTAACCTACCAAAGTTAACTGATACATGGGATGTTCCTACATTCACAAAGAGAACTTTCTCTTTCTTGACCAAACAAGGTAATGCCTTTACAAGAATATTTACACCATTGTTTGCTCATATGTTAGCCCAACCTGCCAATCAAGAAGGTGAGGAACCTAGCAATGCTAGTAATTCTTAGCAAACTCCTTCTCACCAGAGTTCCCATTCCCTAGAAGATTCACATTCTTCTTCTCACAATGTTGGTGCTCCACCAAACAATGATGAGATGATCCATATACATGCTGCTTCTATTGCTGCTAGTGGTTCACCACCAGCACAAGCACCAGAGGTGGTGGATGTCGCAAATTTGACTGCTTTGTGTACTAGTTTGTCCCAAAAGGTACAGGTGTTGTAGAAAGCAAAACTTGTTCAAGACAAGAAAATTGCTGAATTGGAAGCTAGCCTAATCAAGTTGAGGAACAAGGTATCACCTTAGATGAGGCAACATAGATCTATTCAGAAGGATGCAATCAAAAAGCAAAGATTCAGAAACCACAAGAAAATGAAACTGAATGCAACCAAACAGGGGAGGAATTATGAAGAACAACCACCTTCTTCTGATAATAAAACAAGGATCTCTAGAAATGACATCAATTTTGAGCTAGATGAAGATGTCATGGGGACTTATGAAGATGGAACTGGTTTAGAGACTGGTGTGGATGAACCTACAAATATGGAGATTCAACAAGAAGAACCACAACCTACTCATGAGGAGCCACAAGTTGAAGAAATGATGGTAACTCGGCCAGCACCAACACCTCAATCACCACTTCAAGTGAATTGGAGTACTTTCTATGAGAAGTTGGAGGAAATTAATATTCAGTTTCCTGTATCTTCAACTCCACCACCACAAAGACAAATATGGTTTCAAAGGAAACAGTCTTTGAAAGTACTATCAAGATCAAGAATGAGCAATGGATCAGACAAGACTGAAGAGGTGCAAGTTGAAATGATAGCTTCAATGGAAGAAAGGGTATCTGGAGATACACAAGTGATTGAAGAAACAAGTGTGTCTAATACTGGTGAAGTCAACATTGTTGAAGATCCAAGTACTGCTAAGCCAAATAAGCTGACTGCAAGTACTGCTGACATTGTTGAAGACCCAAGTACTGCTAAGCCAACTAAGCCGATTTCAAGTACCGCTGGTGATCATCCTTCACTATAAAGTCAAACTCCTTTTGGAGAGGATGAGACTTTAGCCCAATTACTGCTTGACTTAAGAAAGAAGAACTCAGCTGAGAAAACAAAACAAGCAAAGGCAGAGAAGAAGAAACAACAAGAAGTTCTTGCCAAAAAGGATCAAACTAAAGGTAAGAAAATTCAAGCTTCACACCCTACCAAAGGTATAGTTATTCAACATCAAGCTGATGAGGAAAGACCTTCCAAGCTGAAGAAGAAGCTACCTAAGATTAATCCAAAGGATAAGGGGAAGAAGCAAATACTATCAGAATTTGAAAATGAAAGTGATTCAGATGAAGATATAAGCAAAGTCATGTACAGATTTAATCAATTAGACCATGATGAGGAATATGCTTTCAGAATGCAAGAACAAATTCGTGAATATGAATTACAAGAGGAACTTGCAGCAAAACAGCATTTGCTAGAAGCTAAGAGAATACAACAAGAATGGAAAATAGAAGAGTATGATAGGATTCAAGCTGAATTACATGCAAGTGAGCTTCTTGCAGACTCATTGATAGCTGAAGAGAGAGATGCTTATGATGAAGAAGAGAAATCCAAGTTGATTGATGATCTGGTAAGGGAGCAACAAAGATTCTTTACTGAAAAGAGAAGAAGAGAAAAGATTAAGCCTCCAACTACTATGCAGATTAGGAATCAAATGATGAACTTTCTCAAGAAAGTTAAGGGCTTCACTCATATTCAGCTGGTCAAGAAATTTTTTGAAGAAATCAGGACTTTGTATGAGCAAAATAAGAGAACTGAATTGAATTTTGTTGAGATTGGATCTGAAGCAGATAGAATAGCTGTTGAAAGACATAGCAGACATCTGCAACAAGAAAGACAATTTGGAAGCACTCCTAGAATTGAGCCAAGTACTGCTGAACCTACAACTACATCTTCACCTCTCAATACCACTTATGTGAGGAAGAATAGAAAGGAGAAGGTAAGTTCAAAGGAGGAAGAGACTGCTCAAAGAATGAATGAAGGAGATGAAACTCAAGATCTTGCTCAGACTGAAAATGTACAAGCAGTACATACACAGTCAACGGTACATACTGAAGAGACGGCACATACAAACTTGGAAGAGGGTTCAACAGGATTTGAGGGAACCTCCAAGGATGTTAAAATAAAAAGATCAACAAAGAGAAAGAAGAAAGCCAAGAGGGCAAAGTCAACAGTAGGAGATAGTGATGATGATGAGAGCTTGAAGAAGTACTTGAAAATAGTAAAATTTGAAGATCAATGTATTAATACAGAGATTTTTGGAAAGAGATCATCTATTGCTAGATGGATATACTCTATGGATCAAGGACTTGAAGCTCATAGAATTCAAAGAACTGATGGCACAACAAGGATATTCAGACTTTTGGAGGATATTCTTCACATTCTTAACAAACAAGATATTTAGGATCTTTTCAGGTTAGTTCAAGAAGCCAGTGTAAGTAAAACTGAAGTATCACTATTTTATAGGGAATTTCTCTTCATGTATGAACCACATAACTGTGTTCAAGAAATGTTGAAGGTATTAGAGAATCAGGTTCCTAGTTACTGGAGATATTATAGGTCACGTGGATTGCATATTTTGGATATAGATGATGTTACATAGTATATGCTGCAAAAGAAGAGTTACCCATTCAAAAGAAGAATGTTGGAACAACAATTGGAAGTTACAGAAGAATCTGGTGATGCTTTGGAGTTGGACAGAATGGTTAAACAACAAATGAAGGATTTGAAAGATGAGGAAGAAGCTGATAAAGAGCCTTAAGTGTTTGACTTTCAGTCACACTTCACAAATGGTTCTCAGTTCACCATGTCTAACACACATAAGAGCTGGCTAGTCCATAAGCAAACGATTTGTGGTAAAGACTTCTCAAATCCGTTGAAAGCTGGTAGTTTGCTAAAAACTATATGGTTTTGACTCACCTTGTTTCGAGACAAAGAGTTGGCTAGTCCTAGACAAACGGTACTAGGTAAAGACTACATCAAATCCGTTGATGGTTGACAATTTACCAAAAATTATAGGGTTATCAGTACACCTTATTCTTCATGAATAAAGTATTGGCTATTCCAGAGTGTACGGCTAACTGGTAAAGAATATATCAAATCTGTTGATAGCTGGCGATTTGCTAAAAATCATGAAGCCAATACAGATTGGTTTTTGTTGTTAACTGTTTTATTTCAGGTATGAAGATTGTAAGCAAAGAAGTATTCAAGTAGGAAAATACTTAGAAGGTTTTGTCTTATCAAATCAAGACTGAAGTTCATGATTCAGAGTTCATGGATTTAACTCAAGAAGACAATTACTGATGCTGCAAAGATAAATGAATGTTTACAAGACACAAGAAGATCATAGTTTGAAGACAAAGATGATATTCATGCTGTTTGAAGATTATCTTATCAAAAGAAGATCTACATTGAAGTGTTTGGCTACATTCAGTTGGATACAAATACAATTACCAAGTTCAAACCAAGGATGAAGGAAAGACTGAAGACATGTATTCTAAATACATTCAGTACAAGAGAAACAAGAAGACAACAATGTTATCATTCCTGTTTAGGAGAGGATTGTTGGGAATTATTTGTTAAGTGTCAAGTACCGTCAGTGTAATTTAAGTACTGTTAGTATTATACAAGTACTGTTAGTGTTAACGCGGTACATAGTAAGTAATGCTACTTATAAAGTAAGTACTGCTATATTGATTAGGACGAATATATCTTTGTATAAGATATGTCGTAGTTATAGTTAGAGTATATCTTATGTGATATACTTAAATAGTTAGAATATTGATAATATATCGTCTGTGATATAGTTATCTTTATAGAATATTCTAAGGTTTCTAGGGTTCCTTAATCTATAAAAGGAACATAGGTACAATGTCATTCATGTACCTCATTCAAGTCGATTAATAAGAGAATCGAATAGTTAAAAGTAATTTTGTTCTTCTGTGCTTTATAAGTTAGATTCCGCATAATTTATTTAGTTTGAGTAAGAGTTCTCAAAGTATTTTAGTTTGATTACAAACTACTATACTAGTTCTTAACAAAATATAGATCCAATCAAAGGGATCAACAACATGGCTCATCACGATTTTGAATAAATCCTAACTTTTTGATTTCTTCATCAAATCATTTATTCTATTGACGTGATGCTTGCTTCAAACCATAAATAGATCTTTGAAGTTTGCACACGCGTTTTGGATATTTAGGATCAACGTACCCTTCCGGTTGTTGCATATAGATTTCCTCATCTAAGCGACCGTTCAAGAAGGCAGTTTTAACATCCATTTGCCATATCTCATAGTCATAGTATGCTGCTATAGCTATGAGAAACCTAATAGCTTGTAAGTCTGCTACAGGATAAAATGTCTCCTTGTAAATTTTGAGTAAAACCTTTAGCTACTAAACGTGCTTTATAGGATTGTACTTCACCATCCATGTCAGTTTTCTTCTTGAAAATCCACCTATTTTTCACTACTTTAGCATTTTTAGGTGCATCAACAAGAATCCAAACATCGTTTACTTTCATGGATTTCATTTCCTCGTTCATCGCTACTATCCATTTTAACTTTTCTGGATCAAGCATTGCGGATCGATAGTTAGAAGGTTCACCAAGATCCCCTACTTCCTCCTCATCATCCTCTATGTTAAGACATAGTTTGCTTGGCGCACGTACGGTTCTCTTAGACCTACGTGGAGGAATTAATTCAAGTGGAGCTCCCAGACTTTCTGGCTCTATTGGAATTTCTTCGCTAGTATTTTCAGAAGGTAATGTATCTTCTTGAATTTCTTCAAGATCATAAGTTCTCCCACTGAATTCTTGATTTACAAGATCACTTTCAAGGAAGTCTCCATACCGAGCCACAACAACTTTGTTCTCTGCCGGATAATAAAAGTAGTAACCCATGGTTTCCCTAGGGTAACCTACAAAGATACATTTTATAGAGCGTTGTTGGAGTTTATCTCTAGAGTCACGTTTCACATACGCCTCACAACGCCAAATCTTTAAATAAGACAAATATGGCTTTTTGCCATGACATAGTTCATATGGTGTCTTATCAACCTTCTTTGTGGGAACCATATTCAGAATACGAACAACAGATTCAAAAGCATAATCCCAAAAGGATAAAGGTAAAGTTGTAAGATTAAACATAGATCGCACCATATCTAATAATGTACGATTTCTCCTTTCGGATACACCATTTTGTTGTGGAGTATATGGAGAAGTGACTTTCTGAACAATTCCGTTCTCACTTAAATAATCTTTAAACTCTTGACTTAAATATTCACCACCTCGATCAGAACGAAGAGCTTTAATCTTCTTTCCTAGTTGCAGTTCTACTTCTGCTTTAAACACTTTCAATGTTTCAAATACCTCATGTTTATGCTTAAGTAAATAAACATAACCATAACGGCTATAATCATCCGTAAATGTTAAGAAGTAGCTAGCACCTTTCCTTGACGTATGTCTAAGTGGTCCACACACATTAGTATGTATAAGTCCAAGTAGATCAATAGCCCTTTCAATATTGCTATTAAAAGGTTTCTTGGTCATCTTTCCAGAGATACAAGACTCACATTTATCAAATGGTTCATCATTGATATTTTCTAAAAGACCATCACGTTGAAGCTTTTGTATGCGAGTCTTCCCAATATGGGCAAGTCTACAATGCCAAAGATAAGAAGAGTTCTTGTCTAAATTTCTCTTCTTATTCATGCTAAACACAAAATTAATCTTTCTCTTGGAATTATTATCATGCATGTTAATTTCAAAAACACCATTCACATAAATTGTATCAAAATTGAATAAACCATCTTTGAAAACAGAAATTCTATTATTATCAATAGTGTGAATAAATCTAAGATCCAGCATACACGAAAAGGAAATAACACCCCTAACAATATTAGGTGCAAAATGACAATTATTTAATCTCAGTACTAGACCCGAAGGTAAAACTAGATTAAATGTTCCTATAGATTCAACCGCTACTTGTGCGCCATTGCCCACATGCAGAAATTGTTCCCCATACGTAAACTTCCTCTCTAACTCAAATCCCTGCATAGTATTACAAATGTTAATACCACACCCCGTATCATATACTCAGGAATTTGATTTGTATGTAAGATTAAATAACTCTATCAAATATAAGTTACCTGAAGAAGCTGCAGCACCAAGTTCGGCCTTCTTCTTTATTTCTCGCAACTCCTCGAGATAAAGAGGGTAGTTCCTCTTCTAGTGTCCACTTGCCTTGCAATGAAAACAAGTCTCATCTTTCTGAGATTGATTCTTCTTGACAAAGTTTTGCTTGGGTTTAGAGTAAGTGGCAACTTGTTTGCGCTTATCACCCTTGCCTTTGCCTTTGTCTTTCTTGTTGTTCTTGTTCGGTTTTGCCTTACTCACTCCACCCTTTTGTACATAAAGCACAGGAGGAGTAGAAGTAGATGCCTTGTCCTTTAACCCCTTTTCGTAGTCAATGAGCATTGCATGCAAATCATTAACAGTATTCCCCGTGCAATGCATACTATATGTAACACCCCCAAATATTCATACTTTAGTTCAGCGGAAGAGTCGTTGGTGTTACGGGATAACACATTACTCAAATCATAGACAACGCTTAAAAATCGCGTCGTTTAATAATAAAGCATTTTCCATTCATAAATATCAAATTACATAGGTCCCAAGTCATGGTATTTCATACAATTTTACAAAACATTTGAATGGAAATTGTTATTTAAGTGCGGGCCATAAATTCTTGTCGTCTTCCCGAGAATTACCTTCAAGTACCTGAGATAAAACTTGTTAAAAGAAAAGGTCAGCGAAAACACCGAGTGAATTCATAGAGTTTAATAAAACCATTAATATATCATCGGTAAATAATTATTACCGAAAATCATTTTGTACAAATCTTTGTTGTAAATCATAATATAGGATTTTGCCTTCAATACCATTATACGAACCAATGTCGTAAAAATATCATACTATACGTTTTATAACGTTGTATAGAGTTTAATAAAAACCGTTATATAAATCCAAAACACGAGCATAATATCAGTAATAAGACCCCGTATTGCTAGTCAAGAAATATATTGTAATTCAATGCGTATATCAGTATTTTCGTTATTGGATTATTATAAGCCGCATGACATTGCTACCTTACTATAACAAACAACGGGTAGCTAACCCGAAATTCATTTGCCCATTTAAAACAACGTGTCGTCACAATAATCACGCTTATATCATACATAAATTCGCTTACCAATCAATGTGGCACGACGGGATCAACGTCAAGGCGCGAACGGGAGTGATCTTCCCCAAATAGTACTATTATATGCATAAGCGTTTACCAAATCCCGGTAGTTCAGAATTCATGCTAATAGGACTTTTTGTGACATAACCTAACTATAATAATCCATTTCATTTCATTCATCGAGTAATATAATCATTCATTGGGTCATATAATCATTCAGGTCTATATCAATAAGCAAACAATCGGGACAACTAGTTTCCTATTTTATTAAAACTAATATGTTATCTCCCTCGCGGGTTTATAAAACATTTCATAAAACATTTAAAAGAGTGCGAGTCTATGAACTCACGTTGATTGGGGAAGGCGAGTTATCGGCGATTTGGATGTTCGGTACGTGCTTCAATCACGAAAACCTAGACAAATAATACTCGTCTTAGACTCTTGTCCAATGACTTTATAAAAACAATGGCTATGTATATTTGATGACTTCATAAGTATGATGATGATCAAGTGGGATTTTATCTCTTCATACACATTATAGTGTTATGTGTTAGTAAATTTTTAGACTAGTTACACTAGTTTTAATCCATTTACATATTAAGGCCCAATAAGCCCATTAAAAGCCCAATACTTTATATTAGTCCATTTATGATTTTAATACCAGGCCTATACTCATATGTTAGGCTCAAGTGGGTTAAGCCCATGAGTAAGTCCATTAGTGTTTAGCCAAACTAGTTGGGTTAATAGTCCAATAAGGCTACTTTAGCCTGTTAATGTCCATATGTTATAAAGCTCGGGTTTTATTGCTTTTTACTTGTCAAATGTACTTACATATCAGTAGATGAGTTATAAAAAGTTTACATTAGACGGCTCCGACCGTCTAAGTTTTATTTGACGAAAATGTTAACCTTTCGGTTTTAGCCGAAAAGACGTAAAACTTATGTATATAGTTTTATAACTTATAAAACATATCAATTTGTAATTTTATAAAATGTCGCATTTACTTATCAAGTTATATAACTTATTTATAAGTATCATATAAGTTAGTGGGTTTTAGGTATACATTTTATATTAGTTTTACTTGTGTGCTAATTTTATAATATATACTTTTATTTTCCAAATCTGATTTTGAAACTTACTTTCACCATTTTTACCATATCTTGAGTTCTGCAAGGAGATAGAAGCTCATTTTTGGGAAGCACAAACTACATAATATATTCTACAATTAACTCCATTTTAGCTACTGCTCATTCATCGTATAAGTGTCTCTAATAATTCGTCCAAAACAGACTATACAAATTTGAACTTTAATAATGTTTTGATCATATCTCACTCATTTTATGGATTCCATTGAGTGGACAACTCTCACATATGTAAAAGTCACATAAATTACTGTATATTAAATTATCTAAGTCATTTTAATAAGTTATCATGTTGTTCTTTACTGTTTTATACAGCCTACAATTTTAGTCTTGATTTTAACATCTTTTTATGTAGCTTTTAATATTTTTAACCAAATTTATCAACACAAGATCCCCACATAATACTTTGATCATCATATATCATCATATACATATACATTTAGAAAGAAAATACAAACTTACATTTACAAAATAACACGGAAATGGAAGGAATGATCTTGTTACCAACCAAGATAGTGAAAGTTATGATCAAGGCTTGGATTTTGATGACAAATCTTGTGATAAATCAAGATCAACTTCAAGATCACCCAACTATATGAACACCTTGTCGAAAATCAGCCCCTAGACACCAAGGAAACTCCTTTGTAGATGTTATGATTACCTCCAATCAATAAGACTTCAAAAGGACATCATCTTATGCAAGAATAACACAAGATTTGTGGTTGTATTTAGATCAAATGGTGGTGGTGGTGGTATAGTGGACGACAAGAAGGAGCTAGAGAGAGAGAGATTGTTTAGTTGTTTTGCATTTAAAAATGAGGGGAAGTGGTATGTGTAGCTAGTTTTGATGGTTTGGAAGACTTATGGGACAAGTCTCCCAAAGTTCAACAAGTTTTTTGACAACTTAGCTCTTATGAGTTTGTGTTGGACGCCACATGTTATGGGGGTGGGCATGTGTAAACTTGTCTCATCCCCATTAATTTACGGGTACTCCTTGATTCTAGTTTCCTCGATTTACGTGCCCTCGGGTCGTTTTACGAAAAACGTTTCTATAAATTATGAATCAACGGCACAAAACGAATCTAATAAAAATTGTCTCATAAAAAACGGAGTTCAAAAATGTAAATACGTAAACCTAGGGTTTCGGGTTTAATCGTAAAAGACGTTAAATTATTCACGTAAGCTCTAATTTCTTCTCGTAAATTTGTGAGTTTATGAACCAACACAAATTAAAATCCCAAAATAATATTCGAGAATAAATTTATTTTTGAATGTCAGACTGTCACCAAAAACGGTGTATGTAAATGTAAGCACATTAAAGTAATGATTTTAAATAATACTTGAGAATAACATATCAACCATAAATTGACGGATTGTCATAGCATTTACCCCTAAATAGGATCTTTATCCTGAAAGATCAATTTATCTTACTAATCGCTTCTTATAGGGTTAGGGTCATGTGGGTATTTCCTCCACATTCGGTCTTTTCTCTCAAGTGTAATTCAATACAATACGCGAGTTTCATCAAACATAACTACGGGAATACGATCAGGCTTAATGTTGACTTACTTTCTCTATCCATGATGTTCACGGGTTTTTGATGAATGCAACTTTTCGCCGATCTAAACTTCATCAAGAAGTAATCAGATTTTCACTTGATAGACATTTTATCAAGTTCGATATAGGAAAAATAATTCACGCAGCCCTTGAAGTCCTAGGGTAGATCCAGCTTATATGCCTTTCAAACCAACTTTTACATTATCTCAATGGTCCCATACAACGGGGACTTATTTCTCATGATCTTTCAGATCATCAATTCATTTTTCCATGGTGAAATTTTTTGGCATAACTTCGCTACCCATCCTGCACTTCAAGATCTACATTTTATATTCACATAACCTCGTGCCCACTACTAGCAGTCAATAATCAGATCCTAATTTCAACAATCATTTCAGGTTTCACGGGTCGGGTATCTTGTAAGGTTAGGTTTGTCATCATAGGCAACCTTAAACCTAAAAGACATGTCCAACTCACAATGGGTGTATGTCGGATATCTTCATCCCAACTCCCACCTTCAGATGCTCTTATATTTGGATCCTAACAAGATTCGATCTCGATCCTAATACGATAATTATCGATGATAATCTCTCCAAAGGAAAAATATTATATGATTCATTACCAAAGGTCAATCATTCAAACATAAAACAAGACTTCTAGTGTTTGTATCGTTACTTTACCTCGTCCCTTCGATTGGGGTGGTAAACAGTACTCTCATCAAGGTTTGTTCCCAATGATTCTTAGGAAAATCTCTAAAAATTTGATGCGAAGAGAGGATCTTGATAGAGATGATCGATACAGGCACACTATGTTTACACAACTCCTTTAAATATAAAGAGTCAATTTCTTCATCGAGAATTTATCATTAACGAAAATGATATTTGTAGATTTGGTCAGTCTGTCGACGATGACCCAAATCGAATCAACTTCAGATGATGACCTTTGAAATAGTTAGACGTTTACTAATGTATGAGGCGATGTCTGCCTTTATAATTTACCAACAGTACAACTTCTTCGTATAAAGATACATTAAATCAGAAATGGCATGCATAATACTTAAACTTATGAGATTCCAACATGACTAAATCTCGAAATCCTCCATATTTAGGCAACCACGAGCGGCCTTTTATTCATTTAACGCCATCGGCTTCTCAATTCTAATGGTTCAAATTAGCCGCGAACCCCCTGTTTACTATCTATATTATCCTTTTTACAAGCATCGGCTATTTTTAAATTGCTCGGCAATTTATTTTGCACAGTCATTACTAAGGAACACATCCTAATTGATTCTTTATCCTTTCTACATAATGTGTCAGTATCTACATTCACTTTCCCTGATGAAATAATTATCATGACCACAATTCATTCAGAAATTCTTTCTTCATATTTTCTAAGTTTTAGTTTCGTCTCAACTATTATCTTTATTAGTTTTGCTCAATCCGACGTTTAAAGCGTCGATAAATATTACAAGTAATTAAGTAATTAATATTTAATTTTACGAAACGTAAACTTAATTTTTTTTTAATTTCTCAGTTCGTCCAATTATAGAAAAATGTTCAAAATAAATTTGAATTTAATTAACACGATTTTTGTTGATTTATCAAAAATAATTAATAAGATCCGTAATTGTTCGAAAATCTTTTTTTATACTTTGGTCAAAATTTACTTAGTTGAAAAGCAAAAATTGTCCTTTCAAATTCCAAGTCATGGTTTAAATGGTTTTCCTCAATTCCTCTTAGGTTGTCTTGAGGTATACACAAACATTTACTCTTAGGTGAGTTTAGTTAATTGATCTGGGTATGAAGGAATGATTCCTTAAAAATACTTTGATAAAATATCTGTCAAAACATTTTTGCACTTTCTTTTTGGTATAACCCAAAGCCTTAATGGCTCTAATCTTTAAAGAGTCAATATAGATTCCATTATCTATTAATCACATGGTTAAATAATGTAAAGGATTAAGCCTTAAATCTCATGTTAAATATTCAAGGTACAAGTTTTCACTACTCGGCCAATTTAGGGTAGTCTATAAATGATTATTAACTCCTTCCTAAAACAAACAGATGGTCCTTAATGATCACGAGCATGAATTTATCAAATTACAGCCTACACACGTGGTTCACCAAATTTATGGATGTCACATGTGCCTTGGTCAATCCAATTGACATAACATGAAACTCACAATGTTCATTACAAGTTCTGAATGTAGTGATTGGAATAGATATTCTTCTTTGCGGATGCGAAGTTGATGATAACCATGCCGTGGATCAAATTTTTGAATATACGCTAGAACCTTGTAAATGATCGAACAAATCTTTCATCCTGGGTAATGGATATCAATTTCGATCGTCAATTTACTTAGTTCACAGTAATCAATAAATATACGGAATAATAACACCATAGCTCTTCATGATGACGAGCTTGGTAGAATAAAAGCTTTCTCTGACAACTCTCTCAGTTGTACAGTAAAACTTTCGATTCAGATGGTCCTGAAGTACGGTGCACATGCCACGGGTGTAGCACCGGGAATATAATCAATACCAAATTCAACTTGCCTTAATGGCGAAAGTCTAGGTAATTCATCAACAAATACCTCCTAAAGTTTTAAATAACAGAAGCATCTTTTAATAAATCCACCTTAGGTTCTTTCTAGATTACAAGATCTATGACTAGTTCATAACCATTCATGGTAAAATTTCAAGTCTAATGCAGGATATGGTCATCCATCAAGAATTATTTAGATCTCTTTTGATAATCAAAATCTTATCTTTTAAAGGAATTCTACTCGAGTTCCCATCAATTTAGACAATGACATTATGTCATAATCAATCAATCCATTCTACTGGCACTATCAACTTTCCAGTTTCGTTACCGCTGATAAGATGAGAACTTTTCAAAAGACTGATAATAACTCATAATCCTTCACAAATTCAAGGATATCTAGAGACATAACTAACCTTAATAAGAGTATGATTAACGCATGATCTACGCGAGAGAATTTCAAGTCAGATACAAATGAAAACATTAACGAACATGAATATATCCCATGTTTTCATAATTTGACTACGCATTCGAAAGCTCCTCGGATCGTTACCCAGGTCATTCAAATGAAATCTAATCAAAAGAAATGATAAGAATGCCAATACACCCAGTCGGGTATCAACACTCTGTAATTAGATACTTTTCCAAAGAATCTCACCATGGGAGAATTGGACAAGGAGGGGATATCAGTTGTCATTAAAGACAATATCCACAGATGAGTAAATTTGACTCAGAAAAAAATGGTACATGCACATTTGTAGGTGTCTCTAACAATATGTCCCTATTTTTGCACTTCTTGCAGATCTCATAAGGTTTAATCTTTCACAACTTCAAAGAAAATGTAGTGTTTATTAACACTTTCATGGTGACTACTAATCAGCCTTACATGGTCCCTTCCAAATTGTATGTAGGCGCGCAACTATATACAATTTTAGGATTAACGATGCAATACTCAGTTCGTCAAAACTTTATCATCATGTTTAAAATATATATATTCATGCCGAATTTTGAAACAAGAATCAAAATTAATTTATAAAGATGTTCTTTGTTATGAAAACAATTAAGTTTTCCAAGGTGTTTCATAAAAAACTTTATTTCGATAACGATTACTTATAAATCTCACTTTAAATAACCCTTACAGTGATGAAAATTCAATTTTTCTCAAGGGACACTGTTTTAATTTATTAAAACAATGAGTGATCTGTAAAAGAGTGATGGAAAGTTGTTCACCAAGAACTAACTGCAATATGATAGGAAATGAGCTTAGCCAATTAATCATGAGGTTCATGACCTCGATGGTACTCAGGAATAAAAAGAGAATAATCCACAATGTAACTCAAATCGAGATGAGTACTTATTCAATGGTTGCATCACTAATGCGAACATTAGGGTGAAGCAATAAAAGATAGATAACATCGATACATGTAGGATTTAGCAATCAAATGTGACAATCCGTCAATTTGAGGTCGTTATTTTATTCTCAAGTATTATTTGAAATCAGTATTTTATTGCTAATTTATGAACTCACTCACTTCGGGAAGAAATTTGGGTTTACGTCTTAAAGTAGCACCGACTACGTCTAAACCGGAGAACTCTACGTTACGTGCTTACGTTTACATACACCGTTTTTGTGACAGTCCGACATTTCAGGAAATAAATTTATTCTCGAATATTATTTTGGAATTTTAATTGGTGTTGGTTCATAAACTCACAAACTTACGAGAAGAAATTAAGACTTCAGTGCATAATTTAACGTCTTTTACGATTAAACCGGGAACCCTAGGTTTACGTATTTACGCTTTTGTGCTCCGTTTTTGATGAGAAAATTTTTATTAGAATCGTTTTGTGCCGTAGATTCATAATTTATAAAAACGTTTTTCGTAAATCGACCCGAGGTCACGTAAACCGAGGAAACTAGAATCGAGGAGTACCCGAAAATTAGTGGAGATGAGACAAGTGGGACACTTGTCCCACTCCTACTATGGGCTGATTTAACAAAGTCAACACCACTCTTGGTGTCAACTTCACATAAGCTAAGAAGGACATTTGTCCTCCTAGCCTTCCAAACCATCAAAACCACCAAACTAGAAACCATTTCCTACATTTTTACATGCAAAACATCAATCTCTCCTCCTCTTTCTCTCTCTATTTTCGTCCATAACCCTCCCACAATCATCATCATCATAAAAAATGTAGCCATAAACAAAGGCTATAATCAACATATGTTGAAGCCTACTTGTAAAGATGAAGATTGGAGGTGATTTTAACAAGTAAAAAGAAGTTTCTATAGAAGTAAAGGGCTGATTTTCAAGAAGGTGTTCATCCACTTGAAGATTTCAAAAACTCCATTGCTAAAGTTGAAGATTTGATAACAAGAACTAAGCCTTGTTCATCAAAATCTCACCCTTTCTATCACTTTGATTGGTATAGAGATTATTTCTTTCTCTCATCTTGTTATTTTGTAAATGTACTCATGTATTTTCTTCATAAATGTATATGTATATGATGATAAATGATGATCAAAATATTGTGTGGGGTATTTGTGTTAATAGATTAGGTTAAAAAGACTAAAATCAACAAGTAAAGATGTTAAAATCTTGGTTAATAACATAGGCTGTATAAAACAGTAAGTATCAAAATGATCACTTGCTAAAATAGCTTGGATTATTACATATATACAGACAGATATATGATTTTACATATGTGACAAGAGTTGGCCACTCAATGGAATCATTAAAATGAGCAAGATGTGATCAAAATACTATTGAGGTACAAATCTATATAGTCTATTTTGGACGAATTATATAAAATACTTGGAGGATGATTGAGCAGTAGCTATGAAAGAGTTATTTGTAACACACATCATGCAGTTTATTCTGTTCAAATTTGAGCTTCTATCTCCTTGTAGAACTCAAGATATGACAAAAATGGTGGAATGGACTTTAATAATAAGATTTGTAAATAAACTATATAGTATAAAAAGAGCACTCAAGTAATATTATTATAAAATATATATATAAAACACACTAACTAATAATAACTATTATAAAATGAGTTGTATACTAAAATAAATAAACATGGCATTTTATAAAAGTAAAACTAAAATGTTTTCTAAAACTACAAACTATATATAAGTTTTACGTCTTTTCGGCTAAAACCGAAAGATTAACGTTTTCGCCAAATAAAACTTAGACGGTCGGACCTGTCTAATGTAACATTTTTATAACTCATATAATTATATGTAAGCACGTTTGACAAGTAAAAACCGATAAACCCGAGCTTTATAACTTATGGACCTTAATGGGCCAAAGTAGCCTTATTGGACCATTAACCCAACTAGTTTGGTTTAATGTTATTAGACTTACTCATGGGCTTAACCCACTTGGGGCCAACACATGAGTATAGGCCTAGTATTAAAAACTATAAATGGGCTAATATAATGAATTGAACTTTTAATGGGCTTATTGGGCCTTAATATGTAATTGGGTTGAAACTAGTATCACTAGTTTAAATTGACTAACACATAACAACTATAATGTTGTATGAAGAGATAAAATCCCACTTGATCATCATCATACTTATGATATCATCATATATACATAGCCATTATTTTTATAAAGTCATTGGACAAGAGTCTAAGACCGAGTATTATTTGTATAGGTTTCCGTGATTGAAGCACGTACCGTACATCCAAAACGCCGATAGCCCGCCTTTCCCAATCAACGTGAGTTCGTAGCCTCGCACTCTTTTAAATGTTTTATGAAATGTTTTATAAACCCGCGAGGGAGATAACATGTTAGTTTTAATAAAATAGGACACTAGTTGTCCCGATTGTTTGCTTATTGATATGGACCCGAATGATTATATGACCCGATGAATGATTATATGACTCGATGAATAAAATGAAATGGATTATTATAGTTAGGTTATGTCACTAAAAGTCCCATTATCATGACTTGTGAACTACCGGGATTTGGTTGACGCTTATGCATATAATAGTACTATTTGGGGAAGATCACCCCAGTTCGCGCCGTGACGGTTGATCCCCGTCGTGCCACATTGAGTGGTGAGCGGATTTATGTATGAGAAGATTTATGTAAGGGTGATTATTGTGATGACACGCTGTTTTAGATGGGCAAAGGAAATACGGGTTAGCAACCCGATATATGTTATAGAAAGGTAACAACGTCATGCGGCTTATATTAATCCAATAATAAAAATACTGATGTACGAATTGAATTATAATATATTGCCTGACTAGCAATACGGGGTCTTATAACTAATATTATGTTCGTGTTTTGGTTTTGCATAACCATTTTTGTTAGCCCTATATTTTATATAGTCGAACAAGAATGTAATAGGTCATCTTAGTCGTTATTGGTAATGTATTGTAATAGGTTAGTCGGGAAACTGGGCTTGGTATTTAAGCTAATATTGTCTAAGTTAGGGGCGTAAGCCCAAGCAAAGCCAAGCCCGGCCCATGAACAAGCCCACTAGGGCCTTATGGCCGTGGTATATAAATACCCTCTTCCATGTGTGGAAGAGGGTGTTGGTTACAAATCACTTTCTCTCTCTAATAGTGTTTAACCTTCCATAATCTCTCTTATTTCTCTCTCTACCTTCATCTATTTATCTCTCTTAAGTATCATCTAATATTGTGTTATGGATTGAAGTGGGATTAACATTTGGTATCAAGAGCCTATAGTGGATAGGTGATTGAAGATTCTTGGTTGCGTTCTTAATGATTTTGTGAGGTATTTGATCCATTATCCTTGATCCAATTTTTTTTTGTGTTTTTTATGATTTATTTTTGATACAAATCATCTACATAGTTGTGGTAGAGATTTGGTATTGTTAGTTTGGCTAAAAACACAAAATTTTTGGGTATTTGGATCAATCTTTGGCATAAAGTTACGTTTTTTTACAAGTTTGTTCCGAGAAAAGAGGGATATCGATCAACAGTTAACCATTTCGGAAAAGGGTTTTGATTCTCCGAAATTGTGGTTTTATTCCGAAGAAATTTTTTCGGAAAAGGGTTTATTTTTCTGAAAAAGTGGTGTTTTCCGAAAATTATTCCGAAAAAGTGGTTTTTCTCTGAAAAACCTTTATTCCCAAAAAGTGTGTTTTCCGAAGATTTTTACGAAGAAGTGTGTTTTCCGAAGATTTTTCCGAAGAAGTGTGTTTTCCGAAGATTTTTCCGAAGAAGTGTGTTTTCTGAAGATTTTTCCGAAGAAGTGTGTTTTCCGAAGATTTTTCCGAAGAAGGGCGTTTTCCTAAGATTTTTCCAAAGAAGGGTGTTTTCCGAAAATTATTCCGAAAAAATTAGTTATTCCAAAAAAACACATTTCTCTGAAAAAGCCATTTATTCCGAAAAAACACATTTTCCTGAAAAAGTCATTATTCCGAAGAACCTCATTATTCTGAAAAAGTCATTATTCCGAAGAACCTCATTATTCCGAAAAAGTCATTTGTCCGAAATAGTGAAATTTTTTATCGAGTGTTTTTTGGCCTTGGAATTTTTGGTTTCTAGAGAGACAATTCTTAGGGGATTTTAACATCTTTTCTCAACCACATCAACCAGACCTCATCATAACACATCCATTAAGATCCTAATCCATTCACAATCATCGACAAGTCTAACAACAATATCAGCAATGCGACTGCAAATCAAATTCGTTTGGAACAAGGTGGCAATGGAAATCCACCTGTGCTCACTGCCGGTTGCTATGTTCAATGGAGATCTCGCTTTCTCAAATTTCTCGATGGAAATGAGAACCGAACTGCTCTTCGTCACTGCCTTGAGAATCCACCTTCAGTTTTTGAATTCAGACCCATTACCACACAAGCAGAGGATGGTACTTCATCAACTGCATGAGCCATGGAGAATTTTGATACGTGTTCTGTTGAGAAAAAGAAACTCCTCCAAGCTGAAGCTGATGCTGTGAACTACATACTCACTGGGATTGATAATGATATTTATTCCACGGTTGATGCATGTCCTAATGCTATGGAAATGTGGAATGCAATTCATCGTTTGAAGCAAGGTGAGTCAATCAACGTTCAAGATCTCGAGACTAATTTACTTTGGGAGTTTGGAAAATTCACATCCAAAGATGGTGAATCCATTGACTCATATTACTCGAGATTCTACAAAATGATGAATGAGCTTGTTAGAAATCAGTGCACCATCTCCAATCATCATGCCAATGTTCAGTTTCTACTTCAACTCAAACCTGAGTGGCAAAGGTTTGTGTCTTTGGTTAAACAAAGGGAAGATATCAAGACCATCTCCTATCACAAACTTTATGATATTCTGAAACAACATCAGAATGAAGTGAATGAACTACGGGCTGAAAAGGCAGAACGGTCTGCCAACTCTATTGCTTTTGTGGCTGCTACTTCAACAAAACCCGTACACCGTCAACAACCACCTACTCGTTCCTCAAAGTCATCAAGCTCATCCACCAAACCTCCAGCTACTGCTAAAAAGGCAAAATCAATTGTCCCCACTCCACCTCCAATGTATGACACCAAGTCAGATGGAGACAGTGATGATGAACAAACTTCAAGGGACAAGAAGATTGAAGAACTCATGTCTTTACTCACCACAACTTATAAGAAGATCTACAAACCTACCAACAACAACCTCAGATCATCATCCAATGCTCGACATAAGGAAGTTGATCATGCACCTAGGTATGATCGTGAGGCTAGGTATGATAATCAGAGGATGTCGAATCAAGTTAGGGCTAGAGATACTATAGGCACTCCGGTTGTGCAGAAGAATGGGATTCAATGCTTCAATTGCAAGGGATTTGAGCAAATGGCTAGGGAATGCAAGAAGCCAAAACGGGTTAAGGATTCGGGATATCACAAGGAAAAGATGTTGCTGTGTAAGAAAGAAGAAGCAGGAATTCCACTCACAGCAGATGAAGTTGACTGGCGTGATGACACTGATGATGAAGCCGATGATCAAGAGCTAGAGGCACATTATGTGTACATGGCAAAGATTCAAGAAGTGCTTCCAGAGACTGCTGATACTTATGGACCCTTTGATACTGAGCCAATTGAAAAGGTACCAACATATGATAACTATAATGTGTTTGCTAATGAACGACGGCATCCTGAGCAACCCGAAAGCATCAATGACACATATGTAATGGACACGGAGGATAGCAATATCTCTACGGATTCACAACATATGTGTAATGATGACGGTAACGCTGCTCAGGATACTGACTCGGATGAGGACCGTGATTTGCTTGCGTCTATAATTAATTCTTTACAACATGAAATTGAGAAAAACAAAGAGGCTAATAAACGTTTGAAGCAAGCAAACACATCCTTAGCCGAGGAGATTGACAGGCTTCAAGAGTGTGATTATGTAAAAGAAGCTGATCGACGAGTTGCAATAGCTAATGGTTTGGTATATGAACGTAAGGTGCTCAACGAACAATATTGTTCTGAAGTAACACACGAAATTCATATGTCAAAACAAAAGATATCGGAACTTGAAGAACAACTGCTGCTACATAAACTCCAAATTACTGAGTTAGAGTCGGTTAACAAAGAACAAACTGAGCTTTATAAAACTCGTGAAGAAAAGGATATTGAAAAAATTCTTGCTTTGGAAAAGAGGGTCGGCACGTTAAACAACATTGTTTACAAAACGGGTCAGTCTATTCAAACTATGAATATGCTCAATAGAAACATAAAAACGGGTTTTGTTAAGCCTGACTATCTCAAGAACGTTCAAATTATCAAGCCTGGTCTTTATGATATCGGTTTCTATAATGAAAATCTTGCCCTTATGCTTTCCCCTGACTCCGAAGAAATCCTTCGTCATGACGCTGAACGTCAATCCAACCTACTTGATTTTGTCACACCCTATGATTATACCGCATGGAATGAGAAACATGTCATTAACTTTGTCCCTCAAAGAGAGCTTTCAATTGAACAAGAGTATTTTCCAAATATTCCACCAACGTATAATCACACGGAAACAAAAAGTTCTTCAAAACGGGGTCTTAAAAAGCAGTCAATTTTGTTAGAAAAGCGAATTATGGATGAAAAACGTAAATGGGATGAAAAATATAAAAGTGTTCAACAATTTAAGTTTATAAAACAAGGGGTTCTAAATTTATACAAAGGTATTGTCAATTATGAAAAAGTTTCTAGAGATACTGTTTGGAATATTAAACCTCACCCACAAGTAGAAGTCGTCATTCAACAATGTATTGTCCCAACCATCGATGATCTTTCAAAAACTGTGGAAATGTTTTATAATGCTATCACTGAGAAAATGACAACTGATTTAAGATATGTCAAATCTCTTGAAGATGAAGTGATTTTCTTCAAACTAAATTAAAGACACAAGAAACCCATCTTTCTAACGAAATTGATCGACTTTCGCGAGAATATTATCGTATAGACCATTTGAACGTTATAGTTGTTGATAAATGTCAAAATCTTGAGGTTGAGCTTTCACAAAAGGTTGAGTCATACAAAGAACTTGTGAAAAGGTTTTTTAATCTTGAGAAAAGTTTTCACACCCTTGAACTTGCTTCACAAAGTGATGATCAATCTAATAATCATAAAAAATGTCACGAAATGGCAGCATCTTCGTTTCGTATTTTAAATGAAAAGATTTTGAAATAAATGATTTGAAAGCTCAACTACAAGAAAGAGACATGGCAATCAGTGAGTTACAAAAGCTCATTGCGAAACTGAAAGGAAAGTCTGATTTGGGTAAACCATCCGCTGTTCGTCAACCGAATGCGGTTAAATGCCCTAAATCATCTATTTTGGGCAAACCCCCACAGACTTTGCCTAAGTTAGGAACTGATAAGAGCACAAATGTGATAGCACCTGGAATATACAAGATGAACACTAGGTCCACTCAAACTGGAACATCGCGGTTACCTCATAATACTAGGAAAACTAATCAACGTGTGTCTTCTTCTACAGGAGTAACTCCCACTACCAGCGTTAGCGGACCACAGCTTAAGAGCACTAGAATTGAAGATAGAGTCATGCCTAACAATAGTCAAGGGAAGAAGAAGGAAGTAGAAGATCACCGTAGGAATTTTAAGTTTTCTAAGAATAAAACGTCTATAACTGCATGTAATGACAGTCTGAATGTTAAGACTTCGAATGTTGAATTTGTTTGTGTTAAATGTGGAAAATGTGTTCGTACTTTCAATCATGATGCTTGTGCTTTTAATCATAATGGCGTGAATGCTAGAACTAGGAAGCCTATTCTTGTGCCAACTAGTACTAGAAAACCCACAAGAACTTTGAACCAATCCACTGCTCAACCACTTAAGAAGCTATGCGTTAGAATCTACTACTCTACGTAAACAAAAAATGTTAAAGACTCTTTATGATAACATGAGTAGGACATGTAAACAGGGGTACTCAAGATATACACCACCTGGATACAAATGGGTACCTAAGACAACCACTATTCTAATTGGGTCTATGAATGTTAGTTTGCCTTTTGAATCTATGTCTACTAATATTTTTGAACCCACTTCTATCAAGGGCTCCCATTTGTCAAACTCTACATTGTCTTCTAATGCTTATGCAGCTCGTCAAGATCATTCTCTTCATAATGGACTCTGGGTGCACAAAGCACATGACAGGCAATCTCAAGCTTCTAATTAACTTCGTGGAGAAGTTTCTGGGTACGGTACGGTTTGGAAATGATCACTTTGCACCGATACTCGAATATGGAGACTTGGTTCAAGGGAATATCACTATAAAACGGGTTTACGTCGAGGGACTGAATCACAATTTTTTCTCTGTTGGTCAATTTTGTGATGCGGATTTGGAAGTGGCTTTTCGGAAAACTACTTGCTATGTTAGAGACTGCGATGGGAATGACCTTCTTACAGGTTCTCGTGGTTCTGATATCTACATAGTAACTCTTCAAGATACATCTTCAACAAATCCAATTTGCTTAATGGCGAAAGCTACATCCTCTCAAGCATGGTTATGGCATCAACGATTGTCTCATCTCAACTTTGACACCATCAACTTGCTTTTGAAGAATGATATTGTGACCGGTCTTCCTAAATTAAAATTCGTCAAAGACCATCTTTGTTCTTCTTGTGAGTTGGGGAAAGCAAAATGGAAGTCTTTCAAAACAAAGACTACCCCAAGCTCAAAAGGACGATTGGAACTTCTACACATGGATTTATGTGGTCCCATGCGTGTAGAGAGTATTAACGGGAAAAAGTATATTCTCGTGATTGTTGATGATTACTCTAGATACACATGGACTTTATTTTTAAGGTCCAAGGATGAAACACCAGAGGTTCTCAAAAACTTTCTCAAGATGATACAACGCAATCTTCAAGCTCAAGTCTTAACCGTAAGAACGGATAGGGGTACTGAATTTTTGAACAAGAATTTGTAATCTTGTTGAGGCAGCTAGAACGATGCTTTTTGCTTCAAAATTACCACTATTCTTCTGGGCTGAAGCTATTGCAACAGCCTGTTAGAATCGTTCTCTCGTCATCCCTAGACATGAAAAGACACCTTACCACATCATCAATGGCAGGAAACCTACAGTTAAATTCTTTCACGTATTTGGATCTTTATGCTACATTCTTAAAGACGGTGAAAATCTCGACAAGATGAAAGAAAAAGGTGTTGCATGTATTTTTGTAGGGTATGCTACATTGTCAAAAGGATATCGAGTTTACAACAAGAAAACAAAGATTATAATTGAAACAATTCATGTGAACTTTGACGAATTGCCACAAATGGTACTTGAACACAACATCTCAAGTCCCGTACCTCATTGTCCAACAATGGCACCTACACAAAACAGTGTACGTCCCGTGCAAGAATGTCAAGAAAGTACTCCTACAGCAGACTCGACGGATACAACACAAATGAATGAGTTGGTTGATTTATATGATCCAATGTTTGAAGAATATTACTATGGAAACAATCAAGTTGTGTCAAAGCCTTCCGCTGTCAATACTGCTGATGAACCCGAACCACGTTCACAAGACACAACTGCCTCTACTTCAGCAACCGTTGCTCAAGAGACTATTCCATTGGATACTCAACAAACTCAAGAAACTGTCATACAACCAACATCCCCAGCCGTCAATGCTGAAGGAGGAAACAACAATCAAGCAGTCGATGCCCAACCTGACGAAGAAGAATTTATCAACCTGTTCGGTACACCGGTACACGAAGTCGGAGAGTCTTCTACTCAACATGTTGATCCGCCCAAGATGCATACATTCTACCAAAGATATCCATCCACTCACCATTGGACTCATGATCATCCATTGGAGCAAGTAATTGGAAATCCTTCACAACTGGTTCGAACACGCAAAAAAATCAACACCGATGGCGATGTGTGTATGTATGCACTCACCGTGAGTTCAACTATACCTACAAACATCAAACAAGCTATGAATGATTATGCGTGGATTGAATCAATGCAAGACGAAATTCATCAGTTTAAACGCCTAAATGTTTGGGAACTTGTTGACAGACCTTATGGAATTTCGCTTTTAGATTTCAAATGGATCTGGAAAAACAAACTGGATGAAGAACAAACCATCATCAAAAACAAATCTCGTCTTGTGGTTAAGGGGTATCGTCAACAAGAAGGTATAGATTTCGATGAATCATTCGCTCCAGTTGCTCGTTTGGAAGCTGTTAGGATATTCCTTGCTTATGCTGTACATAAGGGCTTCACGGTTTTTCAGATGGACGTTAAAACTGCTTTTCTCAACGGTCATTTGAAGGAAGAAGTGTATGTGAATCACCCGGAAGGATTCATCGATTCTCATCATCCTGACAAAGTCTATCGTCTCAAGAAGGCTGTATTTGGACTTAAACAAGCTCCAAGGGCATGGTACGAAGAACTTTCAAACTTTTTGGTGTCCAAAGGATTCTCCAAAGGTTCTATTGATCCTACTCTCTTTATTAAAAATATGGGGATGACATACTGCTGGTGCAAGTTTATGTTGATGACATCATTTTTTGTTCTACGAACCCAAAACTTTCAAAACATTTTGAAAAATTAATGCACAGCAGATTTGAAATGTCAATGATGGGGGAGCTAAAATTCTTTTTAGGCCTCCAGATTCATCAATCCCAACGTGGTATCTTCATTAACCAAGCTAAGTATGCTCAAGAGATACTTAAAAAGCATGGTATGACCTCATGTGCTCACGTTGGTACACCAATGTCGACCACATCCCTAGACGCTGACTTGTACTCATATCCCGTAGATCAAACGTGATATCGCAGTATGATCGGGTCACTTATGTGCCTTACAGCCAGCATACCTGATATTCATCATGCCACAAGCTATTGTGCACGATATCAAGCCAAACCTACTCAAAAGCACCTCAAAGAGGTTAAACGAATCTTTCGGTACCTTAAGAATACCATTCACATGGGACTCTGGTATCCGAAGGGAACCGGTTTTCATCTAACAGCTTTTTCAGATTATGATCATGCAGGTTGCCTTGATAGTCGAAAAAGCACTTATGGTAGCGTATAATTTCTAGGGGAAGACAAACTTGTGAGCTGGTCATCAAAGAAGCAGGATTGCACTTTGCTCTCATCAGCTAAAGCTGAATATGTGGCTCTATCCGCGTGTTGTGCTCAAGTCCTCTGGATGAGAACTCAACTCACGGATTATGGCTTCCAATTTGATAAAATACCTATGTATTGTGACTCAAAGTCGGCCATAGCCATTTCTTGCAATCCGGTTCAACACTCCTGTACCAAGCACATCGCAGTCAGATATCACTTCATCAAGGAACAAGTGGAACGTGGTATCGTGGAATTATACTTTGTCAGAACTGAGTATCAGATAGCTGACTTGTTTACAAAAGCCCTATCTCAAAATAGGTTTCAGTATCTCGTTGGCCGTCTTGGTATGAAGTATATGACTCCAGAAGACTTGGAGGTTTTGGCAAATGAACCTGCTTGATTTTTCTCTTATAATGACTTCTAAGCACATCACATCTTAGGACTCGGACCTCAAATAAGGAAAGTTTATCTTGGACGATAACTTATCCTTCTCAACGAGAAATTAATATTTCTCGGTCATGAGCTTCCTATAAAAACATTCAAAGTTTTTAAGTTCATGAAAAACGACTTCTAAGTAAATGTCAGCTTAGAACTCGTACTTCCACTTAAGGAAAGTTTATCACGGATGATAACTTATCCTTCACAACGGGAAATTAATTTTTCTCGATCATGAGCTAGTCACACAACATTCAAAGTTTTGAGCTCATGTAAATCGGAATTTATTTTAAAACCGTTGAACACAATTTTTCAAGAATTTCTCAAAAGATTTTTCTAAATCTTTCAAAATTGTGTGTTCAACACTCCCTTACTCATATGTGGTTTTCATATCTCACAATTGTCATATGTTATTTTGATCATTTTTTGAGGGGGGGCGTTTTAAAATCAAGCCTTTTAATGTTGTTAGGTACATCTCTAAAATTGTCATATTTTATGTATCCAACACATTCCGAAAATGATATTAAATCTGTCATATATATTATCGGTAAAGGCATCTCAACTCCGTACCTCAACATATATTGTCGTGTTGTTTTTCTAAATTTTTGTCAAATTTTGTCTCAAGACACACATATATTGTTGAGGGGGAGCGACCCGACTGAAAAAGTTCCATGATTCATGCGTGCACACATGTTTCTCTCCCGTCGATTTTTAGAAAATTTTCATATTTTAATCAATTGGTATCTCTAATATTATATTTTTATATTAGAGATAAGGGGAGAAAATGTGATTAAAATGTAATATATCGCAACATGTGATCTTAAAGACTCAAGTGCAACTCTTTCCTTCACATGCCAAACTATTTCGTATATCGATGCATGTGTGTAGGGGGGGGGGGGGGGCTTTTTAGAAATGTAAAACTTTCAAGTGTTAAAAGTTTTGATTTTTATCAAACACTTTGAATGGTTTTTAATGGTTTATGGTTTCGATCTATACCAAAAACAACCTACTATCCACGACGGAACGATGGAGTCAAAAGGTGGTTTAGGATAGGAAACTAAGTCCTATGATCCAACCAGAAGCGGAGGGATCTACCCAAGGACATTCCATAGCTAGAAATAGTTTCCTTAGGAAAGATGGAGTGGAATGAAGCTGAATGCGGACCAAGTACTTAAGATAGCACTGGAACAATCACAACAAGGTGCTAGTGATGACGTATTGGTAAGCATTGAAGTAGTTGAATATTCTATGCAACTTAGGCAGAAACCGGGTCAATACATCTATTGAAGACAAGTCATCATGGACCCAGTGATGCAATGCACAACCCTTCCCAGCCATTCAAGTTTCTCTCAAAAGAAACTTGTCTCATTGTCACGGATATCAACACGTATCTATTGACTTTCTCACTCGGAGTTAGTTAATATTGAAAAGGTGGCACTCTGATCCAGCCTCCGATTACCAAAATTCACTTATTGAGTCTAGAGCCAAAAGAGATCAATCTATCATCTCATTAGGACACAATCCAGTCCTACGCATTATCCTTGTGATATTACCAGAACATCTGAGTGATACAATTCACAATGAAGATGGAAATCCTGCTTGAGCCAGCATTAAACAAGCTCATGGTAGGTAACTTGTGCGATTCTACACGAATCAAACTTGTGAGAAGTGGAAAGCAACTAAGTTTCGATTCTTAATTGATTCAAACTTGATTCCAGGTTTATTCGCAAAATCTGTGTGATCTTGCCAGAACATTCAGAGTGACACTCATTAGTGTTCACAGTGACGAATGGAAATCCTTCCAGTGTCAACATCAAACAGCACTGCGGTAGGTGACCCGTAAGATTCTCTATGAATCAAGCTTGGGATAAACTGGAAAGCAACAATGGTGCGATTCTTTTAGAATCAAACTTGTTCCAGGAATTCTGAATTGACGACTCTAATCAGATGGATAATTTATCCTTATGATTTACTCTTTACGTTCGCAGTCTGCTTTGAGACGGCCGAGTAAAGAGAACTGGCTACTACCAACGGGAAACCCTGTCAAGGAGATTCTTAATCGAATCTACCCGATCACAGGTACGGTATTTGATACCGTCTAACGGTCTTCACCGACCGGAGGTAAAACGCTATCGAGTTAGGATGAAATGTTCAAAGCCATTTTATCCGTGTCTATATATGTTGCTGCATATCAAGAAGGTGGCGTAGCTGTGTACTAACCGGTGTCGATTCAGAAGTCACAAGAGCACAAGATGGCGATAATCAAGATACCTAAGAATGTAAGAATGTAAAAGGTTATCTTAGTCACAAGGAGCACAAGATGAAGATCTCAAGCACTCAAAGTCAAATGACAAAGGCTCAAGATAAAGATCACAAAAGCATGAAGGAACAAAGCCATTGCAAACAAGATCAAGACCAAGATACAAGACCAAAGCAGGAAGATCTCCTCTACAAGAATGTATTCACTCAATCATCTTATGCTTTTTAAGATGACCGATACATTGGGGGAGATTGTTAGCCCTATATTTTATATAGTCGAACAAGAATTTAATAGGTCATCTTAGTCGTTATTGTTCTTGTATTATAATAGGTTAGTCGGGAAAACCGGGCTTGGTATTTAAGCTAATATTGTCTAAGTTAGGGGCGTAAGCACAAGCAAAGCCAAGCCCGGCCCATGAACAAGCCCACTAAGGCCTTATGGCCGTGGTATATAAATACCCTCTTCCATGTGTGGAAGAGGGTGTTGGTTACAAATCACTTTCTCTCTCTAATAGTGTTTAACCTTTCATAATCTCTCTTATTTCTCTCTCTACCTTCGTCTATTTATCTCTCTTAAATATCATCTAATATTGTGTTATGGATTGAAGTAAGATTAACAATTTTCATATAACGATTTTTATTAAACGCTATA
This sequence comes from Glebionis coronaria, assembly GCA_025667525.1. Classification (NCBI taxonomy): domain Eukaryota; kingdom Viridiplantae; phylum Streptophyta; class Magnoliopsida; order Asterales; family Asteraceae; genus Glebionis; species Glebionis coronaria. Next base: position 494,112,827 of record CM046881.1, read on the forward strand.
CAACGTTATCGAACGTATTGTATGATATTTTTATGACAATGGTTCGTATAATGGTTTTGAAGGCAAAAGCCTATATTATGATTTACGACAGGGATTTGTATAAAATGTTTTTGGCCTATTTTATGGCCTACGATAAAGAATTGTACAAAATGATTTTTGGTAATGATTATATACCGGTGATATATTAATGGTTTTTATTAAACTCTATGGATTCACTCGGCGTTTTCGCTGACTTTTTAACATGTTTTATCTCAGGTACTTGAAGGTATCGGGAAGACGACAAGAATTTATGGCCCGCATTCAAATAAAATTTCCATTCAAATGTTTTGTAAAATTGTATGATATACTATGACCTGAGGACCTATGTAATCTGATATTTATGAATGGAAAATGCTTTGTTATTAAACGACGCGACTTTTAAGCGTTGTCTATGATCTGAGTAATGTGCTATCCCGTAACACCAACTACTCTTCCGCTGCATTGAAATGTTGAATATTTGGGTGTGTTACTGTTAATCCCATATCAATCCATAACATAAGATTCTAGAGAGAGAAATAGAAGAAAAGTAGAGAGAGAAATGATGAGACTGTATTTATACATAGTCTCATCGTCCAAATCGGGCTTAAAACGCTTAAAATATCGTCAAAATACCCCAAAATATGCTTGTGTTTGTTGATTGTGTATTTCAGGTACGGATATCGTGAATTCACCAAAAGATTACAAGAATGAAGCAAAAACGAGCACGGGAAACGAAGCCGCACAAAGAACCGGACCCGAAGAATGAATTTTGCAAAAATGCCCTTGAAGTTTGAAGAATATACAAGATTGGTCCCTCAAGTTGTGCAAGTTGTCACTCTTTACCCTTGAAGAATCAAGTTTGAACAACTATGATCCTTGAAGATTCATGTGTTGTCATTTACAGCCCTTAAAGATCTTCAAAATGGCAAGAATGATCCTTATTCCAAGTTATATTAAGATTGGAGGACTAAAGTTGCAATTAACCCTAAGAGATTAACAAAGGAATGGGATAAGTTGTTGATTAAGACTTTGTTTGATGTATTTTTGCAAGTTTGGGGGCCAATGCTGGCCATATATAATTTAAAACCCGATTTTTAGCCCATATCCATCACCACCAGTCCACTTTACCACCCAAATCCCCACCCTACGTTTTTATTAGCTAATATGTAAACTAATATAAACTAATCATATCCTTAAACCGGAAAACATTAACTGTACATGTTCATCCCCAAATTCACACCCAATGAACCCTAATCATCACAATCCTAATTACCCTATAATCCATCTCAAAATACTCCAGAAACCTAATTCCTTCTAACCTCAACTCAACCCAATCCCCAGTTATTGGTCCCCTCTTGCCAATTGTCCTCCCAAGGCCTCCCCTGACCCACTTCATACAAGCAAACAAACCCATGGCAGAATATCAACGATACACAACAACTACTTGCCCCCAAAGAATCTTCCAACGTCTAGGATCAACCCACAACAGCTGGTGCATCACATGTTAGCCAAAATCATCTAGAAGGGAAATTCAAATTTCAGCATCTACTTGGAATATCCGTTGTGATGCCAAGGGCACCTTTGGAAAATTGTATACGAATTAGGGCTAGGGTTTTCCTCATTGTAGTAGTATAAATAGAATAGGTACTCATTTGTATTTCCTTGTTCCAGTTTTGATCTTTGTAACCCAACTTTCATGAATAATTAAAGTGTGATTTTTGGCATTGCAATTTTAACTCTGAGTTCCATTTTATTTTTCCTGCAAGTAATTTAGTATTTAAATTTTATGCACATCTATTATTTTCTTATCAAGTTTTTTGTTCAAAGATTTTGGTCGAAAAGCTCTGAGATCCCTTGGTTTATAGGCGGTTTGTATAAGTGACTTGACAAATTAGTTATACAAACTTATTATAAGCCAAGGTTTAATTTCTTGTTGTTATTGCTGGCGGATACAAAGTTTCTGGTTCCAACTTGGTTTTCAAAATTCTGTTCCTTTCATTAGAATCTTGTTGTTTCATAAAGCTCTTAAGTAATTTGGCTCGACAATCAGTTGCTTGAAAGTTTTTGAAGCTTGTTACTTCTTTTACCTTCGAGGTGTGTTTCTCATGTTTCGGGTTTTAACGGACTCAAAGAGTGGGACATTCTGTAGTTGTTAGATGGAGGCTCGTAGATGTTAGTTGTGATAAGCAGATTGGACGAGCTGTAAACCTTGGTATGATAAGCTTCGAAAGGTGATTAGGATACATGTGGCAAGATTAGGCTGGTATTCAGACTCAACACAAGTAAACCTTTACTCCCTTTTACTTTTCTGCCAAATTCATGTGCTCATGCGATATCTGTTTATTTTTTTATGATTTTATTGGCTATTTCCTGTTCATTGTCTCTTGGTTACATGTTTATGACTTATGCTTGCTCATTTTAGTTTAATTGTGGCCGAGTTTTATGTTTCTTACTTAATTGTTTACGGCTTAGCTTTTAGGTAAAAATTTCTTCATTATTTTTGGATTCAACAGATTTTAAAGGGTGTTTGGATCTGCTTGTCATAACACTATAGGTCAAACTTATATGTTGTGGGTAGACTCTGCAAGTTCCTTTAGGTTTTAGTTTTAGTTTGCATGTTATAAAAATCTGTTCAAATTAGGCAGTGGGGTAGCTTAGGTTTGATCTTGTGATTTAGTTATTAAACGTATGTTACATGTTAGCTAGTATGCTTATCTAGGTCTCTTTAGGTTGTTTTTTTAAAAAAACTTGGTTTGATATTGGAAGTGCAAGACTTAATATTTGTTCAAGTTGTTGACAAAATCAGTCATGTAGAGAACAGTAGTATATAGTTCTAATTTTTGTGTTTTGGGGTTTCAGTCTTGGTCACAGAAAGGTTATTTGTAAGTCTTTGAGGTTTGTAGAGGTTTTAGAATCTCATATATTTGGGCATTACATCAGCAAGTGGGCCTCATTTCCAATGCTTGTTACACAGTAGGCTGTTAGGGGTTCAATTGCGTGATTTGGTGCTTGGGATATGGGTATTTGGTAGTTTATAAGTTCAGCTATGCCTACTACATCTTGTATCTAGGTTTCGATCGGTTTTTGGTGGTTCTAAACTAGTAACAAGTCACCTCCATGCTTACAACAGCCCTCGTCTCATTTTCTGTGATGAAAACCATAACAGTAGGTCCATGGTGATTTTCTTGTGTCTTGTGACTTTTGCTTGGTGAATTTACTTAGTTTATAGCGTAGGTTAAGTACTCAATATCTGGTCTTATGGTTTTCTTAGGTTTTTATAGCTCAAACTTGCCTTAGAAACCCACTGGTTTGCACTCTATAACAACATATCTTAACTTTCTGCATTTTTCTTGATTTTCACTTGATCTTGTGCTTGATTTGTGTGTTTTGTTGTTGTGATTGTGTTTAATTTTGTTTGTTATTGACTCACTATAACCAACTAGTTGTAGGGGTGCCGTTTGTGCCCAAAAACAAGCTCGAAACAAGCAAAAAAACAGCCCAAAACGAGCCTAAAAACCATACAGTAGGTTTTTCCTTTGTTGTCCGAGAACGCTGCAATTTTTTTATTTTTTATAGTGTTGTCCCATATCGGACAACACTAAAATTGGACGAGCCTGTTGTCTGGTGATATCTTGGACAACACTGAAGTACTCCACCATGGGGTACTTTGGGGTACTTTTGTTTTTAGCCATTTTTTTAAACTTTTTCATTTTTCCCTTGTTAATTTAGTTAAAAAAAGATTTTTAGAAAAATAATATTTATTTTTGGCATTATTTTATTATTTTTATGATTATTTTAGTTTAAAAAGTGTTTTTAGCCTTTTAAAAATAGAAAAATAGTTTTAAAAATTTAGGAAAAATACTTTTTAGTCTTTAAATAATATAAGTGAGTTATTAGTTCAATAAAATAATATTTTGGGCTTTTTCTTAATTATATTTGATTTTAGGGCTTTAATTAGCATTTAAAATTGAATATTTAATTAATAAAAGGTTTAAAATATATTTGTTGGATTTTTATTCTTATTTATATTATTTTAGACTTAGTTTAATCTTTTATTTAATTTTTAGGTTTAATTTTTAATTTTGTCGCGTTTTACGTAATTACGTAATCGTTTTACGTTAAATCGTCGTAGTGTAATCGTAGTCGTAGCTCGTCTTTACTTTTTTCTCTTCTAAACCAAAAACGTCACTAATCCAAACTTGATTATTTTATATTGGCACATTAATCCACACACCTCCTTCGAGAACGAACCCGCACTTATTCGACTTGTCGGTTTTCCTAAATCGTCGAGTTTAATACTTGCCGCATTTATACGATGTTTTCCTAAAAGACGTATTTTACTCAATATCAAATGGCGCCGCTGCCGGGTAGGTGTTTAGTGTGCCATTATTATTAGTATCGTGTTTGTGTGAGTAGTGCGTTTTTGCTTTTCATTTTTGGAAAGCGTGAATATTGTACATACTCATTTTTGTTATTTTTACTTATTATATTATAGTATCCAAATAAATCGTGTTTAATTTTCCTAAATTAAACACTCAACAATCATTTTACTATATTGTAGATATATTGGTTTTCGTTTTTATTGTGAATATATTATTACTATATTGTATTTACGTAAGAACAATAAATATACAAGTACTCCAAAAGCGTGAAAACGCAACCTTGATTCGGGATTTCATCACTCGATCATTGTATTCGAATCTAAAGCAAAAGTTTAAAGGCAAAATAGATAAATACTTTCGTGAGGCTTAATTTCAATTAACACAAATTATAAGGTGGGTATAAGGCGGTTGTATTTCACGACCTAAGGGAAAAAGGCTCTTAAGTGCTTAGCGCCGCCTCGTTTCCCCCGCTTGCTTGTGCGTGTTTTGAGAAAGAGGGCTAATCGAGGGTTTTCCGCCCAAGTATTATCTACGTATCATATATATTTGCTTGTGTTTTCAAGATTAAACCCTCTTGAACGTTTTGGTGTTCCACCAACGTTCTAAAGTCATCGAAGGCGTTCACTCTACGTGATCGTTTTCATTCTTTGAGGCTCCTTTAATCGAGAAATTGATTCGAGGAGAGATTTGTAGATTTGAGTCTACGTAATACACAAAAAATCCAAAAAAATAAAAAACAATCAAAAATAAAAAAAATATTCTTCTTAACCCTTATCAATTAATTCTTTTTCTAACCCTCTAGTGTTTAATTCTCGATTACGATTTTCTCGTTTCGTCATGTCCAACGATGGATATTACTCTTGTCCATATTGTGGAGGTCCGCCCGACGGTGGTAATTGCTTCAATTGCGAGATTTATGGAGGAAGAGAGGGGTATATATACAACTCTCCTCAAAACGACCATGGTTACGGATTTCAATCCTATGACCAAGCTCCACAACCGCCTTCGTCTTATTCGTGTGATTTTTGCGGTTTGGAGCACGACTTCGGATTTGGTTGTACGAATTATAATGACCCCGAACCGAATCCTAATTTCTTTGACCAATCATCGCAATATCCATCGTCGTATTCATGTGAGTCTTGTGGAAACGCACCTCATTATGGGTATGATTGTCAACCGATGAACCATGATACGTCTTTCGACAACCAATTCTCCGGTTTTGACCAATCACCTCCACAAAAATTTTTCGATGATGATCTCGGTGCAAGTCGCGTCGACAAGGGATTTGAAGAAATTAAATTGCTTTTTCAACAAATTATGGAGAAAAAGGAACTTTCAATCGTCGAAGTTATCGAAGAAAGCATCAAAGATATGGAAGAGGAGAAACGACGAATCAATCAAGAAATAAACGATATAACTAATGAACTCGGCATTAGGAGATATCGTAAAGAAGAAATAAGTGACGAGTTTAAAAGAGAGTGTGAGATTAGAACTAAACAACTTTTACAAGATTACAATGGTTTAAGCATCAATATTTGTGATAAGAGACGAGAACTAGAAAGAGAGGAGCATCTAGCTAGATGTGATCTCACGCCTCCTATTTATGATGACGACGACGATTGCGGCATTTTTAATCTCAACTCGTCTTGTGAAACTATTACTCTCATGCTCCCTACGGAACCCGATGCCTCTCTAAGTATGGAGGAGAAGAATCTTAGCACTAATCCTAGTGTTGAGATCCCTATTCCAATCCAAAGTGAGCCTACGGTTGTCTCCGATGAGGAGTTAAGTGATTTTGCTCTCGATGAATTTTTCCACGAAAATTCTAGCGAGGCAAATTACGATAGTGAGTGTGATACGATTTCATGTGAGGATGTCTCTCCCAATGACACTTCGGGTAGAGAATCATTGACTTTTTCGAACCCGCTTTTCGATGATGATTTTTCCACTAGTGATGACGAGTCACTACTCGATGAGGAAGTTCGTGTCGACAAATTTAAAATCTACTCGAATACCCTTTTTGAATTTGATGACGAGTTCGTTTTTGGTGACGTAAATCCTCTCTTTGATGAGATGTTCGAGGACATCGAGAGTGAGGATTCTTTGGATCCTAAACTCGATGAGCCGGATTTGCTAGTCACCCTCCCTAAGTCTCATTTGGATGAGCCTTCTCTTTTGACTTGTGATGCCTTCATTCTCGAGGGGTTCACCGATGGACCGCCTCTCGATGAGAATGAGGATTTTAATGAGGCCTTTGCCCTCGAACCGGGAGGAGACTTTGAGACCCCTATTTTTATTGATTCTCTTTCAAATTTGCCTTCGTCTCAAAGTTGTCCTACCCACCCTCTCGGTTCTTATGACTACATGTACTTCGAGTACGTTGTAAGGAGTTTTCTTCCTTACAAAACGTATCCTCCGGCTTTGCCTTTATCATTTTCCACCAAAAGTGAGGATACGATCTTTGACCTCGGTATAAAGGCTTTGCCTTTATTATCGGTTGCTTTTTGGGCCTTGATATCATGTAAGCCCCACCAAAAATGACCATACCAAGATTATCCCTAAATGATCACATTTATGGGGATTCGAGTCGAGCTTTTGACTCGGTTATCAAAAACAAGGTGCCTCGTGGGGGATTCTCATGCTTATCCATGTACATATTATTGCTTTCTAATTAGTTTAAAGTGAGGGGATTTGTGCCCTTCCAACCTTTGTTCCGTGGTTGTTCGTGATTGTGATTCATTAGGTACATCGACATCATTGAAGCCTCTCGTGTTCGTTTTACGTAGCACTCGAGCTTCGATCGTTGCCTTTGGAGATTCCGATATCTGATGATATCCTTTTATGTTCTAACGTTTATCTTAATAGCATAATTCATAAACGGCTTTTAGGTTATTCATTTTACCCTTTCCATGCTCGAGATTAAGCATTCGACTACGTCTCTAGTATGCGGGTGTTTCACCCCTAGACTCGAAACATTGAGGACAATGTTTAGTTTTAGTATGGGGGGGTGAGTAGATACTTCACCTTTCTTACGTCAACAGCAATCCAAAATTTCATCTTTTTGTTATCGTTTTGTTGCAAAATAAGGCTAAAAATGGCCAAATTTTAATTTTTTTTCTTATTTTTCATAAGTGTTTAAGACACGAATGTAGGTTTTCCGATGGTGAGAATAAGAGTAATTTTTTACTCGACCGTGCGTGTTGAGCACTTAGCTTCGATTCCTTAACTTTTTAGGCTAAGTCTCTTAAATGAGGACGAGAAATGATAGAGTTATTTATAAGTCTCGTAATCGTCACGATCTCATATGTAGTAATTATTAGCTTATTCTTCCCACGCTTTTGCATAATAAATTGTTAATAAATATTGATTTAGCGGTTTAGTCACTATTATTGGTTTCTAATTTGTTTTAGTAGCTTCCATGTAATTAAATTGGGAAAACATTAAGGTATCGCCAGCCGTATGGTTTTGAAGTATTGGCACCCGAATAATCTAAAGCTTCACCTAATAATAAGATTTCAAGTGCTCACCTAAATTAAGCAAAAATTTGAACTCACAAGGCCGAAAAATCTATGCCCAAATTGAAAGTGAATCAAGCCTTAATCTTCGAAGCTTTAAAGATCCAAAATTCGCCTTAGCGTGAGGATATACGTCTTTGGCTAATAAAACCACCGATGAGGCGGATAATAAAAGGCAAGGCATGACCGAAGTCATAATAAAAGCTCCATGGCGGAGTTGAATAAAAGATGGAGGTAAACCATGATAATAAAACCACCGATGATGGCGAATAATAAAAGTCATGGTAATAAGTCTCATGTTCAAAACCGTTATAAAACCGTGTTTATCGATCCTTCTTGTTGACTTAATTTTTTGACATCGTTGTCTATTAGGATGAATTATTAATTTAATGATTTTGGTTACACCGTTAAGTCTCTATTTTTAGACTTAATCTCTATTCACGCATAAGTCAATAATGTATCCTCGTGATCATTAAGACAAAATAAAATATAAGAGATACCAAGTAGGAAGAAGGGAGTTTAGGTTCGTAATTAACACTCATGAGATATGAACGTGTTGCTAACTTATAATAACAATGATCTCGTTATACGCTTAGCATGGAATTGGGTGAAAATCGAGGACGACGAAATTATTTCTAACGAAGCATTCACGTTATGATCCCAAAAGTCACTTAATCGTGATGAGAACAATACATTATGTCTAAAACGCGTGTAGTAGTTCATTTAAGTTTATGTCTTCAATAAATGCCATCATAAAATGAATTTTGGAAGTGCTATGATACTTAATTCTAGCATTGCGTGGGGACACGGCAATGGTTTAGTATGGGGGAGTGATGAGACTGTATTTATACATAGTCTCATCGTCCAAATCGGGCTTAAAACGCTTAAAATATCGTCAAAATACCCCAAAATATGCTTGTGTTTGTTCATTGTGTATTTCAGGTACGGATATCGTGAATTCACCAAAAGATTACAAGAATGAAGCAAAAACGAGCACGGGAAACGAAGCCGCACAAAGAACCGGACCCGAAGAATGAATTTTGCAAAAATGCCCTTGAAGTTTGAAGAATATACAAGATTGGTCCCTCAAGTTGTGCAAGTTGTCACTCTTTACCCTTGAAGAATCAAGTTTGAACAACTATGATCCTTGAAGATTCATGTGTTGTCATTTACAGCCCTTAAAGATCTTCAAAATGGCAAGAATGATCCTTATTCCAAGTTATATTAAGATTGGAGGACTAAAGTTGCAATTAACCCTAAGAGATTAACAAAGGAATGGGATAAGTTGTTGATTAAGACTTTCTTTGATGTATTTTTGCAAGTTGGGGGGCCAATGCTGGCCAAATACAATTTAAAACCCGGTTTTTAGCCCATATCCATCACCACCAGTCCACTTTACCACCCCAAATCCCCACCCTACGTTTTTATTAGCTAATATGTAAACTAATATAAACTAATCATATCCTTAAACCGGGAAACATTAACTGTACATGTTCATCCCCAAATTCACACCCAATGAACCCTAATCATCACAATCCTAATTACCCTATAATCCATCTCAAAATACTCCAGAAACCTAATTCCTTTTAACCTCAACTCAACCCAATCCCCAGTTATTGGTCCCCTCTTGCCAACTGTCCTCCCAAGGCCTCCCCTGACCCACTTCATACAAGCAAACAAACCCATGGCAGAATATCAAGGATCCACAACAACTACTTGCCCCCAAAGAATCTTCCAACGTCTAGGATGAACCCACAACAGCTGGTGCATCACATGTTAGCCAAAATCATCTAGAAGGGAAATTCAAATTTTAGCATCTACTTGGAATATCCGTTGTGATGCCAAGGGCACCTTTGGAAAATTGTATACGAATTAGGGCTAGGGTTTTCCTCATTGTAGTAGTATAAATAGAATAGGTACTCATTTGTATTTCCTTGTTCCAGTTTTGATCTTTGTAACCCAACTTTCATGAATAATTAAAGTGTGATTTTTGGCATTGCAATTTTAACTCTGAGTTCCATTTTATTTTTCCTGCAAGTAATTTAGTATTTAAATTTTATGCACATCTATTATTTTCTTATCAAGTTTTTTGTTCAAAGATTTTGGTCGAAAAGCTCTGAGATCCCTTGGTTTATAGGCGGTTTGTATAAGTGACTTGACAAATTAGTTATACAAACTTATTATAAGCCAAGGTTTAATTTCTTGTTGTTATTGCTCGTGGATACAAAGTTTCTGGTTCCAACTTGGTTTTCAAAATTCTGTTCCTTTCATTAGAATCTTGTTGTTTCATAAATCTCTTAAGTAATTTGACTCGACAATCAGTTGCTTGAAAGTTTTTGAAGCTTGTTACTTCTTTTACCTTCGAGGTGTGTTTCTCATGTTTCGGGTTTTAACGGACTCAAAGAGTGGGACATTCTGTAGTTGTTAGATGGAGGCGCGTAGATGTTAGTTGTGATAAGTAGATTGGACGAGCTGTAAACCTTGGTATGATAAGCTTCGAAAGGTGATTAGGATACATGTGGCAAGATTAGGCTGGTATTCAGACTCAACACAAGTAAACCTTTACTCCCTTTTACTTTTCTGCCAAATTCATGTGCTCATGCGATATCTGTTTATTTTTTTATGATTTTATTGGCTATTTCCTGTTCATTTTCTCTTGGTTACATGTTTATGACTTATGCTTGCTCATTTTAGTTTAATTGTGGCCGAGTTTTATGTTTCTTGCTTAATTGTTTACGGCTTAGCTTTTAGGTAAAAATTTCTTCATTATTTTTGGATTCAACAGATTTTAAAGGGTGTTCGGATCTGCTTGTCATAACACTATAGGTCAAACTTATATGTTGTGGGTAGACTCTGCAAGTTCCTTTAGGTTTTAGTTTTAGTTTGCATGTTATAAAAATCTGTTCAAATTAGGCAGTGGGGTAGCTTAGGTTTGATATTGTGATTTAGTTATTAAACGTATGTTACATGTTAGCTAGTATGCTTATCTAGGTCTCTTTAGGTTGTTTTTAAAAAAAAACTTGGTTTGATATTGGAAGTGCAAGACTTAATATTTGTTCAAGTTGTTGACAAAATCAGTCATGTAGAGAACAGTAGTATATAGTTCTAATTTTTGTGTTTTGGGGTTTCAGTCTTGGTCACAGAAAGGTTATTTGTAAGTCTTTGAGGTTTGTAGAGGTTGTAGAATCTCATATATTTGGGCATTACATCAGCAAGTGGGCCTCATTTCCAATGCTTGTTACACAGTAGGCTGTTAGGGGTTCAATTGCGTGATTTGGTGCTTGGGATATGGGTATTTGGTAGTTTATAAGTTCAGCTATGCCTACTACATCTTGTATCTAGGTTTCGATCGGTTTTTGGTGGTTCTAAACTAGTAACAAGTCACCTCTATGCTTACAACAGCCCTCGTCTCATTTTCTGTGATGAAAACCAATTTTCTGTGATGAAAACCATAACAGTAGGTCCATGGTGATTTTCTTGTGTCTTGTGACTTTTGCTTGGTGAATTTACTTAGTTTATAACGTAGGTTAAGTACTCAATATCTGGTCTTATGGTTTTCTTAGGTTTTTATAGCTCAAACTTGCCTTAGAAACCCACTGGTTTGCACTCTATAACAACATATCTTAACTTTCTGCATTTTTCTTGATTTTCACTTGATCTTGTGCTTGATTTGTGTGTTTTGTTGTTGTGATTGTGTTTAATTTTGTTTGTTATTGACTCCCTACAACCAACTGGTTGTAGGGGTGCCGTTTGTGCCAAAAAACAAGCTCGAAACAAGCAAAAAACAGCCCAAAACGAGCCTAAAAACCATACAGTAGGTTTTTCCTTTGTTGTCCGAGAACGCTGCAATTTTTTTTATTTTTTATAGTGTTGTCCGATATCGGACAACACTGAAATTGGACGAGCCTGTTGTCTGGTGATATCTTGGACAACACTGAAGTACTCCACCATGGGGTACTTTTGTTTTTAGCCATTTTTTAAACTTTTTCATTTTTCCCTTGTTAATTTAGTTAAAAAAAGATTTTTAGAAAAATAATATTTATTTTTGGCATTATTTTATTATTTTTATGATTATTTTAGTTTAAAAAGTGTTTTTAGCCTTTTAAAAATAGAAAAATAGTTTTAAAAATTTAGGAAAAATACTTTTTAGTCTTTAAATAATATAAGTGAGTTATTAGTTCAATAAAATAATATTTTGGGCTTTTTCTTAATTATATTTGATTTTGGGCTTCAATTAGCATTTAAAATTGAATATTTAATTAATAAAAGGTTTTAAAATATATTTGTTGGATTTTTATTCTTATTTATATTATTTTAGACTTAGTTTAATCTTTTATTTAATTTTTAGGTTTAATTTTTAATTTTGTCGCGTTTTACGTAATTACGTAATCGTTTTACGTTAAATCGTCGTAGTGTAATCGTAGTCGTAGCTCGTCTTTACTTTTTTCTCTTCTAAACCAAAAACGTCACTAATCCAAACTTGATTATTTTATATTGGCACATTAATCCACACACCTCCATCGAGAAAGAACCCGCACTTATTCGACTTGTCGGTTTTCCTAAATCGTCGAGTTTAATACTTGCCGCATTTATACGTTGTTTTCCTAAAAGACGTATTTTACTCAATATCAAATGGCGCCGCTGCCGGGGAGGTGTTTAGTGTGCCATTATTATTAGTATCGTGTTTGTGTGAGTAGTGCGTTTTTTCTTTTCATTTTTGGAAAGCGTGAATATCGTACATACTCATTTTTATTATTTTTACTTATTATATTATAGTATCCAAATAAATCGTGTTTAATTTTCCTAAATTAAACACTCAACAATCATTTTACTATATTGTAGATATATTGGTTTTCGTTTTTATTGTGAATATATTATTACTATATTGTATTTACGTAAGAACAATAAATATACAAGTACTCCAAAAGCGTGAAAATGAAACCTTGATTCGGGATTTCATCACTCGATCATTGTATTCGAATCCAAAGCAAAAGTTTAAAGGCAAAATAGATAAATACTTTCGTGAGGCTTAATTTCAATTAACACAAACTATAAGGTGGGTATAAGGCGGTTGTATTTCACGACCTAAGGGAAAAAGGCTCTTAAGTGCTTAGCGCCGCCTCGTTTCCCCCGCTTGCTTGTGCGTGTTTTGAGAAAGAGGGCTAATCGAGGGTTTGTCGAGCTAGAAGGAAATATCTTTCCAATAGGAACCCACCTAAGACCTATTGTTTTGAAGGTTCTACCCGTTGGTATCCACCTAAGACAAGGTCAAGGAGACATATCTTTCTCATGCACAGCGGAAGACTTAGTTGGAGAAAACCTATTTCCTTTAGGGTTCCGTCTTTAAGGTGCTCTAGCTTTTTGGTTCACCTTGTTTGGGACTTTAGTGATACAATCATCATGAATGACATTAAACACGCATTTGTTACATTTCGTGCAAACAAAGTGCTTAGCATCTGAGAAGGCTCTAGAGTTCCTAGGGTTGGTAGAATTGTGCACATCATAGAAGGGTCTAGAATTCCTAGATGTGTGAACAACGCTCCTAGGTTGTGGTTTGGTCATATCTCTTGCTTGTGTCTTGTTTTTAGCATCCTCTACATAGCTTTTGTGACCCGTGTCATTTAAACTACGCCTAGGCATGTTCTTGGAGCTATTTCTAGAGTTGGTTGAAGCATTCATGTGATCAGGCTTTGCAGAAGCATATTTTCTCACGGTGGGTCTAGATTGTGGAGTGAATGTTTTAGGAAAATTGATACGCATGTCAATTTGGGATGCAAACCTCAGATTCGACGTTTTGAGTCGCTCAGATTTAAACGCATTCGGTTGTCTAGCAACTGAGCGGTTTCTGACTGGTTGAGAAGAAGGTTTCCCCAAGACTGACTGTTTTGCTAACTTAGCATCCACACTATTTCCCTTTAGTTTCCTTAATTCATTTTTCACCGCTGTCAGTGCAAAAACCTTTTCCTGAATCTGAGCCTTTAATTGCTCATTTTGTAGAAGTAATTGAGCGACACGTTGTTCTAACTTAATATTCATATTGTCAAATATGTCGTTCTCAGAATTCGCGTCATTACTGTCTACAGTGTCGATAGGTTGCACAGATAATTCAGTTAATGAAGCAAGCGGAGGACTTGGATTTTGAGAAGCCAAATTTGATTCTAATAAATTTATTTGTTTCACAAAATGTTCTTTTTCCGCGTTAAAATCTTGAATATTACGATCCAGTTTTTGTTCAAGAACAACATTTGCTTTCTCAAGTTTTTCAAAGTAAGCCTCAAATTTGTTATTTTTCTTTGAAAAATCGAGTTTGGCATCCTCAAAATCTTTAATCTTCTGAGCTAACAGACTTTCAAGCTCGTGAATCTTAGAATCAACATCCTGAGAAGTCTCTCCTCCATTAGTACTCGTATCTGATGAATCAGGTGTGGTATTGCTATCAACCTTTTCCACTAGATACGTGACAAGAATGGGTTCAGATTGCTCAGTATGTTGAGAAACATCGTATTCAGCATTTAAATGTACCATAGCCATTGGCTGATCATCATAAATGGGTCTGATATCAGCATCATTGGTTGTTTGATCATTCCCTGAGCTGGTACTAATATGCTGCGTTTCTGATTCTGTCCCGCTGCTCTCTGTATCAACCGAAGAAGCATCCAATGCTTGATCTATATCGACAGTGCTCTCTTTCGTCTGCATCAATCTTTGATTCACCCTTCTTTGAAAGTGCCTTTGATGGCGTGTTCTTTCAGCAATTGCCTTCTTTATATTACTCATATGTCGAAGAAGTGTCTCTTTGAACGCTTGAAGATCTACGAGAGTATATTTGGTAAAGTATGTTCTTGTGAACTCTCGATCGTTTTTGGATAAGCCACTTGAGTCAATGAATTGCTAGAACTGATTGTTGAAAGCTAAAAGGACCTCCATGGATATATTCTCGTGAAAATCATCTCTGTCAAGTTCTTGTTGAAGATGGTCCACATTAAGTAGCATCGTTCTGATGAATGTCTCAACATCTTGACCAAATAGTAGAAAGAATACCCGTTTGAATCCAATTTCAAGATGAGTGCCTCTTAGGTCTTCTCATGAAAGAACCTGAAGCTGTGACTAAAGCAACTTTATGTGTTCCATGCATCTTTCTTTTGCTTTCGATAGCTTGTATTTGATTGCATGAATGGTTTTTGGTGGTAGAATCCTTGTTAGAAGGTTTACTGATTGGAGTCTCAGTATTTGTCTGAACCTCTGGATTCTGCATCTTCTCTTTATTCATCTCAGTCATGGACGTTGTTGGTGTTGAATCCACGAAGATGTCCATTGAACGGATGTCTCGAAGAGGATATGATGTGTATGGATTACGGATCTTAGTGGATGTGTTGTGATTTGATAATTGTTGAAATTCCGAAAATTCCAATATTTTCTCATTCCGACAATAAATTCCTCAGTCCGACAAAATGGAAAGCCGAAAAAATTTTGAATCACCAAATTTTGAAATCGAGTTAGAAATAGCCAAAAACTAGTAGGGAAAAAAATTGACAAATGAAAAATTTTGATAAAAATATAACCTAAAATGGCCTAAAAATTTGAATTTTGGTCCGAAAATTCGAATTTTTGGTCGAAATTTTTTTCGCTTCGCCAAAATTTGAAATTGAAGCTTAAATGGCCTAAAAATGGTCTAGGAAAAAATAAATTTTTCTTCGTGTAAACTATGTTCCGGGACTAGTCTAGATAGTGGCTAAGTCTAAAAAAAATACTCGAACAAAATTTCCATCGGAATGTCCATCGGAATACATGTCAGAATGTTCATCGGAATACTTGTCGGAATGTATGTCGGAATGTGCTATCGGAATACCTGTCAGAATGTTTGTCGGAATGTGTTATCGGAATACTTGTCTGAATGTCTGTCAGAATGTTCTGTGTCGAAATACCTGTCGGAAAGTACTATCGGAATACCTATCGGAATGTCTGTCGGAAAGTTCTATCGGAATACCTGTTCACCAAACCTATCGGAATACTTGATCGGAATAATGATCGGAATATGTAAACCCTTTTCCGATGGAAGATATCGGAATATCTATCAGAATGTAAGACCCTTTTCCGATGAAAACCTGTCGGAATAGTACCAAATTCCCACTTTTCTCGGACAAAACCCAACCAATTCGAGATTTTAAGCCAAAAAATGATCAAAACACCCAAAATTTTTGTGTTTTTAGCCAAAGTAAATATACCAAATCTCTACCACAACTATGTAGAAGATTTGTATCAAGAAAAAACCATAAAAAATACAAAAAAGATTTTTGGTTCGAATGATATGGATCAAAATAGGCACGAAAATCAAGAACACAAACACGAATCTTCAATCACCTATCCACTATAGGCTCTTGATAGCAAATTTTAATCCCATATCAATCCATAACACAAGATTCTAGAGAGAGAAATAGAAGAAAATTAGAGAGAGAAACTAGAGAGATTTTGGAAGGTTAAACACTCTAGAGAGACAAAGTAAAATGGTAACCAACACCCTCTTCCACACATGGAAGAGGGTATATATACCCTTGGAATTTGGGCCGTGGGTTTAAGTGACATGGGCCAGGCTTGGCTTACACTTAGGCTTACGCCCCTAACTTAGACAATATTAGCTTAAAGTCCAAGCCCGGTTAATCCAACTAACCTATTATAATACAAGACCTTTAACTACTAAGATGACCTATTACATTCTTGTTTGACTATATAAAATATAGGGCTAACAGTTACACTTTGGTACCAGAGCTCTCGTTATAGAGAACGAAAGATTTTTGAAACCAAGGTTTTGAATAAAACATTTCAAAATCTTTTAACCATAAATATTTTAAATAAATATTTTGAGTAAAATGTTTAAAAATATTTTGAATATAACGGTGCCAAAGAATTCCCAAGTTACCGACAAGGCCAGACTGAGAAGTGCTATTTTAATATATATATATATATATATATATATATATATATATATATATATATATATATATATATATATATATATATATATATATATATATATATATATATATATATATATATATATATATATATATATATATATATATATATATATATATATATATATATATATATATATATATATATATATATATATATATATATATATATATATATATATATATATATATATATATATATATATATATATATATATATATATATATATATATATATATATATATATATATATATATATATATAACTTGGATTATATATATATATGTTGTAATTTGATTACATGATTGTTTGATGATTATTTTAATATTTATACAAGGTATTTATACGACGTAGATTGTCACAAGGAACCCTAACTCCCCTAGTAAATCAATCGAAGCTATTCCTGTAGGAATTCTAGCTATTCCATATCTAAACCAAGTTGTGGATATTTATGATCCTAACAAAATGGTTGATATTCGTAGAAATGTTGATATTAGTTGATTATGATCTTGAAGAAGAATTGGCGAGATTAAATTTGATATCGATGTCATGACGGCCTTTCCTTATATAGTGGAGTTTGACAAAACCTTACCACCTAGAAAGGTGTCATCGGATTCGGTGTCACCCTATTCTTAAATTTGAAATCGAAAAGGTAAATGTTGCACCTGAGGCTGACATTGGAACCATTACCCAAAAGCCTCATGCCACTAGTATCTTTCCGAGAAGTCTAGTTGAATGTGTGAGTCATTTCATACTAGTGACTCATTTGATAACTATTTTTGTAAGATCTATAGGATTGGAAATTAAGTGTTGTTCATATCGAGCTTTTATTGCCCTTTCAAGGTCTAAGAATAAGGTTGAAAGTATTGGAGAATGAGGTAGGATGTCGCATTGAGTATAAGTTGATTGAAACTTGAATAAAGTCAAATTTAACTCGTATGGAATACGAGATTGTTAAGAGGTAGTCGTTAAGTCCTGCGGTTGAATTATAAGGTTTTAAATGATTGTCGGTTCGTGTTAAGGGTTGTTCCTAGGCCATTGTCCAATGACGAGGATGCCCAGTGTCCAAGAAATAAATTGAAGAAATCTTCTTCTGAATTGGGACCGATGGATCTTCCGGGACAGGTGGAACACCTATGACTCATGTAGAGTAGTATTCATTGTAGTATCTTTTAAAATCCCTAACTTAACTGAGACATCAGTTGGTAGGATGAGTCCTTGGAATTGTATGACATGGCGACACGTAATGTGTTACGGTACAATTTTTGACTTGTTTGTGATTAATGAAAAGGCTACATCTGATTGCTAAATCCTACATGAATCGATGTTATCTATATTTTCTTGCTTCTTCCTAATGTTCGCATTAGTGATGCAACCATTGAACAAGTACTTATTTAGGATAGAGTTGCGTTGTAAGTTCTTCTCTTTGTATTCCTGAGTACCATCAAGGTCATGAACCTCATGATTATTTGGCTAAGCTCATTTCCTAGCATATGCTAGTTAGTTCTTGTAAAACCCGCATGCTTTTACCATGAATAGTACCCTTAAGATCGTACGTACTAGATTAAAACTTTCCTATTATAGCATGATTACGATTACGTGTTAGGATTTTACGTATTACGTACGTGTTAGAACACGATAAGTATTTACTACGCACGAACACGCAATAATTATTTGACAATAATTAATCACGAACATGCAATCATGAAATCATGAACGTAATTAAATCACGAACTAATATTAATTACGTATATATATTTATTACGAGCGTGAATAAATATATTAGGTCACGGTAAATATTTAACGAGAACACATTAAACACGAACAAAAATAAACCCGAACGAACACTTAAACAACGAGACACGGAAAACGGTACGGGTACCCCATGTGGGGCCCCCTACCCGCGGCTACACCAACACCATGGGCCAAGCCCATCAATTTTTACAATGAAAAGGGGGTTAAGGTAAAACTTGTTTTCACTTTTCACTTTACAGAAGAAAAATTAAAAACCTAAAAAGTTTTCTCCTTTCTCCTTCTTCTTCTTTGGCCGCCGCATACAACACAAGAAAAGGGGGTGTTCGTTTTGATTTTGATCTTGAATATTGTACGTGTGTTCGTGTGTGTTCATCCTCGTTAGATCCACGCATTCGGTATATTCTTTTATCCTTTTTCTTTTTGATTTGATCTAATAAATTAATTAAGAACATGATGTTTTTTTAAAAAAAAAACCTAATAAAAAACATAGATCAAACATGTAAATGGTTTTTGGGTAAATAAAAAAGGTTGTTTTTAGGGGTGTTTGTTTGGCCGACGCCTAAACCGAACCCCAAGGGGGTCTCGGTTTGGCTAATAAACCACCACCAATACCATATGGTCCCGGTTGGGTGGTGTGGGTCCCACGGTAGCAGCAAAACAAAGGGAACCCCGAAGTGGTTCGGGGTATAGTGTCGATTTCATGTCCGGGTTATGGTTTCTAGTCAAGATCCGGTTCACGGTTTATGTTAAAATTATTTTTTTGTTTAATCATATGTAAATTTAAATTAATAAATATGACATGATTAATTTAATAAACATGACTTAGGTTATATTTAAATTATTAGATCATGAAATTATTAACCTAAGTATTTTATATTTTCTAGACTTATAATTAATTAATTAACATGACTTAGGTTATATTATTAATAAATAATAATACATGTTTTAACCTAAGTATTTAACTTTATTTAATTAAAAACATGATATATTTTAATTAAATACTTTTAACCTATAGTTTATTTAAATTACATGTAATAATTAATAAACTATACATTATATCATTACGACTTAGAAAATAATCAGAAAAACACTTAAGCTTATACTTAGCTTATTTAACCAGCTTATATCTAATTATGGAAACTTTCTATTTTTAGAAACTTATTTAATTAAGGCAGCTAATCTATTTATGGAAACTTTCTATTTTTAGAAACTTATTTAATTAAGGCAGCTGATCTATTTATGGAAACTTTCTATTTTTAGAAACTTATCTATTTTAAGTAGTAATTCTATTTTTGGAAACTTTCTATTTTTGGAAACTTTCTATTTTTAGAAACTTTCTATTTTTGGAAACTTTCTATTTTTGGTAACTTTCTATTTTTGGAAACTTTCTATTTTTGGAAACTTTCTATTTTAGGAAACCTGCTATTTTTGGAAAGTTACTTATTATTACATAGTAAGTATAATAATACATGAAATACCAGAAATACTTAATCAGAATAGACAGAATATAAGATAAACACAATTTAAGGCTTTAAACAGTAAAACATGATATGAACATATAAAATAAGCTAAGACATGATATAAAACCAGTTACGTATTTAGTAGTCATATACCTATTCATGTATGTATTTATGTAGCATTAGTGATACCGAAGTAGGATTCTCCTCAGTTCATTTTCTTCGTTCACTGGACATAAGGTACGGATTCCCGTCCTTTCAGTATGGACATTCCTTCCTTATTAGGATTCCCCGTATGCAGCTAACTGTTTTCCCGTAGTATAAGTTTATATGTTTGACTTGCTTATGTTTAATTTAGAATACCTATAGCCATACATGCATGACCAGTTTCACCTAGTTATGGAGGTATCATAACCATAACATTAGAGGCACTAATGTTATGACTTCACCACGGTGGAGTGATTGCTTGTGGCGTCCCTTCAGCTTTTGGCCATATTATTATATTTATCATGTGGGGCGTATGGGTGCATCCTAGTTACATGTTTTCAGCAGATTACTCAGTGTGAATGTGGTGTGTGCCTTGCATCCTTCACAAGGAGCTGATCCCTCCTACCCAAACCAGTATATTAAATTAGAGGCAGCCCCTCTAATTTGCATGATGAGGTCACCCCTCCAAGTATTCATGCACGGTGGATTTTCATGACCTATATTGGCTAATGGTAGAACATGTTAAACAGTTTTTATAAGATAAACATAAGGCTTTTCAAACTATAAAACCAGTTTTACCAAGACTTAACCAGATTACTCGGGACTTAGTTTCTTCCGTTATTATATGTTATATGCTTATCCTATTCATGCTTTATCGTACATCCGTGCACTGAGCGTATTGCTCAGCCGTTTTCCTTTTCTATGTTCCCAAAACGGCAGGTACTCAGGGACGCTCGTAGACTTTAAGCGTACGTGCATATGGACTGGAAGCTTTCTAGCCTTTCTTCTTTATGCATTATCTTTACTTTGATACTCTGCTATGGACACTGTTTAGTCCTTTCCTTTACAGTACTTATGTTGTGTGTGATGAGCTTTACTTTTGGACTACCGATGTTTGATTCCGGTATTTTCCTTTTATGGTCATGTAATGTTTAGACATTTTTCCTTGTATGCTTTGATGACACGCCATAATTACGCATGACATTCCATTATCAAAATAGGGTGTTACAAGTATGGTATCAGAGCCAAGGCTTCGACCTGTAGGCTCTCAAAATATGACCTATGATTAGTGGGTAGTCACTACGGTCTTCCTAGATCTGACAGTCGTTTTCATGCATTCATCATTTTTTATGCATACATATATATGTCATTGTCGCAGGTTTATGACTAAGTAATGGTTTGTACAGGACTGGCCCTATTTAGTCGCATGTGTTTTATCGAAACTTTTAAATTTGGGACCGACCCATAGGCGTCCCCTCGCCATGTCTTTTATTTTGGGTGAACTGACCATAGGCGTTCACTCTCGAGCATACAAAAGTTTTCATAAAACTGTATCATGCATTCATACACAAAATTTTCTTGCATAAAATTTTTCTCTTGAAATTTTGGTATAATTTTTTTTCATATATATATATTTTATGTTTTGATCTGTTTAATCATATGTTTTATGTTATACTGTCAGATGGTTCTCACACGCGAACAGGAACAGCTCAATGCTGCAATGCAAGCTTTGCTTCCTCAACTGAGGAACGACATCAGGGCTGAGGTTCAAGCTGCCAACAATCAGCAGCATAATCAGGCACCTCCTCCTCCTCCTCCAGTGACATTAGCAGTATGGCTGGAGAGATTCAACAAGCTCCGTCCTCGAGCTTTTGAGAAGACAAATAGCCCTAGTGATGCTAAAATCTGGTTGGCTCACATCGAGAAGATTTTCAATGCTATGGGTTGTGACCTCGCATACAAGGCGAGGCTGGCATGCTATTGGTTCGAAGGTGATGTGCTAAATTGGTGGTTAGCGTTGATGCAGTCTGAGGGTGGTGACGAGTGGGTTGCTGGATTGACTTGGGCTCAGTTCAAGGACATGGTAATGGAGCAGTTCTTTCCCAAGGCTGAGCAAGACAAGCTCAAGAGAGAGTACCATTGGATCCGACAGAGAGCTGGGGAGAATAGCAACGAGTTTATGCAACGCTTTCTTCGCTTAGCTGGTTTCCTTGGTGTGGCAGCAGGTACTCCTGAAGAGCAGGTACACCACTTTAGGTGGGCTCTTCGCACATCGGTCGCAAACAATCTGGTGTGTGCTACGTTCAACACTGTAGCACAAGTGGCCGATGCAGCACGTAAGCTGGAGATGCTGTAGGAGAGAGATGAGTTCGGGGAAGCTGAGAGACCCGACAAGAGGTAAACATTCGTATTCAAGCGGTGATCTATCCGTATTCTTTCCATATATGTAAATTATTCATCTCTTTAAATGTATCTTCCAGACAGAAAACTGGGGACCGGTCTCAGCCGGCTACTCAGCAGCAGCCTCATCAGCCTAAGGGAAACGGTCAGACTAACGACCGTTCTGCTACGGATAGGTGCGGCGGTAATGATAATTACCGTAACAACGCTGGACACTCCAACAGCAACAGCTCCTAATACTTACGAATTTTCTTATGATTTCATGTTATAACTCATATTCTGACACTTTAGCAAAACTTCTACCAGGAACCATGGAAACGGTAGGGACCAGAACCAGAGAGGTTCACAGCCTAGCCGTCCAGCTATCACTGGTAGTCAATCTTACGATTATCCGCATTTTCCTTTGTACCCTATTATCATGTCTTAAGTAAAATGTTTTATCAGGTTCCCAACCAGCCAGAGCACCTGCTGGAGGATTTACTCATCCTCTTTGCTCTACTTGCCACCGTAGGCACCCAGGGCAATGTCGCCGTAACACTGATGCATGCTTCAAGTGTGGTCTTCCTGGCCATATCATGAAGGATTGCCGTAAGGGCGAGATGGAGGGTACATCAGGACATGCTGATTCCAAGCCGCCTCCTACCACTGGGCGTGTCTACGTGACATCTCGAGACCAGGCCAACAAGTCTACAGGTACCATCACTGGAATCTTGTATATGTATGGTCAAGCTGCATGTGTTCTTTTCGACGCGGGTGCTACTCACTCGGTTATTTCTACTGCTTATGCTAAGAACATTAGGATACTCCCCATGCCACTAGAGAATAGGCTTACTATTTCCACGCCTTTGAGGGACTCTGTATTAATCACCCATGTATATAAGAGTATTCCCCTAGAATTTGACGATAAGGTTCGACCTGTTGACGCACTTCCGCTGGACATGAATGACTTCGACATGATTTTGGGCATGGATTGGCTATCCAAGCATCATGCTACCATAGACTGCCATTCATATCGAGTTATCTTCGGTGATGTTAATGCACTAGAGTACATTCATAACGGGTTCATATCCGGACGGTCTGTACAAATCATATCTACCCTGCAAGCGCGTGCACTACTGTCACATGGCTGCGAGGGTTATCTAGCTACGGTTCACGACATGGATGCTGAATCTCCATCAAATCAGGATCAACCAATAGTGTCAGAATTCCAAGATGTTTTTGCAGTAGAACTTCCGGGCATACCACCTGCACGAGAAGTAGAATTCAGTATCAAGCTTATTCCAGGAGCTGAACCAATCTCCAAGGCTCCTTATCGCATGGCTCCCATAGAGTTGAAGGAGCTGAAGGATTAACTGCAAGAACTTCTTGAACGAGGTTTCACTCAACCGAGCGCATCTCCATGAGGCGCACCGGTCTTGTTTGTTAAGAAGAAGGACGGCAGTATGCGTCTTTGCATAGACTATCGCGAGCTCAACAAGATTACTATCCAGAATAGGTATCCACTGCCATGTATAGACGATCTGTTTGACCAACTCCAAGGGGCCAAACACTTCTCCAAGATTGATCTTAGGTCAGGCTACCATCAGCTACGGGTTAAGGAGCAGGATATCGCCAAGACTGCTTTTCGTACCCGCTATGGCCACTACGAGTTTGTAGTTATGCCATTTGGCCTGACAAATGCTCCAGCAGTGTTCATGGACTTGATGAACAGAATCTTCCATGAATTTTTGGACAAGTTCGTCATTGTCTTCATCGATGACATCCTGATTTTCTCAAAGTCCAAGGAGGAACACGAAGACCATCTTCGTACAGTACTACAGATTCTTCGTCAGAAGCAGCTGTATGCTAAATTCTCCAAGTGTGAGTTCTGGTTAGACAAAGTGGCATTCTTAGGTCACATTGTATCAGCAGAAGGAATCACTATGGATCCAGCGAAGGTTGAGGCCATTACTAAGTGGCCAAGGCCGACATAAGCGACGGAAGTCCGTAGTTTCTTAGGCTTAGCTGGCTATTACCGTAGGTTCGTGGAGAACTTTTCTCGCTTAGCACTACCATTGACCAAACTGATGCGGAAAGGGGAGAAATTCGTCTGGACTGAAGAAAGAGAGAAGAGCTTTGATGACCTGAAGCAGAAGCTAGTATCTACACCTATTCTTACTCTCCCATCTGGTACGGGTGGGTTTTAAATCTACAGTGATGCATCAGGGAAGGGACTGGGCTGTGTTCTCATGCAACATGGGAAAGGGATCGCGTACGCTTCACGAAAGCTTAAGCCTTATGAAGAAAATTACCCCACGCATGACTTGGAACTTGCTGCAGTCGTGTTTGCATTAAAGATATGGAGGCACTACTTATATGGAGAATCATGTGACATTTTCACGGACCACAAGAGCTTGAAGTATATATTCACTCAACGTGAATTGAACATGAGGCAGAGGAGATGGTTAGAGCTGTTGAAGGATTACGACATTAATCTACAGTATCATCCCGGGAAGGCAAATGTAGTAGCAGATGCTCTTAGCAGGAAGTCCGGAATGATCAACGGCATTAAAATCAAAGAGGAAATCATAAGAGAGTTGGAGCGACTAGACATCGAGATCATGGTACGTGGACA
Source organism: Glebionis coronaria (assembly GCA_025667525.1). NCBI lineage: Eukaryota > Viridiplantae > Streptophyta > Magnoliopsida > Asterales > Asteraceae > Glebionis > Glebionis coronaria. Next base: position 494,137,929 of record CM046881.1, read on the forward strand.
ACACGGTTACTGGGCTAATCTTAGAGTAGAACCCGAGTTACTCTCTAAGATCAAGGAAGCTCAGAAAGATGATGGAGAAATCTGGGCGATAGTACATAATTTGGAGAAACAGACGGAATTCAGAGTGGATGCAGATGGTATCGTATGGCAGGGCACAAGACTTTGTGTTCCTGATGACCAAGAACTCCGGGAAGCCTTGTTAGCTGAAGCTCATAGCTCCCGATTCTCTATACATCCTGGTTCGACTAAGATGTACCATGACATCAAGCAATACTTTTGGTGGAGTGGTATGAAACAGGATGTGGCCACTTACGTCTCCAAATGTCTTACCTGCCAGCAGGTTAAGATCGAGCATCAGCGATCTGGCGGTCTCCTTCAACCGTTAGATATTCCAGAGTGGAAGTGGGATAAAATCACCATGGATTTTGTTACCGGTCTTCCGCCCACCAAGAGGAAGCACAATGCGATTTGGGTTATCGTTGATCGACTTACCAAATCAGCTCATTTCTTACCGATCCGCAAGGAAGATCCGGTAAGTAAACTCGCCGATACGTATAGAAGAGAGATCATGAGACTCCACGGTGCTCCATCCAGCATCGTCTCAGACAGAGATCATCGATTCACTTCGCGCTTTTGGAAGAGTCTGAAGAAAGCTTGGGGTACACAACTTAAGCTGAGCACGGCTTTTCATCCTCAAACGGACGGACAGTCAGAACGAACGATTCAGACATTGGAAGACATGTTGAGGTCATGTGCGTTGGAATGGACGGGTGATTGGGACCGTTACGTCTGTTTGATGGAGTTTGCATACAACAACAGTTGGCACGCAAGTATCAAGTGTGCTCCTTTCGATGTGTTGTATGGCAGAAAGTGTCGTGCCCCAATCTGCTGGGATCAGGTTGGCGAGCGAACACTTGAAGGACCAGAAATCATAGAGATGACCAATGAAAAGATCGCGGTAGCTAAGCAGAAACTTCAGGAAGCACGGTCACGTCAGAAGAGTTACGCTGATAAGCATCGTAGGGACATACATTTTAACGTAGGAGATCACGTCTTCCTTAAGGTTTCGCCGGCACGTGGTGTTAGACGCTTCGGGATTAAAGGGAAGCTCAGTCCTCGTTTCATCGGAATGTTTGATATCATTGAGCGAGTCGGTGAAGTATCTTACCGGTTGGCGTTACCTCCGCAGCTTTCGCATGTGCACAATGTGTTTCATGTGTCCTTACTCAGAGGGTACCAGTATCATCCCCTTCACATGGTTCAGTATCCACTGGAACAGATACGTGAAGATCTCACTTTTATAGAAGAACCCGTATGAGTTCTTGACAAACAAGAACGAGTCATGAGAAGGAAGACGATTCCATTCGTCAAAATCCTATGGAGGGATCATACCGAGCGGGAAGCCACTTGGGAAACAGAGGAGTCTATCCGGTCTTCTTAACCTCATTTCATATTTTGAATTCGGGTATGTTCTTCTTTTTCAGTTTACTTTATCTATAATTCGGGGATGAATTATTCTTTTTAGGGGGGAAGAGTTGTAAAACCCGCATGCTTTTACCATGAATAGTACCCTTAAGATCATACGTACTAGATTAAAACTTTCCTATTATAGCATGATTACGATTACGTGTTAGGATTTTACGTATTACGTACGTGTTAGAACACGATAAGTATTCACTACGCACGAACACGCAATAATTATTTGACAATAATTAATCACGAACATGCGATCATGAAATCATGAACGTAATTAAATCACGAACTAATATTAATTACGTATATATATTTATTACGAGCGTGAATAAATATATTAGGTCACGGTAAATATTTAACGAGAACACATTAAACACGAACACAAATAAACCCGAACGAACACTTAAACAACGAGACACGGAAAACGGTACGGGTACCCCATGTGGGGCCCCCTACCCGCGGCTAAACCAACACCATGGGCCAAGCCCATCAATTTTTACAATGAAAAGGGGGTTAAGGTAAAACTTGTTTTCACTTTTCACTTTACAGAAGAAAAATTAAAAACCTAAAAAGTTTTCTCCTTTCTCCTTCTTCTTCTTTGGCCGCCGCATACAACACAAGAAAAGGGGGTGTTCGTTTTGATTTTGATCTTGAATATTGTACGTGTGTTCGTGTGTGTTCATCCTCGTTTGATCCACGCATTCGGTATATTCTTTTATCCTTTTTCTTTTTGATTTGATCTAATAAATTAATTAAGAACATGATGTTTTTATAAAAAAAACCTAATTAAAAAACATAGATCAAACATGTAAATGGTTTTTGGGTAAATCAAAAAGGTTGTTTTTAGGGGTGTTTGTTTGGCCGGCGCCTAAACCGAACCCCAAGGGGGTCTCGATTTGGCTAATAAACCACCACCGAGACCATATGGTCCCGGTTGGGTTGTGTGGGTCCCACGGCAGCAGCAAAACAACGGGAACCCCGAAGTGGTTCGGGGTATGGTGTCGATTTCATGTCCGGTTTATGGTTTCTAGTCAAGATGCGGTTCACGGTTTATGTTAAGATTTTTTTTTGTTTAATCATATGTAAAATTAAATTAATAAATATGACATGATTAATTTAATAAACATGACTTAGGTTATATTTAAATTATTAGATCATGAAATTATTAACTTAAGTATTTTATATTTTCTAGACTTATAATTAATTAATTAACATGACTTAGGTTATATTATTAATAAATAATAATACATGTTTTAACCTAAGTATTTAACTTTATTTAATTAAAAACATGATATATTTTAATTAAATACTTTTAACCTATAGTTTATTTAAATTACATGTAATAATTAATAAACTATACATTATATCATTACGACTTAGAAAATAATCAGAAAAACACTTAAGCTTATACTTAGCTTATTTAACCAGCTTATATCAAATTATGGAAACTTTCTATTTTTAGAAACTAATTTAATTAAGGCAACTAATCTATTTATGGAAACTTTCTATTTTCAGAAACTTATTTAATTAAGGCAGCTGATCTATTTTTGGGAACTTTCTATTTTTAGAATCTTATCTATTTTAAGCGGTAATTCTAATTTTGGAAACTTTCTATTTTTGGAAACTTTCTATTTTTGGAAACTTTCTATTTTTGGTAACTTTCTATTTTTGGAAACTTTCTATTTTTGGAAACTTTCTATTTTAGGAAACCTGCTATTTTTGGAAAGCTACTTATTATTACACAGTAAGTATAATAATACATGAAATACCAGAAATACTTAATCAGAATAGACAGAATATAAGATAAACACAGCTTAAGGCTATAACACCCCCACCAAATTGCTATGCGCAGCAGAACTACAACATTTGGGTGCTATACTGTTATCATCACACACAAGCTATTTCGAACGAATCAAAGAGACGTAGAAATTTAAACATAAATTAAAAATTGTTTAAATCAACAAAGTCTACTGTTTTCCAAACCCCAAAATAATATAAAACAGAGTTTGCGTTTTGGTCCCCACTGAATCTCAACCCAAAATACAATTTTCGTTCACATGACATAATATAAGGTATTTAAGTGCTAAAAGGGAGGAAAAACAAAGTAGACCGCCAAGCCACAACAACTTCCATCCTCGCATGCTCCACTGCTATCAACCTTGATTACCTGAAACACATGCTTAAAATCGTCAACACAAAGGTTGAGCAAATCTATAGGTTTATCAAATCATCAGTTGAACATAAGTGTTAAAAACCAATCATGATCATTCAATAGCATTGTGGCCATACAATCTATTATTCAAGGATATGACAATTGTGTTTAAGCTCATGACACTAAACCGTTAACTCAATCACCCGCGTAATAATTACCGGCGTGATTCAGATGAAACCAGTGCCCCTACTAAGGCATTAGTTGCAATTATACCTTATCTCTCATACAAGATAATCTACCGCAGAACTTACTCAACGTACAGCTTCTCGGCTAACATTGGGTCGTTAGCCCCGTAGTACTACAAATTGTATAAGCGGCTATTTCCAACCCACACAAGGGCAAGACAATAGTTAATAGTTCATGAAATTAGGGCCTTTTGCAACTAGGTACTCAACACAATTTCGAGGCAACATTCGGGTCCAACAATCATTCATGACTTATGTTCATTTTCATTTAAATAGCATGTATCCCCCTCGCGGGTAAAAACATTTGAAATAAGTAAAGAGCGAGGCTATAGACTCACCTTGCGTAGTAGTAGCATAAGTACTAGTAGCAAAGACGTAGACGAAGACGATCACCGACGATGAGGATGCCCCGGGAAATCAAATACAACACCTAACGAATAAACACGTAATGAATCAACACACTCAAGTACCTTCAAGTACTGTATGTACATAATTAAGAACACTCAAGGTTCATGTAAACTCACGCCAAAAATCCATTCAAGTGATATTTACTAAACACGTCCAATTTTTATACTTTATTAGAACTATTGCGCAATTTGCAATTCTGCCGGTACATACCGAATGTACGGGCTGTTTTACCCCACTTAGACCAATCCTAAAAATCTGAAAAAATTTGTAAAAATCACTTATAATCTGTAGAAACCCCTCACCAAATTTCAAAAAAAGTTTTCACTTCTAAGACCCACTGCTCAACACATCTCTATACCTTAAAATTTTGGATAGATTTGCACCTTCCAAGTGCAACTCGACTTTGACTTATTTAGTCAACTCAACTTGAAACACCAACTCCTAAACTTGAAAATATACTCTTTTGTACAGGTTTAGGACCAACTAACAACTTCCAAACATTTTTAGAACTCTAGTTACAATCCTAGACATTCGACCTATATTTTGACAAAAACCCGTAACTTGTGATTTTCATCACCCGGTACGCCTCAAACTTTAAAATATCATAACTTTTGACTCGTTTTGAGTTAGGAGCTCTACCTTATACCAAATCGAATCTAAAAAGAAGCTCTACAACAATATCCTATCATCCCAACACTTAACCAAAAGCTACTGTATGAAAAACGGCCTTAAAGTTTCTGACCTAAAACACCCTTTTCAAAATCACATCAAAACATCTTTTTGACCCATTTCAATCGTTCATATACTTCTAATAACACCTAATAATTATCCTAAACAAATCCAAATACCCTAAATCACTTGTATGTTCAATCTCACTCAAAACCCAAAAATTAAAAATAAGAACAAGCACTCAAAATAATTAATTAAATAATAATAACAAGAGAGGGAACCTTACAATAGATTAGTTAAGAATAAAACACCAAGAACACCATGAACACCCCTTGGGCCGTGGGTTTTGGAAGCAAAAACACCAAGGAAAAATCTTTTCCAAGCTTCCATTTTTCAAATGGAGATTCCTAAACACATTTAAACACAATCCCACTAAATTAATTAAATCAAATCATGGTATTTTTCAAAATAATTCAAAAATTAGATCTAAAAAAAATGTTGTTGCATGTGTGATTTTATTGGTGGGATTTACTTAACTTGATGATATAAACATGGGACTTTGATTAGATTTGTCAAAAATCAAGTTTTGATGGTGGTTTGAGGGAGGTGGTATTTGGCCGTAGCTTTTAGGGAGAGAGGGAGGAGGAAGAAAATTTTTGGAGGTGAAAAATGAGTGTGTGTGTTAAATTTTGGTTTATATATAGTGGTGGAGGGACCTAGGTGGCAATTTTTGCTATCTTTTGGCCTTTGTTACAAAACAAGTTTTAAAGAGCGGGATTATGGCTAGTAGTCGGTTTTAAAAATTTACGGGAGTCGGGTTTCGTCCCGGCTACCTCAAAATACATTTAAATGGTTCTAACGCATACAAAACGAATATTCATATGGTTCCGACTCGACTTATCACGAAATAAAAATAAAATCTCGAAAAACTCAAATATCGATCAATCGATAATAAAATTTAAGTTTTGGGCATCCGTCGGTATCGTAATCGTTATCGGTTCTTCTTAAATCGTCAAACGTTAAATTACGACCGTAAACGTTGGTTTCAACTTAAACCGTCAAATAAATCCACGATAAAAATTCTTAAAAATTTCAAAAATATACGTAAAATAGGATTAAATAAATGACGTTGGGCTCGGGATATCACATCCACAAGTGAGCCACAACTTAAGAGAGATGCTCATACTGAACAGATCTTGAGACAATAACTTAGCATCTTACGACACTTTCACGGGTCTTACATCCTCCCCTCCTTAAAGGAGCGACGTCCCGGCGCTCTCCGGTTCTTATACTCGCATTTCGTACTACTAGAAGGATGGGGGGGGGGGGGGTACTTCTTACTATAGAGGTATTCACGTTCCAATATGGACTTCGGTTCACGTCTCGGGTTCCATCACACCTTCACAATGAGTATTACACCTTGCTTTAATTCTCTTAACATCTCAATCCATGATCTCCACTTCAATTTCCCAAATTCTTCCTACGGTTATCAACACGTCTCTTTTCAAAGCTTCTCGCGGTTAGCAAGTGATTCTTAATCTACACCATCTCTTCCGTAGCCTCTCGAATCATTTCAAGTCCATTCAACTAACTTTTTCCTGCTTCATTGCATCCAACTGGCGATCTATACTTTCATTAACGTAATTCTTCAAAGGTTACAGCTTCAATGCTAACATGGTAAATGTCGTTTTACGAAGATACTACCAACGGCAAATGTCGGTCCCAACTACTATCAAAATCAATCACACATGCTCGGAACACGTCTTCCAACGTTCTAATTGTCCTTTCACTTGGTTCATCCTCTCATAAAAACAATTAAACATAAAGAAAAATCACACGGGTCACATATAACCCTAATGAAAACGTTCAAAATACACAAGACTAAGTAATTAATACTAGTCGCACAAAATCACCTTATTGCAATATTACATACATACAAACCTATTTCGTCAAAAAGAACAAATTCATCGATACGGGAAATCATTCGACGTATACACAACTCTCTCGAAAACATCACAATCCAATCAAACACAAAAGACATATTAAAACACATATAACCATATTACGACATGTTTGCAACATAGCCAAACCATGCCAAGTAAATAAGTTCAACCAAGTTAACTCATGCTTGCTAATCAGCCAAGCCATGATAAAATAAGAAATGTTGACATATTTCTCGGATGAGTCCAGTCCAAAGAAAATTGCAATACTACGAAGATTCACGAGCTTGCTAGCTATGGATGCATATCCAAAAAGAAATAAAATACACACATATGTCATCGCAGGGTGCTCACACACGGATCCATACCCACAAGTTATTACAAGAACACCATCCTACTTTCGTCCCAAACGTGGTCAAAATCTCAATAAGCATCACCGTTCACAGTTAGATATAAAAGAAATACATTACATGGCGCGTGTTCTCCATGCTCGGACTTCATTTGACAATGTCGTCTCAAGTTCTCACAACTTACGATCACTCGACTAGATCACATACAACTTAAACACATAAAAGACAAGGGTTCACCATAAAAACATCAACTATGGCTATCTATCGTTTAACCATCGATAATCAAGGATGGTTGAGTCAAGCAAAGAGGATTCCTCACTTAAATAAACGAAAACGACAATGGAATTGTCTTCCAATTACTGATGCACAGTTGGTAAACTTCAACAGTTTATCGCGTGTCGTTTAAACATATCAAAAGAACAAGAAAAGAAAATATATAAGGTACGATACATTCGATGTAGGAGAAGTCTTCGTCATTCCCCTCAGAGTCCCTTGAACTCTGATTTCCTCTACTTTGGCAGTCTTCTATTCTTGTTTAAATTTCTTCTCAGTGTCGGTATGAACCCCTTTGGTATAACATCAACACCCTAGCGGTTCCGATAAACTTCACACATTACACACGACACATAAAAACATTTTCCAAAATTACTCGGTCACAGTGTCTTACTAAGTCAACACCAAAACAAAAAGAAAAGATTTCAAAGAATCACAAGAAAATTCAAAATCTTTCTTTAAGAATCAAAGAAATTACGACTACTTGCAAAAAAGATCCACCATTTTAAAAAGAAACGTTCTCATCCAAACGTTTATCAAAACACTACAAGTTTCAAGATGACCAATTTGTTTGACACGATAGTGCCCTTCCTAAACTATGCATAATTAGCTAGATCATGCATACTTAAGGGTCAAGCAACGACAATTAACAAAACAGGACTCTTCCCGAATTATGCATAGTTAGCTAAGCTGCGCATAATTGAGGATCGAGTGACGACACAAATATTATTATTACATACCAAATATGACTACGAAAGTTTTCGACAAAATCTTCAAAGTAGTTAAATCTTTTGAAATGGAATCTGAAATGGGAAAATATTGTTACCATCGTTTTAAGAAACACATCAAACATTTTTTTTTCGTCTACTTTGGAAACATACATTACTTTGCCTATTTAAGAAAAGAAAAAAATGAATAAATAATTAAGTAAATAAATCGACACCATTTACATTTGGTTGAACGAACCATTTAACACACTCATACATATTTTCAAAATAGACTATTCACAAAATAACGGTAAGGTGGTTCAAGATTAAAGATCATTGCAAGCACAACAAGTAATAAAGTCAAAAATCAATGAGATCGAACGAGGTAAACGAGCAATATAATTGCCAACTAAAATTAACTATATCAGAAACGAAAATGCTTCAAATATATGACAAAAGTCACGGGATAACAACAGCGATCTACGAATACATGGAGTAAAAAATTGAATATCACACAAGCGTCAAAAATAAAACAACGCTCATAATTCCCATATTCTCGAGTTGCACACACATTCCACCAAGGGTATACGGGGAGAGAAGAATAATCACTTGGTTAAATAGAAACAATTTCACCAGGAAGATCGAGTTCTCTCACCTCTACAATTTGATAAAGCGGCTTCGTCTCCTTGCTTTTGTTCAATATAAATAAATAGCCAATTTAATGAAGATTTATAGCATCATTCAAGTAAATACATAATTTTAGGTTCCATTAACCGAAAGAAGAAAAATTGCGGCGTCCATTAACAGGACAAAAATACATCGGGTGACATACCCATATTTTCAAGTAATAGCGAAGTAGTATATCAAAAATAAATGACGGTTTCATACCATAGACAAGATTAAAATAAACAATTACATGACTACTCAAGCTCAGATATAGACTCGCAAAGTCGAAGAAGAGGTGTCGGACGATCGAACCATCGTGACTCAAAACATTATATATACATCTTAAGAAAATAATACAAGTAGGCGTGTGTTGGGTAATCCATTTGCATATTTTTAGTTTGGGTTACACCATTAAAGAATTTATACCTTTCATTTTCCAATCTTTACAAAGTTTTTATTTCAGGAAAAATTTCAATCTTTCGGAAATTATTAACATTAGTAGATGCGGTGACTCGGTTATCATAATCGACAAATCATTAGGTTTGAAAATCTCCATACTCGCGTCAAAATCTCATTAATCTTCATATCTTAAGTACCAAAAACGTTTATAGTAAGAATTCTCAAAGTTTTACGTTATTACGACATATCTTATTACGTATATACAAATATCCAAAATAACTCAATCTAGTCGAATTAACTCTTAAAAAAAATCAACCTTTGCCTTTTTATTATACACATGTCTTCCTTAAAACTGATTTATTAAATAGTATTCACGTAATTCGACCCAGATGCTAAAGAGGTTTCACGTAGTATCATCCCGGATAATTTAGTGATTTTAGTCGAGACTTGAATCTTAAAAATAATAATAATATAATAATATAATAATTAATCAGAAATGCTTATTTCAATAATTCAAAGATATATAAGATTCAACTTTTAATCATTAGCCCATTATCAAGTGATTTTTAAAATTAACACATCTCGCAGCGGAATAAAACAAAATATTTTTCAAACGATTTTAAACAAGCATCATCGAGTTATGCATAGTGATTCTCTATAACGACAATTAAACAAACAAATGGTTTCCAATGACGTTCCATCAAGATTTTGTAATTCATTTCAAGCATTATAATTTCTCACTTAAAGTGTACATTCCGATTTTAACCCAGTTTATTCACTACAACGAGTGACGAGTTCTAGTTTATACCAATGCATACGTAAACATAACCTTGTGTTTAAAATAAAACCAATTTTACAAAGTTCCTAGCTCCAAAACACATGCCCACATCTTCTACTCATGTTTTATATTACAAGATACGTCAAAAGTTTACTACATTGACCCGAAAATTAATTCATACTAAATCCAAGTTATATATACTCGACAGTCATATCGTAAATTTTATTATAAACTCCTTTTTCAAATTAAATTAAACAAATTCTTAACAAGTCCATCACAATCTTTTAGTATCAAATTTTAACATATAAAAACAAGGATTTTACGAGTAATAATAATTACTTATTAAGATTTACCAACCAAGGTTGAAGAAAAAAAACATTTTCACTTTGTCCATTTACACTCTACACATATTTTATTGGTTACAAAACACATCATAAGTCATTTTTATCCAAAAGTTTCATCCGCCAAGTATTAAATATGTAAAACACTTTATGTTTAAACCATTTAATCAACAAAGTTTAGTGCTTACTTAACTCACACCAATGCCGGACCTCGTCATATATACTATCAAATTTAAAATAATAAGACAACAAGAACAAAAATGAAATAAACGAAGCGAGAATGCGTATGTCAACTAAGTGTTGTTATCGGCCTCGGATGAGTCTCAAAATCGTACACCACAAGATTAACACAAAAACCAACCAAATTCCAAGTTATCACGCTTGATCACAACGCTAGTCTATTTTTAAAACGCATACTTAAATCCAAGTAGGATGATAAAAACGATTAAATAGCGACACGCCTCTACCACGTTTTATAACATACACATGTGATTCTCCGCTACGATGTATGCATCGTTGATTTTACTTCGTCTATATTGTAGTTACGCCAACCAATATATCAAACCCATAAGGAATAAAGGAAATAAAGTGATACGTAAGTAAATTACGTTTCAAAAGAAAATGTCCAATATGACACATCACGGTGCGATAACGGCAATTGAGATCAATCTAGTCAATATACAATATGTTACGAAGCGTTATTTACGTATCTAGAGTATCAAACGAGGTTCATATTCGGTTATCCGAACAATAAATTAATTATCAAGATTGATAATTAGCGGTAAGGCCGAATTCTCAACAAAACCGCATTTTAATGTACGATAATTACCCAAGGACCATTGCTTCGCGTGCAATGCCTTTAAATACCATAGTATATACATACTTATACATACAACCATTCCTACATACACGTAGGATTACAACGCGGTGTTGCCATGTAATGCAATGTAGCCCGTTATGCCAATTGCAAATTACGATGATAAGTACTCAACGTACAAAACAATATATCTATATATATATCAAAGTATTTACTTACTAAATACTCGGGAATTCATATCAATTTTGAGGGATACATCTAAAATATAAAGCAATGCTTAAGAATTCTTACCGGAGCCATGCAGGATAGTTGTGTGCTTGGACAATTTCTTATGACACCAAAAGTTATAGTTTAGGATTTTTCAAAATGACCTAGTTCTCTATAACTCATGGCTCTGATACCAATCTATAACACCCCCACCAAATTGCTATGCGCAGCAGAACTACAACATTTGGGTGCTATACTGTTATCATCACACACAAGCTATTTCGAACGACTCAAAGAGACGTAGAAATAAATTAAAAATTGTTTAAATCAACAAAGTCTACTGTTTTCTAAACCCCAAAAATAATATAAAACAGAGTTTGCGTTTTGGTCCCCACTGAATCTCAACCCAAAATACAATTTTCGTTCACATGACATAATATAAGGTATTTAAGTGCTAAAAGGGAGGAAAAACAAAGTAGACCGCCAAGCCACAACAACTTCCATCCTCGCATGCTCCACTGCTATCAACCTTGATTACCTGAAACACATGCTTAAAATCGTCAACACAAAGGTTGAGCGAATCTATAGGTTTATCAAATCATCAGTTGAACATAAGTGTTAAAAACCAATCATGATCATTCAATAGCATTGTGGCCATCCAATCTATTATTCAAGGATATGACAATTGTGTTTAAGCTCATGACACTAAACCGTTAACTCAATCACCCGCGTAATAATTACCGGCGTGAATCAGATGAAACCAGTGCCCCTACTAAGGCATTAGTTGCAATTATACCTTATCTCTCATACAAGATAATCTACCGCAGAACTTACTCAACGTATAGCTTCTCGGCTAGCATTGGGTCGTTAGCCCCGTAGTACTACAAATTGTATAAGCGGCTATTTCCAACCCACACAAGGGCAAGACAATAGTTAATAGTTCATGAAAATAGGGCCTTTTGCAACTAGGTACTCAACACAATTTCGAGGCAACATTCGGGTCCAACAATCATTCATGACTTATGTTCATTTTCATTTAAATAGCATGTATCCCCCTCGCGGGTAAAAACATTTGAAATAAGTAAAGAGCGAGGCTATAGACTCACCTTGCGTAGTAGTAGCATAAGTACTAGTAGCAAAGACGTAGACGAAGACGATCACCGACGATGAGGATGCCCCGGGAAATCAAATACAACACCTAACGAGTAAACACGTAATGAATCAACACACTCAAGTACCTTCAAGTACTGTATGTACATAATTAAGAACACTCAAGGTTCATGTAAACTCACGCCAAAAATCCATTCAAGTGATATTTACTAAACACGTCCAATTTTTATACTTTATTAGAACTATTGCGCAATTTGCAATTCTGCCGGTACATACCGAATGTACGGGCTGTTTTACCCCACTTAGACCACTTCTAAAAATCGGAGAAAATTTGTAAAAATCACTTATAATCTGTAGAAACCCCTCACCAAATTTCATAAAAAGTTTTCACTTCTAAAACCCACTGCTCAACACATCTCTATACCTTAAAATTTTGGACAGATTTGCACCTTCCAAGTGCAACTCGACTTTGACTTATTTAGTCAACTCAACTTGAAACACCAACTCCTAAACTTGAAAATATACTCTTTTGTACAGGTTTAGGACCAACTAACAACTTCCAAACATTTTTAGAACTCTAGTTACAATCCTAGACATTCGACCTATATTTTGACAAAAACCCGTAACTTGTGATTTTCATCACCCGGTACGCCTCAAACTTTAAAATATCATAACTTTTGACTCGTTTTGAGTTAGGAGCTCTACCTTATACCAAATCGAAGCTAAAAAGAAGCTCTACAACAATATCCTATCATACCAACACTTAACCAAAAGCTACTGTATGAAAAACGGCCTTAAAGTTTCTGACCTAAAACACCCTTTTCAAAATCACATCAAAACATCTTTTTGACCCATTTCAATCGTTCATATACTTCTAATAACACCTAATAATTATCCTAAACAAATCCAAATACCCTAAATCACTTGTATGTTCAATCTCACTCAAAACCCAAAAATTAAAAATAAGAACAAGCACTCAAAATAATTAATTAAATAATAATAACAATAGAGGGAACCTTACAATAGATTAGTTAAGATCAAAACACCAAGAATACCATGAACACCCCTTGGGCCGTGGGTTTTGGAAGCAAAAACACCAAGGAAAAATCTTTTCCAAGCTTCCATTTTTCAAATGGAGATTCCTAAACACATTTAAACACAATCCCACTAAATTAATTAAATCAAATCATGGTATTTTTCAAAATAATTCAAAAATTAGATCTAAAAAAATGTTGTTGCATGTGTGATTTTATTGGTGGGATTTACTTAACTTGATGATATAAACATGGGACTTTGATTAGATTTGTCAAAAATCAAGTTTTGATGGTGGTTTGAGGGAGGTGGTGTTTGGCCGTAGCTTTTAGGGAGAGAGGGAGGAGGAAGAAAATTTTTGGAGGTGAAAAATGAGTGTGTGTGTGTGTTAAATTTGGTTTATATATAGTGGTGGAGGGACCTAGGTGGCAATTTTTGCTATCTTTTGGCCTTTGTTGCAAAACAAGTTTTAAAGAGCGGGATTATGGCTAGTAGTCGGTTTTAAAAATTTACGGGAGTCGGGTTTCGTCCCGGCTACCTCAAAATACATTTAAATGGTTCTAACGCACACAAAACGAATATTCATATAGTTCCGACTCGACTTATCACGAAATAAAAATAAAATCTCGAAAAACTCAAATATCGATCAATCGATAATAAAATGTAAGTTTTGGGCATCCGTCGGTATCGTAATCGTTATCGGTTCTTCTTAAATCGTCAAACGTTAAATTACGACCGTAAACGTTGGTTTCAACCTAAACCGTCAAATAAATCCACGATAAAAATTCTTAAAAATTTCAAAAATATACGTAAAATAGGATTAAATAAATGACGTTGGGCTCGGGATATCACATCCACAAGTGAGCCACAACTTAAGAGAGATGCGCATACTGAACAGCTCTTGAGACAATAACTTAGCATCTTACGGCACTTTCACGGGTCTTACAAAGGCTTTAAACAGTAAAGAATGATATGAACATATAAAATAAGCTAAGACATGATATAAACCCAGTTACGTATTTAGTAGTTATATACTTATTCATGTATGTATTTATGTAGCATTAGTGATACCGAAGTAGGATTCTCCTCAGTTCATCTTCTTCGTTCACTGGACATAAGGTACAGATTCCCGTCCTTTCAGTATGGACATTCTTTCCTTATTAGGATTCCCCGTATGCAGCTAACTGTTTTCCCGTAGTATAAGTTTATATGTTTGACTTGCTTATGTTTAATTTAGAATACCTATAGCCATATACATGCATGACCAGTTTCACCTAGTTATGGAGGTACCATAACCATAACATTAGAGGAACTGATGTTATGACTTCACCACGGCGGAGTGATTGCTCGTGGCGTCCCTTCAGCTTTTGGCCATATTATTATATTTATCATGTGGGACGTATGGGTGCATCCTAGTTACATGTTTTCAGCAGATTACTCAGTGTGAATGTGGTGTGTGCCTTGCATCCTTCACAAGGACCTGATCCCTCCTACCCAAACCAGTATATTAAATTAGAGGCAGCCCCTCTAATTTGCATGATGAGGTCACCCCTCCAAGTATTCATGCACGGTGGATTTTCATGACCTATATTGGCTAATGGTAGAACATGTTAAACAGTTTTTATAAGATAAACATAAGGCTTTTCAAACTATAAAACTAGTTTTACCAAGACTTAACCAGGTTACTCGGGACTTAGTTTCTTCCGCTGTTATATGTTATATGCTTATCGTATTCATGCTTTATCGTGCATCCGTGCACTGAGCGTATTGCTCAGTCGTTTTCCTTTTCTATGTTCCCAAAACGGCAGGTACTCAGGGACGCTCGTAGACTTTAAGCGTACGTGCATATGGACTGGAAGCTTTCTAGCCTTTCTTCTTTATGACTTATCTTTACTTTGATACTCTGCTATGGACACTGTTTAGTCCTTTCCTTTACAGTACTTATGTTTGTGTGTGATGAGGTTTACTTTTGGACTACCGATGTTTGATTCTGGTATTTTTCCTTTTATTGTCATGTAATGTTTAGACATTTTTCCTTGTATGCTTTGATGACACGTCATAATTACGCGTGACATTCCATTATCAAAATGGGGTGTTACAGTTCTTGGTGAACAACTCTTCATCACTCCTTTTGCAGATCACTCGTTATTTTTATAAGTAATACGATACCATCTGGGGAAAAATATGAAATTCTCATTTTATATGAGTTATTTAAATCGGTACTATTAGTGGTCACTATCGAAATAAAGTTTTTATTAGACATCTTTTAAATGGGAATGCTTTCATAATGATGAACATTTCGGTAAAATCATTTTTATTTTTATTTCATAATTAAACATGAACATATGTTTTAAACATGATAACCAAATTTTGACGAACTGAGTATTGCATCGTTAATCCTAAAATTGTATATAGTTGTGCGCCTACGTACAATATGGAAGGGACCATGCAAGGCTGATTAGTATTCACCATGAAATAAACACTACATTTTCTTTGAAATTGTGAAAGATTAAATTTTATGAGATCTGCAAGAAGTGTAGAAATAGGGACATATTGTTAGAGACACCTACATATGTGCCCGTACCATTTATTTTTCTGAATCAAATTTACTCATCTGTGGATATTGTCTTAATTGACAATTGACATCCCCTTCTTGTCCAATTCTTTCATGGCAAGATTCTTTGGAAACTTTACTATTTATCGAGTGTTGATACCCGACTGGGTGTATCGGCGTTCCTATCATTTCTTTAATTAGATTCTATTTGAATGACATGGGTAACGATCCGAAGTGCTTTCAAATGCGTACTCAGATCATGAAAACATGGGATATATCCATGTTCGTTAATGTTTTTGTCTTTATCTGATTTGAAATTCTCTCGCGTAGATTATGCGTTGACCTTACTCTTTTAATGTTAGCTATATCTCCAGATATCCTTGAATTTGTGAAGGGTTGTGAGTTAATATTAGTCTTTTGAGAAGTTCACATCTTATCCACGGTAATAAAACTGGAAAGTTGGTAGTGCCATTAGAATGGATTGTTTGATTAACATGATGTCATTGTCTAAATTGATGGGAACTCGAGTAGAATTTCCCTAAAAGATAAGATGTTGATTATCAAAAGTGATCTAAATAATTCCTGATGGATGACCATACCCTGCATTTAGGCTTGAAATTATACCATGAATGGTTGTGAACTAGTCATAGACCTTGTAATCTAGAAAGAACCTAAGGTGGATTTATTAAAAGATGTTTCTGTTATTTGAAACTTTCGAAGGTATTTGCTGGTGAATTACCTAGACTTTCGCCATTAAGGCAAGTTGAATTTGGTATCATTATATTCTTGGTGCTGCACCTATGGCATGTGCACTATACGACATCACCATCTGAATCGAAAGAGTTACCGTACAACTGAGAGAGTTGTCGGAGAAAGCTTTTATTCTACCGAGCTCGTCATCATGAAGAGCTATGGTGTTATCATTCCTTAAATTTATGGATCACCGTGAAATGAATATATTGATGATCAAAATTTCTATCCATTTTCCGAGATCGAAGATTTGTTCAATCATTTACAAGGTTCTAGCGTATATTCAAAATTTGATCCACGACATGGTTATCATCAACTTCGCGTCTACGAAAAAGATTATGTATTCCAATCACTACATCCAGAACTCGTAATGAACATTATGAGTTTCATGTTATGTCGTTTGGATTGACCAATGCACATGTAGCATCCATAAATTTTGTGAATCATGTGTGTAGGCCGTAATTTGATAAATTCATGCTTGTGATCATTAAGGACTATCTGTTTGTTTCTAAGAATAAGAAGGAGTTAATAATAATTTATAGACTGCCCTGAATTGGCCGAGCAGTGAAAACCTATACCTTGAGTATTCATCATATGATTTAAGGCTTGATCCTTTACATTATTTGACTGTGTGATTAATAGATAATGGAATCTATATTGACTCTTCAAAGATTAGAGACATTAAGGCTTTGGGTGATACCAAAAAGAAAGTGCAAAAATGTTTTGATAAATATTTATCAAAGGATTTTTAAGGAATCATCCCTTATACCCAGATCATTTAACTAAACTCCCTTAGGAGTAAATGATTGTGTATACCTCAAGACAACCTAGGAGGAATTGAGGAAAACATTTAAACCATGACTCGGAATTTGGAAAGACAATTTTTTCTCTTCAACTAAGAAAAGTTTGACCGAAGTATAAACAAAGATTTTTCGAACCTTTACAGATCTTATTAATTATTTTCGATAAATCAACAAAAATCGTGTTAATTAAATTCAAACTTATTTTGAACATTTTTCCATAATTGGACGAACAGAGAAATTTAATAAATTTTACGTTTACGTTTCATAAAAATTAAATATTTATTATTTAATTACTTGTAATATTTATAGACGCTTTAAACGTCGGACTGGGCAAACCTAATAAAGATAATAGTTGAGACGAAACTAAGACTTAGAAAATAAGAAGAAAGAATTTCTGGGTAATTATGGTCATGATATTTATTTCATCGGCGAAGTTGAATGTAATTACTGACGCATTATGAAGAACGGATAAAGAACCAATTAGGGTGTGTTCTCTAGTAATGATCGTGTAGAGTAATTTGCCCGAGCATTTTAAAAATAGCCGATGCTTGTAAAAAAGGATAATATAAATAATAAAGAGTTTCGCGGCTAATGAAAACCCTTAGAAATGGAATCCGATGGCGTTAAGTGTTTAAAAAGGTCGTTTGTAGTTGCCTAAATATGGAGGTTTGTGAGATGTATTCATGTTGGAATCTCATAAGTTTAAGTACTCTATTCATGCCATTTCTGATAAAATGTATCTTTATCTGAAGAAGTTGTACTGATGGCCAAATATGAAAGCAGACATCGCAACATATGTTAGTAAATGTTTAACTTTTGCGAAGGCTGAGGCTGAACGCCAAAATCCATAAGGATTGCTTCTATAGCTTATTAATCATGTTTGGAAGTAGGATAGAATCACCATGGATTTTATCACAAATCTTCCAAGGTCATCATCTGAATTTGATTCGATTTGGGTCATCGTTGACAGACCGACCAAATCTGCTAATATCATTCCCGTTAATGATAGGTTCTCGATGAAGAAATTAACTCTTTTTTTATTTATTTAAAGGAATTGTGTAAACATAGTGTGCCTGTTCAATCATCTCTATCAAGATCCTCGCTTCGCATCGAATTTCTAGAGATTTCCTCAGAAATCTTTGGGGACGAATCTTGATGAGAGTACTGTTTACCACCCCCAATCGAAGGGACTAGGTAAAGTAACGATACAAACACTAGAAGTCTTGTTTTATGTTTGAATAATTAACCTTTGTTAATGAACGGGATAATCGCTTTCCTTTGGAGAGATTATCATTATTAATTATCGTTTTAGGATTAAGACCGAACCTTACGAGAATCTATATAAAGAAAAGTCTAAGAGCACTTGTAGGTGGGAGTTGGGATTAAGATACCCGACATACACCCATTGTGAGTTGGACATGTCTTTTAGGTTTAAGTTTCCTATGATGACAAACATAACCCTACAAAATACACCCATTGTGAGATGTAAATCTTGAAGTGCAGGATGGGTAGCGAAGTTATGCCAAGAATTTTCACCGTGGAAAGGTGAATTGATGATCTGAAAGATCGTGGGAAACTAAGTCCCCGTTGTATGGGACCATTGAGATAGTGTAAAAAGTTGGTTTGAAAGGCATATAATCTGGATCTACCCTAGGACTTCAAGGGCTGCATGAATTATGTTTCGTATAACAAACATGATAAAATGTCCATCAAGTGAAAATCTGATTATTTCTTAATGAAGTTTAGATCGGCAAAAAGTTGCATTCATCGAAAACCCGTGGACATCATGGATAGAGAAAGTAAGTCAACTTAAGCATGATCGTATTCCCATAGTTATGTTTGATGAAACTCGCATAATTGTAATGAATTACACTTGTGAGAAAAGACCGAATGAGGAGGAAATACCCACATGGCTTTAACTCTATAAGAAGCGAGTAGTAAGATGAATTGATCTCTGAGGACAAAGATCCTCTTTAGGGGTAACTGCTGTGACAATCCGTCAATTTGAGGTCGTTATTTTATTCTCAAGTATTACTTGAAGTCATTATTTTATTGCTAATTTATGAACTCACTCACTTTGGGAAGAAATTTGGGTTTACGTTGTATCACCCCATTTTGATAATGGAATGTCACGCGTAATTATGGCGTGTCATCAAAGTATAAAAGGAAAAATGTCTAAACATTACATGACCATAAAAGGAAAATACCGGAATCAAACATCGGTAGTCCAAAAGTAAAGCTCATCACACACAAACATAAGTACTGTAAAGGAAAGGACTAAATAATTTCCATAGCAAGTGTATCAAAGGAAAGATAATGCATAAAGTAAAGAAAGGCTAGAAAGCTTCTAGTCCATAATGCACGTACGCTTAAAGCCTACGAGCGACCCTGAGTACCTGCCGTTTTGGGAACATAGAAAAGGAAAACGGCTGAGCAATACGCTCAGTGCACGGATGTACAATAAAGCATGAATAGGATAAGCATATAACATATAACAACGGAAGAAACTAAGTCCCGAGTAACCTGGTTAAGTCTTGGTAAAACTGGTTTTATAGTTTGAAAAGTCTTATGTTTATCTTATAAAAACTGTTTAACATGTTCTAACATTAGCCAATATAGGTCATGAAAATCCACCGTGCATGAATACTTGGAGGGGTGACCTCATCATGCAAATTAGAGGGGCTGCCTCTAATTTAATATACTGGTTTGGGTAGGAGGGATCAGCTCCTTGTGAAGGATGCAAGGTACACACCACATTCACACTGAGTAATCTGCTGAAAACATGCAACTAGGATGCACCGATACGTCCCACATGATAAATATAATAATATGGCCAAAAGCTAAAGGGACGCCACGAGCAATCACTCCGCCGTGGTGAAGTCATAACATCAGTGCCTCTAATGTTATGGTTATGGTACCTCCATAACTAGGTGAAACTGGTCATGCATGTATATGGCTATAGGTATTCTAAATTAAACATAAGCAAGTCAAACATATAAACTTATACTACGGGAAACAGTTGGCTGCATACGGGGAATCCTAATAAGGAAAGAATGTCCATACTGAAAGGACGGGAATCCGTACCTTATGTCCAGTGAACGAAGAAGATGAACAGAGGAGAATCCTACTTCGGTATCACTAATGCTACATAAATATATACATGAATAAGTATCTGACTACTAAATACGTAACTGGTTTTATATCATGTCTTAGCTTATTTTATATGTTCATATCATGTTTTACTGTTCAAAGCCTTAAACTGTGTTTATCTTATATTTTGTCTATTCTGATTAAGTATTTCTGGTATTTCATGTATTATTATACTTACTGTGTAATAATAAGTAACTTTCCAAAAATAGCAGGTTTCCTAAAATAGAAAGTTTCCAAAAATAGAAAGTTACCAAAAATAGAAAGTTTCCAAACATAGAAATTTTCCAAAAATAGAAAGTTTTCAAAAATAGAAAGTTTCCAAAAATAGAATTACTGCTTAAAATAGATAAGTTTCTAAAAATAGAAAGTTTCCATAAATAGACCAGCTGCCTTAATTAAATAAGTTTCTAAAAATAAAAAGTTTCCATAAATAGATTAGCTGCCTTAATTAAATAAGTTTCTAAAAATAGAAAGTTTCCATAATTAGATATAAGCTGGTTAAATAAGCTAAGTATAAGCTTAATTGTTTTTCTGATTATTTTCTAAGTCGTAATGATATAATGTATAGTTTATTAATTATTACATGTAATTTAAATAAACTATAGGTTAAAAGTATTTAAATAAAATATATCATGTTTTTAAATAAATAAAGTTAAATACTTAGGTTAAAACATGTATTATTATTTATTAATAATATAACCTAAGTCATGTTAATTAATTAATTATAACCATGGTTTTTAAATAATTAATTAATTATAAGTCTAGAAAATATAAACTACTTAGGTTAATAATTTCATGATCTAATAATTTAAATATAACCTAAGTCATGTTTATTAAATTAATCATGTCATATTTATTAATTTAATTTTACATATGATTAAACAAAAAAATAATCTTAACATAAACCGTGAACCGGATCTTGACTAGAAACCATAAACCGGACATAAAATCGACACCATACCCCGAACCACTTCGGGGTTCCCTTTGTTTTGCTGCTGCCGTGGGACCCACACCACCCAACCGGGACCATATGGTCTCTGTGATGGTTTATTAGCCAAACCAAGACCCCTTGGGGTTCGGTTTAGGCGCCGGCCAAACAAACACCCCTAAAAACAACCTTTTTGATTTACCTAAAAACCATTTACATGTTTGATCTATGTTTTTAATTAGGTTTTTTAAACATCATTTTCTTAATTAATTTATTAGATCAAATCAAAAAGAAAAAGGATAAAGGATATACCGAATACGTGGATCTAACGAGGATGAACACACACGAACACACGTACAATATTCAAGATCAAAGTCAAAACGAACACCCCCTTTTCTTGTGTTGTATGCGGCGGCCAAAGATGAAGAAGGAGAAAGGAGAAAACTTTTTAGGTTTTTAATTTTTCTTCTTCAAAGTGAAAAGTGAAAACAAGTTTTACCTTAACCCCCTTTTCATTGTAAAAATTGATGGGCTTGGCCCATGGTGTTGGTGTAGCCGCGGGTAGGGGGCCCCACATGGGGTACCCGTATCGTTTTCCGTGTCTCGTTGTTTAAGTGTTCGTTCGTGTTTATTTGTGTTCGTGTTTAATGTGTTCTCGTTAAACTTTTACCGTGACCTAATATATTTATTTACACTCGTAATAAATATATTTACGTAATTAATATTTGTTCGTGATTTAATTACGTTCATGATTTCATGATCGCATGTTTGTGATTAATTATTGTCAAATAATTATTGCGTGTTCGTGCGTAGTAAATACTTATCGTGTTCTAACACGTACGTAATACATAAAATCCTAACACGTAATCGTAATCATGCTATAATAGGAAAGTTTTAATCTAGTACGTACGATCTTAAGGGTACTATTCATGGTAAAAGCCCGGGTTTTACAACTCTTCCCCCCTAAAAAGAATAATTCGTCCCCGAATTATAGATAAAGTAAACTGAAAAAGAAGAACATACCTGAATTCAAAATATGAAATGAGGGTAAGAAGCCCGGATAGACTCCTCTGTTTCCCAAGTGGCTTTGTAACACCCCATTTTGATAAATGGAATGTCACGCGTAATTATGGCGTGTCATCAAAGCATGCAAGGATAAATGTCTAAAACATTACATGACCATAGGGTAAACCGGAATCAAACATCGGTCCCTAAACATAAGCTCAAAACATAATAAAGTAAATGAAATGAATGAAAGACTAAACAAGCGTAAGCATATGAAGGCAAAAGGAGAAGAAGTCTATGGCAGCTTCCATCCTATGCATGTCCTCCAAAATGATCGAGTCCGTCCTTGGGTACCTGCCGTTTTGGGACATGGAAAGGAAAGTAACGGCTGAGCAAAACGCTCAGTGCAGGGATATACACATAGTATGAATGACTAAAACATAATAAAGACTTAATAGCAGCGGAAATGTATAAGTCCTGGAAAACCTAGAACATGTTCATAAAACTGGTTTTATAGTTTGAAAAGCCTTATGTTTATCTTATGAAAACTGTTTAACATATTTTACCATTAGCCAATATAGGTCATGAAAATCCACCGTGCATGAATACTTGGAGGGGTGACCTCATCATGCAAATTAGAGGGGCTGCCTCTAATTTAATATACTGGTTTTGGGTAGGATGGATCAACTCCTTGTGAAGGATGCAAGGCACACACCACATTCATTATGAAATCCTGACTGAAACATGTAACTAGGATGCACCCATACGCCCCACATGATAAATATAATAATATGGCCAAAAGCTGAAGGGACGCCACGAGCAATCACTCCGCCGTGGTGAAGTCATAACATCAATGCCTCTAATGTTATGGTTATAGTACCTCCATAACTAGGTGAAACTGGTCATGCATGTATATGGCTATAGGTATTCTAAATCAAACATAAGCAAATCAAACATATAAACTTATACTACGGGAAAACACTTGGCTGCATACGGGGAATCCTAATAAGGAAAGAATGTCCATACTGAAAGGACGGGAATCCGTACCTTATGTCTAGTGAACGAAGAAGATGAACTGAGGAGATTCCTACTTCGGTATCACTAATGCTACATAAATACATACATGAATAAGTATCTGCTTACTAAATACATAACTGGTTTTACGTCATGTCTTAGCTTATTTTATATGTTCAAATCATGTTTTACTGTTTAAAGCCTTAAACTGTGTTTATCTTATATTCTGTCTATTCTGATTAAGTATTTCTGGTATTTCATGTATTATTATACTTACTATGTAAGTAACTTTACAAAAATAGCAGGTTTCCTAAAATAGAAAGTTTCCAAAAATAGAAAGTTACCAAAAATAGAAAGTTTCCAAAAATAGAAAGTTTCCAAAAATAGAAAGTTTCCAAAAATAGAAAGTTTCTAAAAATAGAAAGTTTCCAAAAATAGAAAGTTTCCAAAAATAGAATTACTGCTTAAAATAGATAAGTTTCTAAAAATAGAAAGTTTTTATAAATAGATTAGCTGCCTTAATTAAATAAGTTTCTAAAAATAGAAAGTTTCCATAAATAGATTACCTGCCTTAATTAAGCTAAGTATATAAGCCTAAGTGTTTTCTGATTATTTTTCTAAGTCATACTGATATAAGGTATAGTTTATTAATTATTTCATGTAATTTAAATAAACTATAGGTTAAAAGTATTTAATTAAAATATATCATGTTTTTAATTAAATAAAGTTAAATACTTAGGTTAAAACATGTATTATTATTTATTAATAGTATAAACTAAGTCATGTTAATTAATTAATTATAACCATGATTTTTAAATAATTAATTAATTATAAGTCCAGAAAATATAAAATACTTAGGTTAATAATATCATGATCTAATAATTAAATATAACCTAAGTCATGTTTTATTAAATTTATCATGTCATATTTATTAATTTAATTTTAACATAAGATTAATAAAAAAAATAATCTTAACATAAACCGTGAACCGGATCATGACTAGAAACCATGAACCGGACCCGTAATCAACACCATACCCCAAACCAAGGTCGGGGTATCCCTTGTTTGCTGCTGCCGTGGGACCCACACCACCATACCGAGACCATGAGGTCTCGGTGGTGGTTCATATGCCAAGCCGAGACCCCTTAGGGGTTCGGTTTAGGCGTCGGCTAGACAAACACCCCTAAAAACCCGTATTTTGATTTACCCCCATAATCATAGACATGTTTTATAAATGTTTTTAATTAGTTATTAAAGACATCATGATCTTATGTAATTTATTAAATCAAAACATAAAAGAAAAGGATTAAAAAGGTTATACCGAATACGTGGATCGATCAAGGATGAACACACACAAATGCTTGTAATAATTCCAAGGTTAAAATCAAACCGAATCACCCCTCCATGGTGATTGTAGGTGGCGGCCATAGAGGACAAAAGGAAGAAGGAAGAAAACTTTTAGGGTTTTTGTTATTTTTCCTGTAATGTGAAAATGACCAAAATCTTTCCTAATTCTATGTTTTAGTAAAAATTAAAATGGGCTTGGCCCATTCTTCCTTCCTAATTTCGTGGGTAATGGGGCCCACAAAGGGTAACCCGAATGTTTTCTGTGTCTAAAATATTAGTGTGTTCTCGTGTTCGTGTTTTACGTGTTCAAATTAGTTATCGATCGTGACTTAATATATTTATTCGTGTTCGTGATAAATATATATATACGTAATTAATATTAGCTCGTGATTAAATTACGTTCATGATTTCATGATCGCATGTTCGTGATTAATTATTGTTTGAATAATTATAGTGTGTTCATACGTAATAAATACTTATCGTGTTCTAACACGTACATAATACTTAAAATTCTTATACGTGAACGTAAACATATTATAAAAGGAACGTTCTAATTATGTACGTACGATCTTAAGGGTACTATTCATGGTAAAAGCATGCGGGTTTTACAACTCTTCCCCCCTAAAAAGAATAATTTGTCCCCGAATTATAGATAACGTATTGAAAGAGAAACATACCCGAACCAAACGGAGAGGGTATGTAAGATAAATGAACGTGCAGGTGACATGGCAGAAGGAACGCGGTACGTGACATGTCTTGAAAGGACATGGAACGTGACGTGACTGGAGGACATATCTAATTGATAGGAGAAAAACGGATAAGAAGGCCGGATGAACTTGTCCGTTTCCAAGTGGCCTCCCTCTTGGAACGGTTCCTTCACAAGATCTTGACGCGAATGATAAATCTTGGTCCTCCTGACCATGACTTGAAATACAAAGAAGTTCTTGGTTATCAACTTAAGGTAGATCCCCTAAATTTGATCGAGGGAATAAGAATTAACGTGTAAGGGCAACTAAAGCGTTATCGTGCAAAACACTTCTAACCTAACTGATAATAGCAAGATGCGCGAGACATAAGGAAACGTAGTACGTGAAAAATTTTGAACGTAATACGTGAAAATTTTTGAAAGTAATACGTGAAAATTTTTGAACGTGATACGTGGAGTTATGATGAGTGTAATATGAGTAAACATATCGTGATCCATGATACGTGTAACATATCTTGATCATGATATGAGGAACACGGAATGAACATGACATGTGAAACATATCGTGAACATAGAATATAATGGCGGTAACGCCAAACGCTACAAGGTGAGACATAGAATATGACGAGAAACGTCTATCTGAGGATAGGGAGTTATACTAAACTTGGGTCTCGTCTCTCAAGTTCTTACAAAACTTCCCAGAATGAGAAAAATGAACATAAAATCGTAAGCCGAGATGCCATCCTGAACGTGAATAGTGTCATGAACGCGAGCGCGAAAGCAAGTCGTGAAATTAGAACAAGGACGTGAAGTAAATAAGGAGCACAATTATGAATATTTGTCTGATCTGAAAACTGAGGGATTGCCGAGTGATCAGATGAGCCTTGGCTGGAACATGTCCGATCAATCTGTTGGTTCTGAAATCCTTGCGGATGTATGGATTCTGCAGACTTGATCAAACTGTTTGCAATAAACCAGATAGCATCATGCTTCTTCTGAGTTTGCGTTAGACTTGTAATCAAAATCCGTGGAGATCTTGTCCCATTTCCATTCATGAATTCAGATGATGAAAACATCCCAGTCTTTTTGTAACACCCCATTTTGATAATGGAATGTCACGCGTAATTATGGCGTGTCATCAAAGCATACAAGGATAGATGTATAAAACAATACATGACCATAGGGATAACCGGACTCAAACATCGGTTCCAAAACATAAGCCCAAAACATAATAAAGCAAAAGAAATGAATGAAAGACTAAACAAGCATAAGTATATGAAGGCAAAAACAAAAGAAGTCTCTAGCAGCTTCCATTCTATGCACGTCCTCCAAATGCTCGAGTCTTTCCTAGGATACCTGCCGTTTTGGGACATGGAAAGGAAAGTAACGGCTGAGCAAAACGCTCAGTGCACGGATATAGACATAGTATGAATGACTATGCATAATAAAGACTTAATAGCAGCGGAAATGTATAAGTCCTGGAAAACCTGGAACATGTTCATAAAACTGGTTTTATAGTTTGAAAAGGCTTATGTTTATCTTATGAAAACTGTTTAACATATTTTACCATTAGCCAATATAGGTCATGAAAATCCACCGTGCATGAATACTTGGAGGGGTGACGTCATCATGCAAATTAGAGGGGCTGCCTCTAATTTAATATACTGGTTTTGGGTAGGAGGGATCAGCTCCTTGTGAAGGATGCAAGAAACACACCACATTCACCATGAAATCCTGACTGAAACATGTAACTAGGATGCACCCATACGCCCCACATGATAAATATAATAATATGGCCAAAACTGAAGGGACTCCACGAGCAATCACTCCGCCGTGGGGAAGTCATAACACCAGTGCCTCTAGTGTTATGGTTATGGTACCTCCATAACTAGGTGAAACTTGTCATGCATGTATATGGCTTTAGGTATTCTAATTAAACATAAGCAATTCAGAAACATATAAAACGTATACTGGGAAAACAGTTGGCTGCATACGGGGAATCCTAATAAGGAAAGAATGTACATACTGAAAGGACGGGAATCCGTACCTTATGTCCAGTGAACGAAGAAGACGAACTGAGAGGAATCCTACTTTCGTATCACTAATGCTACATGAATACATACGTGAATAAGTATCTGACTACTAAATACGTAACTGGTTTATATCATGTCTTAGCTTATTTTATATGTTCATATCATGTTTTACTGTTTAAAGTCTTAAACTGTGTTTATCTTATATTCTGTCTATTCTGATTAAGTATTTCTGGTATTTCATATATTATTATACTTACTGTGTAACAATAAGTAACTTTCCAAAAATAGCAGGTTTCCTAAAATAGAAAGTTACAAAAAAATAAAAAGTTTCCAAAAATAAAAAGTTTCCAAAAATAGAAAGTTACCAAAAATAGAAAGTTTCCAAAAATAGAAAGTTTCCAAAAATAGAAAGTTTCCAAAAATATAAAGTTTCCAAAAATAGAATTACTGCTTAAAATAGATAAGTTTCTAAAAATAGAAAGTTTCCATAAATAGATCATCTGCTTTAATTAAATAAGGTTCCATAAATAGATTAGCTGCCTTAATTAAATAAGTTTCTAAGTATATAAGCCTAAGTGTTTTTCCGATTATTTTCTAAGTCATAATGATATAATGCATAGTTTATTAAGTATTTCATGTAATTTAAATAAACTATAGGTTAAAAGTATTTAACTAAAATATATCATGTTTTTAATTAAATAAAGTTAAATACTTAGGTTAAAACATGTATTATTATTTATTAATAATATAACCTAAGTCATGTTAATTAATTAATTAATTATAACCATGGTTTTTAAATAATTAATTAATTATAAGTCTAAAAATATAAAATACTTAGTTTAATAATTTCATGATCTAATAATTAAATTATAACTTAAGTCATGTTATTAAATTAATCATGTCATATTTATTAATTTAATTTTAACATATGATTATATAAAAAAAATAATCTTAACAAAAACCGTGAATTGGATCTTGACTAGAAACCATGAACCGGACATGAAATCGACACCATACCCCGAACCACTTCGGGGTTCCCTTGTCTTGCTGCTGCCGTGGGACCCACACCACCCAACTGGGACCATATGGTCTCGGTGGTGGTCGAATAGCCAAACCGAGACCCCCTTGGGGTTCGGTTTAGGCGCAGGCCAACAAACACCCCTAAAACAACCCTTTTTTATTTACCCAATAACCCTTTTCATGTTAGATCTATGTTTTTAATTAGGTTTTAAAAATATCATGTTCTTAATTAATTATTAGATCAAATCAAAAAGAAAAAGGGTAAAAAGAATATACCGAATGTGTGGATCTAAACGAGGATGAACAAACACGAACACTTGCACCAAAAACCAAGATCAAAATCAAATAAACACCCTCCTTGGTGTGTTTATGTGTGGCGGCCAAAAAGAAGAAGAAGAGGAGAAGGAGAAAAACTTTTTAGGGTTTTTGGTGTTTTCCTGTAAAGTGAAAAATGACCAAAATCTTTCCTAATTGCTTGTTTTAGTAAAAACTGATGGGCTAAGCCCATCTTCCCTCCCTAATTTCATGGTATGGGGCCCACATGGGGTAACCCATACATTTCCTGAGTCTAAATATTATAGTGTGTTCTCGTGTGTTCTCGTGTTCGTAATTTACGTGTTTTAATTAGTTATCGATCATGACTTAATATATTTATTCGTGTTCGTAATAAATATATATACGTAACTAATATTAGCTCATGATTTAATTACGTTCATGATTTCATGATCGCATGTTCGTGATTAATTATTGTTTAAATAATTATTGCGTGTTCGTGCGTAATAAATACTTATCGTGTTCTAACACGTACGTAATACGTAAAATCCTAACACGTAAACGTAATCGTACTATAAAAGGAAAGTTTTAATCTAGTACGTATGATCTTAAGGGTGCTATTCATGGTAAAAGCATGCGGGTTTTACAACTCTTCCCCCCTAAAAAGAATAATTCGTCCCCGAATTATAGATAAACTAAACTGGAAAAGAAGAACATACCAAACCGAGAGGGTATGTAAGGTAAATGAACGTCATGGTAGAAGGAACTTGGAACGTGACATGTCTTGAAAGGACATGGAACGTGACTCTACTGAAAGGACATATCTAATTGATAAGAGAAAAATGGATAAGAAGTCCGGATGGACTTGTCCGTTTGCAAGTGGCTTCCCTCTTGGAATGGTTCCTTCACAAGATCTTGCCACAAATCATAAATCTTGGTCCTCCTGAACTTTACTTGGAATACGAAGAAGTTCTTGGTTATCAACTTAAGGTAGATCCCCTAAATTTGATCGAGGGAATAAGAATTAACGTGTAAGGGCAACTAAAACGTTATCATGCAAAACACTTCTAACTTAACTGATAATTAGCAACGATGCGCGAGACATAAGGAAACGTAGTACGTGAAAAATTTTGAACGTAATACGTGAAAATTTTTGAACGTGATATGTGTAAATATGATGAGTGTAATATGAGTAAACATATCGTGATCCATGATACGTGTAACATATCTTGATCATGATATGAGGAACGTGGAATGTACATGACATGTGAAACATATCGTGAACATATAATATAATGGCGGTAACGCCAAACGCTACAAGGTGAGACATAGAATATGACGAGAAACGTCTATCTGAGGATAGGGAGTTATACTAAACTTGGGTCTGGTCTCTCAAGTTCTTGAAAAACTTCCCAAAATGAGAAAAACAAACATAAAATCGTAAGCCGAGATGCCACATGAACGTTAATAGTGTCATGAACGCGAGCGCGAAAGCAAGTCGTGAAATTGGAACAAGGACGTGAAGTAAATAAGGGGCACAATTGCGAATATTTGTCTGACCCGATAACTGAGAAGTTGCCAAGTGATCGGATGAGCCTTGGCTGGAACATGTCCGATCAATTTGTTGGTTCTAAAATCCTTACGGATGTAAGGATTCTGCAGACTTGATCAAACTGTTTGCAATAAACCAGATAGCATCATGCTTCTTCTGAATTTGCGTTAATCTGGTAACCAAAATCCATGGAGATCTTGTCCCATTTCAATTTACAATTTCAGATGATGAAAACATCCCAGTTTGTTGGTGTCGTATCTTAGCCTGTTTGTATGACAGGTATGAAGATATGAACGTAACTGTATCTTGCTTCATCGAACTTGCTACATAGGAGTTTACAAAACTATGAGTCTATGAATCCAAACTTCTCTTAGCGTAGGATTTTCTAGAACACCTAATGTAATGTAGGGTTCCCTCCTTTACGCATAAGCTGAGTCATGGTAAGATTAACCATGCAATTCCATGTGATCCAGCGTGTCACTGTAATCAACCAGAATTGATATTGGAAATTTCCTGAGTGAAATTTCGCTTGTCATAGGATTTGCACCATAGTGCAGATATGGTCTTCCTGCTCTTTACTAGGCTTAGAGGAAATCAGGTCATCCTCAATGAAAACACTGATGAATTTGCTTATGAGTTCATGGAAACTCGTTCTTATAATGTTGTTTGAACATTGATGAGACTAATTCAAAATCATAAATCTAGCATGACCGAGTCGTGCACGAATAGCAGTCATGGACATGTCCTGCTTTTTCACTCGTCACTATTGGCAGCATGATCATGAATCCGATCTTGGAAAAATCATTAACACTATAAGGTCAATTGGACATGTTGTCAATACGTGGAGGAGAATAACGGTCGTGAATGGTGATTTGTTTAAATCGACGGTAGTCGACACATAATCTCATGGTACCATCCTTCTCCTTGTAGGTTCTTCTGGAATGTATAGGAAGATTTTGGAATAAATCAACTGGCTATGCGTAAAATACTTAAGTGGTCGTGTCTTACTGACAGCTAGAAAATTTTAGCGACCATGGCTAACAACGCACATGCTTGTAAGCATAGATAATTTGTACAGATTTTCTCGATGGAAAATCAAGCTGAATGTATTCAGGAGCCTGAACATTACTGTACATAATTATGAATTGTAGCATGGTGTGCTGTTCATAGTACATAATTAGGAAAAAATCCATCTCGTGTATGTCCAAGGAAATGCGTTAGCAGCTTGGATCTCATCATTAAGCTGAAGGAAAACCTTCGTATACGTGGGAATACGAAAGGCGTCCTTCATGGTCATGAATCAATGATTTATGGTTACAAGAATGAAAGTGACATCGACAACGTGACAGTTCTCACTGATGCGCCGGTAATGGTATTGAAATTCTTGTGGCCTGATTAATACATGGCACAACAAAATGGATATACCCTTGGAGGGTACCCTGAATTTCTTAGAAATGTTCCATAGTTGGACGTGAGTCATGTGTCTTGACCCGTTTCTTGGAACTATAAGCATGACATATGTCATGACTGGTGTCTTGACATGTGTCTTCAGAAAGTATACGTGAGACATGTGTCTTGACTGATGTCTTGACATGTGCCTTCAGAAAGTATACGTGAGACATGTGTCTTGACTGATGTCTTGACATGTGTCTTCAGAAAGTATACGTGAGATATGTGTCTTGACTGATGTCTTGACATGTGTCTCGAGACGTAATTCAATAGAACTACAATATTAGGTTATTATGCCAGACTTAGCGGATCGGTTGGACTACTGATCCTTTGTATGTCTAATCACGTCCGCGGCCGGAGCCTCGGTTGTGATTTCTAGGATAGTTCTGTCATAGTAGTGGTTACTATCGTCTTGTCTGTCAGTTCCATGACGGTCATTCTCATGACCGTGATTCATGTAACTATTCAGCTGAGTGGTCGGCTGGTACCGGTTTGCACTCATATGGCTGAAATGACAGCCGAATGACGTGTGACATGTAACTAAGAATTAGGGACAATGATTGATGGAAATCGTCTGATGGTGAAACATCTTCTCGTCCGATTAATTTGCTCTGACTCCTTTGTCTTCGTCTTGTAGGATCTCCAGGTTGTGAACAGCATCCGCATCTCGTAGCGTCTCCGAACGCCAGCAGCATCAACATTTAGTAACATCTCCCAGTTATGAGCGGCATCAGCAATCTTGTAGAATATCAGCAATTGAAAATACGCCTGAGGTGATTCAGAATCGACTAGCGAATACTCGTGAAGTATTGCAAGTGAAATACACATGGATTAAGGTACGTGTAATACACATGAAATACGGTACGTGGAGTACACGTGGAATGCACATGAAATGATCGGTATGGGGTCGATCATTTATCGTGATTTAAGGAAAGTATATCGGTTAAACGGTTAGGAAAACCATCATGATAACCTGGCAATGCCAGTATATACCTCATTCTGGTTGCATAGAGAAACGCTAAAGTGTGGTTACACAAAATTCAACGATGATTTGCCTGACAGCTTGATCAATGAAAACCAACCATGACTATCATGAAAGCAGAATTCAATGAAATCCAACAATGTCTTGCGTGAAAGCATAAATAACAAAAGAGGCGTAAGACGTAATCAACATGAAGACGGAATTATCATGAAGGAACATAAAACGATCTATCATAAAGGAGTGTATAACATAATCAGCATGAAACCGAAGTTAACCACGACAGTATGAAAACATACTTGACATAAAACCATAGTAACTTATGAGGGGACATGAAAAAAATTTTATGCCAATAAATCATGAGAAAAATTTTATGCATGAAAACAGTGCATGAATGCGTAATGTTAGTTTATAAAAACCTTTTATATGTGCGAGGGGACGCCTATGGGTCGGTCCCAAAACAAAAGACACGGCGAGAGGACGCCAATGGGTCGGTCCCAAAATTAAAAGTTTCGATAAAAGCACATGCGACTAAATAGGGCAAGTCCTGTACCAACCATTACTTAGTCATAATCCCTGCAACAATGATACATGAAACATAAATAAATGAAACTCATATGTCAAAATATATCAGAAAAAAAAATTTTATGTGACTAATTATGAACTACTGGGGTTTAGTCCACATAGCCACAGTTCACGAGGAACATTATGCATGAAATAATGACACATAACTAAATATGAATGACGGTTGTCCATCCATATTAGTAAAACAATATCGTTGAAAACATCAAGGTTAAAACCTCAAGGTGCTGAAAACGTCATGGTTAAAACAACAATGCGCTGAAAACATCAATACGTGGAATAACAAATGTTGGCTTAGGAAGCTCCTGGTGACTACCCACTAGTCACAGGTCAAGTTTTAGAGCCTACAGGTCGAAGCCTTGGCTCTGATACCATAATTGTAATACCCCATTTTGATAATGGAATGTCACGCGTAATTATGGCGTGTCATCAAAGCATACAAGGATAAATGTATAAAACATTACATGGCCATAGGGATAACCGGAATCAAACACCAGTTCCCAAACATAAGCCCAAAACATAATAAAGCAAAAGAAATGAATGAAAGACTAAACAAGCATAAGTATATGAAGGCAAAAAGAAAAGAAGTCTCTAGTAGCTTCCATTCTATGCACCTCCTCCAAATGCTCGAGTCTTTCCTAGGGTACCTGCCGTTTTGGGACATGGAAAGGAAAGTAACGGCTGAGCAAAACGCTCAGTGCATGGATATAGACATAGTATGAATGACTAATCATAATAAAGACTTAATAGCAGCGGAAATGTATAAGTCCTGGAAAACCTGGAACATGTTCATAAAACTGGTTTTATAGTTTGAAAAGCCTTATGTTTATCTTATGAAAATGTTTAACATATTTTACCATTAGCCAATATAGGTCATGAAAATCCACCGTGCATGAATACTTGGAGGGCTGACCTCATCATGCAAATTAGAGGGGCTGCCTCTAATTTAATATACTGGTTTTGGGTAGGAGGGATCAGCTCCTTGTGAAGGATGCAAGGCACACACCATATTCACCATGAAATCCTGACTGAAACATGTAACTAGGATGCACCCATACGCCCCACATGATAAATATAATAATATGGCCAAAACTGAAGGGACGCCAAGAGCAATCACTCCGCTGTGGGGAAGTCATAACACCAGTGCCTCTAGTGTTATGGTTATGGTACCTCCATAACTAGGTGAAACTGGTCATGCATGTATATGGCTTTAGGTATTCTAATTAAACATAAGCAATTCAGAAACATATAAAACGTATACTGGGAAAACAGTTGGCTGCATACGGGGAATCCTAATAAGGAAAGAATGTCCATACTAAAAGGACGGGAATCCGTACCTTATGTCCAGTGAACGAAGAAGACGAACTGAGAAGAATCCTACTTCCGTATCACTAATGCTACATGAATACATACGTGAATAAGTATCTAACTACTAAATACGTAACTGGTTTATATCATGTCTTAGCTTATTTTATATGTTCATATCATGTTTTACTGTTTAAAATCTTAAACTGTGTTTATCTTATATTCTGTCTATTCTGATTAAGTATTTCTGGTATTTCATGTATCATTATACTTACTGTGTAATAATAAGTAACTTTCCAAAAATAGCAGGTTTCCTAAAATAGAAAGATACAAAAAATAGAAAGTTTCCAAAAATAGAAAGTTTCCAAAAATAGAAAGTTACCAAAAATAGAAAGTTTCAAAAAATAGAAAGTTTCCAAAAATAGAAAGTTACCAAAAATAGAAAAGTTCCAAAAATAGAAAGTTTCCAAAAATAGAAAGTTTCCAAAAATAGAAAATTTCCAAAAATAGAAAGTTTCCAAAAATAGAAATACTGCTTAAAATAGATAAGTTTCTAAAAATAGAAAGTTTCCATAAATAGATCAGCTGCCTTACTTAAATAAGTTTCCATAAATAGATTAGCTGCCTTAATTAAATAAGCTTCTAAGTATATAAGCCTAAGTGTTTTTCCGATTATTTTCTAAGTCATAATGATATAATGCATAGTTTATTAATTATTTCATGTAATTTAAATAAACTATAGGTTAAAAGTATTTAATTAAAATATATCATGTTTTTAATTACATAAAGTTAAATACTTAGGTTAAAACATGTATTATTATTTATTAATAATATAACCTAAGTCATGTTAATTAATTAATTATAACCATGATTTTTAAATAATTAATTAATTATAAGTCTAAAAATATAAAATACTTAGTTTAATAATTTCATGATCTAATAATTAAATTATAACCTAAGTCATGTTATTAAATTAATCATGTCATATTTATTAATTTAATTTTAACATATGATTATATAAAAAAATAATCTTAACATAAACCGTGAACCGGATCTTGACTAGAAACCATGAACCGGACATGAAATCGACACCATACCCCGAACCACTTCGGGGTTCCCTTTGTCTTGCTGCTTCCGCGGGACCCACACCACCCAACCGGGACCATATGGTCTCGGTGGTGGTCGAATAGCCAAACCGAGACCCCCTTGGGGTTCGGTTTAGGCGCCGGCCAACAAACACCCCTAAAACAACCCTTTTTTATTTACCCAATAACCCTTTTCATGTTAGATCTATGTTTTTTATTAGGTTTTAAAAACATCATGTTCTTAATTAATTATTAGATCAAATCAAAAAGAAAAAGG
This sequence comes from Glebionis coronaria, assembly GCA_025667525.1. NCBI lineage: Eukaryota > Viridiplantae > Streptophyta > Magnoliopsida > Asterales > Asteraceae > Glebionis > Glebionis coronaria. Next base: position 494,174,308 of record CM046881.1, read on the forward strand.
GTAAAAAGAATATACCGAATGCGTGGATCTAAACGAGGATGAACAAACACGAACACTTTCACCAAAAACCAAGATCAAAATCAAATAAACACCCTCCTTGGTGTGTTTATGTGTGGCGGCCAAAAAGAAGAAGAAGAGGAGAAAGAGAAAAACTTTTTAGGGTTTTTGGTGTTTTCCTATAAAGGGAAAAATGACCAAAATCTTTCCTAATTCCTTGTTTTAGTAAAAACTGATGGGCTAAGCCCATCTTCCCTCCCTAATTTCGTGGTATGGGGCCCACATGGGGTAACCCATACATTTCCTGAGTCTAAATATTATAGTAAAAACTGATGGGTTAAGCCCATCTTCCCTCCCTAATTTCGTGGTATGGGGCCCACATGGGGTAACCCATACATTTCCTGAGTCTAAATATTATAGTGTGTTCTCGTGTGTTCTCGTGTTCGTAATTTACGTGTTTTAATTAGTTATCAATCGTGACTTAATATATTTATTTGTGTTCGTAATAAATATATATACGTAATTAATGTTATCTCGTGATTTAATTACGTTCATGATTTCATGATCGCATGTTCGTGATTAATTATTGTTTAAATAATTATTGCGTGTTCGTGCGTGATAAATACTTATCGTGTTCTAATACGTACGTAATACGTAAAATCGTAACACGTAAACGTAATCGTACTATAAAAGGAAAGTTTTAATCTAGTACGTACGATCTTAAGGGTACTATTCTAGGTAAAAGCATGCGGGTTTTACACTGTTGGTGTCCTATCTTAACCTGTTGGTATGTCTGGTACATAGATATGGACGTAGCTGTATCCTGCTTCGTAGAAACTTCATACCATAGAAGGTTGCGAAACTCTGAGTCTCTGAATCTAGACTTCTCTTAGCGTAGGATTTTCTAGAACACCTAATGTAGTGTAGGGTTCTCTCCTTTACGCATAAGCAGAGTCATGGTAAGATTGACCGTAGAAACCAATGTGATTCAGCGTGTCACTGTAATCAACCAAAATTGATATTGGAAAAAAATTTCCAGGTAAAATTTCTCTTGTCATAGAATTTGCAACATAGAGAAGATATGGTCTCCTTTTCTTCTCTATACTTAGAGGAAATCAGGTTACCCTCAATGAAAACGCTGATGAGTTTGCTTATGAGTTCATGGAAACTCAATTTATTAAGTCCATAATGCTGTTGGAGCATTGATGAGACAAATTCAAAATCGTAAATCTAACATGACCGATTCGTGCACGAATAGCAGTCATGGACAGGTCCTGCTCTTTCACCCGTCACTATTGGAAGCATGATCATGAATCTGATCTTGTCAATACGTGGAGGAGAATAACGGTCATGAATGGTGATTTGTTTTAAAAAAAATCGACGGTAGTTGACACATAAACTTATGTTACCGTCCTTCTCCTTGAAGGTTCTTCTGGAGTGTAAGGGATAATTTTGGTTAATCCGTTGGTTATGCGTGAAAGGACTTCAGTAGTCGTGTCTTACTGTCAGCTAGAAAATTTTAGCAATTATGGCTAACAAAGCACGTGTTTGGAAAACATAGATAATTTGTACAGATTTTCCTGATGGAAAATCAAGCTGATGTATTCAGGAGCCTGAACATTACTGTACATAATTATGAATCGTAGCATGGTGTGCTATTCATAGTCCATAATTAGGATGAAATTCATCTCGTGTCTGTCCGAGGAAATGCGCTAGCAACTTGGATCTCATCATTAAGCTGAAGGAAAACCTTCGTATACGTGGGAATACGAAAGGCGTCCTTCATGGTCATGAATATATGGAATATGGTGAAAGAAATGAAAGTGACATCAGCAACGTGACAGTTCTCACTAATGCGCCGGTAATGGTATTGAAATTCTTGTGGCCTGATTAATACATGGCACAACAAAATGGATATACCCTTGGAGGGTACCTTGAATTTCTTAGAAATGTTTCATAGTTGGACGTGAGTCATGTGTCTTGACTCGTGTCTTGGAACTATAAGCATGACATATGTCTTAACTGGTGTCTTGACATGTGTCTTCAGAAAGTATACGTGAGACATGTGTCTTGACTGATGTCTTGACATGTGTCTCGAGACGTAAAACAATAGAACTACAATATTAGGTTATTATGCCAGAATTGTCGGATCGGTTGGACTATTGATCATTTGTATGTCTGATCACGTCTGCGGCCGGAGCCTCGGTTGCGATTTCTAGGATAGTTGTTGTCATAGTAGTGGATACTATCGTCCTGTCTGTCAGTTCCATGATGGTCATTCTCATAACCGTGATTCATGTAACTATTCAGCTGAGTGGCCGGCTGGTACCGGTCTGCACTCATATGGCTGAAATGACAGCCGAATGACGTGTGACATGTAACTAAGAATTAGGGACAATCATTGACGGAAATCGTCTGATGGTGAAGCATCTTCTCGTCCAATTGCTCTGCTCTGACGCCTTTGTCTTCGTCTTGTAGGATCTCCAGGTTGTGAACAGCATCCGCATCTCGTAGCGTCTCCGAACGTCAGCAGCAACAACCTTTAGTAACATCTCCAAGTTATGGGCGGTATCAGCAATGTTGTAGAATATCAGCAATTGAGAATACGCCTGAGATGATTCAGAATCGACTAGCGAATACTCGTGAAGTATTGAAAAAGGAATACACATGGATTAAGGTACGTGTAATACACATGAAATACGGTACGTGGAGTACGCGTGGAATGCACATGAAATGATCGGTATGGGGTCGATCATTTATCATGATTTAAGGAAAGTATACCGGTTAAACGGTTAGGAAAACCATCATGATAACCTGGCAGTATTTGCGTAGACATCATTTTGGTTATATCGAGAAACGTTAAAGTGTGGTAACACAAAATTCAACGATGGTTTGCCTGACAGCATGATCAATGAAAACCAACCATGACTATCATGAAAGCAGAATCCAATGAAATCCAACAATGTCTTGCATGAAGGCATAATAACAAAAGAGGCGTAAGACGTAATCCACATGAAGACGGAATTATCATGAAGAAACATGAAACGATTTAACATGAAGGAGTGTATAACATAATCAGCATGAAACTGAGTTTAACCATGACAGTATGAAAACATACTCGACATAAAAACATAGTAACTTATGAGGGGACATAAAAAAATTTATGCCAATAAATCATGAGAAAAATTTTATGCATCAAAACAGTGCATGAATGCGTAATGTAGTTTATAAAAACCTTTATATGTGCGAGGGGACGCCTATGGGTCGGTCCCAAAACAAAAGACATGGCGAGGGGACGCCTATGGGTCGGTCCCAAAGTTAAAAGTTTCGATAAAAGCACATGCGACTAAATAGGGCCAGTCCTGTACCAACCATTACTTAGTCATAATCCCTGCAACAATGATACATGAAACATAAATAAATGAAACTCATCTATCAGAACTTATCAGAAAAAAAATTTATGTGACTAATTATGAACATTAGGGTTCAGTCCACATAGCCACAGTTCACGAGGAACATTATACATGAAACAATGACACATAACTACATATGAATGACGGTTGTCCATCCATATTAGTAAAACAATATCGATGAAAACATGAAGGTTAAAACCTCAAGGTGTTGAAAACATCATGGTTAAAACAACAATGCGCTGAAAACATCAATACGTAGAATAACAAACGTTGGCTTAGGAAGCTCCTGGTGACTACCTACTAGTCACAGGTCGAGTTTTAGAGCCTACAGGTCGAAGCCTTGTCTCTAATACCATAATTGTAACACCCCATTTTGATAAATGTAATGTCACGCGTAATCATGGCGTGTCATCAAAGCATGCAAGGATAAATGTCTAAAATATTACATGACCATAGGGTAAACCGGAATCAAACATCGGTCCCTAAACATAAGCTCAAAACATAATAAAGTAAATGAAATGAATGAAAGACTAAACAAGCATAAGCATATGAAGGCAAAAGGAGAAGAAGTCTATGACAGCTTCCATCCTATGCATGACCTCCAAAATGCTCGAGTCCGTCCTTGGGTACCTGCCGTTTTGGGACATGGAAAGAAAAGTAACGGCTGAGCAAAACGCTCAGTGCACGGATATAGACATAGTATGAATGACTAAAACATAATAAAGACTTAATAGCAGTGGAAATGTATAAGTCTTGGAAAACCTGGAACATATTCATAAAACTGGTTTTATAGTTTGAAAAGCCTTATGTTTATCTTATGAAAACTGTTTAACATATTTTACCATTAGCCAATATAGGTCATGAAAATCCACCGTGCATGAATACTTAGAGGGGTGACCTTATCATGCAAATTAGAAGGGCTGCCTCTAATTTAATATACTGGTTTTGGGTAGGAGGGATCAACTCCTTGTGAAGGATGTAAGGCACACACCACATTCATCATGAAATCCTGACTGAAACATGTAACTAGGATTCACCCATACGCCCCACATGATAAATATAATAATATGGCCAAAAGCTGAAGGGACGCCACGAGAAATCACTCCGCCGTGGTGAAGTCATAACATCAGTGCCTCTAATGTTATGGTTATGGTACCTCCATAACTAGGTGAAACTGGTCATGCATGTATATGGCTATAGGTATTCTAAATCAAACATAAGCAAATCAAACATATAAACTTATACTACGGGAAAACACTTGGCTGCATACGGGGAATCCTAATAAGGAAAGAATGTCCATACTAAAAGGACGGGAATCCGTACCTTATGTCCAGTGAACGAAGAAGATGAACTGAGGAGAATCCTACTTCGGTATCACTAATGCTACATAAATACATACATGAATAAGTATATGCTTACTAAATACATAACTGGTTTTATGTCATGTCTTAGCTTATTTTATATGTTCAAATCATGTTTTACTGTTTAAAGCCTTAAACTGTGTTTATCTTATATTCTGTCTATTCTGATTAAGTATTTTTGGTATTTCATGTATTATTATACTTATTGTGTAATAATAAGTAACTTTCTAAAAATAGCAGGTTTCCTAAAATAGAAAGTTTCCCAAATTAGAAAGTTACAAAAAATAGGAAGTTTCCAAAAATAGAAAGTTTCCAAAAATAGAAAGTTTCCAAAAAAAGAAAGTTTCCAAAAACAGAAAGTTTCCAAAAATAGAATTACTGCTTAAAATAGATAAGTTTCTAAAAATAGAAAGTTTCCATAAATAGATTAGCTGCCTTAATTAAATAAGTTTCTAAATATAGAAAGTTTCCATAAATAGATTAGCTACCTTAATTAAGCTAAGTATATAAGCCTAAGTATTTTCTGATTATCTTTCTAAGTCATATTGATATAAGGTATAGTTTATTAATTATTTCATGTAATTTAAATAAACTATAGGTTAAAAGTAATTAATTAAAATATATCATGTTTTTAATTAAATAAAGTTAAATACTTAGGTTTAAACATGTATTATTATTTATTAATAATATAACCTAAGTCATGTTAATTAATTAATTATAACCATGATTTTTAAATAATTAATTAATTATATGTCTAGAAAATATAAAATACTTAGGTTAATAATCTCATGATCTAATAATTAAATATAACCTAAGTCATGTTTTATTAAATTTATCATGTCATATTTATTAATTTAATTTTAACATAAGATTAATAAAAAAATAATCTTAACATAAACCGTGAACCGGATCTTGACTAGAAACCATGAACCGGACCCGTAATCAACACCATACCCCGAACCAAGGTTGGGGTATCCCTTGTTTGCTGCTGCCGTGGGACCCACACCACCATACCGAGACCATGAGGTCTCGGTGGTGGTTCATATGCCAAGCCGAGACCCCTTAGGGGTTCGGTTTAGGCGTCGGCTAGACAAACACCCCTAAAAACCCTTATTTTGATTTACCCCCATAATCATAGACATGTTTTATAAATGTTTTTAATTAGTTTTTAAAAACATCATGATCTTATGTAATTTATTAAATCAAAAGATAAAAGAAAAGGATTAAAAAGGTTATACCGAATACGTGGATCGGTCAAGGATGAACACACACGAATGCTTGTAATAATTCCAAGGTTAAAATCAAACCGAATCACCCCTCCATGGTGATTGTAGGTGGCGGCCATAGAGGACAAAAGGAAGAAGGAAGAAAACTTTTAGGGTTTTTGTTATTTTTCCTATAATGTGAAAATGACCAAAATCTTTCCTAATTCTATGTTTTAGTAAAAATTAAAATGGGCTTGGCCCATTCTTCCTTCCTAACTTTGTGGGTAATGGGGCCCACAAAGGGTAACCCGAATGTTTTCCGTGTCTAAAATATTAGTGTGTTCTCGTGTTCGTGTTTTACGTGTTCAAATTAGTTATCGATCGTGACTTAATATATTTATTTGTGTTCGTGATAAATATATATATACGTAATTAATATTAGCTCGTGATTAAACTACGTTCATGATTTCATGATCGCATGTTCGTGATTAATTATTGTTTGAATAATTATAGTATGTTCATACGTAATAAATACTTATCGTGTTCTAACATGTACATAATACTTAAAATTCTTATACTTGAACGTAAACATATTATAAAAGAAACGTTCTAATTATGTACTTACGATCTTAAGGTTACTATTCATGGTAAAAGCATGCGGGTTTTACAGGCTTCCCGCTCGGTATGATCCCTCCATAGGATTTTGACGAATGGAATCGTCTTCCTTCTCATGACTCGTTCTTGTCTGTCAAGAACTCGTTCGGGTTATTCTATAAAAGTGAGATCTTCACGTATCTGTTCCAGTGGATACTGAACCATGTGAAGGGGATGATACTGGTACCCTCTGAGTAAGGACACATGAAACACATCTAGCACGATGCTTATCGGCGTAACTCTTCTGACGTGACCGTGCTTCCTGAAGTTTCTGCTTAGGTACTGCGATCTTTTCATTGGTCATCTCTATGATTTCTGGTCCTTCAAGTTTTCGCTCGCCAACCTGATCCCAGCAGATTGGGGCGCGACACTTTCTGCCATACAACATCTCGAAAGGAGCATACTTGATACTTGCGTGCCAACTGTTGTTGTATGCAAACTCTACCAAACAGATGTAATCGTCCCAATCACCCATCCATTCCAACGCACATGAGCTCAACATGTCTTCCAATGTCTAAATCGTTCGTTCTGACTGTCCGTCCGTTTGAGGAAGAAAAGTCGTGCTAAGCTTAAGTTGTGTACCCCAAGCTTTCTGCAGACTCTTCCAAAAGCGCGAAGTGAATCGAGGATCTCTGTCTGAGACGATGCTGGATGGAGCACCGTGGAGTCTCATGATCTCTCTCTTCTATACGTATCGGCGAGTTTACTTACCGGATCTTCCTTGCGGATCGGTAAGAAATGAGCTGATTTGGTAAGTCGATCAACGATAACCCAAATCACATCGTGCTTCCTCTTGGTGGGCTGAAGACCGGTAACAAAATCCATGGTGATTTTGTCCCACTTCCACTCTGGAATATCTAACGGTTGAAGGAGACCGCCAGATCGCTGATGCTCGATCTTAACCTGCTGGCAGGTAAGACATTTGGAGACGTAAGTGACCACATCCTGTTTCATACCACTCCACCAAAAGTACTGCTTGATTTCATGGTACATCTTAGTCGAACCAGGATGTATAGAGAATGGGGAGCTATGAGCTTCAGCTAACAAGGCTTCCAGGAGTTCTTGGTCATCAGGAACACAAAGTCTCGTGCCCTGCCATACGATACCATCTGCATCTACTCTGAATTTCGTCTGTTTCTCCAAATTCTGTACTATCGCCCAGATTTCTCCATCATCTTTCTGAGCTTCCTTGATCTTAGAGAGTAACTCGGGTTCTACTCTAAGATTAGCCCAGTAACCATGCTGTCCACGTACCATGATCTCGATGTCTAGTCGCTCCAAGTCTCTTATGATTTCCTCTTCGATTTTAATGCCGTTGATCATTCCGGACTTCCTGCTAAGAGCATCTGCTACTACATTTGCCTTCCCGGGATGATACTGTAGATTAATGTCATAATCCTTCAATTCACGTTGAGTGAATATATACTTCAAGCTCTTGTGGTCCGTGAAAATGTCACATGATTCTCCATATAAGTAGTGCCTCCATATCTTCAATGCAAACACGACTGCAGCAAATTCCAAGTCATGCGTGGGGTAATTTTCTTCATAAGGCTTAAGCTGCCATGAAGCGTACGCGATCACTTTCCCATGTTGCATGAGAACACAGCCAAGTCCCTTCCCCGATGCATCACTATAGATTTGAAATCCACCCGTACCAGATGGGAGAGTAAGAATAGGTGCAGATACTAGCTTCTGCTTCAGGTCTTCAAAGCTCTTCTCTCGTTCTTCAGTCCAGATGAATTTCTCCCCTTTCCGCATCAGTTTGGTCAATGGTAGTGCTAAGCGGGAAAAGTTCTCCACGAACCTACGGTAATAGCCAGCTAAACCTCAGAAACTGCGGACTTCCGTCGCTGATGTCGGCCTTGGCCACTTAGTAATGGCCTCAACCTTCGCTGGATCCATAGTGATTCCTTCTGCTGATATAATGTGACCTAAGAATGCCACTTTGTCTAACCAGAACTCACACTTGGAGAATTTAGCATACAACTGCTTCTGGCAAAGAATCTGTAGTACTGTACGAAGATGGTCTTCGTGTTCCTCCTTGGACTTTGAGAAAATCAGGATGTCATCGATGAAGACAATGACGAACTTGTCCAAAAATTCATGTAAGATTCTGTTCATCAAGTCCATGAACACTGCTGGAGCATTTGTTAGGCCAAATGGCATAACTACAAACTCGTAGTGGACATAGCAGGTACGAAAAGCAGTCTTGGCGATATCCTACTCCTTAACCCGTAGCTGATGGTAGCCTGACCTAAGAACAATCTTGGAGAAGTGTTTGGCCCCTTGAAGTTGGTCAAACGGATCGTCTATACGTGGCAGTGGATACCTATTCCGGATAGTATTCTTGTTGAGCTCGTGATAGTCTATGCAAAGACGTATACTGCCGTCCTTCTTCTAAACAAACAAGACCGGTGCACCCCATGGAGATGCGCTCGGTCGAATGAAACCTCATTCAAGAAGTTCTTGCAGTTGATCCTTCAGCTCCTTCAGCTCTATGGGAGCCATGCGATAAGGAGCCTTGGAGATTGGTTCAGCTCCTGGAATAAGCTCGATACTGAATTCCACTTCTCGTGCAGGTGGTATGCCCGGAAGTTCTGCTGGAAAAACATCTTGGAATTCCGACACTATAGGTTGATCCTGAATTGGTGGAGATTCAACATCCATGTCGTGAACCGTAGCTAGATAACCCTCGCAGCCATGTGACAGTAGTGCACGCGCTTGCAGGGTAGATATGATTTGTACAGACCGTTCGGGTATGAACCCGTTATGAATGTACTCTGGTGCATTAACATCACCGAAGATAACTCGATATGAATGGCAGTGTATGGTAGCATGATGCTTGGATAGCCAATCCATGCCCAAAATCATGTCGAAGTCATTCATGTCCAGCGGAAGTGCGTCAACAGGTCGGACCTTATCGTCGAATTCTAGGGGAAGACTCTTGTATACATGGGTGATTAATACAGAGTCCCTCAAAGGCGTGAAAATAGTAAGCCTATTCTCTAGTGGCATGGGGAGTATCCTAATGTTCTTAGCATAAGCAGTAGAAATAACTGACTGAGTAGCACCCGTGTCGAAAAGAACACATGTAGCTTGACCATACATATACAAGATTCCAGTGATGGTACCTGTAGACTTGTTGGCCTGGTCTCGAGATGTCGTGTAGACACGCCCAGTGGTAGGAGGCGGCTTGGAATCACCATGTACCGATGTACCCTCCATCTCGCCCTTACGGCAATCCTTCATGATATGGCCAGGAAGACCACACTTGAAGCATGCGTCAGTGTTACGGCGACATGGCCCTGGGTGACTACGGTGGCAAGTAGATCAAAGAGGATGAGTGATACAAGTGATTTGCTATGGTTCGGATTTAAGTTCTCTCAGAATCTCCTCGAATTGATCACGGCTCTAAGTGGAATGATTTGTTCTTGGTTAATAAGAAAGATTTGGTTTGTTTATCTATTCTGAACTAATGACATATAAGTAAGTGGCGTTGAGTAAAATTAAAGCTTTTAAAAGATTAAACTAGATTGACAAGTTAAAACTGAATGCTTGAAAACGTAAAGAAAAGATTAGACGAATACTTTGAAAACTTAATTGAACTAACACTTAAAAACTTTGCTAAAACTTTAAAACTTAAAACCTTAAGCTATCGGAATATAATTAAAACTGGTTCATCGGAATCGAGTCCCAGATCGGAATGTGCCATTAGAATAATTGTCAAAACAATCATCGGAATAATTAAAAGGCAAGCTGTCGGAATGATGTCTATCGAAATACAGTTCTATCGGAATGTTCTAGATCGGAAAGTCTGATCGGAATATCGTAAACACTTATGTCGCAATGACTTACTATCGGAATGTGGTAAATAAAAATTGGCCAGAGTTTCGACTTAAAAAGGACCTTAGTCCCGTCGGAATGTGCGATCGCAATAAGCGATCGCAATCCAGATCGGAATAAGGGGTAAAGACCACCCGATCGCAAAGTAAAACCCTTAAGGGTTATTGCGATCTAAACCAATGAAACCGTCGGAATGTGCATAAACCCTTGGATTGCGATGGATACAAAATTCAATCCGAGAATAGTAATAAGCAGAAACTTCAATAAGCATACACAATAAGCTATTTTAACCAGGACTTTAAATAACTCAAAAAGCTAAAATTTGACAACTTTTAAAAACATGTGATCATAAACTTTATAAACGAAGCTTTTGAATGACTAAAAACTTGATGAAATTCGAAAACAATAAGCTTAAACAAGAGATAAGCCAATAAGCATGGAGAACTTATAGCCTAAATCAAATAAAAGCTTAAAAAGTAGTAAAAAGATTAATCTTTTAATTACTTGAACATGAAACGGAACCAAACCGTGAGGATTGTAGCTTTCGGATTAAAGGCAAAATGAAACCAAGAAAAGTAGGAAGAGATTAAAGAACACAAACTTAAACTTAAACTTTTAATTAAGAAACTTAGAATACAAAGATTCATGAAAAGCTTAAAATTTGAAAGATGAAAACAAGGAAAAATTTAGTGAGAGAAAGTTGGGAACTTTCTCTCTCTAAAACTAGAGAGAAAATGAAAACTAAAAACTAAACTAAAGACTGAGGCCCTTTAAAATTGTGAAGTGGAATCTTTATATAGGCGTGTGATATGGGCTTGTGAATGGGCTTTGGTATCGGGCTTCTTTTCTTCTTTCTTCTTTAGTCTTTACGTTTCTTTAAATAAACGTTTCCGACTTTGGAATTTGAGAAGTGTCGGTGAATAATTCCAACTCGTCTTATGATCTTTTGTTTAATAGACTCGAGTTCTTCGACATATATGAATCTTCCATCTTTGGCTCTATTCTTCGATAAATCTTCAAATAGGCACAATGACTTCAAATCTTTTGCATATCTTGGACAATAGACTCCGTCTTGAGTCTTTTTCTTTGATAAAACCCGTGCAATCCCATGTTTTCTTCAATATTCATCCGGTTGACTCTGAAAGCACAATAAACACAAAAACCACGCATAATTCCAAACAAATGATATTAAATACGTGTTTTGGTCTTGTTTTAGCCAGAAATAAGTGGTAAAAGGATGGGTGTTTTCACGCCTATCAAATCCCCTACACTTAACCATTGCCATGCCCTCATGCAATGCTTAGTGATAAAGCAAATTTTTACTTTTCTCATAATCAATCAACCTTGGCCTTATTAAAATACTACTAAACAAAAATTAAAGTACTAAGAGAAATTAAAGCTTTAAAGTAAACAAAAGGATGGAAATAACTTGCAAAGAGATCAAGGACTTACATTAGGGCTTCGGTGCTGCGAAGATTTATCACCCTCAAGTTTCACGTTCCCCAAACTAAGCTTAAAAACGAGATCATTGTTATTATAAGTTAGCAATTCAAACACTTACACACATGGCTTAATTAAATGCTTAAACTCCCTTATTCCTAGGTGTATCTCTTATATTTTATCTTTGTCTTAGAATGATCATGAAGATGCATTTTTGGACTTATTTCGATAGTTATTTAGGCTGAAAGCAAAGTAGGACGATTTGATCAATAGTTAGCTAAAGGACAAAATCTCTTAAAACTGCTTCTCGGGATATCAAAAAGTTCATATCTTGGCATAACTCGGTTCACGATTTGAGACCTTTCTCGGGCCGATATTTGGCATGTACTTCATACTTCATATCTTGAGAGACGTTCTTGAGATAATGGTATTCTCATCGTTAATAGAGTTTCTTCACTTGGAGACTTTTGAGGGGTACTCCAACTTTGTTGACCACGACTTCATGATTATTCTTCAATCTCTAATTGGGATTTTGAGATACAACGATCCGCCTCCTTTTCGGACTTGGATCTATTTATCCTCATACCTTGTTAGGGTCTTTTCGGATAGACTTCTCCATGATCTTTATGGGAGTTGATTGCTTTTCGTCGTGAGTCTTGATCCTTCATATTGATTTTGGGAATAATGCTTTTCACATCACTTTGGATCTTCAGCAATAAAATTGAATCCTCATGCCTTGTTAGGGCCTTTTCGGACTCGCCAATCTTCGCGCCCCGCTTCATAAGTTATGCCTTGGCTATGAACTCTTATCATTACCGAGCAACTTTTAAACGATCTTGGGCTAGAAGCTAAGTAACATTTCAAATCGTACGACCTTACTTATTGCAGATAAATTATTAGCAAGTGATGGGAGAATAGGCAGATAATTACACCAAGTGAGCTTGCGCAAGAATACCAACTTATAATTGACTCTATCATTTCTCGTTCTCCACAATTTAAAATCTCAAGTAATGAGACTCATGGATACTTAGCCTAATAAACCAATTAAGGTCTACATGGTTAAGGATACTAGCTAGAATAAACTTGGATAAGTCTATTCGGGTTGAGTCAAAATAATCGCAACGGGCCTAATATGTCAAAGACTTCTAAACTAGCTACACCACTTTATTAATATTTTTGACTTTATTGCGGGATATATACATATGAAAGAAACGATAAAAATTCAAAAATTACGACTAAATGGCCAAAGTTAATAAAAAATTTGAAAAATGCTGAAAAAGATGATTTTTTGGTTAAATGAAGGCATTTTCATGGAAAAGTCCACTTAAAACTTCGATAGAAGTCTCCCCTACACTTAAGATAAACATTGTCCTCAATGTTTAAGCATGTGGGAAAAGTCTCCCCTACACTTATGACATTGTGCACGTTGGTTAACTCAAGTTAAGGAAGAGACGACTAAAGTGATCAATTTCAAATGTGAGTATGAAGAAAATTGATTCACGATAGTTGAGAGATAGAACCGGATTTCGGATAACACGAAAGCACGGTTCTTCAAAGATTCCAAGAGTGCATTCATCCCTGTAATCACATCACCACACAAAAACAAACACCTATAGAGGCCCCCCTACACTTAGGAGGTTAAAACATAAAAGGATAGATACTCGGGTTGCCTCCCGAGGAGCGCTTGTTTTTGATAACCGAGTCACGAGCCTGACTCGACCCAAAATTAGTTCATGGGGAACTTGGTGAGGGATGGAATCATCTCCTGAGAGATGTCCTCACCAATGTACAACTTCACTCGTTGGCCATTCACCTTAAAATTTGGTCCATTAGGTTGAGCGAGCTCGAGAGTACCATATGGAAAATTTTGGGCAATGGTGAATGGGCCGGACCAACGAGATTTTAGCTTGCCAGAGAAGATTTTCAACCGAGAGTTAAAGAGTAAAACTTTATCTCCAACTTGGAACTCTCGGTTTTTAATCTTGGAGTCGTGAATGAGCTTAGTCTTCTCCTTATAGATCAAAGAATTTTCATAAGCCTCATTACGGAGTTCATTCAGCTTATTGAGTTGGATCTTGCGTAGGTCACCGGCTTTGTTGATATCAAAATAATCCCACTTCAAGGCCCAGTAAGCCTTGTTCTCCAACTCAATAGGGAGGTGGCATGCTTTCCCGTACACGAGAGGATATGGTGTACAACCAATCGGAGTCTTGTATGCGGTACGAAAAGCCCACAAAGCATCATCAAGTTTATCAGCCCATGAGGCACGATGCTCTCCCACGGTTCTTTCGAGAATTCGCTTTAATCCTCGGTTGGATATTTCAGCCTGGCCATTAGTTTGTGGGTGGTAAGCGGTGGAAAGACGATGATTTACACCATACTTAGCCATGACTCTAGCAAATTGGTCATTGTAAAAATGAGTCCCGCGATCACTAATAATGGCACGAGGCACACCGAATCTAGCGAATAGCGATTTCAAAAAGTTACAAACCACCCTTGCGTCATTAGTGGGTAAAGCTTTGGCTTCAACCCATTTGGAGACGTAGTCAACGGCTACAAGGATGTATTTGTTTCCTTTAGAGGAAGTGAATGGCCCCATAAAGTCGATACCCCAAACATCAAAGATTTCACATTCTTGAATGAAATTCTGAGGCATCTCGTCTTTATGTGTGATCTTGCCTTGTTTTTGGCAAGCATTACAATGTTTAACCATCTCGTGAGTGTCACGATAGATGGTGGGCCATTAAAATCCCGATTCAAACACTTTTTTGGCGGTGTAGTTGGGACCAAAGTGACCACCGGTGGGTCCTTTGTGGCAAGCGTCAAGGATTTCTAAAGCTGCCGGTCCATCAACACATCGGCGAATAATCAAGTCAGCACATTGCTTGAATAGATACGGGTCATCCCAAAAGTAAGTCTTAATGTCTTTGAAGAACTTCTTATTTTGCTGGGATGTTAACCCGTCAACGAGAATTCCACCCGCCAAGTAGTTTGCAATGTCCGTAAACCACGGGGTTTCATCAGCAGTCGAGTTGATAGACATTAAGGTCTCCAGGGGAAAAGAATCATTGATTTATTTGTTCGGATGATCCCCTTGGTAAGGATCCTCAAGTCTACTGAGATGATCCGCGGCTAGGTTTTCAGCTCCTTTTTTATCGCGAATTTCGATTTTAAATTCTTGGAGTAGCAAAACCCAGCGAAGAAGTCTTGGTTTGGAATCTTGCTTAGTCAACAAGTACTTCAACGCGGAATGATCGGTGTAAACGATTGTGGTGGAAAGGACAAGATAGGGGCGGAACTTTTCAAAGGCATAAACAACAGCTAAAAGCTCTTTTTCGGTTGTCGTGTAATGCAATTGAGCCCCAGTCATTGTCTTGCTAGCGTAATGGATTGGTTGGAAGTGTTTGTTCACTCTTTGGCCCAAAACCGCTCTAATAGCAAAGTCACTAGCATCGCACATCAACCCGAAAGGCAGCTCCCAATTAGGGGTAACCAAGACGGGTGCCTTAGTTAGCTTATCCTTAAGCGAGTTGAAGGCTTCGATACACTCTTTGGAAAAGATAAAAGGAGTATCTTTTTCCAAGAGGTGGGTCATCGGGCGAGCGATTTTAGAAAAATCTTTGATGAATCGACGGTAGAAGCCCGCATGACCAAGGAAACTTCTCACACCCTTCACTGTTGAAGGTGGAGGCAACTTAGCGATAACATCAACTTTAGCACGGTCTACTTCAAGACCGGCTTTGGAGATCTTGTGTCCAAGCACGATGCCCTCTTTTACCATGAAATGGCATTTTTCCCAATTAAGAACAAGGCGAGTGTCTTCACACCGCTTAAGCATACGTTCTAAATTGGCAAGGCAAGCAGAGAAAGAATCGCCATAAACCGAGAAATCATCCATGAATACTTCCATAGTGTCTTCCACCGTGTCATGGAAGATAGCCATCATACACCTTTGGAATGTCCCAGGAGCATTACATAAACCAAAAGGCATGCGTTTGTAAGAAAATGTTCCATAGGGGCAAATGAATGTGGTCTTTTCTTGGTCCTTAGGATCGATGGGAATTTGAAAATACCTGGAGAAACCGTCTAAGAAGCAGTAATAGTCATTACCAGCTAGACGCTCGAGCATTTGATCCATGAAGGGAAGAGGAAAGTGGTCTTTTCTCGTGGCATCATTGAGCTTGCGATAATCAATACAAACTCTCCACCCAGTAACGAGACGAGTGGGAATCAACTCGTTGTGTTCATTGGAAACAACGGTTATTCCGCCCTTCTTGGGCACACAATGGACGGGACTTACCCACGGCGAATCCAAAATAGGGTAAATCAAGTCGGCATCAAGAAGTTTGATAACCTCTTGTTTGATGACGTCATGAATTTTAGGATTAACCCTTCTTTGGCTCTGGATTGCGGGTTTAAAGTCATCTTCCATGAGAATCTTGTGAGTACAAAAGTTCGGATCAATTCCGCGGATATCGGAAATTTTCCAAGCAATTGCCTTCTTATGATCTTTAAGCACGGCGATGAGGCGAGATTTTTCTTCTTCTTTTAAGTCCTTAGCAATGATGACGGGTGACTTCTTCTCTTCTTCAAGGAACACGTACTCGAGATGGGGCGGCAACTCCTTAAGTTCTTCATCCGGAGGATTTTCGATGGGAGGCGTTTTCAAAGTCGGAGCATCGATAGCAATAACCGTGGGAGATGGTGGAGAAAGATTGTCTTCTTTGAGAAGGTTTTCAAAGAAACGCATGTCTGCATCCCAATCGGTGGGAGAATCGTCATTTGCTAAGTTCACATCTCCCATGGTGGCTTCAAGATCTTTCCAAAAGAAATCACTTTCTCCAAATAGAGACAGTGATGAATCAATAGAGGAAACGGTCTCAACATTGGGAAGAGAGGTAGGAATATTGTTACAAGCATCAATAAAGTGTTCTTCACAAGCCTCATCCAGAACGTCAATACAATTAACACTCTCGTATAAATAAGATTGTTTAGACAACTTTCCCATGTTGAAAATGATTTTATCGTCGCCCACTCTCATGATAAGCTCACCGGCTTCAACATCGATGAGAGTGTGACCGATCCTCAAGAATGGACGACCAACGATCAATGGCACACGAGGGTCCATGTCATAGTCAACGACAACGAAATCGGCAGGAAACGTGAATTTGTCGACTCCTACAAAGACGTCTTCGGCTATCCCCACTGGATAAGCAACTGTACGGTTAGCTAATTCCAAAGTCATTTTGGTAGGGACTAGCTCGGGGAGAGATAATTGCTTCCAAACACTTAGAGGCATTAGATTAATACTGGCACCTAGATCGGCTAGGGCCATGCAATTCTCTACTCACGGGAAGGTACAAGGGATTAAGAAACGACCCGGATCACCAAGCTTGGTTGGCAATTTCCTTAAGAGCACTGTAGAGCAATTCTCATTAAGTTGGGTGTTAGCAATATCAAGAAGCTTCTCCTTGTCGCTAAGAAGATCTTTGAACATTTTCGCATACTTGGGCATGTGAGCGAGAGCCTCAGCGAAGGAGATGTTAAAATTCAATTGTTTGAACATTTTAAGAAAGTTCGAAACCTGAATATCATCCTTGCTTTTGAGCTTCTCTTTCCTCAACCTAGATGGATAAGGTATATTGGAAGAAGAGGAAGGCTTTGGGAGAATAGGATCACTCACATCCGTGGGTGGAGGAGGGGTAGAAGTAAGAGGTGGAGAAATTGGGGAAGGAGAAGGATGAGGAATAGGAGCAGGTGACTCGTTCTCCTTAGTCACAATCATCGGTGGAGGTATAGGAAGCTCGGGTTCCTTAGTACCTTTGCCACTGCGAGTGGTGATTGCTTTTATCTTCCCTCTTGGATTCGTAACGGTGTTACTCGGAAGAGTACCCGAAGAAGAGGGTTGATTACCCTGGAAGAAACTAGCCATCATGTTTTTTAAGTCATTCGTTTGACTATCCAAAGTGTTTCTCATATCAGCTCTCAGATCGTTCTCTTTTTTCACCAGGTCTGCTTTCAAGTTGAGCACTTTCCGCTGAAGATTTCCCACGATCACATCGTTAGTCCTCATGTAGGTTTCCACTTCTTGGTGTTAAGCGGTGGGTTGGTTGGGAGGAGCATTGTATGCGGGTGGTTGATAAGCAGGTTGCTGGTAAACTTGGTTGTTTCTTTGAGGTGGATGTTGTTGTTTGTGAGGTGGTATGTATGGTCCACGAGATTGTTGTTGTTGTTGAGGAGGGCGGTTGAGGTTTTGTTGTTGGTTTGGATTGTTAGGGGTAAAACCGGGTGGTGAGAGATAGTTGTTCGAACGGTAGCTAAGCAGGTTGCGGTCACCTTGAGGACGAGCTTGATAAGCGGGTTGAGGATAGGTACCGTATGCAGCATTCACATTCTCAGAAGGGTAGTCTTGGGTGGCGGTACAAGTGGTGTAAGAGTGAGGACCCCCGCATATTTCACATGGTTGGCTAACAGCATTGACTTGAGCGTTTTTAGCATTGATGCTGTTGGTGTTGCTGGCGGTTTGGGTAGCAAGCGATTCAAGAAGCGCAGTGATTTTGTCAAGTCACTTATCGCTGTCACTATTACTAGCACTAGCGACATTGGTCCGAACACTCTTGGTTAGCACACGAGACTTATTCTCAATGACATCCCAAGCAGCATTGGAAGTCTTAGCCAAAAGATTACCCCCCGAGGCACTGTTTAGTGAATCTTGGTCATTCATGCTTAAACCGTTATAAAAAGTGTTAATTTGGTGCACTTTGGTAAAACCATGTTGTGGGCATTTTCTTAAAAGATCTTTGAAACGGTCCCAAGATTCACTAAAAGACTCATCGTACTTTTGTTCAAAATTAATGATTTCATTCCGCAAAGCGGTAGTACGAGAGGGTGGGAAAAAGTAGTTGATAAACTTGGTCTCCAAATCCGTCCACGTAAGAATACTCTGTGGTGGTTCCTTAGCAAGTCAATGCCGGGCTTGTCCCTCTAAAGAAAAGGGAAAAAGTTGTAAACGAATTACCTCTTGTGGAACACCATTGAATTTGACCGTATTCGTGAGTTGTAGAAATCTCTTGATGTGGTCATGTGGATCATCAATGGTACGCCCCAAGAATGGTTGAGCAGAGACCATCTGGATAAAGTCGGATTTGAGCTCAAAGTTGTTGGCTGCAAACGCGGGTATGACAATTGGATCATTGTTGCCATCTACATGTGCTTGCAGAAGTTCAATCATCGGGCGATTATCCGGTAGAGGCTCATTGTTGTTAAGAGGAGGATTGTTATTATTGTTGTTATTATTGTTGAGAGGTGGGTTATTGTTGTTGTTTTGTACACCGGCCATGTCTAAGTCTTCGAGAGGCTCGGGCTCTTGATAAGACGTTGATCGTGTACGCATGCACCTGCAAAAGAACTAACAAGGCAAAAACAAAGCAAAAATATTTTTGGTTTTTATGTTTTTCTAATTTTTAGGATTTTTGAAAATTTTATATGAAAAAGTAACGTTCACGGTGAACGGATCCCAAAATCCAAGTTCTCACAAAAAACTATTGATCTTAATGAGAAGAGCCGGCAGCGGCGCCATTTGATACAAGTCATTTGCTATGGTTCGGATTTAAGTTCTCTCGGAATCTCCTCGAATTGATCACGGCTCTAAGTGAAATGATTTGTTCTTGGTTAATAAGAAAGAGTTGGTTTGTTTATCTATTCTGAACTAATGACATATAAGTAAGTGACGTTGAGTAAAATTAAAGCTTTTAAAAGATTAAACTAGATTGACAAGTTAAAACTGAATGCTTGAAAACGTAAAGAAAAGATTAGACGAATACTTTGAAAACTTAATTGAACTAACACTTAAAAACTTTGCTAAAACTTTAAAACTTAAAAACTTAAGCTATCGGAATATAATTAAAACTGGTTCATCGGAATCGAGTCCCAGATCGGAATGTGCCATCGGAATAATTGTCAAAACAATCCATCGGAATAATTAAAAGGCAAGCTGTCGGAATGATGTCTATCGAAATACAGTTCTATCGGAATGTTCTAGATAGGAAAGAGTGATCGGAATATCGTAAACACTTCTGTCGCAATGACTTACTATCGGAATGTGGTAAATAAAAATTGGCCAGATTTTCGACTTAAAAAGGACCTTAGTCCCGTCGGAATGTGCGATCGCAATAAGCGATCGCAATCCAGATCGGAATAAGGGGTAAAGACCACCCGATCGCAAAGTAAAACCCTTAAGGGTCGGTGAATAATTCCAACTCGTCTTATGATCTTTTGTTTAATAGACTCGAGTTCTTCGACATATATGAATCTTCCATCTTTGGATCTATTCTTCGATAAATCTTCAAATAGGCACAATGACTTCAAATCTTTTGCATCTCTTGGACAATAGACTTCGTCTTGAGTTTTTTCTTCGATAAAACCCGTACAATCCCATGTTTTCTTCAATATTCATCCGGTTGACTCTGAAAGCACAATAAACACAAAAACCACGCATAATTCCAAACAAATGATATTAAATACGTGTTTTGGTCTTGTTTTAGCCAGAAATAAGTGGTAAAAGGATGGGTGTTTTCACGCCTATCAATGAGTAAATCCTCCAACAGGTGCTCTGGCTGGCTGGGAACCTGATAAAACGTTTTACATAAGACATGATAATAGGGTACAAAGGAAAATGCGGATAATCGTATGATTGAATACCAGTGATAGCTGGACGGCTAGGCTGTGAACCTCTCTGGTTCTGGTCCCTAGCGTTTCCATGGTTCCTGGTAGAAGTTTTGCTAAAGTGTCAGAATATGAGTTATAACATGAAATCATAAGAAAATTCGTAAGTATTAGGACCTGCTGCTGTTGGAGTGTCCAGCGTTGTTACAGTAATTATCATTACCGCCACGCCTATCCGTAGCAGAACGGTCGTTAGTCTGACCGTTTCCCTTGGGCTGATGAGGTTGCTGCTGAGTAGCCGGCTGAGACCGGTCCCCAGTTTTCTGCCTGGAAGATACATTTAAAGAGATGAATAATTGACATATATGGAAAGAATACGGATAGATCACCGCTTGAATACGAATGTTTACCTCTTGTCGGGTCTCTCAGCTTCCCCGAACTCATCTCTCTCCTGCAGCATCTCCAGCTTACGTGTTGCATCGGCCACTTGTGCTACAGTGTTGAACGTAGCACACACCAGATTGTTTGCGACCGATGTGCGAAGAGCCCAGCTAAAGTGGTGTGCCTGCTCTTCAGGAGTACCTGCTGTCGCGCCAAGGAAACCAGCTAAGCGAAGAAAGCTCTGCATAAACTCGTTGCTATTCTCCCCAGCTCTTTATTGGATCCCATGGTACTCTCTCTTGAGCTTGTCTTGCTCAGCCTTGGGAAAGAACTGCTCCATTACCTTGTCCTTGAACTAAGCCCAAGTCAATCCAGCAACCCACTCGTCACCACCCTCAGACTGCATCAACGCTAACCACCAATTTAGCAATTCGCCTTCGAACCGATAGCATGCCAACCTTGCCTTGTATGCGGGGTCACAACCCATAGCATTGAAAATCTTCTCGATGTGAGCCAACCAGCTTTCAGCATCACTGGGGCTATCTGTCTTCTCAAAAGATCGAGGACGGAGCTTGTTGAACCTCTCCAGCCATACTGCTAATGTCATTGGAGGAGGAGGAGGAGGTGCCTGATTATGTTGCTGATTGTTGGCAGCTTGAACCTCAGCCCTGATGTCGTTCCTCAGTTGAGGAAGCAAAGCTTGCATTGCAGCTTGGATTGCAGCATAGAGCTGTTCCTGTTCGCATGTGAGAACCATCTGACAGTAAAACATAAAACATATGATTAAACAGATCAAAACATAAAATATATATACATGAAAAAAATTTATACCAAAATTTCAAGAGAAAAATTTTATGCAAGAAAATTTTGTGTATGAATGCAAGATACAGTTTTATGAAAACTTTTATATGCTCGAGAGTGAACGCCTATGGTCAGTTCACCCAAAATAAAAGACATGGCACGGGGACGCCTATGGTTCGGTCCCAAATTTAAAAGTTTCGATAAAACACATGCGACTAAATAGGGCCAGTCCTGTACCAACCATTATGTTGGAAATTCACTTTATGTGACGACATTTAAGAATTCCCATTAGTTATCATAGTCACACACGTTTAGACTAGACTAGGTTCATGTATAGTTTAGTGTATCGTGTGTGACTATATATACCCCTCCTTAGCTTCCAAGGAAGGGGGGTTGCTTGTATTTTCATTTGTATTTTCATTTCCTTTCAATACATTTTCTTAATCTTTCACATACAACCTCTCTTCTCTCTCTCTCAACAATGGCTTCCACCATCTATCACCCTACTAGACCACCGGATTAGCTTTTAGCAAATCCTCAATTGGCATCAGAGCCTCGGTTCCATCCTTGGATCGTTCTTTTTTTCGATTTAGGTGGTCTATAAAAAAAAATTTGGTCCA
This sequence comes from Glebionis coronaria, assembly GCA_025667525.1. Taxonomy (NCBI): domain Eukaryota; kingdom Viridiplantae; phylum Streptophyta; class Magnoliopsida; order Asterales; family Asteraceae; genus Glebionis; species Glebionis coronaria. Next base: position 494,196,687 of record CM046881.1, read on the forward strand.
AATCTATATCATTTTTGTCACGGTTTGTTGTGTTTTTTATCATATTCACAAGTTTTTTGTCACGTCCTGTTATTTTTTGTCCACAGTTTCACTGGTTTCATTAAAACTTATTCATCTATGGTCAAAAGTTGTCATCGTGGTCAAAAGTTGTCTTGTTGTTTTTGATATTCAAAAAGTGGTCAAAAGTGGTAATCTGGTATTCATATTGTCTACTATTTCTGGTCCATTTTTTGATATGGTATTTTTTTTCTGGGTTTATCTTGTTGTTTATGATAACGAAGTTACCCAGAAAAATATTCAGATTCAGATTACCATACCCGGATTTTCAGGAACAAGGACATCTCGCGGATAAGATTTCAGATTCATGGTGCATCGCATTGAGTGCGATGGGTTGTCTACGATGTTACCATTGCGATGGGTACCATCGCGATGGGACATCGACTGCGATGGACTCTTCATGTTCAGACTGTGATGGGTCCTAGTTTAAACTGCGATGGGACATCATGTTACGATAGACTACATAGTTTAGACTGCGATGGGTCAAAGTTTTAGACTGCGATGGACTAAAAAGTTTAGACTGCGATGGCTTAAATTTTTAGACTGCGATGGGTCTAAAAAGCTTGACTGCGATGACCATCTGACTCATGTTACGATGGACATCTTTTGACTGCGATGGGTTCATTTTTTAAGACTGCGATGGAAATTCTTTTTGACTCCGATGGGTTTAAAAAATGTTTGACTACGATGCAGTTTAAAACTTACATGACCATGACCATGATGTTTAGACTTAACAATTGACCGAAACCATCTCAACCGAGTCAACTCGGTAATTACCGAGTTGACTCAGTTAACTCACTGAGTCGACTCAACTGCCAACCTTATATCACCACAACACCATCCATAACTAACCTAATCCCATCGTCTCCTAAAACCCCATAGACTCTAGAATCAAACCAACTTAATTATGATCTCAGTTTATGTTTCGACTTATATCTTTTAAAGATATAACAAGATCTTATTAAGGTCTATACATCGGAAACTAATCTTCACAGATCTAATGTTTGGAATTAACCACTTTTAATCTACGAAATCTAAGAATGATGTATAACAAGCATGTTATAATCAGTTCTTTATTTCGATTCAAACACATAAACCAACATGCAATCAATTACCTACCTGAGATCCTTCGAATGATTCCATTTGTTAGCCTCGAGAACAACTTATTGATCTTGAAGACTTGCTGCTCATTGGGCTTACTCGAATCACGGTATAGGTTTGCTTATGAGATTTCTAGATTTGAAGAGAATGAATATATAAGGTCAGTGTTTGATAATGGAGGTTTGATTTGATGATCTAAGATTAAAAGAGATGAGTTTTTAGCTATTTTTGTGGCTGCGTTTACAAGGAAATAAAATGGGGGCGGAGAATACTAGAATGAGTTTAGGGTTGGTTAACTGTGAGTGGAATTAGGAGTTGTGAGTGTTTTATACCAATTTGTGGACCAAGTATTTAATTAATGATGGGCATGTCTATCCGATTTTCACTTGCAAATTGTTGGACGAGGTTTCACAATGTCAATGGGCTGAAAATGATGGGTCGAAGGTTTGTTGACGTTGGCTAATTCTATGATGGGCCGTCTGACTTTTTTCTTATACACACAATTTTTTAAAAATTTGAATTTTTTGTATAAACATTGTGTGTATTAAGTTATACTTCGGTCAACATCGGGACAAAAGTGACGTGACAAAGTAACGTGACAAATGTGACGAGAATTTATTTGAGACGAGACCAAGAAAAAATGGGCGATTTTTTAGTGACTACAGATTTTTTTTGGATCGGGTATTAATTATTTGAAGACGGAGACGAATTTTTCGAAGGCGTGAACTTATTTTATCCTTCAAAGATAACTTGCTCGTGCTTAATCTTAGAATGACGACTTGGTTATCTAGTTTCCGGGATCGGGGTGGTTGGTTGATGACTCGGATAACTATCACTTAAAGGGGTTACACTGTTCTACTCAGTGTCACGCGCTTAGTCGACGTGGATAATTTCAAGAGGTGTTGTGCTTATAGACTTCTTCAATGATGCATTGAGTACTTAGAGATTTCTCCACCGTTCCTCATTCAACAATTGTGCAAGCTTAAGTCACAAGGTCGAAGGATTCTTATTCAGTTTCACGTTTGATGTATCCGGTTCATTCTATCAGTGGTCACTTCAAATTGCTTTCAAGTGGGTTGGTAAAGTTGGCCATGGAGAGTTTATGAGTAGAGATTTTCGATCAACTGCTGATTCTCACCGAATATAATTAAGCTTATTTATTATTCTCTCGAGATTTTCAGGTTCACGTGCTTACAATTTATTGATGGTTCTGAGTTTTGAAACCATCAAGGGGGAATAAGAAGACACATTGAACGCACAACGAGTACACGTGATGAAATTCATACCTTCTTTTGATTTGAAGACATTCCGGGATGACATTTGTCATAGCCGCAGAGAAAATCAGTGTTTTAACTCGTGGCGTTATCAATCTCTAAACGGTACACTACTGATTCGATGTTTAATTGTTTGGTTGTTGCAATTATTCATCATCATTATCCTATATGCATTCCCGGGACTTAATTGACTCTGGTGCATCTCCGGAAGAAGATATGTTCATTTCCGGGACTTAATTGACTCTGGTGTTACGATGTCAACTTCATGAATGGGATAAAGTGCCCACTTCAGTATTTGAGCTTCATAATTGGGATTAATTTACTTTCTTCAACTATGTGGAGGAAGAAATGTCTTGATTCTTTCTGGTATGCATAACTTGAACTCTCAAGGGGAAGAAAAATTCAGAAGAATTATTCAAGCGTGAGAATAGAAGTTGTTGATCTACTTTGTGTGCCCCAAACTTTCAATCCCTCTTAGCAACGTTATCATGTTATATGATGGGATTTGCTTGTTAGATTCCGCTGTGCGCTTAATCATTCTAAGCTTTATTGAAAGCTTTGAAGTTGCTTACGAGGATTGTCGGTTTAGGGGGAAGCTATTTAAAAGCTTCTACATCAAGTTTATGTGGCATGAATTAGGGGGAAGTTAATTCAGAAGCTTCTCCTTAACCAGAAGTGTATGGGTTACTTAGCTCGTGCCGTTACAGTATTTCTACTACAAGTTAAAGATGAGTCGTTTTGAAGACGAAGGCCTCAGAAGACTTCATCAGCATTGGACGCTTCATGAAAGCTCTAGTTCTTATCATTATGTACTTGTTAGGAAAAATATTGTAAGGAATTCTACACGTCGTCCCATGGGGGAAAATTGTTGGAAATTCACTTTATGTGACGACATTTAAGAATTCCCATTAGTTATCATAGTCACACACGTTTAGACTAGACTAGGTTCATGTATAGTTAAGTGTATCGTGTGTGACTATATATACCCCTCCTTAGCTTCTAAGGAGGGGTGTTGCTTATGTTCATTTGTACTTTCATTTCCTTTCAATACATTTTCTTAATCTTTCACATACAACCTCTCTTCTCTCTCTCTCAACAATGGCTTCCACCATCTATCACCCTACTAGACCACCGGATTAGCTTTTAGCAAATCCTCACATTACTTAGTCATAAATCTGCGACAATGACATATATATGTATGCATAAAAATGATGAATGCATGAAAACGACTGTCAGTTCTAGGAAGACCGTAGTGACTACCCACTAATCACAGGTCATATTTTGAGAGCCTATAGGTCGAAGCCTTGGCTCTGATACCATAATTGTAACACCCCATTTTGATAATGGAATGTCACGCGTAATTATGGCGTGTCATCAAAGCATACAAGGAAAAATGTCTAAACATTACATGACCATAAAAGGAAAATACCGGAATCAAACATCGGTAGTCCAAAAGTAAAGCTCATCACACACAAACATAAGTACTGTAAGGAAAGGACTAAACAATGTCCATAGCAAGTGTATCAAAGGAAAGATAATGCATAAAGTAAAGAAAGGCTTGAAAGCTTCCAGTCCATATGCACGTACGCTTAAAGTCTACGAGCGTCCCTGAGTACCTGTCGTTTTGGGAACATAGAAAAGGAAAACGGCTGAGCAATACGCCCAGTGTACGGATGTACAATAAAGCATGAATAGGATAAGCATATAACATATAACAGCGGAAGAAACTAAGTCCCGAGTAACCTGGTTAAGTCTTGGTAAAACTGGTTTTATAGTTTGAAAAGCCTTATGTTTATCTTATAAAAACTGTTTAACATGTTCTACCATTAGCCAATATAGGTCATGAAAATCCACCGTGCATGAATACTTGGAGGGGTGACCTCATCATGCAAATTAGAGGGGCTGCCTCTAATTTGATATATTGGTTTGGGTAGGAGGGATCAACTCCTTGTGAAGGATGCAAGGCACACACCACATTCACACTGAGTAATCTGCTGAAAACATGTAACTAGGATGCACCCAAACACCCCACATGATAAATATAATAATATGGCCAAAAGCTGAAGGGACGCCACGAGCAATCACTCCGCCGTGGTGAAGTCATAACATCATTGCCTCTAATGTTATGGTTATGGTACCTCCATAACTAGGTGAAACTGGTCATGCATGTATATGGCTATAGGTATTCTAAATTAAACATAAGCAAGTCAAACATATAAACTTATACTACGGGAAAACAGTTGGCTGCATACGGGGAATCCTAATAAGGAAAGAATGTCCATACTGAAAGGACGGGAATCCGTACCTTATGTCCAGTGAACGAAGAAGATGAACTGAGGAGAATCCTACTTCGGTATCACTAATGCTACATATATACATACATGAATAAGTATCTGACTACTAAATACGTAACTGGTTTTATATCATGTCTTAGCTTATTTTATATGTTCATATCATGTTTTACTGTTTAAAGCCTTAAACTGTGTTTATCTTATATTCTGTCTATTCTGATTAAGTATTTCTGGTATTTCATGTATTATTATACTTACTGTGTAATAATAAGTAACTTTCCAAAAATAGCAGGTTTCCTAAAATAGAAAGTTTCCAAAAATAGAAAGTTACCAAAATTAGAAAGTTTACAAAAATAGAAATTTTCCAAAAATAGAAAGTTTCCAAAAATAGAATTACTGCTTAAAATAGATGAGTTTCTAAAAATACAAAGTTTCCATAAATAGATCAGCTGCCTTAATTAAATAAGTTTCTAAAAATAAAAAGTTTCCATAAATAGATTAGCTGCCTTAATTAAATAAGTTTCTAAAAATAGAAAGTTTCCATAATTAGATATAAGCTGGTTAAATAAGCTAAGTATAAGCTTAAGTGTTTTTCTGATTATTTTCTAAGTCGTAATGATATAATGTATAGTTTATTAATTATTACATGTAATTTAAATAAACTATAGGTTAAAAGTATTTAATTAAAATATATCATGTTTTTAATTAAATAAAGTTAAATACTTAGGTTAAAACATGTATTATTATTTATTAATAATATAACCTAAGTCATGTTAATTAATTAACTATAACCATGGTTTTTAAATAATTAATTAATTATAAGTCTAGAAAATATAAAATACTTAGGTTAATAATTTCATGATCTAATAATTTAAATATAACCTAAGTCATGTTAATTAAATTAATCATGTCATATTTATAATTTAATTTTTCATATGATTAAACAAAAAAATAATCTTAACATAAATCGTGAATCGGATCTTGACTAGAAACCATAAACCGGACATGAAATCGACACCATACCCCGAACCACTTCGGGGTTCCCTTTGTTTTGCTGCTTCCGTGGGACCCACACCACCCAACCGGGACCATATGGTCTCGGTGGTGGTTTATTAGCCAAACCGAGACCCCCTTGGGGTTTGGTTTAGGCGCCGGCCAATCAAACACCCCTAAAAACAACCTTTTTTATTTACCCAAAAACCATTTGCATGTTTGATCTATGTTTTTAATTAGGTTTTTAAAAACATCATGTTCTTAATTAATTTATTAGATCAAATCAAAAAGAAAAAGGATAAAGGATATACCGAATGCGTGGATCTAACGAGGATGAACACACACGAACACACGTACAATATTCAAGATCAAAATCAAAACGAACACCCCCTTTTCTTGTGTTGTATGCGGCGGCCAAAGAGGAAGAAGGAGAAAGGAGAAAACTTTTTAGGTTTTTAATTTTTCTTCTGTAAAGTGAAAAGTGAAAACAAGTTTTACCTTAACCCCCTTTTCATTGTAAAAATTGATGGGCTTGGCCCATGGTGTTGGTGTAGCCGCGGGTAGGGGGCCCCACATGGGGAACCCGTACCGTTTTCCGTGTCTCATTTTTTAAGTGTTCGTTCGTGTTTATTTGTGTTCGTGTTTAATGTGTTCTCGTTAAATATTTACCGTGACCTAATATATTTATTTATGCTCGTAATAAATATATATATATACGTAATTAATATTTGTTCGTGATTTAATTACGTTCATGATTTCATGATCGCATGTTCGTGATTAATTATTGTCAAATAATTATTGCGTGTTCGTGCGTAGTAAATACTTATCGTGTTCTAACACGTACGTAATACGTAAAATCCTAACACGTAATCGTAATCATGCTATAATAGGAAAGTTTTAATCTAGTACGTACGATCTTAAGGGTACTATTCATGGTAAAAGCATGCGGGTTTTACATACGTCTTAAAGTAGCATCGACTACGTCTAAACCGGAGAACTCTACGTTACGTGCTTACGTTTACATACACCATTTTTGTGACAGTCCGATATTTCAGGAAATAAATTTATTCTCGAATATTATATTGGAATTTTAATTGGTGTTGGTTCATAAACTCACAAACTTACAAGAAGAAATTAGGACTTAAGTGCATAATTTAACGTCTTTTACGATTAAACCAAGAACCCTAGGTTTACGTATTTACGCTTTTGTGCTCCATTTTTGTAGAGACAAATTTTATTAGAATTGTTTTCTGCTATAGATTCATAATTTATAAAAACGTTTTTCGTAAATCGACCCGAGGGCACGTAAACCGAGCAAACTAGAATCAAGGAGTACCCGTAAATTAGTGGAGATGAGACAAGTGGGACACGTGTCCCACCCCCACTATGGGCTGATTTAACAAAGTCAACACCACTCTTGGTGTCAACTTCACATAAGCTAAGAAGGACACTTGTCCTCCTAGCCTTCCAAACCATCAAAACCACCAAACTAGAAACCATTTCCTTCATTTTTACATGCAAAAATCAATCTCTCCTCCTCTCTCTCTATTTTCGTCCATAACCCTCCCACAATCATCATCATCATCAAAAATCTAGCCATAAACAAAGGCTATAATCAACATATGTTGAAGCCTACTTGTAAAGATGAAGATTGGAGGTGATTTTAACAAGTAAAAAGAAGTTTCTATGGAAGTAAAGGGCTGATTTTCAAAAAGGTGTTCATCCACTTGAAGATTTCAAAAACTCCATTGCTAAAGTTGAAGATTTGGTAACAAGAACTAAGCCTTGTTCATCAAAATCTCACCCTTTCTATCACTTTGATTGGTATAGAGATCATTTCTTTCTATCATCTTGTTATTTTTTAAATGTACTCATGTATTTTCTTCATAAATGTATATGTATATGATGATAAATGATGATCAAAATATTGTGTAGGGTATTTGTGTTAATAGATTAGGTTAAAAAGACTAAAATCATTAAGTAAAGATGTTAAAATCTTGGTTAATTACATAGGCTGTATAAAACAGTGAGTATCAAAATGATCACTTGGTAAAATAGCTTGGATTATTAAATATAAATACATATATATGATTTTTACATATGTGGAGAGTTGGTCACTCAATGGAATCATTAAAATGAGCAAGATGTGATCAAAATACTATTGAGGTACAAATCTATATAGTCTGTTTTGGACGAATTATATAAAATACTTAGAGGATGATTGAGCAGTAGCTATGCAAGAGTTATTTGTAGCACACATCATGTAGTTTATGCTGTTCAAATTTGAGCTTCTATCACCTTGTAAAACTCAAGATATAGCAAAAATGGTAGAATGGACAGATTTGTAAATAAACTATATAGTATAAAAAGAGCACTCAAGTGATATTATTATAAAATAAATATATAAAACCCACTAACTAATAATAACTATTATAAATGAGTTGTATACTAAAATAAATAAACATAGCATTTTATAAAAGTAAAACTCAAATGTTTTCTAAAACTACAAACTATATATAAGTTTTACGTCTTTTCGGCTAAAACCGAAAGATTAACGTTTTCGCCAAATAAAACTTAGATGGTCGGACCTGTCTAATGTAACATTTTTATAACTCATATACTGATATGTAAACACATTTGACAAGTAAAACCGATAAACCCGAGCTTTATAACTTATGGACCTTAATGGGCCAAAGTAGCCTTATTGGACCATTAGCCCAACTAGTTTGGTTTAATGTTATTGGACTTACTCATGGGCTTAACCCACTTGGGCCCAACACATGAGTATAGGCCTAGTATAAAAAACTATAAATGGGCTAATATAATGAACTGAACTTTTAATGGGCTTATTGGGCATTAATATGTAATTGGGTTGAAACTAGTATCACTAGTCTAAATTGACTAACACATAACAAATATAATGTTGTATGAAGAGATAAAATCCCACTTTATCATCATCATACTTATGATATCATCATATATACATAGCCATTATTTTTATAAAGTCACTGGACAAGAGTCTAAGACCGAGTATTATTTGTATAGGTTTCCGTGATTGAAGCACGTGTCGTACATCCAAAACGCCGATAGCCCGCCTTTCCCAATCAACGTGAGTTCATAGCCTCGCACTCTTTTAAATGTTTTATGAAATGTTTTATAAAACCGCGAGGGAGATAACATGTTAGTTTTAATAAAATAAGACACTAGTTGTCCCGATTGTTTGCTTATTGATATGGACCTGAATGATTATATGACCTGATGAATGATTATATGACTCGATGAATGAAATGAAATGGATTATTATAGTTAGGTTATGTCACTAAAAGTCCCATTAGCATGACTTGTGAACTACCGGGATTTGATAGACGCTTATGCATATAATAGTACTATTTGGGGAAGATCACCCCAGTTCGCGCCGTGACGGTTGATCCCCGTCGAGCCACATTGAGTGGCAAGCGAATTTATGTATGAGAAGATTTATATAAGCGTGATTATTTTGACGACACGCTGTTTTAGATGGGCAAAGGAAATACGGGTTAGCTACCCGATATATGTTATAGAAAGGTAACAATGTCATGCGGCTTATAATAATTCAATAATGAAAATACTGATGTACGAATTGAATTATAATATATCGCCTGACTAGCAATACGGGGTCTTATTACTAATATTATGTTCGTGTTTTGGTTTTGCATAACCATTTTCATATAACGATTTTTATTAAATGCTATACAACGATATAGAACGTATTGTATGATATTTTTACGACAATGGTTCGTATAATGGTTTTGAAGGCAAAAGCCTATATTATGATTTACGACAGGGATTTGTATAAAATGTTTTTGGCCTATTTTATGGCCTACGACAAAGAATTGTACAAAATGATTTTTGGTAATGATTATATACCGGTGATATATTAATGGTTTTTATTAAACTCTATGGATTCACTCGGCGTTTTCGCTGACTTTTTAACATGTTTTATCTCAGGTACTTGAAGGTATCGGGAAGACGACAAGAATTTATGCCCGCATTCAAATAAAATTTCTATTCAAATGTTTTGTAAAATTGTATGATATACTATGACCTGAGGACCTATGTAATCTTATATTTATGAATGGAAAATGCTTTGTTATTAAACGAGGCGACTTTTAAGCGTTGTCTATGATCTGAGTAATGTGTTATCCCGTAACACCAACGACTCTTCCACTGCATTGAAATGTGAAATATTTGGGGGTGTTACATCAAAGGTAGTCTTTTCATTAATCACAAACAAGTCAAAATTGTACCGTAACACATTACGTGTTGCCATGTCATACAATTCCAAAAACTCATCCTACCAACTGATGTCTCAGTTAAGTTAGGGATTTTAAAAGATACCACAATGAATACTAATCTACAAGAGTCATTAGGTGTTCCACCTGTCCCGGAAGATCCATCGGTCGCAATTCAAAAGAAGATTTCTTCAATTTATTTCTTAGACACTGGGCATCCTCGTCATTGGACAATGGCCTAGGAACAAGCCTTAACACGAATCAACAATCATTTAAAAACTTATAATTCAATCACAGAACTTAATGACTTCCTCTTAAAAATCTCATATTCCATACGGGTTAAATTTTACTTCATTCAAGTTTCAACCAAACCATACTCAATGCGATATCATACCTCATTCTTCAATACTTTCAACCTTACTCTTAGACCTTGAAAGGGCAATAAAAGTTCGATATGAACAACACTTAATTTCCAATCCTATAGCTCTTACAACAATAGTTATCAAATAAGTTACTAGTATGAAATGATTCGCACGTTCAATTAGACTCCTCGGAAAGGTACAAGTGGCATGAGGCTTTTGGGTAAAGGCTCCAAACGACAGCCTCAAGTGCAACATTCACCTTTTCGATTTCAAACTTAAGAATTGGGTGACACCGAATCAGATGACACCTTTCCAGGTGGTAAGATTTTGTCAAACTCCACTCTATAAGGAAAGATCGTCATAACATCGATGTCAGATTTAATCTCGCCAATTATTCTTCAAGATCATAGTCAACTACTATCAACAGTTCTACGAATATCAACAATTTTGTTGGGATCATAAATATCCACAACTTGGTTCAGATATAGAATAGTTAGAAGTCCTACGAAAATAACTTTGATTGATTTGCTAGGGGAGTTAGGGTTCCTTGTGACAATCTACGTCGTATAAATATCTCGTATAAGTATTAAAATAATCATCAAACAATCATGTAATAAAATTACAACATATATATATATATATATATAATCCAAGTTATATATATATTAAAATAACACTTCACAGTCTGGCCTTGTCGGTAACTCGAGAATTCTTCGGCACCGTTATAGTCAAAAGATTTTTAGACATTTTGAGAAAAATGTTTATAATTAAAAGATTTTGAAATGTTTTATTCAAAACCTTGGTTTTAAAAATCTTTTGTTCTCTATAACGAGAGCTCTGATGCCAAACTGTAACACCCCCAAATATTCATACTTTAGTTCAGCAGAAGAGTCGTTGGTGTTACGGGATAGCACATTACTCAAATGATAGACAACGCTTAAAAATCGCGTTGTTTAATAATAAAGTATTTTCCATTCATAAATATCAAATTACATAGGTCCCAAGTCATGGTATTTTATGCAATTTTACAAAACATTTGAATGGAAATTGTTATTTAAGTGCGGACCATAAATTTTTGTCGTCTTCCCGAGAATTACCTTCAAGTACCTGAGATAAAACATGTTAAAAGAAAAGGTCAGCGAAAACGCCAAGTGAATTCATAGAGTTTAATAAAACCATTAATATATCATCGGTAAATAATTATTACCGAAAATCATTTTGTACAAATCTTTGTTGTAAATCATAATATAGGCTTTTGCCTTCAAAACCATTATACGAACCAATGTCGTAAAAACATCATACTATACGTTTTATAATGTTGTATAGAATCTAATAAAAACCGTTATATAAATCCAAAACACGAATATAATATCAGCAATAAGACCCCGTATTGCTAGTCAAGCAATATATTGTAATTTAATGCGTATATCAGTATTTTCGTTGTTGGATTATTATAAGCCGCATGACATTGCTACCTTACTATAACAAACAACGGGTAGCTAACCCGAAATTCATTTTCCCATTCAAAACAACGTGTCGTCACAATAATCATGCTTATATAAATCTTCTCATACATAAATTCGCTTACCAATCAATGTGGCACGACGGGGATCAACCATCAAGGCGCGAACTAGGTTAATCTTCCCCAAATAGTACTATTATATGCATAAGCGTCTACCAAATCCCGGTAGTTCACAATTCATGCTAATGAGACTTTTAGTGACATAACCTAACTATAATAATCCATTTCATTTCATTCATCGAGTCATATAATCATTCATCGGGTCATATAATCATTCGGGTCTATATCAATAAACAAACAATCGGGACAACTGGTGTCCTATTTTATTAAAACTAACATGTTATCTCCCTCGCGGGTTTATAAAATATTTCATAAAACATTTAAAAGAGTGCGAGGCTATGAACTTACGTTGATTGGGGAAGGCGGGTTATCGACGATTTGGATGTACGGTACGTGCTTCAATCACGGAAACCTAGACAAATAATACTCGTCTTAGACTCTTGTCCAATGACTATAAAAACAATGGCTATGTATATATGATGACTTCATAAGTATGATAATGATCAAGTGGGATTTTATCTCTTCATACACATTATAGTGTTATGTGTTAGTAAATTTTTAGACTAGTTACACTAGTTTTAATCCATTTACATATTAAGGCCCAATAAGCCCATTAAAAGCCCAATACTTTATATTATTCCATTTATGCTTTTAATACCAGGCCTATACTCATATGTTGGGCCCAAGTGGGTTAAGCCCATGAGTAAGTCCATTAGTGTTTAGTCAAACTAGTTGGGTTAATAGTCCATTAAGGCTACTTTAGTCTGTTAATGTCCATATGTTATAAAGCTCGGGTTTTATCGGTTTTTACTTGTCAAATGTACTTACATATCAGTAGATGAGTTATAAAAAGTTTACATTAGACGGGTCCGACCTTCTAAGTTTTATTTTACGAAAACGTTAACCTTTCGGTTTTAGCCGAAAAGACGTAAAACTTATGTATATAGTTTTATAACTTATAAAACATATCAATTTGTAATTTTATAAAATGTCATATTTACTTATCAAAGTATATAACTTATTTATAAGTATTATATAAGTTAGTGGGTTTTAGGTATACATTTTATATTAGTTTTACTTGAGTGCTAATTTTATAATATATACTTTTATTTTCCAAATCTGATTTTGAAACTCAGTTTCACCATTTTTACCATATCTTGAGTTCTACAAGGAGATAGAAGCTCATTTTTGGGCAGCACAAACTACATAATATGTTCTACAATTAACTCCGTTTTAGCTATAACTCATTCATCCTCTAAGTGTCTCTAATAATTCGTCCAAAACAGACTATACAGATTTGAACTTTAATAATGTTTTGATCATATCTCACTCATTTTATGGATTCAATTGAGTGGCCAACTCTCACATATGTAAAAGTCACATACCTTACTGTATATTAAATAATCCAAGCCATTTTAACAATTTATCATATGGTTCTTTACAGTTTTATACAACCTACAATTTTAGTCATGATTTTAACATCTTTTCATGTAGCTTTTAATCTTTTTAACCAAATTTATCAACACAAGATCCCCACATAATAGTTTGATCATCATATATCATCATATACATATACATTTAGAAAGAAAATACAAAATTACATTTACAAAATAACAAGGAAATGGAAGGCATGATCGTGTTACCAACCAAGATAGTGAAAGTTATGATCAAGGCTTGGATTTTGATGACAAATCTTATGACAAATCAAGATCAACTTCAAGATCACCCAACTATATGAACACCTTGTGGAAAATCAGCCCCTAGACACCAAGGAAACTCCTTTGTAGATGTTACGATTACCTCCAATCAATAAGACTTCAAAAGGACATCATCTTATGCAAGAATAACACAAGATTTATGGTTATATTTAGATCAAATGGTGGTGGTGGTTGTATAGTGGACGGCAAGATGGAGCTAGAGAGAGAGATTGTTTAGTTGTTTTGCATGTAAAAATGAGGGGAAGTGGTATGTGTAGCTAGTTTTGATGGTTTGGAAGACTTATGGGACAAGTGTCCCAAAGTTTAACAAGTTTTTTGATAACTTAGCTCTTATGAGCTTGTGTTGGACGCCACATGTTATGGGGGTGGGCAAGTGTAAACTTGTCTCATCCCCATTAATTTCGGGTACTCCTCGATTCTAGTTTCCTCGATTTACGTGCCCTCGGGTTGTTTTACGAAAAACGTTTTTATAAATTATGAATCAACGGCATAAAAAAATCTAATAAAAATGGTCTCATCAAAAACGGAGTTCAAAAACATAAATACGTAAACCTAGGGTTTCCAGTTTAATCGTAAAAGACGTTAACTTATTCACGTAAGCTCTAATTTCTTCTCGTAGTGAGTTTATGAACCAACACAAATTAAAATCCCAAAATAATATTCGAGAATAAATTTATTTTCTGAATGTCAGACTGTCACCAAAATTGGTGTATGTAAATGTGAGCACATTAAATTAATGATTTTAAATAATACTTGAGAATAAAATATCAACCATAAATTGATGGATTGTCACACTATAGTTACGAACAAAATCATTGAAGTCCTTGTTAAAGGACCTATTGATCAATTTGATAGCCATATTATGATCATAGGGTTGTCCTAGTGCAATGAGTTGTTCCATATAACCCCTCATCTCCAAATAATGGACACTTACAGACTTTCCAAGAGCTTGCTTGAAACTATGGAGAGCATCTACCAAGTCGTAGATTTCCACAACTTGCGGCTTTTCGAACATAGCCTCGAGCTCATCAATCATCCACTTAGGAGAACATAGCTCATAATTCTGTTGAAGTGGAGAAGACATTCTTCCTAACATTAAAGCAGCCACCTCAGAGTGCTTCTTTACATTAGCAGCGTGTTCAAGCATTTGCGCATCAGATGCTCCTTCAGCAAGATCCTCCGGAATAAGGATTAGTATAGATATCGATAGTACCTACTGCTCCCAGTACTATTCTTAGTGAGCGATGCCAATCATTAAAGTTAGGGCCAGTAAGTTCGGGACACTCAAAGAAACCTTTGAACACAGTACTCATAGTCATATTGTGTTCGGGTTGAGCCATTTCTACAGAAATAAGTTCAAACATTAGTATTTTTGATAATACCATTAAAGAAAATAAAATTACCCCGGTAACAAAACCATAGTATTTTCCTTGAAACTAGAATCCATATTGACATAAACTTATCACATCAGTTGATCTGCTAGTGACAAATGTATTCAACACGGTAACTTGTCGAACAATAATTGACAAACAAATTTGCAATTTCTAGATATTTTAGGGATTTACGTTGCCAAAAGTCTCTTTGCATCAAACATGTTTCATCTCTACTTTATGCCTTAAGTTTTCAGGTCTCACTGAGTAACTCAATCAAGTCGACTAATCTAAAGAACATAAAACCTTCATGTGCATTCTTATTCAGTCATGAAATTTTCTCTCCATTACAACATCGTCTAAAATCTCATTTAACAACAATTGTAACTTCAAGTGTTCGTCAATTAGATGGCATAAGACTTAAAATTTAAGGGTATTGATTTGGTGTCAAAATCATGTATGAAGGAGCATGCATACATCTCCATATCATCAGTTTAATAAAACTTTTAGTAAACCTTTTGGTGGGACTAAAATTTCCTCATATATTTTCAAGTTGAGGTTAAAGAATAATAACCGTAGGTAATTCCAACTTTGACGCACAGGCAAGCCGGGAATTTGGTCAGCACTGAAGCATAACACCTCCTTCCTTAAGCGGGTACATGACCAGCGGTGCGTTATACCCACTTTATAGTTTGTCAAAAATTGAGTAGACCGTTAAGTTATTATTGCAATTCCAAACAACACAAATCATACGTAAATTAGATCTCAAAACAATTCATTAATTTTTTTATATGATTTAGTCCATATTAACTTTTCTTGGAAAAAATTACCCTTGTTTACAACATACAATCAATATAAAACGTATGAAAACAAGTATGTACAAAAAGAAAACTAAATCAAATAGCCATATGCATAACAATTTATTCAAAGAACATAAAATCTAGGGTTTTTATAAACATAAAAGTCTTCCCTAATTTTAAAACTTTGAATCAAATAAAGCAAATAGCATATAAAATCCCATTGATCCGTGAAAAAACATGCACGTTCATCACGGATCTCCCACATATTTTTAACAATTAAAACACTACAGATCGTAACCATACATGACATAACAATTAATTCATGCAAACATCTAAAGATTCATACCATGTAATTTTAGGGTTTACAAAAATTTTTTTAATATAAAATTCGGCTAGGCCGATTTTAAAAAACAAAAAAAAAACAAAACCCTAATTTTTTTGTTAAAACCTAAAAAACAACATGTAATTTTAACTCAAATCACCATTAGTTAAATAACCTTTCGATTTTGATAATTATAACATGTTAAAACGGCTCTCGATGCCACTAATGATTTATGACATTCAAAAAAATAATATAATCATAATAAAGATCAAAGCACGTTATAGCGGAAGCGATTTAACAAGATCATTAACAACACAATTTTAATTAATCGATTAGGGTTACATACCTTTATCCTAGCGTAGATCCACAAGAACACCAACGAATCACCAATTAGGGTTTGTGAAGAATAATACCAAGATATAGTTTAAAGCAAAACTATATTACGCTCTTGTGCACACGTAATGCAATGGGATAACCGTGAGTCTAGCACTTGCAAACCAGAACTTCAACACTTGTGGAATTTAGAAAAATCAAAAATCAAACAGCCCTAAGGTGTGTTTGTTTCAGAAATCGCAAGAGAGAGTGGGAAAGAAGGGACAAAAAATTATGAGGGGATTAATGTGTTTATATAGGCTAGAAAAACTTGATTTCCAAGTTAAGCACAAAAATTAGGAAAAAAAATTGTTTCCTTTCCCCCCCCCCCCTTTGGCCGCCGGTCGAATCACACCCAAGGGGTGTTTCCGGAACTTTTTCGACTTTCCTTTTTCTCATATAACTCCTTAATGGTTATTTAACTTAACTTTTAATTTACTTAACCATTGTTTAGTTAAGTTTGGTTTGATTTAATAAATATATAAAATATATTTAATAAATAAAATTAACCCTTTTACGTATTGTGTGCAATCCCGTAATCCCGAGTTCGATCCTATCAAAGGATTATTAATTTTATGTCCATAAACTTTCATCATCTTCTTCATCAATCACGTGAGCCTTCTTAACCTTGTGAGAACCACCAGCACCACTTGGACCAGTAGTGTTTTTCTTCATCTTCTTTAGTAAAGCACTAGACTCGTTAGTTTTCTTCTTCCTTTTCTTCTCTTTAGGAGCCTCGGAAGGAGAAAGAGTTTCTTGTTTTTTATGATACTTTGACAGCAACTTTATTTTTCTCATGAGCAGCAATAACAGCCTCGCTCTCATTCTCCATGGATATCTTATGAGCCGTGGGAGTTAGGATATGGTGGTCAACCGACAGAACAGCAGTCACATTAGGGCTCACACGATTGGAGTCAGTTACTGGATCCCCACGGACAATCTTAGCTCCAGAAGTGACAGGGAGCGGATAAAACGAGACATAGTGATACCTGCAAGGAAACAATAAGGGGAAAGGGATATCAGTAAAACATATATAAATAAGGTCAATTAAGAAAAAGGATAAGACAAATTTTCTTAAAATAATCCGAAAAAGTCAATACCATGCACAACGGCATCCACAAAACCTGGCAGATAGTCCGAACATTCCCAGGTAGGAGACAACCCCGTAGCAAACAAAAGTGCATTGGGGATGGCACTCAATTCTATGCCACCTCCTTTCAAAGCCCAGACATCCTGATCCCAAACCTATGGAGAGGCAATTCATCATTGATGCTAGAATCCGGATGTCTCTATTGCATTCCCTCATGAATCGCTCTCTGGTCTATCAAGAAAAACTCCCACTTCCATCCTTTCATACAAGTTAATAAGTCTATGAATATCTTCTTACCAACATTTTTACCAATCCTTCATTCAGATGAAACCAATGCCCCTGTTTACTTAGCTTATAAAAACGTGGAATAAGGGAACGGAGGGTGTAACCTGAATGCTTCGGCTGTAAATCTCAAAAGTAATCACTCTATTCACACCTAACAAAACTAATTGAGAAACACGTGCACGAAAATGTTTAATCACCGCA
This sequence comes from Glebionis coronaria, assembly GCA_025667525.1. Taxonomy (NCBI): domain Eukaryota; kingdom Viridiplantae; phylum Streptophyta; class Magnoliopsida; order Asterales; family Asteraceae; genus Glebionis; species Glebionis coronaria. The sequence continues at coordinate 494,214,776 of CM046881.1, forward strand.
AGAAAGAAGGAAGAGAATGGAATTTTAAGACCAGAATACTTAAAGAACTGTTCATATAACCCTATAGCATCGAGAGGAAGTTGATCCATCGTCATGTCTTCCGGATGAGCTCTTGGTAGTAAGTCCTTTGGAATATTACTAGCACGGTACCCGCGTAATGAGCACGACGGGTACCCTAAAATTAAAATTCATAGCGTGTAATGTTTTATGATTATATAAGTTTCGTGAAAGTAATTTTACAAATGATGATAGTTTTAAGTTAGAGTAACTTACGCAATAAGAAACTATTTATAGAGGCGCGTGGACATAAGTTTTCAATTCCCTTGAAGTACAAAATATAACTACTTTTAATAAAAATATAACAGCTCACTAATCTAAACTTATTTTTTTCATAAGTCAGTTGTCATATACAACCGTAGCAAAAAAAGATCGCAATCCCAAACACTTTTAATTCGTATGCATTTACCAACAAATTACTGATAGTTAATTAAATAATAAATCACTAAAGCAAAAGATATACTAATAATGTGTTTTCAACTTTAAAAAAGAATAAAAAATCTATACAAGTTTAGAAGTAACAACTATACCCGAGTCTATTATGCGACCATTTGGGATATATTTTAACAATCCCTAATTTATCTCATCTCATAACCCTAATGCACTTCACCACACATAACAAATAGTGACATATCCGCATTTTTTATACAAAGCCCAACAACCTCATCTTTCTTGTTCTTGTTTTTCTTGGTCTTATCAAGCCCACACAAAAACAAAAACACACCCACATAAGCACGATTACATGGTAGGCTCGTAGATTTGGAACAAAGATCTTGAAAACCAAGGTCTGGGGTAGGTTAGTTTTATGTATCTTTGAACGAAACTAAGATCTTGAAAACCAAGTCTTTAATTATTTTTGTTTTATATTCTTGAACCCATGGTCTCGGCGAAAGTGGTGGCAGTGAGGAAGTGGTGAAGGTTGTAGGGTTGTGGTTATGAAGAAGATACAAATCCTCTTAAATCACCTCATAAAACAAACAAAAACATCACCAAAAACATAAAAATGCCACCAAAACTACAAAAACATCAACCAAAACAGCCAAACTCAAACACCACTAATTATCAATATATGTGGCGGTGTTGGTGAGGATCCTAATGGTGGTGGTGGCAGCGATTCAGAAATCAGATATTATTAGTGGTTCGTCTTTTGGTAAATCAAGACTTCTTATTATACTAAGATTTCGTAACTAATATTTTAATGTATATCAATAATAAGTTATTTGTATTTTTATGTTACATGTATTCATAAAATGGTTACATAATTTCTCATTAAATTATTTATTAATAACCTAACTCATTTTATTTCTCATAAAATGGTTACGTAATTTCTCATTAAGTTATTTATTATTAATTCATATTGTCATTTAGAGTACTTTTTAAATGTGGTTTGAAGAAACGTGTATGCATTAAAACCTAGACTGATTTTGAAAATGATCATATATAACTTTCTTTTTTAGCAATGTTTGAGGCTGAAAATTTTAAAACTTCTCAATATAGAAAAAAGGTTAAATCTTTTATAAAGTAGTAAGATATTTCTCGACCAAGCTTAAAACGTACTCACAACTAAGATTAGAAGTGTACTTGGGCATGTCATGCTTGGAATGAATCCGGAAGTGTCAGCTTCCTCGTCGTCTACCATAACTTTGTGTAGGTTCAGTGCATATTAACAAAAAGAGGGAAGGAGAGTATGCTTGTGATCCGCCGAAGGGAAGAATAGTAAATCCGGATGATTAGAGAGAAGTAAATTTCGAGAATGAAAAAACATGCAGTAAAAATGAGGCAGAGAGAGGTATTTATGGTTGGATGAAAGGAACCTGGAAAGTCACGCCTTGTCAGAAAGAGGCACGTGGCAAAGATCGACGGAAGCATATTGACACGTGGCGATAATCGAGGGCAAAATGACGTGTAACCCGGGTTGAAATGGGCCGGCTGAATGAATCACGGAGTAAAGAAGAAACAAGATAGTTTTAGGAATAGAGTTTCATGAATGCAAATGTTATTTAATTTACCAGAACTTAATTAAACAACAATGGGGGACATGTTCGTGTATAGGTCCGAACAGCAGGACCCGAACCAAATTCGAATAGAGGATCCGGAAGGCACACGGTGCAACTGGATGGTAAATCCCATAGACAAGCATCTAGGATTTTAGGAAGACTGTTCCCCTGGGAACCAACAAACCTTCGAGCAAGGCCCACTGGGCCCTGCGACCTTTAAGGATTTTAAGTAGTAAAAATACCCCTCTACTATCAAGATTGAGTTAACTTATTTCCTATTATTATATTGCACTTATATTATATACTTTGTCCTTGTCTTTTCCGCCTATAACTTGTTACTTACTCTCACGCTGGAGCTTGGTCTGAGTTCCAACACCTGGACGAGGCTAACACGTTTACTTTGTTTTCAGGATATCCGAAGGACGAGCCAATCTAGTCAGAAGTATCAAGTTATCCAGATCCGAGAAAGAATTTACCCAAACAGTAATTTTTTTAATAGCATTTAATGAGGAGTGCTCATATAGCAACTCCTATAAATTTTCTTATTAGCAATAATATTCTTAGAGCATCGAAAGCGGTTGGTATCAACTATCGTGGGAAAAAATATGCTATGTAGGATAAGCAAAAGTTCAATAGTGTCCCTTAATTTATCAAAGTCCAAAAGGACTCATCAACACCATCCAATCCACTTTCATCCTACGGTTCAAGATTAAAAATAAATAAACAAAAAATCTCTCATCCCTCTTCAACCGTGAATACAAAAAACACAACACCCATCAACCCACCACTGCCGCCCACCACCGCTACCCACCACTGCCACCACCACCATCAACCACCACCACCAACACCAACAACCACCAGCAAGCACGACCACATCCACACTATCCCTATCAAATCCACACCACAAAAACCTAATTTTTAGCGCTAAATTTCATTATTGATGGATATAAGAGACGAAATAGATGTCGATGATGGTAAGTTGTTTTGATTATGCTTATTTTTATGTTTTTTTCATTATGATTATGCTTAGAAAATTTCATAGCTACTCTAGGTAAAACATATGTTATGATTCTTGATGCACACCACGTGTTTGATGAAATGACACAATGACAATCACATGTGATTTAGCAAGTTCTAATTTATGAATGAGCATTTTTATTAAAGTTCGGCCATTTTTGTAGTTGATAAGCTGATTAAAGAAGTGAGATTTATGATTACACAACTAGAATTATGACTCATACATGAGTCTCTGTGACTCATGTATGAGTCTCTGTGACTCATGTATGAGTCGTTGTAACTCATGTATGAGTCGCTGTGACTCACGCATGAGTCGTTGTGACTCATGCATGAGTCGCTGTGACTCATGTATGATTCACAGTGACTCATGTATGAGTCACGATGACTCATATATGAGTCATGATGACTCACATATGAAACTATATATATATATAAGTCTTTTTTGTAATACGGGTAATAACATAGCCTCTTTTATAACAAAATCATGGTGACTCATATATCAGCCACCATGACTCATATATGAGTCATTGTGACTCATATATGAGTCACTATGATGACTCATATATGAAACTGGAACATATATATATTTTATTAAAACTTGTAGTATTTTACTAATTTTTGTTTGTTTACACTTCCTAAAAAGGCCACCAACTCTTATAAAACCAACCCTTATCCGCCTCCCATTGCGAGGTGGAGGAGTCTAATGAGGGTGATAATGAGGATGAGGGGTCTGGTGATGATGATGAGTAGAAGAGGTTTGGTGATTATGAAGATGAGAAGTCTCGTGAATCATAGTCTTAGTGAATTGTAGTTAGATTGTAAAACTGATGATAGTTGTAGTTATGTGGTCTTTTGTGAATGCTAAGTTATTTCGAATTGATTGTAGTAAGAACATAATTATTTGGTGGTTCCATTTCATTGTATGAAATGTGTATTTAAGCAATTTATAATTTTGTTTTACGTATTTACTACTTGTGTTGTGTGTTAAATCTGATCTAGAAAACATATATGCTTGAGTTACTATGCCCATAAATCATATATGATTCATAATGACTCATATATGAGTCACTAGTCATTTTTACAGAATATTCTTATGTTATCTTTTCAAAATCATCCGACATCATAACAAATAACAAATCAGATATTCAACACATGTTTTCAACAGTTCGACATCATAACAAAAAAAGAAAATTAAATCTAAACATAGTAAAAAGAAAATGCAAAATAATCAAGTAGTTGTTGTATTAGATTGTCCTGTTTCTTATGCTTCTTTTTCATATATGATTTGTTATTCTGTCAATTAATTCGTTTTCTCTCCATATCTTTTTGTGTTCTTCTTAATGAAAGAGGCATCAAATCCCTTCTCCAACGCCTTAAAACGTACTTCTTCGGAATCACTTCAATATCACGGTTCTTCAAAACACAGAATATGTGGCGACAAAGCAATCCATAATGCATATAATGCCTACATGTACACTCAAGTGGCTCATCTTTAGAATTACAAAGAACCTTATTATAAAATATAAACATAAAACAAGTTAATAATTGAGCATGAATCATATATGTTTCATAGTAACTAATATATGAGTCACCATGACTCATATATGAGTCATGGTGACTCGTATATGAGTCACCATGACTCACATATGAGTCATGGTGAGTCATATACGAGTCACCATGATTTTGTTACAAAAGAGGCTATATTATTACCCGTATTACAATTTTTTTTACATATGTACAGTTTCATATATGAGTCAGAGTGACTCATATATGAGTCACCGTGATTTATATATGAGTCACCGTGACTTATATATGAGTCACATCGACTCATATATGAGTTACAGCGACTCATATATGAGTCACATGACTCATAAATGAGTCACAACGACTCGTATATGAGTCACAGGACTTATATATGAGTCACACCGACTCATATATGAGTCACATCGACTCATATATGAGTCACATCGACTCATATACGGGTCATAGTTCTAGTTTTGTAATCATAAATCCCACTTCTGTAATCAGCTTATCAACTATAAAAATTGACCAAAAATCAATAAAAATGTTAATTCATAACTTAGAACTTACTAAATCACATGTGATTATCATTTTGTCATTTCATCAAACACATGATGTGTATCAAATATCATAGCATGTACTTTACTTATACTACAAACAATTGCTACATATGCATCTTTAGTAACATCAGCATCAGCTTCATTTATGGCATTAGTATCCATATGTATGGAAGATGGTGGTATGTTGTGGCGGTCGTCGAAAAAGGTGGGTTGGAGTGGATATCACCGGAAAAGAGTGGTTTGGTGTGGAGGCCGCCCGAAAAACGTGGGTTTGTTGTGGTGGTTGCGGGAAGAAGGTGGGTTTGTTGTGGTGGTTGCGGGAAGAAGGTGGGTTTGTTGTGGTGTTTGCGGGAAGAAGGTCGGTTTGTTGTGGTGATCGTAGGAAGAAGGTGGGTTTGTTGTGGTGGTCGCCGGAAAAAGGTGTGAAATGGGTTTGTTGTGATGGTCGCCGGTGAGGAGGTTGTGGATCCCGATCCATAATTTTTTTTTGTGTTTGTGTATGAAAAATATGAGGGTTAGTTGGGAGATTGGTTTAATCATCACCGTTGGATCATTATAAGATCAATGGTTTGGATGCATCCATTGATACTATGTTAAATAAGAGTATGTCATGGATCTCTTCCCATGTAGGATATGATATCAAAAATATTGTAATACCATATTTTTTGAAGAATAGTTTCCTCCCCACATATCTCTTACTTATTGCAAAAAAAACAAGGCGCGACTTTACTTTTTTTTAATGAAAGCATGCATTAGAAAAAAATTAAAG